>JAOPSE010000012.1:11017480-12280388 GCA_029449295.1 Zea luxurians
AAGAGCAAGGTAGAGATGCAAACTCTCGTGGATGATGCCGGTATTTTTACCGAGGTATCCGGAACCACGCAAGATCCCGACTAATCCTCGTTGGTGCCCCAATGCAAAGGGAAGCCCATGCGAGGGCCAAGCACCTCGGTCGAGTAACTCCATAGAGAGCCGGGGCCTTCTCCAATCGCAAGTGGTGCTCCACTTCCGGCTCCTCTCGGACGCTTTCCCGTCGTCTCCACTATCGAGCTTCCGGCCGAAACGCCGCGGGCCTCGTTGCCTCCAGTACACGGTGGCGGCCGTGACACAAACGCGGTTGTCACGGTCTTGCAAGACTCTTGCCCCACTCGGTACAATTACAACGGCTTGCACAAGAGCTGAGGGGTTGTGTGGTTTTACAAAACTCACTCAACTAACTAGGGGTTCACCTAGAGCAAGCGCTAAAGCGGTCTAACTAACCTAAGCACTTCGCAAAGCACCTATGCTAATTACCGTGTGATTCTATTAAGCACTTGAGTGTTTGAGCTCTTGGAAATGTGCCCTATATGCCTTGGTATGTTGCTTGGGCTCCCACACTTTGGAATGATTGGTTGGGGTGTATTTATAGCCCCCAACATAAATCTAGCCGTTGGAGAAAAGCTGTGCTCTCCGCGGCACACCGAACAATCCGGTGGTGCACCGGACCGTGCACTGTTCACTGTCCGGTGCGCCTAGCCATTGGTCTGGCACCGCAGACGCCGTTGGCGTGCAAGCTTTTTACACCGGACACTCCATATGTCACACCAGACAGTCCGGTGTCTTCTCTCCACAGTGCCACCTGTTACTAGCCATTAGGGCTCCTGTTCCTGGTGCACCGGATAGTCCAACGTGTGGCACCGGATAGTCCGGTGCTCCTCGCACAGACAGTTTGCAGGCAACACTTGATTTTTCTCTTGGACTTCACTTGATCTTCATAATGTCTTCTTTTGAGGTGTTGCTTTCCTCAATGTCTTGGTCCAAGTAACTTTAGCATCCTGTGAACTACAAACACAAACACTAGCAAACACATTAGTCCACAGGTTATCTTGGTCATCAAACACCAAAATCTATTAAGCCAAATGGCTCGGGGTCCATTTCCTTACAACCATACTTGATGTTGGAGGTTTGGTATTGATTTCTAGAGTACGAGGATTACAAGTTGAGGATTGTGGGTGAGGGTGAGATGAAGTTGTGGATGATGAGAGATGAAATGGTAGGGGGTCTCCCTCGACCTTATATGCACGACAAGAGAGAGTTATCCCATTACAAGTCATGATTACTATCTACTTGCTTATCTCCTTCTTTACCGTAGATTGTGTCCCTGCACAACCGGAGCTTTCATCGCCTAACCGCCTGAGTTACCACCGAATGCCAAGCCCTTCGGGTGTTTGCAACTGCATCATCCGACACATCCGGGCTTTGACGGTGCTTAACTCTGATGTCGGTCTCCGTTAGCCTAGGTCGGGCTTACCTAACACTACTGGAATCGATGGCTTTGCCGAGTGCCTGAAGCACTCAGCAAAGCCTTAAAAACACTCGGCAAAGTTTTTATCGAGTGTCGCACTCGGCAAAGTGGGCTCGGCACACAGTGCATCGACAAAGCCTTCTTTGCTGAGTACTTTTTCGGGCACTCGGCAAAGCGATTTGCCGAGTGCCAGAGAACACTCAGCAAAGAAAAGCCCGTTACGGCGCCGGTTAACGGAGACGGCGTATTTGCCGAGTGTCCCAGGTGACACTCGGCAAAGGTAACTCCTTTACCAAGTGTCTGCCTGACAGCACTCGGCAAAGAATCCGCTAGAGGGGTCCCCATGTCAGGTACTTTGCCGAGTGCTTAGTATGGCACTCGGCAAAGCGTGCTTCTTTGCCGAGTGCCAGAGCCATTACACTTGGCAAAGAAACTATACCGGTGCCCAGGTCTTGGTTCTTTGCCGAGTGCTATGGTCCTGACACTCGGCAAAGCACCTCTTTGCCGAGTGTCACACTCGGCAAAGTGACCAGTACACACCTTTTTTATTTGTTTTCCCTATTTCATCCAAACAAACAAAAGATATTTCACAAATATCACATATATACATCACAGATCATCACAGACATATATAGCCAACACAAACAGTATTAACACAAATTCTGACATAAGTATTCAACATAAGTTGAGTGGTTCTCAACACAAACAGTATTAACAGAAGTTCAGAAGTATCAACACAAGTTCACAAGCTCTGACAAGTATTCAACATAAGTTTTGTGTTCAAAACACTGAAAACATAACTCTCATGAAGGTGGGTGGTCGACTGGTGCTGCATTGGGCTGAACCCTTCATGAGGGTTGTTGGATGCCGCCCCAGATTGGCCCTGCACAGAAAAGAGATTGCATGTGTTATACCAGATGCATTACCAACATGTAACTACAATTTTGGTACTCACAGGAGTATGGAACAGAGCAGGGTCAACTGCAAGGAACAATGGAGGTGGCGAAGCGAAACCCTGTGCGGTGCCAAGGCTCTGCATGTACTGGAACATCTCCTCCATCCTCTGATCAGCCACCGCCCACTCCGCCATTATCCTCGCCTCCATCTCTTGACGTTCCCTCCTCTCTTCTTCTAGTTGGGTTTGTAATATTACAAGATAATGTTATAGTAACTCAAAGAGAAGGTATATAACTCAAGGAAGGACGAGTTATAGAAGCACTAACCTCGAGTTGCTGTATGCGATGCTGTGAGCTGTCGTGCCGAGGTCGTATGGCTGGACTTGAGCCCGTGCTCCTTGCTCGCACCTGAGATAGAGTGGGAGGGAGGACGAGTCGATTGCCCCGTCGGCAATCCAGTACCGCCCATGTCTCTTGCCTCCTCCGACCCTCATGAGCACATCGGGGTCGATTGGCTCGGTGCTCAGATCATAATCTGGGCCATGGACCTCCTGCGCCATGGTGGTGTAGTCATGAAGGCGACTATAGACAGCGGGGTTGGTGTAGGCCTTAGGCCCGTCATCCAGGTTGTAGGTGACGTTGGATGTCGCCTTGCCCTTATGGGCCATAGCATAGACTGAGAAGGTGGAGCAAGGCCGGCCACCATGTGATGGCAACTGCAGGAAAACCAATGAGATAGTTAGAAATAATATCTAATCCAGTGCTATATACCTAAATAAAAAAGAGGGCGTACCCATGCTTCGGCATATTGGCCTAGGCTCCAGCTGCCTTGGTGGTGGGAGGGACCTTGCATCATCATACGTCGTTCCCGGCTAGCGTTGTGCGCCTCGTCCCACTCAGCCAAACACCACCTATCCACCATCTGCTCTCAGCACAGAGGATGTGCTAGCGTTGTGCACATATAGCATGATATGTCGCCACTCTTCATGTGTCAGGGTCTTGGTGGTCAAGCCACTTGCGCTTCCGAGTTGGCCTCGAAATATGCTAAGGTTCGATTCATTGTCGCCATCATTGTAATGAGGGGGTAGATTATGCACGCTCGGCAGTTTGTCACCAAAATAAGTTGTTGTGAAGTTTGACACCTCCTCTAGAATGTATGCCTTTGCAATGGAAGCCTCGATTTTGCATTTATTTCTACATTTCTTTCGAATAGTCTTTAGACATCTCTCGATTGGATAGCACCAACGTCCCTGCACAGGCCCCCCATTCGTGCCTCATAGGGGAGATGAAGAATCAAATGCTGCATTGGATTGAAGAAGCCGGGTGGAAATATCTTCGCAAGCTTACACAGTAACACGGGTGCCAATCTTTCCAAGTCTGCAACCACGGTCCGAGATAACTCTTTTGCACAAAGCTGACGGAAGAAATAACTCAACTCTAAAAACGTTAGCCAGACATGCTCAGGGACATAGCCTCGAACCATCGCAGGAAGAATCCGTTCAATCCATATGTGGAAGTCATGAATCTTCATCCCTAAGACACGCATAGTAGATAAGTTCACCCCCTTACTCAGGTTAGCTGCATACCCATCAGGGAACATCAACATCTTGATCCACTGAAGTACTTCGTTCCTCTGGGCCCTGCTTAGGACGAAATCAGCCTTAGGCCTTCTCCATGTCTTTCCGCCACTTGGCGGCTTCATCTCTAGGTTTGGTCTATCACATAACGCTGCCAGATCCACTCTTGCCTTTACGTTATCCTTTGACTTATCAGGAATGTCCATAATTGTTGCCACAGTGCCTCGACAACATTTTTTTCAGTGTGCATCACATCAATGTTGTGTGGAAGGAGCAGGTCGTCATAACAGGGGAGCCGAGTCAAGCCAGACTTATGTGTCCACATATGCTGCTCACCATATCCCACAAAACCACCTTCTGTATTGGCCACGAGCCCATCTATCTGTTGACAAATTTCGGCACCAGCCATCGTTGTAGGTGGGCGGTCTGTCACTACGACACCTTTCGTAAAGTTCTTGATGTCTAGGCGGAATGGATGGTCAGGAGGGAGAAATTGTCGATGTTTATCGAAGGACGAATATTTGCCACCCTTTTTCAACCAAATGAGCCTGAGAGCTTCCTTGCAAACTGGGCATGGGAACTTACCGTGAACACACCAGGCGCAGAATAGCCCATACACCGGTAAGTCATGCATGGAGTACTGGTACCAAACATGCATTCTGAAGTTTGTCTTTGTAGCTCGGTCATACGTCCATACCCCTTCCTCCCAGGCACGTACCAATTCATCGATCAAAGGCTCCATGTACACGCCCATTTTATTCCCTAGGGTGTCCGGGAATTATCAACGACACGAATATATTCTGCCTTTGAAAGCACACACCAGGGGAAGATTGATTGGGATAACAAACATGGGCCAACATGTGTACGGGGCAGCGCTCATTCCATAGGGATTGAACCCATCTGTGGCCAACCCAACACGTACATTATGAGCCTCTTCGGCTTTCTCACGGTGAATGGCATCAAAGTGTTTCCATGCTTCACCATCGGATGCGTGCACCATCTTGTCAGGATTGTATCGTTTTCCATTTTTGTGCCATGTCATGTTTCGCGGATTCCTCTGTCATGTACAGACGCTGGATCCTCGGTATGAACGGAAGGTGTCGTAGGATTGTCAAGGGGATGTCGAGCTGCCTCTTCTGTCCATCACCAGAGTCTACCTCCATGAACCTAGACGATTTACACTTGTGACAGTACTTTGCCTCCGCGTATTCTTTCCTAAATAGCACGCAGCCCTTCGGACAAGCATGAATCTGCTCATACATCATCTTGAGTGCACGAAGGAGTTTCTGTGCCTCGTACATGCTCTTTGGCAGAACGTGATCATCCGGAAGCAGGCTCCCAATAACCGTCAATAAGCCATCGAATGCGTCTCTACTCATGCTGTACTGCGACTTGAACGCCATTACACGCCCAATGGCATCCAGTTGAGAAACCTTTGTCTTGCCATGAAGGGGCTTCTGTGTTGTGTCAAACATGTCGTAGAACGCCTTTGCGGCCGGCTCTGGCTCATCATCCATACATCCTCCCGTATACTGTGCCTCCTGATAGTCGTTCAACATATCCGCTACCCCCGCATCGGCATCATAATCCTCGACGCGTTGTCTTAGCATCTCCTCTCTCGTACGATGCGCTTCACCATGAAAGATCCACCGAGTATAGCCCGCGTAAATCCATTCTTCCAAATATGTTCTACCATGGCCTTCTTTGGTTTTCTTTTCCAGTTGGCACATTTGCTGCATGGGCATGGGACTAGACTTGCTCCTTTAGCAGCTTCGCCATATGCTCATTCCACGAAATCATCGGTCTTTCTAATCCATTCAGTGGTGACATCGTTCCTTCCACTATGGCCCGTGTACATCCACTCACGGTCCTCCATCCTCTAACAGAAGCCTAGCAGAAAATTTCGGTAGCACCTCCCCTGCACGGGGAAGTTTCAAAATCCTGAAAATAAAACTATCAACACGATGGCTGACATACACGCATAATTCAACGGCACGATGGCCGGCAATACACATATATATCCAATCCATGAGACATACACACATAATTCATATATATATATATATATATTCGCTTCTATTCTATTCATGTAATATGCATGTTTTAGAGTTCGACATTCTTTTATTAATCTACTAGAAAAAAAGGTTATCCACACAATGCAATTTCTAAGTACCTAGTGGCTAGAGATAATATAACTCTAACTATCCATCACATGCTCACATATATAGAGAATTATGAATCACATTACCAAGCGACGGCGTGGTACCGGGCGCGACGGCGGTTGAGGGTGAAGCGTGGAGACGGCGGTTGAGGCCGAGGCACGGCGACGGCGGTGTGGCAGTGGCGCAGGACGAGGGGGACGGCGCGGCAAGGGGCAGGCGGACGGTGAGGCGAGGGCGGCGAGGGGAGGGAGCGGCGAGGGGCGGGCGGATGGCGAGGGGAGGGGGGAGGGGCGGAGGGAGGGCGGATGGCGAGGGGAGGGCGCGGCGATGGGAGGGCACGGCGAGTGGCGGGCACGATGAGGGGAGGGCGCGGCTGCGTCGTGTGAGGGCAGCGGCGGCGACGCGTGAGAGTGAGAGTGAGAGTGAGAGAGTGAGGAAGAAAGGGTTTACCGTTGGTAAGTAAGCATTCTTTGCCGAGTGCCCGTGATCTGGCACTCGTCAAAGATTTTTTTTAAAATTTTAAAATACACTTTGCCGAGTGCCCCCGATCCGGCACTCAGCAAAGTCCTCTTTGCGAGTGTCGCCTGGTGGACACTCGCAAAGATTATTCCACTACACTTTGTCGAGTGTCAACCAGCGGACACTCGGCAAAGGCTTCTTTGCCAAGTGTCATCTCTAGACACTCGGTAAAGTACATTTTTATTTTTTTTATTTTCCAACCACTATATAGACCTACATGTACCATTTTGAGACAATTATAAAAGTGTTTTCTATAGCTAGTACATTTAGTTCGTTTATTTGAATTTCTTCGGAAAAATTCGCATTTGAACTGCAAGTGGCTCGAAAACATGAAAAACCTTGCATGCAAAAATAATATCTATGTTAGGTAACACAAGTTACGACCGATTTTAGGAGCCGATCGGAACCTTCGAGCACCATGCTCACTAAACAATGGCCGTGAACTTGCCATCCACGTGTTGAAAAATTGTATAAAACACAAACAAAGTCAGAAAATCATGAAACTTGTCCACGTGTCATGATATCATATATAGAGACTGTGATAAAAATTTGAGAAAGTTTCGAGAAAGCTATGACACACTATGTGTAGAAACCTAAGAGATCCACACATGAAATCATAGAGATCCACACATGATCTCTTAGGTTTCTACACATAGTGTGTCACAGATTTCTCGAAACTTTTTAAATTTTTATCACATCCTCTACATATGATATCATGACACATGACAAGTTTCATGATTTTCTGACTTTGTTTGTGTTTTATACAATTTTTAAACATGTGGATGGCAAGTTCACGGCCATGTTAGTGAGCATGTTGATCGAAGTTTTGGTCCGCTCCTGAAATTGGTCGTAACTTGTGCTAAATAACATGTGTATCATTTTTGCATGCACGATTATCCAAGTTTCGAGTGACCTGCAGTTCAAATCTGAATTTTCCAAAAAAATTCAAATTAATGAACTAAATCTACTAGCTATTGAAAACACTGTTATAATTGTCCCAAAATGGTACATGTAGGTCTACATAGTGTAGGAACGTACCACAAAAGTTTGGTTGCCAAAATAAAAAAATAAAAATATTCTTTGCCGAGTGTCCACAGAAGACACTCGGTAAAGACCCTCTTTGCCGAGTACCAGATATTTGACACTCGGCAAAGAATCTACTTTGCCAAGTGCCGACTTTCGGCCCTCGGCAAAGGCTGATGGTCGTCAGCTGTAGACGGCCGCTAACGGCCCTTTGCCGAGCGCCGTCTTTGCCGAGTGCTTGCCGCTCGGTAAAGCAGTCTTTGCCGAGTGTTCCTCTATGTCGAGTGTCCTGTGCTCGGTAAACAAGCTCTTTACCGAGCGCAGGACTTTGTCGAGTGCGGCTCTCGGCAAAGTCTTCTTTTGCCAAGTGCCCAATAAAAAGCACTCGGCAAAGGCCCGGATTCCGGTAGTGTAAGTTGGCCCAATCTTGCTAGTCCATCCTATAGGATGACTCAACAGGAAACCTATCAGGTGGCCCATGACATGTTTTAGTGCCCATGGGGACATGGGGGATATCTGTCCCCCCACACGGATCGTTTGTCCTCAGGCCCGGACTATTCGACCATGCGTAGGGGCATGGATTATTCCCAAATAGGTGGTGGAGGATGTGGCTAGCCGTTATAGGTGTTCATCAGCATCCCATAAAGTGGCTGGGATTGGGCATGTCCATTTGCAGTCGATGGGTCTTGTGGGTCTTCTTTAGTTTGGGCATCATGTGATGGAAAACTAGTAATAGAAGATTTATCAAATGCACGTGTTAGCCTCCAATAATCCTCTTGTACACCCCCTAAGATTTGTTGCATAAATTCCCCGTCGTTTCTCTATGTAAGATCGAAGAGCTTGGATGTCATCGTGTACTCGTGTTTACTTACAGGGGGTCCGATTGTAGCAGGACGAAGACTCGTTAGGTTCTATTCCCTCTATCGAACAAGCTCCTTGTTCTGATCAACCTTGAAATCAGCTAAGAACAACTCATCGAGTTCAACCTGCATCCTTTTCCTAGCGTCTTCCAGCCTTCGATATTCTTCAACCGATACGCCATCCGTAGTCGGTTTCATGATATTGCTTTGGAGAGACCGAAGTTATCCTTTGGACTGGCCATACGGGGCCGGTCTGTTAGATCCAATCTTAGTCTCCCCAGTGGAGTCGCCAAAAAGTATGTTGGCGCAGATCTGGGCACCAATCATTAGGAGTTATTCCGCATGGCGGGCTCTCTGTGGCAACGTGGGACGGTCCACAGCCTAGGATCGGACGGTCCGCGCCTAGTGGCCGGACGGTCCATGCGTTGCGCAGGGCTAGCAACGTTCATCAACAGAACACAGAGGCTGGCTGGGATACATACCGTTGACCAGATCATGTGTATGGGTATTGTCATAGCCCAGAGTCGCGCTCCCCGGGGATATGAATTAAAACGGTGGCCATTGTGCCCATGGACATACTAAAATCTGACAGGTCGACGCTCGGAAGTTGACTCGAACGGACCAAAGATGCTTGGTCATGCTGCAATCACAGAGCGATGCTCGCGCTCCATGAATTTGTTGGCGCGCGATATCTCCAGCTTCATGTCGGCTACTCACTTCTCGATATCCGGTTTCCATTGGTCCACTTTTGTTCTTTGTTGACGCCTTTTTAAAGCGCCAAACACTCAACAAGAACCAGCGGCAGTGCTCTTTGGTCAGGCGCGGACGGTCCGCGGCACAGGGCCGGACGGTCCGTGACCTGGCGTGAGGCTAGGGTTTCCTACCTGACGGCCGGATGGTCCGCGCCCTAGGGCCGGACGGTCCGCGCGTGTGCAGGGGCGGCGGAAGATTGCTGGCGGTGCCTGGATCTCGCTCCCGAGAGGGACCCCGTCAGGGAGTAGAGATCCTAGGTGGTGTCTAGGCTCGGGTAGACCGACCTAGACTCCTCTAATCGACGTAGAGTCGAAGAGAAGCGGAGGATTTTGGGATTGGAAGACTAAACCTAAACTAGACTAGGACTACTCCTAGGATAAAATGTAAATTGTATTGATTGAAGGTTCGATTCGTTGTTGTAAATCGGCCATATACCTCTCTATTTATAGAGGAGGGGGGCTGGACCCGTTACAAACAAATCTCTAAGTTTATCCCGAGATTCTCGCCAACAAACATAGCAAGAAACTCGAACCCTAATCTGTTCTGCGCCTGCGTAGACCGACCGGCCCACAGGCACAGACTGTCTGGGACCGTCCGGCCTTCTCATTTTGGTGCCCAACATATGCCCCCTACCTTTTGGTGGAGCTGAGCAAACCAAAAGCATTTAACTCGATGTGATTACATCGGTTTTCTTAAGCATCTTGCCACATACTAGGATGATACTGCTTGAGAAAACGCCCCATTCAAAGCCTTAGGTAATCCTTGCCTTATAACGTTTGTAGTAAATAGGCGTTACCAGACATCACCTGTTTTACTTTATAAGGACCCTCCCAGCTTGGCGACCATTTTCCAAACTTCAGGTTTTTATTCCTTAGAGGTAGGATGGTCTTCCACACCAGATCCCCTACTTGAAATGACTTTGCTTTGACCTTCTTGTTGTTGGCCCTGGCTACCATGATCTTGTCCTTTTTTATTGCTCCCAAAGCTATCACCCTCTTGTCGGTCACCTCATCAATATTATCCATCATTGAATATAATAATCAGTGATGGTTAGATCATTTTGTCTGGCGAACCTGATAGCATTCAAACTTATTTCTACAGACAACACTGCTTCTTGCCCATAGACAAGCTTAAAAGGATATACTTTAGTACCACTATGTTTAGATATTCTGTGAGCCCATAAAGCTTCGGACAAAATCTTATGACAAAATCTTCTTTTTTATCAAGTTAATCAATGTCCTATTACTAGACTTGGCCTGTCTATTGGCCTGAGCATAATATGAAGATGAATTAAGCAACTTAATTCTATACTAGGTGAGTGCCCGTGCATTGCAACGGGAACATATAATGTAACGGTAATTTATGTACAAATATGTGTTTATATTGTTAAGAGAAAAAAGTTTCGTAATCTATTTGTGATTCTAGTGATAAGATGAAGAGCGAGAAAATTCAAGCTATGGAAATACAGAAGATGAAGAACTGGTCGAAGGTTACCACGCTTTCAGTTCTATGGCATCAGAGAACCAAGTTCAAAATTTGCATATCCATGAAGTGTTGTTCAATAATGATCGAAACTTAGAAGAGAACCAAGTTCAAAATTTGCATATCCATGAAGTGTTGTTCAATAATGATCGAAACTTAGAATAGATTGAAGAGAAACCTCATCGCACGGTACAACGATCTGTACCAAAGCATGGGAGTTGGTTTGGCTGCTCGTTGCCCTTGTCGGGGAACGTGATCTTAGTTCCCTTCTTCCAGTGAGGCTTTATATCGATTGTTAAGATCTCCGATTTGGTCCTAGTCTGTACTACCTATTAAGAGAGCAGAGATAAGACTCTGTTAATCTATTCAAATAGCAGTTTTTTACTTTATTTATGACCTAAAACTGAAATACATTCCATAACTACAAACAAGGGTATGCTTTCATAGTGAAACAAATCTAGCTTCTAATTGTAAATAAAGCTGAGTAGTTTCAAATGTGAAAGATGGTGCAATGCAAGAACCCAACTACAAAAATGCTTACCCATTCAGCCTCACAACACTCCTAGATATCTGCAAAGGCCTTCAGCCCTTCCTTGCCATACTGATCATATGCCGCCCTATTCTGGGGATCACTCAAAACCTGAAAGAAGCGAGCATTGTCGTATCCGAAGGAACAAAAACTCACAGCCATAGAAACATCACACAAGGTTATGATTCCAGGCAGAATCAATCAGGATACAAGAGCTACATATTGAAAACCGACATAACGCACAGTCGACATGAATCTCCATAATATTTCCAACTCACGAATAGATTTCCTCTAGTTAATGGCCCGTGCGTTGCTAGGATATATTATGCTTGATGAAATAATAATTACTATAACAATATTCTTTGATAGAAAAACCATAACTGACACATCAATGTACATATTCTAATGGCGAAATTGGCTCAGATAAAATCAAACATCATCGATCCAATGTCTTATCAATACATAACCAAGAATATAAATAATCACGATGTCTTATATTAACTCAGTGTAGACATACAATGCAATGTCACCAATCTCGAAACCATGATTAGTAGGTGTAAAGATCACTTGGCCCTGGATCTTCAAAGCAATCACCCTCTAACTTACTGGTATCATAATGGTCACATCTCATACCAGCAAAAAAAACATAGCTTGAACGTCCAGAGTTGATGCTAGGAATTTGAACTCACCAGTTTCAGCGTGTCTGCAATTTTTGTTACCTCTGTTTTTTGCCTAAGCAACTCATATTCTCTTTTGGATAGCTCAACCGCTAAAATATCCAGCTGTAGAATTATGAAACTATTGAGGAGTCCACAAAAGTGATAAATTCAATACATAGGAGCCATCAAATTCAAAAGTAGTTTTTCCCTTGATTAGCAGAACTTACTTATCCCTCGATTAGATGGCCCTAAAATATAATGTGCAACACGTGGGTGCTGAAGACTGAAGGAAAGGTCCCAGTCCCTGCTCTTCAGATTGCACAGCCCCCTCATTCTTGCATATCCCAACCTCCAGGTCAAAAACTATTACAGTTTTTCTTGCTGCAATATAGCAATGGATGAATGTGTTAACTTGAAAAAACAACAAATAATGCCCATCAAAAGTAAATTACCAGAATGAACAAGTAATTATATTGTATAGTTATAACTTGTGCTTTGCTATGATGACATCTCAGTTTCAACCACAGAAGTTTCATTCAAACTAAAATTAGTATATAAAATGTAGTCTACAATGAAAATAAAAAATTTATACTACAAGAGAGTGATGCATAGAAAATGGTACTTCATAACAATACTCATTTATATACGACTCAAGCAACCTAAAGTAAACCTTCCAGAATGTCTTCATCCATGTAAGAAGGACAGAGCCTACCCCATATTGATGCTAAATCTGGGACATATGGTTTCCATATGATCTCTTTGAATACCAGAGATTACAGAATCTGCAAATGGAATAAAACAACATATGATACCACTAAAATAGTAAAAATAATATTACTAAAAGTGTAGACAAAAATGCATAGCACAGAAGAATAAAAAACACAAATAATACTTCTATAACGGGAGCTAAATAAAACAAAATCATGACTTCATGAGACTTGTACTCAACAACAATATAGCATACATGACAAACTCCCTATGTCTAAGAATAGTAGGTACATAATAAGAGTCTCTCCAGTTTGATTTAGCCTATTACAGACAACTTCTGTCAATCAAATGAGCTAAAATCTAAAATAACACATTTGTAGCTGTAAAAACTCAAAATTTGGGTTTGCGAGCGAGGACAGTCGCTGGGCGCTTTTGCCGACGGAGGGAGACGATGCTAGAGAGAGCACGGGCTTGGCGGTGGGCGAGGGATCACAACGTTGTTAATAAGATTATTTCATGTAAAACCTACATGCAAACTATAGCAACTAAAAAACTAAGACTAATACTTTAAAAAATGTCAATCATAAATAATATAGTTAGGTGCCCGTGCGTTGCTGGTTTCTATTAAAATTGAAAATGCTAAGCAGTTTAGAGCAAGTACACTGTATAAAACAAACCACACCAATTTTTCTCTGAGGAAGGTATCAACTGTTGTCCTTGTGTTGTGACAGACATTGTTCCTCATTTCCACAGCTTGCTTAGTCTTCAAAATTTGAAGATTAGGCCTGTTAAATGTAAAAAAAATTAAGACACAAAACTAAAAGAATGGTCAGTTGTTATAATCCAGTCACATAATATCACATTACCTATTATGGTTGTATAGGAACTGCAACATCAACAGAATAGATGTCTCTCCTGACAATATACCCTTGATTTGTCAGCCTATCAGGATGTGTTGCTGCATTTGGATCCATAGTGGCAGCACTGTCATTTGGCATGGTTATGTCATCCCTCATCTGGACATCCTCAGATGGTCTTGTAGCAGCATTAGTTTGATTACTTTGTACAACCAGTCTGCTCGCAGGGTACACATGGGCAGAAGTATGTGAACTCAATGCATCAAGGTGATTCCGCACATTTAGGAGGAAAGCCTGGTTTTCATTTTCAGCAAGATCAAAAGCAGTTTGGTACGCAAGGAGAGCATCATCCTGGCAAATGAACATAAGGTTAAGTTACAAAACAAAGACAATCAGCAAACTAAGAAGTTGTCTTGTTTCACAAAGGGAAAAGGGGGCATGCCTTGCTTCCAGAAATCAGCTTGTCCAAGATGCTTGCAACACTTTTAAGCTGACTCAAGAACATAAGACACTGGAAAATGTTTAAATAATCTAGATTTGGAAATGTCTGGTATATTTTGACAGGACATTGTAGAACCTAGAAATACAGAGACAAAATGTTAGATCACAAGATGATCCGCTCACAAGTACATACGTCGTGGAGGCAGACGGGAAGGGCATTAATGTTACTTACCAGGTAGGTTTCAAGGCCGACCATAAGTTCTTCTATCTCTTGTTCATCCCCCAGAAAAATAAGGTAACAAGTGGCAAGAGTCAACAATATATAAAATTTGAAGGTAAAGAAAATGGCAGTATTTACTGAAGGGCTTCTAGATGTGTGTTTTACATGACTGTATCTAATCATGGGATATCATTGCAATGTCTAACAGTTAAAAGATGTATTTCAGTGAAGAGAAGGCTTTATTAACTTCAAACAGTACAAGCCAATGCATTCTATGTTGTTCCAGAACAAGGATGATCCCCAGGTAATATATTTGGAAAATTAAGCTCCTAAAGATAATTGTTCTAATTAGTAGGTTATAAGAAACATATTTTTTCTATGTTTAAAAATGTTAAAGAGCCCTTTATTGAATTTAGATTGGATGTACACATTTTCTCATTTGTTAGTGTATAATGTTGTTGTAGTAGTTGGAGATGAGGAGATGCACCTAGTGACAATGCAGTCCAAATGTGAGAAGGTGCCATGCTTTTGGTGCTGCTCAGTGCGCACTGGAGATAGACCCTTCAATCTCCTCCTCTATCATTGCTCCCAAACAAGCCTAGAAAATATATAGGAAAGGAATGTATTAGTGTAATGCAATCTTTGTAAACAGACATGCTTTTTAAAATAACTCTCACTGTGCATGCTATGTTGTTCCAAAACAAGGATGATCCCCAGGTAATATATTTGGAAAATTAAGCTCCTAAAGATAACTGTTCTAATTAGTAGGTCACAAGAAACATAGTGCTCCTTTCTATGTTTAAAAATGTTAAAGAGCCCTTTATTGAATTCAGATTGGATGTACACATTTTCTCATTTGTCAGTGTATAGTGTTGTGGTAGTAGTTGGAGATGAGGAGATGCACCTAGTGACAATGCAGTCCAAATGTGAGAAGGTGCCATGCTTTTGGTGCTGCTCAGTGCGCACTGGAGACAGACCCTTCAATCTCCTCCTCTATCATTGCTCCCAAACAAGCCTAGAAAATAGGAAAGGAATGTATTAGTGTAATGCAATCTCTGTAAACAGTCGTGATTTTAAAATAACTCTCACTGTGCATGAGCTTTCAAAATGAGCCTTCTACCTTTATATATATAATATATATATATTTAAATACATCGTCTCACTTTAACCGTGATGGTTTATATATAGTGCTTGGTTTGTAACTGATATGTTCATCCATAAAAAACCTGCGGCTGGGGATTGGACTGGTAACTATACTTCCCCCTGGAGCAGAAATTGTCTAGTTCTTACCTGTTCTCTATCGAAGCTGGATCTTCATCTGAAAAAGCATAGCGCTGCCGAAGCGCGCCTCTCTGTACCATCGTCGTAACTTCACCGTTTTATGTAAAACAATTTATGTTGCAAATGCACTCTGGTCGCTGAATTTGTAAACTCACCATTTTATAGAACTTCGTAAGATGAATACAGTGATGCAAATGCAAAGGGCTTGTTTGTCTCTACTTTTTAGTCATATTTAATCTCTAAATTGTCAAACATTGAAACTAAAAGGAAGGACTAAAATATTTCAGTCCAGTCAGCATTAAACATGACACCTGGGAGAGCGCCTCCTTGCTCCACGCGACGAAGTCCTCGGTGTCCTTGGGATCGGACGTGAACATGGCCAGATCCGCCTGGAGCGCCGCAGCTTGCGTAGCTAGAAGTAAAGATCCAGCACAAATCTGACCATTCAGCACAATCAGAACCCTAATTCGGCCAGTAATCGATGGCGCATAAGACTCTGGAACTGCTTACTCGCTAACAACAGGGGAAAATACAATGAATAAGGACAATCCGGGCATGAGAGTGGAGGATCATCTTACTCTGCGAAAGCTGCGATGGAGGCAGAACCGGTAGCGGGCGGCGGCGGAGGCAGGTGAACGCACGAGACGACGGCTGCTTCGGTGATGGTGGAGAATCCCTGGCACTGCTTGTGCTTGGTGTTGGCCATGCATTTGACGAAGACGATTCCCCGGCGCTTCACCACCTTGTAGAACCGGCACAGGCACTTCACCGCCGCACAGACCATCTTCTTCATTGTTCCCCCGCTCGCCTCGGGGCCTTCTCGTCTTCCTTCCGTGCGATTCGTCTAGCACCGAGTCGGATTCTTGGTTAGGGTTCCATGGGAGCGAGGATTGCGCGAGCGGGGGCATGGTGTAGGAATCTAGACGCCCACTCTTGGCTCTTGCGAACGCACGGTGGGGGAGGCGGCAAGGTGAAGCGGTGATTTCTCCGTAAACCCCGTCGCCGGCCTGGGCCCCGCAACCAGCGCCGGAGACACGACCGCGACCGTGGGCGTCCCGGGCGCGGATGGGGACGGGGACGCAGACGGGGACGCCGTGGGGGTCTCACTCCCGGACCTCACTGCCGCCGCGGGCCTCACTGCCGCCATGGGGGTCTCGCTCCTGGCGCCGGAGACAGGGACGAGGGCGCGGTGGAGGTGTGCGGTGGGGCAGGCGACGCAGTTATGGGGAGAAGAGGAGGTGGTGGATCCAGGGCGAGGAACCGAGGCGCCAGGGCGGGGGTACGGTGGATCCGCGGCGCTTTCGGGCGAGATCCAAGGCGGGGGAAGGGGCGCGGTGGAGGGGTGCGGCGGGGGCAGGCGGCGCAGTGAGAGGGAGAGGCAGAACCCGCGGGCGTTGATGCAACACGGATGGAGCGCGGAGGGTGGCGGAGGGAGATGGCAGAACCGTGCGCCACTGGAAAATTGTGGACGCCTACAATAGCTACATAATCAGTAGTAGAGATAATTCAGCAAATTCACGTACCTCCTTTGACATAAAAGAAGTCCCTTGATCTATAGCCAAAGTCTAGGGAATGCCGAATCTATGAATAATATGCTCAGTTATGAACTCAATTACCTCCTTGTGTGTCATGTTCTTTAGAGCAACGACTTCAGTCCATTTGGTAAAGTAGTCAGTGGCAACTAACACGAACCAATGCCCCTTTGATGATGAAGGATGAATTTCTCCGATAAAGTCTAATCCACATCCTCTGAAAGGCCAAGGCTTGATGATAGGATGTAATTCAGCTGCAGGGACCAACTGTAGGTCGCCGAATTTTTGACACACTTAGCAACCCTTGTAGTACTTGAAGCAATCAGCTATCATGTTCGGCCAATAAAAACCAGACCTTCGCAATAGCCACTTCATCTTTGGAGCCCATTGATGGGTACCACAAATTTCTTCATGTACTTCGGCCATGGCTAATATAGCATCATCTGGGCCCAAGCACTTAAGCAGGACGTCGTTGACTGTTCGGCGATAAAGTTCATCACTCATCAAGACATACTTGAAAGCTGTACGCCGAATGTTCTTATTTGTCCTGACATTGGGATTTCGTAAATAATTAGTTATGGGTGTCCTCCAATCACTTGCATCGGCTTCATTATCAGCCGAATCGATTAGGAGAACTTTCTTGGTAACCCGGACGGTCCGGCGTCTTCACGTGGACGGTCCGCGACCTGGGGAATTGGCCCTGCACCGGTTATCAGATTTTCAGTGTTGTGAAATCTCCCTCGCTTTATCCGATATCCTGATGCATCTTATGCCAAATTGTTAGCTCTATGATTCTCAACTCTAGAGATATGCCAAATGCTGAATTCGTCAAAAGAATGAATTATGCCCCAACATTTTTCAAGGTAACTATTTAGAGTACCATCAAAACATTGATATTCTTCTAATACCTGTTGGACGACCAGCTGAGAATCACCAAATGCCTTCACATGTTTTACTCCCATACAATTTAAAAGCTCCAAGCCGAATAAAAGGGCCTCATATTCGGCTTGATTGTTAGTGCAATAAGTTTTCAATCGGCTAGAGAAGTCGAAGGAGACATCACTTGGTGAAACAAGTACGATGCTAATTCCTTGCCCTTCATTGCAAACCGATCCATCAAAATACAAAGTCTAAGGAGTAATAGTGAGGTATGACATGTCTAGTTTATGAATATCATTAATCTGATGTTCTACAATAAAATCCGCTACGACCTGGCCTTTCATAGATTTCAATGGTGCATAGGCCAAATCATATTCTACGAGTGCATAAGCCCACTTACCAACTCTACCACTCATAATTGGGTTATGCAACATGTATTTGATCACATCGGCTTGACCAGAAACAATGCAATGACTAGACAGTAAATAACATCTGCACTTGGTGCATGCATAAAACAAGCATAAGCATAACTTCTCAACAAAAGTGTACCTTGTTTTAGCATCCACCAACCTCTGACTTAGATATGTCACCACATGCTCCTTTCCTTCAGTTTCTTGTGTTAGAACAGCCCCAATGACCTTATCTTTAGCTGCAATGTATAATCTGAATGGTACTCCTAGTTGTGGTGCTTTTAATACGGGAGCCAAAGACAGGTATTTTTTAATGAGATCAAATGCGTCCTGCTGCTCTGCCCCCAAGCGAATTTGGCCTCATTCTTAAGCCGAAGGATAGGGGTGAATGCATCAATCTTCTCGGCTAGGTTAGAGATAAATCTTCGTAAATAATTCACCTTGCCGAGAAACTTCTGCACTTCGACCTTACAGGTTGGAGGTCCCACATTCCGAATAGATTTGATTCGGTCAGGGTCTATCTCTATACCATGTTCATGGATGACAAATCCTAAAAATTTACCAGCCGACACTCCAAAAGCACATTTACGTGGGTTCATTTTCAAACCATACCGACACATTTTTTCAAAGGCTTTGCGCAAATCAGCTACATGAGAACTAAACTCAGCTGATTTGACTACAATATCATCAATGTAGACTTCCACAGTGTTTCCCAATAGCTCATGGAAGATCAAATTCATAGCCCTCTGATAGGTAGCACCAGCATTTTTCAGACCAAATGTCACGACCACCCACTCAAATAAACCAATGAAGCTTGGACATATGAAGGCCGTTTTAGACACATCCTCTTCGGCCATAAAAATCTGATTATATCCGGCATTACCATCAAGAAAGCTAATAATTCTATTTCCTGATGCATTATTGATTAATGTGTCAGCTATGGGCATGGGATACTCATCTTTAGGAGTTGCTCTATTTAAATTGCGAAAATCAATGCATACTCTAAACTTACCTGACTCCTTCTCCACCGGCACAATATTGGAGACCCACTCTGCATATCTGCAAGGTCTAATAAAATTAGCTTCTAACAACCGGTGGATTTCATCCTCGATTCGTGGGAGAAGATCTGGACGAAATGTTCTAGCTCTCTGCTTGAAAGGTCTGAAATAGGACTTAATGGGCAGCCGATGCTCTACGATCTCTCGGCTTAGTCCCGGCATCTCAGTGTAATTCCAAGCAAAGCAATCCGAATATTTCTTCAATAGACCGATCATTTCACTTCTAGAATCGGTCTCCAGGGTGTTGTTTATAAAAGTCGGCCTTGGAGTTTTACTATCTCCTATGTCGATCTCCTCCAAAGGATCGGCCGATGTAAACCCCTGTCCTAGTTTATCGAGATCTCTGAATTCCTCTATCATGTCCCCACAGAGGAATCAGATGTTCTTTGTGTGGTGGTGGACTCTCCGATCTCAGGGGTCGGATCATCCGTAATATCGTCTCTATGTCGTGGTAGATGTTCGGTCTTAAAGTCCGAACTGTTTGGTGAAAGACCAGATGATTCGGCTTTAGAAACCAAACTGTGTGTGACCAAGGACTCATAAATTTTGTGTGTACTCATCATTTAAACTTTACTTAGGATTTAGCCGATTCTCCATCGGCTCTAGCATTACAGGAATGAAACCCTTCTTATCTATACTTATGAACTGGTAATCAGAAAAATCTACTCCTGTGAGACATGTAGCAGTCTCATAAGTCCAGAGTACAGGGGCATCGGTCACAGCGATACAGGCTGATACATCAGCATGTACCTGTTCTACATCATCGCCTACCCATTGTATTAACATTTGATGTAATGTAGAAGGTATACACTGGTTGGCATGAATCCAATCTCTACCTAGGATTAGACTGTAATTTCCTTCTACATCAGCGACGAAGAATGCAGCAGCAAGGGTCTTAGTCCCGATGGTTAATTCAACGGACGTGACTCCCCTGGCTTTAATCGAACTATCATTTTCAACACCGCTGAGGGTCATGTTGGTCTTGACAAGTTCGTCATCTTGTTTACCTAATTTTCTATATAATGAATAAGGCATTAGATTTACAGTCGCGCCTCCATCTACCAACATTTTAGCAATCGGTATCCCATCAATGTGACCGCGCATGAAGAGCGGCTTTAAATAATTTACCGATTCCTTTGGTTTAGTAAAGGTGGCTTCTTTAGGACCAAAATCAAACTGGGCAACAACAGGTTCATCGTCGCCAACAATAGTACAATCGGTGGAAAATGTAATAACATTTACATCCATACCTGGGCGCTCTGGAGAAGCCTCATAGTCGACCAGGTCTTCTCCCAGTAGGTCGTCCTCTTCCATTGATGTTGGCATGTCGTTGGAGGCTTCCTGGTGTGGTCCGGACTCCGGGAGCGGAGGGTCCGTGCCTGGTGCAGATTGTCCGGCCTTGTTGGCCAGGCTATCTGCCGTACCTGCAGGGTGCTGCACAAGTGTTGTTTTATTTTCTATTTTTGTGGCCGTTTGTTTTTCCTCAATGGCCTTTGGTCTCCATTTCTTTTGCGGTGGCGGGTACTGTGGATGTGTGTCATTGAATATCTTTTCCGCCTCCTTCTCCTGGCTCTCTTTTGCTCTTAGGCGCTGTAATTTCTGCTTTTGGGACCGTGTCAATCCCGCTGGGCACCATCGAGGCATGGAGTATTTTGGATCGGCTGTTTTGATGGTAGCCATATCTTCTTTTTTGGTTGTGTTGGCCTATTCACCAAAAATCATCGGCCCTTTATTATCTTCCTGTATGACAACATCTGCAGTACCTATTTTGATGACGTCCTTTTTTGTTGTCCTTTCGGTTGCTGCAGGTATATGCCTCCTGCCGGATTGGTCGGCCTTTGAGGCCGAGTACTCCGGCACTCTTGTTGGGCCTGTGCCTGATGGCCGGATTGAGCGGTGCTCAATTGGTCTTGTACTGGAGGTGCTAACCTATGAAATACAGATGTTTGGGGTGCCCCCCAAGTAGGGTACTATGGCATCCCAAATGGATATGGTGGCATGCCCCACATTTGGTTTGGGACATATGGTGGAGGTAAATATGTGTATGGATATGGCATAAGCGGATAAGGTGGAGGTGTCCATGCGGGTATGTTAGGTCTCAGTTGCACAGTATGACCCTTCGTTTCTTCCGATTGATGAGGTGATCCAATCGGCCTTACCTGACGTTGCTCATGAATGGGTGAGCGGGGTCGCTTTGCTGGCCGGTCACTAGGGTCGGCCTTCTTTTTTACGTATTTAGACAATAATTGATCGAAAGTCGAGCCGGTTTTGACCAACCGACCAGCTGCCTTGAATGTATTTGTTTTCCACGTACCTATCTCTGGTCGTCGTGGTTTGAAAGTACGTGGCCGTTGTGAGTCTTGAGCATTACCGGACCGTCCACTAGAGTTCTCCGGACCGTCTGGCGGGGTCCCGGACCGTCTGCGCCTGTGTGTCGGACCGTCCGTGGTGCGCAACACGGGTTCCTGCTCCTTGGTTCATTCTTGCCCCCCAATGCCGGAGGTCATGATGGTCACCTTAAGAGTTTCCCTTCCATCAGGAGTCTTTTCTGCCACCACTTTCCTGCAAGAAATTTATGATTCTCATCGGCCTCTCTTGCATTGTCGATGACTATCTCCTTGCCTTTGCCTTTATCGGCTGTGTTTGGCCGAACCAGGACTTTCTTGCCCTCGAAGTCGATCATGTTCATTGGAAAGGGCTCTGTATCCACCTGCATTTCCTGAAATTTCAATCGTCCCTTGTTAATGGCCGATTGAATCTGTCGACGGAATACATTACAATCATTAGTGGCATTAGAAAATGAGTTATGCCACTTGCAGTATGCCTGACGTTTTAGCTCGTCGGCGGATGGAACAATGTGATTTATTTTAATGTTGCCATTCTTGAGTAATTCATCAAATATTTTATCACATTTACCAGCATTAAATGTAAACTTAACCTCCTCTTGCCATTTCTTTTGAACCGGCTGCAAGGAGGAACAAGCCGAAGATTTGGCTTGCTTTGGCCAAACCATTTCAGCAGCATAAATTTCTGTTGATTCGTCGTCCGAGCTACTTTGGTCACACTCTACTATATGGACATTGTGACGAATAGTTTTGGCATTCTCTTTGCTTCGGCTTTCACATGCTAAAGCTCTTTGGTGTAATTGTGCTAGCGTGAAAAATTGAATGCCTTCTAATCTTTCCTTTAAATATATCGCAATCCATTAAAAGCTAGTCCTACTAACTGCTTTTCTGCCAAATGAATTTGGAAGCATCGGTTTCTGGTATCTCAAAATCTCAGGATATAGTCATTAACCGATTCGTCCTTCCCCTGTCGCAAGGCCACTAGGTCTACCAAATCTAACTCATTGTCACCAGAGAAAAAGTGGTCATGGAATTTTTGTTCTAAATCCCCCCATGACGAAATAGAATTAGGAGGTAATGTAGCGTACCATGCGAACGCGGTTCCTATTAAAGATAATGAAAATAAACATACGCGAAATGCTTCTGTGTCGGCCAATTCCCCTAATTGCGATTGGCCTATGTGTTCGCGCGTGTTTTTTTCCTTGGTCACCCAAAAATTTCGCAAATTCGAGTATCCTGGTTCCCTGTGGGTATGGATGGTGATCAAATCGGCTGTCATATGGTTTCCGATATGATTGCCCCCCAGGAACCATAGTTACTCCAAGTTTATCTCGGAACGCCCCGACTATCTCTTCCCTCACTATATCAATGGCAGCCGGTGCGAGACCATCGGCTCTCTGGTCAAACATAGGTGGGGTTGGCTGGATATTGGCATGTTGTCTTCCCCCCATTGGTTTGAGCTGTGGCGCATTGCCGTTTGCCCTATATGGCTCATAGGATTGATCGCTCCTTTTCGACCTTCTAGGCAGGGCCAGAAAGCTTTCCTGGGCTCTGAATTTTGTATTATTGGGCTGATGCATCGCATAGTGTGATGGGAAGTGTTGCTGGGACGGGTAAGAATTCAGGTAACAATCCTCTTCAAAAAGGTCATGCGCGGACTGTCCGGACATTGGCCCGGACCGTCCGTGATTATATGCGGACCGTCCGTCGTGGTATGCGGACCGTCCGACTGGGTAGTTTGAATTTTGCGCAAAACGATGTGGCTTGGGCACATGTGTTGGTAATTCATTAAAAATGGGCCCGACCGTTGCTGGCTCGGACGGTCCGCGCTCACGTACGGATGGTCCGGGCATGTGCAGATCGGCTGATTTGCTGCCGATTTGTGGTTGCTCAGGGTATGTGTCCATCGGCATCCCATAAAGGGGTTGTGACTGGTCGTGACAACCTGTAGCGATGTATTACGCGTGTTACCCCCTAACTCAACCTCGTGCGAAGGAAAATTTGCGATATTAGACTTATCAAATGCACGTACTAGCCTCCTATAATCATTTTGCATACCCCTATGATATTTTGCATTTGTTCACGCTGTTCATCTACATAATTCCTAAGAGATTGTAGCTCGTTTGTATTACTTATATTGGGGATATCTGGTGTGTGTCAGAGCGAAGCTGGATCCGTCGCCCAATGTCGGACGACCTTGTTGTTCCTGTCCACTTTGAAGTTGGCCAAGAACTTTGCTTTTGCCTCCTGGATCATCTGCTCCTTGTGCTCCTCGAACTGGAGCTGTTTGTCAGTTGGCAAGGTCTCCCAAGTCGGCTCTATGATGTTGCTTGGGGAAATATCAGAGCTATCCTTTGAACTAGCCATTGAGGGCCGATTTGATGAGTCTATATTTGTTTTGTCCCCAGCGGAGTCGCCAAAAGTATGTTGACGCCTTTTTGGAGCGCCAAACACTCAACAAGAACCAGCGGCGGTGCTCTCTAGTCAGGCGCGGACGGTCTGCGACATAGGGCCGGACGGTCCGTGACCTGGCGCGAGGCTAGGGTTTCCTGCCTGATGGTCGGATGGTCCGCGCCCTAGGGCCAGACGATCCACGCGTGTGCAGGGGCGGCGGAAGATCGTCGACGGCGCTTGGATCTCGCTCCTAGGAGGGACCCCATCAGAGAGTAGAGATCCTAGGTGGTGTCTAGGCTCGGGTAGACCGACCTAGACTCCTCTAATCGACATAGAGTCGAAGAGAAGCGGAGGATTTGGGGATTGTAAGACTAAACCTAAACTAGACTAGAACTACTTCTAGGATAAAATGTAAATTGTATTGATTGAAGGTTCGATTCATTGTTGTAAATCGGTCGTATACCTCTCTATTTATAGAGGAGGGGGGCTGGACCCATTACAAACAAATCTCTGAGTTTATCCCGAGATTCTCGCCAACAAACATAGCAAGAAACTCGGAACCCTAATCTGTTCTGCGCCTGCGCGGACCGTCCGGCCCACAGGCGCGGGCTGTCCGGACTGCGGACCGTCCGGCCCTAGGGCCGGACTGTCCGGCCTTCTCATTTTGGTGCCCAACATTCTTCATCATTTCCAGCGCGATAAGACGCAATTCGTCGTGCGACGCCATGTCATCCATAGAATGTGGCAGGTCGTCACACCATGCGGTGAAGTGGTTTTGGACGCGAGTGCACCGGTCGTTATCATTGCTCCAACCCATCACATCTACCTTGAATCTTCTCCGCCAGTCGAACTTCCATCGGCGGGCGAGATAGTCTTTGGTCTTTCTCCCGTGGCTATGGTGGTACCGGGGCCTTCCGCTCCTTTCTTCTAAGTGATCCGAGCCCACACCGAGGTGGATGATGTGGACAATGTAGTCCGATCACCAAGGGTGTTGCATCGGTTGGCTAGGTCACAGGTGCCTGGGCCTAGCCGATGCGAGTGTGATCCTTTGTGGGGTACAGACTGGTTGAGGTCTTCATGCTTTAGAGTTCATCATAGTAGTCCTTGCTAAGGTTATGTGGGGCGAGCCTGCGTCCGTGATAGGATCCATCGAAGGATATTCCTCCTCGGCTGGATCTGCGATGCAGTGCAGGACTCCCTTCTGGTCTGCGATGCAGGAGACGGATCCAGAGTGGAAAACCTCCCCGGTGTTGAAGGTGATTGTGGTGTTGAAGACGACTACCATGGAGTCGTTGTGAATCTATGTCGCGCCTCCTACCTGGCTTGCCAGCTATCGGTGTTTATGTTCTGACTCGCACTACGGGGTAACCCACATAGTGCTTTTGGGGAGGACGGCACCGTTGATTGTGACTTGATGATACGTGCAACTCTGGAACACAAGGCAATTATACAGGTTTAGGCCGCTTGAATGCGTAATACCCTATGTCCTGTTTGGTGCTGAGTATTAAATTTGTGGGTAGAGTACAAATTACAGTTGAGTTGCGGGTGGTGATGGATGAGATCTCCTATCAATCTAGTGGTGGCATGGTTGCGATGAGAGGAATGTCCAGAGAGAGTTTTTTAGGGGTTCCCCCTCAGCCTTATATAACCAGCTAGGGAGACATGCCTTTACAGATCATAACAGCTTGTCTAATCATATTTGAGTCTATCTACGTTCGCTTCTATTCGCACGTTGATTCTTGCAGAGTCTATTCACCTGAATTATCCTCCACGTATCTCGGCGTCCTATTGTGTGCAAAGTATGCCTTCAGCGATCCTTTCTTTGACGGGTACACACAGACAGCTGCCTTGCGCCACATTTCTTCGGGATTGCCTCTAACTCTGAGCGTCATCTTCTTTGGTGAAATCTGTTCTACCTAGATGCGACCCAATAGTATGCCCGGCTGGCCGACTTATCATGGGCTCACCAGCAGCCCATGGGCCATATCCATGGTGTGAGGACCCAGGGGATATCTATCTCCCACACACTGAGGACCATGACATAAGGACATGACTTGAAGCCATTGATGTAATTCCTATAGCTTATGGTTCAAGTCATAAGGCACAAGTAAGCTTATGGTCACAAGAACAAGTAGAAGTTTCAAAGGCAGAACCTAGAAGGGCTCAAAGAGCTAAGTTTACTTTGATTGGAAGTTTGGGTCACTCCTGTGTTTGGAAAAATTCTTAGTAACCATTGGAAGTTGTTGGAACTCAAAATATGGCTAGAGTGATCAAATTATGTGACTTGGAGTTTTGGAGTCGAACATTGAGCTCAAGCAAGGCCAAAAAGAACATCATGATGAAAAAGGTTAAGTATGACAAGTTTGAGCATTTGAATATATTGCATACACCTTTTAAAATGTTATTGTCACTTTGGTTTGCACTCTAACTTGGTTTCTAGTGAAAGTGTCATTATTGGCCTGTGTTTGAGGTGAAACAGGAAAGCTGCGAAGGAGAAGCGAGAAAGTTGTGTACCTATGACTTAGTCAATTGGATTATACTATAATTATGGTTGGCTAAGTCATAGGGAAGTCCTTAAAGTTGCCCAAGTTGATTGGAAGAAGAACCAAAGAAAAAGGATTTAGGATCTACAATCTGGAGCACCGGACCACAACAATGAACTGGTCGATCTTGGGATTTTACCTAAAAATCACCGGACTGCCTACAATAATTGGTCCAGTGGTGCACTGGACCATAGGGTCCAACACTAACTAGCGGGCAACACTCGACTAACAGCTAGCTGACGTGGCACCCAAGCCGGTGGTGCACCGGACTGGTTCGGTGCCACTAAAAGTTGGAAGGTACGAGTCAGGATTCCGGAGGACCCACTATAGAGCTCGGTCCAGTGGTGCACCGAACCGGTGCCCCCCAGATAGTGCAGTTACATGATTTGTAGCAACAACTATTTTAGCTTTTAGGGCTATAAATAGTCCTCCCTACGCCCTCAACCATAATACCAAGGCATCAAGCAAGTAGTATATAAGTGTAGAATAATATTTTTGTCCTTCTATTGTGTGTTTCTCTTGTAGATCGAGTATT
The DNA here is from genome assembly GCA_029449295.1 of Zea luxurians. NCBI lineage: Eukaryota > Viridiplantae > Streptophyta > Magnoliopsida > Poales > Poaceae > Zea > Zea luxurians. The sequence continues at coordinate 11,044,615 of JAOPSE010000012.1, forward strand.
TGGCATGTGTTTTAGCCTAAAGAGAAAGGTGTAGTGCTACTATGAGAAAGAGCTAGTGAGCAAGATCTTCAGCAAGATTTGTGTTGCGTTCATCTACTGTTGAGCTACCAAGTTGTGCTAGCCTCGATTTTGCTACACTGCAACCCCATCAATACAATGGAAGTCCAGTTTATCACCTTGGTGATAAACTTGAGCAAACGGAGGAAGGGGATGAAATAGACTTGAAGCCAGGTTGGCTAACTCCAACATGGACTAGGCATACATTTTAGGTTTGGCTGAACCATGGGAAAATCATTGCACGTCCCTACTTATCTATGGTATTAGATTTCTGTGAAGTGTGGGTTCTATTTGAGACAAAGTCTTTATTCCATTGCAATCTACACTTTGAGTAGAATAAGGAAGTTATATTGTGTTAAGATTTTTAAATAACCTATTCACCCCACTCTATACGACATCCAGATCCTTAGTACCACCAAAGGGTAATTTCACTTTCGACGGCTTAAAGGGCTGTCGTCGGACGTTAAGGCAATGTCCGACGGCCACCTATGGCCCTTAGACGTAAGGTAAAATCTGACGGCATATCTGACAGGCATTGGACGTAAACCTTATCTTCGACGTCTGTCAAACGGGCCATCGGGCATAAACCAGTTTTATGTAACGGCGCCTTGGCCACTGTTTTTATGTCAAAGCGTGTGCTCGTGCGTAATTTCAGAAGCATAACCCCTATGTTCTCCATTGCACCATTTTTATGAGTGCAAATAGAGAATATCAGGGTTTTGCTATCGAAATTTTGCTCGAGCTCATGCCTTGTCATAAATAGGGGTCCTATCGGTCACTCTTGGGTGTGTATAGGACATATGCTTTCCTTTAGATATAGGGGCATGATTTCTTCGTAATAATATGTGGTTCATGCATTACTTAACTAAGTTAATGTTTTATATCTATTATGGTGGAGGATCGTCGATGGATGTACGGAGGTTGGAAGAAGAGAGGGAAGAAAGTCGCTTAGAGGGAGGTGAATAGACGAAACCTAAAATTTATCACTTAAAACGTAAACTCAACCCGGTTAGGCACTAGAATGAGAATAAGAACAATGCGACACTAGCAGCCAAGGGGCATAATGCAACTAACGAAGGCCCCAACGGCCGGCCGTCAAATTTCATCGCCTGCATCGATTGGACCTTGAATTCCACCACCACCGATCGATCACATGGCGAACAGGCGCAGCCCTGCACATCACTGATCACAGTAGGAGCAGTCACTCTCAGCGTTGGGCAGCTAGGCAGGCACGCATGTTCAGAGAATGCATGCATGTCTGGCTGGCTCATGTTGTGGCAGGCAGAAAGACAGCTGCAGCCTGCAGGGTGAGCCTCAATCGAGCCATGCAGCTGATGCAGCCATCAGAGACATAGCGCGCGCACATGCACCTCTCTGAATTTGTTTACTTTGATGCATCATGCACGCACGCACCCTCTCTGAATTTTGCTGCTCTGTTTTGGTAAGGATGACTGGGAGTAAATGCACAGCGCTGAACTGCTGATCAGCGAGCAATTCAGGAACATACTGTAGTATATAGTCATATACATGCGGCTGAGAGGCAAAATAAACTAGCAATAGGTGAAATCAGTAAAAATGATTTCGTCCAACTTCTCGGTACAGCAGCTATGGTGTAACTACGTACAATGCAGGTGCGAATCGGCACCAAACAGCCTAAGCTACATTCATGCTCATGCTCTCCCATTCCCAAGGTCCCAGCCTCCGAGGAGAACGAAGACTGTAGAGATGTAGAGAGATATAGAGAGAGAGAGAGAGTCCCAGCATGGGCAGTCCGAGCTGCTGGTCGGAGCCGCATGGACATGAAGACGACGACGACGCCTGCTTCAACTCTCTATATATCATATCTATCCCGCTAGAAACTGGGATCTCCTCGATGTACGTGCATGGCATCATATCATATGGCTTCAGAGTTTGGAGCGCTAGAGCTCCCAGTTCGACGTACGGGCACTAAACTACTCCGGGTTTCATCTCAAGTCTGCATGAGAGTTCGTGTGGGATCTGACATCTGACGACGCGCACTTTGATTACTAATTTCAAGAACATTTTTCGCGCAGATCTTTACTGAAACGGTCAGATCTCAGATGTGATAGTAAGATATATTCTTGTGTTACCATACCATCAGCGGAGTAACTGCATTTTGAGCTCGACCAAGACAAAAGGAGAGGGGAGGAGAAAGGACAGAGATTCTCCTCTCCTGGCCTCCTCATGTGAGAGCCAGAGAGCCAGGCCGGCTAAAAGGCTTGGGACTTGGGAGCCACTGCCCGCTTGTCCGTTAGTTGCTGCTCCCAGTTCAGTAGGCCCTCTCCATACCACAGCGCAGCATCAGAGATCCCACTACTTCTTGTTTCTAATCTAGTATAAATAAATGTGCATCCAAGTCACTGATCAGGAGCACCAAGCCAGCTAGCAACTCAAAGGAGGAAGACTAGAAGATACATAGCTTTCTCCTTGTGCGAGCACTGCAAGATCTCTCTTCTGGCATCTGAATAGTCAGCTGCTGGCATCTATCCGGGCACCTCTCGACCAGCCAGAGGCAGGTGATTTTCATTTCCCATGCATCTATCCGGTCACTGCATAGTAGTGCTCCTCTCTGTCCTTCTCATATCTAACTTACTCTCCATGTATGTGGCTCTCTATTGAATCTATCTGTAAGTTCTCAAGCTATTCCTTACTCCTGACATGTTGTATCTGTCTCGTTTTTTTTTGGAAACGGGTATTTTTTTTCATTGCCTTTCTGCAGATACCTGATCCCAAACTAGCTGGCCAACATGGCGAACGATGACCCTGTGGAGGACGAAAACCCTAGATCCTACACCACTAATAACAGCATCAATGTAAGTGTGTTGATTAGTATCATTCGTTTGAAGAGAGTGGACAGATAGATAGGGCAAAGAAATGCAGTCCGTTCATGTATATATATATGCAACTTCTTTTAATTTAACATCGATCTTTATTTCTAGGACAACAAGTTGGCTGAAGTGTTCGACATGGTCTCAGTCCACAAACATCAGTATAAAATGCCGACGTTCGCCTTCCACACCAACAAGACGATCACCGAAGCTTTACATCGGCCTCTACTGCGAGCACAAGCTAGCATGGTCACAACCTCCTAGCCTATATATGAACTGGTGTTATCCCGACTGAACTTTTCTTTTTGTTGACACCTTTCGTCAGGCCTCTCTTCACCAGAGGTTGACTTGTATGTCCGTTTTCTGGTTTCTCGTGCCAGAATTAACGTTCTTGACCTTGTAAGGCCTCTTCTTGACCTTGTAAGGCCCTCACTCTATGTCTGCATCCTCCTCGCATCCCTTGTTTCCTTCTTTCCCACTACATGCAGGATCAGTCCCGACATTGCCGTGTTTGCTAGCCTTCTGCATCCACCTACTTTTCATTCCCTTCTATCCCTCCTGAGCTAATTGTTGCTCCTATGTAATCCGTGTTTATTATTTTGGTACCATGATGATGAAATTAGTTTTAATTTATTGTAAGACTAGTTCAGTTAGTGTTTTCACCCTGTGGATGCTCTGCAATACATGAACACACATATGCAAACACTCATTCATCCATTTATTTTTTATTAAACACCATCAAGTTTTTAAAAAGAGAGACATGTACAGTACAATCACCCAAGGACAATTTTAGCAACTAGCCCCAATACATTTTAGATAATTGAAAAGGGTCTCTAGCTCAGATGACCTTATCACAACTCAACGCATCGAAGCAAAAGAGTTTTTGAAGACAAAGATAATCAAAGTCCTGATTCTAAATAATGAAAGTCATGCATAGGATGCAAAGAGTTGCATTGTTGTGATCTCTAGAGCCTATCAAGGCCCAACCATGAGCACTTGTCGACCTTCACACGATTGCAATTGCCAACTAGGCATAGAACTGACTCCAGTGGGTATGTCTGAATATAACCCCCCAAAGATATTTGTGACGATAAACAAAGCAGCCCCTACTTTTGATTTGTGTCTCCTACTTGTTAATACTCTATTTTTAGGATAACTGTAATATATAGGATTCCAAAATCATAACCCCTATTTTTATTGGACTCATTTGGCAGTCACATATATTTCATTTATTTTTATTCCCATATTCTATTTTTAGGATAATTGTAATATATAGGATGGAGGACATGGAGGCTAAGCTCAGGATAAGGGCTAGTAGCGAGACTTAGCCAGGGAAGGACGGTGTCGTGTGGATGGCAAGTTCATGGTAGGATAATCAATTGGAAGGTTGAACTCAAATGGATGGCCACCTAGGAACACCTAAGCGTTGGAGGCGAGGATGATGACAAGAAATGCCACAACCCAATGTTCATTCCAACTTGAATTTTTCAATAACATCTCTTTGAAGCTTGCAATCTCACCAATTTCTCCCTGAAAATCTAACTAAAATACTCGATACATTAAACTATATGTTTGTCTCACTAGCTTTGTTGTTTGAAGGTTCTTTGTCATTTGTAGTTTGACTCTCAGTGCCCGTCTATTTGGCAGGTTTTGGTCATGTTTATTTAGCAGGTCTTGGTCAGGTGAAGCCTTTTTGGACCTTCACCACTATGGAACCCAATGCCTTAGAGTTGGACCTGTCTTTGTCTAATAAAGGCCTTTGGACCTTTGTCATTATGTAACTTGATGCTTGAGAGTTAGATAGTTTTCATCGAGTGAAGGTTTTGTACATGCGAACACAAGGTTGACCTGACCCTTGTGGTTTGTGTTGATGATGAGTGATTGTCAATGGGTAGCGTCTTGGGTCGAGTCAAGGACTGACCCGTAAGATTATGTATGTGCAACCATGTCGGTTGGCTTCTGGTGTGCAAGTGTGGAGCACAGGGATGGTGGTCGATGGCTAAGGTGAAGGTCATGTGGGCTTGTGCTGATGGACAGGGAGCGGTGAAGAACGAGTGATGGGTCTTGGCTCCTGGGACATGCACTTGCGCGAGGATGTGGAAAAGTGGTCCATGTTTCTTACGCGGTCGAGGACTAGCAGCACACATGTCTAGGATGTGGAGGACGTGCACGCGGTGCGATACTCATGTCGGTTTGGTGGTTGAGCCTCAAAACCACCCAACACTACAGACATCGAGTTTTTAACTGGGTTTAGCCTCAAACCCAGTGGTGGCCGTTTCGGTGGAAACTGGAGGTAACACATGGCATGATCACGGAGGGTGCATCAAGGCAAAGCAACTTCGTGTGAAGGATGTGGCCGTCAGATGAAATCTCCAGGAGTTGGTCCATTTTGCCCCCGGTGGAGTGGATAGGCTCTATGTAAATAGGGGTGGTTTAGGAAATGGAAATAACCCTATATAAATAGAGGGGAGGGCTGGTTAGTTCAGAATCTCTTTAGATGCCATTTGTTTTGATCACTTGTTTTAGAACTCCTAGTTTTCCTCTCTAGGTAGTCACCAGTTTAGCTGGGAGATCCACAGCAGTTTTGTTCTATCAACTATGCCTATAATCTGCAACAATTAATCCGAGGAAGGGTCGTTGGTTCGGCCCACATGTTTTGGTTGGCTTCAATCTCAGTTTTGTTCCCTTGCTGAATTTTTGAAGTCGTGTGTTCTTGAGTTCTTCCCTTCCCTTCTATTGAGGATTTGTGGAGAACCTTTGAGTTCTTGTGATATGGGTGTTGTAAGGGATTGATTTGTTAGGAGATAGACTCTTTGGATCTGTTGGGGGCCTTCGTCCTCCGAAGGTCCTCAAAAACAAGATTTGACAATGTTTTCCAAGTGAATTATATGAACAGGTATCTTCGGACTCAGATTATGAACATGGAGTACGGTCAGGACGAAGCCTAAGCCAGACGAAGGGGGATTGAGATGAAGGACGGGCTGATTACCAAGCTGTACGAAGGATGGTGCACAGCCGAAGCTATGCGCAGGAAAGCTTCATCGCGATAGCAGAAAGGGGAACCGACCTAAAGATGAAAAGACTACTTAGGCCTTAATAGATTCCCATAAGTCATTAGCAAATGTAATGGGCATGAATGTAATTTTACATGGGCTGCGTCCCACGCCTATAAATAGATGAACAGTATTCCCGTACTGTTCACGCTGACTTGGCATTTGCTTTTGCGTCATCTTTATACTTTTGCCTTCCTGTAATCCGAAGGTACACTTGTAATCTGAAATCATTTCTATTTTTCTATGATAATAAAATAGAAATGACGTTGTGATAATATTTAAATGTTTATATTACTTCTTATGTTACATATAAGTTCTTCATCATTGTTTATTGTGCTTACGAAGGTATGTTGTTTGTGGTCTTCGTCCGAAATACATTACATCCCGAAGGGAAATAATGTTTCAGAGGACGAAGGACTTTATCATTTAACACTTTTTATGTTGCCTTGTTCTTAATCCGAAGCATTTGAGAACAAGTCCCCAACATTGAAGCCCACCTCCGGTGAACTCACTTCCACTCTTTGAGTTTTTGAACACCTTCGGCGATCATAAACCTTCGCTATGGCGCCGAAGAAAGCTTCAGCAACTGGCACTGCAGCTCTACAACCGCTAGACCCCAATCAGGAGACTGTCTCTCTTCGGGAAGCCCGAAGCCAGAAGAGGAAGGTTGTTAGCCCGACACAGCCAGAGGATGAGATAGACCAGGAGATCAGAAACATGGAGATGCTTCATCAACAGGTGCAGAGGAAGAAGGAAAAGATGGCCAGGCTAGCTGAACTGCAAAGGCAGATAGACGAAGCCTCTGAGGAGGTTCGTCATCTTACTCAGGATGAGCAACACCGAAGGCCTCAGCACCAAGACCTTCATCAGGAGGGTTTCCTCAATGAAGATGACTGGTATGACAATTTCCATCATGGGAATTTTGTTTTTGATGATGCTTCTCCTGTGTCCGCTGAGCTGCAGGCTACACCTTGGCCTCCGTCCTACAAGCCGCCTCAGCTTCCCATATTTGATGGCCACTCAGACCCGAAGCAGTTTTTGATGAGCTACGAAGCAACAGTATCTTCGTATGGTGGCAATGCTGCGATCATGGCCAAATCTTTTGTTATGGCTGTCAGGAGTGTTGCTCAAACCTGGTACTCCTCCCTTCGACCAGGAACGATCACTTCGTGGCAAAAGCTGAAGGACTTATTGTTAACTAGTTTCCAAGGGTTCCAGACGAAGCCGGTCACAGCTCAAGCTCTATTCCAGTGCACCCAGGATCACGAAGAGTACCTTCAGGCGTACGTCCGGAGGTTCTTGCGTTTGAGGGCACAGGCACCAACAGTGCCCAACGAAATTGTCATTGAGGCCATGATCAAGAGGCTTCGGCCAGGACCGTCAGCTCAGTACTTCGCTAGGAAGCCTCCTCAAACTTTGGAGAAGCTGCTCCAGAAGATGGACGAGTACATTCGGGCCGATAATGATTTTCGCCAAAGAAGGGAGGAGGCTTTCAAGTTTTCTGAAATGACCAGGGGCTTCGGAGGGAGGTTCTATCCGAGGCACGTTAGATCAATTCATAACTCTACCCAAAATGATGATACAGGGAGCCAACAGTAAAGGCCACAGTGTTCCTCACAGACTTCGGGGCAACAGCAAGGCTCCTTCCGACCACCAGCTCCGAGAGGCAGAGGTGCCAGGGGCTTCGGCGGAAGATTTGGCAATCAGCCAAGAAGAATTTTTTGTTTGTTCTGTGGTGAGAACAAAGGCCATACCACCAGGATGTGCCATGTTACCATCCAGAAGCAAAAGGAAATAGCCGAAGCTGCAGCACAACAGGCTCAGCCGAAGCAGGTCATGCACACTGCTTCGTATCATTCGCCTTACATCCTAGAGTATGTAGGCAATCACCCTGCAGTTTCTGTTGCTTCGGCGAGTCAACCTCAAGCTTCCTGGCAACAGCTTCCGCCTCCACCACCGCTGCAACAAGGCCAGCAGCCAGAAGGGAGCCAATATGCTCCACACCAAAGGGACTTCAGAGAACAGTCCGAAGCTCGCACAGTCAACAGCACTGTGCCAGAGTCAAAGCACATCTATTGACAAATATCCTACCTTAATAGCAATCTTTTTCATTCAGTTTTATTTTCTGTATAATAAAGGACATTGTTTAGGTTTCATGTAAATAATTTCGTTGATTCCCACAAGGAAAATATATTTTCTTCACAGGCTTAAGTTGTTGAAGTTTAAAGATTTGCGATAACAAAGAGGACCTTCAAATTATCGAAAATTTTTCGAAGCAACAAAAAGTCGTTCTAAGGAACGCAGAGTAAGTTTGCCGAAGTCACAAAAAGCCGTTCCAAAGGGAGCGCAGTGTAAGTTTTCTGCTCCAAAGTCGTTCCAAAGGGAATGCAGAGCATACAGCGAAAAGTCAATGCTGATTCCGCCGAAAGTAAAAGGCGAAGAAGCTCCAAAGTCGTTCCTAAGGGAATGCAGAGCTTACAGCGAAAAGTCAACGCTGATTCCGCCGAAAGTAAAAGGCGAAGAAGCTCCAAAGTCGTTCCTAAGGGAATGCAGAGCTTACAATGAAAAGTCAACGCTGATTCCGCTGAAGTAAAAGGCGAAGAAGCTCCTAAGGGAGGCTTATAGTAAAAAGACAACGCTGATTCAAAAAGACTATGTGTTTTATCGCAGGAATGTGTGTGTACCTTCGGAATAAACACCATCTTACACAACATAACATCATCGCATCATTTCGCATAGCATAAGCATCATACATCATGCTGCATATGGCACAAGAAGGGGACATGATATCGATCTTCGGAAGAATGTTTTGAAAGGGGAAAATCATGCTAAGTTGCAAGCAGATATACTATTGATCTTCGGAAGTGTAGCTTCGGAGAACATCCTCACGAAGCTTGGATATCATTCATCAGAACACTATGGATATTGTGGTGACAAATAAAAATTCTTCTTCACGAAGCATGAAAAGAAGGGAAGGTGTTTTTTCGTCAAAGACTCAAAAACGGTACGTGTGGAAAATTTCATGCATCGTAAAGAATTGAGCAGTAAAAATAGGTACATTACATTCAGGGTTACAAAATGTTACACATATTTCATTTCAGAAGTTTTTACAATAGTGCTTAATCTTCTCTCAAAACAACTTCTGCAGCTTCGTTCAGGAGTCGGTTAACAACTTCATCCATGATAGCTTCAGCCATCTTTTTAATTTCCTCGTCTCCTTTCGGGTGAGGGCCCGGAGACGCTTTAGTAGGATCTGAAGGAGGACAGGACACGGCCACATTGCTATTACGAATTGCGAACGAAGTTTAAAACCAAAAATTACAACACAATAAAAACCATTAGCTAATACCTATTTGCCCTTCGGGCTCTGAGCTTTTGTCAGCGGCCTTAGCTACTTCTCTAGCGTCGTGAATGCCCTTCTCGCTTTTCTGGATAATTTCTCGAGCCATTTCTCGGCCACCATTATCCCAGACATCGGTGAAAAATTTTCCACCAACCATGCTAGCTTCGGCCGAAGGATCTCTTGCATCTTCGAAGGACAAAGCAGCCTCGGATTGCGCTAAAATCTTTACATGCTCGCAGCCTTTTTTTCTCTAAAATGGTGGCAATTCCTCTGGCACCCGAGAAAGCACATATATCTCCGCGGCTATTTAAAATTTCCCCGAAGACCTCAGCTTCGTGATCGATCCATTCGATGGGACCTTCGGGGTTGCCTCTTGTAAAGTTTTCTTCGCTCGAGAATGCGCCGACGCTGGCGAAGCTAGCTTTCAACTTCTTAACACACTCTATAGATTTGTTATAACACCTTTTCTTGGATGAATGAAGCTCTTCAACAGTTCCCTCTAAATGATTTGCCCATTGGTCGCTGAGTTCTCGCTTCGTTTCTTCAAGCATGCGTTCCTCTTTGGCTCTGGCCAGTTGTTTTCGAAGATCTTCAATTTCGCGCTTCTGAGCTTCAGCTTGACCTTTAAAAGTAGCTTCGTCTTCTTTTATTCTATTTATTAATGAATGTAATATTTTATCTTTTTCGAGACCTTCGTTCCTCAGTTCAATTACTTCGGAACGAAGGTTGCTCAGGGCTATAGCACACCCTTCGTCTTCAGCATCTTTCTGGGCCCTGAGGGCATTGCTAAGTATCAGGCCCTGCAAACAAAAATATGTGTGCGTCAATAGATTTAAGCAAACGAAAAATTTTGGTCTCAACAAAAAATACAAAAATCCCATTTGTTGCACCTTTAAGCTATTATATGCCAGGCTGTCGGCCAGATCGTTCTTCGACAGCACCGAGAGCCCGTCTTCTAGTGTTGGGAATCCGAAGCTTTTGCTCATCTCCCGACAGACAGAAATCTCCTTGCTGTCAGGGAGACAATACAAAAAGTCTTCTTCTCCACTGCCATTAAATATTAACGCCCCCTTTGGATACTTCAGTTTTTGGGCGTAAAGTTGGGCCTCTTGTTTTTCTTTTCCTGATAATTGTTTCCCCGAAGCATGACGAACAATATAATCAAGGACTTTGGGGGATGCTTCGGGGGCAATGACACTGATTCCTTCAACAAAAGTTGGCTCTGTTATTTTTTCTTCCTCGGTTTCCATGGATTTTATCTTCGTGGCCTCTGAGGACCCAGCTTCAGCTTCAGTTTCTTGCTCTGGAGCTTTAGTACCAAAAATCTCAGTTTTCGCTTCGGAGGTTTCAACAGTCTTTTTCGGAGTTGTGCTTGAGGACTTAATTGTTTCTAGAACATCTAGCACGTTGACCATTCTTTTTCTTTTCGGAGTCACTGCTGACACCTTTTGATTTTTTACTATCTCAACATTTGCTGCAGGACTCAAAACTTCTAATGTTTTTTCCTCAGTTGGTTTTTTCACTTCTTCCATTTTTTCTATGGATGGCGCTTCGGCCATCTCTTTGGTTTCTGGTAGCAAAATCTTCGGTTCTTCCAATTCCATCTTTGTTGGCGCTTCGGCCATTTCTGCGACTTCTGGCAGCAAGGTTGGTTTGGTTGGCTTTTCAGCTTCGGTGGCCGAAGAAGTTTCTCCGGTGAACTCAGGCACCGAAGCTGGTTCAATATAGCGTGGCCGATGAGTGAGGACCTTTATCCTCTTTCTTTTCGGTTCTGGCTTGCTAGGAGCAGTTGCAACTTCTTCTTTCGCAGAGGTTGTGTTTTTTCTTTTCTGCCCTCGAATGGGATAACGATAGTCAGGGTAGACGAACCCGATTGCATCAAACACCCGGTTCAGCCTTTTCTTTTTTCGGCCTCCGAAGGCTGCTGACAGTGCAGTATCTTCGGCCTTCGAATAAGCCCCAAGCAGTTCATCACTTAAATTTTCAATACTCTTTAACCAGTCATCATCTGGCTCAACGAATTTATCTCCGAACTTGAAAGTATACTTCAGCCTGATAAGTCCACCTTCGTCGGCCTCCTTCATGGTTTCTTGCGGCATTTCCCATTTCTCCGCGAGCGGCCATACTCTGAAGGCAATATGTTCTTGTACCAAATCTCTCGTTCCAATAAAAGAACAAATAACACCGAAGGCTCTCTGGCATTCTTCGGCAGCTTCATTCATTTCAACCTTCGGCCTCCGCAGGCCGAAGCTTTGCCAAATAGGGCGCATAATTATACCTTTAATATCTTCCCGTGCTTTCAGGTCATTTTTCACATAAAACCATTCTGTCATCCAGTCGCCGGGCCATCTCTTCTGAAAGGTTGGCACGGGACAGCTTGACCCAGACCGAGAAACGAAACTGTAGCAGCCAAAATTATTGTGATACTGTTCTTTACCCCAAGGTTTTGTTTCGTATGATAATTCGTGTATGTTACAGAAACTTTTCGCATCAGGTTCCAGACCTTGGCTTCTCACAGCCCATACGAAGATATTCAGCCTTATAATTGCTTCGGGGGTAAGTTGATGAAGAAAGACTTCAAACATTTTCAGCACCTCTACGACGAAGCTGCTCAGGGGAAATCGTAGTCCAGCTTTCAAAAAGCTTCGGTACACTACGACTTCGTTCTCTTCAGGGTGTGGACAAGTCTTTTCCCCTTCGTCGGCCCTCACAACGGACAAATCCCGGAAATGCCTTCCTCTCATATTGACAAGATGATTTTCTTTGATAGTTGATTTGCCGAAAACCGCATGGCTTGGTCGCCAAGGGCGATCTTCGGAGTCTTCACCACCACTGTCCACATCATAACTGTCGCTGTCACCAGTATCTTCAGACAAACCTTCCAGAATCTCCTTGGTGATTTTTTCCGTATTGGTCTTCGACATCGCTATAAGAAACCCCAAGTTCTTCTCTTCGTCGAGACTCAGCTTCATCTCAGCAGCAGCCTTCTTATCTCCAGACATCTTCGGAAACACTAAAAAACTGTTTTCAAAGCCGAAGCTTCAAAACTAAAAGCTCAGCAAATCTTAGTGCGCAAGAGCTAAAAATTGAGTGAGCGGGAGCAGATGGCAAGAGAGCGTACCGAATGAGTTTGCGGTATGATCTTATTTATACGCCCAGTGCGTTGAAAATTGAAAGACCCCGCTTGTCAGTGAATGTTGCTATTCTAGCAAAGGGAAGGTGTTTTTTCGGACCTTCGGCTTAAGGCCTTCGTCCACATCGCAATCTGAATTTATCACTAACAAATTAATATTGCGAGGGGCTACTGTTGGGGGCCTTCGTCCTCCGAAGGTCCTCAAAAACAAGATTTGACAATGTTTTCCAAGTGAATTATATGAACAGGTATCTTCGGACTCAGATTATGAACATGGAGTACGGTCAGGACGAAGCCTAAGCCAGACGAAGGGGGATTGAGATGAAGGACGGGCTGATTACCAAGCTGTGCGAAGGATGGTGCACAGCCGAAGCTATGCGCAGGAAAGCTTCGTCGCGATAGCAGAAAGGGGAACCGACCTAAAGATGAAAAGACTACTTAGGCCTTAATAGATTCCCATAAGTCATTAGCAAATGTAATGGGCATGAATGTAATTTTACATGGGCTGCGTCCCACGCCTATAAATAGATGAACAGTATTCCCGTACTGTTCACGCTGACTTGGCATTTGCTTTTGCGTCATCTTTATACTTTTGCCTTCCTGCAATCCGAAGGTACACTTGTAATCTGAAATCATTTCTATTTTTCTATGATAATAAAATAGAAATGACGTTGTGATAATATTTAAATGTTTATATTACTTCTTATGTTACATATAAGTTCTTCATCATTGTTTATTGTGCTTACGAAGGTATGTTGTTTGTGGTCTTCGTCCGAAATACATTACATCCCGAAGGGAAATAATGTTTCAGAGGACGAAGGACTTTATCATTTAACACTTTTTATGTTGCCTTGTTCTTAATCCGAAGCATTTGAGAACAAGTCCCCAACAGGATCACTGCGTACTCCCACACGGTGCAGTTCTTGGTCGCGATTCGAGTTCATTCCTCTTTCAGTTCATTTTTAGAAAACCTGAACAACACCCCCATCACTCCCGGTATTTTGAATCTGCGCATGGATTTTTGAGTTGCTCATGTTCAAACTTCACCAGTAGACATATTTCCCACTGCGCAAACTGTCTATAAAATTTAAGGACATTCTTTAAAGTTTTGCCTCCGCGGCACTGCCAGGCAAAGATTTTTTATCCTTTTCTTTTTAAACTTCATGGTTCACCTTTTCTCCCTTGTATCTTGCTGCCTGCAAAATTTGAGAGCGTTCTGGAAAAATTTTGTAGTTCAGCACTGCTGCACCTACGAGCGGCACTACTGCTCGACGTTTTTCTCAGACTTTGACCTAGAACTTTTACTGGACCTTTGGGTTCTCTTTCGAATTTCATGTGAAAGTTTGGGTTCAAATCAAGTCTTTTTGTCCCTGTTGAGCTCTGATTGTCCTCTGGAACTTGGTAGGAGCAGTCAATCGATTCGTGGTTGATCTGTTCTTTTGTGAAGTGTTTTTGTTGTCCCTAGAGGTTGGATTGGGTCAAGGAATCAAATAACAAGTACTGTTCTCGTAGTTCTAGAATTTTGTAGTGGCTCTCATTCAACCCTCTCTAGTCACCTCACTTGTCCTTTAGTACATTTGTTATGCAACTTAGTGTCTGAGAGTTGAACAAGTCTTCATCGTGTGATGAATTTTGGATCTTTGTCGATGGTGGCACCGATGAGTACGATAGAAGAAGTAAGGAAGTCACTAGACAAGTATATTGATGTAATAATATGGGGCTGATAATTGATAGCACTATTGAAACACGAAGATAGTGTGATGGTTCAATTTCTTCAACATGCATTTGCAATGGTTGGCGAGGAATTGATGCAAAACCAAATTCATTTGTTGTGTAATCACCCGTGAGGAGTCGAAGACATGATGACACCAATTGTCATTTGATAGTTAGGGATATAGACAAGTGCACCCATTTAAGTTTGGTAAGGGTTAGGCATCACCACAATATCAACACCGATGGCCTGTTGGGCCCTGCCTCGGTAACTCGAGAGAGAACGCTGAAAGGGACGAGGAAGCCAAAGAGGGGGTGAATTAGGATTTCTATTTCTCATGCTCTAAACTAGGCCAATAATAAATCTCCTAAACTAAAGCTATGTAAATAACTAAACAAGATGTGCAACTAAGGTTTTGTCTAAGTGTTGCTATCTATACCACAAAAGGAGTTTTGCAACTGAAGTTCCAATCCTACGAACTAGCCTATGAGCTGAGCTAACAATGGTAAATCAACAACTTAAGTAAATAACAAATGTGAAAGCTTAAATAGAAATATAGAATGCAAACTCCTGTATACGCACTGGTATTTTAATCGAGGTATCTAGAATCGTGCAAGGTTCTAACTAATCCTTGTTGGTGCCCCTACGTAAAGGGAAGCCCACGAGAGGGCCAAGCACCTTGGATAGGTAACTCCATAGAGAGTCGTGGGTTCTCCAAGTGTAAGTGGTGCTCCGCTTCTGGCTTCTCAAGGATGCTCCCCGACGTCTTCACTATTGAGCTTCCGGGCGAAACGCTGCAAGCCTCGTTCTCTCCAATACACGGTGGTGGCCATAACACAAACATAGTTGGTGTGGTCTCACAAGACTTGCCCCACTCGGCACAAGTTATAATGATTCGTGTAAGAGCTGAGGGGTTTGTGGGTTGTCTAACCTCACTCAATCAAATATGAACTACCCTAGAGCAAGCACACTTAAGTGATCTAACTTAACCTAAGCACTTCGCAAAGCACCTACGCTAATCATCGAGTGATTCTATTACCACTTGGGTGTATGGAGCTCAAGAAAATGTGTCTCAACAATCTAGCAATGTTTCTCAGCTCTCCACATCTTCAAGTGGCTGGTCAGGGTGGAATTTATATCCCCCAAAGCCTAAAAGAGTCGTTCCCAGAAAGCTATTGCAGTCGGCAATACACCGGACCTTCCATGTGTACTAGCCGTTGAAAACTAACCATTGGAGCCTCTGCTATCCTATGGTGCATTGAACCATGGTCCTATATGCACTGGACCTTCCATGTGTACTAGCCATTGAAAAAGCCTCTACTGCCCTGTTGCGCACCAGACCTTGGTCCTATGCATCAGACCTCCTATGTAGAGCACTCATATTTTTAGCATAACTTTTAGCTTCGAATGATCTTAGAGTTTTTGGAAAGCTAATGAAAAGCTCTACATCCTATAGTTGAAGCCATGTCAGTTTGAGTAGATCAAAAATCATGACACACTTCTAATTCAGTCACCCCTTTGTCTCAACTTGGTAACTTCACTTCTGTTTGTGGCTTTGCATCCCACTTCTACTTCTTGGTGTATTTGACTCTTAGGGCTAGTAGTAAGGATTATCTAGGGAAGAGACAATGTCATGTGGATGTCAAGTTCATGGTGTGCAATGAATGGGAAGGTTTAACTCAAATGGAGGACCAGCTAGGAACACCTAAGCGCTAGAGGTGGGGATGATGACATCGAATACCACAACCTAACGATCATTCCAACTTGAACTTTTCAAAAACATATCTTTGAAGCTTGGAATCTCACCAATCCCTTCCTGAACCCTAACTCAAATACACTATATGGTTGTCTCACTAGCTTTCTTGGTGAAAGAGGTTTGTCCTTTGTAGTTTTACTCTTGGTTCCCATATATTTGGCAGGTCTTGGTCATGTCTATTTGGTAGGTCTTGGTCAGGTGAAGGCTTTTTGGACCTTCACCATTATGGATCCTAATGCCTCAAAGTTGGACAAATCTTTATCTAATAAAGGCCTTTGGACCTTAATCATTATGCAACTCAATGCTTGAGAGTTAGATAGGTTTTTGTGGAGTGAAAGTTGTTGTACATTTGTTGTTATGCAACTTAATGTTAGAGAGCTGAACAAGTCTTCATCGAGTGACAACTTTTGAATCTTTGTCAATGGTGGCATTAATGAGTATAGTAGAAGAGGTAAGGACGTGAATAGATAAGTATATTAGTGTTACAGTATGGAGATGATAATTGATAGCACTACTTAACATGAAGGTAGCGTGATGGTTCAATTTCTTCCATGGGCATTTGTATGGTGTGCGAGACAGGAATATAGTAAAGTGCTCTTGTTTAGGTTTCGTAGGGGTTAGGTTTCGCCATGATATCAACATTTATGGTCGATTGGGCCCTGCCCAGGTAACTCAAGAAAAAAACGCAGCGAAAATGTGGACACCATCAGAAAAACACCGATGTATGGAGGTTTAGGACACCTAAGCATAATACCCTACATCCTCTTTATGGGTGATTTGTATTACTTGAAAATGGTTAAGTGCCGAGTGAAAAGATGATTGGTGAGAGTCTAGAAAGAGGAGACCTGAAAAGGGACTCAAAGGGGTCCCCTTGCATAGGGGCACCCTTGCCCTTTTATAGTCCAAGGGAGAGGGGGATACAACTGACTAGTGGGGCCATGCTAGCAGCCTCATTCGACCTATTTTAATGTTGTAGATGTTAGTATATGATCATGTTGGAGCAAAGCCTGCACATCATGGATGATCGAAGCATGTGTAGGGTGTGGCGCACATCGTCCATGTAGCCACAATATTGTACTGGTGGCACACCAAGAATGTTTTGCTCAAACAGCCAACGAATAGGCATAAAGCAGCTATAACAGCTATAGTTTGCTCTAATACGTCACATTCATTGCACATTCTTGGAATAATGTATAGATACATTGTCTTTGTATGCAGGATTTCTTCAGATGCAAGGCTAGATACGAGGCCAGGGCAGATGTGGTGGCTACCACGAGCTGTAAGAAGCTCGTCGTGGACATGCACTACGAGGCGCGCATCTAGGCCATCGTCACTTACCACGACTCTGTCCTTGGGGAGAAGGTGAGCAAGCAGGGCACCCAAACCATGTTGTTGACTTGGGACCAATACTTGTAGGTAAATACATAACTTTGATATTCATATTAAATATGCTTAATTTTATCTTCTAATAAGTAGTGTACTTATTTTTTGTAGATGATTCCTTATTGATGCACCGCGCATCCTAAGTGTTGGGAGAAGATGGTGCAGAGGTGGTGCTGACTCGAGTGGGACAAGGCGCACAATGCTAGCCCGAAATGGCATCTGATGATGAAAGGTCCCTCCCACCACCTAGGCAGCCACAGCCTCGGCAAATATGCAAAAGCATGGGTACGCCCTCTTTTTTATTTAGTTTTATAACTTTCGATTAGGCATGATTTCTAACCATCTCATTGGTTTTCTCGTAGTCAGCATCACACGGTGGCCAGCCTTGCTCCATCTTCTCGGCGTATGCTATGGCCGACAAGGGCAAGACAACGTCCAATGTCACCTACAATCCGAAGGATGGGCCCGAGGCATATAGCAACCCCTCCATCTACAGCCACCTCAATGAGTACACTGTCATGGCACAAGAGGTCCATGGGAAAGATTACGATCCGAGGACCGAGGACATCAACGGAGATGTCCTCATGAGGATCAGAGGAGGCAAGAGGCATGGGTGGTACTAGATTGTTGACGGGGCAATTGACTCGTCCTCCACTCCCACTCTATCTCAGGTGCGAGCAAGAAGCACGAGTGTGAGCCTAGCCATACGACCTCGATAGGACAACTCACATCATCTGATACGGCAACTCCAGGTTATTACTTATCTATTCGTCGTTCATTGATTGTTTTCTATATTCTCTTTTCATTATCGTAACATTAGGGCAAAATATTACACTCAGCTAGATGATGAGAGGAGGCAACATGCGGAGATGGAAAAGAGGATGGTGAAGATGTTTTAGTACATGTAGAGCCTTGGCGCCGCATCCGGTTTTGCTCCTCCGCATCTGTTGTTCCCTGCAGCTGACCCTACTCAGTTCCATACTCCTGCGAGTATCAAAATTTTACTCCTACATGGTATATATTCATCTGGTCTCATACATGTAATCCCTTCTCTATGTAGGGACAATTGACGGCATCAAACAACCCTCACGCTTTGCCTAGCCCTTCACCAAACTAATCCAGGCGCCACTTCGCTGATGACATTATGTTGGTGACATGTTTGAGAAACTTGTGAGATACTTGGTGAGATACTTGTTTGTGAAAATTTTGTGAGATACTTGGTGAGACCTATGTTTCTGAAACTTATTTGATGTGTTGATATCTGTGAGATATATGGTGTTGGTGATACATGTGTTGATTCTATGATATATGTGATGTCTATTATATGTATCTTTTGTTTGTTTGGATGGAATAGCAAAAACAAATATAAAAAATAGGTATTCTGGTCACTTTGCTGAGTGTAACACTCGACAAAGAGGTACTTTACCGAGTGCCATGACCATAGTAGTCATCAAAAAAGGCACACCTAGGAATCGGTAAAGTTTCTTTGCTGATTGCTATGGCCGAGGCACTCGGCAAAGAAGCAACCTTTACCAAGTGCCTCCTAATGCACTCAGCAAAGGACTGTCAAAGGGGCCCACCGGTGCTCCCGTTGTTGAGAGCTAGTCCAGCTGGCACTCGGCAAAGAGGAAGCCTTTGCCTAGTGCCTCCTTGTGCACTCGTCAAAGGCATTGGCGAAGGGGCCCACGGGGGGCTTCTTTGCTGAGCACTAGTCCAGCAGATACTCAGCAAAGGCTCTGTCACCGTCACATGGAGTCGTGACGGTGTTGGTTACTTGTTCTCAAATGCTAAGAGTTAAGAACAAGCCAACACAAATGTTAATGGTTAAAGTCCTTCGTCCTTCGAAGCATTATCTCCCTTAGGATATAATGATCTTCAGACGAAGGTCATGAAGGACATACCTTCATCATTTCAATATGTAATAATATAAACAGGGTTATATGAAACATAAAAAAAACATGAATAAATATATCAAATCATCAGATTATTCATATTACCATTATATAATCATGAACAAACATTAATGATATCAAATTACATTTGTACCTTCGGCTTGATAGAAGGTAAAGGTCCGAGAGTGACGTGCGAGTGATTACAAGTCAGCGTGAACAGTACGGTGTTACTGTTCATCTATTTATAGGCACAGGACGTAGCCTGGGTAAAATTACATTCATGCCCCTGACATTTATTATTAGCTAAAAGGCAATCTATCGAGGACTGAGCAGTCTTTTCCTTTTAAGTCAGTTCCATCCTTCACATCATTCTTGTGCTAAGCCGAAGCTTCTCCAATCACAGCTTTGGAGTTGGTCTTTCCTTCTTCCAGATTACGCTTTTCCACACCATGTATGCCTTTGTCTTAAACCCGAAGCTTCCTGTGACAGTATACTATACTGGAAAACATGTTAGTCGTGTTTTTGAGGACCTTCGGAAAATGAAGGCCCCCAACAGTAGCCCCTCACAGTGTTAATTTGTTGCTTTAACAAATTCAGACTGCAACGTGAACGAAGGCCTTTAGCTGAAGGTCCAAAAAACACCTTCCCTTCGCTAGAATAGCGAAAGTCAATGACAAATGGGGCCCGTCAAGTTGCAACGTACTGGGCATATAAATAGAAACCCGCAGCGACAGCATTTGCTACGCCATTTCAATTGCTTGTGTTGTTTTCTCAAGTTCTAAATTTCTTGCTGTCAGATTTCACTTGTTTTATGAGCTTTGGCATTTGTTCGATTTTCCACCAAATGGCTGACGAGAAGAAGGTTGTTGATCCTACCCTGGCTGGTTTTTTCGAGGCCATGGAAAAAACAAACACAGAGAAGATTACAAACGAAATACTAGCTGATTTATCTGAAGATTCTGACGATAGTGATGACTTTGATGTGGAAAGCGGGGATGAAGATGCCGAAGATCGGCCCTGGCGACCAAGCCATGCCATCTTTGGAAAGTCGACCATTAAATAGAGTCAGATTGATGCCATGAAGGGAATATACTTTCGTGACATGTCTATTGTGAAGGTTGGGGGAGACAGCGCCGCCCTCGCACCCGAAGAAGATGATGTTGTTGTTTACAGAAGCTTTATGAAGGCAGGTCTTCGATTCCCCCTGAGCAGATTTTTGGTTGAAGTTTTGAAGACATTTGAAATCTTCCTTCATCAAATCACTCCTGAAGCTATAATCAGAATGGGTATTTTTGTTTGGGCCGTGAGGAGCCAAGGGCTGGAGCCGAGCACGAAGTGCTTCTACAACATGCACGAATTACTATACGAGACAAAGGCCACTGGTAAAGAGCAATATCACAACAACTTCGGTTGTTATGGCTTCGTTCCTCGCTCCGATGTGAGTTATCATGTTCCAACCTTTTGAAAAAGGTGGCCTAGAGACTGGATGGAGGAATGGTTTTATGTTAAGAATGATCTGATTGAAAGAGAAGACATAAAGGGGATTATCCAACGCCCCATCTGGTCTCGCTTCGGCCTTCAAAGGCCGACTACTGCGCTTGACAATGATACCGAAGCATGTTAGAAGGCTTTCAACAATGTTTGTGCCTTCATTGACACGAGAGACCTGGTTCAAGAGCACATAGCCTACAGGGTATGGCCACTTGTGGATGATTGGGTGATGCCGAAGGAGACTAATGCTGGGTCCAGCCAAGGTGGATTGGTTTACTTGAAATACACCTTCAGATACAGAGACCAATTTGATGAACGGAATGACGACTGGCTGAAATGTGTTGAGGCGACTAGCGATGAGTTACTTGGAGCATACACAAGAGTCGAAGATGGTGCCTTGACCTTAGCCTTCGGAGGGCAAGGCAAGAAAAGGTTGAACATAGTTTTTGATGTTATCGGCTTCGTGTATCCAGACTACATTTACCCCGTGCGAAAGCAGGGGAAGAAAAGGAAAACTGTTGCCTCGGCCATCTCTGTTGTGCCGAAGGGAAAAAAGATTAAGGTCCTAACACATCGACCGAGATACATCGAGACGGCCACAGTGCCGAAACTTGGTGAAGGGACATCTTCTACTACCGAGGCAAGATAGATTGAATTGCCGAAGGTGCCTATAGCTGAGCTAGCCGAAGCCAAAGAAGGGGCAGCCAAAAAGTCAGAGCTAGAAAAAGCAATGGTGCTACCAGAAATCTTGAGCCTGCCGGCAGAAGCAGAATTGCCGAAGGTTACAAAGGCTCCCGCAACAACTCCCAAGAGGAGGAGAATGGCCAGCGTGCTAGACGCTGTCATGGAGTCTATGAAGGCATTAACTCCTACCGCTATGAAGAAGGTTGTTGAAACTGTTAAAGCTCATGCTGAAACCGAAGCTAGGCCCTCAGTGCCTGCGGAGACAGAGCCTACCTCAATTGAGCAGAAAGTTGAGCAAGGATCTTCAGATACCGGCATGGCCCTGGAGAAGGATGCGCCCAAAAAAGCTAAAACTCCTATTCCCAAAGCATCGTCCGAAGATTTTGACTTTTTATTCGTCATGCTTCAGGAAAAAAGATTATCTGAAGAAGAAATTGCAGAAGCTAGACACTATGCCCGGGAACTAAAATACCCGAAGGGAGCCTTGGTGTACAATGGCATAGACGAAGATAACTTCCTTTATTGTCTCCCAAACAATAAGGAAATATCTGTCTGTCGAGAGATGGCTAAGAATATGGGATTTCCGAAGCTTGAAGCTGGCCTCTCCGCCATGTCAAAGAATGACCTTGCAGACAGCCTTGCATACAATAGTCTGAAGGTATGAAAGTGATGAATTTAAAAATAGATTATCTTGTCTTTGTATTCTCGTGCTGATCCTATCTTTCTGTAGGGCTTAATTCCTAGCAACGCTTTGAGGGTGCAAAAGAATGTTGAAGATGGAAGCTGCATGATAGCCCTCGGCAACCTTCGATCAGAAGTTATCAAGCTGAGAAATGAAGCCTTGGAGAAAGATAAAATCCTACTTTCATTGGTGGATAAAGTGAAGGAAGGTGAAGCGAAATTTAACGCTCAATCCGAAGCTCATAAAGCCGAAGTTGCTGGCCTTCAGAAAAAGCTTGCCGAAGCTAATGAAAATTTTGAAGTTGCAAAAGCCAGTCGAGAAATAAGTGAATGGTCGAACACTAGGCTGAAGAAAAATGTTGAGGAGCTTCACAAATCCAAGGAGAGGTGCTTCGAAAAATCCTTGGATTGCGTAAGAAAATTAAAAACTAGCTTTGCCAAGGTGGGTGCTTATTCTTCCGAAGAGAATTTCATTCGAGGTGACCCCGAGGGTGTAATTGATTGGATAAGGGAGGAAGCCAAAGCTTTTGAAGAGATCCTGAGCGATCGCGGGGACATCTATGCTTTCACTGGCGCTCAAGGGATTGCGGCAATTCTGGAGAAGGCTGGTTGTGACCATGTTAAAGCCGCGGCCCAGGCCGAAGCCGCCTTCTCCACAGACGACATAAGAGATCCCTCGGTCGAGGCTACTCTAGTGGGCAGAAAATTTTACTCCGATGTCTGGGTAAACGGCGACCGAGAATTGGCCAATGAAATTATAAAGAAGAATGAAAAGGAAACCCATAGAGCTCGAGAAGAAACGAAACGAGCCGAAGAAGTTGTCGAGCGCGCGAGGCGCATAGGTATTATTCTTGAATTTTAGCTTCGGCGCTTACTTGCTGTCCTCGGACTAACAGTTTGTTTTCTGTAGCTAAACTCTTGCCGCTGCTCGAGCCATACGACCCCCAAGCCGATCCTGTTATGAAAGAGGCGCTTGATGTGATGAGTGTTGCTAATTCCATCATCGACGAAGTTGTCGATAAACTGCTGAATGAGGCTGCTGAGAAAATTCTCAGAGAAGACTAAGTTCTTGTTGTGATGATACAATGTAATATTTTACGTATGCAATAATTGTGAAACAATGTAATATTTGTGCGTGAAATGATTGTGAAACAATGTAATATTTGTGTATGTTAATGTAATATATTTCTTTGCGATGCATGAAATTTACACACATGCCATTTTTGAGCCTTCGGCAAAAAAAACACCTTACCTTCTTTTCATGCTTCGTAAAGGAAAAAATCCTTTTATAGCAAAGCATGTGATATTGCCAAGACTCCTGATAAGATTGTATTTTCCAAAGGTTTGCTTCGTGCCTCAGCACATTTTTATTCTTGCCGAAGATCTGATTCGTGCTCAACCTTTGCTATTGATGCGATATGATGTAATGCTATGCGGAATGATGCGATGCTATGATGCAACATGATGTTTTATGCCGAAGATACACGCCCACATCGAAACACTCAAGACTCTGCATCCCCTTGGGGACGTCTTTGGAGTCTTTAAGCTCTGCATCCCCTTAGGAACGACTTTGGAGCTTCTTCGCCTTATATTTCGGCAGTATTTAAGCTCTGCATCCCCTTAGGAACGACTTTGGAGCTTCTTCGCCTTATATTTCGGCGGTATTTAAGCTCTGCATCCCCTTAGGAACGACTTTGGAGCTTCTTCACCTTATATTTCGGCAGTATTTAAGCTCTGCATCCCCTTAGGAACGACTTTGGAGCTTCTTCACCTTCTATTTCGGTGGTATTTTGGCTCTGCATTCCCTTAGGAATGACTTTTGAGCTTCGGAACTTACTCTACGCTCCCTTAGGAACGGCTTTTGTAGCTTCGGAACTTACTCTATGCTCCCTTAGGAATGACTTTTTGTAGCTTCGGAATTTTGTTCTGCGCTTCCTTAAGAACGACTTTTGTAGCTTCGAAATTTTGTTAGGAAGCAATTCGGTCTGGTTCGAGCACTATTATTACATGAAAACTGAATTCAATCCTTTGTGACTTGTTTTTCATACAAGACAAAACAGGAGAAAAGATAAAGATACACCAAAGGTAGGATATTCTTTAGTAAATGTGCTTGGATTCAGGCACAGTACTATTGACTGTGCGAGCTTTAGATTCCTCCCTGAAGTCGCGCTGCTGTTGCGCGTGTTGGTGCCCTTCTGGCTGCTGGCCACGGATCAGGGTAGGTGGAAGAGGTGGTGGTGGTAGCTGGGCCTAGGAAGCTTGAGAGTGGCTTGCCGAAGCGATAGAGGCCATAGGCTGTTGATTACCTACGTATTCTGAGACAAAAGGAGAATAACATGAAGCAGTATGTAGGACCTGCTTTGGCTGATTCTGCTGTGTCTCAGCTTCGGCAATCTCTTTTTGCTTCTGAATTGTGATTTGGCATGTTCTTGTGTTGTGGCCCTTGTCTTCACCGTAGAATAAGCAATACAGTCTTCTGGGCTGATCTCCGTACCTTCCTCCAAAGCCCCTGCAGCCTCTGCCCCTTGGGGCTGGTGGCCTGAAGGAGTTTTGTTGTGACCCCAAAGACTTGGGGCTGTGTTGCTGCCTTTAAGGTTGACTTCCTTTGTCATCACTTGGGTTGGAATTATGGATTGATCTGATGTGTCTGGGGTGAATTCTTCCTCTGAAGCCCCTGGTCATCTCGGAAAACCTGTACGCTTCTTCTCTTCTTTGGCAGAAATCATTATCAGCCCGGATATACTCATCCATCTTCTGAAGAAGCTTCTCCAGGGTTTGTGGGGGTTTCCTGGCAAAATACTGAGCCGTAGGTCCTGGCCGAAGCCCTTTGATCATGGCATCAATGACAATTTCATTGGGCACTGTAGGCGCTTGTGCTCTTAGACGCAGGAACCTTTGGACATACGCCTGAAGGTACTCCTCATGGTCCTTCGTGCACTGAAACAAAGCCTGAGTATTGACTGGCTTTGTCTGAAAGCCTTGGAAGCTAGTGATTAGCATATCCTTGAGCTTCTACCATGATGTGATTGTCCCTGGCCGGAGAGAAGAGTACTATGTCTAGGCCACACTTCGTACTACCATGACGAAGGATTTCGCCCTGACTGTAGTATTGCTTCCATATGAAGATATGGTTGCTTCATAGCTCAGAAAAAACTATTTAGGATCTGAGTGTCCATCATACATAGGAAGCTGAGGTGGCTTGTATGATGGGGGCCATGGAGTAGCCTACAACTCTACTGCCAAAGGAGAAGCATCATCAAAAGCAAAATTGCCATGATGAAAGTCATCATACCATTCATCATCGTTGAATGAACTCTCTTGATGAAGCTCCTTGTGCTGGGGCCTTCGGTCTTGGTCATCTTGAGTAAGATGACACATTTCCTCATTAGCTTCGTCAATCTTCTTCTGTAAATCGACCAGATAGGCCATCTTCTCCTTCTTCCTTTGTACTTGCTAGTGAATGATTTCTAGGTCCCTGATCTTCTGGTCTAGCTCCTCCTCCTAAAGTGTTGGGCTAGTAGCCTTTCTCTTCTGGTTCCTAGCTTCGCGCAGCGTCTCCTGATTAACGTCCAGTGGCTGCAATGCAGTCCCTAGCGCTGCTGTCTTCTTCGGTTGCATGATGAAGGTCGATGCTTGCCGAAGGTGGTCAAATGAGTTCATCGGAGGTGGGCGCTGTTGGGGCGAAGGCGAAGACGCTACCCTTCGCTCCAGGCCTTCGTCAGCTCGCCGCACCGGTGGAGGCAAGACGACCGGCGCGGCCCACTCTTCGTCCTCTTCACTGCAAGACGAAGGCCTACGACGAAGCCTCTCCATCCCGCGTCCTCGGTCCTACCTGGAGGCCCACGTGGGATTCGGCCCATCGTAACAGGCCCCGTACGGACAGACGTGTTACAGACCTGATTTGTAATAGCTTTTCTGTAATGACAGTTTGTAACCCTCCTTTATGGGAATATTTTGGGGATAATCCAGGTGTCTGAGGGCATAAGCGTCCTTACATCGGGACGTTGGGCGCTCGGGCACCTATAAATACCCCCGTACAGTGCCCTTCAGAGGCTAGATTAATAGAGCAATCGCCATCTCAAGTCAAACCTTACTTGCGTCCTTTCTACTCCCCCGTTGGATCAGCTTGCCGAGGAGTGCAAGTTCCAACATTTGGCGCCCACCGTTCGTGCTACGAGCAAACCACCCGCGATGGCACCCAAAAGAGCTAGTTCGAAGGTAGCCCCATCCATCGACAAAGCGGCGAAGGCAGCACTGCTAGCTGAGAGAAAGGGCAAGGCCCTCACAGACAACACCCACCAAGGAGCTGGCGAAGATGAACCACACAGTAAGAGACAGCGCAACAATCAGCACACTCCCGAAGGCACCCTCCGCACCTGCAGCTCCGGAGGGCAGCCATAAGTACCACCCCCAGGCTTCGCTCCACTAGAGGGCGAGGACGCAACAGAGGACGGCGAGGTCCTCGTCTTCTCCGCAGAAGAACAACTACAGCTACCGGCCCTGCGCCTCAAGAACGGCAACCTCCAGAAGCAGAAAGAAATCCTCGAGGCTAAGAGCCAACGTGTCTTCGCACAGGCCAAGGTGCGCCAGATGATACGAGATGAGGAGCAGAGGGCTCAAGAACTCGACCAAGAGATTGCGCTCATGCAGCGCGAAGGCCAACATGATCTGCAGCACGGCCTGCCCCTCCAACAACACGCGCCAGTCGGAGACCTATTCATTCCCCAGCGCGTACCCTTCATCCTGCACGCCGCAGCTTTCCAAGGCATCAACTACCTTGATGAGCGGAGCCCCCTGGCGCAGCAACTGCAAGTGTCACCATGGCCCACCAACTTCAGGGCAGGGACCTACCCTAAGTACAACGGCAGCACTGACTCAGCACAGTACATCATGAGCTATCAAGTAGCTATCGCATCATCCGGAGGGGACGACGCCACGATGGCCAAGTCTTTCATCATCGCCCTCGAAGGTTCGACCTTGACCTGGTACACGAGGTTACCCCCATTGTCCATCGACTCCTGGAAAAGTCTCCGGGACAAGTTTCTGCTAAACTTTCAGGGGTACCGCCCAGACACCGATGCCTTGGCCGAGCTGTCACTCTGCAAACAGCAAGAGAAAGAAATCCAACGGGAGTACTACCGCAAGTTCCTAACTCTCAAGTCACAACTGCCCTCAGTCGATGACCAAATTGCCATACACTACGCCATTAGTGGCCTTCAGGCTGGCGTCCTGTACAGTCACTGCATCAGGGACCCACCCAGAAACCTCCAGGAGCTCTATCAGTTGTTTGAAAAGTACGCCAGATCCGAAGAGCTCCATCAGCGCAAGGTCGAGTCTCAAAGAAAGCCCAAGGACCCTCCGCAGTCCAGCCGAACATGGACAAGACCTTCACAGTTAGACTCTGGCCGAGACAGCCGCAGTCAGCAGCAGGTGCATAACATTGCCAACCAGCACCCCGCTGACGAAGCCCCTCGCCGCCAAGATTATCCCCCCTAAAGCCGCAGCAATGGCACGCGTGGTCGGGGCCAGGGATGGGCGCAACAGCCGTGCAGATATTACTGCCTGTTTCACGGCGAAGACTGCGCGCACCCAACCAGGGACTGCCCGGAAACGAAGGCCACCAGGGACAGGATGTCTCGAGCACAACCAGCCGACAACCCAAGAGTTGTCGCGCACACATATCAACACCACCACCCGCAACCATACAACCACGGCCCCGCCCAGCATCTACCCAACCACGCATATCAACACCACCAGGAGGTACAAGTCGTACCACCCCCACTCCCACCCCCCGCCTCCGCATCAACCAAACATCCACCACCAAAATCACCCCCAAGCACCAAAACAGGAAGACTTCGCTGATCAGCCGTATCGAGGAGTCATTCACATGATCACCGGAGGGTCCAGCGTCAACTTCGACACGAAGCGACAAAAGAGGGACCACTATCGAAGCATCAACCACGTCGCCATCATCGGTCCAGTCGCGCAAATGAAGTGGTCGCATGTGCCACTAACCTTCGACGCCAGAGATGTTGATCTGTAGCGCACCCCACTGTGACGCCATGGTAATCAACTGCAGTGTGGCAGGCTGGGACCTGCACAAAGTCTTAGTTGACAACGGCAGCTAGGCGGACATCATCTTCCTCCACGCCTTCGACCGCATGGGCATCAGCCACAGTTTACTCAAGCCTTCGAAAAATCCCCTATATGGCTTCGACGGCAAGGGCACCTTCCCTGTGGGCAAGATAGAGCTACCCCTGTCCTTCGGCGTAGCGCCCAATGCGCGAAGCGAACAGGTCACCTTCGACATCGTTGACATGGTCTATCCTTACAACGCCATAATGGGTCAGGGCTCTATCAACAAATTTGAAGTAGCCATCCACGGATTATACCTCTGCATGAAAATTCTGGGTCCGCAAGGTGTAATAATGGTGTACGGGAACCAGCAGACTGCGCGTAACATCGAGAGAGATTTCGTTCCTGGTCAACGAAATGTACACTGCCTTAAGACGCAGCGCGAAGTCCCCAAGGCTACCTGTCCTGCCACCAATAAGAATGAAAAGGCACAGCTACAAAGCAACGACGGAACGAAGACAGTTTCCCTTGACCCGACAATGCCCAAGCATATAGTCATCATAAGCGAAGACCTGACTTCGCAAGAGGAGGAGAAACTCATCTCCAGTCTCTCCAGAAATAAAGTCGTCTTCGCCTGGTCTGCCCTTGACCTGGTCGGAGTCAGTCGCACCGTCATCGAGCACAGTCTGGGCATCGACCCTTCGGTGCGCCCAAAGAAGCAGCGGCTGCGCAAAATGTCTGATGAAAAAACAGAAGCCACCAAAGGCGAAGTACACCGCCTGCTGGAGGCCAATTTCATCGAGCCAGTCGCCTACCCTACGTGGCTATCCAACGTAGTCATGGCGCAAAAGAAGAGCGGTAAATGGTGGATGTGCATCGATTTCACCAGCCTCAACAAGGCCTGCCCCAAGGATAATTTCCTGCTGCCACGGATCGACAAGATAGTCGATAGTGCGGCCGGATGCGAAGTCATGTCACTCCTCGACTGCTTCTCTGGCTACCACCAAATATATATGAAGGAGGAAGACAAGGCCAGTACCAGTTTCATCACACCCTTCGGCACGTACTGTTCATCAGGATGCCGGAGGGACTCAAGAATGTTGGATCAACCTTCTCTCGCCTCACCAAGACGGTGCTCGAGAGCCAAGCAGGCCGAAACATTTTCACGTATGTGGACGACATCGTCGTCGCCAGCAAAAATAAGGAGGATCACCTGGCTGACCTCGCAGAGACATTTGCAAACATGAGGGACGCACGACTTCGCCTCAACCCTGAGAAGTGCATCTTCGGGGTTCGCCAGGGGAAGTTACTGGGCTACCTGGTGTCACACCGCAGGATTGAGGCCAACCCGACCAAGATTCAAGCAATAATCAACATGACACCCTCGCAGTCAACCAGGGACATCCAGCGTCTAACAGGCAGATTGGCCGCTCTGAACAGATTCATCTCCAAGTCTGTCGAGTAGAGTCTACCTTTCCTCAAGACACTGCATGGTGCGAAGGACTTTGCGTGGGGACCAGAATAGGCGGTAGCCTTCGCATCACTCAAACAGCACCTGTCTGACTTGGCCATTCTAAGCAGTCTAGACCCTTCGCTACTGCTTCTGCTCTACATCGCCGCCTCGCCATACGCAGTCAGCGCAACCCTAGTCCAAGAGCAAAACAGGGAGGGCATGACCCGGCAGTGCCCAGTCTATTATGTCTCCGAGGTCCTCACGGCCTCCAAGTGTAACATGACCGAGTTGGAAAAAATCTCCTACGCAGTCGTCATGGCATCACGAAAGTTGCGCCATTACTTCGAAGCATTCAAGGTGCGGGTCACCTCGGACAGGGGACTGGGAGAGCTGTTCCGCTACCCGGAGGCGTCTGTCCGGATTGCCAAATGGGTAGCCGAGCTCTCCGGCTACCATATCATCTTCAAACCCAGGACAACAATCAAGTCGCAGGTCCTGGCAGACTTCATCGTTGACTGGACAGGGCCAGTAACGCAGCAGGACGAGCCTGCAGATAAAGTGTGGACCATCCACTGCGACGGCGCATGGTGCCATGTGGGGGCAGGCATGGCTGCAGTCATCACATCACCCACAGGGGTCAAACACAGATATGCAGCATGCCTCAGCTTTGCTTTGGAGTCCGACAGATGCACCAACAACATAGCAGAATACGAAATGGTCATCCTGGGTCTTCGCAAGCTAAGAGCGCTTGGTGTCACCACCTGCATAATCAAGACAGATTCCAAAGTGGTTGCCGGTCAGGTCGAGAAAGAATATTCAGCTAAAGACCTCGCACTCATGCAGTATCTCACGGTTGTTCGTAGTCTGGAGAGACAATTCAAGGGTTTCACCTTGCAGCATGTGGACCGAGCCAGGAACGAGGAGGCCGACGCATTGGCCAAAGCAGCTGCCAGAGGCGAAGCCTTGCCCTCCGACGTGTTCTACCACGTCATCGGCACGCCAGCCGTCCGCAGTCCAGAGGGTCTACAAATAACCAACAACACCAAGGGCCATCTCATAGTCAACCTCATCATGACCGAAGATAGGCGGGCCCCAATAACCCTGTTCCTGCAAGGATATTATCATCCAAGCGACGTCAACGAGGCCAAGCACCTCAAACACCGAAGCCGGGACTTCGCAATCATTGAGGGCCAGCTATACAAGAAGGGGATCAGTCAACCTATGCTTAAATGCGTCACTGAAACCGAAGGCATCCAGATCCTGCGGGAAGTCCACAGTGGAACTTGTGGCTCTCACTCGGGGCCTAGGGCCCTCGCTGCCAAGGTGATCCGTCAAGGGTTCTACTGGCCCGCTATAATCTGCGCCGCAAACCGAGTCACGAGGTCGTGCGAAGCCTACCAGAAGTTTTCTCCCCGTTCGAGCAACCCTTCGCAATTCACAAAGCTGATTGCCCACACATGGCCACTTCAACGCTGGGGGCTGGATATTGTCGGGCCACTACCCACGGCTCAAGGGAACCTCAAGTTTGCCTTCATCGCCGTCGAGTATTTTACCAAGTGGATCGAGGCAAGGGACGTATCCATAGTAACATCGAAGACTGCCTAGAAATTCTTCTAGCAAAACATTGTTTGTCAGTTCAGAGTCCCATCCGAGCTCACAGTCGACAATGGCAAATAGTTTGACAGTCAGGACTTCAGGGACTTCTGCTTCTCCATTGGCACCAAGCTTGCCTTCGCCTCAGTCTATCACCCGCAATCTAACGGTGTCGTCGAGCGCGCCAACGGCAAGATTTTCACTGCTATCAAGAAAAGGCTACTCTACGACAGCAAGGGTAAATGGGCCGACCATCTACCTGAAGCAGTCTAGGCGCTAAACATGACCGAATGCTGGGCGACTGGATTCACTCCTTTTCATCTACTGTATGGATCGGAGGCCATGACCCCGCAGGAAATAAAGCACGGGTCACCTCGAACAAGTGCATCAGCCATCCCCGACGTAGACGAGCCAACGTCCAAAGACCTCATCAACGGAGACCGCGTCTTCGCCCTGCAGGCCCTCAACAAATACCAAGCTCAAACGAAGGCCTGGCGCGACCACGCAGTCGTCCCAAGAGAATTCAACGAAGGAGACCTCGTACTTGTCCGAACCACCCAGACAGAGTCACGGGGCAAGCTAGAACCAAAGTGGGAAGGTCCGTTCATCGTCAAGTCGAAGGCGTCCCCCAGCTCTTACAGGCTAACAACGCCATCCGGCGAGGACCTAGACCACTCTTGGAATATTGACAATCTCCGCAATTTTTTGTGTAAATCCTCAGGGCCCATGCGCCCTTGTAATTCACCAAACAGTACTATTTCGGCCCGCACTCTTTTCCTCCCGGGGGGTGAGGTTTTTAACGAGGCGGAGCCATGTAATATACCTGCAAAAATCCCCCGCAAAAACTCAGAAGTCATCGCATGTCGAAAAAGACCGCATCGACGGTCTTCGGCATTCGACCACTCCGAAGTCACCGTGAGAGGCAGCGCAGACTACCCTCACGTGCAACACTCCGCGCAAAAGTCGCCTAAGGGTGCAGCCGGAATAGCACAATAAGTGCGCATAATCGAAGTCTTTCCAAAAGACTCTCCGTGTAAAAGTCGCCTAAGGGTGCAACCGGAATAGCAAAATAAGTGCGCATAATC
Organism: Zea luxurians; assembly: GCA_029449295.1. NCBI lineage: Eukaryota > Viridiplantae > Streptophyta > Magnoliopsida > Poales > Poaceae > Zea > Zea luxurians. The sequence continues at coordinate 11,076,854 of JAOPSE010000012.1, forward strand.
GAAGTCTTTTCCAATAGACTCTCCGTGCAAAAGTCGCCTAAGGGTGCAGCCGGAATAGCGCAAAACCGAAGTCTTTTTCTAAAAGACTCTCCATGCAGAAGTCGCCTAAGGGTGCAGCCGGAACAGCACAATAAGTGCGCAAATGTTGAAGCCTTTTCCAAAAGACTCTCCATACAGAAGTCACCTACGGGCGCAGCCGGATCAACGAAGGCGCGCAGCCTCATCATACAAATTATGGTTACATACACACAGCGAGGGCATCACATACTACATTGGCTCAACCTTCGGGATGATACCCATCTCCCTGTAATTGAACAGCATTATCCTCAATTCCTCACCCTCAAAAAGATTTCGCAGCTCCCCTTCACCTATGCTCGCCCCAATCGGCGAGGACAACACTCTTGCCTACCAGCCCGGTCCACGCGAAGACGGCCATGCTCCATCCCAACACGATGACCACTTCATGACGATTCACTAACCCTCCGTTTCACCACTGCCCTTCGCCGCCTATACCCAGTACTCGCACCCGGGAGCCCCCCGAAACCCTCCACGTGCGGCGAAGGATCCGCTGTAGCCACATCTAACGCTGCAAAATAATCCAAGCCTTCATCCGAAGACTCCTCCGTCCACAACACCGAACTCCCAAAATCATAAGACTCAAAACACATAGACACAGAGCCACACGAATCATCACCGGCAGGCACCACGGTCAGGGCCGCCACAAAACTAGTATTGTCAGTAGCGGTTGTGTGCACAGGCCCAAATGTCAGAACCTACGAAGCAACCAAGGTTCAGTATCACACAGACAAAATTTACAAACTCCCCAACACCTATTCAGCTATTCAGCCACCTGCGAAGGCCCGGGCACGGCCGCGGGTCTTCGGCAGCTGGCTCGACCACCGCCTTCAAGGCATCCTCGCCCGTCGGCGCGGGGGATGGCGCGGGGTCTTTGCTGGCTTCAGTTGGCACGGTCGGTGCAGGAACCATCGAGGTGCCCTCATCGGCATCAGATGGCGGCGCCACCTCCACCCCCGATGTCACGGACTATCCAGATCACCGAGGTCTTCGACCTCCTTGGTATGTGCCATCTGCAGAAATAGCACATTCAGCAAAACCACCCATACACATATAGCCGCGCAAATGAGCCCTTACCTGATCAATCACCCGGTCGGACCTCTCCTGGACCACCTCTCGGCCGTGCGGACCCCACATCCTATCAAAGAGCACCCCCGCCGACTGCTTTAAGCACCGGGTCTTCGACCTTGAAGATTGTGTGTTCGAAGTTCTCATCTAATTGGTCGAAGACCTCGAAATGCCCGCACCCCTCGTGGGACAAAGCATTCACGGCCCCCTCGCGATGGTCGGGAGCACCGCCAACTCCTCCTATAACCACTCTAGGAAGCGGAGGCCCACCTCTTGGCCGGGCGCGTCAAAGGCGATGGTCCGCGCACCTAGCTCCCGCTACGCGTCCACGAACTGCGCATGCGTCCGCTCGACCTCCACACGCGTCGAGGCCTCGGCTTTATCCACGCGGTTGTGCAGGCTGTCGAGCCTTGCCTCCAAGTCCTCGACGTGTTGGCAGGTGAGACTTTTTTCTGCCCACGCAAGCTTGGCATCGGCCTGCGCAGCCTGCGCATCAGCAATGGCCTTGTTCGCCTCCCTCCTCTCCTCCACCAGCTAGCATCGGAGCTCCCCCCTGTTGGCCTCCATAGCGGCCAACTTCTCCGTCAGCCTTCGGCTTTTGCTTTCGGCAGCCGACTTCTCCCGAACAACATCCGCATGCTGCGCCCGGAGACGCTCGACTTTGGCAGCAAACTCCGCATTCAGAGCACCCAACACGACACGGTCGGTGAAGTCGGCCGCCTGACACAAAAAACCATGAGACTCGCAACCTCATAAAAACAACGAACTAGCGAGGTCCAACACAACTTACATGCTGCAGCTGCTGTGACGCTCGCCTTAGCTGCTGGGACACAGAGCCTGCCACCTCCTTAGCAACAGCGGCCGAGGCTATCTCACCGCTCGCGCAGAAGGTGGACCACGAGTCCCGCAGAACACCCTTCGCTCCATCGGCCGCTGTCGACGAAGGGGCCGCCACCGTAGTTGAGACAAGAGGCAGTTGCCCCATTTCAGACCCTGCACCATGATATTGGTTTAAAAAAACTTACCACCAAGATAATCCGACACATTGATGTCTGTGTCGAAGTCGGCAACACGCGCCCCCTCCTCGCCAGCACGCGCCGGGGAGGGCACCTTTCGCCCCTTAGCGGGCTTGCCCAAGGGTGCCTTGCCCGCACCAGAAGCAGCAGCCTTCGTATCCGCCAAAGACTTCCTGGGCCCAGGGGCAGCCGACTTCGCAGCCGGCACAAGCTTGCTGCTGCCGGCGGTGGCAGTCTTCGCGCCCCCCGCGCCTTCTTTGCTTCGCGGAAGGGATCCCCGATCCTAACGACTGCTCGACGTTTCTACGCAGCGTCCTATCGATCCTTCTCCATCACTGCCGATACAACAGCAGCAATATTCTGTCCGTAAGGAAAAATCTTCAAGTCACGAGCCATACGAGATGTAAACATGTCTTCGCCAGCCGCGCGGGGGATCAGAACATTCTTTGGCCATCGACCCCCGGTAACCTTCAGCATTCGCGCCGAAGACTCCCGGAGCTCGGGCAAAGACATCCTTCCCCCGAGGGCCGCGCAAGTCCCCATCAGCTCCATGGCAAAACGTTCAGAGACCCCCACTCCCCCATTGCAGTACCTATTTTTCTCTTCTTAGTGGCTGGGGCAGCCTCCTGCGAAGGGCCTTCCTCAATCATGGCCACTGGCTTCTTCCCGCGGCAGTCGACGTTCGTGGCAGCGTCATCCCCAGGGTAGCAACTGTACGGCAAGCAGTTTAATTCGAAGACCCGATTCAATCGAACATTGGACCCCCGGATATCCCAACTCCGCAGACCCTCTGTCCTCGGCATATAGCGCCCCACAATCCTCGCCGCACCGTCCTCCACTTCACGCACGAATGCGGCCGAGTGTCGGCCGCGCAGATCCAACGCGAAGGCCAGACTTCGCACTAGCTGCTCGCCTAGGGAGGACATCTGGCGAGGGCACACTTCGCCCAACGCCCAGCCATGCGCCAAGGGTGTAACACCCCTGGTGTTAATGTCACTAAAACTTGAGCATAACATCATAAGCATCAGCATTTCATGTGATTGACACACCTAGAATGCATTCACTAGGTAAAAGTTTCAAACAAGTTGTATTGATATGGCATTTTGCAAATAAAACCCTGGAGTTGGGTACTTAACCCTAAATGGGGTTCAAAAGGGTAAAACAAAATTCAAATAGAGAAAACCCTAAAGCTAAAGTGAAATAGTCATAAAATGTTACTAAGAATGGACTTACATTACATTCACCCCCTTGAAATACCAAAAACCCTAATAAGGACCCTGGAAAACCCAAAACCTAAACCCTAAGCAAAGTGCAAAATTAGTGCAATTTTGGACTAAAGTTCAAAAACCATGACAATAAGGTATCTTAAGTCTAATGGTTCACAAATATGTGAATTTGCAAGGGAAACCCTAAGTTTTGGGTCTGTTTGCAAAAAACACCACTTAAACCCTATAAACCTAAGTCCGAAATTCTGTGATATTGGCTCAACTTTGGAACTCTATATCTTCCAAATTATTTAGAATTTACCCTCGGTCACCACATCAACTTTGTAGTTCTATGAAAGGGGAACAACTTTGCTTAAGAGTGTAAGCATGGTTGTTATGAAGAAATTAGAGAAAAATGCACTCAAAGTTGGGCTGTCAGGCTATCTGGGACTGAATTCTGGTATGACAGTGTAATGAAGCCATCTTTGAGCTTAAATTTGATCATGATCCAGTCATTATCTGGTTATGATTACTATAACAAGATTAAAGTTGAATAATAGAGCTACAACTTCTTTAAAGATAGATTGGCAAGTCATTACATGGGAAAGGGAGATTTCTGCTCTGCAAATCGGGCTGTTAGTCCAACTGAATGGGGTTTGCCATTGTACAGTAACCTGACGAAGATCAGATCCACCGCTCACCCCACCGCCGGCGACCTCGCATGTAGATTAGCGCCGGTGAGGTGATTCGTGACCATCTTAGTCTAGATAACGTCGTGGGGTCAAAAGATCATCACCGCCGTTGGGCTGGACACCAATCCGGCTAGCCGCCGTACTTTTCCCCTTGCTCATCGTCGATCGGATAACCTTCACCGCCGTTGAGCCATCACTGTCGTCCGCCGCATGTCCAAACACTTTACCATGTCGCGGCTAACTGTGCTACGCATGTCCGGTGATCGCCGGAGAAGTCGCCACGGTAATGACCACGTTGCGTGGCCACCAGTGACTCACCCCATCTTACCGATCACAATCCGCCGCTCGAATTCGCTACGCTCGCAACTGATCGCTATAAATTGAAGCCATGGTGAGCTGCGTAGGGTAGTCGAGCACCTAGCCACTGAGAATCACCCTCAATCATTCACTAAGGAGCTCTAATTATGGATTCCCCCAAATCGAGTTTTCGCCACCGTGAAAGCAACCTCGCCGTGGCCAGTGCGATACAGGTCAGCTCACTATCTCTGCTCTCTAGTTTGAGTGCTCTCATGAACCCGTGATGCTCGTCGACTAACCTGATTGAATTAGACCGCCACCAATCACAGGGAACGCGTTGTTCTTTGGATCATCCGCGCGGTCACCGTGGCCAGGGACATTTGGGTAGCCATTCATGAAATTGACTTAGGGGAAACATGGGTTAGGACTTGAATTCGGTTTCGGCCGAAGTAGGGCACCAGTCCTTGCCCCGTTCGGTCGGTCTACGAGCTCACCGGAGCTCTGCCGCACCGCTCACCGTCGGGGACCCTGGTTTGTGAAGAAACAGAACTAGCAGGGGTTCTCTGTAATATGTCAGCGACTTAGTTGAATAGTGCTTCGGTCCCGCTTCCAGTTATTCATTAAACCAAGGTCCTTCATGCAAAGTCCGTAGCGCGGGCGCGCACGCTTTTCCCTGGGATTGGGCCGCTTGGGCTGCTTTCGGCCCAGCAATGTTCCAGCTTTTTCCTTTTCTTTTTCTATGAAACTTTGTAAATCTGTAGAAAACTGTAGAAAAATGGTAAAAATGTCAAACCAATTTTCCTAAATTCCTAATTTTCCATAGAATTTAATAAAAATAGTTTCAGGATTTTTAGGTCAAATAAGGAATTCTAGAGCATTTAAAATAGCCTAAAGCATGGTTTCTAGATTTTTAGAAAATAGATAATAATTCCAAAAATTCCCAAACTTTTTATATGAACTCTAAGCATTATTTAGAAACCTTGGGTAGAATTTGGTATGATTTGGACCTTGTTTGATACTTAGAGCCTAAAATCCTACCCCGTGCCCTTTGAATTCCTTTACTAACTCCAGAAACCCTAGTTTCTCGGAGAACCGTGAAGGAAAATTGTATTCAAGACCTTAGATAATAAACTCTTATTATCTTTGCACTCTCAAGCATTACATGGACATTCATTATTATGTCTGGTTATATTTAGAAAACGAGGAAGAAGTTGAAGTAGAAGGAGAGAAGACTTCACCACCACCACCTCAGGAACATCAGGTAGACAGCTGTTTTTATTTAGACATCTGTGGAACTGAGCCTGAATCACCTGTAACCAAGGCAAGCCCTGGTGCATTTGCCACCCCCTTGACTCTTTTAAAATCTTTCTCACTTGCTTGATACATTAGGTGATAGGAATTGATTCTAAAACAATTCCTGCATTACCTTCCTTGAATTTGATTACTTTCCTTTGAATCCCTGCTTTATAAAAGGTTTTTAATATGCTTAGTCTTGCTTTAGCAAAGAAAAAGGTTTTGTTTTTACAAAAGATGATGTGGCAAATTGGGAGGGATGTTTTTGAAAATAAAACTTGATGGTGGATCCATCATGGCCATGATGGTTTCAACATCGGAAAAGATGTACCTCTGTCAGGTACCAAACTTTGGGTTGAAATGATTAAGCTGAGACCGGGCGGGTGACTTGCACGAGAAGAGAGAGTCTCGGTGTAGTGTCTCCGTCTGAGTCGATTAAGGACCGTGTCGATGTAGGCTTGATGACCGAGGACCCTTTAACTGGTCACATGCCTCGTCATGGGTAAGCTTTGCCTCGGGCAGACTAATACCAGAATAAGATACCATGCAATGGGAGTGGAGAGATGGCAAGAGTAGCGTGTACCCTCCGTGGCAAGAGGCTGGACGGTGGTGTATCTATACTCTCGGTTGGCGTGAACCTGATCTTGTCTTAAGAAACCCGGTGGTGGGGTGACATATGCAAGGGTTAAGTGCTACATATGTCGTGTGATTGGAGATCCTCAGCTGAGTATAATCGATTCGGATCGCTGTACCTTCGCGGTTATGAAGACTTGGTCACTGACCTATACGTAGAACTCCAGTGAAGATTAAGGGTTGGTAAGAAATGGGCTAGTGCAGGTTAAGTGTTTGAACTAGGGTAGAAAGAACTCTAGTTACAGGTAATTTCACTTAATTTGCCAAATAAAACTGGATCTTTAAGGATCCACTTTTAGTAAGCATTTCTGCAAACAGAGTCATTGATCATTGATAAGCCTTACCTTGACACCTTTAAAGCCAGCATCCCCTTGAGAGTCTTTTCTTTAGTCGGGTAAGTCTTGCTGAGTAATTCCATACTCAGGGTTTTATTCCCTATTGTTTTTAGGTGAAGAAGCGACAAACTTTTGTTGTTTCTGTTCCAAGGTGGTCTCAAAAGAAGAAAACCAAGAGTAAAGCTGCGGGAGGAAGGGTTCCTCCATTAGAACTTTGTTTAAAACTTGTCCGGAGGGGTTTTTGCCTCCCTTGGCTTGTAATAATACTACTACTCTGCACTCGTATATTATATCCTAGTCTGTAGTAATATAACTCTGCCCTACTTTTAAATAAAGGTAAGTTTATGTAACCGCTTCCGCATTTTCGTACCTCCGATGATTTGTAATGTCTACGTGATGGGTAAAACGCTCTTGGGAAAGGTAAGAAAAGCAGATACCAAACTTGTCAAGTGATTCAGGAACACCTGCAGGGTTGTGTGAAGTCTGTTGGACAAGGACAACTGTAGGTGGGCCTAATGACTTGGGAGGTTCCGTCACAGCTGGTATATTATGAGCCATCTTCAAAAAGAATTTTTTAAGACTCATCTAGAAAATTTCTTCCCTTCTTACCTAAGTATCTCTGAAGAGTTTATTGCAAAGACCAGATAGGAAGAGTGCAATGTATAGAAGGTTGAATCAAGGTTGATTCTATAATTACACATGCATCATGCTAAAAACTATGCTAATAAATCACCCCCTTAGAAAAATGCCACCACATACAAGAAAGACTGCACGCAAGTCAACCGGGCCGATCGGTGTACCTCGTCACCAACTTGCCCCAAGACATGACGACAGTAGTAGCGGTAGTAACGATCCAATCGGAGACTTAGAAGATCAAGTTAATTAGCTTCGAACAGAACTCCGACGCAGGAACGACATATGGGTTGCGGATGGCAAAAGAATCAATGAATTGAGAAGAGACATCCACCAACTGCAAGACCAGCTAGCGGATCGGGATCTAGCGCTTGACTGGGCTGTGAACTCTCGTTCACTAGCTTGGGCAAAGGAAGCTAGAGCTCGAGCCCGAGTGGAAGAGCTTAGCTCAACCGTGGATAGCTTACAGGTTTATTGCAACACACTACATGAAGAAGTTCATGTACTGTACTCGCAACTGCACCCGAACGTCCCTGCGGATCCTGTCAGGACAGAAGCCGGACCTTCTCAAGTATCGGGAGAAGCTTTTGGTGGTGAGCTAGACCTTTTCAGGCCCCCTCCCTCTATGAAGCTGGTCAACGAATGGTCTCCTACGCCTGACAGCGAGGCTACCCAGAGTGACAAAAAGAAGGAATAGTATAGTATAGAAGTAGTACTATTGGGTAATAGGGGGGTGTAATCCTATTGTAAAGTACGAGTCTGTAACATTACCTTTTAAAGTAATGTGAAATGGATGGTTTGTATGGCATATCATATTGCTCCAAATGTTCTTTGCCTCAGATGCCTTCCAGGACTCGCGCTTAGGATGGCGCTGGCACCTCCCGTGGGAGGGAAGCGACCCCAAATCCACCTCCGGTACCTCCGACACTTGCCAAGGCCATCGCTGCCTTGGTAAATGCTACAGCAGACAATACCCGCTTCCTGCGGGAGATGGCAGGTCTACAACTCCAACAACAAGGCGGGCGGGCCTATCCGCAAGGCCCCCGTGAGACATCTTATCTGGACTTCTCCGAGATGCGCCCTCTGTTGTTCGTCAAGGCAGAAGAACCTTTAGAGGCGGATGAATGGATCCGCGTCATTGAGCAGAAATTTGGGCTTCTTCGGTGTTCAGAAACTCAAAAGCCCCTGTTTGTAGCCCAACAACTGCGAGGCCCTGCCAGTACGTGGTGGGGAAACTTTGTGGCCGTTCAGCCGGCCGGTCATCAGATCACTTGGGACGAGTTTAAGCTAGCCTTCAGAGAGCATTATATACCCGAGGGAGTTCTTCACATGAAGCAAGAGGAGTTCATGAAATTGAAGCAAGGCGGAGATACTGTCACCCAGTATCTCAATAAATTTAATCACTTATCTCAGTACGCAAACGACCAAGTCAACACAGACATAAAGAAAAAGAATTGTTTCATGAGAGGCTTGAATGATCGGATGCAAAGAAAGATGGCCACTTGCATCGACCTTACTTATGGAAGGGCTGTCAGCACAGCGCTGGCAGTCGAGGCTAAATATGCAAGTTCTGAAAAATCCAAGGGGAATGGAGGCAACAGGCCCAATCAGGGCCCCAAGAAAAGGCAACGGTTAGTTATCCGGCCTTTTAATCAAAGTCGCTCTTCCCCTCGTCCACCCTCCTTCCCATTCAAGCAACCAGTGTTTATCCGTCAAACTACTGCCCCCACCACTACAAATCAGCCGACTACAAATCAGTCGGGTGCCCCTGGCACTCGTTTCCCTGCTCTTCCAAGCTCATCAACCAGCTGCTTCAACTGTGGAAAGTCCGGTCATTTCATTAAGGACTGTCCATATCTGAGGCTGAATCAAGCAAATAATCAGCAAAGTTCCGGAGGTTCTAAGGGAAATACGGCAACCAATACCGTGGGCAGGAATACAAGGAAAACTGGACGGGTTTATTACACTCAAGTGACTACAACACCGGAAGGCGAACCGGTGATGATGGGTACGTTCCTCGTAGCCAACGACCCTACACTTATTCTCTTTGATTCTAGTGCTTCACATACTTTCATAAGCAAAAAGTTTGTGGAGAAACACTGCATTCCATATACTGAATCAAGGGAAGGGTTTAAAATACATTCGCTTGGGGGACAAAGATTTACTAAAGACGTGGCTTACCAAGTGCCCGTAACATTGGATGGACGAGACTTTCCTACTAGTATGATTGTTCTGAAAGGCCAAGACATAGATGTGATTCTGGGCATGAATTGGTTGGCCCAGCATAAAGCAGTCCTCAACACTGATCTGAGAACTATCAGGTTGAGTTATGGCCAAGAAGAAATTCTTTTGTCTATCCCCATAGCCATTCCAGCTAAACCAATTGGCAGAATCTATGAAGCCATTGTACCGGAGATCAAAGATATTCCAGTAGTATGTGAGTTCCTAGATGTCTTTCCAGAAGATTTGCCTAGATTGCCACCTGAAAGAGATGTAGAGTTTGTAATTGAGTTGAAGCCCGGTACGGCTCCCATTTCAAGAAGATCATACCGAATGCCTCCAAATAGAGTTGGCAGAACTTAAGACCCAATTGCAAGATTTACTTGAGAAGGGATTCATCTGGCCAAGCTCGTCACCATGGGGCTGTCCAGCCATATTCGTCAAGAAGAAGGATCAAACATTACGGATGTGTGTGGATTATCGACCCCTAAATGAGGTCACTATCAAGAATAAGTATCCTCTTCCACTTGACATTTTGTTTGATCAATTGACTAGAGCGAGGGTATTCTCCAAGATTGACCTCAGATCATGCTATCATCAGATCTGTATCAGGCCCGAGGATATACCAAAGACCGCATTCACTATGCGGTATGGTTTATTTGAATACCTGGTAATGTCTTTCGGACTGACGAATGCTCCTGCCCACTTCACTTATCTGATGAACTCAGTATTTATGCCCGAGTTGGACAAATTTGTGGTGGTCTTCATAGATGATATCTTAATATATTACAAGAATGAAGAGGAGCATGCTCAACACCTACGGATCGTATTGACACGCTTAAGGGAACATCAATTAAATTCTAAGTTCAGTAAATGCGTGTTCTGGCTGGAAGAAATCCAATTTCTAGGACATGTGTTATCTGCCAAGGGGATTGTGGTGGATCCCAGCAAGGTCAAAGATATTTTGGAGTGGAAACCCCCAACCACTTTTCATCAAGTCTGAAGTTTCCTTGGACTAGCTGGCTATTACTGCCGATTTATACCAGATTTTTCCAAACTTGTGAAACCAATCACGATTTTATTGAAGAATGATATTAAATTCAATTGGTCTTCAGAATGTAATGAAGCCTTTGAAAAATTGAAGGTATTATTAACCACTGCTCCGGTATTGGCTCAACCAGATATTGAAAAGTCATTTGATGTGTATTGTGACACATCAGGCAGTGGTCTCGGCTGTGTATTAATGCAAGAAGGCCGAGTAATAGCTTATGCTTCAAGGTAGTTGCGCCGGCATGAGGAACATTATCCCACTCATGACCTGGAGTTAGCTGCTGTGGTTCATGCCCTAAAGATATGGCGTCATTATCTGCTGGGGAATGTCTGTCATATTTATACAGACCATAAAAGTTTGAAGTATATCTTTACCCAGTCCGAGCTCAATATGAGACAAAGAAGATGGCTCGAGCTTATTAAAGATTATGAACTAGAGATCCATTATCACCCAGGCAAAGCTAATGTGGTGGCAGATGCACTCAGTCGTAAAGCCTCCTGCCATTGTTTAATCATGAGGACTTCTGACATTACATTATGCCAGGAGATGGAGAATCTAAACCTGGGAATGATTCGGCATGGAACTTCAAATCAATTGAAGCTTGAGTCAGTCATCTTACAAAGAATAATTGACGCACAAAAGGATGATGAAGGTATGAAACATGTCCATGAGAAGATAAAGGCTGGCAAAGCCAACTGCTTCAGAGAAGACGATCAAGGTGTAGTATGGTTCAACAACCGCATAGTTGTGCCAAAGAATGAAGAAGTCCGCCAGCAAATTCTAGATGAAGCACATCTTAGTCGCTATTCTATTCATCCCGGAAGCACTAAGATGTATCAAGACCTAAAACAGCATTATTGGTGGACGAAGATGAAAATTGAAATTGCACGCTATGTGGCTAGATGTGACACTTGTAAACGTGTTAAGGTCGTACACCTGAAAGCTGCTGGTCCATTACAATCTTTACCAATACCGACATGGAAATGGGAAGATATTAGTATGGACTTTATTGTGGGATTGCCCAGAACCGTGAAAGGGTATGATTCTATCTGGGTTATTGTTGATCGGCTCACAAAAATTGCTCATTTTCTGCCAGTCAAGACATATTACCCGGTTCTCACCTATGCAGAATTATACATTGCTCGCATTCTCAGTTTGCATGGTGTTCCGAAGACTATAGTGTCGGATCGTGGACCTCAATTCGTATCCAAATTCTAGGAAGAACTTCATAAATCCCTGGGTACCAAATTACTCCACAGTTCGGCCTATCATCCTCAGACCAGTGGGCAGACGGAGAGGGTTAATCAGATACTTGAAGATATGTTACGAGCATGTATTCTAGAGTTCCCACAAAAATGGGATGAATGTTTACCATTAGCGGAGTTCTCATATAATAACAGCTATCAAGAAAGCATTAAGATGGCACCATTTGAAGCTTTGTATGGTCGACGGTGTCGTACTCCGCTAAATTGGTCTGAACCTGATGAAAGGAGCTTCTTCAGGCCAGATATGGTAAAAGAAACTGAAGAGAAAGTTCAACGAATAATTCATCATTTGAAGAAAGCTCAAGCTCATCAGAAAAGTTATGCAGACAAGCGACGACAACCCTTGTACTTTCTGGTCGGAGATTATGTCTATCTGAAGGTCTCCCCAATGAAAGGTGTAACACGTTTCGGGGTAAAAGGGAAACTTGCACCTCGATACATTGGTCCTTTCTCTGTACTTGAGCAATGTGGACCAGTGGCATATCGACTTCAACTACCCGAAACTTTATCTGCCGTACATAATGTATTCCACATGTCTCAGTTGAAGAAGTGTCTTCGGGTTCCAGATCGAACCATCGATGTAACAAATGTTGTCCTAGAGCCAGACTTGACATATTCAGAACATCCTATTTGAGTCTTGGATCAAAAGGATAGGATTACTCGGAGAAAAACTCTCAAGTTTTACAAGATACAGTGGAACCAACATTCCAAAGAAGAGGCTACATGGGAAACTCAAGAATTTTTAGAAAAGAATTTCCTAGGCTTTTTAGCCTCCTGTAATTTGTAAAGTGTATAAAATTGTTGTAATAAAGGAGTGAGCCCCAAACCACCCCTACCTTGTACCAAAAATCAGGAAATAAAAATATGAAGCTTTTCCTTTTCCACTATTTACCCTAGGACTTTTAATCTCGGGACGAGATTCTTTTATGGGGGGAAGGATGTAACACCCCTAGCGTTACTGTCACTAAAACTTGAGCATAACATCATAAGCATCAGCATTTCATGTGATTGACACACCTAGAATGCATTCACTAGGTAAAAGTTTCAAACAAGTTGTATTGATATGGCATTTTGCAAATAAAACCCTGGAGTTGGGTACTTAACCCTAAATGGGGTTCAAAAGGGTAAAACAAAATCCAAATAGAGAAAACCCTAAAGCTAAAGTGAAATAGTCATAAAATGTTACTAAGAATGGACTTACATTACATTCACCCCCTTGAAATACCAAAAACCCTAATAAGGACCCTGGAAAACCCAAAACCTAAACCCTAGGGGGCTAAGTGCAAAATCAGTGCACTTTTGGACTAAAGTGCAAAAACCATGACAATAAGGTATCTTAAGTCTAATGGTTCACAAATATGTGAATTTTCAAGTGAAACCCTAAGTTTTGGGTCTATTTGCAAAAAGCACCACTTAAACCCTATAAACCTAAGTCTGAAATTCTATGATATTGGCTCAACTTTGGAACTCTATAACTTCCAAATTAGTGAGAATTTACCCTCGATCACCACATAAACTTTGTAGCTCTATGAAAGGGGAACAACTTTGCTTAAGAGTGTAAGCATGGTTATTATGAAGAAATTAGAGAAAAATGCACTCAAAGTTGGGCTGTCAGCCTATCTGGGACTGAATTCTGGTATGACAGTGTCGGCGTCTCGGACCCAGGGGGTCACTTGGACTGACTAGTGAAATCGCTGCATGCCCCTGCCCAGATGGGTTGGCGCAGGATGGAACACAAGAGGTGGGACAAGCCTTGTATTATCCTGCACCAGGGGTGCCGCTCGTAGTAGGGGTTACAAGCACGTCACGTGAGAGAGGGAGAGACACAGAGTTCGTCCGCCGCTTCCCTCGCACGAACCCCCATCAGGGTGGCCCTGGACCTCCCTTTTATAGAGGCAAGGAGAGAGTCCAGACGTACAATGGGGGGCATAGCTATGCGCTAACGTGTCCAGCAGTGGAGTGCCTAAGCCCTATGTACAAGCCAACGTGGTCGTTGGGGGAGAGCTTGGGCCCTGTACATGTGATGGTGTGGCCGTCGGAGGAGCGCCTGAGTCCTGTAGGAGCACAGCTGGCAGTGCGGCGAGGATCCTGCTGACGTCTCCTTGCTGTCGTAAGGGGCTGAGAGCCACCGGCGTCATGGTGCACGCGGGGCACCATCATTACCCGTCGCCGGGGTAAGCCAGATGGGACGCCGGTCTTTTTCCTTGTAGCCTGAGCAGGCTAGGAATAGGGAAATGATGCAGCCCCTATTAGCGCGGTCAGTCCGAGCCCAGGGTCGGTCGAGGTGGAGACTTCTCTTGAGGCCGATGCCGGGGTCGGGCGAGGACACGATTCCTCCCGAGACCGGGGTCGAGGCCGAGTCCGGGGGTCGGGAGAGGCGGAGACCTCCTCCCGAGGCTAGAGCCTAAGGTCGGGCGAGGCGGAAACCTCCTCCCGAGGCCGGAGCATGAGGTCGGGCGAGGCGGAGCTTCCTATTGCGCCTGAGGCTGAACTCGGTGGTTGATCGTGACTTGTTGTTAGTCGTCCGAGGCTGAACTCGCGGTCTGGCCAAGGTTGCTTCACAACGAAGCCTGCCCGAGCCGGGCCTCGGGAGAGCCGAGGGGGCGCCTGCTGCCTGAGGAGGCCCTCGGGTGAGGCGTGAACTCGTCTGGGACTACTGTTCCAACCCGAGGCTGGGCTCGGGTGAGATCGCGTCCCTCGGGTAGACGAAGTCTTGGCTTGAACCGCACCCGTCAGTTGGTCTGAGGGTGTTTACCAGCCATGATTAGGAGCGTTGGGGGTACCCCTAATTATGGTACCCGACAGTAGCCCCCGAGCCTCGAAGGGAGTGATGGTACTCGCTTGGAGGCTTTTGCCGCGTTTTCGGTGAGGGGACCGGCCTTTCTCGGTTTTTGCCTTGTTCTGGTGGGTGCGCGCGAGCGCACCCGCCGGGTGTAGCCCCCGAGGCCTCGGAGGAGTGGTTTGACTCCTCTGAGGTCTGAATGCTTTTCGTGGTGCTTTGGCTGGTCTGATCGTTCCCTCATGCGGCCCGGCCGTAGCCCAGGTGCGTGGTCGGGTTCCAAGTTATCACGCTAGTTTGTTGACGCTGTCAACAGTTTTGGCCATAGCCGGGTGCGAGAGCAGCCCTCGAGCCTCTGCACGGAGCGAGAGGACGATCAAGGACTTTCCCGACTTTTATTATACGCCCTTGCGTCGCCTTTCCGCAAGGAGGAGGGGGGGAAGCGCCATGTTGCCCTCGGAGGGCGCCGAACATGGTGTTTCCAACGAGCTGCTAACGGGTGATCCGAGTGGACACCCGTGCCCCGTTCGTTAGGGGTCGGCTGGTGGCCCAGAGGCGCGCTCCAAAAGTACCTGCGGGTGATTCGCCGGACCCAGACCCCTTCGACAGGGTCTAAGGGCTCGATGCCTCCCTCCGGTGGGATTTCGTTACAAATCGTTCCCACCGGTCTCGGAAATGTCCTAGGGTACATCGGGAGCGTAGCCCGAGCCTCGGCTATGTATCGAACGTACCCAGAGTCATCCCTCACTCTGCGTTCTCTGGGGCGACTATCGAACCCTTATGAGGGGCCAGCCTACGAACCCCTGATCGGTAGTGGGCACGGAGCCCGGGCGCTCTGGGCGACTGTCGAACCCTTCCGAGGGGCCAGCCTTCGAACCCCTAATGAGTAATGGGCTTGAAGTCCGAGTGCTCTAGGGCGGCTGTCGAAACCCTTCTGAGGGGCCAGCCTTTGAACCCCTGATCAGTAGGAGGGCTCGGGGCCCGTTTCCTTCGCCGGGAAGGATCCTTTCCACAACATCCCCTTTCCCGGTCCCTGTAGCAAGAGAGAGAGAGAGAGAGGAGGAGGGGAAGGATATGAATTTAAATAAGGTGGTGCACCTTTTTTGACACGGTCATCATGGCGGAGGTGAAACGTCACCCGCTTCGCCTACCAAAGGTGTCGCTTGCCCTGCCGCGAAGTTAATGCGACGGGACGGGTGGTTCGCGGGGCAGCCGTTGTGCATGCGCGAGTCGTTCGAGGAACGGGCGTTTTGTCTTTGAGTTTGAACTTCGCGGCGGGTTCGGGCGAAGTGTTGAACGGGTCTTGCCCGGGCCTTTATATAACCGGAAGAGGGACCGGTTGCGGTTCTTTACTCTGTTGCTCGCCTCCTGCTTTGGTTTTCGCAACCTAAGGGAATAGCCAGAGAAAGAAAACCGCGTACCTTGTCTGCTCCGTCGCCACCCCCTTCGTTTGGCGATGGCCAACCAGGTGACCGTCGTTCCGCCGCGCGACCCATGGCCTTTTTCCATCGTCACAGTGGACGATCTAGAGGCCCTTGTCGCCGATGGTTTGCTCCATCCCCTCTCCGGTGACCCACAGCCGGAGTGGATGGTCCCTCCAAGCGGGGCTGACCCGACCCCACCACCGGGGTATGTGCTGAGCTTCGTCTCCTTCCATGAGCGGGGGTTCGGAGTGCCAGCAAGCCGTTTCATGCGGGCGCTCCTGCATTACTACGGGGTGGAGCTGCACAACTTCAACCCCAACTCCATTGCGCAAGCGGCCATCTTCGCGGCGGTTTGCGAAGGATTTTTGGGGATTGACTCCCACTGGGATCTGTGGACCCATCTCTTCTCCGCGGAGCTTTTTGCCTTGATGACAGGGGAGAAGAAGGTTCGTATGGCAGCGCGGGCCGGCGGCTGCACCCTCCAGTTGAGGCAGGCGTGCGCGCAGCAGTACATCCCCGCCATCCTTGTGTCTTCGAACAAGAGGTGGCAGCACCGGTGGTTTTACCTCTGGAATGACGATGGAAAGCTCCCGTCGTTTTCTCAACGAGTGGTGACTGCTCCCGACAGCAATTAGCGCTATGGGGCCGCGCGTGACAAACAGGAGAAACTCCAGCCCCTTTTGGAGGCCTTGCAGGAGTTACGAGATGGGGGGCTCACCGGCGCGGGGGTGGTTGCCGCCATCCATCGCCGGAGGGTGCTTCCCTTGGCAGAGCGGTGGTTGCCGCTTTCGGAGATGATGCCGGGGGTCGACTTGGAGGGTTCGCAGATGTCCTCGGTCCCCCTCTCTGTCGATGACCTTCGCAGGTGGGTAGCAGGCATGGTGGGGAGGCTAGACGCCGGTGCCCTTACCCAGCCCTTGATGCGTCCTGAGCGTGGGTGCGTGTCCCTGGTGAGTGTCCGCTCCTTCTCCTATCTTGTGTTAGGATGCCTTTGATTCTCTCAGTCGGGATTTCCACTCGTCTCCAGGAGTTGGGGTGTTACAAGCCTTCCCTGCCACCGGTCCCGGAGGACACGGTGGACCGAGCCGCGCAGAGGGTCGCTGCGGAGAAGAAGAAGGACGTGAAAAAGGCTCAGGCTCACGAGCGGATGCAGGCTCGGGACGCCTTGGAGAGGCGCCGTCGGAGGCAGGAGAGGGACGGGCTCCCAAGGGAGCCGTCACCGGAGACGCCTGACGATGACGATGACGATGATGATGACAAAGACGACGACATGGCGGCCCGCCTTGGCTTCAGCCCGAATCTGAGGCTGGGCCAGGGGTCGTCGAGCCAGCCCTCGAGTGGGCTGGCGCCGTCGGCATCTGGGGCCGGGACATCAGGGTCCCGGTCTGAAGAGCAGGGGCAGGCTGAGGGGGTACTTGACCCCTTGGCCGAGGTAGTTGAGGTGCCCCCGGGGAGTCAAGCCGACCCGCCTATCCCCCGAGAGCAGTCGCCCGTGCCGGCCGTACAGGAGGTTGATCCTCGGGCCGTTGTGACGTCGCAAGGGCAGGCCGTCCCTTCGGTGCCCCGGGCGCCCGAAGTGGGAACGGCGCTGAAGCCGGCAGCGGGGCAAACCTTGGCGGCGCCTGCGGGGACCAAGGCCCGAGGGGCCTCCCCGCAGGCACGATTGGCCTTGGTCCGGAGTGAGTAAGTATCTGAGGATACATGTGTCCTGGCTCCTTCCTCGTGTGTCCTGATCCTGCTTTACCTTTTCCTCCCAGCAAACAGAGGCACGGTTCGGCCGGTCTGGATCCTAGGAAGGCCCTTAAGACGGTGTCAGCTTCTGTAGCCAGTGCCGCACCGCGCCACGCCGGTCGGCCGGCCTCCGCACAAGATGCCCCCAAGCGGGGGGCCCAGGTGGCATGAGTTGCCATGGGGCGAGCTCCCCAGGCTGACCCCTCCGTCGAGGCGGCCGTCATGCTGGGGGAGACTGCTGGCGCGGCCGCGACCTTGAGCCCACCTGACGTGTTGTCGGCACCGGCACCAGCTTCTGCCGAGGCTGTTGCCGTTCCGCTCGTGGAGCCACCCGTCACCGCTGATGTTGAGATGGTTGAGGTGCCGCTGCTCGAGGTCGGTGATCGGAAGCCTGCCTCCTTAGCCAAGGGGGTACCCGATGCGTCGACTGCAGGGGGTCCCGACGCCTTGGAGGAGGGGGTGCAGAACCGCGGCCCGTCTTGGGGAGCGGCGACCTCATCCCCGCGCGGCGCGATCCCAATGAGCGGTGCGGGCAGGCGCTCCGGTTCTGGACCCGCGGCACCCCGAAATCCCTCTTCGTCCTTGACGATGAGCGGGAGGAGCAGTCTTGGGATGAGCTCCGTGAGTATGCCGAGGCAGCGATGGGGTCGCTTCGGTCGACCATGGAGATCCTTTCCAGGGACGTTCATAGGATCCTCCAGGTAAGGATTTCAGGCATACCTTTCGCGTGACCAGGGCATTCTTTCTGACGCCCTGCTTCCCTTCCTTAGGATCTGACGGATCTGAGCACCGCCAAGTCGTCGTTCATCCGCCGTGAGGTCGACGTCTAGGGTTTGCTGCGGTTCCTGAGGGCCGCGCTTACCGAGGCTACCGAACGCCTCGCCCAACGAAGCGCCGAGGCGGCGGACCTTCGGTTGCTCTGTGATGAGCTGGGGGTGGAGGCAGCGGCGGCACGCGCAGAGGCGCAGCAGCGGCAGCTGGAGCTTGGCCAGATCATCGGTGAGCGGGACCAATCTCGGAACCAGGCCGCCGAGGCTGAAAGCCGGGCTGAGGCCCTTGGGGGCCAGCTAGCCGAGGTGTCTGCTCGGGTCGGAGCCCTTGCGGAGGACCTGGCCGCGGCCGTCGGGTCTGCCCAGTCCACCCAAGCCGCAGCCTCGGAGCAGCATGCCCGGGCTAAAGGTTTGTTTTGGCCGCTTTGTGACTTCGATCTTCATTATTCAACTCGTGTCTGAAGAATTCTGTTTGGCTATTTGCAGAGTTTGAGTCAGCCCTCAACGAGTCCGCCAAGGCACTTGCTCGGGCGGCTGAGCGAAAGGAGGCCGACCGCGTGGCCATGTCTGAAGCTATCTCGGCCTTCTGCCAGGTCTTTGCTCTTGACGACATCCCCTCGGGAAGCTCCCCCCAGAGTCGCCTGCAGGCCTTGGGCGGCCATGTGCGCAGCAGACTCCGCGAGGCGTTGCATCACGGCGTTAGGCGGGCCTTCGCCGTGCTCACTTCCCACTATGATGTGGATCTAGAGCGGGTCAGCGAGGGGTACTGTCTACCCGACGAAGATGAAGCTGCCCTGGCCGAAGTTCAGAGGCTTGACGCGGTCGTCGCGGGCCCAAGCGCGGTGCTGGCGTCCTCCTTTGAGGTGGAGATCCTTCTGCTTGCGTCGCCGTCCAAGGCCGGGCCGGATCTCGCCGAGGGTGGAGACGGCGCTGAGGGTGGAGACGAAGCCAAGGGGGCCGCTCCTCCCCCGGGTGATGCCTGATTCTGCCGGAGCAGTTTGTTTGGAACATGCAAGTGTCTTTCGCGGCCGCCAAGGCTTAAACACTTTGTCGTCGTGTTATAAAGCTGCGTTTCTTTTCCTCTTGTTTCGAGTATCCAGACTCGTTCGTCAGTAGCAGAATTGCTTATCCGAGTAAGAGTTATTTTTCGCGGAAGGTGACGAGTGAGGTATCCGTATCTCGGAGGCGTAGGAGTCCCTCGGCTCGGTCAGCCTTGCCGCTTACATGCACTCTTATTCGTTTTGCGGGGTTCTGTTACCGATATAGTTGAGAAACACGAAAGTCGTTTTGGTGGAAAACTTTTCCGAGGAAAATTTTGACGCAGAGGGGGTTCCCCCCTTCTAGCCCCCGAGGGAGGGTCGGGCTTTGCTGAGGCAAGGCTGACCCTTCCTTGACGGTTAGACTCTATTTGTGTATGTAAGGAGAACGAGGTATATGAACGACTTGAAAACATCTTAAGGGTAGAAGCGACGTAGCTGTTGGATGTTCCAAGCGTTGCTGTAGACCTCGCCTTGGTCGTTGGCTAGCTTGTATGTTCCGAGCTTCAAGATCTTGGCGATGATGAAGGGCCCTTCCCAGGGAGGAGTGAGCTTGTGGCGCCCTCGGGCGTCCTATCATAGGCGAAGCACCAAGTCTCCCACTTGGAAGCCTCGGGACCGAACGCTTCAGGCGTGGTAGCGCTGCAGCGACTGCTGGTATCGTGCTGAATGTAGTAAGGCGACGTCCCGAGCCTCCTCGAGTTGGTCCAGCGAGTCTTCTCGGCTGGTCTGGTTGCTTCGGTCGTCGTACGCCTTGGTCCTCGGGGAGCCATATTCTAAGTCCGTGGGGAGGACAGCCTCGGCCCCATAGACTAGAAAGAATGGCGTAAAACCCGTGGCGCGGCTTGGCGTCGTCCTCAGACTCTAGACTACCGAGGGTAGCTCTTTCATCCACCGCTTGCCGAACTTGTTGAGGTCATTGTAGATCCTTGGTTTGAGCCCCTGCAAAATCATACCGTTGGCACGCTCCACCTGCCCATTCGTCATGGGATGAGCTACGGCGGCCCAGTCCACACGGATGTGGTGGTCGTCGCAGAAGTCCAGGAACTTTTTTCCGGTGAACTGCGTGCCATTGTCGGTGATGATTGAGTTTGGGACCCCGAAGCGATGAATGATGTTGGTGAAGAACGCCACCGCCTGCTCGGACCTGATGTTGTTTAGGGTCGGACCTCAATCCACTTGGAGAATTTGTCGATAGCTACCAGCAGGTGCGTGAAGCCCCCAGGTGCCTTCTGCAAGGGACCGATGAGGTCTAGACCCCACACAGCAAATGGCCAGGTGATGGGTATCGTCTGCAAGGCCTGAGCGGGCAGATGCGTCTGCTTTGCGTAGAATTGACACCCCCGGCAGGAGCGCACAATCCTAGTGGCGTCGGCCACCACGGTTGGCCAGTAGAAACCTTGTTGGAAGGCATCCCCACGAGGGCTCGAGGTGCTGCATGGTGGCCGCAAGCCCCCGAGTGTATTTCTTGCAATAGCTCTTGTCCTTGGGCGATAGATATGCATCGTTGGAGGATGCCCGAGGGGCTGCGGTGATAGAGCTCTTTTTCATCATCCAGCAAGACGAATGACTTTGCGCGCCGAGCCAGCCACTGAGCTTTGGTCTTGTCGATGGGAAGCTCTCCTCGGAGGAGATATTCCAGGTACGGGGTCCGCCAGTTCGGATCTGGCGTGACCCCATTCTGTTCCTCCTCGACGGGCAAGGCCTCTTCCTTGATGGCCGAGGGTGCCTCGGGTGCGGCCGAGGGTACCTCAGGCTGGGCCGAGGCTTCCTCAGGCTCGGGCGTGTCGTCGACCTTGACGGATGGTTGATGTAGATCTCTGGAGAAGACGTCCGGGGGAACAGTCGTTCGCCCCGAGGCTATTTTCGCCAGCTCGTCCGCGGTCTCGTTATATCGTCGGGCGATGTGGTTGAGCTCTAGCCCGTGGAACTTGTTTTCTAGGCACCAGACTTCATGGCAGTAGGCTTCCATCCTCCGGCCACAGCAGTGGGAGTTCTTCATGACTTGGTCGATGACAAGCTGCAAGTCGCCTCGAGCGTCGAGGCACCAGACCCCTAGCTCGATGGCGATGCGTAGCCCGTTAACCAGTGCCTTGTAGTCGGCTATGTTGTTTGATGCCGGAAAATGGAGGCGAATGACGTAGCGGAGATGCTTTTCGAGGGGTGAAATGAAGAGCAGGCCAGCGCCTGCTCCTATTTTCATGAGTGACCCATCGAAGTACATGGTCCAGAGCTCGGGCTGGATTGGAGTTGTCGGTAACTGGGTGTCAGTCCACTTAGCCAGGAAGTCTGCCAAGACCTGGGATTTTATGGCCTTCCGAGGAGCGAATGATAGCGTTTCGCCCATAAGTTCCACCGCCCACTTTGCTATCCTACCCGAGGCCTCGCGGCACTGGATGATCTCCCCCAGGGGGAAGGATGACACCACAGTCACCGGATGAGACTCAAAGTAGTGTCGCAACTTTCGCCGTGTCAGGATCACTGCGTAGAGCAGCTTCTGGATCTGTGGGTAGCGGACTTTGGTCTCGGAAAGCACTTCGTTGATGAAGTAGACTGGCCTCTGGACGGACAGTGCATGCCCTTCTTCTCGTCTCTCGACTATGATCGCGGCGCTGACCACCTGAGTAGTCGCGGCTACGTAGATCAAGAGGGCTTCTCCTGCGGCGGGGGGCACCAGGATGGGTGTGTTTGTAAGGAGCGCCTTAAGGTTTCCGAGGGCTTCCTCAGCCTCGGGGGTCCAAGTGAAGCACTCGGCCTTCCTTAAGAGGCAGTACAGAGGCAAGCCTTTCTCGCCAAGGCGTGAGATGAAGCGGCTCAGAGCTGCAACGCATCCCATGACCCTCTGTATTCCTTTCAAATCTTTGATCGGTCCCATGTTGGTGATGGCCGCGATTTTCTCTGGGTTGGCCTCGATGCCACGCTCGGAGACGATGAATCCAAGGAGCATGCCTCGGGGGACTCCAAAGACACACTTCTCGAGATTGAGTTTCACGCCTTTCAGGCACTTGAATGTCGTTTCAAGGTCAGAGAGGAGGTCGGAGGCTCTCTTCGTCTTGACAATGATGTCGTCGACGTAAGCCTCGATCGTTCTGCCGATGTGTTCTCTGAACACGTGGTCCATGCACCTCTGGTAAGTGGTGCCTGCATTCCTCAACCCAAATGGCATTGTAGTGTAACAGTACATGCCAAAAGGTGTGATGAAAGAAGTCGCGAGCTGGTCGGACTCTTTCATCTTGATTTGGTGATAGCCTGAGTAGGCATCGAGGAATGATAGGGTTTCGCACCCAGCAGTGGAGTCCACAATTTGATCGATGCGAGGCAGAGGGTAGGGAACTTTCGGACATGCTTTGTTTAGACTAGTGTAGTCTACACACATCCTCCATTTCCCATCCTTCTTCCTTACAAGAACAGGGTTAGCTAACCATTCAGGATGGAATACCTCTTTGATAAACCCTGCCACGAGTAGCTTGTGGATCTCCTCGCCTATGGCCCTGCGCTTTTCTTCGTCAAAACGGCGTAGGGTTTGCTTCACGGGTCAGGCTCCAGCTCTGATGTCCAGTGAGTGCTCGGCAACATCCCTCGGTATGCTGGGCATGTCCGAGGGACTCCATGCAAAGACTTCGGCGTTTGCACGGAGAAAGTCGACGAGCACTACTTCCTATTTGGGGTCGAGCTCGGAGCCGATCCGAACTTTCTTGCTAGCGCCGTTGCTGGGGTCGAGAGAGACGGACTTGACTGCCTCAACTGGTTCAAAGTTGCTGGCGTGTCGCTTCGCGTCGGGCGCCTCCTTGGAGAGGCGTTCCAGGTCGGCGATGAGAGCCTCGGACTCGGCGAGAGCCTCGGTGTACTCCATGCTCTCCACGTCGCATTCGTACGCGTGGCGCTACGTGGATCCGATGGTGATGATCCCATTCGGGCCCGACATCTTGAGCTTGAGGTAGGTGTAGTTGGGGACGGCCATGAACTTGGCGTAGCATGGTCTTCCCAACACCGCATGGTAGGTTCCTCGGAACCCGACCACCTCAAAGGTGAGAGCTTCTTTTTGGAAGTTAGAGGGAGTTCCGAAGCAGACGGGTAAGTCGATCCGTCCGAAGGGTAGGATTCGCTTCCCGGGCGCGATCCTGTGGAAGGGTGCTGCACCGGCCCGACTTCGGACTGATCAACCCCTAAGAGTTCCAGGGTCTCGGCGTAGATGATGTTAAGGCTGCTGCCTCTGTCCATGAGGACCTTGGAGAGCCTAACGTTGCCGATGATCGGATCGATGACGAGCGGGTACCTTCCTGGGCTTGGCATGAAGTCGGGGTGGTCGCCTTGGTTGAAGGTGATAGGCTTGTCGGACCAGTCTAGGTAGACTGGCGCCGCCACCTTCACCAAGCAGGCTTCTCGGCGCTCCTGCTTGCGATGCCGAGCCGAGGCGTTCGCCGCCTGCCCGCCGTAGATCATGAAGCAGTTATGGACTTTCGGGAATCCCTCTTCCTTGCCGCCCTCCTTATTGTCGTTGTCATGGCCCTTGCCATCCTTCGCCGGGGGCCCGGTCTTATGGAAGTAGCGCCGGAGCATGACACATTCTTTGAGGGTGTGCTTGACGGGCCCCTGGTGATAGGGGCACAGCTCTTTGATCATCTTGTCGAACGCGCCGGCCCCTCCAGGAGGTTTCCGAGGGTTCCTGTGCTCGGCCGCAGTGACGAGATTCGCGTCTGCGGTGTCGCGCTTCGCTCATGACTTGTTTTTAGCCTTCTTCTTCATGCCCCGCTGGGCGGACGCCTCAGGGGCGTCTGTCTTCGGCTCTCCCTGAGGCTGCTTGTCCTTTTGGAAGATGGCTTCGACTGCCTCTTGACCCGAGGCGAACTTGGTGGCGACGTCCATCAGTTCGCTCGCACGGGTGGGAGTCTTGCGCCCCAGTTTGCTCACCAGGTCTCGGCAAGTGGTGCCGGCAAGGAAAGCCCCGATGACATCCGAGTCGGTAACGTTGGGCAGCTCGGTGCGCTGCTTTGAAAACCGCCGGATGTACTCTCGGAGGGACTCCCCTGGCTGCTGGCGGTAGCTTCAGAGGTCCCACGAGTTCTCAGGGCGCACGTACGTGCCTTGGAAGTTTCCCGCGAAAGCTTTGACCAGATCGTCCCAATCGAAGATCTGCGCAGGAGGCAGATGCTCCAGCCAGGCTCGGGTGGCGTCGAAGAGAAAAAGGGCTAGATTACGGATGATGAGGTTGTCATCATCCGCCCCTCCCAACTGGCATGCCAGTCGGTAGTCTGCGAGCCATAGCTCCGGCCTCGTCTCCCCCGAGTACTTGGTGATGGTAGTCGGGGCTCGGAAACGGGAAGGGAACGGCACTCGTCGTATGGCCCGGCTGAAGACTCATGGACTAGGTGGTTCGGGCGAAGGACTGCGATCCTCCTCACTGTTGCAGCATCCCCCACGCCTGGGATGGTAGCCTCGGCGCACCTTCTCGTCGAGGCGGGCTCGATGGTCGAGATGGTGGTGTTCGCTACCGAGGCGTTCCCAGGTGGCGGGCGCCTCGTCCCATGTACGCTTGGGATGGACCGAGGCTTCCCGAATGCGCCAGGAGGACACCGCGTGATGCTCCGAGGGGTCAGCTCGCCTGCGGGAGGCAGAGCTCTCGGCTCGTCGAACCGCGGCGCCTTCTAGGAGATTCTTGAGTTCACCCTGGATACGCCATCCCTCGGTGGTGGATGGCTCTGGCATGGCTCGAAGCAGCATCGCCGCTGCAGCTAGGTCCTGGCCGGACCCTCTGACGACCGAGGGCAGCGCTGTCCTGGCATTATCGACGCTGCGGCGCCGGATGTCTTGGGCCCGGTGACAGGCTTCTCCGGTGAGTGTTCGGCCTGCCCACTCCTGTTCGATGTTCTGTCGGAGCTGTACAAGTCGGCCTGCTTCCCCTTCGACCCGGGCCTGCATCTCATGGATTTGCTCGAGCTGTATGTCCTGACCCCCCGCAGGGACTGGGACCACAGCTAGCTCCCGCGGGATGTCAACGCGAGATGCGGGCCCAGGGGGATCGTCAACCTCTGGCATACCGAGGTGGTTGCCTTCGTTGTGATCTCCCAGATCGACGTGGAAACATTCGCGACTTGGGTCGTAACCCTCGTCGTCAAGGTCATGGCCATCGTCAGAACAACTGGAGAGGCAGTGGTCACATGCGGACATGAAGCCCCGCATGGCACCGGGGTCATTGAGGGCAGAGAAATCCCAACTGGAGTCGGGGTCGTCCTCTTCCTCAGAACCCGCCGGTCCGAAGGTTGAGACGGCTGTCAGTCGGTCCCAGGTCGACCACATGTGGTACCCTGGAAGGTTTGGATACGCCTTTACGAAGGTGCTCACCATAGCGGGGTCGCTAGGTGGATCAAAGCTGAACCAAAAAGGTACGGGATGGAAAACGGACGGTACCTCTTGGTCGTTGGACGATGGTGAAGTCGTGTCGGGGGCGGAGCACACCGTCATCTCAGGTACGAGGGTAACGTCCAGCAGGTCCTTTGCGAGGGTGCTGGCGTCATCAGTCCGCTTGGGGCTGACACGTCGCGGGGAAGTGACACCCGTCGTCGTCTCAGGTGCGAGGATAATGTCCGACATGTCCCCCGGGGAGTGCCGGCGTCGTCGACTCGCTCTGGTGCGACAGCC
Organism: Zea luxurians; assembly: GCA_029449295.1. Lineage (NCBI taxonomy): Eukaryota > Viridiplantae > Streptophyta > Magnoliopsida > Poales > Poaceae > Zea > Zea luxurians. The sequence continues at coordinate 11,103,017 of JAOPSE010000012.1, forward strand.
GACAAGGTGTCGCCTCCTGCGTGGCCACGGTTGCCTCGTCTCCGCCTCCTCCGATGAGGAGGGTGGCGGGTATGACCAGAGTGCTCCTCTTCTGCCGCGGGGAGATGCTGTCGTAGAGCTCGCCGCCGCCGGGCGAGTCGGAGACCGTCGTTGTCACACCGCGGGGGGAGGAGTACCATGTTGTAGCTGCCGTCAAGGGACATGAACTCCAGACTCCCGAAGCGGAGCACCGTCCTCGGCTGGAGAGGTTGCTGAAGACTCCCCATCTGGATCTCAATGGGAAGGTGTTCGTTAACACGCAGCAGGCCCCTACCTGGCGTGCCAACTGTCGGCGTCTCGGACCTGGGGGGGTCCCTTGGACCGACCAGTGAAATCGCTGCGTGCCCCTGCCCAGATGGGTTGGCGCGGGATGGAACACAAGAGGTGGGACAAGCCTTGTATTATCCTGCACCAGGGGTGCCGCTCGTAGTAGGGGTTACAAGCGTGTCGCGTGAGAGAGGGAGAGACACAGAGTTCGTCCGCCGCTTCCCTCGCGCGAACCCCCCTCAGGGTGGCCCTGGACCTCCCTTTTATAGAGGCAAGGAGAGAGTCCAGACGTACAACGGGGGGCGTAGCTATGCGCTAACGTGTCCGGCAGTGGAGTGCCTAAGCCCTGTGTACATGCCAACGTGGCCGTTGGGGGAGAGCTTGGGCCCTGTACATGTGATGGTGTGGCCGTCGGAGGAGCGCCTGACTCCTGTAGGAGCACAGCTGCCAGCGCGGCGAGGATCCTGCTGACGTCTCCTTGCTGTCGTAAGGGGCTAAGAGCCACCGGCGTCATGGTGCACGCGGTGCACCATCATTACCCGTCGCCGGGGTAAGCCAGATGGGACGCCGGTCTTGTTCCTTGTAGTCTGAGCAGGCTAGGAATAGGGAAATGATGCATCCCCTATTAGCGCGGTCAGTCCGAGCCTAGGGTCGGTCGAGGCGGAGACTTCTCTTGAGGCTGAGGCCAGGGTCGGGCGAGGACGCGATTCCTCTCGAGACCGGGGTCGAGGCCGAGTCCGGGGGTCGGGCGAGGCGGAGACCTCTGAGAGCACCTAGAGGGGGGGGTGAATAGGTGATCCTGTGACACTTAAAACTTAAGCCACAAAAACTTGTTAAGTGTTAGCACAATAATTGCCAAGTGGCTAAAGAGAAGTCTCAACAAAACACAGTACCACAAGAGATCAAGCACAGAGGTGACACAGTGGTTTATCCCGTGGTTCGGCCAAGACCAACGCTTGCCTACTCCACGTTGTGGCGTCCCAACGGACGAGGGTTGCAATCAACCCCTCTCAAGCGGTCCAAAGACCCACTTGAATACCACGGTGTTTTGTTTTGCCTTTCACTATCCCGTTTGCAAGGAATCTCCACAAATTGGAGTCTCTTGCCCTTACAAGTATATGATCACAAAGAAACACAGAGTAAGGGAGGGAAGCAACACACACAAATCCACAGCGAAACGCGCACACACACGGCCAAGAATCGAGCTCACAAGAGTATCACAAAGTTCTCACTAGAACGGAGCTCGAAACACTTAGAATGACAAACGAATGCGCAAAGACTGAGTGTGGATGATCAAGAATGCTCAAAGGTTGCTTGTGTGTCTCCTCCATGCGCCTAGGGGCCCCTTTTATAGCCCCAAGGCAGCTAGGAGCTGTTGAGAGCAAATCCGGAAGGCCATCCTTGCCTTCTGTCGTCGGGGGCACCGGACAGTCCGGTGCACACCGGACACTGTCCGGTGCTCGATTTGTTTCCATAACTGGCACTTCCGACCGTTGTCGACCGTTGCGGATCTGGGAGCCGTTGGCGCACCGGACATGTCCGGTGCACACCGGACAGTCCGGTGCCGTCTTCCGACCGTTGGCTCCGCCACGTGTCCCGCGCAGATTGCGCGGCCGACCGTTGGCCCGGCCGACCGCTGGCTCACCGGACAGTCCGGTGCACACCGGACAGTCCGGTGAATTTTAGCCGTACGCCGTCGGCGAATTCCCGAGAGCGGCCAGTTCGAGCCAAGTCGGCCTGGCGCACCGGACACTGTCCGGTGCACACCGGACAGTCCGGTGCTCCAGACCGAACTGAGTCTTGGCAGCACACAGCCAAGTCTTTTCTCCTCTTCTCTCTTCTTCTTCTTTCTGTTTCTAACACTTAGACAAATATATTAGTACACAAAACCAATGTACTAAGGCTTAGAAACATACCTTTACTTCATGATTTGCACCTTGTTCATCCATGTACATAAATTCACAATTAAGCACATGTGTTGGCACTCAATCACCAAAATACTTAGAAATGGCCCAAGGGCACATTTCCCTTTCAATCTCCCCCTTTTTGGTGATTTATGCCAACACAACATAAAGCAACTAGAACAAGTGCAAACTCACTTCAAATAAAACTTAAATTTATTTTGAATCAATTTTGGCATATATGGATCATCCTTTGCCACCACTTGGTTTGTTTTTGCAAGTTAGACTCAAATCTCTATATCTAAGTTAAACACACATGTTGAAGCATAAAGAGAGTCATTCCAAAAGAGATTGATCAAAGATTTCAAAAACTCCCCCTTTTTCCCATAATTACTACTTCTCCCAAAAGAAGCCAACTTTGATAAGAGAGACAACAAAAAGAGTTTTGACAAACCAAAAACTCTACTCTACTATTTTCAAATCTCTCAAGTGGTAGCTGATCCATTTATTGCTTTGGCCTTTATTTTCTCCCCCTTTGGCATCAAGCACCAAAACGGGATCAATTTTGGCCCTGTAACCCCATTGCCTCACCAAAATTTTCAATTAAGAGCAAATGGCAATAAGAGTTAATGAGATGGACTTGGAATAAGTTACCCTCTCCTTTGAGACTAAAGCAAGTAAACTCAAGCATATGGTTAGTCTCAAAGGGTCAAGTTGTAGCACATCTCCCCCTAAACATGTGCATCACTTTGCAGCGGACTTGTGAGGTCCAGGGAGTGTTTGTACAACTTGAGCACCATAATAAGCAACAAAATGCAGAAAGAACATGATCAAAGGCATAAATACATGTATGCTACAATTCAATCCAAGTTCCGCGAATCTAAGATATTGAGCTCACTACACAGCCTGCAAAAGGTCTTCTCATCTAAAGGCTTGGTAAAGATATCGGCTAGCTGGTTCTCGGTGCTAACATAAAACACTTCGATATCTCCCTTTTGCTGGTGGTCTCTCAAAAAGTGATGCCGGATGTCAATGTGCTTTGTGCGGCTATGCTCAATAGGATTTTCCGCTATTCGGATAGCACTCTCATTATCACATAGGAGTGGGATTTTGCTCAGATTGTAGCCAAAGTCCCTGAGGGTTTGCCTCATCCAAAGTAGTTGCGCACAACACTGTCCTGCGGCAACGTACTCGGCCTCAGCGGTGGATAGGGCAACGGAGGTTTGTTTCTTAGAATTCCATGACACCAGGGACCTTCCTAAGAATTGGCACGTCCCCGATGTACTCTTCCTATCGACCTTACATCCAGCATAGTCGGAATCTGAGTACCCAATCAAGTCAAAGTTAGACCCCTTTGGATACCAGATCCCGAAGCAAGGCGTAGCGACTAAATATCTAAGAATTCGCTTCACCGCCACTAAGTGACACTCCTTAGGATCGGATTGAAATCTAGCACACATGCATACGCTAAGCATAATATCCGGTCTACTAGCACACAAATAAAGCAAAGAACCTATCATGGACCGGTATGCTTTTTGATCAACGGACTTACCTCCTTTGTTGAGGTCGGTGTGTCCATTGGTTCCCATCGGCGTCTTTGCGGGCTTTGCGTCCTTCATCCTAAACCTCTTTAGCAAATCTTGCGTGTACTTTGTTTGGGAGATGAAGGTGCCGTCCTTGAGTTGCTTCACTTGAAACCCAAGGAAGTAGGTCAACTCGCCCATCATCGACATCTCGAATTTCTGCGTCATCACCCTGCTGAACTCTTCACAAGACTTTTGGTTAGTAGAACCAAATATTATGTCATCGACATAAATTTGGCACACAAAAAGATCACCATCGCAAGTCTTAGTAAAAAGAGTTGGATCGGCTTTCCCAACCTTGAACGCATTAGTAATTAAAAAATCTCTAAGGCATTCATACCATGCTTGTCGGGGACCATAATTAGGGGTACCCTCAAGACGCCTAATTCTCAGCTGGTAACCCCCATCAGCATAAAGCTGCAAAGGCCTGATGGGTTTGATTAAGTCAGGGATCAGTCCATACGAGTGACTTGACCACGCCACGTCCGAGCCTAGCCTCGGGCGAGGGCAGCCGACCCTAAGATGACTCCGTCTCGCCTGAGGTCTCCTCTTTCACGGCAGACGCATCTCCGGCTCGCCCTAGGCCCCGCCTCCGATAAGGAGAAACCCCTGACTAAATCACCGCGCCAACCGACCGAGTCACCGGGGCGTTTAACGCAAAAGGTAAGACCAACGGGCGACCAGACTTCGCCAGAGGTGCCATAGGAGACTCCGCCCGACCCAGGGCTCGGACTCGGGCTAAGGCCCCGGAAGACGGCGAACTCCGCTCCGCCCGACCCAGGGCTCGGACTCGGGCTAAGGCCCCGGAAGACGGCGAACTCCGCTCCGCCCGACCCAGGGCTCGGACTCGGGCTAAGGCCCCAGAAGACGGCGAACTCCGCTCCGCCCGACCCAGGGCTCGGACTCAGGCTAAGGCCTCGGAAGACGGCGAACTCCGCTCCGCCCGACCCAGGGCTCGGACTCGGGCTAAGGCCCCGGAAGACGGCGACCTCCGCCTCGCCCGACCCAGGGCTCGGACTCCGCCTCGGCCTCTGCCGAATAATCTCCGCCTCGCCCGACCCAGGGCTCGGACTCTGTCTCTGTCTTGCAGGACGGACTCGGCCTCGGCCTCGGAGGAGCCTCCACGACGCCCGACCTAGGACACGAGACCGCCACGTCAATAGGAAGCGTCATCATCACCTTGCCCTGAGCCGACTTGGGTCGCAGAGAACAAGACCGGCGTCCCATCTGGCCAGCTATGCCAGATAGGCCATGATGGCGCCCCGCTAGATCATGACGACGGCGGCTCCCAGCTCCCTTACGAAAGCAGGAGAACGTCAGCAAGGACCCAGCCACCTCGACAGCTGTCCCCCCGTCCGGCTCCGTTACTCCTCCAACAGCCACGACGCCACACCAACAGGGTGCCACGATCTCTCCGGCTGCCACCTGGGCATGTACATAGGGCGCTAGCTCTCCCTCGCTAGACACGTAGCACCTTGCTACACCCCCGTCTTGTACACCTGGACCCTCTCCTTACGACTATAAAAGGAAGGGCCAGGGCCTTCTTAGAGAAGGTTGGCCTCACGGGGACGAAAGGCAGGGGCAGGCGCTCTCTCGGGGCCGCTCTCTCCCTTCACCTCGTGCGGACGCTTGTAACCCCCTACTGCAAGCGCACCCGACCTGGGCGCGGGACGAACACGAAGGCCGCGGGAATTTCTCCGACTCCCTCACGACCCGGCTCCGGCCACCAACTCTCTCTCTCTCTCTCTCTGTGTTCCCCCCTTCGCGCTCGCTCCACGCGCTCGACCCATCTGGGCTGGGGCACGCGGCACTCTCACTCGTCGGCTCGGGGACCCCCCGGTCTCGGAACGCCGACAGTTGGCGCGCCAGGTAGGGGCACGCTGCGTGTTGACGTTCGATTTCCCGTCAAGCTCCAGATGGGCAGTCTCCAACAACCTCTTCAACCCGGGACGGTGCTCCGTTTCGGGAACCTCGAGTTCATGTCCCTCGACGGCGACTACGACATGATACTCCTTCCACCGCCGCGCAACGACGACATTGGTGGCGGACAGCCCGCCCGCCGGCGGCGGAATCGACGACGTCTTTCCCGCGTTGGGGAAGGACAACGTTCAAGCTCGCCCCATCCCCTCCTTCGCCATCGGAGGAGGAGGAGGCGGGGCAACCGGGGCCGAGCGGGAGGCCGCGCTCCGATGGCTGTCGAGCAAATCGACATCCCCGGCGCCCCAGCGGAGGACACGCCAAGCGTCGCCCTCACGTTCGAGGCAAACGCGAGCGCCATCCCCCCGCAACACGTCGACTCCGAGCAAGTGGACGACGCCAGCACGCTCACGGAAGGCCTGCGGGACGTTGCCCTCGTACCCAAGACGACGGCGCGGTCAGCCCCCGACACGACTTCATCGCTCCTCGTCGACAAAAAGGTACCGACTGCTCCCCATCTTTCGTTATTTCGACTCGGCCTCAGCCCGCCTGGCGATCTCGCTTTGGCGGGCACTCACATTGAGGCGAGTGCAACCTCTCTGGGGTTTCGTGTGCGGTCGCCTTGGGACCGATTGATGGGTGTCTCGACCTACGGACCCTCTGGGTCCGAGGAAGATGACGACCCCAGCATCTGCTGGGATTTCTCCGGATCTGGCAACCCTAGTGCCATGCGGGACTTTATGACCGCATGTGACTACTGCCTCTCCGACTGTTCCGACGGCAGCCGCAGCCTTGGCGACAAGGACTGCGGCCCGAGTCGCGAATGTTTCCACATCGAGCTAGGGGATCCCTCCGGAGGTGGCTGTCTCGGCATGCCGGAGGATGGTGATCCCCCTAGGCCAGCGCCTCGCGCCGACATCCCGCGGGAGCTAGCTGTGGTCCCCGTTCCGGCGGGGGTCACGACCCACAGCTCGAGCAAGTCCGCGGGGCGCAGGCCGGGTTCGATGAAGGAGCAGGAGCGCTCGAGGCAATCCGCCAGAACATCGGGCAGGTATGGGCGAGCCAACCCCCGGCCGGAGGAATACGTCACCGGCCCCAAGGTCTCCAGCACCGCATCGCCAACGATGCCAGGGACAAACCGCCACCCGCATCCGGCGGGACTGGCCAGGACCTGGTCGCTGCAGCAATGCTCCTCCGCGCGATGCCGGAGTCATCAACCACCGAGGGTCGGCGAATCCAGGGAGAACTCAGGCATCTCCTGGAAGGCGCTGCGGCCCGGCGGGCCGAGAGCTCTGCCTCCCGCAGGCAGGGATACCCCTCGGAACCTCGTGCCGCGACTTCCCGACTCACGCGGGAAGCCTCGGCCTTCACCGGGCGCACGCGCAACACCGCGCCTGCGGCCCCGGGCCACCTCGGCGTCGAGCACCCTCATCGCGACCGTCGGGCACGCCTCGACGAAAGGGTGCGCCGAGGCTACCACCCCAGGCATGGGGGACGTTACGACAGCGGGGAGGATCGAAGTCCCTCGCCCGAACCACCCGGTCCGCAGGTCTTTAGCCGAGCCATTCGGCGGGCGCCGTTTCCGCCCCGATTCCGACCCCCGACTACTATCACGAAGTACTCGGGGGAAACGAGACCGGAATTGTGGCTTGCGGACTACCGCCTGGCCTGTCAGCTGGGTGGGACGGACGATGACAACCTCATCATCCGAAACCTCCCCCTGTTTCTCTCCGACACCGCTCGTGCCTGGTTGGAGCACCTGCCCCCGGGGCAGATTTCCAACTGGGAGGATCTGGTCCAGGCTTTCGCCGAGAACTTCCAGGGCACGTACGTGCGCCCCGGGAATTCCTGGGACCTCCGTAGCTGTCGGCAACTGCCGGGAGAGTCCCTTCGGGACTACATCCGGCGGTTCTCGAAGCAGCGCACCGAGCTGCCTAACATCACCGACTCCGATGTCATCGGCGCGTTCCTCGCTGGCACCACCTGCCGCGACCTGGTGAGCAAGCTGGGTCGCAAGACCCCCACCAGGGCGAGCGAGCTGATGGACATCGCCACCAAGTTCGCCTCCGGCCAGGAGGCGGTAGAGGCCATCTTCCGAAGGGACAAGCAGCCCCAGGGCCGCCCGTCGGAAGATGCTCCCGAGGCGTCTACTCCGCGCGGCGCCAAGAAGAGAGGCAGGAGGAAGTCGCAAGCGAAACGCGACGTTCCCGATGCAGACCTTGTCGCCGCCGCCGAGCGCAAGAACCCTCGGAAGCCCCCCGGAGGTGCTAACCTCTTCGACAAGGCACTCAAGGAGACGTGCCCCTACCATCAGGGGCCCGTCAAGCACACCCTCGAAGAGTGCGTCATGCTTCGGCGTCACTTCCATCGGGCCGGGCCACCCGCAGAGGGTGGCAAGGCTCACGACGACGACAAAAGGGAGGATCGCCAAGCAGGAGAGTTCCCAGAGGTCCGCGATTGCTTCATGATCTACGGAGGGCATGCGGCAAACGCCTCGGCTCGGCATCGTAAGCAAGAGCGTCGGGAGGTCTGCTCGGTAAAGGTGGCGGCGCCAGTCTATCTAGACTGGTCCGACAAGCCCATCACCTTCGACCGAGACGACCACCCCGACCACGTGCCGAGCCCGGGGAAGTACCCGCTCGTCGTCGATCCTGTCATCGGCAACGTCAGGCTCACCAAGGTCCTGATGGATGGAGGCAGCTGCCTCAACATCATCTACGCCGAGACCCTCCGGCTCCTGCGCGTCGACCTGTCATCTGTCCGAGCCGGCGCTGCGCCCTTCCACGGGATCATCCCCGGGAAGCGCGTCCAGCCCCTCGGACAGCTCGACCTCCCTGTCTGCTTCGGAACACCCTCCAACTTCCGAAGGGAGACTTTAACGTTCGAGGTGGTCGGGTTCCGAGGAACCTACCACGCAGTGTTGGGAAGGCCATGCTACGCGAAGTTCATGGCCATCCCCAACTACACCTACCTGAAGCTCAAAATGCCGGGCCCCAATGGGGTCATCACTGTCGGCCCCACGTACAAGCACGCCTTCGAATGCGATGTGGAATGCGTGGAGTACGCCGAGGCCCTCGCCGAGTCCGAGGCCCTCATTGCCGACCTGGAAAGCCTCTCCCGAGAGGTGCCGGACGTGAAGCGGCATGCCGGCAACTTCGAGCCAGCGGAGACGGTTAAGGCCGTCCCTCTCGACCCCAGTGGCGACACCTCCAAGCAGATCCGGATCGGTTCCGGGCTCGACCCCAAATAGGAAGCAGTGCTCGTCGACTTTCTCCGCGCAAACGCCGACGTTTTCGCGTGGAGTCCCTCGGACATGCCCGGCATACCGAGGGAAGTCGCCGAGCACTCGCTGGATATTCGGGCCGGGGCCCGACCGGTCAGACAACCTCTGCGCCGATTCGACGAAGAAAGGCGCAGGGTGATAGGCGAGGAGGTCCACAAGCTGATGGCAGCAGGGTTTATCAAAGAGGTATTCCATCCCGAATGGCTTGCCAACCCTGTGCTTGTGAGGAAAAAAGGGGGGAAATGGCGGATGTGTGTAGACTACACTGGTCTCAACAAAGCATGTCCGAAGGTCCCCTACCCTCTACCTCGCATCGATCAAATCGTGGACTCCACTGCAGGGTGCGAAACCCTGTCTTTCCTCGATGCTTACTCAGGGTATCATCAAATCAAGATGAAAGAGTCCGACCAGCTCGCGACTTCTTTCATCACGCCCTTCGGCATGTACTGTTATGTCATAATGCCGTTCGGTTTGAGGAACGCGGGTGCAACGTACCAGCGGTGCATGAACCATGTGTTCGGCGAACACATTGGTCGCACGGTCGAGGCCTACGTCGATGACATCGTAGTCAAGACGAGGAAAGCCTCCGACCTTCTCTCCGACCTCGAACTGACATTCCGGTGTCTCAAGGCGAAGGGCGTCAAGCTCAATCCCGAGAAGTGCGTCTTCGGGGTGCCCCGAGGCATGCTCTTGGGGTTCATCGTCTCCGAGCGGGGCATCGAAGCCAACCCGGAGAAGATCGCAGCGATCACAAACATGGGGCCCATCAAAGACTTAAAAGGCGTACAGAGGGTCATGGGATGCCTCGCGGCCTTGAGCCGTTTCATCTCGCGCCTCGGCGAAAGAGGCCTGCCCCTGTACCGCCTCTTAAGAAAGGCCGAGTGCTTCACTTGGACTCCCGAGGCCGAGGAAGCCCTCGGGAACCTGAAAACGCTCCTCACCCAGGCGCCCATCTTGGTACCCCCAGCTGGTGGGGAAACCCTCCTGGTCTACGTCGCCGCAACCACTCAGGTGGTCAGCGCCGCGATCGTAGTCGAAAGGCAGGAAGAGGGGCATGCTTTGCCCGTTCAGAGGCCAGTCTACTTCGTCAGCGAAGTGCTGTCCGAGACCAAGATCCGCTACCCACAAGTCCAGAAGCTGCTATATGCAGTGATCCTGACGAGGCGAAAGCTGCGACATTACTTCGAGTCCCATCCGGTGACTGTGGTGTCATCCTTCCCCCTGGGGGAGATCATCCAGTGCCGAGAAGCCTCGGGACGGATCGCGAAGTGGGCGGTGGAAATCATGGGCGAGGCGATCTCGTTCGCCCCTCGGAAGGCCATCAAGTCCCAGGTACTGGCGGATTTCGTAGCCGAATGGGTCGATACCCAGTTGCCAACGGCTCCGATCCAGCCAGAGCTCTGGACCATGTTTTTCGACGGGTCGCTGATGAAGACGGGAGCTGGCGCGGGCCTGCTTTTCGTCTCGCCCCTCGGAAAACACCTGCGCTATGTGCTCCGCCTCCATTTCCCGGCGTCCAACAATGTGGCTGAGTACGAGGCCCTGATCAACGGGTTGCGAATCGCCATCGAACTAGGGGTTCGACGCCTCGATGCGCGCGGCGACTCGCAGCTCGTCATCGACCAAGTCATGAAGAACTCCCACTGCCGCGACCCGAAGATGGAGGCTTACTGTGAAGAGGTTCGACGCCTGGAAGACAAGTTCTACGGGCTCGAGCTTAACCACATCGCCCGGCGCTACAACGAGACTGCGGACGAGCTGGCGAAGATAGCCTCGGGGCGAACAACGGTTCCCCCGGACGTCTTCGCCCGGGATCTGCACCAACCCTCCGTCAAGATAGGCGACGCGCCCGAGCCCGAGGCACCCTCGGCCTCGTCCGAGGTAACCTCGGCCCAGCCCGAGCCATCCTCGGCTCAACCCGAGGAACCCTCGGAGCCCGAGGGCGAAGCGCTGCACGTCGAGGAGGAGCAGAACGGGGTCGTGCCAGATCAAGATTGGAAGACCCCGTACCTGCAATATCTCCGCCGAGGAGAACTGCCCCTCGACCGAGCCGAGGCTCGGCGGGTAGCGCGACGCGCGAAATCGTTCGTCCTGCTGGACGATGAGAAGGAGCTCTACCACCGCAGCCCCTCGGGCATCCTCCAGCGATGCATCTCCATCGCCGAGGGTCAGGACCTCCTGCAGGAAATACACTCGGGGGCTTGCGGTCATCATGCAGCACCTCGAACCCTCGTTGGGAATGCTTTCCGCCAAGGCTTCTACTGGCCAACGGCGGTGGCTGACGCCACTAGAATTGTCCGCGCCTGCGAAGGGTGCCAATTCTATGCGAAGCAGACCCACCTGCCCGCTCAGGCTCTGCAGACGATACCCATCACTTGGCCCTTCGCTGTGTGGGGCCTGGACCTCGTCAGCCCACTGCAGAAGGCGCCCGGGGGCTACACGCACCTGCTGGTCGCCATCGACAAATTCTCCAAGTGGATCGAGGTCCGACCCCTAAACAGCATCAGGTCCGAGCAGGCGGTGGCGTTCTTCACCAACATCATCCATCGCTTCGGGGTCCCGAACTCCATCATCACCGACAATGGCACCCAGTTCACCGGCAAAAAATTTTTGGATTTTTGCGAGGATCACAACATCCGGGTGGACTGGGCCGCCGTAGCTCACCCCATGTCGAATGGGCAAGTAGAACGTGCCAATGGCATGATTCTACAAGGGCTCAAGCCTCGGATTTACAACAACCTCAACAAGTTCGGCAAGCGATGGATGAAGGAACTCCCCTCGGTGGTCTGGAGCCTGAGGACGACGCCAAGCCGAGCCACAGGTTTCACGCCGTTCTTCCTGGTCTACGGGGCCGAGGCAATCCTGCCCACGGACCTGGAATACGGCTCCCCGAGGACGAGGGCCTACAACGAAGAAAGCAACCAAGCCAGCCGAGAAGACTCGCTGGACCAGCTGGACGAGGCTCGGGACAGGGCCTTACTACACTCGGCACGGTATCAGCAGTCCCTGCGACGCTACCACGCCCGAGGGGTCCGACCCCGAGAACTCCAGGTGGGCGATCTGGTGCTTCGGCTGCGGCAAGACGCCCGAGGGAGGCACAAGCTCACGCCCCCCTGGGAGGGGCCGTTCATCATCGCCAAAGTTCTGAAACCCGGAACGTACAAGCTGGCCAACAGTCAAGGCGAGGTCTACGGCAACGCTTGGAACATCCAACAGCTACGTCGCTTCTACCCTTAAGATGTTTCCAAGTTGTTCATATACCTCGCACCCACGCAAAGTTTAGTCAACAAGGAAGGGTCGGCCTCGCCTCGGCAAAGCCCGACCCTCCCTCGGGGGCTAAAAGGGGGTTAACCCCCTCTGCGTCAAAATTTTCCTCGAACAAAAAACCTCTTTCACCAGAACATCTTTCGTGCTTTTTGACTACTTCGGAAAGTGGGTCCTGGAAACGACGGGGTACACGTAAGCAGTCAAGGCTGACCGAGCCGAGGGACTCCTACGCCTCCGGGATACGGATACCTCACTCATCACCTTCTGCGATAAGTAACTCGCGCTCGGATAAAGTGACTCCGCGGATCGAATGAGTCTTTACGTACGGAAGCTCTTCTGTTGAAGCAGGTTCTTCGAGCCTTCTCGACCGAGTCGGTGACAGGGCCTCATGGATGGGTAAAAGTACGCGTAAGCGGCGAGGCCGACCGAGCCGAGGGACTCCCACGCCTCCGGGATACGGATACCTCACTCATCACCTCCCGCGAGAAGCAACTCTTGCTCGCACTAACATCCCTGCTACCGACAAAAAGTCCAGATACTCGAAACAAGAGGAAAAGAGACACAGCTTTACAACGCAACAAGGGTGTGTGTTCTGGCCTCAACGGCCGCACAAGGCCCACGCTACAAGACGATCTGACCCTGCAGGCGCGGATCTTGACGCTGGAAGAGGGCGACGACACCCTCGGCATCAGCAGCACCTTCGGCAAGGCCCGACCTAGCCTCGGGCGGCGACGCGGTCCGAGGGCCTCCGCTCCGAAGGACGACGTCGTCACCGCGCTCGAGCAATCTCCGCTAGAGACTTCCCCGAGAATCAGGCCCGAGCGGATGGCTCGGCTGGCCACCTCCGGGGCCTCGGACGCCCACCTTCCGAGGGCGCCAGCTCGGTCCGAGGCCTCGGCTGATCAGCTCCGACGTCGATCCCGCCAACGGACAACCCGGCTAGGCTCCGGCCAACCAGGTTTCATTTCCAAGCCAACTCCGCCTCTGCTCATGCCGATACCGCTACCCCTGGCCTCGGCTCGTCGAAGAGCGGCCGAGGGGTCTCTTTAACTAAGCTAGAGGAGCCTCGGACAACAGGTCCGACCGAGCCGAGGGATTCCTACGCCTCCGGGATACGGATACCTCACTCGTCACCTTGACACGGGGCGACTCATGCTTGGTGAAGCGGTTCAGGCAAACAACAGGCGAGTCTTAGTGCTCAGAAATGAGGAAAAAACACGGCTCTGTGCCGTAAATTACATACATGTTCAGGCCCCGAAAGCCGAAATGAACAAAAAAACCCGGCACCCGAAGTGCCACTACAAGCGGAACTCCGGTTCCTCCCTCTGCGGCGGTGCAGGCCTCAGGGGAAGGCACAGCTGCTGTCTTGCCCTCGCCCATAACGCCACCCGAGGGGCGAGGACAAGTACAAAGAGCCGAAGGCCCAAAGCGCCGATGGTGGCGGTGATCCCGTCGCTGACGGGGACTTCTCGAGCCGCCTCCACCTCGGCACTGACGCCAGGAGCCGCCAGCTTACCGCCAGATCCCCACTCAAATCCTCCTCGATGAGTGGGGCACCGGCCTCCGCGCAAAGCCGCCGCCCTGCTGCAAAAGCAGGGCCACCCCAGAACACGAGCGCCGCCCTAGCAGCGTGCGGTGTCTGGGGTGGACCTCCCGTGTACACGGCGCGGCAGCCACCCCCCGACAAAGGGGCCCGCCGGAGCCGAGCTAGCGGGCCCGACACGCTGGAGGTGACGGCGTTCGCCGCCGATCCATCCCGCGTTGTCGAAGTCCGCGCCGCCCGCAGGGCCAGTGAGCGCCTTCTCCCTCGAATATCGTGGGAAAGGATGACCCACGGACCCGTGCGGGAGGAGGAGCGCCGGTTCAGCCCGGCACCCACCCCAGCGAGGATGATGAACATCCTTGAAGCTGAGGGTGGGACCCAGATTGCAGTCCGGTTTGCTCCTCCCCACCCAGGAGCTGGTGGTCACCGTCTCGGGTGACCCCCAGCCGAGGGGGGCAACCGGGCTGCATGATGAAAATCCTTGAAGCCGAACGATGGCTGAAAGGTACCAACTCCCACAGAGTTGCGTCCCTCCGGCGATGGAGCGAAAAGACGGCGGTTTCCCCCATCCGGGGGCTCGGAAGATGGAAGGACACAATGCATAAGGGAGGTAGGAGACATGGTCACCTCACGAAGAGGGTCGCCCTCCTTTTAAAGGCAGCTCCCCCTGCTTGCGCCCTCAACCGTCACGAGCTGAGTCTTCTCCAACACGCCTCCAAAGTCCTCCCCTACGGCACGGGGGCTGGGGCCCGCCTGTCATGCAAACCGACTCTAAGCAGAGGAAGCCGAACCGCCGCGCACGACGCACGCAACCGCCCAGCGGTTACAAGTAACCCTCCACTTTTGCCCAGACCAACGGGCAAAAGGGGCGAGCGGCCAGGCAGGCGGCATGCAACCACGCCAAGTGGACGCGCCTCTCCGACTCCTGACAGGCCAGCGCGACAGCTCAAGCCCACGCGTCGTTCAACTGGCGCGCCGGGTGCTGCATGCGAACCGCTGCGCCTCTCGCTCCACCACCGCACCTCCTCGATTGCGGAACCGATACCGCGACTTGAGGCCGCCCAGCCTGCGATCCAGCGGCGCCAGCCTGGCGCAGCGGTCAAACACGGTCAAAAATGGGCCGGCAGTAATGACGGTGGCAGGCGCGCGAGGGCAGCGGTCACGCCATCGGCCAGGCTCACGTCCCATCCGGAGGCAGCAAGAGAACCCCCTCTCACGGCGTGAAGACGACGCGCCCGTGACCCGTACCTCGAACGGCTCGTGCACGCGCAACGGCAGCTTCGCCGACCGCCTACCCCGGCGCATTAACTCCACGGCGAAACAGGTGACGTTTCTGGCAGGGGCAGCTGGCGACGCTTCGCCTCCGCCAAAACGACCACGCCGAAAAAGGTACGCCACGAAGTTCAATTTCGAATCCTTTTTCCCTTTTCCTTCTTTCTCTATCTCTTGCAACAGGGACCGAGAAGGGGGATAACCCCAAAGGGATCCTTCCCCGTGAAGGAACTAGGCTCCGAGCCTCCCTACTGATCAGGGGTTCGAAGGCTGGCCCCCCGAAGGGTTCAACAGCCGCCTCAGATCGCGTGGGCCCGACACCCACTACTGGTCAGGGGTTCGAAGGTCGGCCCCCGAAAGGTTCCACGACCGCCTCAGGCTACTCGGGCTCCGTGCCCCCTACTGATCAGGGGTTCAAAGGCTGGCCTGTCGAAGGGTTCACAGTCGCCTCAGACACCGAGCGAGGGATGACCAGGGGTACGTTCGATACATAACCAAGGCTCGGGCTGCGCTCCCGAGGTACCCTAGGACATTTCCGAGACCAGCGGGAACGACTCTGTAACGGAATCCCATCGGAGGGAGGCAACGAGCCCTCGGACCCCGTCGCTAGGGGACCGGGTCCGGCAGATCACCCGCAGGTACTTTTGGGCGTGCCTCCGGGCCCCTAGCCGACCCCCAACGAACGGGGCACGGACGTCCACTCGGATTACCCGATTGCAGCTCACCGGAGACACCATGTTCGGTGCCCATCGAGGGTAACATGGCGCACTCCCCCCTCCTCCTTGCGGAAAGGCGACGTAGGGGCGTATATAAAAAGTCGAGTCTGTCCCTGATCGTCCTCTCGCTCCGTGCGAGGGCTCGGGGGCTGCTCTCGCAAACCCGGCTCCGGCCGAACCGTTGACAGCGTCAACATACCAGCCCGAGAACTTGGGCCCCAACAGTGCACCTGGGTTACGCCCTACTCGCATGAGGGAACCGCCAGACCAGCCGAAGCATTGCGCAAGGCATTAAGACCTCGAAGGAGTGAAACCACTCCTCCGAGGCCTCGGGGGCTACACCCGGCGGGTGCGCTCGCGCGCACCCACCGGAACAAGGTACCTCCGAGAAAGGCTGGTCCCCTTGCAAAAAAGTGCGATGCAAGCCTCCAAGCGAGTGTTAACACTCTCTTCGAGGCTCGGGGGCTACTGTCGGGGACCATAATTAGGGGTACCCTCAAGACGCCTAATTCTCAGCTGGTAACCCCCATCAGCATAAAGCTGCAAAGGCCTGATGGGTTTGATTAAGTCAGGGATCAGTCCATACGAGTGACTTGACCACGCCACGTCCGAGCCTAGCCTCGGGCGAGGGCAGCCGACCCTAAGATGACTCCGTCTCGCCTGAGGTCTCCTCTTTCACGGCAGACGCATCTCCGGCTCGCCCTAGGCCCCGCCTCCGATAAGGAGAAACCCTGACTAAATCACCGCGCCAACCGACCGAGTCACCGGGGCGTTTAACGCAAAAGGTAAGACCAACGGGCGACCAGACTTCACCAGAGGTGCCATAGGAGACTCCGCCCGACCCAGGGCTCGGACTCGGGCTAAGGCCCCGGAAGACGGCGAACTCCGCTCCGCCCGACCCAGGGCTCGGACTCGGGCTAAGGCCCCGGAAGACGGCGAACTCCGCTCCGCCCGACCCAGGGCTCGGACTCGGGCTAAGGCCCCAGAAGACGGCGAACTCCGCTCCGCCCGACCCAGGGCTCGGACTCAGGCTAAGGCCTCGGAAGACGGCGAACTCCGCTCCGCCCGACCCAGGGCTCGGACTCGGGCTAAGGCCCCGGAAGACGGCGACCTCCGCCTCGCCCGACCCAGGGCTCGGACTCCGCCTCGGCCTCTGCCGAATAATCTCCGCCTCGCCCGACCCAGGGCTCGGACTCTGTCTCTGTCTTGCAGGACGGACTCGGCCTCGGCCTCGGAGGAGCCTCCACGACGCCCGACCTAGGACACGAGACCGCCACGTCAACAGGAAGCGTCATCATCACCCTGCCCTGAGCCGACTTGGGTCGCAGAGAACAAGACCGGCGTCCCATCTGGCCAGCTATGCCAGATAGGCCATGATGGCGCCCCGCTAGATCATGACGACGGCGGCTCCCAGCTCCCTTACGAAAGCAGGAGAACGTCAGCAAGGACCCAGCCACCTCGACAGCTGTCCCCCCGTCCGGCTCCGTTACTCCTCCAACAGCCACGACGCCACACCAACAGGGTGCCATGATCTCTCCGGCTGCCACCTGGGCATGTACATAGGGCGCTAGCTCTCCCTCGCTAGACACGTAGCACCTTGCTACACCCCCGTCTTGTACACCTGGACCCTCTCCTTACGACTATAAAAGGAAGGGCCAGGGCCTTCTTAGAGAAGGTTGGCCTCACGGGGACGAAAGGCAGGGGCAGGCGCTCTCTCGGGGCCGCTCTCTCCCTTCACCTCGTGCGGACGCTTGTAACCCCCTACTGCAAGCGCACCCGACCTGGGCGCGGGACGAACACGAAGGCCGCGGGAATTTCTCCGACTCCCTCACGACCCAGCTCCGGCCACCGACTCTCTCTCTCTCTCTCTGTGTTCCCCCCTTCGCGCTCGCTCCACGCGCTCGACCCATCTGGGCTGGGGCACGCGGCACTCTCACTCGTCGGCTCGGGGACCCCCCGGTCTCGGAACGCCGACAATGCTCTTGGGGCTTGTTTAAGTCCATAGAGCGCCTTAGAGAGCTTACACACGTGGTCGGGGTACCGCTCATCCTCGAAGCCAGGGGGTTGCTCCACGTACACCTCCTCCTTTATTGGCCCGTTGAGGAAAGCGCTCTTCACATCCATTTGGTACAACCTGAAAGAATGGTGAGCGGCATACGCTAGCAAGATACGAATGGACTCTAGCCTAGCCACAGGAGCAAAAGTCTCCTCAAAGTCCAAACCTGCGACTTGGGCATAACCTTTTGCCACAAGTCGAGCCTTGTTCCTTGTCACCACTCCGTGCTCGTCTTGTTTGTTGCGGAACACCCACTTGGTTCCCACAACATTTTGCTTGGGACGAGGCACCAGCGTCCAAACTTCATTGCGCTTGAAGTTGTTAAGTTCCTCCTGCATGGCCAACACCCAATCTAGATCTAGCAAGGCCTCCTCTACCCTGAAAGGCTCAATAGAGGAGACAAAAGAGTAATGTTCACAAAAATTAACTAGTCGAGACCGAGTAGTTACTCCCTTGCTTATGTCACCCAGAATTTGGTCGACGGGATGATCCCTTTGAATCATCGCTCGAACTTGGGTTGGAGGTGCTGGTTGCGCTTCTTCCTCCAACATTTGATCATCTTGTGCTCCCCCTTGATCACACGCCTCCTTTTGAAGAACCTGTTCATCGTCTTGAGTTGGGGGATGCACCGTTGTTGAGGAAGAAGGTTGATCTCGTTCGTCTTGTTCCTGTGGCCGAACGTCTCCAATCGCCATGGTTCGTATAGCGGCCGTCGGAACATCTTCTTCATCTACATCATCACAATCAACAACTTGCTCTCTTGGAGAGCCATTAGTCTCATCAAATACAACGTCGCTAGAGACTTCAACCAAACCCGATGATTTGTTGAAGACCCTATACGCCTTTGTATTTGAATCATAACCTAATAAAAACCCTTCTACAGCTTTGGGAGCAAACTTAGAATTTCTACCCTTCTTCACTAGAATGTAGCATTTGCTCCCGAATACACGAAAGTAAGATACATTGGGTTTGTTACCGGTTAGTAGCTCGTACGGAGTCTTCTTGAGGAGGCGATGAAGATAGACCCTGTTGATGGCGTGGCAAGCTGTGTTCACAGCTTCCGACCAAAAGCACTCGGGGGTCTTAAACTCACCAAGCATCGTCCTCGCCATGTCGATTAGCGTCCTGTTCTTCCTCTCTACCACACCATTTTGTTGAGGTGTGTAGGGAGCGGAGAACTCGTGCTTGATCCCTTCCTCCTCAAGAAACTCCTCCACTTGAAGGTTCTTGAACTCGGACCCGTTGTCGCTCCTTATCTTCTTCACCTTGAGCTCAAACTCATTTTGAGCTCTCCTGAGGAAGCGCTTGAGGGTCCCTTGGGTTTCAGACTTATCCTGCAAGAAGAACACCCAAGTGAAGCGGGAAAAGTCATCAACAATAACTAAACCATACTTACTCCCTCCTATGCTTAGATAGGCGACGGGTCCGAAGAGGTCCATATGCAGCAGCTCCAGAGGTCTTGACGTGGTCATCACATTCTTGCTGTGATGCGCTCCTCCCACTTGTTTACCTGCTTGACAAGCTGCACAAGGTCTATCTTTTTCGAAATAAACATTGGTTAGACCTATCACATGTTCTCCCTTTAGAAGTTTGTGGAGGTTCTTCATCCCCACATGTGCTAAGCGGCGATGCCACAGCCAGCCCATGCAAGTCTTAGCCATTAAGCATGCATCTAGACTGGCCTCATCTTTTGCAAAATCAACTAAGTAAAGCTTGCCGTCTAGTACACCCTTAAAAGCTAGTGAACCATCACATCTTCTAAAGACAGACACATCTATGTTTGTAAATAAACAGTTGTACCCCATATTGCATAATTGGCTAACAGATAGCAAATTGTAACCAAGAGACTCTACTAAAAACACATTAGAGATTGAGTGCTCATTAGAAATTGCAATTTTACCTAACCCTTTTACCTTGCCTTGATTCCCATCACCGAATATAATTGAATCTTGGGAATCCTTATTTTTGACGTAGGAGGTGAACATCTTCTTCTCCCCCGTCATATGGTTTGTGCATCCGCTGTCGATAATCCAGCTTGAACCCCCGGATGCATAAACCTGCAAGGCAAATTCAGGCTTGGGTCTTAGGTACCCAACTCATGTTGGGTCCTACAAGGTTAGCACAAATGTTCTTAGGGACCCAAATGCAAGTTTTATCTCCCTTGCATCTTGCCCCTAACTTCCTAGCAATTAACTTCTTACCCTTTCTACAAATAGCAAAGGGAGCATTGCAAGCATAATAAATGGTAGAAGGTTTGTTCACAACTTTTCTAGGTACATGAGCAAAATTTCTCCTAGGCATATGCACAACATTTCTCCTACACATATCTCTATCATGCTTATAAGAAGAACTAGAAGCAAACATGGCATGAGAATCATAAACATGTGAATTAAAATCATTATAAGCATTTCTAGCATTTCTCCTATCATTATACATAAAAGCATGGTTCCTTTTAGCACTACTAGCCATAGGGGCCTTCCCTTTCTCCTTGACGAAGATGGGAGCCTTATGGCTTGTTAAGTTCTTGGCCTCTTTCTTGAAGCCAAGACCATCCTTAATTGAGGGGTGTCTACCAGCCGTGTAGGCATCCCTTGCAAATTTTATTTTATCAACTTCACTCTTGCTAGTCTTAAGTTGGGCATTAAGACTAGCCACTTCATCATTTAGTTTTGAAATTGACACTAAGTGTTCACTACAAGCATTAACATCAAAGTCCTTACACCTAGTACAAATTTCAACATGTTCAACACAGGAATTTGATTTACTAGCTACCTCTAGTTTAGCACTTAAATCATTATTAACACTTCTTAAGGTAGCAATGGTTTCATGACAGAAAGATAATTCACTAGAAAGCACTTCATTTCTTTTAATTTCTAGAGCAAGAGAATTTTGTGCACTAACAAATTTATCATGCTCCTCATATAAAAGATCCTCTTGTTTTTCTAGTAATCTATCTTTATCATTCAAAGCATCGATCAACTCATTAATTTTATCTATCTTAGATCTATCTAAGCCCTTGAACAAGCATGAATAATCTATGTCATCATCATCACTAGTCTCACTATCACTAGAAGAAGCATAAGTGAAGTCTTGAGTACTCACTTTCTTTTCCCTTGCCATAAGGCATGTGAGACGCTCGTTGGGGAAGAGGGAAGACTTGTTGAAGGCGGTGGCAGCGAGTCCTTCATTGTCGGAGTCGGAGGAGGAGCAATCCGAGTCCCACTCCTTTCCTAGATGTGCCTCGCCCTTTGCCTTCTTGTATTGCTTCTTCTTCTCTCTTTTGTTCCCCTTTTCCTGGTCACTTTCATTATCGGGACAGTTAGCGATAAAATGACCAAGCTTACCGCATTTGAAGCATGAGCGCTTCCCCTTTGTCCTGGTCTTGCTTGGCTGCCCCTTGCGACCATTTAGCGCCGTCTTGAATCTCTTGATGATGAGAGCCATCTCTTCATCATTGAGTCCGGCCGCCTCAATTTGTGCCACCTTGCTAGGTAGCGCCTCCTTGCTTCGTGTTGCCTTGAGAGCAAGGGGTTGCGGCTCGTTGATCGGACCATTCAAGGCGTCGTCCACATACCTCGCCTCCTTGATCATCATTCGCCCGCTAACAAATTTCCCAAGAACTTCTTCGGGCGACATCTTGGTGTACCTGGGATTTTCACGTATATTGTTTACCAAATGAGGATCAAGAACGGTAAATGACCTTAGCATTAGGCGGACGACGTCGTGGTCCGTCCATCGCGTGCTCCCGTAACTCCTTATCTTGTTGATAAGAGTCTTGAGCCGGTTGTATGTTTGCGTCGGCTCCTCGCCTCTTATCATTGCGAACCGTCCAAGCTCTCCCTCCACCAACTCCATCTTGGTGAGCAAGGTGACGTCGTTCCCCTCATGAGAAATCTTGAGGGTGTCCCAGATCTGCTTGGCGTTATCCAAGCCGCTTACTTTATGGTATTCATCCCTGCACAAGGAAGCTAGAAGAACAGTAGTAGCTTGTGCATTCTTATGAATTTGTTCATTAATGAACATGGGACTATCCGAACTATCAAAGTGCATTCCACTCTCCACAATCTCCCAAATACTAGGATGGAGAGAGAATAGGTGACTACGCATTTTGTGGCTCCAAAATCCGTAGTCCTCTCCATCAAAGTGTGGGGGCTTGCCGAGTGGAATGGAGAGCAAATGTGAATTTGAACTTTGCGGAATACGAGAGTAGTCAAAAGAAAAGTTCGAATTAACCGGTTTCCTTCTCTCGTAGTCGCTGTGGTCGTCCCTTTGGGAAGAAGTAGACTCATCGCTGTCGTAGTAGACGATCTCCTTGATGCGCCTTGTCTTCTTCTTCCTCCCTTCCTTCCGTCTATGGCCCGAGCCGGAGTCGGTAGGCTTGTCGTCCTTCGGCTCGTTGACGAAGGGTTCCTTCTCTTTGTCGTTGATCACTATACCCTTCCCCTTAGGATCCATCTCTTCGGGCGGTTAGTCCCTTGTGAAGAGAACGGCTCTGATACCAATTGAGAGCACCTAGAGGGGGGGGGTGAATAGGTGATCCTGTGACACTTAAAACTTAAGCCACAAAAACTTGTTAAGTGTTAGCACAATAATTGCCAAGTGGCTAAAGAGAAGTCTCAACAAAACACAGTACCACAAGAGATCAAGCACAGAGGTGACACAGTGGTTTATCCCGTGGTTCGGCCAAGACCAACGCTTGCCTACTCCACGTTGTGGCGTCCCAACGGACGAGGGTTGCAATCAACCCCTCTCAAGCGGTCCAAAGACCCACTTGAATACCACGGTGTTTTGTTTTGCCTTTCACTATCCCGTTTGCAAGGAATCTCCACAAATTGGAGTCTCTTGCCCTTACAAGTATATGATCACAAAGAAACACAGAGTAAGGGAGAGAAGCAACACACAAAAATCCACAGCGAAACGCGCACACACACGGCCAAGAATCGAGCTCACAAGAGTATCACAAAGTTCTCACTAGAACGGAGCTCGAAACACTTAGAATGACAAACGAATGCGCAAAGACTGAGTGTGGATGATCAAGAATGCTCAAAGGTTGCTTGTGTGTCTCCTCCATGCGCCTAGGGGCCCCTTTTATAGCCCCAAGGCAGCTAGGAGCTGTTGAGAGCAAATCCGGAAGGCCATCCTTGCCTTCTGTCGTCGGGGGCACCGGACAGTCCGGTGCACACCGGACACTGTCCGGTGCCCGATTTGTTTCCATAACTGGCACTTCTGACCGTTGCCGACCGTTGCGGATCTGGGAGCCGTTGGCGCACCGGACATGTCCGGTGCACACCGGACAGTCCGGTGCCATCTTCCGACCGTTGGCTCCGCCACGTGTCCCGCGCAGATTGCGCGGCCGACCGTTGGCCCGGCCGACCGTTGGCTCACCGGACAGTCCGGTGCACACCGGACAGTCCGGTGAATTTTAGCCGTACGCCGTCGGCGAATTCCCGAGAGCGGCCAGTTCGAGCCAAGTCGGCCTGGCACACCGGACACTGTCCGGTGCACACCGGACAGTCCGGTGCTCCAGACCGAACTGAGTCTTGGCAGCACACAGCCAAGTCTTTTCTCCTCTTCTCTCTTCTTCTTCTTTCTGTTTCTAACACTTAGACAAATATATTAGTACACAAAACCAATGTACTAAGGCTTAGAAACATACCTTTACTTCATGATTTGCACCTTGTTCATCCATGTACATAAATTCACAATTAAGCACATGTGTTGGCACTCAATCACCAAAATACTTAGAAATGGCCCAAGGGCACATTTCCCTTTCAACCTCCTCCCGAGGCTGGAGCGTAAGGTCGAGCGAGGCAGAAACCTCCTCCCGAGGCTGGAGCATGAGGTCGGGCGAGGCGGAGCTTCCTGTTGCACCCGAGGCTGAACTCGGTGGTTGATCGTGACTTGTTGTCAGTCGTTGCCGGGGTGGCTGACACGGCAGTCGGAGCGGAGCGAGCGGCGCTGTTTTCCTGTCATATCGGACAGTAAAGAAGAGGGCCGAAGTGACTGCGGTCACTTCGGCCTACCCGTCTGATGCGCGTGTGTCAGGATACAGCGTCAGGCATCCCCTGCATTTAATGCGCCTACGAAGCGGTCGGTTGGTGAGGCGGTCTGGCCAAGGTTGCTTCACAACGAAGCCTGCCCGAGCCGGGCCTCGGGAGAGCCGAGGGGGCACCTGCTGCTTGAGGAGGCCCTCGGGCGAGTTGTGAACTCGTCTGGGACTACTGTTCCAACCCGAGGCTGGGCTCGGGTGAGATCGCGTCCCTCGGGTAGACGAAGTCTTGGCTTGAGCCGCACCCGTCAGTTGGTCTGAGGGTGTTTGCCAGCCATGATTAGGAGCGTTGGGGGTACCCCTAATTATGGTACCCGACAGACAGTGTAATGAAGCCATCTTTGAGCTTAAATTTGATCATGATCCAGTCATTATCTGGTTATGATTACTATAACAAGATTAAAGCTGAATAATAGAGCTACAACTTCTTTAAAGATAGATTGGCAAGTCATTACATGGGAAAGGGAGATTTCTGCTCTGCAAATCGGGCTGTCAGTCCAACTGAATGGGGTTTGCCATTGTACAGTAACCTGACGAAGATCAGATCCACCGCTCACACCGCCGCCGGCGACCTCGCGTGTACATTAGCGCTGGTGAGGTGATTCGTGCCCATCTTAGTCTAGATAACGTCGCGGGGTCAAAAGACCATCATCGTCGTTGGGCTGGACACCAATCCGGCTAGCCGCCGTAATTTTCTTCTTGCTCATCGTCGATCGGATAACCTTCACCGTCGTTGAGCCATCACTGCCGTCCGCCACGTGTCCAAACACTTTACCACGTCGTGGCTAACCGTGATACGCATGTCCGGTGATCGCCAGAGAAGTCTCCACGGTAATGACCACGTTGCGCGGCCACCAGTGACTCACCCCATCTTACCGATCACAATCCGCTGCTTGAATTCGCTACGCTCGCAACTGATCGCTATAAATTGAAGCCACGGTGAGCTCCGTAGGGTAGTCAAGCACCCAGCCACCGAGAATCACCCTCAATCATTCACTGAGGAGCTCTAATTCTAGATTTCCCCCAAATCGAGTTTCCGCCACCGTGAAAGCAACCTCGCCGTGGCCAGCGCGATACAGGTCAGCTCATACTCTCTGCTCTCTCGTTTGAGTGCTCTCATGAACCCGTGATGCTCGTCGACTAACTCGATTGAATTAGACCGCCACCAATCGCCGGGAACGTGTTGTTCTTTGGATCATCCGCGCGGTCACCGTGGCCAGGGACATTTGGGTAGCCATTCATGAAATTGACTTAGGGGAAACATGGGTTAGGACTTGAATTGGGTTTCGGCCGAAGTAGGGCACCAGTCCTTGCCCCGTTCAGCCGGTCTACGAGCTCGCCGAAGCTCTGCCACGCTGCTCACCGTCGGGGACCCTGGTTTGTGAAGAAACAGAACTAGCAGGGGTTCTCTGTAATATGTCAGCGACTCGGTTGAATAGTGCTTCGGTCCTGCTTCTAGTTATTCATTAAGCCAAGGTCCTTTCTGCAAAGTCCACAGCGCGGGGGCGGGCGCACGCGCTTTTCTCTAGGATTGGGCCGCTTGGGCTGCTTCCGGCCCAGCACTGTTCCAGCTTTTTCCTTTTCTTTTTCTATGAAACTTTGGAAATCTATAGAAAATTGTAGAAAAATGGTAAAAATGTCAAACCAATTTTCCTAGATTCCTAGTTTTCCATAGAATTTAATAAAAATAGTTTCAGGATTTTTATGTAAAGCCCAAAATTTGTATCAGGAAAAATAAATAAATATAATTATTTTTAGTGTTTGAGAATTTATGGAACCTTGAGAGACTATCTAGCTTTCTTTTGGTTGTGCATATTCAGATAATGAGAATATATTAATCAAATAATAAATAAATACTAGAATATGCATTTCATGATGAGGTTCTTGTATATTTGCATTTGTATTCAAAATTTTGAGACAAGTTTAAGATTGAAAATTATAAATTTAAAATAGGAGGAAAAAAATTAATAATATGTAAATAAATAAGTGAATATATATTTTTACAATTGCATGCTGGAATTTTTATTTTGTTTGTGCGTTTTCAAATCTGAAGTTTGAATTTGAAATGAAAATCATAAAAAGAAAATAGAAAAGAAAAGAAACTCACCCAAACGTCTTGGGCCAAAATTTCTAGCCGGCCCACTCACCTCCCCCGCGCGGGCGCAGCCCACCCAGCATCTCTAGTCCCGCCTACAAGTCGATGACAGGTGGGCCCGCCTCAGCTTTGCTCTCACCCCGCGCAGTCTCGCGTTGTACGTCTGGCGTGTGGGCCACATCTGTCAGGACCATCTCCTCCACGTCAACGCAACAGAACTGGGCGCAATCTCAGTGACTCCGCACCGGAATCTGTGGGGGTGTTTTGGCCTCCATCGAGGATATAAAAGTCTGGGCCTCGCCCCTTGAATCCCATGTCGCGGCCATGGTCCCGTACAAGTAGAGCGAACCAAGAGAAGGGAGAGGAACCGAGCGCCGCCGCCCTGGCTATAAGACCTGTGCGCTTGCGACCCTTCGGCCATCCTATCGAAAGCTCGTAGACCGTGCGATGCTCATGAGCGTGGGGCATCTTGGCGGCTGAGCGAATCGGCGGGGATGTTGGGGGCCACGCTGGTCGCAGTCTCTGGCTGATGCTCTAGCAGCCACCGATGCCTTGGTTGGGCAAGGATCGCATTGAAGACGCCAAACCCAGAAGCCATACACATCGGCCTGCAGTCTCGAGTTTTTGGCGTGGGGGCTTCGTGAGTTCGCATCGTTGTCGTTTGTTTCAGCTGCGAGCACGCATGGTGGGTGGGTTACCTAGAATTCCTCACCAGGGATTGTCGTTGCTGCAGTTCCGCTCGTCAACACGGGCAAGGTCTCCTACACATGATAGCTCGGTAAGAATTCCGTCGAACACCTCGCCTCAGTTCTTGGACCGTGTAACGCGATTTGATTAGCAGTTTGGGCGCGCTGCTCGCCGGAGGGGCACCGCCGTAAGGGAGTGAGTGTCGCTGCCTGTTCGGCCGATTGGAGAAGACGGTCGGGTGCCGTTGGATCTTGACGTGTGGTCTGGATCTGATCTGTGCCTCGGATTGGGTAGATGCGTGTCGTGCCATGGATCGATCATTGAACGGTGGTGATTAGACTTTGGTTACCGGTTCGGTTCAGGTCTTGGTGAACCGTTGATCTGGTATCCAACGCCTAGGGTTTGATCTCGCGTAAATTGAATCCGAGCCATTGGTCGTGAATCCATCGGCGGAAATTGTGTACCCGTTCGGATGGATGCGCTTCTAATCTATGCCACTGATTTGTGATCCAATGGCTCTGGGTGCTCTGAAGTTATAGCAGCCGTGTAACATTTGCTAAAGAGACCCCGTAAAACCCTATAAACAACCCGCAGTCCACACTGAGGGAATCCTGAGTCTTGGGCAAATTTGCGAGTTAACCCCCGCGTTCCTCTATTTTTGACGCCCAGTCCTATGAGCAGAGAAATTAGATAATAAATTTTGGAAAATGATTTTTAATACAAAAACAATACTAGAAACTGGTATAATTCATAGAAAATTCATATTAAGTCCAAATTGATCCATTCCAGTTTCTATAATTTTATAATATTATTGTATATCATTTTGTGTCATTTTTTGACATGAAAGCCATATTAAATTTGATATCCTAATTAATCTTGTACAAAACACCTAGAATCTTTGGAAATCCATAACTTAAAATCTGTAACTCCAAAATTAATGATTCATGTTCCTATGATTTTATAGGTAGATTATTAATATGTATTTTGTTCTTATGTTTGGTGTGATGTTAATTTTGCCTATACCATGTTTATCTCTATTGCTACGTTTAGCAGTGAGGACACGTGTCATCTGAAGATCATCCTGGTACCTGGAAGCTCAAGTCCCAGGCAAGTTATGCCCTTGATCACTTCTTTTTACCCAGTCATGTTCTGATTAATCATAATG
Source organism: Zea luxurians (assembly GCA_029449295.1). Taxonomy (NCBI): domain Eukaryota; kingdom Viridiplantae; phylum Streptophyta; class Magnoliopsida; order Poales; family Poaceae; genus Zea; species Zea luxurians. The sequence goes on from JAOPSE010000012.1 coordinate 11,130,857, forward strand.
ATCTGCATAAGTTAATTTTGACGGGACCCAATAGGTTACCCTAGTTTGACTATCTTTATACCGTGTTCACCACTGAATTTTTGGGTAGTACCGGCTATTGCTTTATGTGGTTTTGGGTATAGAGATACATTTTATTCATGATTATATCTTTATTATCAGTTGTTTATTACTGTTCATGATAAGATCATTATGTTAATTGGAACATGGAGAACCACCCGGGAAAACAGTGATACCACAAGGGTTCAATGGGACGCCCTTGGCTAACTAATTAGGGAAGCTAGTGGAAGACTACCTTACCCGAAAGGGGCAAGGGCAGTAGGGGAGTGGTCAGTGTAGGGAGGTCCTCGGGTTGATTTTGCTGCGATGGCGGTCAGGCAAGAGATTCCAGCACTGGAGCTTCCTATAAACTGTAGCGGGTTTTCTGAAGCTAGTGGAACTTTGTAAAGGCCTCGTAGTGTTACCCTGCCTCGCCTCCTCAGTAGAGGTGTATGGGATTGGCCGTCTCTTGGCAGATGGGTAACATGACTTGTGGGTAATGATGTGCAACCTCTGCAGAGTGTAAAACTGGTATACTAGCCGTGCTCACGGTCATGAGCAGCTCGGACACTCACATGATTAATTTATGGAACTAAATTCAATTTGTCATATGCATTGCATCACAGGTGATGTTGTTACTTTTGTTCTACTACTTAATTAGGTTTGGTATTTACTTATACTTAGTAACTGCTAATAAAATTTTGACCAACTTTAAAAGCAATGCTCAGCTCTAACCATCTCCTTTGGTAAGCCTTACACTTCACGTGAGCTCTCACCTTTGGCGAGTTCATGCACATTATTCCCCACAACTTGTTGAGCTATGAACGTATGTGAGCTCACTCTTGCTGTCTCACACCCCCCATAGGTCAAGAACAGGTACCACAGGATGAGGCGTATGGAGGTTGCTGTGACGAGTTCGTGAGAGGTCTAGGCCGTCGTCTCCCAGTCAACTTTGGGTTGCTGGACCGTTAACTCCTTATAATGTAATTATTTATTTATTTTGTACAGAACTCCTATTATATAGTAAAGATGTGACATTCGATCCTATGCCATGATTCATCATATGTGTGAGACTTGGTCCCAGCACACCTGGTGATTATGTTCGCGCCCGGGTCTTGGTGCCCCGAAACCCGGGTGTGACATTTTAGGTCAAATAAGGAATTTTAGAGCATTTAAAATAGCCTAAAGCATGGTTTCTGGATTTTTAGAAAATAGATAATAATTCCAAAAATCCCTAAACTTTTTATATAAACTCTAAGCATTATTTAGAAACCTTGGGTAGAATTTGGTATGATTTGGACCTTGTTTGATACTTAGAGCCCAAAATCCTACCCCCTGCCCTTTGAATTCCTTTACTAACTCTAGAAACCCTAGTTTCTCGGAGAACCATGAAGGAAAATTGTATTCAAGACCTTAGATAATAAACTCTTATTATCTTTGCACTCTCATGAGCATTACATGGACATTCATTATTATGTCTGGTTATATTTAGAAAACGAGGAAGAAGTTGAAGTAGAAGGAGAGAAGACTTCACCACCACCACTTCAGGAACATCAGGCAGACAGCTGTTTTTATTTTGACATTTGTGGAACTGAGCCTGAATCACCTGTAAACCAAGGCAAGCCCTGGTGCATTTGCCACCCCCTTGACTCTTTTAAAATCTTTCTCACTTGCTTGATGCATTAGATGATAGGAGTTGATTGCTAAAAAAATTCCTGCATTACCTTCCTTGAATTTGATTACTTTCCTTTGAATCCCTGCTTTATAAAAGGTTTTTACTATGCATAGTCTTTCTTTAGCAAAGAAAAAGGTTTTGTTTTTACAAAAGATGATGTGGCAAAGTGGGAGGGATGTTTTTGAAAATAAAACTTGATGGTGGATCCATCATGGCCATGATGGGTTCAACATCGGAAAAGATGTACATCTATCAGGTACCAAACTTTGGGTTGAAATGATTAAGCTGAGACCGGGCGGGTGACTTGCACGAGAAGAGAGAGTCTCGGTGTAGTGTCTCCGTCTGAGTCAATTAAGTACCGTGTCAATGTAGGCTTGATGACTGAGGACCCTTTAACTGGTCACATGCCTCATCATGGGTAAGCTTTGCCTCGGGCAGACTAATACCAGAATAAGATACCACGCAATGGGAGTGGAGAGATGGCGAGAGTAGCATGTACCCTCCATGGCAAGAGGCTGGACGGTGGTGTATCTGTACTCACGGTTGGCGTGAACCTGATCTGGTCTTAAGAAACCCGGTGGCGGGTTGACATATGCAAGGGTTAAGTGCTACATATGTCGTGTGATTGGAGGTCCTCAGCTGAGTATAATCGATTCGGATCGCCGTACCTTCGCGGTTATGAAGACTTGGTCACTGACCTATACGTAGAACTCTAGTGAAGATTAAGGGTTGGTAAGAAATGGGCTAGTGCAGGTTAAGTGTTTGAACTAGGGTAGAAAGAACTCTAGTTATAGGTAATTTCACTTAATTTGCCAAATAAAACTGGATTTTTAAGGATCCACTTTTAGTAAGCATTTCTGCAAACAGAGTCATTGATTATTGATAAGCCTTACCTTGACACCTTTAAAGCCAGCATCCCCTTGAGAGTCTTTTCTTTAGTCGGGTAAGTCTTGTTGAGTAATTCCATACTCAGGGTTTTATTCCCTATTGTTTTTAGGTGAAGAAGCGACAAACTTTTGTTGTTTCTGTTCCAAGGTGGTCTCAAAAGAAGAAAACCAAGAGTAAAGCTGCAGGAGGAAGGGTTCCTCCATTAGAACTTTGTTTAAAACTTGTCGGGAGGGGTTTTTGCCTCCCTTGGCTTGTAATAATAATACTACTCTGCACTCATATATTATATCCTGGTATGTAATAATATAACTCTGCCGTACTTTTAAATAAAGGTAAGTTTATGTAACCGCTTCCGCATTTTCGTACCTCCGATGATTTGTAATGTCTGCGTGATGGGTAAAACGCTCTTGGGAAAGGTAAGAAAAGCAGATACCGAACTTGTCAAGTGATTCAGGAACACCTGCAGGGTTGTCTAAAGTCTGTTGGACAAGGACAACTATAGGTGGGCCTAATGACTTGGGAGGTTCCGTCACAAAGGGCCACACTCCATAACCGACGAATTTTTCAACTAAATCACGCTCGCTACTCATGCGGGCAGCGTACCGAAGGCCCCCCTCGTCCTCATCATCCTCCGCCACCTCGAATTGTGGGTACGCCACATAATAGTGAGAGCACATCACGGCCGCAGGAAGCCCTGGGAGGTCTTCGACTTCGCTCTCGGAAACATAAAACCAGAAATCCCACCAGTTGCCCCATTTATTACGAGCACAGGGAACCAACTCCACGACTTCCATCGAAGTCTTTCCGGTCCTCGGCGTAAACGTGCACGATCCAAACTGTGCAATCTTGTTTCCAATCTTTCTTTTCTGCCAATGCAGACGGTAATTCTTGGCGAAGAACTCTACGGAAGGCCGACCGCCATAAGAAGTCATTGCCCAGACATACTTCGCCAGGGCCACCACGGTGTTAGGTGTCAATTGGTGGACCTGGACCTCAAATCTCTGCAAGACCTCCACCACAAAACGATGTGTAGGCAGGCGAAGGCCAGCGGTGAAAAATGCCTCAAACACAACCATCTCACCATCCGGCTCAGGAATCTCTTCCGCCCCCGGCACACGTCCAACTCCATTCCCAAAATAACCCAACCGCTGCATGTCTTGCACGCGAACCGAGGAGATCCTCGAAATGCCGAATTCCACCGTGTGGCCCGGGTGCAGCTCCACCGCCGCTAAATCACTGAAGGTACCCTCGGACGACGATTCGCCCAACGACGTAGTCGCAGCGGATGAAGAAGAGGACGGCATGGCTACGTACCGTCGGCGGCGGCGCGCAGTCTACTTGACGCGGGCCAGTTCTCCGGTGAACAGGAGCAAGGAGGGCGAGCGAGCGGGTGGCCGGTTTCAAAATGCTAGGGTTTTGCGACGCACGAAAAGGTAACAGAGCCTGAGCCGCGCCGCCCCCCTTTTTATACACAGGGCACGATGCTTCGAGAAGCCCGCAGTCCAACAGTACCGCGTCCATCAACGGTCGCATCAAAATCCCCGCGGAACCACTTCGAGCGAGGGTAGCATCTCCAACATCTAGCGACGTCTTCAGCACCAGATGACTTAGTCGAACTGGTCCCTCGAAGGGCAAATGTTGGGGCGAAGGCGAAGACGCTACCCTTCGCTCCAGGCCTTCGTCAGCTCGCTGCACCGACGGAGGCAAGACGACCGACGTGGCCCACTCTTCGTCCTCTTCACTACAAGACGAAGGCCTACGACGAAGTCTCTCCATCCCGCGTCCTCGGTCCTACCTGGAGGCCCACGTGGGATTCGGCCCATCGTAACAGGCCCCGCACCGACAGACGTGTTACGGACCTGATTTGTAATAGCTTTTCTGTAATGACAGTTTGTAACCCTCCTTTATGGGAATATTCTGGGAATAATCCAGGTGTATGAGGGCATAAGCGTCTTTACATCAGAATGTTGGGCGCTCGGGCACCTATAAATACCTCCGTACAGTGCCCTTGAGAGGCTAGATTAACAGAGCAATCGTCATCTCAAGTCAAACCTTACTTGCGTCCTTTCTACTCCCCCGTTGGATCAGCTTGCCCAGGAGTGCAAGTTCCAACAGGCGCCAATGTTGGTTACTTGTTCTCAAATGCTAAGAGTTAAGAACAAGCCAACACAAATGTTAATGGTTAAAGACCTTCGTCCTTCGAAGCATTATCTCCCTTAGGATATAATGATCTTCAGACGAAGGTCATGAAGGACATACCTTCATCATTTTAATATGTAATAATATAAACAGGGTTATATGAAACATAGAAAAAACATGAATAACTATATCAAATCATCAGATTATTCATATTACCATTATATAATCATGAACAAACATTAATGATATCAAATTACATTTGTACCTTCGGCTTGACAGAAGGTAAAGGTCCGAGAGTGACGTGCGAGTGATTACAAGTCAGCATGAACAGTACGGTGTTACTGTTCATCTATTTATAGGCATAGGACGCAGCCTGGGTAAAATTACATTCATGCCCCTGACATTTATTATTAGCTAAAAGGCAATCCGTCGAGGACTGAGCAGTATTTTCCTTTTAAGTCGGTTCCATCCTTCATCATCATTCTTGTGCTAAGCCAAAGCTTCTCCAATCACAGCTTCAGAGTTGGTCTTTCCTTCTTCCAGATTACGCTTTCCACACCATGTATGCCTTCGTCTTAAACCCGAAGCTTCCTGTGATAGTATACTATACTGGAAAACATGTTAGTCGTGTTTTTGAGGACCTTCGGAAAATGAAGGCCCCCAACAGATGGCGACTTTTCTTTACCGAGTACCAGGTGGCACTCGGCAAAGCCTTTGCCGAGTGCCCGACAAAAGATACTCGGCAAAGTAGTTGTTGTCGATGTACAGTTCTCGAGACTTCTTTGGTGAGAGTCACACTCGGCAAAGACTTCGCCGAGTTTTTTCTAGGCTTTGCGGAGAGCCTAAAGCACTTGGCAAAGAAGTTGTGTCCAGTAGTGTCATAACTCATTTAATGACTTATAAAGAAGACCAAAATACCTTTCGCCAGTCTCTCGTCACTATCCTGTTCCCATGGCAGTGAAAATAAATAAGGGGCATCCAGTGAAATCAATATAATTTAGTCTCTTTTAGTCACCTCTTGAGGGGAATCGATATAAATCAGTTCAGCCTCTCCTTTAACCTATTGTTTGGCAATTTAGGGAGTAAATGAGACTAAAATGTAGGGAATATTAGTACCAAAAACCAAACATGCTAAAGGAACCAAACATACCCTAATTCTTTTCCATTGCTGCCAACTTTCTGGTTTTAAAAGTAGAATGCAGACTAACTTCGTTTATCATTACGAAGAGTGGCAACATCTATGCTAGTAACTTTATTAAGGTCTTCTTTGATTCCTTTAGTCATCATTCTAAACTTTAGGGATTAAAAGTTAGTCCCTAAAATATCATGTTTGGTTGTATGGACTAAAACTGACTAAAGAGCATTAAATATTGGCTATAAGATAATATTATTCATATTGAGTGTACCTTACCTAGTTCTAGGGAGAGACAGTGAGGAGCAACTCAAGGACAAATATTGTAAAAGTGCAAGTTTAGTCACTTTATCCTATGATGACTATAGGAGTAACACTACGTCAAAACTATGGCTTTAGTGACGCGTAAAAAGACGTCACTAACATAACCACATTAGTGATGTATTTTTACGAACCAGTGTCACTAATAAGACCACATTAGTGACATGTTTTTATATACCAGTGTCACTAGCAAAACTACCCAAGAAAAAAGTCAATCCCTACTAGACAACCTTGCATGGCTCATGAGGTTCAAACTCAAGATCTCTCGATGATGTATGACATTGTATACCACTACACCACCAACTCATTTGTGTCTATATAATATTTTCCTTTCCCACATATTACAACAAATTGAGTGTAAATTGATTATTTGAGACACTAAATGAATTCAAATGAAAAAATTGGCAAATACAAAGTTGTATAACTTTTAGAGACTTACAACTTTTATTTTGATAGTTTCATCATCTGAGGTTGTTTACAAAATTTTATTTTCAAATTTGAAAACTTTAAACTTATTTTTCTATGACAAGATCATTTTCAAATCAAAAAGTTGTCAACTACAAAGTTTCATAACTTTTCAAGACCTACAACTCTTATTTTGGTTATTTTTCCATCTGAGGCAGTTTAAAAGTTTCGAATTTTAACTGCCCCACGAAGGTTGTGCCAGTGACATGTTAATATGTACATGTCACTAATGTGTATGTATTAGTGATATTGATTTAAATACACATCAGTAAACAGATCTGGTGTCTGAAGTCAGTGACATGTTTATATATACACATCACTAATGTATATGTATTAGCGATATTGATTTAAATACATGTATCATAGTAGAGACATAAAATAAATGATGTCACTGAGTTATTATCATTTTTTGCTAATGATATATTTTTATAATAGATGTCACAAAGATAATTTTGTTAGTAACGTATTTTTTAAAAAAATATATGTCACTATGACAAATTAGTGATATTTCACCTTTGAGCGATTTTGATGTAGCGTAAAGTTCAGGGGGGACTTCTTTAATTAGTCGTTCTAGTTAGTAGTTTGGTGAGTAAAAGTGTCTAGATTAGTCACAAAACATTAAGGGTTGAGAACCAAAGTGGGCCTAACTAGCCGTGAGACCGCGTCTAGCAATTTACGCATAGTTCACTGAAATATTGTTTTTGCATTGTTCTGCATTATAGGCTGCACTGTTTGTATAGTAAATTTAAATATAGATATGAGGATGAGTAAGATGCTAGAGATAGTCCAAAAAGTGTTGTCGCGTTTGGACCCATAATCGGACAGCCAGAATCGGCCAGCACGCAGCAATGGAAACCTTTGTTTCCTCCAGACCTATCACATTTTGATGCTTGGCCGGCCGGCCGACCTCATCCTGTCGCCGACGTCACCCTGCTGACTGCCAATGAACGAAGCATGCATGTGCGGTGGTGAATGGAAGTGGGCGGTGGTTGGCGCTGCACACGTGCGAGGTTTTCTTGTGCCCAACTGCTGTGTGCTCGACTGCCTGTGTGGTGCTGTGGGTTTCTTTCAGGTTGATGTAAACCGTGGTCTGGTGTTTGAGCTTTTTGCTGCATAGTGTTCCTCTTCTCGAGCTAGTGCTGTGGATGTTTCCCTCGGCCTTAGCAGCGGCTCTATTATCTCCGTCAACATCTCTTCGTGCAGGCTCGGACGTGGGCGACGGAATTGGTTTTCAAGGACAGAAACTTGTGTTTGCTAAGCTTGTCTTCCTATGTAGACAATCTACGTGTTGTGAGTTACTTGTTACCTATCTTTACTTACAATATAGTTTGTGCAATCTGCTAGTATTATATATTTGGGTGTGATTGCACTATTGTGGGCGAATTTATTTGCTCGATGATGATAGCGGTGTAGTGAGACGACGTGACAGTCTGGGTTTTAGTGTGTTGTTATTTTCAGCATTGATTATATTTGTGTCGAGACATATCTTTCTATTGTGGAGGCTGATTACTTGAGTTAAGTTCTGCTCTTTTATTCCAGTGCACGGTACTTTGATCTTGGTATTCATGCTTGGCTTCTAAGCTTATTATATTTGATCTAAAATCCTAAATTGGTAAGATATGACTATCACGTTAGTCAAGAATTTTTTATCACCATTTAGCGTTGCAGGGTTATCTAGTGCAGCAACCCGCTATTTTGAGAGCAAAATCTAAATATAAACAATCATGTTTATGTGTATAATTTGCCTTCTTTATCTACTAGCTAGCGATGCTTAACATTTTAAATGGACCTGAATAGCTATATTTCATGCTTTTATATCTTAGAATTACTACTGTTCATTACTGTTACATTTATATATGGCATTTATCTAAGTTATATGTTTGTTTTATTCGAAATAAGCATATTTAATCAATTTAAATATATTGGAAGTATCTCACTTATTCCTCTAAATCTACGACATCCGGTTCACCGACGCCAGGGCAGTACAGCACCTTCCCAGTCGCCCGGCCGGCCGCCATTGACTTGAGAACTTGTCTCGCTTCGTGTGGGTGCCAACAGGAAATCATTGGACCAATCTAGAAGCTGCTACGGCTGCTATATACATAGTAGCGAGCGTCGTAGCCATGTGTTATATAGTATGCAGCAACAAGCATTAGCAAACGTAATTTTGATCGAGATTATATATATATATAGAGCCCTGGACTTTGTTTAACTACAGGAAGCCCTGACTACCTATCGACTAGGTGCACAGATCATACCGGACCTTTTTTGTCTTACTATACCTAAATGCATACGCTAAATTATAATACAAGTTATGCTGATGTGTGTATCAGTTTATGCAAACATAGTCTGCGCACGATCCGGATATCCGGGCCTAGCCTAAGCACAAATTTGGATCAGCCCAACCAACATGCCAGTCGAAAATCACCCCTTACCCCTAAAACTTCGGCTCAATTTGTGGGAAAAACTTCTCTCCTCACCCTACGCCTCACCATAGCCGAGATCCAGATTTGCCCCCATCTCCTGTCACCTCAAGAAACCAGCCACGAGGCCCCTGCTCCGGCCGTCGAGGCCAAGGCGGAGGCAGAAGCGAAGATGGCCCCTTCTCTGTTGGCACCCACCAACCTGCCCCGGCGCGAGGAGCGGCTCCACTAGATGGTCCTACACATGATCCGGTGGCAGCCATGGACGACGCGCTTGGAGAACTCGACCCGCCTACTCTCGCCCACCCTCGACGCGCTGTTGGCCCACGGTGTCAACCATGAGGCCGCATCCACGGGACGCGCCGACCTCGCGCTCCAGTTCTTTCGTCCTGATGACTGACGTAACCAGGTTTAATAAGGCCCAGTGACCTCTCCAAAGGCAATTGCTTCCTCAACCTTTCAGCCAATGTGATATATATTTTCTTTTCTAATTTCATTTTTGTTTCTCTAATTTCGTTTCCCCTTGAAGTTATTTTGCATATTCATGACTGTTTATTCTAGGGTTTGTATATCCATGGCTGCTATTGTAGTTTTGTATTTTTTTAGATTAATACAACCTGCCACAGGTCTAGATCAAATCAATTTTGTGGCTGAGTGCACCCACCACCACCGATACTTGGATTAATGGCTTAAACACTTAATTAACATGTACTTCCACTATTCCCTTGTTAGCCTGCTTGATTGTTCCGGTGGTTAATTGTTTCATATAATGTTTATTTTTTATGCTGGAACTTTCCTGCATCCTCCCGGGTGATTCATAGGCTCTCGGGCACACACAGGAAATCAGGATCCTTCACGTACACCTTTCATGTTCTTGCAACCTTGACTATACATGCTTCAGGTAGTCTAGAATATCATATTGTTGTATATATTTAACACCTTCTGTAGCATCAAATTCAGAAATGCACTCAAGAAAAGGCTTTTCAAAACTCTTAGAATATATTCCAAGAGCAGTGCACAAATTCAGAAGATGATTATGTAATTTCTTATCTATTGCTTTGAAGCAAATTGAACAGGGATTTGTTTGGCTTCCAAGTGGTTTGTTGGTCCTAAAATAATCAGAATCATAGGACAACTGTGCTAGAGGTAATTGTTAGGATTTCTTGGCAAGAAAGGCCGGAGTTTGGTAGTTTTAATAAAATTTCCTTTTGACTTCATGATATGTTTTGAAGATCAAAACTTATACAAATTCGTAAACAACTGATAGTGATCCCTTTTCTGATTTCTGCATATGCTGAATGAACTGCGCATAAAACAGGCCATCAAGATTCGCCTTATAGATTTCTAGAAGTTTGTTTGGTCAACAACTTCAGTTTTTCTCTATGGGCATCATTCCTTTCATTCACGATTCTCTATATTCTGCTACTATTACATGTAACCTTTATGAAGCATACATAAATGAAATTTCTGATATTTTGAGTTTCATTTGCATGCTACGAGGTCTTTTGAATTGTTTTTAAAGATTTAAACCGTACTTATGAAATTACTCTTCAAAGTGGAGCATAGACACTGAATCTTATGCTTGTAATTTCCTAAATCCTAACGAATGGGAAAAGAGGGCCACATAACTTACAAAGTTATGAATTGTGGTGCCAGAAAATTTGTGTAGCACTGTTGAACAGCTAAAGCTAAGCAGGGAGTGCCTTGCCTGCTCCCTCTCTGCTACAAGCCTACAAGACTAATCAATTATACCATCCAGGTGGCAGTTGGAATGGTGTCCATCTGCTACCAATCCAATTTTTCTGCTAATTTGTGCTAAAATAATTTGTGTACACACTATCTTTCTTCATGGCCTTGATCTTCTTACCTCCAAAAGAAATAGTATCAAGTATAAAGCAAACAGACTATAGCAATTCTAGTAACAAACTATAAAGCAAGCTAGGGAAAGCCCTGACCCTCACCCGACCAGCCCACAAGATGTCTTAGACGCACCATCTGATCCATTCGACATGACGTCAACAGACTTTTATGCTTTGTTGTACACAAGTTTACACTTATTTTGTCATACTGTTTGAAACTGTCTCTTGTACTATCGTATATATGTGTTTCCCTGTGACAGGTTGTTGGTGAGGAGCTTGAAGTTTTAACTAGAATGGAGTCAATCTGTTTAGCTTAGCTCTTCAGGAACTACTAAACATTTCAACTGGAAGGATTAATTAATATCCAGATTTTGATGTGGTTGTGTATGATGTACTTTATATTTTGGCATACTATGCACAAAAACAAATGCCTTCTATGACCATCGTGATTTATACATTTTCAAACAAAATTTTACGATACTTCTTATTGTGTTTTACGCTTCCACTAAAAAGCAAGTGCCATATTCGCCGTTACAAAATAGATCGATAATTTACGTAAATTTCGCATTCATTTACGCTATTTCGGTTCACGTTTTATGCTTAAATCTACCCAAGCCAGAACCCTAGCACGATCAGTGTGATTTTTGCGCCGTAATTTTGGCCTCATTCGTCGTTACGAAATAGATCGACAATTTACGCGGTAACCGTCCTCACATTTATCACGAATTTACAACACTACTTTCCTAATCTCAAACCAACGCAGATCTACGCACACATTGGTCACGTATATACAATAGCATAAATGGTCTGACGTTGCGATATTGCATGGTTTATGCTGCTACGTTTCATGTTCTTATGCAGTCGTAAACACTGAACAAATTTGTAAAGTCGTCTCACGTGATTTGCGCGTCAGCAGATTCTTTTTGTATGGTTTATGCACATTATTCTATCTATTTATCCCGGTATAAATGCTGACGCATGCATAGTTGAACTGCCTTCTCAGATTCGTTGCATGGTATATGCAAATTCTATAATTCGGTTATACCGTCATAAATGCTGACGCAATCACGTGGGATGGTGGCGACTGGGGCTTCCCCTACTAATCGAAGCTCAGAGCTTCCATTACCTCGATTATATATATATATATATATATATATATATATATATATATATATATATATATATATATATATATATATATATATATATTATGGTGCCAACAACAACCAACACAACGCCATTCAGATTGACAACGTAATTAAGTTTGATCATGTGTAGTGTATATATGCCCATACAAATTAAAAGAGTAGTCTTACATAAAATCTCAAGAAACGCTAGGGAAGTGCATCCGCTAAACCTCTAGTACATATTCACACAATAATGAATTTCTTTACAGTTGAGGACAAGAAAGAAAATGGATGCAAAATTTTGCAAAACTCTATATGGACGCACATGCACGCACGCAAAACTGAAGGTGTTTAATTAACACACAACCTTCTAGAGGCCCGTGCTAGACTGCTAGTAATAGTGTCAAAACTAGCGGACATATATGCATGCATGTGTATATATACATGCCCATGTTTTTCGAGTTGGTCATCATACTAACATAGACCAATCTAGCTTTAATTATTGCTGCCGTGAGTGTGCTCCTTGTCTTGTTTATATTTTTTTCTCCGACAATAATATTCCACATGTATATATATATTATATGTAACTGTTCTTCATTTGTGTCGTCTCTTTCCCTCATCAGTGACTTACTTGTCGATTACTCCAAAGGATGTGTGGGTGTGCATGCATGGCGCGCGATGGTACGCATCAGCACAGCTGCTGGAAGCAAAAAAGGTCGTCCAGGCTCCAGAGGCCGTCGTCCGCGAGATCCCCCAACCCAAACCCAAAGTCCTCCATCTGCAGGCCGATCATGGATGAGCTGGAGTCGTCGCCGTCAGGGCCGGTGGCGGTGGCGGTGGCGAGGAGATCCGACCAGGTCGTCCCGGCGAACACGTCGTCCTCGGTCGTCGTCGTTGGGCCGCTTCCTGCATCGGCGCCGCACTGGTGCAGAACCTGCAGGTCGTTCGCCGAGGTCTCGTAAGCTGCAGCGTAACGCGCCGCGCCGTCGTCCGCCGTGAGCGACGACGACGGCGGCCGCAGCGCGCTGGAGGCGTCGTCGGGGCTCAGAGCCGTGGCCGCCGCCGCCGTCTGGCCTGCCGGCTCGCTGTAGTACTGGTGGAGAGCGCCTTGCTGGTGCGCCAGGTGGTGGTGGTCGTCGTAGTAGTTATAATAACACGCGGGCGGCGGCGCGCTGGTCGTGGTGGTCGCCGACGCCGCTTGGGCGACGGCGGCAGGCACGGTCGCCGCGGCCGGCTGCTGCAGGTCCTGGGCGCGCTCCAGGAGGCGCCGCATCCAGAGGTGGCGGAACTGCGCGCTGTTGGCGTCGCAGCGGAGGCGCCTGGCGTGCTTCTGCACGCGGGTGCGCCAGTAGTTCTTGATCTCATTGTCGGTGCGCCCCGGCAGGTGCTGCGCGATCTTGGACCAGCGGTTGCCCCAGCGCGAGTGCAGCTCCAGGATCAGCAGCTGCTCCTCCGCCGTGATGTTGCCCCGCCGCACGTCGGGGCGCAGGTAGTTGAGCCACCGCAGGCGGCAGCTCTTGCCGGTGCGCCTCAGGCCGGCGGAGCGGGCGAGCGAGTTCCAGCGGCCCTCGCCGTGGGCGGCGATGTAGTTGACGAGCAAGATGTCCTCGTCCACCGTCCAGGGGCCCCTCCGGAGCTCAGTGGCTGCGGTTGTCTCGTCGTCCTCACTGCTGCCGCCTGTAGCGGCGGGCGCAGACGTTGCCGAGCTCCCGGCGGAGCTTATGGCAGCCAGCACCTGGCCCAGGTCCTCGTCTAAGCCCACCATGGTCATGCCCATGTCCATGTCCATGCTAGCCAGTGGGGGATCGAATCAGATATAGGGATCAGATGGTGAGTGAGCTCGGTCGGTCGGCTGCGGTGGAGAAGAGCAAGAAAAAGAGAGATGGGTGGCGACGATGACGGGGTGAGATGAGCTGGATTCGAGGCAGACGACGGGAGGAGGGCTGCTGGGGGGTTTATATAGCTCGTGCTGCCTGATGACGATGTGAGGAAGAGGAGGACGGAGCGCGTGTGCGTGTGCGCGCGTCGCCGTGCCCGTGTCCTAAACAATTCGACCGGAGCAAGGACATAGAAACAGGCTGCGAGCTTTGACCGTTGACGACGACGCGACCCTGTGCATCAGCTGGTGCCCTGCTACCTCCGGTTGGCGGCTCGGCGCTCGCCGCCACCACACAAAAAGTTTGGTTGTGTTGCGTCTCTCCTACTGCTGTCGTGTCATATGCCCTTTCTTGCCTTCTTTCTTTCTTTTGTCTCTCCGTCAGGATACACCGTCATCTATGTTATGCATATACTTATTCGTTATTACTAATATTTATAATTTTAAATATGTATATATACTATAAATTTTTTATATTGTGATTAATTTAATTATATTTGTTTACTATCATAAATATTAGTAGTGAAGTGGAAGATTATTTGTCAACCAAAGAAGCTAGGTGGCCTAGAGGTTACTAATCACTACCGGAATCTGGGCCTTTGCCGAGTGTTCGACGCTTTGCCGTCCTGCTCTCGGTAACGAGCTCGTTTACCGAGTGTAGGACTCTCGGCACAGACGTATACTCGGCAAAGACATCTTTGCCGAGTGCCGAACACTTGGTGAAGGCGGCGCTCGGTAAAGGGCTGTCAACGGCCGTCTAAAGCTGACGGTCGTTAACCTTTGCCGAGGGCCAATCGTTACACTCGGCAAATAAGATTCTTTGCCGAGTGTCAACAGGCTGACACTCGGCAAAGCCTTCTTTACCGAGTGCCTTCTTTGGGCACTCGGCAAAGCATATTTTTATTTTTTTTATTTTGCCAACCAAACTTTTTGTGGTATGTTCCTACACTATGTAGACCTACATGTATCATTTTGGGACAATTATAACAGTGTTTTCTATAGCTAGTAGATTTAGTTCGTTTATTTGAATTTTTTCGGAAAATTCAGATTTGAACTGCAAGTCACTCGAAACTTGGAAAACCGTGCATTCAAAAATGATACCCATGCTATTTAGCACAAGTTACGACCGATTTCAGGAGCGGACCAGAAACTTCGAGCAACATTCTCACCAAACGTGGTCGTGAACTTGCCAACCAGTTGTTTTAAAATTGTATAAAACACAAACAAAGTCAGAAAATCATGAAACTTGTCCACATATCATGATATCATATGTAGAGTCTGTGATAAAAAATTGAGAATGTTTCGAAAAAGTTATGAGACACTATGTATAGAAACCTAGAAGAACTACATTGAAACTCTATGATTTCATGTGTAGATCGCTTAGGTTTCTACACATAGTGCGTCACAACTTTATCGAAACATTCTTAAATTTTTATCACAGCCTCTACATATGATATCATGACACGTGGACAAGTTTCATGATTTTCTGACTTTGTTTGTGTTTTATACAATTTTTAAACAACTGGTTGGCAAGTTCACGGCCATGTTTGGTGAGCATGTTGCTCGAAGTTTCCGGTCCGCTCCTGAAATCGGTCGTAACTTGTGCTAAATAGCATGGGTATCATTTTTGCATGTACAGTTTTCCAAGTTTCGAGTGACTTGCAGTTTAAATCTGAATTTTCTGAAGAAATTCAAATAAACGAAATAAATCTACTAGCTATAGAATCCCAAAATGGTATATGTAGGTCTACATAGTGTAGGAACATACCACAAAAAGTTTGGTAAAGAAAATAAAAAAATAAAAATATACTTTGCCGAGTGCCCACGCTTGGACACTCGGTAAAGAAGGCTTTGCCGAGTGCCAGCCGTGTGGCACTCGGCAAAGTTTTTTTAAAAACCCTAAATCCAGTCTTTGCCAAGTGCCTGTCAGTGGGCACTCAGCAAAGACGTCTTTGCCGAGTGCTAGATCCGGGGCACTCGGCAAAGTATATTTTTTAATTTTTAAAAAATCTTTGCCGAGTGCCAGATCACGGGCACTCGACAAAAAAGTGAAACTAACAGATACTGCGGTCTCTCCTTCTCCTTCTCCACTCACTCTCTCACTCACCCGTGCGCCGCCGCCACCCCGCCACCCCCATGCGCCGCCGCCACCCCCGAGCGCGCTGTCGTCGCCCGCGCGCCCCGCCCCTGCGCCCCCCCCCCCCCCCCGCGTGCCGTCGTTGCCGCCCACGCACGCCGCCGCCGCCCCCCTTGCGCCCCAGCCCCCACGCTCCGCCACCCCCGCACGCCGCCACCCCGCCCCGCCATAACATCTCCCCGCCAATCCCGCCCTCGACCTGGCAATTCACCGGCCATCCTCCTCGCCGCGCCATCTCCGTCAACCACCATCGCTCCGGCCATCTCCCCACCAATCCTGTCCTCGCCCTTGCCAATCTCTAGACACCCCGCCATCTCCGCCATCCTCCCCGACTAAGGTATACATTTCTAATATATGCGTATGGTTGGTCTATAGGAAATTACATGCGATTGATTATATGTGATTAAACGTAGTTTGCATGTGATTGGTCTATAGAAAATTACATTTCTAATATATGCGTATGATTGGTCTATAGGAATTAAATGTAGTTTGCATGTGGCTATGGTTATATGTGATTGCCGGCCATCGTGCCGTTGAATTATGCGTGGATGTCAGCCATCGTGCTGATACTTTTATTTGCAGGTTTTAGAAACCTCCTCGTGCAAGGGAGGTGCTGCCGAAATTTTCTATTGCTAGGCTTCTGTTAAAGGATGGAGGACCGTGAGTGGATGTACACGGGCTGTAAAGGAAGGAACGATGTCACCCCTAAATGGATTAGAAAGACCGATGATTTCGTGGAACGGGCATATGGCGAAGCTGCTAAAGGAGCGAGTCTAGTCCCATGCCCGTGTAGCAAATGTGCCAACCGGAAAAGAAAACCAAAGAAGACCATGTTAGAACATATTTGGAATAATGGATTTACGCTGGGCTATACTCGATGGATCTTTCATGGTGAAGCGCATCATACGAGAGAGAAGGTGCTGAGACAACGTGTCGAGGATTATGATGCCGATGCGGGGGTAGCGGATATGTTGAACGACTATCACGAGGCACAGTACACGGGAGGATGTATGGATGACAAGCCAGAGCCGACTGCAAAGTGAAAGGGAATTAGGCTTACACCTAGCTCCTAAATAATTTTGGTGGTTGAATTGCCCAACACAAATAATTGGACTAACTAGTTTGCTCTAGTGTACAAGTTATACAGGTGCCAAAGGTTCACACTTAGCCAATAAAAAGACCAAGTATTGGGTTCAAACAAAGGAGCAAGGGCCAACCGAAGGCACCCTTGTCTGGTGCACCGGACTGTCCGGTGCACCACCGGACAGTGTCCGGTGCACCAGGGAAGACCGACTTCAAACTCTTCACCTTCGAGAATTCTCGGAGCCGGCGCGCTATAATTCACCGGACTATCCGGTGTACACTGGACAGTGTCCGGTGCTCCAAGAAGTCGCGGCTCTGAACTCGCCAGTCTCGGGAATTCGTTTCGGCTGCTCCGCTATAATTCACCGGACATGTCCGGTGTACACCGGACTGTCCGGTGTAACTGCGGGGCAACGGCTACTTCGCGCCAACGGTCACCTGCAACTGCAATTAATGCGCGCCAGAGCGCGCAGAAGTCAGGCACGCGCATAGTGGCGCACCGGACACTCTACAGTACATGTCCGGTGCGCCACCGGACATCCGGGCGGGCCCAGAAGTCAGAGCTCCAACGGTCGGAACCCAACGGATTTGGTGACGTGGCTGGCGCACCAGACATGTCTGGTGCACCATACGACAGTCAGCCCCACCAAACGGCTAGTTTGGTGGTTGGGGCTATAAATACCCCCAACCACCCCACATTCAAGTCATCCAAGTTTTCCACTTCAACTACTTACAAGAGCTCTAGCATTCAATTCTAGATACACCAAAGTGATCAAATCCTCTCCAATTCCACACAAGGCTTTAGCGATTAGCGAGAGAGATTTGCCGTGTTCTGTTGAGCTCTTGCGCTTGGATTGCTTCCTTCTTTCTCATTTGTTCTTGTGATCATAAACTCATTTGTAACCGAGGCAAGAGACACCAATTGTGTGGTGGTCCTTGCGGGGAAGTTTTATTCCCAGGTTGATTTGAGAAGAGAAGCTCACTCGGTCCGAGGGACCGTTTGAGAGAGGGAAAGGGTTGAAAAAGACCCGGCCTTCGTGGCCTCCTCAACGGGGAGTAGGTTTGCGAGAACCGAACCTCGGTAAAACAAATCCGCGTGTCACACTCTTCATTCGCTTGTGATTTGTTTTGCGCCCTCTCTCTCGGACTCATTATTATTTCTAACGCTAACCCGTCTCGTAGTTGTGTTTATATTTGTAAATTTCAGTTTCGCCCTATTCACCCCCCCTCTAGGCGACTTTCAATTGGTATCAGAGCCCGGTGCTTCATTAGAGCCTAACCGCTCGAAGTGATGTCGGGAGATCACACCAAGAGGGAGATGGAGACCGGCGACAAGCCCACTACGAGTCACGGGAGCACTTCATCGGAAGAGTCCCGCACCAAGAGGAAGGAGAAGAAGAAGGACTCCTCCAAACGGAAGGAGAAAAGATCTTCTTCTTCACACCACAAAGAGAAGAAGGAAAAATCCTCTTCCCACAAGCCGCATCGGAGTGGGGACAAGAAAAAGAGGATGAGGAAGGTGGTCTACTACGAGACCGATACTTCATCAACATCGACCTCCGACTCCGACGCGCCGTTCGTAACTTCTAAGCGCCAAGAGCGCAAGAAGTTTAGTAAGATCCCCTTACACTACCCTCGTACATCTAGACATACTCCATTACTTTCTGTTCCATTAGGCAAACCGCCAACTTTGATGGCGAAGATTATGCTAGGTGGAGTGATTTAATGAAATTTCATCTAACCTCACTCCACAAAAGTATATGGAATGTTGTTGAGTTTGGAGCACAGGTACCATCCGTAGGGGATGAAGACTATGATACAGACGAAGTGGCCCAAATCGAGCACTTCAACTCCCAAGCCACAACCATACTCCTCGCCTCTCTAAGTAGAGAGGAATATAACAAGGTGCAAGGGTTGAAGAGTGCAAAGGAGATTTGGGACCTACTCAAGACCGCGCACGAGGGTGATGAACTCACCAAGATCACCAAGCGGGAAACAATCGAGGGGGAGCTCGATCGTTTTCGTCTTCGCCAAGGGGAGGAGCCACAAGATATGTACAACCGGCTCAAAACCTTGGTGAACCAAGTGCGCAACCTCGGGAGCAAGAAATGGGATGACCACGAGGTGGTTAAGGTTATTTTGAGATCACTTATTTTCCTTAACCCTACTCAAGTACAATTAATTCGTGGTAACCCAAGATATACACTAATGACTCCCGAGGAAATAATCGGAAATTTTGTGAGCTTTGAATGTATGATTAAAGGCTCAAAGAAGATCAACGAGCTTGATGAACCCTCCACGTCCGAAGCACAACCAGTGGCATTTAAGGCGACGGAGGAGAAGAAGGAGGAGTCTACACCAAGTAGACAACCAATTGACGCCTCCAAGCTCGACAATGAGGAGATGGCTTTAATCATCAAAAGCTTTCGCTAAATCCTCAAGCAACGGAAGGGGAAGGATTACAAATCCCGTTCCAAGAAGGTTTGCTACAAGTGTGGTAAGCCCGGTCACTTTATTGCTAAATGTCCATTATCAAGTGACAGTGACAGGGATAACGACAAGAAGGGCAAGAGAAGAGAAAAGAAGAGGTACCACAAGAAGAAGGGCGGCGATGCCCACGTGTGCCGCGAGTGGAACTCCGACGAAAGCTCCACCGACTCCTCCTCCTCTGACGAGGACGCCGCCAACATCGCCGTCACCAAGGGACTCCTCTCCCCCAACGTCGGCCACAAGTGCCTCATGCCAAAGGACGGCAAAAGGAAGAAGGTTAAATCTAAATCCTCCACTAAATATGAATCCTCTAGTGATGATAATGCTAGTGATGAGGAGAATAATTTGCGTACCCTTTTTGCCAATCTTAACATGGAACAAAAAGAAAAGTTAAATGAATTAATTAGTGCTATTCATGAAAAGGATGACCTTTTGGATTCCCAAGAGGACTTCCTAATTAAGGAAAACAAAAAACATGTTAAGGTTAAAAATGCTTATGCTCTACAAGTTGAAAAATGTGAAAAATTGTCTAGTGAGCTAAGCACTTGCCATGAGACCATTGACAACCTTAGAAATGAAAATGCTAAATTAATTGCTAAGGTTGATTCTCATGTTTGTATTGATTCAATTTCCAACCCTAGAGATGATAATGTTGATTTACTTGCTAGGATTGATGAATTGAATATTTCTCTTGCTAGCCTTAGAAATGAAAATGAAAAATTGATTGCTAAGGCTAAAGATTTTGATGTTTGCAATGTTACAATTTCCGATCTTAGAGATAAAAATGATATATTACGTGCTAAGATTGTTGAACTTAATTCTTGCAAACCCTCTACATCTACCAATGAGCATGTGTCTATTTGTGATAGATGTAGAGATGTTGATATCAATGCTATTCATGATCACATGGTATTAATTAAACAACAAAATGATCATATAGCAAAATTAGATGCAAAAATTGCCGAGCATAACCTAGAAAATGAAAAGTTTAAATTTGCTAGAAGTATGCTCTATAATGGGAGACGCCCTGGCATCAAGGATGGCATTGGCTACCAAAGGGGAGACAATGTCAAACTTAGTGCCCCTCCTAAAAGATTGTCTAATTTTGTTAAGGGCAAGGCTCCCATGCCTCAGGATAACGAGGGTTACATTTTGTATCCTGCTGGTTATCCCGAGAGCAAAATTAGGAGAATTCATTCTAGGAAGTCTCACTCTGGTCCTAATCATGCTTTTATGTATAAGGGTGAGACATCTAGCTCTAGGCAACCAACCCGTGCTAAGTTGCCTAAAAAGAAAACTCCTAGTGCATCAAATGAACATAGCATTTCATTTAAGACTTTTGATGCATCTTATGTGCTTACTAACAAATCCGGCAAGGTAGTTGCCAAGTTTGTTGGGGGCAAACACAAGGGATCAAAGACTTGTGTTTGGGTACCCAAAGTTCTTGTTTCTAATGCCAAAGGACCCAAAACCGTTTGGGTACCTAAAGTCAAGAACTAAACTTGTTTTGTAGGTTTATGCATCCGGGGGCTCAAGTTGGATCATCGACAGCGGGTGCACAAACCACATGACTGGGGAGAAGAAAATGTTCTCCTCCTACGAGAAAAACCAAGATCCCCAACGAGCTATCACATTCGGGGATGGAAACCAAGGTTTTGTCAAAGGTTTGGGTAAAATAGCTATATCTCCTGACCATTCCATTTCCAATGTTTTTCTTGTAGATTCTTTGGATTACAATTTGCTTTCTGTTTCGCAATTATGTCAAATGGGCTACAACTGTCTATTTACTGATGTAGGTGTCACTGTCTTTAGAAGAAGTGATGATTCAATAGCTTTTAAGGGAGTGTTAGAAGGTCAGCTATACTTGGTGGATTTTGATAGAGCTGAACTCGACACTTGCTTAATAGCTAAGACTAACTTGGGTTGGCTCTGGCACCGACGACTAGCCCATGTTGGAATGAAGAATCTTCATAAGCTTCTAATGGGAGAACACATTTTAGGACTAACAAATGTTCATTTTGAGAAAGACAGGATTTGTAGCGCATGCCAAGCCGGGAAGCAAGTTGGCACTCATCATCCACACAAGAACATCATGTCAAGTGACAGGCCACTGGAGCTCCTACACATGGATTTATTCGGCCCGATTGCTTACATAAGCATAGGCGGGAGTAAGTAATGTCTAGTTATTGTGGATGATTATTCTCGCTTCACTTGGGTGTTCTTTTTGCAGGAAAAATCCCATACCCAAGAGACCTTAAAAGGATTCTTGAGACGGGCTCAAAATGAGTTCGGCTTAAGGATCAAGAAAATTAGAAGCGACAACGGGACTGAGTTCAAGAACTCACAAATAGAAGGCTTCTTTGAGGAGGAGGGCATCAAGCATGAGTTCTCTTCTCCCTACACCCCACAACAAAATGGTGTAGTGGAGAGGAAGAATCGAACTCTATTGGACATGGCAAGAACCATGCTTGATGAGTACAAGACACTGGATCGGTTTTGGGCCGAGGCGGTCAACACCGCCTGCTACGCCATCAACCGGTTATATCTACACCGAATCCTCAAGAAGACATCCTATGAACTCCTAACCGGTAAAAAGCCCAATATTTCATATTTTAGAGTTTTTGGTAGCAAATGCTTTATTCTTGTTAAAAGAGGTAGAACATCTAAATTTGCTCCTAAAACTGTAGAAGGCTTTTTACTAGGATATGACTCAAACACAAGGGCATATAGAGTCTTTAACAAGTCCTCAGGACTAGTTGAAGTTTCTTGTGACGTTGTGTTTGATGAGACTAACGGCTCTCAAGTAGAGCAAGTTGATCTTGATGAGATAGGTGAAGAACAGGCTCCGTGCATCGCGCTAAGGAACATGTCCATTGGGGATGTGTGTCCTAAGGAATCCGAAGAGCCTCCACATGCACAAGATCAACCTTCCTCCTCCACGCAAGCATCTCCACCAACTCAAAATGAGGACGAGGCTCAAGTTGATGAAGGAGAAGATCAAAGAGATGAGCCACCTCAAGATGACGGCAATGATCAAGGGGGAGATGCAAATGATCAAGACAAGGAGGATGAAGAATCAAGGCCACCACACCCAAGAGTCCACCAAGCAATACAACGAGATCACCCCGTCGACACCATCCTCGACGACATTCATAAGGGGGTAACCACTCGATCTCGTGTTGCACATTTCTGTGAGCATTACTCTTTTGTTTCCTCTATTGAGCCACATAGGGTAGAGGAAGCACTTCAAAATTCTGATTGGGTGATGGCGATGCAAGAGGAGCTCAACAATTTCACAAGGAACGAGGTATGGCATTTAGTTCCACGTCCTAACCAAAATTTTGTAGGAACCAAGTGGGTCTTCCGCAACAAGCAAGATGAGCATGGTGTGGTGACAAGGAACAAAGCTCGACTCGTGGCCAAGGGGTTTTCACAAGTCGAAGGTTTGGATTTTGGTGAAACCTATGCACCCGTAGCTAGGCTTGAGTCAATTCGTATATTATTGGCCTATGCTACCTACCATGGCTTCAAGCTTTACCAAATGGACGTGAAGAGTGCCTTCCTCAATGGACCAATCAAGGAGGAGGTCTATGTTGAGCAACCTCCCGGCTTTGAAGACAGTGAGTATCCTAACCATGTCTATAGGCTCTCTAAGGCGCTTTATGGGTTCAAGCAAGCCCCAAGAGCATGGTATGAATGCCTTAGAGATTTCCTTATTGCTAATGGCTTCAAAGTCGGCAAGGCCGATCCTACTTTATTCACTAAAACTCTTGACAATGATTTGTTTATATGCCAAATTTATGTTGATGATATTATATTTGGGTCTACTAACGAATCTACATGTGAAGAATTTAGTAGGATCATGACACAAAAATTCGAGATGTCTATGATGGGGGAGTTGAAGTATTTTCTAGGATTCCAAGTCAAGCAACTCCAAGAAGGCACCTTCATTAGCCAAACAAAGTACACTCAAGACATTCTAACCAAGTTTGGAATGAAGGATGCCAAGCCCATCAAGACACCCATGGGAACCAATGGGCATCTCGACCTCGACACGGGAGGTAAATCCGTCGATCAAAAGGTATACCGGTCGATGATTGGTTCATTACTTTATTTATGTGCATCTCGACTGGACATCATGCTTTCCGTATGCATGTGTGCAAGATTCCAATCTGACCCTAAGGAATCCCACCTTACGGCCGTAAAACGAATCTTGAGATATTTGGCTTATACTCCTAAGTTTGGGCTTTGGTACCCTCGGGGATCCACATTTGATTTGATTGGTTATTCGGATGCCGATTGGGCGGGGTGTAAGATTAATAGGAAGAGCACATCGGGGACTTGCTAGTTCTTGGGAAGATCCTTGGTGTCTTGGGCTTCAAAGAAGCAAAATTCGGTCGCTCTTTCTACCGCCGAAGCCGAGTACATTGCCGCAGGCCATTGTTGCGCGCAATTACTTTGGATGAGGCAAACCCTGTGGGACTATGGTTACAAATTAACCAAAGTTCCCCTTCTATGTGACAATGAGAGTGCAATCCGCATGGCGGATAATCCCGTTGAGCATAGCCGCACTAAACACATAGCCATTCGATATCACTTTCTTAGGGATCACCAACAAAAAGGGGATATCGAGATTGCATACATTAACACTAAAGATCAATTAGCCGATATCTTTACCAAGCCACTAGATGAGCAAACTTTTACCAAACTTAGGCATGAGCTCAATATTCTCGATTCTAGGAATTTCTTTTGCTAATTTGCACACATAGCTCATAAATATACCTTTGATCATGTCCCTTTTATATATGCTATGACTAATGTGTTTTCAAGTATATTTCAAACCAAGTCATAGGTATATTGAAAGGGAATTGGAGTCTTCGGCAAAGACAAAGGCTTCCACTCCACTCTACTACTCATCTTTCGCCGTCGCTCCGCTTCACTCTCCGTCTTTGGTATAATCTTCACTCATATGTTTTATTTGCCAAAGGGGAGAAAGTAGTCTTAAAGGGCTTATATCTCATTCAAAGTATCCATTTTTGGCGATTCATGCCAAAGGGGGAGAAAGTATGAGCCCAAAGCAAAAGGACCGCACCACCACCCTAATTTTAAAATGATTTTCAAATTGATAAATTTCAAATTAGTATCTCTTTGTGTTCTAAAGGGGGAGAAAGTAGTACTTTCAAACTTGATATCTTAAAACCCTCTTGAACACTAAGAGGAGAATTGATTGAGGGGGAGTTTTTGTTTTTAGTTAAAGGAAAAAGCATTTGAAACAAGGGGAGAAAATTTTCAGATCTTATAAATGCTTCTCAAAATCTTATTCATTTACCTTTGACCATTTTGAAAAGGACTTACAAAAAGAATTTGCAAAAACAAAACATGTGGTGCAAGCGTGGTCCAAAATGTTAAAAATAAAGAAACAATCCATGCATATCTAGTAAGTGATATTTATTGACTCAATTCTAAGTAACCTTTGCACTTACATTTTGCAAACTAGTTCAATTCTGCACTTCCTTATTTGCTTTGGTTTGTGTTGGCATCAATCACCAAAAAGGGGGAGATTGAAAGGGGATTAGGCTTACACCTAGTTCCTAAATAATTTTGGTGGTTGAATTGCCCAACACAAATAATTGGACTAACTAGTTTGCTCTAGTGTACAAGTTATACAGGTGCCAAAGGTTCACACTTAGCCAATAAAAAGACCAAGTATTGGGTTCAAACAAAGGAGCAAGGACCAACCGAAGGCACCCTGGTCTGGTGCACTGGACTGTCCGGTGCACCACCGGACAGTGTCCGGTGCACCAGGGAAGACCGACTTCAAACTCTTCACCTTCGGGAATTCTTGGAGCTGGCGCGCTATAATTCACCGGACTGTCCGGTGTACACCGGACAGTGTCCGGTGCTCCAAGAAGTCGCGGCTCTGAACTCGCCAGTCTGGGGAATTCGCTTCGGCTGCTCCGCTATAATTCACCGGACATGTCCGGTGTAACTGCGGGGCAACGGCTACTTCGCGCCAACGGTCACCTACAACTGCAATTAATGCGCGCCAGAGCGCGCAGAAGTCAGGCACGCGCGTAGTGGCGCACTTGACACTCTACAATACATGTCTGGTGCGCCACCGGACATCCAGGCGGGCCCAGAAGTCAGAGCTCCAACGGTCGGAACCCAACGGCTTTGGTGACGTGGCTGGCGCACCGGACATGTCCGGTGTGCACCGGACTGTCCGGTGCACCATACGACAGTCAGCCCCACCAAACGGCTAGTTTGGTGGTTGGGGCTATAGATACCCCCAACCACCCCACATTCAAGTCATCCAAGTTTTCCCACTTCAACTACTTACAAGATCTCTAACATTCAATTCTAGATACATCAAAGTGATCAAATCCTCTCCAATTACACACAAGGCTTTAGCGATTAGCGAGAGAGATTTGCCGTGTTCTGTTGAGCTCTTGCGCTTGGATTACTTCCTTCTTTCTCATTTGTTCTTGTGATCATAAACGCATTTGTAACCGAGGCAAGAGACACCAATTGTGTGGTGGTCCTTGTGGGGAAGTTTTATTCCCAGGTTGATTTGAGAAGAGAAGCTCACTCGGTCCGAGGGACCGTTTGAGAGAGGGAAAGGGTTGAAAAAGACCCGGCCTTCGTGGCCTCCTCAATGGGGAGTAGGTTTGCGAGAACCGAACCTCGGTAAAACAAATCCGCGTGTCACACTCTTCATTCGCTTGTGATTTGTTTTGCGCCCTCTCTCTCGGACTCATTATTATTTCTAACGCTAACCCGTCTCGTAGTTGTGTTTATATTTGTAAATTTCAGTTTCGCCCTATTCACCCCCCCTCTAGGCGACTTTCACAAAGGCGTTCTACGACATGTTTGACGCGGCACAGAAGCCCCTACACGGCCAGACAAAAGTTACTGGATGCCATCGGGCATGTAATGGTGTTCAAGTCGTAGTACAGCATGAGTAGAGACGCATTCGATGGCTTGTTGACAGTATTGGGAGCCTGCTTCTGGATGATCATGTTCTGCCAAAGAGCATGTACAAGGCACAGAAACTCCTTCATGCACTCAAGATGACATATGAGCAGATTCATGCTTGTCCGAAGGGCAGTGTGCTATTTAGGAAAAATACGCAGAGGCAAAGTATTGTCCCAAGTGTAAATCGTCTAGGTTCATGGAGGTAGACTCTGGTGATGGACAGAAGAGGCAGCTCAACATCCCCTTGACAATCCTACGGCACCTTCTGTTCATACCGAGGATCCATCGTCTATACATGACAGAGGAATTCGTGAAACATATGACATGGCACAAAAATGGAAAACGATACAATCCTGACAAGATGGTGCACGCATCTGATAGTGAAGCATGGAAACACTTTGATGCCATTCACCGTGAGAAAGCCGAAGAGGCTCGTAATGTACGTGTTGCGCTGGCCACAAATGGGTTCAATCCCTATGGAATGAGCACTGCCCCGTACACATGTTGGCTCGTGTTTGTTATCCCAATTAATCTTCCCCCTGGTGTGTGCTTTCAAAGGCAGAATATATTCGCGTCGTTGATAATTCCCGGACACCCGGGGAATAAAATGGGTGTGTACATGGAGCCTTTGATCGATGAATTGGTACGTGCCTAGGAGGAAGGGGTATAGACGTATGACCGAGCTACGAAGACAAACTTTAGAATGCATGTTTGGTACCAGTACTCCATGCATGACTTACCGGCGTATCGACTATTATGCGCCTGGTGTGTTCACGGTAAGTTCCCATGCCCAGTTTGCAAGGAAGCTCTTAGGTTCATTTGGTTGAAAAAGGGTGGCAAATATTCGTCCTTCGATAAACATCGACAATTTCTCCCTCCTGACCATCCATTCCGCCTACACATCAAGAACTTTACAAAAGGTGTCGTAGTGACAGACCGCCCACCTGCAACGATGACTGGTGCCGAAATTCGTTAACAGATAGATAGGCTCGTGGCCAATACAGAAGGTGGTTTTGTGGGATATGGTGAGCAGCATATGTGGACACATAAGTCTGGCTTGACTCGGCTCCCCTATTATGACGACCTACTCCTTCCACACATCATTGACGTGATGCACACTGAAAAGAATGTTGCTGAGGCACTTTGGGCAACAATTATGGACATTCCTGATAAGTCAAAGGATAACGTAAAGGCAAGAGTGGATCTGGCAGTGTTATGTGATAGACCAAACCAAGAGATGAAGCCGCCAAGTGGTGGAAAGACATGGAGAAGGCCTAAGGCCGATTTCGTCCTAAGCAAGGGCCAGAGGAAGGAAGTACTTCAGTGGATTAAGATGTTGATGTTCCCTGATGGGTATGTAGCTAACCTGAGTAGGGGGCTGAACTTATCTACTATGCGAATCTTAGGGATGAAGAGTCATGACTTCCACATATGGATTGAACGGATTCTTCCTGCGATGATTCGAGGCTATGTCCCTAAGCATGTCTGGCTAGCGCTTTCAGAGTTGAGCTATTTCTTCCGTCAGCTTTGTGCAAAAGAGTTATCTCGGCCCGTGGTTGCAGACTTGGAAAGATTAGCACCGGTGTTACTGTGTAATAGGGGTGAAAACGGGCAGCGTACCCGAAACGGGTACCGGATACGGGTACTGATTCGGGACCATTTTTCGGATACGGATACGGGTATTTTTTATATTCGGGACGGATACGGGTAATACCCGGATAGTACAGCTTCGGATTCAGGTCGGATACGGAGCGAGTACTACCCAGTAAATACCCGGATATTCGGGTCGGATACGGGTACCCGGAATTCGGGTACCTGTTTTTTCTTTTTCTGCATAATAATATAGTTATAAAATCATAACTTTTACATATGAAATCGGATGAAGATAAAGTTTATATAAAAATTGTAGAGCTCGAAGAGATCTATAACTTTGTAGTACAGCACATTTTTGTTTAAACATATCTTTAAGCCAAAATCATTAAAATAATGTCTAAATTTATATCAAAATAATAGACTTTATCATTTTCATGTGGAGACTTAAGATTATATCCATGTAGGAACTTAGGATTATCTTTTTATAAACTATTTATTAATATTGATAACTTATTTACAATTTCCGGTCGACGCTACAATATTTTTATGAATTTAATTATACTTTGATGATTTCTACAACAAGAAATTAATAATACACCAAATAGCCTAAAAATTTCATGAATTTTTACGGGGACGCAACATATATCCACATATAGTTCTCAAAAACATTTGGACTACAAAATCCACAAGATGTTGGTGTTTCTTCCATTCCACTCCCACTTATTACGTGAGTTACACGTGAAATCATTTTATGTATCGAAGTTTCAACATAATTAATATTTCACTTACCATTTTTATGTGGCGACTTGAGGTTTTATTTGAATAGAATGTTTATTTGTTTTGGTAAGCTTTTTGCAATTTTGGATCAAAACTACTGTATTTATGAATTTTAATTATATTTTGATGATTT
Source organism: Zea luxurians (assembly GCA_029449295.1). Taxonomy (NCBI): domain Eukaryota; kingdom Viridiplantae; phylum Streptophyta; class Magnoliopsida; order Poales; family Poaceae; genus Zea; species Zea luxurians. The sequence continues at coordinate 11,159,986 of JAOPSE010000012.1, forward strand.
TATGTAGAAAGAAATTAATAATGTATAAATAGCCTCAGAAATCTATGAAATTATACGAAGGTACAACATATGGCCACATATAGTTATAAAAAATAATGGGACCGTAAAATCCACAGGATGTCAACGTTTCTTCTATTTTATTTCCACTTATTGCGTGAGTTACACGTGAAATCACTCTAAGTATCCAAGTTTCAACATAATCAATACTTCACTTTACCATTTTATGTGGGAACTTGAGATTATCTTCTATTAAATGTTTATTAGTATTAATTTACTTGCAATTTCGTGGTCGAACAAGAATATTTTTTTATAACCAATTAATGCATTATCCGACAAGTATCCGATATCCGATCAAATAATATCCGTATCCGTCACTTATCCGCCCGGATAAATATCCGGTCCCTGTATCCGTATCCATCCTGTTTCTAACTATCCGTATCCGATCCCGAATCCGTTTTAAATATATTAGGGTAGGATACAGGATGAGCTAATATCCGTCCGTATCCGCCCGTTTTCACCCCTACTGTGTAAGCTTGAGAAGATATTTCCACCCGGCGTCTTCAATCCAATGCAGCATTTGATTCTTCATCTCCCCTATGAGGCACGAATGGGGGGCCCGTGCAGGGACGTTGGTGCTATCCAATCGAGAGATGTCTAAAGACTATTCGAAAGAAATGTAGAAATAAATGCAAAATCGAGGCTTCCATTGCAGAGGCATACATTCTAGAGGAGGTGTCAAACTTCACAACAACTTATTATGGTGACAAACTGCCGAGCGTGCATAATCCACCCCCTCGTTACAAGAATGGCGACAATGAATCGAACCTTAGCATATTTCGAGGCCAACTCGGAAGCGCAAGTAGCTCGACCACCAAGACCCTGACACATGAAGAGTGGCGGCATATCATGCTATATGTATTGACCAACCTTGAAGAAGTGACGCCATACATGAAACAATTTCTTCATGAATTCTGGCGTCGATCAAGGGAGCCCACTCCACAGGAATATGACACTCTTCTTAGAAAGGGTGCGAGAAATGGATTGCCCAATTTCATTTCCTGGTTCAAACGTAAGGTACATGCTTAGTTTGTCAAAGAGATCCGTCTATGAACTCAATTTAGCGTCTTTTAACTTGTGAATACTTGCAGGGCCAAAGAGATCCGTCTATGAGTGCCGAGTTGAGACAAATAGCCAACGACTTTGCTTATAGGGTCAAGAAATATTCTGGGTATGATGTCAATGGATACCGTTTTCGCACAACAAACTACGACCAAAGTCAGCCCAATCGGAAAACAACGTGTTCTAGAGTCTTTACGCCCGGCCTTGATGATGTCGATTATTTTGGACGAATCGAAGAAATATATGAACTCAATTTTTATGGTTCCAAACCTCTTACTCCAGTGATACTCAAATGTCATTGGTTTGATCCTCAAGTGACGAGACGGACACATTCTAATCTTGGGATAGTCGAAATTCGACAAGATTCCACCTTACCAGGAGACGATGTCTATATCGTGGCCCAACAGGCCACACAAGTGTATTATCTCCCATATGCGTGCCAAACGAAAGAACATATTATGGGTTGGGATGTTGTGTATAAGGTATCGCCGCATGGGAGATTACCTGTTCCTAACGATGAAGATTATAACTTAGACCCGGACACATATGATGGAGAGTTCTTCCAAGAAGATGGGCTAGAAGGACGATTTGAGATAGACTTAACCGAAGCTATCGGAATGGACGTAGATATTGAAATGGTTGTTGATGAAGAGGGTGATGAGGTGCAAAATGATAATGACTTAGTAATCCTTGAAGGCAATGATATTAATGACGAACTTGCGCCTTCAGATGGTGTTGACTATGAAATGGTTGATAGTGATAATGAGAGTTATGATCCGGCTAACCCCGACACATATGAAGATTATTTTTAATCGATGTAATGCTATATGACTTTTTATTTCGCACCTATTTTTAAATACACCTTTTTATATGTGCTTATTTGTTTACTATTAATTGTAGGTTGTTGGATAAATATGGTGGGCGGTTGGCTGAGGAGGAGGGGGGAGGAGGAGCAGGACGGCGGACGAGGCGGAGCAGGACGAGGCACAGCAGGCGGCGCAGCAGGACGACCTTGTCCAGCAGCAGGCGGCGCAGCAGGATGACGACGACCAGCAGCAGGACAACGACGAAGCTCAGCAGGCCGCCTTAGGTTCTGGTGCCTCAGGTTCAAGGAGCGTCTACCTGCGAGGTCCCGTGAGTCTCTCTCAGTGTCCATACTTCGGGACAGGCAGCCGCTGATTTGGCCAGATGGGGAGAGGCATGTAACTTTATGTTCTTCATTCTTGTTCATATTATGTGTTCAAAATCATAATATAAACTAATACTTTTTATTTATCACTTGGACAGGTCTTGGACGGTTGTGGATTATGCTGGGGGGTCATCGTCGCAACCCCAATGGCATCCTCGGCCTGCTGTGCAGGGAACACTTCCCTGGACTGGTTGAGTACGCCAGAGTGATGGGCCCAGCCTACAGCTTCGACCACTACGCCGTCGCCCCCGATGCAGTAGACCGGGACAACCGGGAATTCAATAACAAGGCGGAGCGGGTGAAGCAAGAGTTGTGGGTAAGTCTTAGTATAATGTAAAATATGTCGCATTTGTTGCACATTCTTGAAATAATGTATGGATACATCGTTTTTGTATGCAGGATTTCTTCAGATGCGAGGCTGGATACGAGGCTAGGGCGGATGTGGTGGCCACCACGACCTGTAAGAAGCTCATCGTGGACATGCACTATGAGGCCCGAATCCAGGCCATCGTCAGCTACCACGGCTCCGTCCTTGGGGAGAAGGTGACCAAGCAGCAAGCCCGAACCATGTCGTTGACCAAGGACCAGTACCTGTAGGTAAAGTCATGCATGTTTGGTAGTAGTACTCCATGCATGAATTTTATCTTCTGATATGCACTTTACGTGTTTACTTTGTAGATGATTCCATATTGGTGCGCCGCACATCCTCCATGCTGGGAGCAGATGGTGGATAGGTGGTGCTCGCCTGAGTGGGACGAGGCGCACAACGCTAGCCGGGAACGACGTCTGATGATGCAAGGTCCCTCCCACCACCAAGGCAGCCGGAGCCTAGGCCAATATGCAGAAGCATGGGTACACCCTCTCGTTGCTGTAGACCTTACTCCATCTTCTTGGCCTATGCTATGGCCCATAAGGGCAAGGCGACGTCCGACGTCACCTACAACCCGGATGACGGGCCCAAGGCCTACAGCAACCCCGCTGTCTACAGCCGCCTTCATGACTACACTGCCATGGCACAGAAGGTCCATGGCCCAGAATATGATCCAAGCACCGAGTAGATCGACCCCGATGTGCTCATGAGGGTCGGAGGAGGCAAGAGACATGGGTGGTACTAGATTGCGGACGGGGCGATCGACTCATCCTCCACTCCCACTCTGTCTTAGGTGCGAGCAAGGAGCACGGGCTCGAGTCCAGCCATACGACCTCGGCACGACAGCTCACAGCATCGCATACAACAACTTGAGGTTAGTGCTTCTGTAACTCGTCATTCCTTGAGTTATATACCTTCTCTTCGAGTTACTATAACGTTGGCTTGTAATATTACAGACCCAGCTAGAAGAAGAGAGGAGGGAACGTCAAGAGATGGAGGCGAGGATGATGGCGGAGCGGGAGGCGGAGCGAGCGGAGCGGGCGGCTCGCCTGGCAGATCAGCAGAGGATGGCAGAGATGTTCCAGTACATGTAGAGCCTTGGCGCCGCACAGGGTTTCGCTCTGCCACCTCCATTGTTCCCTACAGTTGACCCTGGTCTGTTCCAAACTCCTGTGAGTATCAAAATTGTAGTTTGATGTTGGTAATATATCTGGTATAACATATGCAATCTCTTCTCTATGTAGGGACAATCTAGGGCGGCATCCAACGACCCTCATGGATCGCCCAGTCCATCGCCGCACCAGTCCAGCCGCCCACCTCGATGAGACTTATGTTGTGACTTCAAAGACGTGAGAACTTATGAGATACTTGTGAGATACTTGTGAGATACTTATGAGATACTTGTGACTTCAAAACTTCTTGGTAATGTTGTGTTTGGATACTTATGTTTGTGTTGGATACTTATGTGAGAACTTGATACTTATGAGACTTATGTTCTTGAGTGTCTTATGTTTGATTTATGGTCTTTGTGTGATATGTGATGATGATATTTGTGATGTATATGTGATATCTTTTGTTTGTTTGGATGGAATATAAAAAACAAATAAAAAAATGTGTATACTGGTCACTTTGCCGAGTGTTACACTCGGCAAAGAGGGTCTTTGCCGAGTGTCAGGGTCATAGCACTCGGCGAAGTACCAGTACCTAGGCACCGGTATAGTTTCTTTGCCGAGTGCGGTGGCCCTGGCACTCGGCAAAGAAGCTAACAGAGGGACCCGCTGACGGATCCTTTGCAGAGTGCTGGCCGGCAGACACTCGGCAAAGTTAACTCCATCACCCCAGCGCCGTGACAGCGGCTTTTCTTTGCCAAGTGCTGCCTGGCACTCGGCAAAGTCTGTGCCGAGTGCTCGAGAAAAAAGTACTCGACAAAAAAGGCTTTGCCGATGTACTGTTCGCCGAACCCTCTTTGCCAAGTGTGACACTCGGCAAAGCCTGTGCCGAGTGTTTTTTAGGCTTTGCCGAGTGCTTCAGGCACTTGGCAAAGCGGTCGATTCCGGTAGTGAATCTAGCTACTAAGAATATTACTTTCTTAGCAAATGGTTGTTTAAGGAAATTTTCAAAAACAAGTATTTAGGATCCAAAATGCTTGCTCAAGTTTCATGACGACCAGGAGATTCTCAATTTTGGTCTGGTCTCATGATGTTTAAAGATGATTTTTTTGCGATGGGGCCGATTCCGGATTGGTGATGGACAATCCACCAGGTTTTGGAAGGATAGATGGCTTCTAAATAGACCTCTAAAAGAGTAATATCCAAATCTTTTTAACATTGTGAGAAATAAGATGGCTTTAGTTGCCGATGTACCTGGTGTCATCCCCAACCTATTCTCCCATAGACCAATAGTGGGGTAAAACTAGATGAGTGGCATAATTTGTAGCATTTGTTGGCCACAATTAATTTGGGTTCTACGCTAGAGAGATTTCTTTGGGAGGCTTATTTGGTAGGTGAATTTAGTAATTAGAGACTGAGCTAAACTTGAATAAAAAATAGAAATACATGAACATCAATCATGATGACTTAACTTTGCTAGTAGAATGACCCTTTAGGCACCAAGATCATGCTTAAGCCTTGCTCGTTCTTGCTTCCAAGTTAGAGGAATGGGTTTGAGCCCAAAAAATGAGCTTTTCATGCGAAAATCATGTAACTTTAATTAGAGATAAATTTGAGGAATCCATGACATGATTAAGTTAGAGGAATTACTGCTGTACTTTGTTTATCTCTCTCTCTCTCTCTATATATATATATATATTGCTTCTCTTTCCATTGGCGCACGCACTAGGGCTAGCTAGTGTGTTCTTTTTAAAATAAATTAAAACACACAATAAAATGTAATCTGGTCTACTCTCTCTCTCTCTCTCTCTCTGCAAACCATATGCATCACCCCGGCCGTTTCAGTTTTATATCATCTACGGTTTATTCTGTTAGACGTGGATTAAAGGGTATTGGAGAGAATTAAATCTCCTTCAATTCAACTCTATGGTTTGTCCGGCTAGATGTGGATTGGGAGTGTTGAGCCTTAAAATGGGCAGGCGGACGGTCCATGGTGGCAGCGTGGATGGTCCGCGTGTGTGCAGAATTAGGTAGGGTTCTGGATTTCTAGCGGGATTTGTTCGCAAAACCTGCTGAATTAACTCGAGAACCAACTTGTTGTGGAATAAACACCTAGAGTATTTATTGTTGATCATGATTTATATTTGGAATTTAATTTAGAAAATGTCTATTTATTCAACAGACTCTCCTTGATCTTCATCTTATTTTTTCATGTTCTTTCTTCTTAGAAAATTAGGCATTATCAGTTTTAATTTAATCTAGAAGAACAGTGTGATATATGTGATGACATGTATGTGCATGTGTGTATCACTACTCGCATAAGTAGTAAACAGAAATGAAACATGCACAAATACGTAAAACAGAAAGTACCCTCCGGAGGTACTGATGCTTTGGTTCTATTCACACGAGACATCTCATGTTTATGTTCGATGTAGTCGTAGACAGTTGATGCAGAAAGATGTACGCCATGCAGTCCCTCGAACGGTCACTAGAAGACAAACAACAGAAGTATACAAAGCGCTGCTGGTCGAACGGATGAAGCGAGCAGTCGTGAGTACGCTCCCCAAAAACCTGATCGCTCGCACACCCGTGCAAGTGTTCTGCAGATGGCGATTTCGGAGGCCTGCTCTCCCACTCTCTGTGCTCGCAGAAGGTGGGACGAGGACGTGTTGTTTCCAACGCGTGTGAGAGATCGCGCGTGTAACCAGAAGAGTGTCCTCCCCCTCCATTCTTATACGCAGTCAGAAGGAGGGGAGAAGGACAACGGACAGTAATAGTCGCGCCATTAGAACTAGAAACTAACGAGTAACTGACGTCTGTTACTAGCCATAAGACAGGAAACGGACGGTCATCATGATGGTTATAACTCCAGGAAAAATGTGCAACCGTTTGAAAGGAATATTCAGACTAAGGTCCGATCTACCACGAGCCACGGCCTCGGCCATGGCTCGATCCAGCCGGCAGCGGCACGCGCGTGCGTGGCAATCCTGCATCCTTTTCTCAACTTCTTAATAGATGCACTAGTAGTCCACCTATTTAAGTTGATTGATTTGTCCCTTGAAGTTCCAATATAGTGCTAAATTATTAGTACACCATAGCATTAAAGTGGGCCATTAGCATTGACTATTATTGAATATTAATTGGGCAAAGCCCACATTAATCCAACAATTTCCACCAAATGCTAAGTCACACAAAAATGCTCTCATCATCTCAAATGTTTGATATACTGGTGTTTCGATGGAGACTGTTAAGTTAAACATCCACCTAGAACCTAGACTACACTTAACCACAACTACACAATGGACTAGGCCTTGAATTGGCAGTTTTGTGTGCAATGAGTTTCATCTAAACTCTTTACCAGTACTAGATTGCTGAACGCATCCCCTCTAGTTGGAGCATATAAGTCAAACTCCATAGCCTTTCATGGGTATCTAGAGGCCACCTAGATCTCATAAACCATGACTAGCAGTTAACCCATATAGGTAGGTTCCTCTAAAGATGTTCTATAGGACAACATCTTTGCTTCACAAAGCCACTTGAAATATATTAAGGTGTAAACACCAACCTACCTTACAGTAAGGAAAGATATGCATCTGAAATGAGCCTTATTAAGGGTCTTTCCTCTCAGTCTACCACTAGCTTGTTTCACCATTCTAATTCACGGGATCTCCAATCACATAGATCAGGTTACCACTATGATAAACTTTTGGTGGGTCTTAGGCTCATCTCACTTGATGCATTATCTATCACACTATGTGATAGCCCCTTAGTAAATTGATCTTTCAGATTTTTAGACGTATGGACATAATCCAATGCTATTACTCCGGAGTTTCTCAATTTCCTGACAATTTCAAATGCCTCTTTATGTGCCTTGTCGACTTCATATTATCCTTAGAACTATTTATCTTAATTATCATGTCTGATTATCACAGTTCATGGAAATAGCCGACACAGGTTTTTCAACCACTGGTAAATCCATAAGGAGTTCATGAAGCCACTCAGCCTCAACTGAAGCGGTATCTAATGTTGTGAGTTCTGCTTCCATAGTCGACCTCGTTAAGATGGTCTGCTTGCAAGACTTCCATGAAACAGCGTCACATCCAAGTGAAAACACATATCCACTTGTGGCATATATCTCATCAGCATCAGATATCCAGATTGCATCACAATAACCCTCCAGTATTGTTGGGTACCCGGTATAATGGATGCCTAAACTCATAGTACCTAGTCTAATGGATAGAGCAAAACTCTCTCAAGAGCACGTCGGTGATCATCTCCCGAATTTAAAACAAATCGGCTAAGTTTGCTCACAGCAAACGAGATGTCAGGCCTCGTAGCGCTAGCTAAATATATGAGTGAACCAATTATTTAGGAATATCTCAATTGATCCCTAGCTATCCTTCGATTTTTCTTCAATAGTTTACTAGGATCATAAGGCATTGGAGCAGGTTCACATTCGCTAAAACCAAAGCGACTCAAAACCTTTTCCACATAATGGGATTGCACAAGTGTGATCCCACCATTGCCTTCTCTCAATAGCTTAATGTTAAGAATAACATTAGCTTCTCCCAAATCTTTCATTTCAAAATTATTAGACGAAAAGTCTTTTTTCTCTTTAATCACATGAAGACTTGTCCCCAAGCTTAGAATGTCATCAGCATATAGGCATAAACCTACTCCCTTGCCCCCACCATACCAACAATATACACATTTGTCTGCTTCATTTACGACCAAGCCGACAGATGTCAAGGTTCTATCAAACTTTTCATGCCATTGCTTAGGTGCATATTTTATGCCATATAAAGATTTCAATAAGTTATACACCATGCCTTCTTGACCATTTGCTACAAACACAGTTGGCTGCTCCATGTAAATTTCGTCATCTAGTTCTCCATTAAGGAATGTTGTCTTAACATCCATTTGATGGACGAGAAGACCATGAGAGGTAGCCAAAGAAAGTAGCACAGGAATTATGGTCAATCGAGCCACATGTGAGTAAGTATCAAAGAAATCCTCACCTTCCTTCTATAATAGCCTTTAATTACAAGCCTCGTCTTGTACCGTTCAATAGTACCATCAGGCCTAAGCTTTTCCTTAAACACCCATTTACTCCCAATGGGCTTACACCCATAAGGACGTTCAACAACCTCCCAAGTTGCATTAGACATAATACAATCCATCTCACTCCTTATTGCTTTCTTCCAAAAGTCAGCATCAGGAGAGGAATATGCCTCTTCAATGGTACTTGGTGTGTCATCCACAAGATATACAATGTAATCATCACGAAAGGACTTTGCAATCCTTGGTCTCTTACTCTTTCGAGTTGATACATTGTCATCTTCCACAGGATTATGTATATGGGATTCCTCAGTGTGTTCTACCGGAATAAAATGCTCATGGGGTATCGTTGGTTCATCATTAGACATATCATGTGTAACTTTCATAGGAAATTCGTCCTCAAAAAATGTAGCATCTCTAGACTCCATAATTGTACCAACCAACATGTCCGATACTCTAGAGTTTATTGTTAAAAACCTATATCCAATGTTGTGGAAAGTATACCCAAGGAAAATACAATCAACAGTTTTCTATCCTAATTTGTGCTTCTTATTAATTGACACATTCACTTTAGCCAAACAACCCCAGGTGCGCAAATAGGAGATATTTAATTTCTTCCTTTCCCATTCCTCGAATGGTGTGATTTCTTTGTTCTTTGTGGAAACTTTATTTAGGACATGACACGTCGTCAAGATTGCCTCACCCCACCATTCCTTAGATAGTCCCGAAGTCTCTAACATGGTGTTAACCAAATCAGTTAGAGTACGGTTCTTTCTTTCAACAACCCCATTGGATTGTGGTGAGTATGGCGGTGTCCTCTCGTGAATAATACCATGTTCCACACAAAAATCAGGAAAATCACCCGAAAAATATTCTCCACCACGATCAGACCTTAACCGTTTAATTTTCCGCTCGAGTTGATTTTCAGCTTCATCGATGTAGGTCTTAAAATAATGCAAAGCTTCATCTTTTGATTTTAAGAGATACACATAACAGAATCTAGTAGAATCAAAGTTAAAAGTAATAAAATATTGCTTGCCTCCTTTAGTCAAAATTCTGTTCATCTCACATAAATCAGAATGTATTAAGTCTAGTGGTGCCGAATTCCTCGCCTCCGTAGCCTTATGAGGCTTGCGAGGTTGCTAAGATTTCACGCACACATGGCACTTAGAACCTTTGACTAAATCATATTTCGGTATTAAATTTAAATTTGCTAACCGTGAGGCACAACCAAAATTGATATGACAAAGTTGGGAATGCCAAATATTTGACTCATTTGAAACAACATTGTTCACAGACTTATTACATGTATCATGCAAAGATAAGCAGGACAAGCCTCCATTGTCATAGCCTTTCCAACAAATGTTCCATACTTTGACAGTATACATTTATTAGACACAAAAACAAGTTTATAGCCATCTCGACATAATTATGAGTCACTAAAAAGATTCTTTTTGATAGAGGGGACATCTTGCATGTTCTTCAATATCATTGTCTTTCCCGAAGTAAACTTCATAATGACTGTACCAACACCAAGAACACGTGCATGTGATCCGTTCCCCATCAGCAAGGCTCTAGTCCCTTTGCACTGATAAGAAGAAAACAAAGAAATATCAGCACACACATGAATATTAGCACCAGTATCAGCCCACCACTCAGGGGATTGACACACTGAAAGAACGGTAAGTAAAAGATTACCATACCCCGATGTTCCTTCTCCAGTCTCGCTAACAACCATGTTTACTGTTTTCTTCTCTTGAGCTATTTTTGTCTTGCTTAAATTTGTGGTCTGGACAAGCATTTGCCCAATGATCAATACTCCCCCAAACAAAGCAACCAACTCCTTTGTTCTTCTTTTTGAATGTGGCTGCCTGCTTGGGCTTTGTGGCATTTTGTTGCTTGTTCTTCTTTTTATTATTATGTGATGCATTGGAATTCTCCTTTTGTAACATATTGGCACTATAAGTCTCAATTCCTTTTCCATGAGTATCTTTTGCTCTCGCCCTCTCCTCAACATATAGAGAACCAATAATCTCAGCCACACTTGTCGGGTGTGATAATTAGGGGTACCCGAATTACACCTCTAAAAACGCGCTCAGGAAAGGTTAATTGCCCGGACGTAATCCCCGAAGGAAAGAGGCCAGGTTATCTCCTCACTCGAGGCCCACCGTAAGGGTCTTCCCCATAAAAGCGCCACCCTAACCGAGGCCTCCCTCCCCCAAGGGCCCTCCAAAATCATCGCCTAAGAGCATCTCCAAGAGACTCTTTATTTTTTATTATCTATTTGACTATTTATTTGTCTCTTTATAAATATTAAACTCTATATATAACATCTCATTCCAATAGACTCTCCAAAATGCAATTTAGCTTGACTAGTGAGAGTTGCTAGCCAAATTTGGCTAGTGAGGGAGTTAATTTAGAGAGCTAGATAGCTTAGCAAGTTAAATGGCTACTCTGTTGGAGAGCTATTATACTATTAACTAGCTAAAATTTAGCTTGACAAGCTATTTAGCTAGTCTCTTGGAGATGCTCTAAGGCAAGTCTCTGTCTTGCCCGAGCCTCTCGTGACTCATGTCACCCGTTTCCGCCTCGCCCGAGGTCACCTTGCTCTACAATCGCCATATCCGTCTCACCCGAGCCTGTCTCAGGCGAAGAGGACAAGGTACACCCGAAGGCCAGCGGGGGACACTCTCATTTAATGCGCATACATACACCACGTAGAGGCATGGGATCATAGTGGCAAAAAGACAGCGGTCACGTCCGGGCGCAACGGCGTGATTACGCATGCGCCACTATGCGTGAACACCGCATGTCATCCCTGGATGGGACACCTAATACGACGAAAGAGCATATCGGCCCTCGAGTGCAAAACTCTGCCCCGCCCGACGCTAGGCTCGCCCTCGGGTACCGTCTCCGCCTTGCTCGAGCTCGGCCTCGGCTACCTGCTCCACCGTGAATCCCGTAGGCGACCACTTCGCCAACTATGGCGCACGTTAGGGAAAGCTCGACCATCGCCTCGAGAAGACTTCCGACTCGCCCGAGCAGGGCTCTGACCTCGATATTCACAGTGAAGTACTCCCAATGTCACCCAACACGGGGATGATGATGCATCCCATAAGCAGGCTTTTCACCCATACCGAGGCCCTATTACAACCACTACAGTATGGGCATCCCCTCCCGTGGGGGCTCGGGCATACAGCCAACCCCCGGCTCTCGGCAAGAAAACAGCAAGCTCAAGTCAACAACGCAGTGCAAAGTCATGTCACCCATAGGACGCCAAGACATCTCCCCTGGAAACACGACGGCCCCCACCTAAACAGCATACATCTCCTAGGTGTATAAATAGGGCAGTCATAACTCCTCCAAGGGGGTAGGCGAAACACTTGCCAGTTTTCTCCTGTCTTACGGTATTAACACTTGCCTCAATTAGTTCTAGGGACTTGGGGACTTCCCCTCTCCCGCTATGCTTGTAATCCCTACTGCAGGCACGTCGGTGCGAGTAATATAAGCTTCATCCCCCCTCTGCTAGAAGTAGGGCCTCGCGTTGCCCGAACCAGGATAAAATTGCTTGTGTCAACTCGCACACCACCTAGATTTTGGGCACACGACATCATTACACTAGTTGGTTAGGACCGTTAGTCCAAACACCGACAACGCTAAACTCTTGTCTCTTATGTTTTAGAGTGGCAGCAAAGTCCGTCCAAGAAGGTGGTAGCTTAGCGATAATACCATCGGTCACAAACTTGTCAGGCAAGACACATGGGAATTGTTCGAGTTCCTTGGCCAGTGCATGTATTTCATGAGCCTGTTCAACTACAGGACGGTTTTCAACCATCTTATAGTCAAACAGCTGCTCCATGATGTACAACTCGCTACCGGTATCAGAAGCACCGAATTTATCATCTAATGCATCCCATAATTCTTTTAAAGATGTGCACGTTAGATAAGAATAAACATACTTGTTGGCAAGAGCGCCAATCACAGTGCCTCAAAATAGGTTATCGGAAACATCGAATATTCTCTCGTCTTCAGGAGTGAAATGTTCGGATTTCCCCTATGCGGCGTGATAGCAGTTCATTGTAGTCAACCACAGTATCATCTTACTATGCCATCTCTTGTATAAAGTCCCATCAAATGGTTGACTTGGTTTTAACGCGGCAGCTAAACCACTAACAGAAAAATACCTAATACCAGGTTTTTGGATTGTTAGAAAATTAGGCAATATCAGTTTTAATTTAATCCAGAAGAACAGTGTGATATATGTGATGACATGTATGTGCATGTGTGTATCACTACTCGCATAAGTAGTAAACAGAAATGAAAAATGCACAAGTACGTAAAACAGAAAGTACCATGCGGAGGGACTGATGTTCAAGGCACCAGTGGCTCCATTCACACGAGACATCTCATCTGTATGTTCGATGTAGTCGTACACAGTCAATGCATGAAGATGTATGTCGTGCAGTCCCTCGAATGGTCGCTAGAAGACGAACAACAGAAGTAGACAAAGCGCTGCTGGTCGAACGAATGAAGCGAGCAGTCGTGAGTACACTCCCCAAAAACCTGATCACCCGCACACCCGTGCAACTGCTCTATGGATGGCAATTTTGAAGGCCTGCTCTCCCACTCTCTCTGTGCTCGCAGAAGGTGGGACGGGGGCGTGTTTTTGCAATGCGTGTAACCGGAAGAGCGAGATTTGAAGCCAAAGAGCCCTGTGGGTCGGACCGGTGACCCTTGCTCTGATTAAACTTGAAGATCAAGAACACAGTCGAAGTACGAAATCACTGCGGATCCCTCGGCTCAACTGGTGTCTACCTAGAGAGAAAACTAGGAGCTCTACAATGAATGCTCTAAACTAATGGCAACCAAGAGATGCTGAACTAATCAGCCCTCCCCTCTATTTATAGAGTGTTATTATCACCTCCTAAACTACCCTTATTAACATAGAGCACATCCACTCCACCAGGGGCAAAATGGACCAACTCCTAGGTTTTCGATCTAACGGCCACGTCCTGCACATAGAGTTGCTTTGCCTTGACGCACCCTCTGCGATCACGCCACGTGCCGCCACCGGTTTCCTCCAAAACCGCCATCGCCGAGTTTTGAGGCCCAAACTCAGCAAAAACCCACCAACTGTAGCACTGCATACTTTTGAGGCCCAAACCACCAAACCCGCCGTGAGTACCGCACCTCGTGTGCATCCTCAATGACTAGGCGCGTGTCTCGCTAGTCCTCGACCATGCCGGCAACACGATCCATTCCACCACGTCCTCGCACGAGTGCGTGTCCTAGGTGTGAGCCACCGCGGCTGGTCACCCGGCTGCTCCGGTTCGTCAGTCAAGACCCAACACTCGCCCTTCACCGCTCCTGGTCCATCAGCATGAGCTCGCTTGACCTTTACCTCAATCATCGACCATTTTCCCTATGCTCCACACCTGCACACCACAAGTCGACCGACATGGTTGCACAAGCCTAATCTCACACTCTGGTCAGTCCACTGACTACCCCAGAGTGCTACCCATTAACGATCACTCATCATCAACCCGAACCACAAGGGACAAGTCAACCTTGTTTCTGCAATCTCCCCCTTGATGAGTGCATTGTCAACACCACCATATGAACATATGTAAGCAGAAATAGGAAGAAAAAGAGAAACTCACTCAAACGACTAAAAGCCAGATAAAAGCCAAACAAGTCATTTAGAGTAAGCAAAGCTTGGGCCCTCAAGAAATGGGCAATGACTCAACACCACTAAGCAAGAAAAGGCTAGCCCTCAATAAGAGGCAAAAGCATGGCTCAACACCACTAGCCAGAAGCCAAAAGCTCATCGGAGCAACAAAAGGATTAATCGGAGCATAAAAACCAATTCAGAGCATAAAATCAACACAAAAGCTAAAATCAAAGCTAGTTCCTCCAGAAAGAGGCAAACGACTCACCACAACTAGCAAAAGCTCCAAAAGGCTCAATTTTCCTCCCCCATGTCACAATACTCCAAAAACTCTCCCCCAGAGACCAATAGCTCCAAATAACACATCTCTCCTCTTGATAGAGCAACCAAGAAATCTCAAAATCTCTCCCCCTTGTTGATAAGTGAACTCATCAAGCATAAACAAGGATAGAAAGAAAAACTTCCCCTCGACAAGAGAACTTCCCTTGAGAAAATGCAGAAATGCAACAGAGAGTAGGAAATGGAGAAAATGTAGGAGCTTCAGGAGTTTACAGTCAGAGTGTAAAAATGTTCTAAGTGGTGTTGTGCTAAGTGTGAAGCAATAAATGCATGTGCTAGCAGATGCTCAAATTGATCATATGCACAAGATATGTGAAGTGTAAGCATTTTGATTCAGTTTTAAGCATTTCAAAAAGGTGTTCACCACAAAGACAACACTAAGCATATAGTAAGCAGGAAATCAACTAAGTGTCAGTCACAGGTAAACAAGGTGAACTACCCCAAACAACAGTCACTCATCATGCTAGAAACATACCTGAAATAAATACCATATGAATATGAGCAAAAGGAGCCTAAGCATGCCATAGCATCATCATGTACACAAAGAACATACTACTAGGAGCCTAATCACATTCTAGCAGTTATACAAATGAAGCTCAAAATATCCTGATATGCAGATATAATACAAAAGAAAATGAAAGACTAAAATCTACATGAAAATGTAGAATATAAGAAGAAAAGACCAAAAAGGGAGCCCTCTAATCAAAAAGAGAAATAAACACCCAATTCCCCTCGTAAATGAACAAATGTTTTTTGATCAAGGGGTTTGGTCAAAATGTTAGCAAGCTTGTGATTTGTATCAACGTGGCATAAATCGATGTCGCCTTTCTCATAATGATCACGAAGTGAAAGCAAACCTCAATGTGCTTGGTCCTCGAATGTAGCATATGATTCTTGGCAACACTTATGGCACTCATGCTATCGCAAAGCAGAGGCACATGATGAAAATTCAAGCCAAAATCTCGTAAGGTAGTCATCATCCAAAGTAACTGCGAGCAACAGCTAGCGATAGCAACATACTTGGCCTCTATGGTAGACAGGGCAACACTAGACTGTTTTTGAGAAGATCATGAAACCAGCGATGTCCCCAAAAACTAACAAGTCCCAGAAGTAGACTTGCGCTCCAATAGGCAACCCGCAAAATCAGCATCAGAGTAACCGCACAAAGACCGAACGGACGATGAGGAGTACCATAAACCAAGCTCAGGAGTGAAACGTAGGTACCTCATAATCCGCTTCAAAGCCTTTCTATGAGATGTGTGTGGGGAAGCCTGGAAATGAGCGCACAGACACACTATGAAGTGTATGTCCAGCCTCATCATAGTCAAGTACAGGAGAGAGCCAATCATGCTCCAGTACTCCTTCTGGTCCACGGGTTCACCATCCTCATCAGTATCAAGCATCGTCGAGGTGGACATGGGCATAGAAAGAGGCTTGCCCTCGCCCATGTTGAACTTCTTTAGGATGTCTTTTGTATACTTGCCTTGATGCACAAAGGTCTCGTCTTGGGTCTGCTTGATTTGCAGCCCAAGAAAGAAGTTCAGCTGGTCCATCATGCTCATCTCAAATTCCCTGCTCATAAGATTTAGAGTGAGTGACTCGCTCATGAAGCTCCCCTATCATTTGCTAAGGTGGGTGACGACGCTGAATGTGTTGTTGAGCCTTCCTTGCGGAAGTGCCCCCCTCAATAGTAGCATCAACTCCTCCATCCTCACCAGGAGCTGGCTCGAGCGGACCCCAAGTGGTGGAAGAAGTGGGCTCGGGTTTGTCAGCCGTAGTAGTGGAAGCAGGCTCAACTGGGGTAGCCGATAGAGTCGGCTCGGGATCACCCCAATCGGCGACGTCATGCTCCTCCTCCACAAAGATGGTCTGTCCCATCTGATCTGGACCTGTAGGCCCAAAGATAGGGGATGGACAAGGTGTAGTCTCATCGAAAGTAACCTCACAAGTCTCCATAATATGGTTAGTCTCCAGGTTAAGAACACGATAAGCATGAGAATGTAATGCATAACCCAGAAAAAACCCATCAGAAGATCGAGACTCAAATTTGTCTAAATTTCCCTATTTCAGCACAAAGCATCTGCAGCCAAACAACCTAAAATGGCTAACCTTGGGTGGCTATCCAAATCGTAGCTCATGAGAAGTTAAATCCCAAAGATTCTTGTCCTATGAGTACGTGACTTAAATCCCAAAGATTAGCCTGAAAGGCCCTCTAGGGACTTAGAATACCAGATCAGACTGAAACACAAACCAGTGTTGTTTGTATGCACCAAAAACACTAAGAACTACAGACCCAACTTCTTGGAAATTATCAGAGTCAGAATCTCTAGAAAGTTAGAGCGTCAGTGTCGCCCTTAGGTCTGGCAGTGATGCAGTTCTGGTAGTGCCGCGCACACGGGCGGCAGTGCCGGGCAAGCAAAAATGCCCAGAACAATCTCAAATTTGATAGACAGTTTGCGCGGGGTGTAAGAAGTTCTCAAGTGAATTATGAACCCGAACAAACTAGAGATCAAATCACAGACCAGAAATCCCGAGATGGATGGGGTTTTCTCAAAACAAACTTAAAGATAACTCATCTCGGATCACGACCAAGAACTGCACTGTGAGGACATATGCAATGATCCAAAGAGTCTATCTCTCCACAAATCAATCCCCAACAACATCCATATCAAAAGAACTCAAAGGATCTCCACAAAACCACAAGATAATGGAAAGGGAGAAACCAAAGACACAAGACTTTAGAAATCCAGCAAGGGTACTGTCGGGGACCATAATTAGGGGTACCCCCAAGACTCCTAATCTCAGCTGGTAAACCCCATCAGCACAAAGCTACGAAGGCCTGATGGGCGCGATTCAGACCAAGGCTCCGCTCAAGGGACACGATCCCGCCTCGCCCGAGCCCGACCTCGGGCAAAGACAGCCGACCCCGGAAGATTCACGCCTCGCCCAAGGGTCCCCTCAAGCAACAGATGCACCATCGACTTGCCCGAGGCTCAGCTCGGGTAGGCTTCGCGGAGAAGCAACCTTGGCCAAATCGCCACACCAACCGACCGTATCACAGGAGCATTTAATGCAAGGATCGCTTGACACCTTATCCTGACGCGCGCTCTTCAGTCGATAGAGTCGAAGTGACCGCAGTCACTTCGCTGCTCCACTGACCGACCTGACAAGAAAACAGCGCCGCCTGCCCTGCTCCGACTGCCGTGCCACTCGCCAGAGTGAGGTTGACAGTGGCTAAGTCCAGCCTCGGGCGACATAGGAAGCTCCGCCTTGCCCGACCCTAGGGTTCAGCCCCCGTCTCGGCCTCGGAAGATGGACTTCGCCTCGCCCGACCCTAGGGCTCGGACTCAACCACGACTTAGAAGACGACGAACTCCACCTCGCCCGACCCCAGGGCTCGGACTCAGCCTCGGCTCCGGAAGACGACGAACTCCGCCTCGCCCGACCCCAGGTCTCGGACTCAGCCTCGGCTTCGGAAGACGACGAACTCCGCCTCGCCCGACCCCAGGGCTCGGACTCAACCTCGACCTCGGAGGAATCGCCACCTCGCCCAAACTCGGGTCCGGACCGGCCACGTCGCCAGGGGGGCCATCATTACCCTACCCCTAGCTAGCTCGGGCTACGGGGAACAAGACCGGCGTCCCATCTGTCTCGCTCCAGTAAAAAAGTAATGATGACACCCCGCACGCTCCATGACGACGGCAGCTCCCAGCCCCTTACGTCAGCAAGGAGACGTCAGCAAAGACCCGACAGCCCCGACAGCTGTACTTCCGCAGGGCTCCAGCGCTCCTCCGACGGCCACGACATCACATGAACAGGGTGTCAAAACCTCTCCGACTGCCACGACGGCATGTACTTAGGGCTCTAGCTCCTCTCTGCTAGACACGTTAGCACATTGCTACACCCCCCATTGTACACCTGGGCCCTCTCCTTACGTCTATAAAAGGAAGGTCCAGGGCTCTCGTACGAGGAGGTTGGCCGCGCGGGAGAACGGGCCGACGCATAAGGCTCTCGCTCTCTCTCTCTCCCACGCGAACGCTTGTAACCCCCTACTGCAAGCGCATCCAGCCGCCCTGGGCGCAGGACAACACGAAGGCCGCGGTTTCCCCTTACTGTTCTCCCCCTTTGTGTCCCGTCTCGTGCCAACCCATCTGGGCTGGGACACGCAGCGACAATTTACTCGTCGGTCCAGGGACCCCCCGGGGTCAAAACGCCGACAGGTAAAAACTAAGATTTGAAGCCAAAGAGCCTTGTGGACCAGATCGACGACCCTTCCTCTAATTAAACTTGAAGATCAAGAACACAGTTGAAGTACAAAATCGTTGCGGATCCCTCAGCTCAACTGGTGTCTATCTAGAGAGAAAACTAGGAGCTCTAGAATGAGTGCTCTAAACAAATGGCAACCAAGAGATGTTGAATGAACTAATCAACCATCTATAACACCCAAAATCCATTTTGGGTTTTATAAAGGTTCTCCAAAAGATTTGCGTTAAAATGTCTTTTAATAATGATTTCCTTCCTCTATAAAGTACATCTCTCTAAATTATTTAATAATAAGTTGGTAATCAAAACTTAAATAAATAAATAAATAAAATAACTTATGGAAAATAATGTGTGGGTTGCATAATTGAAGCATTTTGCATGAATAAATAAATAAATTAGTTAATATAAATTATACCTGCACCATGTTGGAATTTTGTATGTGCATATTTGAATCGAGATTTGAATTTGAAACACACAAATTAAAATAGAAAACAGAAAAGAAAACAAGAAATAGAAAAAAAGACAAAGAGAACCATACCCCAACTGGGCTGAAAAAAAATCTATTTGGCCCATCTCCACCTCTTCTACAACCCACCCGCGCTAGGCCCACACCTCATACGCAGTGGCGTGCGCCCCGCTTCCCCGTTCTCACTGAATGTGGGCCACCTTTGTCGGCTTCTTCAACCACACGCTCGGACTCCTGCACACCATAACAAGCGCCCAAGATCGCCGATAACCACATGATCCGACTGTTGCGGCTTGGCGTCCACCCTGGGGACTATAAAACCAGACACCGAGCTCCTCCCCCCTAATCCCCTAGATTTGTGAGCAAGACCCCCGGTGCCATGTGAGAGCAGAGAAGGAGGATGAGTGCGGGAGGGCAGACCGCCACAATGGATTCCATTCACGCCATCGTTCGGGTCCCAACAAGATGGGACATAGGCTTCGTGGGATCGATCGAATCGTGTGCATTGACTTGTTGCGCGGGCAGAATTCGAGTCGGGAGGAATTCATCATCAAAACAAAACGTCGCCATGGAATTACGCCTCGCCGTGGGCGTATGGTACCTTCGGCGTTCGGAGTCCAGCTACTGGTCGTGGGAGATCGCCTGATCGTGTCGATGCTCATCGTGGCGTCTTCGGACGATGAAGGCCACTAGCTCCGACCGCATTGCTCGCCGGAGCCCGATCTCTGCCACATTGTCATGCCGCGTTGTGTGCGGCTATCTCTGCGCCCTTGAACTTCGGTGAGTAAGCCTCTGTCAACTTCGTTGTGTTTTGGGCATCATGTAGCGGCTATTGGTAGGGGGTTTTGGGCTCGGGGCTGCCGGATTGTTGCTCGCCAGCGACACCCGCCGCCGTATGGGCATCTGCGCCGTCGTGGCCAGCCAGCAGAGGAAGACAAACCTATGAGGGCCATTGATGATAGAATGAACTGTGTAGATTGTAATGGTGGTACCGGTTGAGTTAGATTGTGGCTATGCCGTTGGATCGGGATCGGGTGATTGGAATTGCATCGCGGCATTTAAAATCGCGAGCATTGAATTCTGATCCAAGGGTCGTTAGCGCATACTGGTTCAGTATTATGGAGATTTAATCCTAGCCCAAGGTCGAGTTTTGGACGATCTAGAATAATGCGTACCCCTTCGGTCTCGGATTAGTGCAAAAGAGCCCCTGACTTTGTCCCTATTTCACGCGTCGTCCTATTTGGTATTGTAGGGCCCCTCTATTTAATGTTTAAATTACAAACAAGTCCTTGGGGATTAACAGTTAAGCCCTGGAGGCCATTTTTAAGCATAAAAACAAATACCAAATAAGTGGGAAGCTTGTAAAATTCATAATTATCATATTTTAACTCCGATTTTATCCATTCCAGTTGCGCTATCTTCGAAATAAAATTATCTACGCAGCAACAACACTATTCATAGCATATAAAGTACTTTTATACTTAGACATTTATTTAACTTATGTTCACTAGACTAACTCTTCTGATCGAGGTTAATATGTCAAAAATTATATTTTTCCTAAAATATTATCTCTAATCAAGTTATAAACTTATAATAAGGTATCTCTTTAGATTATCTTTCTCACATAGTTTATAAGACCAAATTAAGACCTAGTTTTAATTGCTTAATAACATAGGCCTTCGGAAAACCATATCTTCTTAACCGAAACTTCGAATTTAGTAGTTCTCGAACCCCCGCTCTCGTAGCATCGCATAAAATATTTTTTTATACTGTTTGTTCTCATGTTTGGTGTACTGTTATTTTTATGTGATCCTTGTCTGTTTGAATGTATTGCTACGAATAGCGGTGAGGTCACGAGAATCTGAAGACCAACTTGGTACCTGGGAATCTCGAGTCTAAGTCAAGTTGTGCCCTTGATCACTTTTCTTTACCCAATAATGTTCCTGTTAATCACTGTGACATGCTCAGGTTAATTTGATGGGACCTAATAGGTTCCCCTAGCATTGTTTATCCCCTACCTTGCAAACAGAAGCACTATTGAGTAGTTTTGCTATTGCTCTACCTAGTTTTGGGAAGTTAATATTATATTATGATCATGTTCCAGTTATACTACTGTTTTAATTATTGTTCATGACAAGATCATTTTGTTAATTGGAACATGGAGCGACCACCCGGGAAAACAGTGCTACCACAAGGGTGGTGTCGGCGTTCCGAGACCGGGGGGTCCCTGAGCCGACGAGTGAATGTCGCCGCGTGCCCCAGCCCAGATGGGTCGAGCGCGAGGGCGAGCGCGAAGGGGGGAGAGCGAGGCGGCCGGAGACCGGCGTGAGAGAGGTGGGAATCCCGCGGCCTTCGTGTTCGTCCCGCGCCCAGGTCGGGTGCGCTTGCAGTAGGGGGTTACAAGCGTCCACGCGGGAGAGGGAGTGAGCGGCTTCAAGCGAGCGCGTGTCTCGTCCTCATCCCCGCGCGGCCAACCCTCTCTAAGAGGGCCCTGGTCCTCCCTTTTATAGGCGCAAGGAGAGGATCCAGGTGTACAATGGGGGGTGTAGCAGAGTGCTACGTGTCTAGCGGAGGAGAGCTAGCGCCCTAAGTACATGCCGTTGTGGCAGCCGGAGAGATTTTGGCACCCAGCTGGTGTGATGTCGTGGTCGTCGGAGGAGTGCTGGAGCTTGACGGAGGGACAGCTGTCGGAGCGGTTGGGTCCTTGCTGACGTCCTCTTGCTTCCGTAAGGGGGCTGAGAGCCGCAGTCGTCACAGAGTATGCGGGGCGCCATCATTGCCTATCTGGCGGAGCGAGCCAGATGGGACGCCGGTCTTGTTCCCTGCGACCCGAGTCAGCTCGGGGTAGGGTGATGATGGCGCCTCCTGTTGACGTGGCTGGTCTGCGCCCTAGGTTGGGTGATGTGGAAGCTCCTCCGAAGCCGAGGTCGAGTCTGTCTTCCGTGGCCGAGGTCGGGTCCGAGCCCCAGGTTCGGGCGAGGCGGAGATTGACGACTGGTGCCGGGGCGGAGTCCGAGCCCTGGGGTCAGGCGAAGCGGAGTTCGTCGTCTTCTGGGGCCGAGCCCAAGTCCGAGCCCTGGGTCGGGCGAGGCGGAGATCGTCGTCTTCTGGGACTTAGCCCGAGTCCGAGCCCTGGGTCGGGCGGAGTGGAGTTCGCCGTCTTCCAGGACTTAGCCCGAGTCCGAGCCCTAGGTCGGGCGGAGTTCGCCGTCTTCCGGGACTTAGCCCGAGTCCGAGCCCTGGGTCGGGCGGAGTTCGCCGTCTTCTGGGACTTAGCCCGAGTCCGAGCCCTGGGTCGGGCGGAGTGGAGTTCGCCGTCTTCTAGGACTTAGCCCGAGTCCGAGCCCTGGGTCGGGCGGAGTTCGCCGTCTTTCGGGACTTAGCCCGAGTCCGAGCCCTGGGTCGGGCGGAGTTCGCCGTCTTCCGGGACTTAGCCCGAGTCCGAGCCCTGGGTCAGGCGGAGCGGAGCTTCCTATGGTGCCTTTGGCCGGGCCTGACTGCCTGTCAGTCTCACTCTGTCAAGTGGCACCGCAGTCGGAGTGGCGCAGGCGGCGCTGTCCTTCTGTCAAGCCGGTCAGTGGAGCGGCGAAGTGACGGCGGTCACTTCGGCTCTGCCGGCTAGGGGGCGCGCATCAGGATAAAGGTGTCAGGCCACCTTTGCATTAAATGCTCCTGCGATTTGGTCGGTCGGTGCGGCGATTTGGTCAGGGTTGCTTCTTGGCGAAGGCAGGGCCTCGGGCGAGCCGGAAATATGTTCACCGCTGAAGGGGGGCCTCGGGCAAGACGAAAATCCTCCGGGGTCGGCTGCCCTTGTCCGAGGCTAGGCTCGGGCGAGGCGTGATTGAGTCCCTCGAATGGACTGATCCCTGACTTAATCGCACCCATCAGGCCTTTGCAGCTTTATGCTGATGGGGGTTACCAGCTGAGAATTAGGAGTCTTGAGGGTACCCCTAATTATGGTCCCCGACAGTAGCCCCCGAGCCTCGAAGGGAGTGTTTGCACTCGCTTGGAGGCTTTCGTCGCACTTTTTTGCAAGGGGACCAGCCTTTCTCGGTTGCGTTTTGTTTCGGTGGGTGCGCGCGAGTGCACCCGCCAGGTGTAGCCCCCGAGGCCTCGGAGGAGTGGTTTCACTCCTTCGAGGTCTTAATGCCTTGCGCAGTGCTTCGGCTGGTCTGGTTGTTCCCTCATGCGAGCTGGCCGTAGCCCAGGTGTACGGTTGGGTCCCAAGTTCTCGGGCTGGTATGTTGACGCTGTCAACGGTTCGGCCGGAGCCGGGTTTGCGAGAGCAGCCCCCGAGCCTCTGCACAGAGCGAGAGGGCGGTCAGGGGCAGACTCGGCTTTTTTACATACGCCCCTGCGTCGCCTTTCCGCAAGGAGGAGGGGGGAAAGCGCCATGTTGCCCTCAATGGGCGCCGAACATGGTGTCTCCGATGAGCTGCAAGCAGGTAATCCGAGTGGACGTCCGTGCCCCGTTCGTTAGGGGTCGGCTAGGGGCCCAGAGGCACGCCCAAAAGTACCTGCGGGTGATCTGCCGGACCCGGTCCCCTGGCGACGGGGTCCGAGGGCTCGATGCCTCCCTCTGATGGGATTCCGTTACAAGATCGTTCCCGCTAGTCTCGGAAATGTCCTAGGGTACCTCGGGAGCGCAGCCCGAGCCTTGGTTATGTATCGAACGTACCTATGGTCATCCCTCGCTCGGCGTCTGAGGCGGCTATGAACCCTTCGGGGGCCAGCCTTCGAACCCCTGATCAGTAATGGGCGCGGAGCCCGAGTAGCCTGAGGCGGCCGTGGAACCCTTTCGAGGGGCCGGCCTTCGAACCTCTGACCAGTAGTGTGTGTAGGGCCCACGTGATCTGAGGCGGCTGTCGAACCCTTCCGGGGGGCAGCCTTCGAACCTCTGATCAGTAGGGGGCTCGAAGCCTGGTTCCTTCTCGGGGAAGGATCCATTTCGGGGTATCCCCCTTTCCCGGTCCCTGTTGCAAGAGAGAGAAAGAGGAAAAAAGGAAAAGGATACGAAATCGAACGACGCGGCGTACCTTTTTTGACGCGGTCATCATGGCGAAGGCGAAGCGTCGCCCGCTTCTCCTGCCAGAGGCGCCGCCGGTCCCGCCGCGGAGTTAATGCGACGGGGCGAGTGGTTGGCGGGGCGGCCGTTGTGCGTGCGCGAGCCGTTCGAGGAACGGATCACGGGTGCATTGTCTTCACGCCGTGCGAGAGGGTTCTCTTGCTGCCCCCGGACGGGACGTGAGCTTGGCTGACGACGTGGCCGCCGCTCCTGCCCGCCTGCCACCGCCACTACTGCCGGCCCATTTCTGGCCGCATTGACCGCCGCGCCAGGCTGGCGCTGCTGGGTCGTGCGCTGGGTCGCCTCGAGTCACGGTATTGGCTCCGCAGTCGAGGAGGCACGATAGTGGCGCAAGTGGCGGTGCAGTTGCATGCACGAAGCATTCGGCGCGCCGGTTGCATGACGCGTGGGCCTGCGCCTCCATGCCGGGCGTGTTGGGAGTTGGAGAAGTGCACCCACTTGGCACGGTTGCATGTCGCCTGCATGGCTGCCCACCCTTTCGCCCGCTGGTCTGGGCAAAAGTGGAGGGTCGATTGTAACCGCTGGGCGGTTGTACGCACCGCGCGCGGCGGTTTGGCTTCTTCTGCTCTGAGTCGGCTTGCATGACGTGTGGGACCCAGCCCCCGCGCCGTAGGGGAGGACCTTGGAGTGTGTTGGAGAAGACTCAGCCCGTGACGGCTGGGGACGCAAGTAGGGAGAGCCGCCTTTAAAAGGAGGGTGACCCCCTTGGGAGGCGACCATGTCTTCGCGCTCCCTTATGCATTGTGTCTTTCCACCTTCCAAGCCCCCGGATGGGGGATATCCGCCGTCTTTCCGCTTCGTCGTCGGGGGAACGCAACTCCGCGGGAGTTGGTACCTTTCAGCCGTCGTTCGGCTTCAAGGATTTTCATCACACAGCCCGGCTGTACCCCCCCCCCCCGCCGGCGGTCACCCAAGACGGTGACCACCAGCCCCTGGGTGGGGAGAAGCAAGCCGAGCTGCGATCTTGGTCCCACCCTCAGCTTCAAGGATGTTCATCATCCTCGCTGGGGTGGAGGCCGGGCTGAGCCGGAGCTCTACCTCCCGCGCGGGTTCGTGGGTCACCCTCTCCTGCGGCGTTCGAGGGAGAGGGCACTCGCCGGCCCTGCGGGCGGGTCAGACTTCGACAATACGGGGTCGGTCGACGGCAGGCGTCGTCTGCCCCAGCGCGTTGGGCTCGTCGGCTTGGCCCCCAGTGTCCCCTTCTGCCGGACGGCGGCTGCCGCGCCGTGTGCACGGGAGGACCGCCCAAGATGTCGCGCGCTGCTAGGGCGGCGTTCGTGTTCTGGGGCGGTCCTGCCTTTGCACCGGTACGGTGCCTCCGCGGGGAGGTCGGTGCCCTGCTCGTCCGGGAGGATCCGAGTGGGGATCTGCCGGCGGGCTGACGGCCCCTGTCGTCGGTGCCGAGGCGGAGGCGGCTCGAGAAGTCCCCGTCGCCGACGGGATCACCGCCACCATCCGCGCTTCGGGCCTCCGGCTCTTTGTACTTGTCCTCGCCCCTCGAGCGTCGGCGTGGGCGAGGGCAAGGTTGCAGCAGCGTTTGCCCTGAGGCCATCGCCGCTGCAGTTTGGCCACCCGTAGAGGGGGTCATTGTCACTGCTGCTGGAGCGGGCGACGGCAAGCCGTCCGTCGGTCTTCTGTTGCTCCGCAGGCCCCCCCATTGAGTGGGGTTGTTCATACCTGCGGAGGTGGAACCGGAGTTCCGTTTGTAATGGCACTTTGAATGCCAGTGTTTTTGTTCATTGTGGCTGTCGGGGCCTGAACATGTATGTATTTTCGGCACAGAGCCGTGTTTTTTCCTCATTTTCGAGCACTAAGACTCGCCTGTTGGTTGTCTGAACCGCTTCACCAAGCGTGAGTCGCCCCGTGTAAAGGTGACGAGTGAGGTATCCGTATCCCGGAGGCGTAGGAGTCCCTCGGCTCGGTCAACCTTGTTGTCCGAGGCTTCTCTAGCTTAATTAAAGGAACCCCTCGGCCGCTCTTCGATGAGCCGAGGCCAGGGGTAGCGGCGTCAACATGAACAGAGGCAGAGTTGGCTTGAAAAGAAAACCTGGTCGTTTTCAGGATCCACTTTCGAAGTAGTCAAACAGCCCGAAAGACCTTCTGGCAGAAAAGATCTTTTTTCAAGGAAAATTTCGACGCAGAGGGGGTTCCCCCCTTTTAGCCCCCGAGGGAGGGTCGGGCTTTGCCGAGGCAAGGCCGACCCTTCCTTGATGACTAAACTTTTGCTGGGCGCGAGGTATATGAACAACTTGAAAACATCTTAAGGGTAGAAGCGACGTAGCTGTTGGATGTTCCAAGCGTTGCCGTAGACCTCGCCTTGGCTGTTGGCCAGCTTGTACGTTCCGGGCTTCAGAACTTTGGCGATGACGAACGGCCCCTCCCAGGGGGGCGTGAGCTTGTGCCGCCCTCGGGCGTCTTGTCACAGCCGAAGCACCAGGTCTCCCACCTAGAGGTCTCGGGACCGGACCCCTCGGGCGTGGTAGCGTCGCAGGGACTAAGCCTCCTCCAGCTGGTCCAGCGAGTCTTCTCGGCTAGCTTGGTTGCTTTGGTCGGTGTAGGCCCTCGCCCTCGGGGAGTCGTATTCCAGGTCTGTGGGCAAGACGGCCTCGGCCCCGTAGACTAGGAAGAACGGCGTGAAGCCCGTGGCTCGGCTTGGCGTTGTCCTCAGACTCCAGACCACCGAGGGGAGTTCCTTCATTCATCGTTTGCCGAACTTGTTGAGGTCGTTGTAGATCCGAGGCTTGAGCCCTTGTAGAATCATGCCGTTGGCATGCTCTACTTGCCCATTTGACATGAGGTGAGCCACGGCGGCCCAGTCCACCCGGATGTGGTGGTCCTCGCAGAAGTCCAGGAACTTTCTGCCGGTGAACTGGGTGCCGTTGTCGGTGATGATGGAGTTCGGGACCCCGAAGCGATGGATGATGTTGGTGAAGAACGCCACCGCTTGCTCGGACCTGATGCTGTTCAGGGGTCGGACCTCGATCCACTTGGAGAATTTGTCGATGGCGACCAGCAGGTGCGTGTAGCCCCCGGGTGCCTTCTGCAAGGGGCCGACGAGATCCAGACCCCACACAGCAAAAGGCCAGGTGATGGGTATCGTCTGCAGAGCCTGAGCGGGTAGGTGGGTCTGCCTTGCGTAGAACTGACACCCTTCGTAGGTGCGGACAATTCTAGTGGCGTCGGCCACCGCCGTCGGCCAGTAGAAGCCTTGCCGGAAAGCATTCCCGACAAGGGCTCGAGGCGCTGCGTGATGGCCGCAAGCCCCCGAGTGTATCTCTCGCAGGAGTTCCTGACCTTCGGCGATGGAGATGCATCGCTGGAGGATGCCGGAGGGGCTCCGGTGGTAGAGCTCCTTCTCATCTCCCAGCAAGACGAACGACTTGGCGCGCCGCGCCACCCGCCGAGCCTCGGCTCGGTCGGAGGGTAGCTCTCCTCGGTGGAGGTATTGCAGGTACGGGGTCTGCCAGTTTTGATCAGGCGTGACCCCGCTTTGCTCCCCCTCGACGTGCAGCGTCTCGCCCTCGAGGGCCGAGGGTACCTCGGGTTGAATCGAGGATACCTCGGGCCGAGCTGAGGGTGCCTCGGAATGATCCGAGGGTACCTCGGGCTGGGCCGAGGGTGCCCCGGGCTCGGGCGTGTCGTCGACCTTGACGGAGGGTTGATGCAAATCCGGGAGAAGACGTCCGGGGGAACCGTCGTTCGCCCCGAGGCTATTTTAGCCAGCTCGTCCGCAGTCTCGTTGTAGCGCCGAGCAATGTGGTTGAGCTCGAGCCCGTAGAACTTGTCTTCCAGGCGCCGAACCTCATCGCAGTAGGCCTCCATCTTCGGGTCGCGGCAGTGGGAGTTCTTCATGACTTGGTCAATGACGAGCTGCGAGTCGCCGCGAGCATTGAGGCGTTGGACCCCTAGCTCGATGGCGATCCGCAACCCATTGACCAGAGCCTCATACTCGGCCACATTGTTGGACGCCGGGAAATGGAGGCGTAGCACGTAGCGTAGGTGCTTCCCGAGGGGCGAGATGAAGAGTAGGCCTGCGCCGGCTCCTGTCTTCATCAGGGACCCGTCGAAGAACATGGTCCAGAGCTCCGGTTGGATCGGAGCCATCGGTAGCTGGGTGTCGACCCATTCAGCTACGAAGTCCGCCAAGACCTGGGACTTGATGGCCTTCCGAGGAGCGAACGAGATTGTCTCGCCCATGATTTCCACCGCCCACTTTGCAATCCTACCCGAGGCCTCTCGGCACTGGATGATCTCCCCCAGGGGGAAGGATGACACCACAGTTACCGGATGAGACTCGAAGTAGTGTCGCAGCTTCCGCCGCGTTAGAATCACCGCGTACAGCAGCTTCTGAACTTGTGGGTAGCGGATCTTGGTTTCGGACAGTACCTCGCTGACGAAGTAGACTGGCCTCTGAACGGGCAATGTATGCCCCTCTTCTTGCCTCTCGACCACAATCGCGGCGCTAACCACCTGAGTGGTCGCGGCGATGTAGACCAGGAGGACTTCTCCGGCAGCTGGGGGCACCAAGATAGGCGCCTTTGTGAGGAGCGCCTTCAGGTTCCCGAGGGCTTCCTCGGCCTCAGGGGTCCAAGTGAAGCACTCGGCCTTCCTTAAGAGGCGGTACAGAGGTAGACCTCTTTCGCCGAGGCGTGAGATGAAACGGCTCAGAGCCGCGAGGCATCCCATGACCCTCTGTACGCCTTTCAAGTCCTTGATGGGCCCCATGTTGGTGATGGCTGCGATCTTCTCCGGGTTGGCCTCGATGCCCCGCTCGGAGATGATGAACCCCAAGAGCATGCCTCGGGGTACTCCGAAAACACACTTTTCGGGATTGAGCTTGACGCCTTTCGCCTTGAGACATCGGAATGTCGCTTCAAGGTCGGAAAGGAGGTCGGAGGCTTTCCTCGTCTTGACTACGATGTCATCGACGTAGGCCTCGACCGTGCGGCCAATGTGTTCGCCGAACACATGGTTCATGCACCGCTGGTACATCGCGCCCGCATTCCTCAAGCCGAACGACATGGTGACATAGCAGTACATGACGAAGGGTGTGATGAAAGAAGTCGCGAGCTGGTCGGACTCTTTCATCCTAATTTGACGATACCCTGAGTAGGCATCGAGGAAAGACAGGGTTTCGCACCCAGCAGTGGAATCCACGATTTGGTCGATGCGAGGCAGAGGGTAGGGAACCTTCGGACATGCTTTATTGAGACCAGTGTAGTCTACACACATCCACCATTTCCCCCCCTTTCTTTCTCACAAGCACAGGGTTGGCAAGCCATTCGGGATGGAATACCTCTTTGATGAACCCTACCGCCATTAGCTTGTGGGTCTCCTCGCCTATGGCTCTGCGCTTCTCCTCGTCGAATCGGCGCAGTGGCTGCTTGACGGGTCAGGCTCCGGCTCGGATGTCCAGCGAGTGCTCGGCGACATCCCTCGGTATGTCGGGCATGTCCGAGGGACTCCACGCGAAGACGTCGGCATTCGCGCGGAGAAAGTCGACGAGCACCGCTTCCTATTTGGAATCGAGCCCGGAGCCGATCTAGATCTGCTCGGAGGCGTCGCCGCTGGGGTAGAGGGGGACGGACTTAACCGTCTCCACTGGCTCAAAGTTGCCGGCATGACGCTTCACGTTTGGCACCTCCTTAGAGAGGCTCTCCAGGTCGGCGATGAGGGCCTCGGACTCGGCGAGGGCCTCGGCGTACTCCACGCACTCCACGTCGCATTCGAACGCGTGTTTGTACGTGGGGCCGACGGTGATGACCCCGTTGGGGCCCGGCATCTTGAGCTTCAGGTAGGTGTAGTTGGGGACGGCTATGAACTTCGCGTAGCATGGCCTCCCCAGTACCGCGTGGTAGGTTCCTCGGAACCCGACCACCTCGAACGTCAGGGTCTCCCTTCGGAAGTTGGAGGGTGTTCCAAAGCAGACGGGAAGGTCGAGCTGTCCGAGGGGCTGGACGCGCTTCCCGGGAATGATCCCATGGAAGGGCGCAGCGCCTGCCCGGATAGAGGACAGATCAACACGCAGGAGCCCGAGGGTCTCGGCGTAGATGATGTTGAGGCTGCTGCCTCCGTCCATGAGGACCTTGGTGAGCCTGACGTCGTCGATGATGGGGTCGACGACGAGTGGGTATTTTCCTGGGCTCGGCACATGGTCGGGGTGGTTGGCTTGGTCGAAGGTGATGGGCTTGTCGGACCAGTCTAGGTAGACTGGCGCCGCCACCTTCACCGAACAGACCTCCCGACGCTCTTGCTTGCAGTGCTGAGCCGAGGCATTCGCCGCCTACCCACCGTAGATCATGAAGTAGTCGCGGACCTCGGGGAACTCTCCTGCCTGGTGATCTTCCTTCTTGTCGTCGTCGCGGGCCTTGCCACCCTCCGCGGGTGGCCCGGCCCTGTGGAAGTGGCGCCGAAGCATGACGCACTCCTCAAGGGTGTGCTTGACGGACCCCTGGTGATAGGGGCACGGCTCCTTGAGCATCTTGTCGAAGAGGTTGGCACCTTCGGGGGGCTTCCGAGGGTTCTTGTATTCGGCGGCGGCGACAAGGTCCGCGTCGGCGGCGTCGCGTTTCGCTTGCGACTTCTTCTTGCCCTTCTTCTTGGTGTCGCGCTGAGTTGACGCCTCGGGGGCATCTTCCGAAGGGCGGCCCTGGGGCTGCTTGTCCTTCCGGAAGATAGCCTCGACTGCCTCTTGGCCGGAGGCGAACTTGGTGGCGATGTCCATCAGCTCGCTCGCCCTGGTGGGGGTTTTGCGACCCAGCTTGCTCACCAGGTCGCGGCAGGTGGTGCCGGCGAGGAACGCGCCGATGACATCTGAGTCGGTGATGTTGGGCAGCTCGGTGCGCTGCTTCGAGAATCGCCGGATGTAGTCCCGGAGAGATTCTCCCGGCTGCTATCGGCAGCTTCGAAGGTCCCAGGAATTCCCAGGGCGCACGTATGTGCCCTGGAAATTCCCGGCGAAAGCTTGGACTAGGTCGTCCCAGTTGGAGATCTTCCCCGGAGGCAAGTGCTCCAACCAGGCGCGAGCGGTGTCGGAGAGGAACAGAGGGAGGTTGCGGATGATGAGGTTGTCATCGTCCGTTCCACCCAGTTGGCAGGCCAGACGGTAGTCCGCGAGCCACAATTCCGGTCTCGTCTCCCCCGAGTACTTTGTGATAGTAGTCGGGGGTCGGAACCGGGTCGGGAATGGCGCCCGTCGTATGGCTCGGCTGAAGGCCTGCGGACCGGGTGGCTCGGGCGAGGGACTCTGATCCTCCCCACTGTCGTAGCGCCCCCCATTCCTGGGATGGTAGCCTCCGCGCACCCTCTCGTCGAGGTGGGCCCGACGGTCGCGGTGATGGTGCTCGTTGCCGAGGCGACCCGGGGCCGCAGGCACGGTGTTGCGCGTGCGCCCGGTGTTGACCGAGGCTTCCCGCATGAATCGGGAAGTCACGACATGAGGTTCCGAGGGGTACCCCTGCCTTCGGGAGGCGGAGCTCTCGACCCGTCGGACCGCGGCGCCTTCCAGGAGATTCTTGAGCTCTCCCTGGATTCGCCGCCCCTCGGTGGTTGATGGCTCCAGCATCGCGCGAAGAAGCATTGCTGCTGCCGCCAGGTTCTGGCCGACCCCACTGGATGCGGGCGGTGGCCTGACCCTGACGTCGTCGGTGATGCGGTGCTGGAAGCCCTGGGGTAGATGACGTATTTCTCCGGCCAGAGGTTGGCCCGCCCATGCCTACCCGACGTCCCGACGGATCGGCTCAAGCGCTCTTGCTCCCTCGTCGAGCCTGGCCTGCACCCCGCGGATTTTCTCGAGCTGTGGGTTATGGCCCCCCGCCTGAACGGGGACCACAACTAGCTCCCGTGGGATGTCAACACGAGGCACCGGCCTAGGGAGGTCACCGTCCTCCGGCATGCCGAGATGGTTGCCTTCGGAGGGACCCCCTAGATCGACGTGGAAGCATTCGCGACTTGGGACGCAGTCCTCGTCGCCGAGGCTACGGCTACCGTCGGAACAGTCGGAAAGGCAGTAGTCGCATGCGGTCATGAAGTCCCGCATGGCACTGGGGTTGCCAAGTCCAGAGAAATCCCAACAGATGCTGGGTTCGCCGTCTTCCTCGGACCCAGAGGGCCCGTAGGTCGAGACGTCCGTCAGCCGGTCCCAAGGTGACCGCATACGAAACCCCAGAGGGTTTTGACTCGCCTCGACAAGAGCGCCCGCCAAAGCGGGGTCGCTAGGCGGGTCGAGGCTGAATCCGAAAGACGTGGGATGGGAATCGGTCGGTACCTTTTGGTCGACGGGCGGCGATGAGGTCACGTCGGGGACTGACTATGCCGTCGTCTCAGGTACGAGGGTGACGTCCAGCAAGCTTTTCGCGAGCGTGTTGGCGTCGTCCGCTTGCTCGGGATTGGCGTGTCACGGGGGGACGGCGCTCGCCTTCGTCTCACACGTGAGGTCGACGCCCGGTGCGCCCCCCGTTGGGGCGCTGGGGCCGTCGACTCGCTCGACAGCCGACGAGGCGCTGTCTCCTGCTTGGCCTTGGTTGCCCCGCCTCCTCCTCCGTCGGCGGGGGAGAGGACGGGGCGAGCTCGAAGGTTGTTCTTCCACCATGCGGGGAAGACGTCGCCGATTCCGCCGCCGGCGGGCGGGTTGTCGGCCGCCACTATCGTTGTCGCACGGCGGTGGAAGGAGTATCACGTCGTAGCTGCCGTCGAGGGACATGAACTCAAGACTCCCGAAATGGAGCACCGTCCCGGGCTAGAGAGGTTGCTGGAGACTGCCCATCTGGAGCTTGACGGGAAGCTGTTCGTCAACACGCAGCAGGCCCCTACCTGGCGCGCCAACTGTCGGCGTTCCGAGACCGGGGGTCCCTGAGCCGACGAGTGAATGTCGCCGTGTGCCCCAGCCCAGATGGGTCGAGCGTGAGGGCGAGCGCGAAGGGGGGAGAGCGAGGCGGCCAGAGACCGGCGTGAGAGAGGTGGGAATCCCGCGGCCTTCGTGTTCGTCCCGCGCCCAGGTCGGGTGCGCTTGCAGTAGGGGGTTACAAGCGTCCACGCGGGAGAGGGAGCGAGCGGCTTCAAGCGAGCGCGTGTCTCGTCCTCGTCCCCACGCGGCCAACCCTCTCTAAGAGGGCCCTGGTCCTCCCTTTTATAGGCGCAAGGAGAGGATCCAGGTGTACAATGGGGGGTGTAGCAGAGTGCTACGTGTCTAGCGGAGGAGAGCTAGCGCCCTAACTACATGTCGTTGTGGCAGTCGGAGAGATTTTGGCACCCAGCTGGTGTGATGTCGTGGCCGTCGGAGGAGTGCTGGAGCTTGACGGAGGGACAGATGTCGGAGCGGTTGGGTCCTTGCTGACGTCCTCTTGCTTCCGTAAGGGGGCTGAGAGCCGCAGTCGTCACAGAGTATGCGGGGCGCCATCATTGCCTATCTGGCGGAGCGAGCCAGATGGGACGCCGGTCTTGTTCCCTGCGACCCGAGTCAGCTCGGGGTAGGGTGATGATGGCGCCTCCTGTTGACGTGGCTGGTCTGCGCCCTAGGTTGGGCGATGTGGAAGCTCCTCTGAAGCCGAGGTCGAGTCTGTCTTCCGTGGCCGAGGTCGGGTCCGAGCCCCAGGTTCGGGCGAGGCGGAGATTGCCGGCTGGTGCCGGGGCGCAGTCCGAGCCCTGGGGTCGGGCGAAGCGGAGTTCATCGTCTTCTGGGGCCGAGCCCAAGTCCAAGCCCTGGGTCGGGCGAGGCGGAGATCGTCGTCTTCTGGGACTTAGCCCGAGTCCGAGCCCTGGGTCGGGCGGAGTGGAGTTCGCCGTCTTCCGGGACTTAGCCCGAGTCCGAGCCCTGGGTCGGGCGGAGTTCGCCGTCTTCCGGGACTTAGCCCGAGTCCGAGCCCTGGGTCGGGCGGAGTTCGCCGTCTTCCGGGACTTAGCCCGAGTCCGAGCCCTAGGTCGGGCGGAGTGGAGTTCGCCGTCTTCCGGGACTTAGCCCGAGTCCGAGCCCTGGGTCGGGCGGAGTTCGCCGTCTTCCGGGACTTAGCCCGAGTCCGAGCCCTGGGTCGGGCGGAGTTCGCCGTCTTCCGGGACTTAGCCCGAGTCCGAGCCCTGGGTCGAGCGGAGTGGAGCTTCCTATGGTGCCTTTGGCCGGGCCTGACTGCCTGTCAGTCTCACTCTGTCAAGTGGCACCGCAGTCGGAGTGGCGCAGGCGGCGCTGTCCTTCTGTCAGGCCGGTCAGTGGAGCGGCGAAGTGACGGCGGTCACTTCGGCTCTGCCGGCTAGGGGGCGCGCGTCAGGATAAAGGTGTCAGGCCACCTTTGCATTAAATGCTCCTGCGATTTGGTCGGTCGGTGCGGCGATTTGGTCAGGGTTGCTTCTTGGCGAAGGCAGGGCCTCGGGCGAGCCGGAAATATGTTCGCCGCTGAAGGGGGGCCTCGGGCGAGACGGAAATCCTCCGGGGTCGGCTACCCTTGTCCGAGGCTAGGCTCGGGCGAGGCGTGATCGAGTCCCTCGAATGGACTGATCCCTGATGTTGGGGCCGTGCTTCGGTGCGCCGAAGGTCTTACACGAAGAAGCAGCTTCGGCTGAAGTCGTCTCCAAGTGATGGCCGAAGGTTCCTTTTCATGGAGCTTCGGCGTTACGAACCGACATAGAGATAGAATGACCTTCTTATCCATAGAGGTCTGAGTCAATGTTGTAAACTTTTGTAAGGGGCATAATTGTAATTTGTCACAGGCTGGGACCTGTGCCTATAAATAGATGAACAGTACCTCTGTACTGTTCACGCGAACCTGTCATTTGCCTTCGCATCACACTTGTATTCTTGCTTTCTTCAAGACCGAAGGTACATTTGTAATTCAAAATCATTTATATTCATTCATGATAGTAAAAGTAGAAATAATTCTATGATAACATTCAAATGTTTATTTTGTACCTCATGATTTATATGAACACTTCGTTCCTTGCTATTATGCTTACGAAGGTATGTCCTTCGTAACCTTCGTCCGAAATTCGTTATATCCCGAAAGGATATAAAGTCTTGGAGGACGAAGGACTTTAACTCTTAACATTTTCTGTGTTGCCTTGTTCTTAATTCTTAGCATTTGAGAACAAGCCCCCAACATTGGCGCCCACCTCCGGTGAACTCACTTCCACTTTTCTGAGCTGATGGCTTCGTTCAACAATCAAGCTGGAGCTGCTTCGGCTTCGAAGCTGGTGCTCCCGATAACAGGCGGTTCTTGCTCAGAGCCGGCTAACAAGAAGCAGAAGAAGGAGGCTCAGAGAAGGGTGCAGCATGTTGGAGTGCAGGGACCCTTCATCAAGTCAAAATGGTCCCACATTCCAATTACTTTCTCTCAGGAAGACCTTCAGCTTAAGGATTATCCTCACAATGATGCCATGGTCATCTCTTGCGTGATCAAAGGATTTCTGGTTCACAATGTCCTAGTTGATACAGGCAGTGCAGCTGACATTATATTTGCTAAAGCCTTCAGACAAATGCAAGAGCCCGAAGACAAGATTCATGATGCTACGCACCCTCTTTGTGGCTTCGGAGGGCGACAGATTGTAGCACTTGGGAAGATTACCATGCCGGTAACCTTCGGATTTGTTAACAACACAAGGACTGAGCAAATTGTGTTTGATATTGTTGACATGGAGTATCCTTACAATGCCATCATTGGCCGTGGTACTCTTAATGCCTTCGAAGCAATTCTTCACCCAGCTTATCTCTGCATGAAGATACCTTCGGACCAAGGGCCTATTGCTATTCATGGAAGCCAGGAAGCTGCTAGAAGGGCCGAGGGAAGCTGGACTGACTCCAAGGCAATCCATAACATAGATGGAGCTGAAGCTTGTGAACAGTACAAATTCAGGAGGGAGAAGGCAGCTTCAGCGGATCAGCCGAAACCCATGTTATTGTGTGAAGACATAGCAGAGCAGAAGGTGCTGTTGGGCTCGCAATTATCTGAAGACCAGGAGAAAACCCTGATAAGGTTTTTATTCAACAACAAAGATGTTTTTGCATGGTCAGCCAACGATCTCTGTGGAGTAAATCGGGATGTTATTGAACATTCGCTCAATGTTGACCCTTCCTTCAGACCCCGAAAGCAGAGGCTTCGGAAAATGTCTGATGACAAGGCTGAAGGGGCTCGCAATGAAGTAAAAAGACTCCTCAGTGCAGGAGTTATCAGAGAAGTGAAGTATCCAGAGTGGCTAGCTAACACTGTTATGGTGAAGAAGGCCAATGGCAAATGGAGAATGTGTATTGATTTCACAGATCTCAACAAGGCTTGTCCGAAGGATGAATTCCCGCTGCCAAGGATAGACTCTTTAGTCGATGCAGCAGCTTCTTCAGAGCTCATGAGTCTCCTAGACTGCTACTCAGGCTATCATCAAATTTGGATGAAGAAGGAAGATGAGCCAAAAACTAGCTTCATAACCCCAAGTGGTACATATTGCTATCTTCGGATGCCTGAGGGGCTCAAAAATGCTGGAGGAAGTTTCAGCCGAATGACAGCGAAGGTTCTCCAGTCTCAGATAGGCAGAAATGTGTTGACTTATGTCGATGACATTATTGTAAAAAGCACGAAGCAGGAGAATCATATTGCTGATCTGCAGGAGACCTTCGCCAGCTTCAGACAAGCTGGTCTGAAGCTGAACCCAGAAAAATGTGTCTTCGGAGTGAAGAAGGGTAAATTTCTTGGATGCTTGGTTTCAACAAAAGGAATCAAAGCTAATCCAAATAAAATCGAAGCTATACTTCGAATGGAGCCACCAACCACAAGAAAGGGGGCTCAAAGATTGACAGGAAGGCTGGCATCTCTCAACAGATTTATATCCAGATCAGTAGAAAGAAACTTACCATTCTTCGAGGTGCTGAAGTCAGCTGAAGTCTTTCAATGGGGCCCAAGTCAACAAAAAGCCTTCGAAGAACTGAAGCAATACTTAATAGATCTAACAACATTAACTCCACCAACGCCAGGGGCTCCTCTGTTGTTATATGTGGCAGCTTCGCACTCAGCAGTAAGTGCGGCACTTGTCCAGGAGAAGTTTGATGGACAAGTCAAGAAGCAGGTCCCAGTATATTTTGTATCTGAGGTCCTTAGTGTCTCAAAGAAGAATTATATAGAGCTGGAGAAGGTATTGTATGCCGTTTTAATGGCATCCAGGAAGCTTCGGCATTATTTCCAGGCATACAACATTATTGTTCCTTCTTCGCAGCCATTGAAGGATATCATGAGAAATAGAGAAGCTACTGGCCGGATTGGAAAATGGGCTGCGGAGCTCAATGAATTTTACATTGATTATGTGCATAGATCTTCAATCCAGTCTCAAGCATTGGCAGATTTCATTGCCGACTGGACGCCAGGGGCTCAGGACGAAGAAGCAAATAAAGATGCCGAAGTATGGACAGTGTTTTGTGATGGCTCTTGGGGAACCTTCGGAGCAGGTGCAGCTGCTGTGTTGGTCTCACCGTCCAAGGTTAAAACTTGCTATGCAGCAAGACTTGACTTCGGTTGCACAAATAATATAACTGAATACGAAGCCCTGCTCCTGGGTCTTCGGAAATTAAAGGCAATGGGAATCAGAAGGGCGATTCTTAAAACTGATTCCCAGGTTGTTTCGGGTCATATTGACAAAAGTTGCAAGGCTAAAGACCCGAAGCTTGAAAAATACCTAGACACGGTTCGAAGGATCGAAGCTTCCTTCGAAGGATTTTCTGTTAAGAATATCCCTCGAGGACAAAATGAGCATGCTGATTTGTTAGCCAAGTCTGCAGCACAGGGGCTGCCGCTACCTTCGGATGTGTTCTTCGAAACAATAAAGGCACCTTCAGTGGAGCTACTGGAAAGAGCAGTCCTTAACATTTCTCCTGTTTACAGTGAAGATTGGAGAACTGAAATAATCTCTTACCTTCAGGGTAACTTTCTATCAGATGACGAAGCTTATAATAAAAGGATAGAGGCAAGAGCTCGTCCGTATGTCATGATAGAAGGGGAGTTATACAAGCATGGAGTTTGTGCCCCGCTGCTCAAGTGCTTGTCTAGAACCGAAGGTATAGAGTTAATGAAAGAAATACATGCAGGCCTGTGTGGATCCCACATCGGATCTAGGCCGTTACTTGGAAAAGTTTTCCGCCAAGGGTTTTATTGGCCCAAGGCAGCTTCGGATGCTGCGGAGTTGGTTCAAAAGTGCGAAGGTTGTCAGAAATGTGCGAGAGATCAGAAGCAACCTTCGTCTTTGACACAGCTGATACAGCCCGTCTGGCCATTGCAAAGGTGGGGCCTCGACTTGCTGGGTCCATTACCACCGGCTCAAGGGAATCTAAAATATGTTATAGTAGCTGTGGAGTATTTTTCCAAGTGGATTGAGGCGAAACCATTAGCCACAATAACTTCGGCCACTGTCCAAAAATTTTTCTGGCAGAACATTGTCTGTCGTTTCGGAGTACCGAAGGCCATCACTGTAGATAATGGAACGCAGTTCGACTCCGAAGATTTCAGAAATTTCTGTGATCAAATTGGAACGAAGATCC
This sequence comes from Zea luxurians, assembly GCA_029449295.1. Classification (NCBI taxonomy): domain Eukaryota; kingdom Viridiplantae; phylum Streptophyta; class Magnoliopsida; order Poales; family Poaceae; genus Zea; species Zea luxurians. The sequence goes on from JAOPSE010000012.1 coordinate 11,199,153, forward strand.
ATTTTGCATCAGTCAGGCATCCGGAGTCGAATGGGCTTGTTGAAAGGGCCAACGGCATCATAATGACAGGAATAATGAAGCTAATCTTTAATCAACCAAGGGGAAAGTGGCCAGATCAGTTGACCAAAGTGGTGTGGAGCCACAATACAACAACATCAAGGTCTACAGGTTTTACCCCATTCAAGTTATTATTCGGTGACGAAGCAATAACTCCGGAAGAAGCTAAAGCTGGATCAATAAGAGTGGTAGCTTCGGCAGAATCAGGTGCCGAAGATGCTTGTCTTGTGGAAAAAGATGCCTTAGAAGGGATCAGGCTTCAGGCCGTGGAGAATATCAATAAATATCAGGCTGAAACAGTTAGATGGCGAGATAGAAAGGTCCGGCTAAAAAATATTGAGCCGGGACACTTGGTGCTTCGGAGAGTGGCCAACCCAGATACAGTCGGCAAGTTACAATTGAAATGGGAAGGGCCTTTCTTAGTAGCATCTTCGTCAAGGCCTGGTTCCTACAGATTGAAGGACATGGATGGCAACGAAATTCCAAGGTCTTGGAATTCAGATGAGCTTCGGAGATATTATGTATAACTTGATGTAACTTTTTATGTTTTTCTTTTTCTTTTTCATGGCACCCTTTTCCTTTCTAAAGGGGGAGAAAGGTTTTTAATGGGGCCATCATCTGTAATTTCCTTTTTAGTTTTATAAGAGCAAAATCCCCCAAAGAATGTAAATGTAAAAGCTGAGAACGCACCATCGAGTGCCGAAACTAAAAAAAAGAGAAGAAGCTCCAAAGACGTCCCTAAGGGGATGCAGAGCTCTGATTCCGCCGAAAGTAAAAGGCGAAGAAGCTCCAAAGTCGTCCCTAAGGGGATGCAGAGCTTACAGCGAAAAGTCAACGCTGATACCGCCTAAGTAAAAGGCGAAGAAGCTCCAAAGACGTTCCTAAGGGAATGCAGAGCTTATACTGCCTAAGTAAAAGGCGAAGAAGCTCCAAAGCCGTTCCTAAGGGAATGCAGAGCTGATGTGTGGTTGGTTCCAAAGAAATAATGGCTGAGAGTGTGGCTTCGGATATATGTTTTGGACATTCATTCGCACATTACATTACATCATGGCATTTGCATGCATAAGCATTCATTCATAGCATTTATGCACCAAAGTGGTTGCTTCGGCAAAAAGGAGAAGTGGTTTTTTATGATTCGTTATGCTTTATTGACTACAAAAGAAGAAGTGGTCTCTTATGTTTTGTGTACAAAAAAGAAAAGCTTCGGCAAAAAGAAGAAGTGGTCTCTTATGCTTCGTTGTGTACGAAAAGAAGGGAAGGTGTTTTTTCGCCCTCGGCTCAAAATACTGATTTCGTCCACATCAAAGCACTTCAGTAGAAGGGTAAGAATATATTACAGGGTATGTACAAAGTCCCTTGAGAACAGTTTAATTGTATTTACAAAAGTTGTTACAAAAGTATCCTGAGTTTTTTCCTATAGTATACTTCTACTGATCTTCATTAAGCTTCAGCTTCGGCGACAGCTTCGGCGACATATCTTAAGCATCATCTTCACCTTCGTCATCCTACATAAATCAAGGTATCGTGAGTAAAAATCAAGTGCAAAGGAGAAGGTAAGTACGAAGTATCATTTCTTACTGGTTCAAGATGACTTCGAGCTTCGTCTCCGGCCTTCTCCCGCCCGCCTTTTGTCCATATCATTTTTATAAATCTATTTGAGATACTTCGGGCGAGGTCAGGTATATCGTCCAGGATTGATGGAGACAAGGTGAAGTTGGGCCTGTTGACGATTTTTCCATGCTCGCAGCCGACCTTCAGGAATGCTGCAGCGGTACCCCGAGAAGCTACCCAGGCACAGAAGTCACCGTGCCCGGCTATAACTTCGTCAAGTTCTTCGATCTCAGCTTCAATATGATCGAACGCTTGTGGTAAATTTTCCGCTGAAGGGTTAAACTTCCCGCTGCTAGCTCCAACAGAGTAAAATATCTTTTTTAATCGTTCAATACAATTATTGCTAAATCTCAAGCATTTGTCTTGAAGGCTTGTCAATGATTTCTTCAAGTCTGAGTTGGCCTGGACTTCGGCTTCAAGCTTCGAATTAAGCTCTAGCTTCTCCTGTTCAAATTGTTTTGATTCACTGATAAGCTTCGAATTCAACTCTGATACTTTAGCCTCAGTCTCTGCCAGCAAGCCTTCGGTCGATTGGAGCTCGAAGTCTTTCTTTTCAATGATAGCAGATTGTTCTTTTATCTTGCTTTCTAAGTTTTCAATTATAGCTTCGTGTTTTTTGTCCTCCAAATCTTGCTGCATTTTCAGAGCTTTGCTCAGTAGCATGCTCTGCACAGAAACAACTTACGTTAGTAGCATTTTCATTATTAACAGCAATAAAAACCAGAGAAAAGGTTGTTTACCTTGAAGTTGGAGTAAAATAAGCTGCCGACGATATGTTGTCGTCGGTAGCGGCTGATGTCTGTCTCTAGCTTCGGAAAACCGATACTCTTTGATAGAGTACCGATTACCTTAGCTCCAGTTTGGTCTCGAATGCAGCCTAATTTTTCATCGTCCACACCTCCAAATAGGAGAGCTCCTGGCTTGTAGCCGCAAGATTTGGCGTAGTCCTTAAGTTCTTCCATTTCGGCCTTCGACAGTTTTTGCCCAATTAAATTTTGGAATGTGTAGGCTTCGTCGTCCGAAGTGTCCTCGGCTATTTCTTTCCCCTTCCCAGGCATTGTGGCCATGTTTTTTTCAGCGGCAGGGCAAGCTTCTTCTGCAGCCATGTCTTGCAAGATTTTGTCAATGTCCTCAATGGTAGTTTCTAAGTTTACATCTTCGGCTGTAGCGGCTTCGGTAGCCGCGACCTCCGAAGGTGCGACTTCGACGTTTGTGGTGCCTTCGACAGCTGGTGTTTTCTGAATTGACGCCCTAGGCGGCGTCTTGTCGATAACTTCAGTTACTGCAATAATTCTTTGCCGCTTGGGTTTGGTTATCTTCGTTTGATCCGGCTCGTCCACCTTTCGAAAAAGCTTCGTCAGTTGGAGCCCTAATGGACTTAGCTTCGTGGGCATGGGTTCAGTCATTACCTTTAAAATTTCCTCCACGTCGCTGGTAGAAGGTGGTGTGGGGGTCCCCTCTTCTTCGGATATTTTTCGCTTCGGAGTTGATATTTTTCTTTTCTTGGGAATTTTCTTCTCTTTTGCTGGTCTTTCTTCATCCTTGTTCAGAGTTTCGGCCACTCTTTTTCTTTTGTGGCCCTCGGCACCCTTGTTCAACTGCTCATAGTCAGGGTACTCGAAGCCCAGGGCATCAAGCACTCGGTTCAGCCTTCGCTTCGGTCGGGCGCCGAAGGCCGCTGTCATTAGTTGATCCTCTTTTTTGGAATAATTCCCCAGGATTTCATTGCACATCACCTCGACTGTGTCCAGCCACTCTTGGCAGGGCTTCTTAAAGAATTTCTTGAATTTGAAGTGATAGGGCAGCCGGACAAGATCCCCCTCCTTCTTCTCCCCCTTTAACTTTGGCATTTCCCATTCTTTCAGAGTAGGGAAGACTCTGAATGCCAAGAATTCTTGGACCAGATCCCTGGTACCGATATGCTCTGCAATAATTCTGAATTCATCCATTGCCTGCTGTGTTTCACCCTCTGGCGTCATGTTGCAGCGGGGTCGGGTTTCTCCGAAGATCAGCTCGATTGGACTTTGCACAAGCTTCTCCTTGTTGTCATCAACTTTGACATAGAACCATTCCGATTTCCAGCCTGCCGGCCATTTGCTTCGGTAGCTAATTACAGGAAACTTTGCCGTTTTCCGGTAGGCAAAATTGTAACAACCGAAGTTATCGTGTAGCCCATCTTTTCTGGCCTTGGTTTGATAATGCAACTCATGAACTCGACAGAAACTGTCGGCAAATGGCTCCACTGCTTGGCTTCGGAGGGCCCAAATATAAACGCTAAGTCTAACGATAGCGTTGGGAGTTAACTGGTGAAGGTAGATGCCAAACCTTTTCAGTATCTCCGCAATAATCTCGTGAAGAGGGAATCTAAGCCCAGCCTTTAAAAAGCTCTTGAAGATAACAATCTCGTCCTTCCCTGGCTTCGGGGTGGTTTCTTCTCCCCCGAAGCGAAGTAGCTTCTTCTGGTCTTCATTGAAATAACCTGCTTTCACCATCTTCGAAAGATCAGCCTTTGAAACAGTTGATTTCCCAAAATCCAGGTGACTGGGTTTGCTGGGCATGGCAATGCGGTAGTCATCTTCGGGATCAGTCCCTTCAATGTTTTCTTCTTCTCCTTCGGCAGTTGTCGGGTTTGCCTCAGCAGCAGGCATTTCTTCCGCAGTCACTAGACCGGAACGCTGCATCGCTTCGGAGATGGGCACAGTGTTCGAACCTTCGGCTTCGTCTCCCTCACGTACAACTTTGGCAGTAGATCGCACTCTCACCATTTGATTCTGAGTTTGGGGAAGTCAGATACTTTTTTTTCCTCCCGAAGCTCTTCTTTCTGACGAAGCAGACGTCGAGATGGACCTTCGCTCGATTCTGAGTCAAGCTTCGGCTATGGTGGAAAATTTTGGCAGCAAAACAGTGCAAATAGCAATGAATGCTGTGGTAACTTCACACCTACCCGTCTGTTTATATAGTGCTGCAGGTAAGAAGGCGAAGCGGCAGGATTTTTTACACCAAGCGGGCAGTCACTCGTACTCGCTGTGCAGTGGACCGCAAAGATCAAACAGTAACTCGGCAAGGTGGGCCTGGCACGCGCTCGGAAGCCGGATCGTTTCTCCGCAACGAGCTCAGGGAAGGTGTTTTTTGGACCTTCGGCTTCCCGAAGCTGAAGAGGCTTTTTTCACGGGTCAAGCTCGTTACGAAAAACGATCTAGCACCGCGAAAGGGGCTACTGTTGGGGCCGTGCTTCGGTGCGCCGAAGGTCTTACACGAAGAAGCAGCTTCGGCTGAAGTCGTCTCCAAGTGATGGCCGAAGGTTCCTTTTCATGGAGCTTCGGCGTTACGAACCGACATAGAGATAGAATGACCTTCTTATCCATAGAGGTCTGAGTCAATGTTGTAAACTTTTGTAAGGGGCATAATTGTAATTTGTCACAGGCTGCGACCTGTGCCTATAAATAGATGAACAGTACCTCTGTACTGTTCACGCGAACCTGTCATTTGCCTTCGCATCACACTTGTATTCTTGCTTTCTTCAAGACCGAAGGTACATTTGTAATTCAAAATCATTTATATTCATTCATGATAGTAAAAGTAGAAATAATTCTATGATAACATTCAAATGTTTATTTTGTACCTCATGATTTATATGAACACTTCGTTCCTTGCTATTATGCTTACGAAGGTATGTCCTTCGTAACCTTCGTCCGAAATTCGTTATATCCCGAAAGGATATAAAGTCTTGGAGGACGAAGGACTTTAACTCTTAACATTTTCTGTGTTGCCTTGTTCTTAATTCTTAGCATTTGAGAACAAGCCCCCAACACCTGACTTAATCGCACCCATCAGGCCTTTGCAGCTTTGTGCTGATGGGGGTTACCAGCTGAGAATTAGGAGCCTTGAGGGTACCCCTAATTATGGTCCCCGACAGGTGGTATAGGACGTCCTTGGCTGACTAATTAGGAAAGCTAGTGGAAGACTAACTTACCCGAAAGGGGCAAGGGCAGTAGAGGAGCTACGTATAGGGAGGTTCTCGGATCGATCATGCTGCGATGGCTTTTCGGACAAGGGATTCCTATATTGCCCTTCTGAGAAACAGTAGCGGGTTTTCGGAAGCTAGTGGAACTTTGTAAAGGCCTCGTAGTGGTACCCCGCCTCGTCTCCTCGGTAGAGATGAATGGGAAGTCACGATCCCTTGGCAAATGGGACGACTTGTGGGTAAAGATGCACAACCTCTGCAGAGTGTAAAACTGGTATATCAGTCGTGCTCACGGTCATGAGCAGCTCGGAACCTCACATGAGAATTTATGGAATTAAACTTAATTTGTCATATGCATTGTATCGTGGGTGTTATTATTAATTTTGATCTCTTACTTATTTGGGTTGGTATCTACTTATACTTAATAACTGCTAATAAAATTTTGACCAACTTTAAAAGTAATGCTCATCTTTAATCATCTTCTTTGGTAAGCCTTACACTTCACATGGGCTCCCACCTTTGGCGAGTTCATGCACATTATTCTCCACAACTTGTTGAGCGATGAACGTATGTGAGCTCACCTTGCTGTACTTACATCCTCCAGGTTAAGGACAGGTCCCACAGGATGAGGCGCATGAAGGATGTCGTGATGAGCTCGTGAGTGGTCTAGGTCGTTGTCTCCTAGTCAACTATGGGTTGCTAGATCATGGTCTTCGTATGATGTAATTATTTAACTATTTTGTACAGATCTCTGTTATATATTAATAATGTGACATTCGTTTCTATATCATGAGTCATCATATGTGTGAGACTTGATCCCATCACACTTGGTGAAGTTCGCGCCCGGATTTTGGTACCCCTAAAATCCGGGCGTCACACCATCTCCTCTATTTATAGAGGGTTATTATCACTTCATAAACTCAGACCACCACGAGTCCTAGGTGTCAGCCATCATGGCTGGTCACCCAGCTACTCCGGTCGATTAGTCAAGACCAGCACTCGCCCTTCACCACTAAAGGTCCATCAGCACGAGCCTACATGACCTTCACCTCAGTCGTCGACCACCGTCCATGTGCTCCACACCTGCACACACCATAAGCTGACCGACATGGTTGCACAAGCTTAATCTCACACTCTGGTTAGTCCAATAACTACCCCAGAGTGCTATCTATTGACAATCACTCATTATCGACCCGAGCCACGGCCAGCGGTGGTGTGCGCGTGTGGCAGTCCTTCATCCTTTTTTTTCAACTTCTTAATAGATGTACTAAATGGTCTGTCTATTTAAGTTGATTGATTTGTCCCTTGAACTTCTAATATGGTGCTAAATTATTAGTACAATATAGCATTAAAGTGAGAAGAGGAAAGGCGATTCTGCTGTGACTTAGTGATTTGGTGGACGGTCCGCCAAAATGCCAAACGGTCTGGTAGAACATAGATTTGGGATATTTAATCCAGAGAGAAGAGATTAATTGATATTGGGGCCTTTAACACACCTTACAAGGTTGGTAGTGGTAGATATCATCTGAGGATTAGAGATTGCTTCTTGGGATGATAATCTAGAAAATTTGCAAAAACTCTCCCCTGGTTTACCATGGTTGACTCGACTTGACTTTAAAGGACATGATGAGCCGAATTCTGGGTCCCTTGTCCTTCAAGAGTTTGATACAAAGCAGGTTACCATGGAACCAATAAGATTGTTCATTGCTTTCTTAGAAGTTAATGGTTCTTAAATTTAAGTACATATTTTAAAAATATATGGTAATAGCTATGATACGTAATAGGTACTATATATAGACAAGCCACAGAATATATTTTTTATAATAAAACTGTATACAAATACAGATGTTGATAATACTTTTTTTACAAATCTGTGTTTAATCCTAAAAACATTTGGCTTAGTCCTCCAGATTTAGAATGACAATCTTTTTTTTTGCGTGAAACGAGTATTTTCTTTTGCGTTATGTTCTCTTTCGGATTCCTTGGATACCAAACAAAATCTACATGTGATTAGATTCATGGGCCCCGTATATATATTCTAGTTAATAATTATACTGTAGCTTTCAAGGTGAGATGAGTACAGATCGAGGTGCTGCGGAGATGATTAAATCGGTGGGTTCGATTGCCGAAAGAGAAGCGATAAGGACGAACTCATCCGGATCGATCATCTCGTTACATGCATCGTCGGCGGCCAGTCAGGGGGCATCTTTGAACGGGACCGGAACTTGTTCGTTGTGAATTCAAAAGTAGATAGAATCTCCATGCATGCTCCCTAGCTATGAATTCAAGTCGAGACGTACTCAACCAGATATATATACTACGTACCTGCTTTTGGTCAGAGAGATCAACTTGTCGTAGGCTCGTAGCTCATGATCATTCAGATATCCTCTTCTTTTCCTTCATTCAGATGCACTGTTTTGCATATATTACTGCTGTACTTTTTTTTATCTCTCTCTGTATAGGATTGCTTCTCTTTCCGTTGGCGGCGCACTAGGACTAGCTAGTGTGTTCTTTTTAAAATAAATCAAAACACAGCATAAAATGTAATCCGGTCTGCAAACCATATGCATCCCCTACTAGTAGAAAAGAGCTCAAAGCCTATAGTGAGGTTTAATTTTTACAGATGTGTTGGGCCCAAAGACAGGCAGGCGGACGGTCCGGTCATGTAGGCCGGACGGTCCGCACGTACGCAAATCAATAAGGATTCCTGTATTCTAATGGGATTTATTAGCAAAATCTACGGAATTAATTCGGAAACCGATTTGTAACGGGTCCACACCTCCTCTATTTATATAGATGAATGACTACGGCCGATTGAACCTCACAATCGATACAATCAACTATACTTATCATTTTTACTATACTTATCATTTTTACCTTATGCATTATAAGTAGCTCTAGTTTAACCCTAGTTTAACCTCTCTCTACCTCGAATCTTCACCTCTCTTTGGCTCTACGTCAATTAGAGACGTCTTGGGTGGCCTACCGACACCAGGACACAGTGGCGGAGCCAGATCTCTCTAAGTATAAGGCCGGATATAACTAAAAATGATGTACACCAGCTAAGAAAATTTAAATTACACAAATGTATAGATAATAGCACATATAAACTTCATTTGACAACAATAATTGCAATTCAACGTCAAATTGACTTAAATAAGTGGTTATCTAATTAAGAAAATAATAAATCTTCGTCCCAATGACTAATTCATCCATTGTTTGGATTGTTTTTAACAATAAGAAGACTTTCTAAATTAAATGAAATTACGTTATTACATAGATAATCAAATAAAACGAACTACAAAGTATTGGTATTTACCCTCTTCGTGTTTGTCATAGTTAAATAATAAGGTATTGAATAATTGCAAATATATGCCATCACTATCTCCAGATTTGTTCCAGAGAAGCCGACTAAGAACAAGGAAATCTTTTCCCTTTTGGTAGGCTTTCTTTCTAGGTTGGACTAGTTGTCGATTTTCTTTATCTCCTCCCTTCATCAAAACAAGCACAACAATATCCAAATTCAAGCAAGGCAAGAACAAACCCAAATTATCCAAGCAAGAATCAAGATTGTATCTGTTGATGGACATCATGCGAGCAAACAAGGGTACGAAGATAGATAGCAAAAGCTAGCTCTTTCGACAACATAGCTAACCATATTGGTTAGTATATGGACCTTTAGAGGCTATTCGGCCCAAGACCCTACTGGCCATAGGCATGTCTCCGCCACTGCCAAGACACATTCTAGGATCTCTCCTCGCCTACGGGGTCCCTCCCAGGAGGTGAGATCTAGGTCTGCTGCGAAGAAGACGATGCTCTGCGCCATCGTGGACCGTCCGAACATATACAGAGGAGGAGCCGCTCCTATGCCAGGTCACGGACTATCCGACCCTGTCCCGCGGACTGTCCACGCCTTCGCAGAGAGCACCGCCAGGTGGTTCGTTCCAGTGTTTGGCACCCAGATTGGCGCCAACACACTTTTTGGCGACTCTGGTGGGGATCAGGTGTCTAGATCTACTAAAAATCAGGCCCTCAAATAACCAGTTTTAAAGATCACAGTGATATCTCCCCGGACAATATCCTGAAGCCGGCTGTTGAAAGTCTGACGGTCGACGAGCAACAACAATACAAGGACTACATGTGCCAAGCGAAGGAGAAATTCTTGTCACAATACAAGGGGGGTCGCCACTAGAAGGTTGTCAAACATGGACAGACCGACGTCGCATCTCTTCTATCTTCGCTTCAAGTCCCCAACGAAAGTAAACCCGATGACATCTAATCTATTAAATAATATGTAGATCAATAGCAGAATCAAATGAAATAATATATTAGAAGGTTAGAAGAATCAATTCGAAAATTAACACGTTCGTTGGAGAAATCTGTTGCTCCTAGTTTTCCGTCATATGAAACTAGTAATAGAATATATATGTCTAATACATCGGCAACAAATGGGGATTCACAAACCCAAACATTATATGGTATTGCTGATGAACACATATCCAGGGCAAATACCACCACCGTCGTCCCTGCTTGGCAGATCAGCGCCCTTGGACACGGTCGGACCGTCTTAGCTTTTGCCCGGACAATCCGACCCTTACATGGACAGTCTGGCTTTCCTTGCCGGATAGTCGGGGCCGCACCAGGACCACCACGTGGTACCCCAATAGTAGCGAACACAACCAGGCAGTTCAGATTTACCACCGGATAGACCGGATACGCATACGCAGAACGTACTATTGTATACTATGCACCAAATTATTACACACCACAATAGTAGTACGTTCCGCCCCCTACATATTTAAACAACAACGTATTATATGATCACAGGCCGATCAACATTATCGAGCGGTCATGGCAAGAAGGTCGGCACAGCAATGCCCGATCGAATGAGCCCCACAACCCAAGGTCTGGTGGTCTGTTACTGGGTGCAATTTAGAAAATTAGAGAAGAGATGGCTGAATTATTTCGAGATAATCTTGGAGTTAGTATAGCTAGAGTAGGGCAGTCATATCAAAAGCCATATGATCCGCGGTTTGACACTGTCTTGTACCCACAAGGGGCAAGGATACTGGAGTTTTCTAAGTTTTCTGGTGAAAGTGGTAGAACTACACACGAACATGTAGGCTAGTTCCTAGCACACCTAGGTGAATTGGCAGATGGGGAAGCCTTTCGTGTTCGGTTATTTTCTTTATCCTTTACTGGTACCACTTTTGCATGGTACGTCGCCCTGTCTCCTAATTCCATTAATTACTAGAATGATTTAGAGAGTAAATTTCAGGAGCGTTTCTTTTCCGGTGAATATGAATTAGGGTTGGCTGATTTAGCCTCAGGCCGACAGGGACGCGAAGAATCGGTTAATGATTATATCAGGAGGTTTCAGGATACTAGAAACCGATGTTTTTGAATCCATGTCGCAGACAAAGAGCTAGCAGGGCTGGCTTGTAATGGGTTGCTATCCTACTTAAGAGAAATTATATGGCACTTAGTTCTTTTCAATAGCTCAGCTACATCAGCGGGCATTGGCCTGTGAAACCGATTTAAAGATACATCAAAATTGATCGCTTGTACTATAGATCTAGTAGAGCATGATAGTTCAGATGTTGAATCCGTAGATGCATATACCGATGAGCTTGTTTGGCCAATGAAGGACAAATCTTATGCATGTTCTTCTTTACAGTTGGTTCAAAAGAATCGGTAAGAAGAGGTTAAATTTACTTTTAATGTTGTCAAATGTGATAAAATATTTGACGAGCTACTAAAAATGGCAACATTAAATTAACACATAATGTTCCTCCTATGGATGAATTAAAGAGACGTGCTTATTGCAAGTGGCATAACTCTTTTTCCCATGCCACCAATGATTGTAATGTTTTTCGTCGATAGATACAATCGGCCATAAATGAGGGCCGGTTGGTTTTTTAGGAGATGCAAGTGGACACGCAACCATTTCCTGTCAATACAATAGAACCCACAAGCAAAAAAGTCTTGGTTCGGCTGAAAATGGCCGATAAAGGCAAGGGCAAAAGCATTGTCCTTGGTGATCCTCGCACGTCAAACATATCACAAGGAGGGATTGCTCGAAAGGCTCCGGACAAGAAGACTAACAAGTCCGAAGGCACCGGGGGCAGGCTCAATTGAGCAGCCGAGCACTATAGCCTGACCCGAGCATCACGGACGGTCTTGCACCTACGTGCGGATGGTCCGATGCTCAAACAGACAGTCCGGCTGATTCAGCCAGACAGTCCGCCCATGCCTAGGGGCGTCAACCTTCACACAAAGAAAAAAAGGGACACCGGGGCAAAGCAAACATAACACACATGGTCCGCTGGTCAAAGTCGGTCCTACTTTCGATCAATTGCTCTCCAAATATGCTATCAAGAAGGTCGTTCTATGCGATTGGCCAACAAAGGAACCCAAGTCACCTGCTAAAACAAAACAGTCAAATAAAACCGCCTGAATTGCATGCGTCGCCTATTCATCCTGTGATGTACTTTCCACCCGCCTACTCATCGTCGGTATATTGTCCTATTCAAATGTGGAATAGTACGACGATGAACCCATGGTACATACATAGTTCATTTGCCTATTCAGGCTAGGCGACACCTCCATTCTATACCTTTTGATCTTTTGGTCAAATGGTCATGGCCGAGAAAGATGCAATCTAAAACGGCCTTTATGCATTGGAGCTCTATCGAATGATGATCACCCTATTGAATTGAAAAGTCGGTGACTTCCATAAGGTTTAGTTCTTACTTCAGAAACAAGATGACTTGTGAGATCTATTGTTTTCTGAAGATTGTTGGCGATACCTATGCTTTTCGTTCGTCAGCCTCCACTGAAAGACAGGGGGCATATGTTTAGCCCAAAATGGACAGGCGGACGGTCTAGCCTTGTAGGTCAGACGGTCTGCGGTGGCGGCGCGGATGGTCCACGCGTGCGTAGAATCAGTTATGGTTCTGGTATTCTAACGAGATTTGTTAGCAAAACCTGCGGGGTTAACTCGGGAACCGACTTGTAACGGATCTCGAAACTTCTCCCTTTATATAGATGAAGGGATACGGCCGATTGAACCCTCCACAATCGATACAATCATTTCTACTTATTGTTTTTACCTTATGCATCAGGAGTAGCTCTAGTTTAACCCTAGTTTAGCCTCCCTCAACCTCAAACCTTCACCTCTCTTCGGCTTTACGTCGACTAGATGTGTCTTAGGTAGCCTGCCGACGCCAAGACACACCTTAAGATCTCTCCTCCCTAACAGGGTCCCTCCCGAGAGGTGAGATCTAGGTCTGCTGCGAAGAAGAAGACGCTTTGCGCCATCGCGGACCGTCCGAGCCCTAGGCGCAGACCGTCGAACGTACGCAAGGGAGGAGCCGCTCCCGTGCCAGGTCATGGACCGTCCAGCCCTATGCCGCGGACCGTCCGTGCCTCCACTGAGAGCACCTCGTTCAAGTGTTTGAAGCCCAGATCGGCGCCAACAAGACGGTTCAGTTATCAAACACCAGTGCTATTTCTAGTGACGGTTTCTTAAGAAAACCGCCACTAACAATCATGTTTCTAATGGAAGTTCCTTGAGAAAACCGCCACTACAACCTCAAACAATCAATTTACACTCAGTTGGTTATAATATGTGGGCAACAAAACTGCAATATTAGATATGAAGTAAGTGATAGGCGGAGCGGTAGAGATGGGTTACGCGCGAGGGGGTCGTGGGTTTGATTCCCACTGGCCGCGTATTTTGCACAAAAAATGCCGCGACTTGCGACTTCGGCGGAGACAGGCAGGCGATGGGGCCTCCCTCCTAATAAAAATATTTTTTTGCTATTTTTAAACCCATCTTTATGTTTCTTGGAAAATATTTTCACCGGCGGTTTTATTACCACGACTGCCAGTGGAAATCGATTTCCACTAGCTGTTCTCGGTTACCCGCCTATAGAAAAAAATTCTACTGGCCCCTCGTACTAACGGTTGTAAAAAATGCTAGTGCAAATAGGTTTACAACCGACAATATAGAGCTTCTGTGTACTAGTGACCCCGACCGTTTCAGTTTTGTATCCTCTACGGTTTGTTCCGTTACATATATGTGGATTGAAGAGTATTGGAGGTGGTTAAATCCCTTCCAATTCAACTCTATGGTTTCTCCGATTAGATATGGATTGAGGGGTTGGAGGGGATTAAATCTCCTTCGATGTAAATTTGAATAGGAGAGGATTTAATAATCATCTTCGACGGGTGGATTGAGGGAGATTGTAAGGAATTAAATCCCCTTTCTATACAAATTTATATATGAAGGGATTTAATCATCACCTCTAACCCATCAATCTAGTTCAAACCGAACAAACCCTTAATAATTTCAATCCACTTCGAACCCAACAATACCCTATTCATTTCGAACCCTGCTAACCTGAACACGTTTGAACCGACACCAAAATAGTTATATTTCGCCACGTGAAACGTCCGTACGTGGGTGATTCATATGCGTGTCTGCTTGAGTTTTTGGCGCGTGTACTTACGGTCCATACGTCGTCTCTCCTCCGGCCAAATTTGCACTGTGTATATCCTCGGCCGGTTCATGCACGCACCATGCATGGACGACAAATGGTATATATGTACCCAGCATGGACCAATCCCATCACTAGGCAGTACTGTAATATAATTAGCACGTGTGGAGCACAACAAAATCATTGGCCTCTAGCCTGTTGCAGCGAGTGAAACATGCATGCCGGCCCCTGGCCTGCCTGTGATGGATGGACGTACGCGAGATAGAGACAATCATAGCTAGGTTGAACGGTTTGTTTGATTCGTTACTGTTCCCCGATCGAATCCAACCAAAAGGATGGTCGTACTCGTACGTCGTCTTAATTAGTTTTCTCCTATTAATCTATGCATGGAGCATGGTATCGATCGATCTCTCTCCTTCGGTCCCAATGCAACAGCAGAACGACACGGAAGCTTCTTCCAACAGCAACGAGTGAGGAGCTGGGAACAAGAACAAGTGCATGCATGTCCTCAGATTTTGGCCAGCAGAGACTAGCACTAGCTAGAGGCGTGCGTGAGTTATAAAACCGCGCGTTGCCCATTATCATCCTGACCTGGTCACGTACTTCGGAGCGAGTGAAACACGTGCGAACCAGGAACGATCCACAGCGTAAGGTCTGTCATCGTCATCAGGATCACAAAGAAACAAAAACCGGTTTAGTTTCAGGTTTTCAATGCATGCATGGTTCGCTATAAACATACTAACTCAAAGTAGATCATGATGATCCTGGCACTAACACACTACCAAACACAACTGCTTTGTCGAGTGCCGAGTGTGACCCTCGACATCGGCAACGGCAAACATAAGTCTCAAGTATCTCACAAAGTATTACCAACATCAACAAGTTCATACCGAGTTATCTCATAAAGTATTAAACAACACCAACCAACATAAAATCATATGCACAAAGTATCTCAGTGAGGTGGACGGCTGGACTGGTTCGACAATGGGCTGGACGATCCATGAGGGTTGTTTGATGCGCCGATTGTCCCTGTACAGGGAAGAGATTGCATGTGTGAGACCAAATGAATATATATCATATAGGATTAGAATTTTAATACTCACAGGAGTATGGAACTGAGCAGGGTCAGTTGTAGGGAACAACAGAGGTGGTGGAGTAAAACCCTGTGCACCGCCAAGGCTCTATATGTACTAGAACATCTCTGCCATCCTCTGCTAATCTGCCCTCATCCTCGCCTCCATCTCCATCCGTTCTCTCCTGTCTTCTTCTAGCTGGGTTGTAATATTTTACCCCAATATTATAATAATGCAAAGATAAGGTATATAACTCAATGAATGATGAGTTACAAAAGCACTAACATGAAGTTCCTGGATGCGATGTTGTGAGCTGTCCTGTCGAGGTCGTATGGCTGAGCTCACGCTCGTGCTCCTTGCTCACACGTGAGACAGGGTGGGAGTGGAGGACAAGTCAAATGCCCGGTCGGAAATCCAGTATTGCTCATGCCTCTTGTCTCCTCCGACCCTCATGAGAACATCTCCATCGATGTCCTCGGTCCTCGGATCGTAATCTGGCCCATGAACCTACTGTGCCATGGTAGTGTACTCACTAAGGCGGTTGTAGATGGCGGGGTTGCTATACGCCTTAGGTCCGTCCTCTGTGTTGTAGATGACGTCGGACGTCGCCTTACCCTTATGGGCCTTAGCATACACTGAGAAGACGGAGCAAGGCTGGCCACCATGTGATGTCGACTGCGAGAAAACAAACGAGATGGTTAGGAAATCATGCCTAAACAAAAGTTAGACAAAATTAAAGAGAGTGTGTACTCATGCTTCTGTGTATTTGCGAGACTGCAGTTGTCTTAGTGGTGAGAGGGACCTTGCTTCATCAAACGTTGTTTCTAGCTATCATTGTGAACCTCGTCCCACTTGGTTAAGCACCACCTTTGCACCATCTGCTTCCAACAATTAGGATGTGTGGCGCACCAATAAAGAATCATCTATCCAAAAAACAAGTACACAGCATATAAGAAGATAAAATTAAGCATATTTAATATCAATATTAATGTTCTGTTGTCGGAGAGAAAATCCTCCGGCCGAGTGGCGGAATGCACCCGCCCTAATCCTAAGATGAGGAGGGGGCCTAAGCGGTTGCCTGTTTGGTGAATTTGGGATGAACACAAGAGGACTCAAGGGTTTATAGTGGTTCAGGCCGTCGGAGCGTAATACCCTACCTCCACTGTGAGTAAGTTGTATTGAGTGTGTGATCTTGTGAGTGTGTGAGCCTGTGAACTTGTATCAAAGCGTGTACGAAAGCATGTCCCTTGTAACGTTGTGTCCCTTCCCTTTTATAGTTTAAGGGAGGTACATACAAGGATGCTGAGCCCCGACATGCGGGCCTAGGAGCATAATGGTAGGAATACATTATGTGAATAGTAGCACACAAAGATCCTCCGCCTTAGTAACGTATGAGTAATCAGCGGGAGTCATGATGACCGCAGTCCATGCAGCATTGATAGGTAGTAACCCTTTTCTTGGTAACGTGTGAGTAATGGTGAGTAACAGCACGACCCATGTATCGTGGACTGAGCACGCCGCCTGTCAGTGGAATGGACAGGCGCACGTCTTATTCGTAATGAATGCGAAGGCGCGTGTAGCCCAGAGGCGTCATGCTAGGTTCCGCCTGTTGGCTTATGCCGCGCGCAGTATGCCACGTGGCAGCATCGGGTCTCCACCTGAGCAGGGAGCAGGAGTGTATGCGGATAGGTCCGGATCCCACCAGACCGGGTCTAGACACGTGTCAGCACCGGACCCCGCCTAGGCCCTGATTAAGGCCCGGGTGTGTTCTGTCCTGGAACTCGAGGATCCTACTGTGGGCGGCCCGGACCCCATTCTAGGGGTCCGGATCCCATTCTAGGGGTCCAGTCCGTACACGTGGGGGTCCTGGACCAAACTTGGAGGTCCGAATTGTATATCCGGGGGTCTGGCACTTTCCCATGGGGGTCTAGACTCACTGTTGATGCCTTGGAGTATATCACTTTCTCTGGACACGTGGCGACTCTGGACCCGCCCATGTGGTGGGGTCAGGCGCTGTTGCTGGCCCAGAGTAGTCGTCCGAGGCTGGGGCGAGTCATGACCTGGTCCCACATACAGCTCTTTTACCACGTGACTAAAGATATTGTGTGGGCACTACGTCTTTATACAGTAGCAAGGGGTACCCTAGTTTCAGGGTACCGACAGTGGCCCCCGGGCCCACCTCAGGGGAGGATGCGAGCCTGCAGGTGGGGCCAAAGCTTGCACCTTGCCCCAATATGGCCTGATTGATGATTGGCACGCCGTTTCAGGATGTCTGCTGACGCACCCTCTGTCAATCACCTTCGGTCACGCCAACTGCCATATCTGTCCCCGCGGTTGACTGACCCACGACCCCCACGCCTGGTGGTTTCGTCGGGCCACGCGCTGGGTGCCTCGTTTTCGCTGCATTGGTTTAAAAAATTAATTTTGTCTTCTGCAGCGGCCCCAAGGAGGCGCACTACTGGCACGTGCGGCGGTTCGCTTTTTTCGCACCCGTAATCTGACACACAAAGTGTATGACTTGTGGACCCAGGCCCCCGTGTCATAGACTGGGCTGCCTAGGTCCTAGGTACCCGTCGAGCGAGATTTCCTGCGGCGATTCAGGGGCGCGCGGAAGGGTTTCCCTGAACAGGGACTCAGGTTTCCTTGAAAAAGGATTCACCCCACGTGCAGCAGTTACCTTTTCGCATTCTCTTCCAATCGACTGCGCCTCTTTGCCTTCGTGCTCTTCTGCTCTACGCCCGCGCCGCCGCACATGCCATGGCTTCGCTTGGTCATCCCGACCGCTTTCAGTCTAAGGAAGCGCTTAATCTGGTGCGCAACCTGCTTGGGTGGAGCGCGCTAGGGCTCACCGGAAGAATTCGTGCCAGCGCTGTCCCCCTCGGCGATCTCGTCGTCGGGGAGTTCGTGCTGTTCACCTCCTACATCTCTTGCGGGTTGACACTGCTGATCTCGCCCTTCTTCCTGCTGCTGCTGGAGGAGTTTGGGCTTCAGCTTCAACACCTCACGCCCCACTCCATCCTCCAGGCACCATCTTCGTCCACCTCTGCGAGATGTTCGTAGGTGTGCCCCCCTGCACTTCCATCTTCCACTACTTATTTGTGCTTGTCAAGTCCAGGAAGACTAGGGACCACATCAGTGCCTACTACTTCCAGACGAGGCCAGATCCGGCCGTAGTCTACATTCCCACCTTTGGTGGAGCGAGGTGGGAAAACTAGCGCAGTGACTGGGTGATTGCCAGCGTCAAGGCCAATGACCGCCTCGTCCTGTCATCCAATGGACCGGCCCTTGACCGCAAGCAATGGAGGGCCAAGTCGTCCCTCTCGCCAGAGTTTCTGCCCATATTAGACAGGATCAAGGTCTTGGCCACGGGTGGCCTGACCTCAATGCACATGGTCAGCGACCTCCTGAAGCGTTGAATCATGCCGCTACAGAGGAGGCCACACCTGTGCTGCTGGTTCACCGGCCCAAACGACATCGGCAGGATCTAGCGTGGGTCGGGCACCGATCTATCCTGGGACGAGCTGGCAGTCCTGGTGGAAGGGATTACTAGGGAGACTTTTGTCCCTGAGTCCCTAATACTCCCCTAGAACATCCCGGCGCTCTGCGATGACCCAGAGCTGAGGACGGCGATCCTGGCCACGCTGCCGACCCTCAACAATAGCGGCGTGGCGGTTCGCCAGACCGGTGGCCGGGACCCCCTCCGCGGGATTTGGATCTCCGATGCACCGGCTGGAGGTCCCCAGCCCGCCGGTATGGCTCCCATCGCCAATCCCGCCACGGCCCCTAGCCCCTTGGACAAGGGCAAAGGGGCTGCGAGCAGTGCCTCCGCCCCAGGTAGCTCTAGGGGTCGGAGGAGAGGCGACGCAGGCTGCGTCGCGCTGACAGGTCGCTTGTTTTGGACCCCCAAAAGCGCCAGAGGACTGCTGGTGGGACCGAGGAGGCCAGCTCCTAGGCCCCCGGCGCACAGAGGCATGTCAGTCCTCCAGCCCCGCCGCCACCACCACCATCTGGGGGTGATCATCCCCAGGGGCACCAGCAACAGCAACAGCAGCGGTCGCCCCGCTTCCAGGGTCACTGGAAAGTCCAGGGCCCTAAGTAAGTGTAGAACCTTTTTCCATGAGTCTAATCATCATGTCGACAAGTCTTAACCCATCATCTGTTCGCCAGGGCTTCTTCCTCTGCCGCTCCCAAGGCCACGCCTCCTCCGCCAGATACCAGGCCCACCGCCGGGTCTGGCTCTCAGCAGCAGGAATCTGCTGAGAGTGGTGCCGGCGAACCGCCCCCAGCTGCTGCCAAGACAGCGCCAACGGCTTTCCATGCCCTAGCCGGGGGTCCGGCGGCAGCGGCGCCAGTGTCAGGCGGCGTCGCAATGGCGGAGGAGATCCCAGCCGGGGGATCCGCACCCACTCTCGACGCAGGAGGCGCGTGCAGCTCCAACCCCCTACCTGCTCCGGAGGAGATGGAGGTGGTGTTTGGGCGGCGACTCTGGTCGGGTGCCAAGCAAGAAGCGGTGCTAGTCCCCCTGCCTCACATGTTGTCCCGTGCCCACCAGGTCCTCAGTGAAACTGAGGCAACAATTTTGCGGGAGTGGGAGGCGCTTGAGGCTGAGCACCAGCACCTCAGTGACTGGCGCACCCAACTGGAGGAGCACACCAAGTCGGCGTCCCGATAGTTCGCCTCCGAGCGGTCCCAACTCGAGCGGGACCGCAAGGAGTACAAGAAAGACCTCCAGAAGGTGTACGCCAGGGAGCTGGAGGCACACAGGCAGGAAAATAAAGTGGCCAGGAGGGAGGAGGTCGTGACCTAGAGAGAGGCCCTCACGACAGAATTCCAGGCCAAGCTGAATGCCCTGGACCAGACCCTGGAAGCCCAACGGGCCCAGCAGGTCAAGGCTGTGGAAAGGCTGCAGAGATGACAGCAAGAGCTCGAGGGCAAGGCCAGCGATGCCGCCCTTGCTAAGGAAAATCTGAAGGCGAAGGAACAGTCCTTGGACAGGCGGGAGACGGACCTCGCCAGGCGAGAGACGGATCTTGCCTTCAGGGAAGAAATGCTCACCCGACGAGGCGAGTTGCTGGCCGAGCACGAGCTCGAGGCGGAGGAAAAAGAGAGGAAGTTGGAGGAGCAGATCCGCCAGTTCAATGCGGCGCAGGCGGCACCGGGCCCCCAGGCCATGGAGGCCACCAGGAAGGCCCTTGAGGATCTCCAGGCAGAGCACCACGCTGGGGTCCAGCGCATCGCCGAGTGGTCCGGCGAGGCAAGCACGACACTGGTGCCACTAGGGATGAGCCTCATCCCAGTGTCGGAGATGTCGTCGTCGATCACCGATGCCCTCCCGGTGCTGGACTCCGCCGCTGATCGCCTCCGACGCCTAGATCAGATCCTCGGCGCCCGCTTGGAGGCAGAGGGCAGCAAGCTCTACCGGGCGGTGGTTGAATATGTCCTGACGTGCTTCCGGAGCCACGACCCCGCCATATCCTTGGCGCCAGTGATCGCTGGTCCGGTAGCCACCACAGAAGACGCCGCCTAGGAGAGCGTACAAGACGCCGTGAGCTGGTGGCCGAGCGCTTCCAGCGTGATCCTGCTGAGGACGAGTAGCCGAATCTGCAGAGACAAGGCGAGGGTTCCGCTGGGAGGCGGCTGTAATAATTTTTGGTCTTGCAACATATTCTGCCTGTCATCCCAGTGTCGGAGCTGTCTGCCTGTCATCTTTAACAAAGATCCTCCGCCTTAGTAATGCATGAGTAATCAGCGGGAGTCATGATGACCGCAGTCCATGCAGCATTGATAGGTAGTAACCCTTTTCCTGGTAACGTGCGAGTAATGGTGAGTAACAGCATGACCCACATATCATGGACTGAGCATGCCGCCTGTCAGTGGAATGGACAGGCGCACGTCTTATTCGTAATGAATGTGAAGGCGCGCGTAGCCCAGAGGCGTCATGCTAGGTTCCGCCCGTTGGCTTATGCCGCGCGCAGTATGCCACGTGGCAGCATTGGGTCTCTGCCTGAGCGGGGAGCAGGAGTGTATGCGGATAGGTCCGGATCCCACCAGACCGGGTCTGGACACGTGTCAACACCGGACCCCTGCCTGGGCCCTGATTAAGGCCCGGGTGTGTTCTGTCCTGGAACCCTGGGACCCTACTGTGGGCGGCCCGGACCCCATACGGGGGGGTCCAGATCCTATTCTAGGGGTACGGTCCGTACATGTGGGGGTCCTGGACTAAACTTAGAGGTCCAGACTATATATCCGGGGGTCCGGCACTTTCCCATGGGGGTCCGGACTCATTGTTGAAGCCTTGGAGTATATCACTTTCTCTGGACACGTGGCGGCTCCGGACTCACCCATGTGGTGGGGTCAGGCGCTGTTGCTGGCCCAGAGTAGTCGCTCGAGGCTGGGGCGTATCATGGCCTGGTCCCACATATAGCTCTTTTACCACGTGACTAAAGATAGCCGCGTGGGTACTGTGTCTTTATACAGTAGCAAGGGGTACCCTAGTTTCAAGGTACCGACGTCTGTATTCACCTACAAGTACTGGTCTAGAGTCAACGACATGGTCCGGGCGTCCTTCTTAATCACCTTCTCCCCAAGGACAGAGCCATAGTAAGTGATGATGGCCTAGATGTGTGCCTCGTAGTGCATGTCCACTATGACATTCTTACAGCTCGTGGTAGCCACCACATCCGCCCTAGCCTCGTATCCAGTTTCACACCTAAAGAAATCCTACATACAAAGACAATTTATCCATACATTATTTCAAGAATTTGTAACAAATACGACGTATTAAATAATATAGTGCGAGGAAAACTTACTCACATCTCTTGCTTCCCCCGCTCTGCCTTGTCGTTGTATTGCTTGTCATCCTAATCCACTGCATCGGGGGCGACGGCATAGTGGTCAAAGGAATAGGTTAGGCCTGTCACTCCAGCGTCCTCAACAAGTCCAAGGAAGTGTTCCCTAAATAGAAGCAGTGACAACATCAAAAGTTACATACCTTTCGCCATCAGGTCGAATAAGCGGGCACCTATCATGAAGTATCAGCCGCTGAGGGAAACTCGTGGGACCTCACAAGTAGACGTGCGTTGAACCTAAGGCACCAGACCCAGAGGCATCCTGTCGAGCATCGTTGTTGTCGTCCTACTGTGCCGCATCGACAGCGGCCTGCTGCTCCACCTGCTGTTGTATGGTGTCGTCCTGCTGCGCCTCCTCCTCCATCTTACGGGTGCTCCTCCTCCCCCTCCTCCCACCGCCCATTATCTTTGTCCAACCACCTGCAACTAAGAGTAAGCAAATAAGGACAGATAAAAAATGTGTATTTAGAAATAAATGTGAAATAAATAAAATATATCATTACATCGATTAAAAATAATCTTCATACGTGCCTAGATTACCCGGATCATAAGCCTCATCATCACTATCAACTATTTTATAGTCAAAACCATCTAAAGGTGCAAGTTTGTCATTGTCATTGCCTTCAAGCATTTCTATGTCATCTCATTTTGTGCCTCATCATCCTCCTCATCAACAACCATTTCAATATCTACTTCCATTCCGATCACTTCGGTTAAGTCTATCTCAAATCGCCCTTCTAGCCCATCTTCTTGAAAGAACTCTCTGTCATATGTGTCCAGGTCTAAGTTATAATCTTCATCGTTTGTAATAGGTAATTTACCGTGTTGTGATACCTTATACACAACATCCCAACCCTTAAGATGTTCTTTTGTTTGGTAAGCATATGGGAGATAATACACTTGTGTGGCCTCTTGGGCCATGATATAGACATCGCCTCCTGGTAAGGTGGAATCCTGTCAAATTTCGACTAACCCAAGATTAGAATGTCTCCGTCTCGTCACTTTAGGGTCAAACCAATGACATTTGAATATCACTGGAGTAAGAGGTTTGGAACCATGAAAATTGAGTTCATATATTTCTTCAATTCTTCCATAATACTCGACCTCATCAAGCCTAGACGTAAAGACTCTAGAACACGTGGTTTTTCGATTGGGCCGACTTTGGTCATAGCTTGTTGTTCGAAAACGGTATCCATTGACGTCACACCCAAAAAAATTCTTGACCCTATAGGCAAAGCCATTGCCTACATGTCTCAACTCGGCACTCATAGATGGATCTCTTTGGCCCTGCAAGTTCAAACACGCTAGATTGTTATATTATTTGCATGTAAGAGCAACTTCAAATGACAAACTAAGCATGGTACCATCTGTTTGAACCAGGAAATGAAATCGGACAATCCATTTCCTGCACCCTTTCTAAGAAGGGTGTCAAATTCCTGTGGAGTTGGGTCCCTTGATTCAGGCTAAAATTCATGAAGAAAATGCTCCATGTATGGCGTCACCTCTTCAAGGTTGGTCAATACATATAGCATGATATGGCACCACCCTTCATGTCTCAGGGTCTTGGTGGTCGAACCACTTGCGCTTCTGAGTTGCCCTTGAAAAATGTTGAGGTTTGATTCATTTTCGCCATTATTGTAACGAGGGGATGGATTATGCACGCTCGACATTTTGTTACCATAGTAAATTGTTGTGAAATTTGATACATCCTCCAATATGTATGCCTCTGCAATGGAAGCCTTGATTTGCATTTATTTCTACATTACTTTCGAATAGTCTTTAGACATCTCTCGATTGGATAGCACCAACGTCCCTGCATGGGTCCCCATTCATGCCTTATACAGGAGATGAAGAATCAAATGCTACATCAGATTGAAGAAGCCAGGTGTAAAGATCTTCTCTAGCTTACATAGTAATACGTCCAATGTCATCTAATTGAGAAACCTTTGTACCGCATCAAACATGTAGTAGAACGCCTATGCGGTCACCTCTGGTTCGTCCTCCATACGTCCTTTGAAAAATTGTGCCTCGTGATAGTCGTTCAACATGTCCGCTTCCCCAGCATAAACATCATAATCCTCCATGTGTTGTCTCACCACCTCCTCTCTTGTAGATGTGCTTCACCATGGAAGATCCACCGAGTATGGTCTCGCGTAAATCCATTCTTCCAAATATATTCTATGGCCTTCTTTGTTTTTCTTTTCCTGTTGGCACATTTGCTGCATGGACATGGGACTAGACGTGCTACTTTAGCACCTTCGCCAAATCCTTGTTCTAAGGAAAGCATCGGTCTTTGTAATCCATTCAGGGGTGACATCATTCCTTCCTATGCGGCCTGTGTATATCCACTCACAGTCCTCTATTGTAACACCCTGAATTTGGTGTATAATTTTTTTTCCCGATATCCACCAAATTCAGGTGTTAATCTCTCCTTTACTTGTTTTTCTTCTTTTTTTTCTAAATAACGAAG
This sequence comes from Zea luxurians, assembly GCA_029449295.1. Classification (NCBI taxonomy): domain Eukaryota; kingdom Viridiplantae; phylum Streptophyta; class Magnoliopsida; order Poales; family Poaceae; genus Zea; species Zea luxurians. The sequence goes on from JAOPSE010000012.1 coordinate 11,223,677, forward strand.
AGTTATTTTGTTATATATATATATATATAATTTTTCTTTAGCGTAGTAAAATAAAACCCTATAGAAGCTTCGATTATTGCATTCATGTCATTGTCTAGTGTATATGAGTGTAAAATTTTATCGTAACAGGTTAAAATATCTCGAGGATGTTCCCAAGAGTTTTGTTGGAATTTTCGGAATGTTTCTTCGAGTATTAGATATGAATTTCAGTTTTTTAATATTATTTAAATACCTAAAATTTAGTATTTCCGAAAACTATAAAATTCTGGAAACTTGATAACATATGTATATATATTTTCCTCTTGTCGAGCCTGTTCGAGACCTTGTGTTCTTTTTCGTGAGATCACCTAACTGTTTCTCCTCGTGAACAGCAAGTCACTTGCATCTACTATCCCCGGCTATCTCGTCGACCCTTCGTCTATTCCTCTATCTACCCTCAATCTAAGTCTACCCGCTCCCTCAATCTCACCTCGCGTCATCATGTCACGCAACTCTCATGCGTGCAACCTCCTCCCTCACCTTTTTTCTAAATTGTTGTCTGTTTCACGCGCGTGCATCGACTCAGAATCAGTCACGGCCACCTCGGCCCGCGCCATCCACACGGCCCAGCCATGGCTCCCCAGCTGCCAGCTAACCCAGCTCCAGCACCTCCCTGCGGCACGCTGTGCTCACCCATGCGTGGGAGAACCGCCCAGCTGCTGTGGCCCACCAGCGCCTTGTTTATCTTCCCTAAGAGCCGGAACCACTCAACACTACGTCCTCCACTTTCTTCATCTAAATAGTTCAGCCCCGCGAGCTCTCTTCCTCGACGCACACAGTAACCATGCCAAACTCGACTCGTCGCCCAGCCGTTTGCACTAGGAGCCTGCGCCCGGAGTTCCACCTGTGTTGTGCTCCTCCCGTCGTCGACGATCACCGTGAGCAGGTAAGCCCTTTTCCTTCTTCCTCCCATGCCCCAGCCCCTGGCGCTCATCCTTCCCCTGCTCGCCATCGCAGCCGTCGACCTGCTCTTGCTCCTTGTCGTCCCCACTTCGCTGGCCACACGCGCGAAGCGCTGCACCCGCGCGCTGGCCCCGACGAGCAGCAGCCCTGCCGTGCTGCCTCCCCGGCTCTCGGCTCTCTCTCTGCTCGGCGTCGCTGCTCAGCCATCTAACCCTGTGCATCTATTTCTGTTGTGTTAGCTCCATAATGACGTCGGTATGTTGAAAACATTATTTTACACGATACAAGTTTTAATTAAATAATTAATCAACTAATTGTTTATCTGATGGTCGTTTAAAATAGTTTTCTAGTTAAAACTATTTTATAGTATCTAACATCTGCTTTAATAAAATAAATGTTATCATGATTAATGTAACTCGAATGTTATGATTCAATACTTGGTTAGTGTATTCGCGACATACGTATAGCAATCCTCATATGTCACGCCATTTACAACCCGTGAATTGTCATTTATTCTATTATGCGTCATAAATACGTTTCGATTCATTTCAGTCTCGTCGACTTCGTAACAACGTCGATTTCGTATTAGTAACATATTTTATCATGTCGCGAGTTTTAATTATTAGTTGTTCATTCGATACTTATTAAAAATGACCTTCTAATTAAAACTAGTTTATAGTTTTTAACTCGCGCTTTTATAAATAAATGTTAACTTGATGAATACCAACTTAAACGTTTTTCAGTTAATACTTGTTTAGTATAATCTCGTTATCTGTTAGCGATTATCACGCGTCGTCGCACTATCTGCGCGTTGTTCGCTCGTGATGTGCTCGCGGTCGCGTGCTAATTCTTGTGTCAATCGCGCGATGTCGCGCATATTGTTTCACGTGCTGTTTCGCGCACGTCGTCACGTGTTATTTGTACGTGTCGTGCGTGCGAAGTAGGCGCGTCACCACGCGTCATCCGCATGCTAAATCGTGTGTATCCGTGCGTCGTTCGTGCATCGTTCGCACATATCGTTCACAGCGTGTTGCGCACATTGTTTTCACACCCACGTCTTGTCGTGCGTCATTAATTTGCCTCGCTTAGAATTGCTCATATTAATTAAATTACTTATTTAACCAACAGCTGTTAGTGTAGCAAATTTGCCTCCATGTTGTGAAGAATAGTGATGATGCTCCCATATCTTTGTTGTGGTAGTAGAGAGATAATCTTCATCACAATATCCGCATCACCTAGCTTATTAATGCCAATAGAATTGAGCTCATTGATGATTAGATTCAAACGAGAATACATATCTCTAACAAGCTCATTATCCTTCATACCAAAAGAATTATACTCATTTAAGACTAGGCAATGTTTTTGCTCGTGGACATTTGATGTGCCATCATGGAGCCCATGCAATTTTAGCCAAATCTCATTAGCAGTTTTTAATGTAAAAACTTGATTAAAAATATTCATGATAAGAGATTCATACAAGCAAATTTTGGCTCTAGCATTTAAATGAATTTTTTTCCTCACTCGTGGTAGGTTTCTCAAGATTCTTGGGTGATTTCATCCCATCACGAGTGACTCTCCAAACGCCTAGATCAACAGCCTTTAGGTAACAAGCCATTCTAGCACTATAATATGGGAAGTTAGTGTCGTCGAAGTGCGGTGGCCTATGGGTATCCATCCCCTTTCTCTAAAAAGCATCGGCTCTTTTAGCGCTGAAGCTAAAGCGTTTCAAATGAGCCAAAGCAGGCTCTGATACCAATTGTAGGAAACGATGACGCCCAAGAGGGGGTGAATTAGGACTTCTAAAAACTATCTCTAAACTAGGCCACAATTAAATCCCTAGAGCAAAACCTATGCAAATATACAATCTAGAATGTGCAAACTAGGTTTTGTCTAAGTGTTGCTATCTCTACCGCAAATGCTAAGTTCCAATCTAAATAATCTAACTAGAAAGACAAGATTGAAACTTAAATACTTAATATAGATGTGGAAGGTAAAGAGAAAGGTAGAGATGCAAACTCTCGTGGATGACACCGATATTTTTACCGAGGTATTCGGAACCACGCAAGGTTCCGACTAATCCTCGTTGGTGCCCCTATGCAAAGGGTAGCCCACGCGAGGGCTAAGCACCATGGTCGAGTAACTCCGTAGAGAGCCACAAGCCTTCTCCACGCGCAAGTGGTGCTCCGCTTCTGGCTCCTCTCAGACGCTCCCCGTCGTCTCCACTATCGAGCTTCCGGTCGAAATGTCGCGAGCCTTGTTCCCTTCGGTACACGGTGGCGGCCGTGACATAAACTCGGTTGTCACGGTCTCGCAAAACTCTCATCCGACTCGGTACAATTACAATGGCTCGCACAAGAGCCGAGGGGTTGTGTGGTTCTTCTAAACTCACTCAACTAACTAGGATTCACCTAGAGCAAGCGCTAATACGGTCTAACTAACCTAAGCACTTCTCAAAGTACCTACGCTAATCACCGAGTGATTCTATTAAGCACTTGGGTGTTTGAGCACTTGGAAATGTCTACAATATGCCTTGGTATGTTGCTTGGCCTCCCACACCTTGAAATAGCCGGTTGAGGGGGTATTTATAGCCTCCCTCCATAATTATAGCCGTTGGACAGAAGTAACATTTTTCTGTCGACGGGCGCATCGGACAGTCTGGTGCACACTGGACATGCATTGTTCACTGTCCGGTGCCCTGGCCATGTCAGCCAACCGTTGGGGGTCTGTAGCAGCCGAACATTGGGGTCTTTAGTAGTCAACCGTTGGATCCGACCATTGCCAGACTGTCCGGTGTACAATAGATAGTCCGGTGCTACAACCCGAGAGCGCCCGTTGTGGGCCTCTCTGCACAGACTGTCCGATATCCCACCAGACAGGTTACTGTTCACTGTTCGGTGCACCACCAGTGCGATGGTTGGCTACCCACTTCATGGATTTCTTCGCTATTTCCTTGGGATTCTTTTGTTCTTGAGTCTTAGACTTCTATGTTCTTTTTATGTCTTCTTTTGAGGTGTTGCATCCTTAGTGCCTTAGTCCAATCCTCTTTGCATCTTGTGAACTATAAATACAAACACTAGCAAACGCATTAGACCACAGGTTATGTTGATCATCAAACACCAAAACCTTTTGAGCCAAATGGCCCAGGGTCCATTTTCCTTACAGTAGACTTACATGTTCCATTTTGGCACAATTATAAAAGTGTTTGCTATAACTATTAGATTTTGTTCTTTTAATTGAATTTCCTCGGATAATTCAGATTTGAACTGCATGTTAGTCAAAAAATGGAAAACTATAAATGCAAAAATGATATCCATGTTATTTAGCACAAGTTACAGCCGATTTAAGTAGCAAACCAGAATTTTCAAGCACCATGCTCACGTAACATGACCGTGAACTTGCGATCAAGTTGTTTAACAATTGTATAAAACACAAATAAAGTAAAAAATCAGGAAACTTGTCCACATGTCATGATATCATATGTAGTGGCTATGATAAAAATTTAAGAATGTTTTGAAAAAGTTGTGGCGCACTATGTATAGAAACCAAAGTGTCCTACACATGAAATCATAGAGCTTCAATATAGACCGGCTAGGTTTCCACACATAGTGTGTGATAACTTTCTCAAAACATTCTCAAATTTTTATCACAGCCTCTATATATGATATCATGACATGTGGACAAGTTTCATGATTTTCTGACTTTGTTTGTGTTTTATACAATTTTTAAACAACTTCATCGCAAGTTCACGGTCATGTTACGTGAGCATGATGCTCGAAAATTCTGGTCTGCTCCTTAAATCGGTTGTAACTTGTGCTAAATAATATATATATCATTTTTGCATTCATGGTTTTCCATTTTTCGAGTGACTTGCAGTTCAAATCTAAATTATCCGAGGAAATTCAATTAAAAGAACAAAATCTAATAGTTATAGCAAACACTTCTATAATTGTGCCAAAATGGAACATGTAAGTCTATATAGTGTAGGAACAAACCACAAAAAGTTTGGTTGGAAAAACAAAAAAAGAAAAAATATACTTTGTCGAGTGTCCAATGTAGGCACTAGGTAAAGCGTGGTTTGCCGAGTGTCTGTTGGACGACACTCGGCAAAGTAGCTTCTTTGTCGAGTGCCAATGCCTATCTCTCGGTAAAGGCATAACACCTCGTCCAATCCCAGACCGGCGGTACTTACTCCTGGCAGCTCTCTAGGATCATATATTGTCCCTAAAGCCCAACACGAGTCTTTTGTGCGCACTTTGTCCTCACTCATGCGCACCTGAGAAAACTTCCCGGTCGGTCACCCATCCCAAATTGCTCCAAGACAAGCACGCTTAACTTAGAGGTTCTTTCGAGATAGGCTTCCAAAAAAGAAGATGCACCTTGCTGGTATGGATACTCTACTAATTCTATTAAGCCTTGGGCCAGGATATCACCGTCCCAGGGGCTAGGATATCACAATCCACCCCCTTAGAAGACCGACGTCCTCGTCGGTCAGCCCCAATCCAGGAACCTCCCCTCTTAGCCACGTCTGTGTGTCTAGTGTCATCATATGCCATGCCATGTGACCACTATGGGCTCACATGCGTCATGCACCATATACCCGAACCCCTAACCCACACACGCCCATGAAACCACGAGGGTCGGCTCTAATACCACTTGTAACACCCCGTCCAACCCTGGTTCGTTGTTACTTTGGCAGCTCTATAGAATCATATATTGTCCCCCACAGCCTAACATGAGTCTTTTGTGCGCACTTTGTACTCACTCATGAGTACCCAAGAAAACTTCTCGATCGGTCACGCATCCCAAATTGCTCCAAGCCAAGCACGCTTAACTTGGAGGTTCTTTCGAGATAGGCTTCCGAAAAAGAAGATGAACCTTGTTGGTATGGATACTCTATTAATTCTATTAAGCCTTGGGCCAGGATATCACAAAAGGTAACGACCATCAGCTATAGACAGTTGTTGACGCCCTTTGCCGAGTGTCGCCTTTCGCTGAGCGTTTGGCACTCGGCAAAGAGGTCTTTGTCGAGTGTCTATCGATGCCGAGTGTCCTATTCTCGGTAAACGGGGTCGTTACCAAGAGTGTGACTTTGCCGGGTGCAGCACTCGACAAAGAGTTCTTTGCCAAGTGCTCGACAAAAAACACTCGGCAAAGCATCGAACACTCGGCAAAGAGCAGGATTCCGGTAGTGTATGGATAACAGTCTAGTCTACAAATTAAGTGGCATTAGTGTATCTAAACCTTGTAAATCTTTACAAGGTTGTGTGCATCCTCTTCTTGTTAAGGTGAAAAACAGTTTAACTGGAACAGTTGCAAATGTTCTCGAAAAGTCGATGGGGTGCACATATTTTAAGGATTGAAAAGAAATGACCCCACCTCCAAAATATCTATAATAATGTTTACATAATTTTTATATGAGATCGATTGATAGAACGAAAATGAAAGTAATCCAGTCTTTTCTTGGGTTTTTCAGTGCCAAATGGAAGGGAGAAAGTGGGCTTCATCCCATTCCCCTGTATTGTATATTTGGATCAGTATGACACAGAAAGATGAAAGTGTCGGTGTTCGGACTAACGATCCTAACCAACTAGTAAAATGATGTCGCGTGCCTAGAATCTAGATAGTGTGCAAGTTGACACTAGCGGTTTATCTTGGTTCGGGCAATGCAAGGCCCTACTTCCAACAGAGGGGGATGTGGCTTATATTACTCGCACCGAGGTGCCTGCAATAGGGATTACAAGCACAGCGGGAGAGGGGAAGTCCCTAAGTCCTTAGAACTGATTGAGGCAAGCGCCAATACCGAAGACTTGGAGGAAAACTACTGAGTGTCCGCTTGCCCCTTGGAAGAACTACCATTCCCCTATCTATACACCTAGGAGATGTATGTTGTGAAGCTCGGGGCCGTCGTATTCCCAAGGGAGATGTCTTGGCATCCTGCGAGTGACATGATGGTGTACTGCGTTGTTGACTTGTGCTTGTTGATTTCCTGCTGAGAGCCGGGGCCAAGGGGTTGGTTGTACGCCGAGCCCCCAAGGGAGGGGATGCCCACACCGTAGTTGTTGTAACAGGGCTTCGGTATGGGTAAAAGCCTGCTTACAGGGTGCGTCAGCGTCCCTGTGCCGGATGACATTGTGATTCCTTTGCTGCGATTATCGAGGTCAAAGCCCTGCTCGGGCGAGGCAGAAGTCCTCTCGAGGCGATGGTTGAGCCTTCCCTTACGTGTGCCATAGTTGGCGAAGTGGCCGCCTACAGGATTCATGGTGGGGCAGGTAGCCGGAGCTGAGCTTGGGCGAAGCGGAGACATCACCCGAGGCCGAGCTCAGCATCGGGCGAGACGGAGATTGCGCCCGAGGGCGAGCCCCGCGTCAGGCGAGGCGGAGATTTGTGCCCGAGGGCGGGTCTGCTTCTCCTGTCGTATTAGATGTCCCATCATGGGGCTGGCTGGTGGCGTGCATGCACAGTGGCGGGAGCATAATCATGCTGTTGCGCTTGGATGACCGCTGTCTTGTAGTCACTGTGCTCCTATGCCTCTGCATGGGGGTAGGTGTGCGTATTAAATGCGAGTGTCCCTCGCCGGTCTTCGAGTGCCTTTGCCCTATGTGCCTGGAATCGGCTCGGGCGAGACGAACAGAGTAGTGGTGACTTCGAGCGAGGCGGAGATTTGCCTGAAGCGGGAGACCCTTGGGGGAGGGGCCTCTGTGCCTGTACGGAAGACCTCCACGGTGGGCCTCGGGTTAGGAGGTGTCTCGGCTGCATTTTTAGAGGGATAATCTGGATACCCCTAATTATTACACCCGACAGAAAGGTACAGAAAGATGCCCCAGCCAGCCGTAAGAACATAAAAAATATTTCTTTGGATGAATCTGTCTGTTCGCTTTGGATTAAAGCTGGATGTTTGGACTGCTGCAGCTACAATCCATAGGGACAAAAATACTGTAGAAATAATAGAAGACGATACGAATTGAAGCCAAGCGAATAGGCTGGTGTGTCTGAAAGCAAACTAATGTACTCTATCCGTACTTTTTTTATTTATAGCATTTTAGTTTAAAAATAAATCAGCGGTCAACAAATATTCGAGAATGGAGGTAGTATAATTAAAATATACAAATATTTGTAGCCAACTTTGTGATATCACATAGATGAACATGACTACGTCCTGACGCCCCCTTGCCACAATCTTTTTAATTTCCCCTTTCAAGACAAGAAACGATCTTTTTAATAAATATTGCTCCATTGAACCTTAAACTCGTGGGCCACTGATTTCATCAAGTTAAACCGTTGCAAATGATTAAGCACGTGAGTTGCAGCCACCTTGCATTGACTAAGCTGACCGGCCCGTGATCCATTGTTCTCAACCGATGCCAAAGAAAAAGCCTATTCAGAGGTACTAAATTGTTGATGCACGGATTTCTCATTTTGTCAGTTTGTTTTGTGTGTAGTGCCATGGCTGCGATTTATTTTAAGTCGCTCTAAGATCTCAATTGTTCCTCTTTTTTGTTATTTTTATGCCTTAGTTGTAATGTTTGCTTTGAATATTTATTATTGGAAAATTTGATATTTTATAGGTGAGACATTAATTAAGCCATTTTGATAAAATAACACTCATGTGGTGACGATTAGACAACAATACTAATAATCAGATTAACATACTTAACCTTGACTGCACATATAGAGACTACAGTGTTGTGTTGGTTCACTGTACCACAGACAATATTGGAGAAGAGGACTGATGAAGAGCGCAAAGTTTATAGCACAGTCGAAGATTTTGAATTGCTAAAGGTCTTCATAATACTTCTTGTTTTCGTTTTAGTTGGTGGGTTCTTCAGCAAAGCTCACGAAATATTTATTTTTTCACAAAGATTTCTTTTCAATTTAGGATGACCTTTAAAACAAAAAAAAAGTTCATTAAAGCACATAGGCATTATATGAAAGCAGAGTAGGATCTAAAGAGGTAGATCCCTTTTTATCACTTATTTAATACTCCTGAATAACCTGTGTTCGGTCTGAAAGAGCACATAATTGCACTCCTATTTTTAGTCCTTACATGACTACTGCATAACTGTTTATCTGTTTGTGGTCTACAGGTATCAGGCTCGCTCGCACCACAGATATCTTGGAGTTATTTTTTACTGCATTACGACTAATTTTAGGCCTCCATATTGACAAACAAAATTGAGTAGCTTATGTATCCCTTGTTTCTTGTTTCCTGAGTATATGTACATACTTTCCAGTATGACGCAGGTAGCATTGTTGTAGAATTGCGGTTCACGGAAACACAAGGTTGGCGCTTTTGTGCAACAATTGTATTTGTTTAACTTTTGAACAAGCTATCTGCAATTTCTGTAGTATCATTGTTATCCCTGTTGTACCATCATAATGTTGGCTCATATTCATTTCACTTCATCATTGTTTTTTCTAACTAACCATTAGTTGTTGTTTCAGTTATGTAGGTTTAAGCAAGTCAAGGATGGACTGTTTTCCACAGTTTCGGAAATGCAATATTACGCTAGAGAGACGAGGAAGATTGTTGACTCACTATGGACAATGAATTTGAATGAAGTGTCATCGAGACTTCAAGAGATGGCTATGTTTCTTGAAGGTGCAACTGATCGTGGTCATATGGCTGTGTTTCTCGAAGGTGCAGCTGATCATGGTCATATGGCTGTTGAGGAGCTTAGTCTCCCCTCCATTTCTAATGATTTGTATGCAGAAAACACTATGTACGGGAGGGGTAACTGATGCCGACTGGGCACTTGACAATGGAGGATATTTGAGATACGTTCAATGTAATCTATGGTGATAATATGAACCATGTGGGTGGTTGTAGGGTGCTTTTATCTGAAACCTCTTTATGTGATTAAAGAGACATCAAGTTTTATGCTGCTTGTATTTTGGCTACGCTATGCTATCACACGGAATGTTGATGAAATTATGTTTCAATCTATATGGTGTTTCTGTTTGTGAAATTATGCCTCAATCTAGATATATGTGATGCTTCTCTTTGGATTTTATGTATAGTCGTATAGCTAAATCTGTGTACAGCACCATAACTGATTTGATGTGTGATAGACAGTGTGTGCCTTTGAATCTGTGTAGACATACAATGTGTGGTAGACAATGTGTGTAGGTTTACAATTTGTCTGCTTGAGACTATTACCAGGTTATAGACTAAAACTCCAAAGGCATACACAAGTGCAGGATCACACTACATGTCACAAGTGTAGGATCAACAACATTATGCACAAGTGCAGGATCACAAAAACATAGGTTGGATGATTGTCTGAAACTCAGGAACACAACAACACTGATTCATCAACATTTGGAATACGCATTGTCTGAAACATTGTGAACACATGTTCAACCATTGTCTGAACATAGTAGCATAGAGAATAAGCTTTGGTCTTTATTACAATCACTAGGTATATGCCCGTGCGTTGCTACGGAATTAATATGATAAAAATGCATTGATATACAAAAACACTAATTATTATCCTATATTTTTGTTAATATCACTAAAAGCAGATGTTTACATACCTTGTAAACATAAAAATAGAACACACTTTCATCAAATTAAAAATAACAATGACAATGTTAAATATAAATATTAGCATCCTCACAAGATTAGAACAATTATCTACAAGAGGTTTTATCTGAAATTCAGGCAACATGCACAACCTCAGCAGTATAAAGAAGTATAATAAAATCCTGGTGATAATGTTTAGCCAAAACAACCATGTATACACATGTTCTGAAGTTTAATAACAGATAAAATTTAGATCTTGTTTTGGTGAGCCATAATGAACAAAACAATTGAACTACTACATTACAGCTTGAAGACTGTTGCATGTATATCTAAAGGTTTATATTTTGAGTCACGCCGAACAGGCTATAGACCATAGACACAATTCCAACGGCGCAATTATACAATAATATGACAGATACCCCAGTCATAAATCGAAGAAAGGCCCGTAAGCCTGTCAAAAATATTAGTTTAAGTTCAATTTTTTGCAAATAGTAATTGAAGTATTGAACCGAATGGTCAAGCTTCATAGATAGGAACTGGTTACTAGGTTCACTTAAGGCAGGACAGACAACTTCTGTAATATGTAGCTGAACCTCAAGCCCAAGTGAATTATTTTGTTCTGTCCGCTGGACCGTGATCTGACGTTCAAAGCAAAGTGTGAGCCAAGAAACCCAGGAAAAGGGAAGTTCAGCAAAAAATGAACAAGTTAATAAGTTACACAACATGTTATAAAAATAAAACTCAAACCACTAACGTTAGCCTCTCTAGATATTCCTTCCAAAAATCTTTCACCACCAAAAAACATTCGTTTTGCACCATCAAAAGCATTCGTTTTGCACCAAAAAACATTCGTTTTGCATCATCAAAAGCGTATAGGTTCAGAAATTTCCAAAGGATACGAGGAGATCATTTCCTGTCCTTTTGAGGCCTTCTCAAAAGCATCTTTTGCTTTCTCATTGTCCTTTCTGAACCTATACGCAATTGCTTCAAAGAAGAAATGAATTTCACTTATATATTCCCCAGTGAAAAATTGCTCCGCAGAAAAATAAGAAGGAAGGTAAAAATCACCGAGAACTAAGAAACGAATGCTTTTGCCACGGCGGGTACACCCCAATAATAAAGAAACCCTAGTCCTAGCCTGAGAACTAAGAAACTGTACCTCGTGTTTGCCACGGCGGGGACGTGGCCGGCGCTGGTGAAGGTGGCGGCGAGGAGGATGCCCCAGCGGCAACCGGATCCGGCTCCATCACTGCGATATGTGAGGCTATATAGAACAGATTAGGATTGGGCAAATTGAATTTCACACGGGAGGATGTCTTTGTACTTGACGATTGCTGAAGCTTGCCATCAGAGGCATCTGCAACAGCAAGCAAAAGCATGCACCTGTGTCACTTGCTTCTTCTCGCAGAGCAGGAAGCCAGCAGAGAAAAAATATTGTCCTTGCCAAATGCAACAATAAATGACTTGCTATTCAGTCCATGTCATCTTTGGCATCAGAATCGTCAAGGCCAACAGCCGCAAGAAGGTGATCTGGGGCTCTCTCTGAATTGTCAGCGCCATTATACCTCGCCAGGTCTGCATAGTCATCATCTGCTTCTAGTTCATCTTTGTACTCATCTTCCTCTTCCCCATACTGCATCTTTGTTTTTTGATCCTTCCTCCTAATTCCCTTCCTCCTCCGCTTTTTATTTCCCGTCTCTTCATCTTCAGTCTCAGATCTATTTTTTCTCTTGCCAGGGGTGTTGCTGGATGTTTTCCATTGTTCCTGACAAAAAACAGTACAAATCAGAACATACCATGTGCAATAATGCACATAGTCAACATATTTGCAACACTACAAAAGAAAGGAAGGAATCCTGAGCACATGACCTACATGAAAAAGGAATGATGCCAAGTTGGCAAGTAACAGTTCTTTTAGATATTTTAGTTGGTGGCTCATGTTATATTTTATACAAATTCCCCATTTTTGTTGGTAGCTCATTGCCATCATAAAACAATATATCTTTAGTATGTGGCATTAGAACTGCAGGTGGCAGATTTTTTTCGCTAAAGCATAATCTCCAGAACAGCATCAGCTTCACCAGCAAAAACTCAATGTTTCAGATCCTCCACTTCCACCATGAGGTCAAAGGGGGAAGGGGGTACTGTAAAAAGCCATGATAGTTGCATCACCACAAATGGATATCCTAGCTTCGAAACATCCAAGGTTAGTAACAATGATAAGGTGCAGAGATTGAACACCAGTTTACATCAGTGTTTTTAAATTGTTTCCTCTGGTTTAGACATACATATAAAATACCTTCACACGCTGGAAGTGTTCCTCCTGTTGTTTTACTTGCTTGAGTTCATCCTCTTCCCTCCTCCTTTCTAACTGTTACATACAACACATTAATAGCATACTAAAATACTTTGACAAATAAGATCATTGAAGTTCATGCAAGAATTCAAGAAAGATATAGACCTGAAATTTTCTCTGTTCTTCTGCCCTTCGGCGAGCTTCCTCTGCCAAAGCAATCCGACGAGCAACTTCCATTTTTGCTTATTCTGTTGTTCAGCTTGCTCAGCTGCATCACGGTGAACCTTAGCAGCATCAAGTAAATGTTTACAGTACTCAACATGAGTTTCTATTTTCCTCTCATCAAAACCATGGGAGTGGTACGTTGATGCAACAAATAACAAACTGAAAACTCTAATGGCATTCTGAAGTTCAGTGACTGTGGCGCGAACCTACAAAAATGAAAATAGAAAGAGAATCATTGCATGGTGAATAAATTAAATATATAATCAAGAAAATTCTAAGACAAGAGTATCAGAAGAAATCGCAAATTTGATGAAGGAACTATGAGGCTCTTCCTATTCCATTTATGTTGGATCATCTCCAAGAGGCTCTCTATATGGCTCTTCAAAAAAAACATTTTAATGCAAATCCAATATAGGTCTGTAAATAAATTACATGAATCGGTGATCCAAACACAGGAAATATGCAGCAGTTTGTGTACTGTGGTGTATTCCATGTCACATTCAATATCATTTTAATTTATTTTGAAAACAGTTTAGAGGCATTTATCCTCTCCTAACAATCAATCAAGATCCTATTTTTATGGAAATGAAAATGGAAATAGACTAAAGGAAATAGATCCTGATCATAACATAACATCAGTGACGCACTATCAATCTATCATGAAGGAAAGATATTCGATAAACTGGAAAGCTCATACCTGCTGCATCGTAGTAGGAATGTGCAGAGAAGATGTCTACAATCCCATCATTCCCGTCAGCACCCATACGGAGTGTCTCGTCAATGCCATCACATTTGGCGTAATAAACAGCAGAAACATCTTCTGGTGGAACCCAATCTTCAGGCCTCTCACCTCTCGCACTGATTGCGGCACATACTTGACAACAGACAGCATTTCCACCACAAGTAGCATAGTGAAGTGGGGTGCTACCAGCTCCTGCCACATTGAAGCCCAGGTACTTTTCAAACAGCGAAGCAAACTAAATGACAATATAGCAGGCAAAATGGAGAGCAGTCCCACCATTGAGATAATCTGTCCTGTGCACATGTTTTGGTTTCTCCCGATCTAGTGAAACTAAAACCACACAATGTTAGAGCTTAGGGATTAAAAAAGATGGAAAATCCGTCAACATTAAGAAGTGAAACAAATGGACTCAGAATCAGTAGCAGCCTGTGAGAGAAACCGGACCGGTAGACAAAATTTCTAGTGAATTCATACAAGTAACATGAGCTCAGCTTCCAAAGCTGTCAAGAGCAACAAGCAATCGAAACTAAGAAACATCTGAGTGGAAAAACAGATAACAGAAACAGAGGGATGGATGGATGGTCATTACTGAAGCCGCAATACTTTATTCTTCAACCAACAGTTCCTTTGTCGGGTGAATTTGTAAAGGGTCGTCAGTTGAAAAAGACAGGTAAAGACATCTTAAGGAAAATGTTGGGAAAGGGTTCTGGTGGTTGTCAGCAAACAATGATTTGTTACTTAACAGAGACATTACAAGACCAGTCTGAATACAGCCAAACAGAAGATAATTAATTAGAGCATCTCAAGAGTTCAAAACAATTTCTTCCCAAAATCAAGGGATTCCAAGTCGCCAAAAATTATTGAAGGAGTATCATTTCCAACAGTTTCCAATGAACTACCTTTCTAGAACAAAAAGGTAATTCCTACTAAAATATTTTCACATCATTCAGTACTACACGGACCAACCAGTCAAGTATATCTCATGTGATCTAGAGCTTGTTTCAGTATTGCACAAGGGACATCATTCAGTTCTTAACTTTTGTTCCCAACAATGTTTCTGTACAAATGTTTTTGATATGCCGCTAGGCAATCACTACCATAGAGGCAATTGCTTGATAGAGGAAGCAGCAGGCTTTGTAAGAGAAAACATAAATGAGATAAGTTTGCAAAAGAAAAAGGCATTCATTCAGGAATCGGGATCGTACAATGGGATCGACACAAATGGCCACCATTTATCCTACGCATACGCATGGAGCAGAAGCAGCCCATACTGCAGGACTGTCAGCGATGCCTCCCAGAGGTGATCACTCTAGGCGTCCACACCTGAGCGCAGCGCAAAGAAGATTGTTCAGACATACTTGCATACATACACCCAACCTTCTGGTGGAGCACATGACCATGAGATAAATTCTTTTGACTTTGGCTGGTGATGGTATCTCGTACCTCTAAGATGACATAGAGCCAGATATAGGCCCAGAAAGACCAGAAGAGCTCGACTAACCAAACGCCCAGGTCCGAGATCTTCTTCTTTGATCCCGCCCTTGGCATAACCACACAGACAGCGTGGATCAGAAACAGATCAAACGCCACAGAGCCGACGAGTGTGCCTGGACCTAGACCTGCAAAGCTCAAAATTACCTATCGTGCGTGCCACACTTGAATGGATGGATGGATGGATGTGAAAAGGTGGAGCACCAAGCTAGCCAATTACATAGTATATATATTGGAAAGAAAGAAGAAAAAACCACACTTGTACTACCTCCTGCTATGAGTTGACCGAGGTTACGGATGGCGTCGATGGTGGCGAGGGAGATCTGAGGGGAGCTGGTGCCGAAGGCGAGGAGAGCAATGTCCGCGACGGTGTAGTTACACACCTTGTCACGCCTCACGACGGGTGCCTCGGTGCACGGGTCCACGCCGACCACCACCTCCCGGGAGTGCCTCATGATCTGCTCCATGGATTTGAAGAAGCGGGTCATGACCGCGGACAGCCTGACGAAGCAGTAGGCGAGAACGACGACGTAGGGGGAGGCGCGGACGCCGTCGGGGAGTAGGGTCTCCCCGCGAAACAGCAGGTAGGCAGCGTCCGTGCCACACGACGATGACGACGGAGGAGGAGGAGGGGCAGTGCCTGCCATCGCGAGTTTGCGACGCTGGACGTGAGATGGCGGGGGTGGGGCGGGGATGGGAGCATCGAAGGGGCGGCGCCGACTCCTTTCCTGGCAGGAATGGCGGAGAATGGGGGCACGGGCATCGAAGTAGCATCGCGGGTGGGTGTAGGCGGAGGAGCGCGTTGATGGTGGAAGGAGATTCGGCGTGGGGAGGAGGTGTGCGGTTTTGCCGCGCGCGCCATCGACGGTGTGGGGAGGATGGCTTTGATGGCGGCCTCGGCAACCTTCCATGACGGCGTTGCTGATATCGCGTACAGCTCCGATGGCGGGCGTTGATGGCGCGGATCCTCGGCCACCTTCCGCTATTGGAGACGGGCGTTGATGATAGAGCAAATGAGGGCATTGATGGAAGGTTTCATCGACGGTGGGGAGGAGGGTGGGACGGATTGGCGTGGGGATCCTCGGCAGGCAGAACCGTGCACCAACTCCTCTTGTGGACGCCTACAGTAATACCTTAAGGAGTAGTAGAGATTAGGTATATGCCCCATGCGTTGCTATAGAATCAATATAATAATATACATTGCTATGCAAAAACACTAATTATTATTTTGTACTTTTTAACATCACTAAAAGTGAATCTTTATATATCTTAAAAGATATAGGACTACTACAAAGATCTAGAGGCAAGTTAATTTTGATTAATAACATAACACATGATCATACATATGTTATTATTGCACTATTTTTTCTCATTGCAACGCACGAGTATTTACCTAGTTAGTCCATAAATACCAAACACCTCTAAGCCCATTGGTTTGATATACATTTCTCCCTCCAGTGTATCAAGTTAGCCTTCTGTTTGACTCAAATGGACATTTATTCTTCCTAGTTATGGGTTCCTCGTCTCCCACCATTTTAGTTCCATGGTGGTGTTGCCATGAAACAGGTTCTTCCTACTACCTCAGTAGCGTCAAAGTCGGGCTCCTCAGCCGAACTGTGGATTGAGGCAGAGCTTGCCCGTGGAGGCAGCAAGAAAGTTGAGAGAGCTGAATGTGATGCGGCTTCCAGGTGCGAAGGTCTCGCCACCAGTGAATGCTAAAGATTTATCCATTGAGTGGAGGGTGTCACTTAGCACGCTAATGGTCCCTTGTCTGGTGCGCCAACTGTCATTGTTTCGGAAACCAGGGAGAAAATAAAATTTGTGTTTGGGAAGGGATGCTAGCGCGGACTCACTCTGAATGGTGAACCACCTAGGGTTCGAACATAGGGTCGAGACAAAGAGTTATACTGGTTTAGGCTTTCACCATAGTCCACTATAGTGCTGATCATAGTATTGCTTTAAGAGATGTGTTACAGCTCGTGCATGCGTGTGTGGGAAGAAGGAAGGGGTCCTGTCCTTTTATAGCTCAAGGGTAGGACCTTACAAAAGGGACTTGTTCCCCATTGGTAAGAGCTTGATTTGTTGCCCCTGGTTGACGTAATCCTTTTGACGTCATTGAAAGGGAAATAGGGTCAAACCTTTTTCCTATAAATAATTTTGGTGGTTGATTGCCCAACACAAATAATTGGACTAACTAGTTTGCTCTAGATTATATGCTCTACAGGTGCATAAAGGTTCAACACAAACCAATAGAAGATAAAAGATAGGGTTGAATTTCAAAGGAGCAAGAACCTTGAGAGTACCCTGGTCTGGCGTACCGGACTGTCCGGTGTGCCACCGAACAGTGTCCGGTGTGCCACCGAACAGTGTCCGGTGCACCAGGGCCGTACAAACTCCAACTCTCTACTCTCGGGTTTTTCCAACGCCACTCTGCTATAATTCACCGGACTATCCGGTGTGCCACCGGACTGTCCGGTGTGACAGCGGAGCAACGGCTCTTCGGTGCAATGGTCGACTGAATAGTGCCCCTGATAGCGCTACAGTTCGCAGCAGAAGGTAGAGTAGAGGTCAGAGGCGCGCCGGACAGTGAATAGTGTCTGTCCAGTGCAGCACCGGACTGTCCGGTGCCACCAGAAGTCAGCGCTCCAATGGTCGACTGTGTCAAAAGCCTAACGGTTGGGTGACGTGGCTGGCGCACCGGACAGTCCAGTGCGCCACCGGACTGTCCGGTGCGCCCATCGACAGCAGCCACCCCCAACGGTTGTTTTGGTGGGTGAGGGCTGTAAATACCCCTCAACCACCACCACTCCAACCATCCAAGCATTCAACACTCTTCATTCAATACAAGAGCAAAGTGCAACACTCCAAGACACAAATCAAAGCCACCGATCCAATCAAAGTCCCCAATTCAACTCTAGTGCTTTATGACTTGTGAGAGGATCGTTCTTGTGTTTCTTTGTTGCTCTTGTTGCTTGGTTGGCTTTCTTCTTTCTCTCATTCTTATTCTCATAGCCTTGTAAGCGAAGCAAGAGACACCAATTGTGTGGTGGTTCTTGCGGGGTCTAAGTGACCCGGGAAAATCAAGGAAGAAAGCTCACTCGGTCTAAGTGACTGTTTGAGAGAGAGAAAGGGTTGAAAGAGACCTGGTCTTTGTGACCACCTCAACGGGGACTAGGTTCTTTAGAACCGAACCTCGGTAAAACAAATCACCGTGTCATCCGCTTTATTTGCTCTTGATTTGTTTTTACCCTCAGATTTAATTCTAACGCTAACCCCAGCTTGTAGTTTGTTGTTTTAAGTTATAAATTTCAGATTACGCCTATTCACCCCCTCTAGGCGACTTTTAGTCATTCGTAGGGTCATGCGTAGCAATACTCTCAGCATGGCACACGGCTTTGTTCGCTCGGCATATGGGTCCCTATAGCGAGTTTGATACCGATGTCCTCATAATGGCGCTTAGGGTCCCACGAGGTAGTGTCATGGTATGTCTCGGGGTCGTGCGCGACGCAATCCTACCTTTCGTCATGAACCCTACATCACCCTCTGGCGTGCATAGGCATACACCCGATATGGTGTATTGTCTTGTCCTTCTCGGTATGAGGGTTACTGTGGTGACTCCGATGCTTAGGTCCTCCATGTCTGGGTAGTCCAATCCCACAAGGTAGAGACTCTATGCGGTGGTGTACCATCGCGTTGATAGAGACTTCCTGGCACCCTTCGATATGTTGTGTCACTCGTCTGGACGTAGTTTGGTGACGACGCGTCCTATTGTGGCTGACGTGGGTTAGTAGTACTGGATCAGGGCCTCTGCCTCGTAGGGTTTCTTGGCCAGGACTTGGTCATCCGTTTCGCCTCGTAGGGTTGCTCGGCCGAGACTTGGTCAGTCGCTCCGCCTCGCAGGTTTGCCCGATAGAGACTTGGTCGGCCGCTCCGCCTCGCACGTTGCTCGATGGAGACTTGATCGGTTGCTTCGCCTAGCAGGGTTGCTTGACGAGGACTTGGTCATCCGCTCCGCCTCATAGGGTTGCTCGATGGAGACTTGGTCGGTCGCTCCACCTCGCAGGATTGCTCGGTGGAGACTTGGTCAGGCGCTCTGCCTCGCAGGGTTGCTCGGTAGAGACTTGGTCGGCTGCTCCGCCTCATAGGGTTGCTCGACAGGGACTTTGTCTGTAAGTGGGCCGTCAAGAGTCTTGGGCCTACTTTGGGACCTGATTCCTAGGTACCTGACACTACTTTTTGTATGTGGTGTAGAAAGTAACGACATCGCCGAAATCTGATAATTAATTACAAATGTAGTCATTAGCTCTCACAGTTTTCATGTACAAAAAAATAAGAACCATGTTTATGTTGTGCATAGTTTTTTGTACACCTTTGTAGTAACCTTGTTGGCTTGCGTGGCTCTAGAAGACGATATTTTTATCGTCCAGTTGAAATGCGTAGTAGAACTTGGGGTTGTTTCATTTGCATTCATCGAAAAACTCTGGAGCTTTGGTATGTCGTCCACAACTTCCTCCCTCACGAGTGTTGCACGCCTATAGTAATTTCCACAATGACTTAATAGACGTATTTCAAAACTCAAAAAAATACGCGTTTTTGTTTACACACATGGAACAATAATTACATGTTTTGAACGTCCCTCTCAGACAAGGACATGTTTGATGAACCACCAATGCAATCTCTAAGAACACTCATGACGTTCGCGTGCGACACTTTCGCACGATGCATGCCATCTATCATTTCACAGCCCCCAGTCTCTCACCTTGTGTGCCCTCATTAGTTTCGTCATCATTGGTGATCTAACCAAAACACGGTTGTGCTCTAGAATGTCCCTTTTAAAAAATGTGACCTCCATCTTTTGTGATCATTGCACACACCATTGCTTTGTATTCTTTTTTATTTCTTGTCTTAGCATGGTCACAGTTTGCCCCTATACTATTAGTGACCTTACCAGCAACTGAGCATTCAAGGTGTTGTGCTCGACCACCATTTCTTTTCCTATTTTTTCTCACATTAAAATCTACTATCATAGCGTATGTTTCATAGTGTCGGCGTTTCGAGACCGGGGGGTCCCTCGGGCCGACGAGTGAGTGTCGCCGCGTGCCCCAGCCCAGATGGGTCGAGCGCGTGGGCGAGCGCGAAGGGGGGAAAGGAGCGAGGCGGCCGGAGACCGGCGTGAGAGAGGTGGGAATCCCGCGGCCTTCGTGTTCGTCCCGCGCCCAGGTCGGGTGCGCTTGCAGTAGGGGGTTACAAGCGTCCACGCGGGAGAGGGAAGCGAGCGGTCCCAAGAGAGCGCCTGTCCCGTCCTCGTCCCCGCGCGGCCAACCTTCTCTAAGAGGGCCCTGGTCCTTCCTTTTATAGGCGTAAGGAGAGGATCCAGGTGTACAATGGGGGTGTAGCAGAGTGCTACGTGTCTAGCGGGGGAGAGCTAGCGCCCTAAGTACATGCCGATGTGGCAGCCGGAGAGATTTTGGCACCCAGCTGGTGTGATGTCGTGGCCGTCGGAGGAGCGACGGAGCCTGGCGGAGGGACAGCTGTCGGAGCGGTTGAGTCCTTGCTGACGTGGCTGGCCTGCGCCCTAGGTTGGGCGACGTGGAGGCTCCTCCGAAGCCGAGGTCGAGTCTGTCTTCCATGGCCGAGGCCGAGTCCGAGCCCCTGGGTCGGGCGAGGCGGAGGTCGTTCGGCAGAGGCCAGGGCGGAGTCCGAGCCCTCGGGTCGGGCGAAGAGGAGTTCGTCGTCTTCTGGGACTTAGCCCGAGTCCGAGCCCTGGGTCGGGCGGAGCGGAGTTCGCCGTCTTCCGGGACTTAGCCCGAGTCCGAGCCCTGGGTCGGGTGGAGCGGAGTTCGCCGTCTTCCGGGACTTAGCCCGAGTCCGAGCCCTGGGGTCGGGCGGAGCGGAGTTCGCCGTCTTCCGGGACTTAGCCCGAGTCCGAGCCCTGGGGTCGGGCGGAGCGGAGTTCGCCGTCTTCCGGGACTTAGCCCGAGTCCGAGCCCTGGGTCGGGCGGAGCGGAGTTCGCCGTCTTCCGGGACCTAGCCCGAGTCCAAGCCCCGGGTCGAGCGGAGCTTCCTATGGTGCCTTTGGCAGGGCCTGACTGCCTGTCAGTCTCACTCTGTCAAGTGGCACTGCAGTCGGAGTGGCGCAGGCGGCGCTGTCCTTCTGTCAGGCCGGTCAGTGGAGCGGTGAAGTGACGGCGGTCACTTCGGCTCTGCCGGAGGGCGCGCGTCAGGATAAAGGTGTCAGGTCACCTTTGCATTAAATGCTCCTGCGACTTGGTCGGTCGGTGCGGCGATTTAGTCAGGGTTGCTTCTTAGCGGAGGCAGGGCCTCGGGCGAGCTGGAAATATGTCCGCCGTTGGAGGGGGGCCTCGGGCGAGACGGAAATCCTCCGGGGTCGGCTGCCCTTGTCCGAGGCTAGGCTCGGGTGAGGCGTGATCGAGTCGCTCGAATGGACTGATCCCTGACTTAGTCGCACCCATCAGGCCTTAGCAGCTTTATGCTGATGGGGGTTACCAGTTGAGAATTAGGAGTCTTGAGGGTACCCCTAATTATGGTCCCCGACAGTAGCCCCCGAGCCTCGAAGGGAGTGTTAGCACTCGCTTGGAGGCTTTCGTCGCACTTTTTTGCAAGGGGACCAGCCTTCCTCGGTTGCATTTTGTTCCGGTGGGTGCGCGCGAGCACACCCGCCGGGTGTAGCCCCCGAGGCCTCGGAGGAGTGGTTTCACTCCTTCGAGGTCTTAATGCCTCGCGTAATGCTTCGGCTGGTCTGGTTGTTCCCTCATGCGAACTGGCCGTAGCCCGGGTGTACGGTCGGGGCCCAAGCTCTCGGGCTGGTATGTTGACGCTGACAACGGTTCGGCCGGAGCCGGGTTTGCGAGAGCAGCCCCCGAGCCTCCGCACAGGGCGAGAGGGCGATCAGGGACAGACTCGGCTTTTTTACATACGCCCCTGCGTCGCCTTTCCGCAAGGAGGAGGGGGGGAAAGCGCCATGTTACCCTCGATGGGCGCCGAACATGTTGTCTCCGGTGAGCTGCAAGCGGGTAATCCGAGTGGACGTCCGTGCCCCATTCGTTAGGGGTCGGCTAGGGGCCCAGAGGCACGCCCAAAAGTACCTGCGGGTGATCTGCCGGACCCGGTCCCCTGGCGACGGGGTCCGAGGGCTCAATGCCTCCCTCTGATGGGATTCCGTTACAAGATCGCTCCCGCTGGTCTCGGAAATGTCCTAGGGTACCTCGGGAGCGCAGCCCGAGCCTTGGTTATGTATCGAACGTACCCCTGGTCATCCCTCGCTCGGCGTCTGAGGCGACTGTGAACCCTTCGAGGGCCAGCCTTCGAACCCCTGATCAGTAATGGGCGCGGAGCCTGAGTAGCCTGAGGCGGCCGTGGAACCCTTCGGGGGGCCGGCCTTCGAACCTCTGACCAGTAGTGGGTGTAGGGCCCACGCGATCTGAGGCGGCTGTCGAACCCTTCGGGGGGCCAGCCTTCGAACCTCTGATCAGTAGGGAGGCTCGGAGCCTGGTTCCTTCACGGGGAAGGATCCTTTTCGCGGTATCCCCCTTTCCCGGTCCCTGCTGCAAGAGATAGAGAAAGAGGAAAAAAGGAAAAGGATACGAAATCGAACGATGCAGCGTACCTTTTTTTGTCGCAGTTATTACGGCGAAGGCGAAGCGTCGCCCACTGCTCCCGCCGGAAGCGCCGCCTGTCCTGCCGCGGAGTTAATGCGACGGGGCGAGAGGTTGGCGGGGCGGCCGTTGCGCGTGCGCGAGCCGTTCGAGGAACGGATCACGGGCGCGTTGTCTTCACGCCGTGAGAGGGGGTTCCCTTGCTGCCCCCGGATGGGACGTGAGCTTGGCTGACGACGTGACCGCTGCTCCCGCCCGCCTGCCACCGTCATTACTGCTGTCCCACTTTTGGCCGCATTGACCGCCGCATCAGGCTGGCGCTGCTGGGTCGTGCGCTGGGTCGCCTCGAGTCGCGGTATTGGTTCTGCAATCGAGGAGGCGTGGTGGTGGCGCAAGTGGCGGTGCAGTTGCTTGCATGCAGCATCCGGCGCGCCGGTTGCGTGACGCGTGGGCCTGGGCCTCCATGCTGACGTGTCGGGAGTCGGAGAAGCGCGTCCACTTGGCGCGGTTGCATGCCGCCTGCATGGCTGCCCGCCTCTTTCGCCCGTTGGTCTGGGCAAAAGTGGAGGGTCACTTGTAACCGTTGGGCGGTCGTGTGCACCACGCGCGGCGGTTTGGCTTCTTCTGCTCTGAGTCGGTTTGCATGACATGCGGGACCCAGCCCCCGCGCCGCAGGGGAGGGCCTTGGAGCGTGTTGGAGAAGACTCAGCCCGTGACGGTTGGGGGGCGCAAGTAGGGAGAGTTGCCTTTAAAAGGAGGGCGACCCCTTTCGGAAGGCGACCATGTCTTCTCGCTCCCTTATACATCGCGTCCTTCCACCTTCGAAGCCCCCGGATGGGGGATACCCGCCGTCTTTTCGCCTCATCGTTGGAGGAACGCAACTCCGTGGGAGTTGGTACCTTTCAGCCATCGTTCGGCTTCAAGGATTTTCATCACACAGCCCGGTTGCTCCCCTCCGCTGGTGGTCACCCAAGACGGTGACCTCCAGCTCCTGGATGGGGAGAGGCAAGCCAGGCTGTGATCCCGATCCCGCCCTCAGCATCGAGGGTGTTCGTCATCCTCGCTGGGGCGGGGAGCGAGGCGAGCCGGGGCTCTACCTCCTGCGCGGGTCGGCGGGCCACCTCTTCTTCCAGCTTCTGGTGGTGGCAATCGCCCTCCAGCCCTGCGGCGGAGACGTCCTCCAGCCATGCCGGGGAAGGCGAACTGTTGCTGCCCAGCTAGGATGCAACATTCCGCCCTCTCCCTCGCATTCGCGGCGAGGACGGTAGCGTGGACCTGCCGGTGCGCTTGGGAGCGGCCCGCTCTTTGGCTTTAATAGCTGGTTCGCGTCCCTTGAGCGGGACCGCGAACGAGAGCCCTCCGGTGGCCGCGTCCACCCGGGACCATGGCTGCTGCTGCAGAGGTCGCTGGCAGGTCCCCCGACGTTCATCGCCCCGCAGGCTCGAGGTTGCTCATACCCGCGGGGGATGGAACCAGAGTTCCGTTTGTAATGGCATTTTGAATGCCAGGATTTTTTGTTCATTGCGGCTGTCGAGGCCTGAACATGTATGTAATCTTGGCACAGAGCCGTGTTTTTTCCTCATTTTCGAGCACTAAGACTCGCCTGTTGGTTGTCTGAACCGCTTCACCAAGCATGAGTCGCCCTGTGTCAAGGTGACGAGTGAGGTATCCGTATCCCGGAGGCGTAGGAGTCCCTCGGCTCGGTCGGTCTTGTTGTCTGAGGCTCCTCTAGCTCAGTTAAAGGGACCCCTTGGCCGCTCTTCGACGAGCCGAGGCCAGGGGTAGCGATATCAGCATGAACAGAGGCGGAGTTGGCTCGAAAATGAAACCTGGTTGGCCGGAGCCTAGCCGGGTTGTCCGTTAGCGGGACCGACGCCGGAATCGATCAGCCGAGGCCTCGGGTCGGGCTGGCGCCCTTGGAAGATGGTTGGCCGAGGCCCCAGGGGTAACCGGCCGAGCCACCTGCTCGGGCTGGATTCCCGGAGAAGTCCCTGGCAGCGATTGTCCGGGCGTGACGATGACGTCGTCCTCCGGAGTGGGGATCCTTGGACCGCGTCGCCGTTCGAGGCTAGGTCGGACCTTGCTGAAGGTGTCGTCGATGCCGAGGGTGTTACTGCCCCCTTCCAGCGTCAAGACCCGAGCCTGCAGGATCAGAGTGTCTTGTAGCGTGTGCCTTCTGCGGCCGCCGAGGCCAGAATACACACCCTCGCTGTGTTGTAAAGCTGCGTCTCCTGTCCTCTTGTTTCGAGTATCTAGACTTTTTTGTCGGTAATAGGGATGTTTGTGCGAGCGAGAGTTGCTTCTCGCGGAAGGTGACGAGTGAGGTATCCGTATCCCGGAGGCGTGGGAGTCCCTCGGCTCGGTCGGCCTTGCCGCTTACGCGCACTTTCACCCGTCCATGAGGCCCTGTCACCGACTCAGTCGAGAAGGCTCGAAGGATCGCTTCGGCAGAAGAGCTTCCGAACGTGAAGACTTGTTCGGTCCGCGGAATCACTTTATCCGAACGCGAGTTACTTATCACAGAAGGTGATGAGTGAGGTATCCGTATCCCGGAGGCGTAGGAGTCCCTCGGCTCGGTCAGCCTTGGCTGCTTACGTGTACTCCGTCGTTTTCAGGATCCACTTTTCAAAGTAGTCAGAAAGCACGAAAGATATTCTGGCAGAAGAGATCTTTTTTCGAGGAAAATTTCAACGCAGAGGGGGTTCCCCCCCTTTTAGCCCCCGAGGGAGGGTCGGGCTTTGCCGAGGCGAGGCTGACCCTTCCTTGATGACTAAACTTTGCGCGGATGCGAGGTATATGAACAACTTGAAAACATCTTAAGGGTAGAAGCGACGTAGCTGTTGGATGTTCCAAGCGTTGCCGTAGACCTCGCCTTGACTGTTGGCCAGCTTGTACATTCCGGGCTTCAGAACTTTGGCGATGACGAATGGCCCCTCCCAGGGGGGCGTGAGCTTGTGCCTCCCTCGGGCGTCTTGCCGCAGCCGAAGCACCAGGTCGCCCACCTGGAGGTCTCGGGGCCGGACCCCTCGGGCGTGGTAGCGTCGCAGGGACTGCTGGTACCGCGCCGAGTGTAGCAAGGCCTTGTCCCGAGCCTCTTCCAGCTGGTCTAGCGAGTCTTCTCGGCTAGCTTGGTTGCTTTGATCGTTGTAGGCCCTCGTCCTCGGGGAGCCGTATTCCAGGTCAGTGGGCAAGACGGCCTCGGCCCCGTAGACCAGGAAGAACGGCGTGAAACCCGTGGCCCGGCTCGGCGTTGTCCTCAGGCTCCAGACCACCGAGGGGAGTTCTTTCATCCATCGCTTGCCGAACTTGTTTAGGTCGTTGTAAATCCGAGGCTTGAGCCCTTGTAGAATCATGCCGTTGGCACGCTCTACTTGCCCATTCGACATGGGATGAGCTACGGCGGCCCAGTCCACCCGGATGTGGTGATCCTCGCAGAAGTCCAAGAATTTTCTGCCGGTGAACTGGGTACCGTTGTCGGTGATGATGGAGTTCGGGACCCCGAAGCGATGGATGATGTTGGTGAAGAACGTCACCGCCTGCTCGGACCTGATGCAGTTCAGAGGTCGGACCTCGACCCACTTGGAGAATTTGTCGATGGCGAACAGCAGGTGCGTGTAGCCCCCGGGCGCCTTCTGCAAGGGGCCGACGAGGTCCAGCCCCCACACAGCAAAGGGCCAGGTGATGGGTATCGTCTGCAGAGCCTGAGCGGGCAGGTGGGTTTGCTTCGCATAGAATTGACACCCTTCGCAGGTGCGGACAATTCTAGTGGCGTCAGCCACCGCCGTTGGCCAGTAGAAGCCTTGCCGGAAAGCATTCCCGACAAGGGCTCGAGGCGCTGCGTGATGGCCGCAAGCCCCCGAGTGTATCTCTTGCAGGAGTTCCTGACCTTCGGCGACGGAGATGCATCGCTGGAGGATGCCCGAGGGGCTGCGGTGGTAGAGCTCCTTCTCATCGCCCAGCAAGACGAACGACTTGGCGCGTCGCGCTACCCGCCGAGCCTCGGCTCGGTCGAGGGGTAGCTCTCCTTGGCGGAGATATTGCAGGTACGGGGTCTGCCAATTTCGATCAGGCGTGGCCCCGCTCCGCTCCTCCTCGATGCGCAGTGCCTCACCCTCGGAGGCCGAGGGTACCTCGGGTTGAACCAAGGCCGCCTCGGGCCGAGCTGAGGGTGCCTCGGGCTGTGCCGAGGGCACCTCGAGCTGGACCGAGGGCGCCTCAGGCTCGGGCGTGTCGTCGATCTTGACGGAGGGTTGATGCAGATCCCGGGAGAAGACGTCCGGGGGAACCGTTGTTCGCCCCGAGGCTATTTTTGCCAGCTCGTCCGCAGTCTCGTTGTAGCGCCGAGCGATGTGGTTAAGCTCGAGCCCGTAGAACTTGTCTTCCAGGCGCTGAACCTCATCGCAGTAGGCCTCCATCTTCGGGTCGTGGCAGTGGGAGTTCTTCATGACTTGGTCGATGACGAGCTGCGAGTCACCGCGAGCGTTGAGGCGCCTGACCCCTAGCTCGATGGCGATCCGCAACCCGTTGACCAGAGCCTCGTACTCAGCCACATTGTTGGACATCGGGAAGTGGAGGCGTAGCACATAGCGTAGGTGTTTCCCGAGGGGCGAGATGAAGAGTAGGCCCGCGCCGGCTCCCGTCTTCATCAGCGACCCGTCGAAAAACATGGTCTAGAGCTCCGGTTGGATCAGAGCCGTCGGTAGCTGGGTGTCGACCCATTCGGTTACGAAGTCCGCCAAGACCTGGGACTTGATGGCCTTCCAAGGGGCGAACGAGATTGTCTCGCCCATGATTTCCACTGCCCACTTTGCAATCCTGCCCGAGGCCTCTCGGCACTGGATGATCTCCCCCAGGGGGAAGGATGACACCACAGTTACCGGATGAGACTCGAAGTAGTGTCGCAACTTCCGCCGCGTCAGGATCACTGCATACAGCAGCTTCTGAACTTGTGGGTAGCGGATCTTGGTTTCGGATAGTACCTCGCTGACGAAGTAAACTGGCCTCTGAACGGGCAATGCATGCCCCTCTTCTTGCCTCTCGACCACAATCGCGGCGCTAACCACCTGGGTGGTCGCGGCGACGTAGACCAAGAGGGCTTCTCCGTCAGCTGGGGGCACCAAGATAGGCGCCTTTGTGAGGAGCGCCTTCAGGTTCCCGAGAGCTTCCTCGGCCTCAGGGGTCCAAGTGAAGCGCTCGGCCTTCCTTAAGGGGCGGTACAGAGGCAGGCCTCTTTCGCCGAGGCGTGAGATGAAGCGGCTCAGAGCCGCGAGACATCCCATGACCCTCTGTACGCCCTTTAAGTCCTTGATGGGACCCATGCTGGTGATGGCTGCGATCTTCTCCGGGTTGGCTTCGATGCCCTGCTCGGAGACGATGAACCCCAAGAGCATGCCCCGGGGCACCCCGAAGACACACTTCTCGGGATTGAGCTTGACGCCTTTCGCCTTGAGACATCGGAATGTCACTTCAAGGTCGGAGAGGAGGTCGGAAGCTTTCCTCGTCTTGACTACGATGTCATCGATGTAGGCCTCGACCGTGCGACCGATGTGTTCGCCGAACACATGGTTCATGCATCGCTGGTACGTCGCGCCCGCATTCCTCAAACTGAACGGCATGGTGACATAGCAGTACATGCCGAAGGCGTGATGAAAGAAGTCGCGAGCTGGTCGGACTCTTTCATCCTGATTTGGTGGTACCCCGAGTAGGCGTCGAGGAAAGACAGGGTTTCGCACCCAGCAGTGGAATCCACGATTTGGTCGATGCGAGGCAGAGGGTAGGGAACCTTCGGACATGCTTTGTTGAGACCAGTGTAGTCTACACACATCCGCCATTTCCCCCCTTTCTTTCTCACAAGCACAGGGTTGGCAAGCCATTCGGGATGGGATACCTCTTTGATGAACCCGGCTGCCATTAGCTTGTGGATCTCCTCGCCTATCGCTCTGCGCTTCTCCTCGTCGAATCGGCGCAGAGGCTGCTTGACGGGTCGGGCTCCGGCCCGAATATCCAGCGAGTGCTCGGCGACATCCCTCGGTATGTCGGGCATGTCCGAGGGACTCGACGCGAAGACGTCGGCATTCGCGCGGAGAAAGTCGACGAGCACTGCTTCCTATTTGGGGTCGAGCCCGGAACCGATCCGGATCTGCTTGGAGGCGTCGCCACTAGGGTCGAGGGGGACGGCCTTAACCGTCTCCATTGGCTCGAAGTTGCCGGCATGACGCTTCATGTCTGGCACCTCTTTGGAGAGGCTTTCCAGGTCGGCGATGAGGGCCTCAGCCTCGGCGTACTCCACGCACTCCACGTCGCATTCGAACGCGTGTTTGTACGTGGGGCCGACGGTGATGACCCCGTTGGGGCCCGGCATCTTGAGCTTCAGGTAGGTGTAGTTGGGGACGGCCATGAACTTCGCGTAGCATGGCCTCCCCAGTACCGCGTGGTAGGTTCCTCGGAACCCGACCACCTCGAACGTCAGAGTCTCCCTTCGGAAGTTGGAGGGCGTTCCAAAGCAGACGGGAAGGTCGAGTCGTCCGAGGGGCTGGACACGCTTCCCGGGAATGATCCCGTGGAAGGGCGCAGCGCCTGCTCGGACGGAGGACAGATCAACGCGCAGGAGCCTGAGGGTCTCGGCGTAGATGATGTTGAGGCTGCTGCCCCCGTCCATAAGGACCTTGGTGAGCCTGACGTCACCGATGACGGGGTCGACGACGAGCGGGTATTTCCCCGGGCTCGGCACGTGGTCGGGGTGGTCGTCTCGATCGAAGGTGATGGGCTTGTCGGACCAGTCTAGATAGACCGGCGCCGCCACCTTGACCGAGCAGACCTCCCGGCGCTCTTGCTTGCGGTGCCGAGCCGAGGCATTCGCCGCTTGCCCACCGTAGATCATGAAGCAGTCGCGGACCTCGGGGAACTCTCCTGCTTGGTGATCTTCCTTCTTGTCGTCGTCGCGGGCCCTGCCACCCTCCGCGGGTGGCCCGGTCCTGTGGAAGTGGCGCCGAAGCGTGACGCACTCCTCAAGGGTGTGCTTGATGGCCCCCTAATGATAGGGGCACGGCTCCTTGAGCATCTTGTCGAAGAGGTTGGTACCTCCGGGGGGCTTCCGAGGGTTCTTGTGCTCGGCGGCGGCGACAAGGTCCGCGTCGGCGGCGTCGCGTTTCGCTTGCGACTTCTTCTTGCCTTTCTTCTTGGCGCCGCGCTGAGTAGACGCCTCGGGATCATCTTCCGGTGGGCGGCCCTGGGGCTGCTTGTCCTTTCGGAAGATAGCCTCGACCGCCTCCTAGCCAGAGGCGAACTTGGTGGCGATGTCCATCAGCTCGCTCGCCCTGGTGGGGGTCTTGCGACCCAACTTGCTCACCAGGTCGCGGCAGGTGGTGCCAGCAAGGAACGCGCCGATGACATCCGAGTCGGTGATGTTGGGCAGCTCGGTGCGCTGCTTCGAGAATCGCCGGATGTAGTCCCGGAGAGACTCTCCCGGCTGCTGCCAGCAGCTTTGGAGGTCCCAGGAATTCCCGGGGCGCACATACGTGCCCTGGAAATTGCCGGCGAAGGCTTGGACCAGGTCATCCCAGTTGGAGATCTGCCCCGGAGGCAGGTGCCCCAACCAGGCGCGAGCGGTGTCGGAGAGGAACAGGGGGAGGTTGCGGATGATGAGGTTGTCGTCGTCCATTCCACCCAGCTGGCAGGCCAGGCGGTAGTCCGCGAGCCACAATTCCGGTCTCGTTTCCCCCGAGTACTTTGTGATAGTAGTCGGGGGTCGGAACCGGGTCGGGAACGGTGCCCGCCGGATGGCCCGGCTGAAGGCCTGCGGACTGGGTGGTTCGGGCGAGGGACTCCGATCCTCCCCGCTGTCGTAGCGTCCCCCACGCCTGGGGTGATAGCCTCGGCGCACCCTCTCGTCGAGGTGGGCCCGACGGTCGCGATGATGGTGCTCGTTGCCGAGGTGGCCCGGGGCCGCAGGCGCGGTGTTGCGCGTGCGTCCGGTGTAGACCGAGGCTTCCCGCATGAATCGGGAAGTCGCGGCATGAGGTTTTGAGGGGTATCCCTGCCTTCGGGAGGCAGAGCTCTCGGCCCGTCGGACCGCAGCGCCTTCCAGGAGATTCTTGAGCTCTCCCTGGATTCGCCGACCCTCGGTGGTTGATGGCTCCGGCATCGAGCGGAGAAGCATCGCTGCTGCAGCCAGGTTCTGACCGACCCCACTGGATGCGGGTGGCGGCCTGACCCTGACGTCGTTGGCGACACGGAGCTGGAGACCCTGGGGCAGGTGACGTATTTCTCCGGCCAGGGGTTGGCCCGCCCATGCCTGCCCGACGTCCCGGCGGATCGGCTCAAGCGCTCCTGCTCCCTCATCGAGCCTGGCCTGCGCCCCGCGGACTTGCTCGAGCTATGGGTCGTGACCCCCCGCCGGAACGGGGACCACAGCTAGCTCCCGCGGGATGTCAGCGCGAGGCACCGGCCTAGGGAGATCACCGTCCTCCGGCATGCCGAGATGATTGCCTTCGGAGGGACCCCCTAGATCGACGTGGAAACATTCGCGGCTTGGGCCGCAGTCCTCGTCGTCGAGGCTGCGGCTACCGTCGGAACAGTCATAGAGGCAGTAGTCACATGCAGTCATGAAGTCCCGCATGGCACTAGGGTTGCCAAGTCCAGAGAAATCCCAACAGATGCTGGGGTCGTCGTCTTCCTCGGACCCGGAGGGCCCATAGGTCGAGACGTCCGTCAGCCGGTCCCAAGGCGACCGCGTGCGAAACCCCAGAGGGTTTGAACTCGCCTCTACGAGAGTGCCCGCCAAAGCAAGGTCGCTAGGCGGGTTGAGGCTGAATCTAAATGACGTAGGATGGGAATCGGTCGGTACCTTTTGGTCGACGAACGGCGATGAAGTCACGTCGGGGACTGACTGCACCGTCATCTCAGGTACGAGGGTGACGCCCAGCAAGCCTTCCGCGAGCGTGCTGGCGTCGTCCGCTTGCTCGGGATTGGCGTGTCGCGGGGAGACGGCGCTCGTCTTCGTCTCAAACGAGAGGTCGATGCCCGACGCGCCCCCCGTTGGGGCGCTAGGGACGTCGACTCGCTCGACAGCCGACGAGGCGCGGCCTCCCGCTTGACCTTGGTTGCCCCGCCTCCTCCTCCGTTGGTGGGGGAGAGGACGGGGCGAGCTCGAATGTTGTTCTTCCACCACGCGGGGAAGACGTCGTCGATTCCGCCGCCGGCGGGCGGGCTGTCGGCCGCCATTGTCGTTGTCGCGCGGCGGTGGAAGGAGTATCATGTCGTAGCTGCCGTCGAAGGACATGAACCCAAGACTCCCGAAACGGAGCACCGTCCCGGGTTGGAGAGGTTGCTGGAGACTACCCATCTGGAGCTTGACGGGAAGCTGTTCGTCAACACGTAGCAGGCCCCTACCTGGCGCGCCAACTGTCGGCGTTTCGAGACCGGAAGTCCCTCGGGCCGACGAGTGAGTGTCGCCGCGTGCCCCAGCCCAGATGGGTCGAGCGCGTGGGCGAGCGCGAAGGGGGGAAAGGAGCGAGGCGGCCGGAGACCAGCGTGAGAGAGATGGGAATCCCGCGGCCTTCGTGTTCGTCTCGCGCCCAGGTCGGGTGCGCTTGCAGTAGGGGGTTACAAGCGTCCACGTGGGAGAGGGAAGCGAGCGGCCCCAAGAGAGCGCCTGTCCCGTCCTCGTCCCCGCGCGGCCAACCTTCTCTAAGAGGGCCCTGGTCCTTCCTTTTATAGGCGTAAGGAGAGGATCCAGGTGTACAATGGGGGTGTAGCAGAGTGCTACGTGTCTAGCGGGGGAGAGCTAGCGCCCTAAGTACATGCCGATGTGGCAGCCGGAGAGATTTTGGCACCCAGCTGGTGTGATGTCGTGGCCGTCGGAGGAGCGACGGAGCCTGGCAGAGGGACAGCTGTCGGAGCGGTTGAGTCCTTGCTGACGTCCTCCTGCTTCCGTAAGAGAGCTGAGAGCCGCCGTCGTCACAGAGCATGCGGGGCGCCATCATTGCCTATCTGGCGGAGCTAGCCAGATGGGACACCGGTCTTGTTCTCTGCGGCCCGAGTCAGCTCAGGGTAGGGTGATGATGGCGCTTCCTGTTGACGTGACTGGCCTGCGCCCTAGGTTGGGCGACGTGGAGGCTCCTCCGAAGCCGAGGTCGAGTCTGTCTTCCATGGCCGAGGCCGAGTCCGAGCCCCTGGGTCGGGCGAGGCGGAGGTCGTTCGGCAGAGGCCAGGGCGGAGTCCGAGCCCTGGGGTCGGGCGAAGCGGAGTTCGTCGTCTTCTGGGACTTAGCCCGAGTCCGAGCCCTGGGTCGGACGGAGCGGAGTTCGCCGTCTTCCGGGACTTAGCCCGAGTCCGAGCCCTGGGTCGGGCGGAGCGGAGTTCGCCGTCTTCCGGGACTTAGCCCGAGTCCGAGCCCTGGGGTCGGGCGGAGCGGAGTTCGCCGTCTTCCGGGACTTAGCCCGAGTCCGAGCCCTGGGGTCGGGCGGAGCGGAGTTCGCCGTCTTCCGGGACTTAGCCCGAGTCCGAGCCCTGGGTCGGGCGGAGCGGAGTTCGCCGTCTTCCGGGACCTAGCCCGAGTCCGAGCCCCGGGTCGGGCAGAGCTTCCTATGGTGCCTTTGGCAGGGCCTAACTGCCTGTCAGTCTCACTCTGTCAAGTGGCACTGCAGTCGGAGTGGCGCAGGCGGCGCTGTCCTTCTGTCAGGCCGGTCAGTGGAGCGGTGAAGTGACGGCGGTCACTTCGGCTCTGCCGGAGGGCGCGCGTCAGGATAAAGGTGTCAGGTCACCTTTGCATTAAATGCTCCTGCGACTTGGTCGGTCGGTGCGGCGATTTAGTCAGGGTTGCTTCTTAGCGGAGGCAGGGCCTCGGGCGAGCCGGAAATATGTCCGCCGTTGGAGGGGGGCCTCGGGCGAGACGGAAATCCTCCGGGGTCGGCTGCCCTTGTCCGAGGCTAGGCTCGGGCGAGGCGTGATCGAGTCGCTCGAATGGACTGATCCCTGACTTAATCGCACCCATCAGGCCTTAGCAGCTTTATGCTGATGGGGGTTACCAGCTGAGAATTAGGAGTCTTGAGGGTACCTCTAATTATGGTCCCCGACACATAGAAAGCATAGGATTCACCCATGAAGTCGAAGTGCATATCAAGAGTTGGCACAAACTTTGTCGGAGATCATTGGATCCTGCAGTTTCGTAGTTCAGTATTCAAACGTTAGTAATTGTGCAATACAGAAGAAAAACCTTAGATATCCACATAAAAACAATTTACTTATGTGGATGTAAATTTGTTCTACTTTTGGTGTTATTACTGGGTAGCAGCATACCTAGATGGAGTGTCATTGTTGCACGGTGCCTAATTGGATCTCCTGCTCAACACAACAAACTGACAACCAACAGATTACTGGGCCTGAGTAAGTGATGGGGGTGTTGTGTCATGGATTGATGGGTTTAGAGGCCCTAGGTACCACTGGTTCGATGGTAGGCATAAGAGATGTTGGAACCATTTGTAACAATAATGATCTTGCGCTCGTTGCATAACCTGGACTTGATCCAGCAATCAACATTGTCTACTTAGTAACCTCCAGGTTTTCTCTATTTTATCCTATACACCAAGTACAAAGTATATCATCAATTTCTCAGCATTTATATCAGTAATAATTTAGTCATTAACATTAGATAAGTACTTATACAGTCCGTATAGGAATAATACAACACACGACTTAGTAATGTTCCATTTCATAGTAATAACTCATCAGACTCAATCAGTGACTCAGTAATAACTTGGTAAAAAGAAACAATAATATCATTGCTATCGTCCAATAACAATATTCTACTGGCTTAGTATTCAGCGTCGATAACGTGTCAATAATACAAAACAGAGGTCTATCAGTAATATTCATTTACCAATCAATAATAGCTAGTCAGGGCGCTGAAACATAAAGCACATGTGTTTTTTCTCCATTTACCTTTTTTTGCGCATTGCTTTTTTCTGGGGGTAGGCGGTGAGGGACGCGCGTTGGTCGAGCGTGGCGGGGTTCAATTCGGGTGAAACAGCGCGCGCGCACACACACATGTGTGTGTACACACACTAACGCTACGATCTCTAGAGAGGGGAGGGTCAATGGTGGCGACGCAAGTGAGGAGGAGAGGGAGAGGGCAGCGAGGTCGGGGGAGGCTAGGGCGGCAGGGTTAGGAGAGGGATGAGATATGATCCAAATAATATTTTATATTTGATTTAAATAATTAAGAGAGAGAGAGTGAGAGTTATCTAGCGATCTGAACCGTTGGTTTTGATGTTTGTTAAGTCTGGGTGTAATTTGTTTGGTGAATTTAATGTAGATTATAAGTGTAGGGGTGATTTGGTTAGGTAAGTTTTGCAAAATTTAAACATAGATTATATAGTGGTATATATATTGTTACATATCTATGTCTACTCTATATCTAGATACGTAGCGAAAGTTACGTATCTAAAAAATATAAAACAACTTATAATTTTGAATGCAAAGAGTATATACTAAACTTTGCAAAGAAAATAATTGACGCATTTACCGATATAGTATAATATTACAAAATCGAACGAATAATTTTTACGCATTGAGATGACATTTAGTTGTTTATGACCAAATATATAAAGTAAGGATATTAATCTCTACTACTTATTAAGGCTGCAAGGTAGTCTGCCATTCCTTGTTCCGCTTTTCCGATTCACTCCCCCCCCCCCCGCACACAACCCACGCCACCATACCTGATCTGCTATTTTCATTCCCCTCTCTCTGCAAAGCTCGTTCTTATTCCCCCGTACAGCCTACATATAGCTAAAATTAAAAACAAACATGGCCTCAAGGGGATTTGAACCCGCGACCCCTCAAAAAATACAAGCAGTAGCAACCACTACACCACATGTGTGTTTATATCTACATTTATGACAGGAAAACATCTATTACATCTCTCCTTAAGCCCAACTGCTACCCTTGCACAATGTGTAATAGTAGATAAGTATCATCGAGATTCTTGAATTATATTTTTTGATGGAGGGGGTATTATTTAAAGAAGAGCCTTGCATGCAATTTCTTTTGTTTGATTAATGTTTTCAACTTAAATTCCTTTTTTGCATGCGTGACATTTATTCCCCTGTAATACTTTTTCCATGGATCTGACTTGTGAGTCATTTTCATAAACCAACGTCAAGGATGAATCCATGTTTCTTACTTGAAAACCCCGAACAAACACCACTAGCAGAAGGCACTCGCGTTGGCGTCGCTTATCGATGATGAAAAGACGCTTGGCGACTGTGAGTTCAACCTCTGGAAGCAGTCCTACGTGGCCGCATGCGCCGCTGTGTACGATAAGCTCCGGCGCAGCCGCCGCTTGGACGCGGTCCAGAGCAGCTGCACCGCACTATCCATCGTCAAGCAGGGGGACCTCATGGTCGTCGCCAACGTCAGCGACTCTTGGGTTGTTCTGAGCACTGCATCCGACAATGGCGCCATCACGTCGTCCAGCTCATCGTCCACCTGAAGCCCAACCTACCACGTAAGTCACTACTGACCGGTCATGAATTCTTATGCGCTGGGACGACGATGTTTGCTGACGTTGTGAGTGTTCTCGAACATGATGTATGTAGAGGAGTAGCGCATCCGGTGGTACAACGGATAGGTGTACAATCTCGCTGATGAGCCTGGGGTGCACTTCGTCTGGCAGCTCAGCCAAGAGTCATCGGTACTCGCCATGTCGCGCGCGTTCGACGACTACTGTATCAAGGACTATGGCGTCATCTCGGCGCTAGAGGTGATGCAGAGGAGGACCAACACAACATGACCAGCTCAACATCCTCGCTACCATCGGGGTTGCTTTTGTGCCGGCCTGCCTTTAATTGTCTTTGCAAACACACACTTGCCTTTTTGTTTAAGCAAGCGTGTATGGGGGTGCGTGCTTGATGACTGACGATGTATGAGGAAACTTCTTCCGGTAGGTGTGGGACATGCTGTCCAATGATGAAACCGTGGCATATATCGAAGTACAGTTTAGAAAATCAAATGTTGCCGCCATAATAGGTACCACATGATGTCACTGGTTGTATGATAATTACTTGATCTTACTGATACTGCTTGTTCTTCAGGCTGGTAAGCAAGCACAACCGGAGAAGTTTGAGATCCCAGCTAAAATCAAGCTGACACTGCAGCCATGGACGTCGAGCTTAAGAGGGTGGTCATCAAGAAGGCATACGAGATGGACCTTGCCCAGTTGTACAACCAGTGACACTACCGTTACAGTTTCTCAAGGATAGGGGTGTTGCTTAGCTTGTAGCAACCGATAACAACATTTATTTTTGTACTTTGAACTATGTTTGAAAGCATGTCTTTCTTTTCAGACAGTGGTTGACTGGTAAATCAATTGCAGAAAAAAGCTGAAGATTACAGAAATAGTTTGCAACAAGAAGCACAAACAAAAGCTCAAGCATTACACTTTGAAGATGAATTAGCTAGAAAAAGAATGTCGGTATTGAAAAGTCGCTTTTTATATCTTCTTTTAGCTACTTCCTATGATGTTTATAATGTTGTTGTGCTGCTTTGAAGCTAGCACACAATTTAATCAAGCATATCCATTTTGGCACACAGATCATGCTCCGCAGAGGCGATAGGATGCTGAACTCGTGAAGATACAAGAGGCATCTTCCCTTAGGAAAGAAGCTAGGCGTGCAACACCCGGCATCTAACTATTCTTTCAATATATACTGAGTACTGACTCATACAATATAGCTTTTTTACTGTCTTTTTGCACGCATTTGTTACCTTTTTCATATCACTTACAACCATATTGAATCCTTGATATAAATCTGTATCTTATTATATCTTGACCTGGCCCATTTGCTATTATTTTGTCAGTTATCTTAACTGTTGCACAGTACTATGCGTTTTTCGATTCCACATGTATTTACCATTTCTTTTATTTTGCAGTTGTATGTATAGTTAGGACAATCTGGTGACTATATTTATTGGTTCAGGATTGGATCTCTAGCCTCACAAGATCGGCGACTTGTATGATAAATTCACTTACAGTTAAGTTACTTTTGGTCAACTGGATTCTGGGGCATGCACTTGTGGCTACTGACAACTTTCAGACCATTTTTGTAATCTTTTCTATTGAAATTCGTGGCTATTTGAGAGCTTCTCCGCGTTTCACTAATATCTTCCTTATCACCGGTGCTGACGCGTGGTAGTGGAAAAGACACCTAAACAATTCATTTTTGTTTGCTTGGCAATGGGAGATCACACCTAAACAATTCATAGCATTAAGGAATGCATTCAACCCTTACCAACAATAGAGCTGA
Organism: Zea luxurians; assembly: GCA_029449295.1. Classification (NCBI taxonomy): domain Eukaryota; kingdom Viridiplantae; phylum Streptophyta; class Magnoliopsida; order Poales; family Poaceae; genus Zea; species Zea luxurians. Next base: position 11,261,817 of record JAOPSE010000012.1, read on the forward strand.
CTAACTTGCGAAAGTTAGCGAGGAACCTTCCATGACATTTTGCTCTAGGTATTGCTTTTGACAATGTCAATATTACTTTTGACTGTAATAGATTTTACCTGCTGTGTTCCAGAATAATGTGTATAATCTTGCATAAGGTCAGGCCCTGTGTTTCTTAAGAGCAATGGACCGAGTTGTGTTGCTACATTGAACATGAAAATAAAATGTGGTTGTGCACTATGTATTGCATCTCTAGAATTATGTATGAATCATCTACCTCCTGTTTAGATAAGCGTTCTCAATTTTTTAAAATATTTGCCAGATATTCCATTCTATGCTACTCTTGTAATTTGTTTCATTCAACTATATAGGGAGAACCTAGAGTAAGGAGCGCTCTGCCAGTCAATATTTGTCTCGGACGGGAGCACCCTGTTCCTGGCATGATCCCTCGGCTAGGGTCCGGGATACGATAGTATCGTCCCTACCTCGCTCCCCCGAAGCTTGTTAGAGCAGTTGACCCATTTTAGATGTATGGAGAAGTGTTGTCCTATTTCTTTGAGGGCTTCACATTGCTTTAAAATTTTGATAGCTGGAGGTGTTCCTTTACTTTTTGTACTCAGTGTTGGTCATCATTTTCCTGTTTGGTTGCATTGCCTTTGCTTGTTATTCTTGCAGTGAGCGTGAGCAAGGTCGAGGCATTGTACAAGCTGTTCAAGAAGATCAACAACGCCTTCATCGATGATGGGCTAATTAACAAGGTCAGCAATGGGTGTCTGGTTCACTACTTGGTTCTTATGTAATCTGTTATTAATCTTTGTGGTATGTGCAAGTGTGGATGGTCTTGTTAGTATCAGTCCCGTCGGTTGATGCTGCCTCTTGGCACATTGTTCGACTGTTCCCATTTCCTTGCCACTTGAAATGACTTTAAACATTTTTTTCCTCATGTTTCTTTTTCCCTTTTTGCCTATACAGCTAGAGGAATGAATGATGATAGACTAGGAATGTAATAGTATCCTATATACTACATTTGCTTTCAATTGTCGATGGTTTTAGTGAATTGACCTGGAAGCAAATGGAATTGACCTTGATCTTGTCAAACTAGGAAAGAGTTGTAGGTCTGTGCATTTTTTATGGGGCGACTGAAATGCATTGATCATTAATGCAGTGCGGTTTGCTGGTTATTTACACCACATTTTTTATCACTTGATCTATCCTCGTAACAATATGATCTTTTGTTGTGGAATTCACACATGATGTTGTCTCATTTTAAACTTTATACTTCATTGAGAGAACCTGATCGTTCTACTCTACCATATAGTCGGCTATGTTGGAAAAGATTGGGTTGTCGTCCATATGAGGCGCCACCTGCGTGGTGGGTGCATCCCACTGCTAGGGTTGTTTTGTTCAGTTCTCTTGTTTTTTCCTGTTGCAGCGATGGTATTCTGAATAGATGTGCACCCCTCCTTTTGTTGTTTTATTATTTCGAAGCTTAATTTGGATCTTCTGTATTTTTCATTCAATTGAAAGGTGAATTTTATTAACATTACGATCTCAGCAGGATTTGTGTTAACTTTTGTGTATTTGATTTAATATGTAGTACCATTGCCAAAGATGTGGAGGCTTGTTCTGCAGCAGCAGTACCCAGCAGAGGACGGTTTTACGTGGACAAGGTGATTCACCTATTAGAATTTGTGATCCTTGCAAAAAGCTTGAAGAACCAGCACACTACGCATTGAGATATGGGCACAAAAATAGAGCTAAAAGAGGCGTATTTTCTTTTCCTTATCCTTTTAATCAATCATGTGTTTCAGTGAATAAATGTGATTTGGTTGATGCTACTACTATATATGAAATAGCAATCAAGACCTTGTTGATTAAAATCTGTCTGTCAACACGGAGCCCAATGGAGATGCAATTTACGTCGAAATTTGACTGATCATCACAATATAATTTATTTCATGAATAACGTTACCTGCCTGCGCATAGTAGAAAACACAGATTTATATGATATCCGTAGCAATGCACGGGCACTCAACTAGTAGTAGATAAGTATCACCGAGATTCTTGAATTATATTTTTTGATGGAGAGAGTATTATTTAAAGAAGAGCCTTGCATGTAATTTCTTTTGTTTGATTAATGTTTTCAACTTAAATTCCTTTTTTTGCATGCGTGACATTTATTCCCCGTAATATTTTTTCCATGGATCTGACTTGTGAGTCATTTTCATAAACCAACGTCAAGGATGAATCCATGTTTCTTACTTGAAAACCCCGAACAAACACCACTAGCACAAGGCGCTCGCGTTGGCGTCACTTATCGATGATGAAAAGACGCTTGGCGACTATGAGTTCAACCTCTGGAAGCAGTCCTACGTGGCCCGCATGCGCCGCTGTGTACGATAAGCTCTAGTGTAGCCACCACTTGGACGCGGTCCAGAGTAGCTGCACCGCGCTGTCCATCGTCAAGCAGGAGGACCTCATGGTAGTCGCCAACGTCGGCGACTCTTGGGTTGTTTTGAGCACTGCATCCGACAACGACGCCATCACGCCGTCCAGCTCATTGTCCACCTAAAGTCCAACCTGCCACATAAGTCGCTACTAACCGGTCATGAATTCTTGTGCGCTGGGACAACGACGTTGCTGACATTGTGAGTGTTCTCGAACATGATGTATGTAGAAGAGTAGCGCATCCGGTGGTACAACGGATAGGTGTACTATCTCGCTGATGAGCCCGGGGTGCACTTCATCTGGCAGCCCAGCCAAGAGTCATCGGTACTCGCCATGTCGCGCGCGTTCGACGACTACTGTATCAAGGACTGTGGTGTCATCTCGGCGCCAGAGGTGATGCAGAGGAGGACCGACAGCAATGACCAGCTCAACATCCTCACCACCGTCGGGGTTGCTTTTGTGCTGGCCTGCCTTTAATTGTCTTCGCAAACACACACTTGCCTTTTTGTTTAAGCAAGCGCGTATGGGGGTGCGTGCTTGATGACTGACGATGTACGAGGAAACTTCTTCCGGTAGGTGTGGGACGTGCTGTCCAATGATGAAACCGTGGCATATATCGAAGTCTGCATGATACTAGGGCTGGATATCGAGCTGGCTCGACTCGACTCGGTTCGGCTCGAGCTAGCTCGTTATGATAACGAGCCAGCTCGACTCGACTCGTTATGATAACGAGCTGGAGAAGCGGCTCGACTCGGCTCGTCTAGTAACTCGATCTGACTCGATTAACTCGTGAGCCAACTGATTATCAAAATTGCCACAAGTAGTGAGCCAACACGCCGCACATCTGGCCGCGGTGGCGGTCGAGCTCGCGCAGTGCCCGGAGGAAGTTGCACTCGACGCAGAGGATCTCCGCCTGGAACTGCCACTTCTCCCGTTCCTCGGCGTCTTCCTGCGACCGCGGCGCCGGCGACAGCGATGGCGGTGCGGACTCCAGCCCGCGCACGCGATGCTCCATCTCGAACAGCGCGCTGAGGTTGACCGGCCTCACCAGCGGCGGGTGGGTCTGCGCGTGCCCCACGCCCTGGCTGGGCCTGCCGCCGCCCGACCTCCTTGCTAGGTTGAGGTTGATGGCCCTCGACGTCGCCGCCGTGTGGTGGCTCTTGGCCCTCGGTGGCGCTAGGGTTTTATTTTTGGGGAGAGAGCGAGAGACCGAGAGGGTGAGTGGGTGAGGGTGACCGTGAGGGTCTGAGGGAGAGCAACTATGTGAGTTGTGGGCTGCTCGATATGGGGCTGGGCCGGTCAATAGTGCATGGGCTGTGGGAGTGGGGATGAATGTACAACTCGTTTGGCTCGTGAGTAACTCATGAGCCGGCTCGAGTTTGGCTCGTTAAGAAACGAGTTAAATTGTTAGCTCAGCTCGTGACTCATTTTCAACGAGCCGAGTCGAGTCGAGTCACTAATGAGTCTAGTCGAGCGAGTTACCGAGCCCTGAGTTTTTTGTCCGGCCCTACATGATACTGATGGTTGCAATGTAGTGGTGAAATAGCTAGATTAAAATAACAAAATTTATGTATGGCCAGGATCACAAATTTATTATGAAACATTTTCTCATAACAGTATAACACATATTTTATATATAAGTTATCGTAGTATTATATGTTCCCGTTGTAACGCACGATTATTCACCTAGTAATATATAAGAGTAGGTGTATCATCGGCTTGAGATAAAAAATTAAAATTTATAATAAATATATTTTGTCATATAAATCTCTACTACTAATTAAGTATCTATTGTAGGTGTTCACAGCCAACCGTGGTGCACGTTCTGCCGCATCCAGAGCGTCCAACCCGCATCCAACGCCCCTGTCGCATCCCGCGTCCCTCCCGCACTCGTCCCTGCCACATCTGCTTCCCTGTCGCAGCCCCCGCGATCCCCTTCCCACGCATGGCGTTCCTGCCGCAGCCCTCGCAGCCCCCGCTGCCCGCTCGAAGAATGATCACACGCAGACACGCTGAACGCTTCCGCGGCGTCACCACCTTCCGCCCTCCGCTGCCCGCTCGCCTCCGAGCCCGAAAGGCAAAACCTCCTCGCTCCTGCCCCCCTCCTCGCGGCGTCGGTCAAACCCTAGCACACCGTACGCGCAGGCCCGCCCGCCCGCTCCCATTCCCCACCCCCACCCATGGCGGCGCTCTCCGCGCCCCTCCGCGCCATCGCCGCCGGATCCCGCGTCGCCGCGTCCGACCCCGTCAAGGTACACACCCCCGTGCTCTCTGTCTCTCGCGTGCATGCCGGGTATTTTTTTGCCTTCTGTATCGTTTTCGATTCGCTGGAGCAGCTCGCTCGCTCGCTCGCTCGGGTGGGTGGGTGGGTCGCGGGTTCCTTTCACGGATTCATTGCCGCGCCTAGATTTGGCCCCGGTCCAAGTCTGGCGGCAGCGGTTCGGTCGAGCGCTCGACCGTGTGCTAGGCCGACATGTTCTCCCCCGCGTTCCGGCTATTTGTTTGGAGTGCGAAACTGCAGGCTTCAGGGAATCGAGGTTTTCTCACCGTACTATTTCTGTTTTATTTCAAAAATTCTGGGAACTCGGAGTTTTGTCCGGAGCTTGTTCCAGGTGCCCCTCGAGAGGGCATCAGTTTCCTGCTTGGTTGATTGCAACACCCTCATCCTCATCCCTGGCGAAATGACTTATGATTCCTAGCACATTGCAGTGCCCCCACTGATGTGATTTGGCTGTCATGCTTGTACTTGTAGGTCTCGTGCGTGAGGAGCACTGGCTCAGCTCACTTCGGCTGCGCCTTCCTCGTACATCAGGGCCTCCTCTTCGGCGTAAGTGCTTGCTTTCAACGCCGTAGTCACTGTCACCTTGTAAATGTAGTTTCAGGCATTGCTATTGTCCTTCTAACTCATTGTGAATTGAAGTGCGAGGAACCTCGAGCCGCTGAGGGCGATAGCCATGCAGGCGCCCCCTGCCGTGCCACGTAAGTAGCTGTCGTGCTCCCCGACCAAACGTTTCATGTGAGCTGTGCAGCCTGCGGTGGATTTGTATTTTTCTTCTTCCTTTGTTTCTATGTAGAATATTCGAGTGGGGAGAAGACAAAGATTGGCACCAACGGTGAGTTCTTTTATGTACAGTTGTAGGAACTAAAATGACGTGGAATCTGTTGTATTGTGATCTGAATGAGATTGATCGACCGTTGACCACCTTGGGCTTTTCTGGTCAATGTGTTTTGTCTTAGGCTTGGCTGGCCTTTCTCACCAATATCTACTGTGCGCTGCAATCACACTACTTGAGATGTCATGTTTTAAGGTTTTACAAAGGCAATTTTTAGTTCCTGGTTGAGTATTTGTTGCACTAGATAACTACATCTAGCAAATATAATCATTCTTTGCTTTCTGAGTTACTTTGCAGTTGGATGCAAGTATGGACTAGGTGAATTATATCAAATCCTATTTCTGATTTGTTATTCCCCCCTTCTTGTTACTGTAGGGTTTGGGCGGATTGGCAGGTTGGTCCTACGAATTGCAACCAGCAGAGATGATATTGAAGTTGTGGCTGTGAATGACGCTTGCATTGATGCTAAGTACATGGTAAGGAAGCTAATTCTTATTTTTGTTATAATATTTCACATGTCAGATTCTGGACATTTCATTTGACAACAATGAGCTAATTAAGAGTTTTGTTTGCATTTTCCTTCTGACCATTTGGGAACTGCTCTACCTGAGCAGAGATACACAGTTACGGCCCTGACTACAACACTAGCTCAATTGAAATAATTCTCTTTAATCTGATGCAAACCAAAATTCCTGATAGCCCATTATGTTATGTTTCATGTGCTTTCACTTGCTTAAGTATGATATGCATGAGGTAGCTTTACAAAATAACTGCTATACTGATCCTTCATGTTGTTTTTCTTTTTTTTCTTTTTCTTTACAAAAACATTGTTTTCTATTCTTCGAACAAGCTTCCAAATTCTGTATGTCAAGTGAATGCACATTGTTCACGGGAACAATGCAGCTAATGTGGAACCAACAGATTTTTTAGTTCTATTACATTTTTTACTTCACTGTTGGTTTAACAACTGTAAATTTCTATGCATGAGGTTTGGTATTGTTTGTGTTTTCTATGTAATCTCCTCCTTTCTAGGCCTATATGTTCAAGTATGATTCCACTCATGGCCCATTTAAAGGTTCTATTCGTGTCGTGGATGATTCAACCCTCGAGATCAATGGGAAGAAGGTCACAATTACAAGCAAAAGGTAATGTTCATTGAGTTCACATTTGTATCGTATTTGCCTATTGTACATGACATTGTTGGGAACCACCGATATCGGCGTTTCGACCCCGGGGGGTCCCTGGACCGACGAGTAAATTGTTGCTGCGTGCCCCAGCCTAGATGGGTCGGCGCGAGACGGGACACAAAGGGGGGAGAACAGTGAGGGGAAACCGCGGCCTTCGTGTTGTCCTGCGCCCAGGGCGGCTGGATGCGCTTGCAGTAGGGGGTTACAAGTGTTCGCGTGGGAGAGAGAGAGCCTTACGCGTTGGCCCGTTCTCCCAAGCGGCCAACCTCTTCGTACGAGAGCCCTGGACCTTCCTTTTATAGTCGTAAGGAGAGGGCCCAGGTGTACAATGGGGGTGTAGCAATGTGCTAACGTGTCTAGCAGAGAGGAGCTAGAGCCCTAAGTACATGCCGTCGTGGCAGTCGGAGAGGTTTTGGCACCCTGTTCATGTGATGTCGTGGCCGTCGGAGGAGCGCTGGAGTCCTGCGGAAGTACAGTTGTGTAACACCCTGAATTTGGGGGTATAAAATTTCTTTGCTCATATTCACAAATTCAGGTGTTACTTCCCTTTTCTCATCCTTCCCCAATCTTCTCTTTCTCATTTCTATAGGAGAAAAGTGGTTATTTTATTTGTAACTATAGTCTATTAGCTCAAACTCCAAGGGAGTATGAATTGTTGCATCATGTTGAACCCTAGATTTCACTTTTGTTTGGTGCATAATTCTTAGAAAGTCTAATTTGAATTTGTGGCTTATTTGAATTTGAATCAAATGGAGAAAATAAAAAGAAAAAGGAAAAACAATTCCAGATTAAAAAGAAAAGGAAAAGAAGCCCACTCCCCCGCCCCCTCGGCCTTTCGGCCCACCAGGCCCAATCCCGCGCGCGCCTCTCCCCCCCCTTCTCTCTCTGCTCGCCCGGCCCCACTCGTCGGCGCAGCCGCTTTCCCCGCGCGCGCGCCCGCTTCCCCCCGCTCTCTCTGCCTTGGCGGGCCCGCCCGTCAGCGCAACCGTTCTCCGCGCCCGCGCCCGCTTTCCTCTCTCTCTCTGCACGCGGGCCCAGGCTGTCAGCCCCGTCGTCTCCGCGTAACCGCCGCCGCGCGTGCCGCGGACTCCGCGCCCACGTCGCGCGTGGAGCTCGCCACCACCTCGCCCTTGGCCACTTGAGCCCCGAACCTCGCTCGCCATCTCCCCCTCCCTCATTTGCGCACCTGCGGGCCTCCCTCCCATCTCCACCTCGCTGCTCACACGCCAAAGCGCCGCCGCCATTAAACCACCGCCGCCCGAGCTCGTTCCTCCGTCGCCGTTGGAGCCCTGCCGTGCCCTCTGCCACGGTGAGCTCCGCCCCGACGTCCACAACCCGGGACGCGCTCCAATTTCCCCTTCCCCTCCCTATTTCCCTCTGCCCGCGCTCACCCGCCGTCCACCGTGCAGCCGCCGGGGTCCGCCACCATCGACCCGGGCCGTCGTCGCGCCATTGCCGCCACCGAGGAGTCTCCGGAGTTCGCCTTGAGGTAAGGAACCTCCCAGGCCCTCTCCCTTCCCCTCTATTGCACTCTGTCGCGCTTAATTCCTCGTCGGAGTTGCTTAACGCCGCCGCCGAGCCACTTCGCCGTGGACCGCCCTCCTCCGGTGCCCCTGCCCCAACCCAGACCCCACCAAAGAATTCCCCGTGCCCTTCCCAACCTTCCCGGCCACTCAGGTCGCCCCAGAGACCCGCCAAGCGCCCGCGCCCCTTGTCTCCGGCGACTCCTCCGCCGCGGGGACGAGCGCCGCCGCCCCAGCTAGCCGTAGGAGAAGCCCAGGCCGGCCACCCGATCCCCGCCGTCCGTCCCAGATCGGGCGGTCCCGTTTTAATTAGGCCAAACCTGATCCTGGCCGTCCGCCGGAGATCCAGCGGCCCAGGCCCGCTTCCCCCACACCCCGTCTCCCTGCCGTTTGGGTCCCGCCTGTCAGCCCGCCCGCGCGCTCGCGCTGCCCGCCGGTCCCGCCTGTCAGCCCGCCCGCGCGCTCGCGCTGCCTGCCGGCCCCGCCTGTCAGCCACCCAGGCCGCCGCGCGCTCGCGCGCCCGCCCGCAGGATCTAATCCTGGCCGTCCGTCTGAGATCCGACGGCCGTAGGAGTCCGATACCCCTTCGCCCGCGCGTTTTCTTAAAGAGCCCCCCTGTTTTCTGGAATTTGAACCCGCCTTCCCTGATTTCTTACAGTTAGGTCCTCGGACCTTTTATTTAATCCAAAATAGGTCCTTAGGGTATATTTTTAACCCCTAAACTTGTAAAATTCATAACTTTGCCATATGAACTCCAAATTAGGTGCTTCAAATTGCAAAATGTTCATAATATTATTATCTATTTGTTTAAGCAAGGTTTCCCTGCTGTTTCCATGTCCCAATTAATGGTTAATCATTAGGATAGGATTAAGGTTATTGGAACCTTATTTGGGATAATTAGAAATTGGTAGACTTTAATAAAAGTGGGAGCACCTAAGTTTATGGACTTAAAACCATGTAATGATTTAACCCCACCACTGACTTAAACCTGATTAGTGGATAATGAATCATTTTGTATAGTCCTCTACCCTAGACCTAGGGAATACCAGAGTGCCTATCCCTTTTCTATTATGAACTTGTGATCTCTCTGCTGCATATGTTTGGTATATTATTTTTGTTTGTTGTTTCCCAAGTGCATAGTGTGAATGATTACTTTACATAGACAACGAGCAGTCTGTGTTTCCCGAGGAAGTTGCAGAGGAAGTTCCTGATCAACAGTTTGGTGAAGGCAAGTGTCCTCTGACCCATTATGTCCTATTCACTTATAACTTACTACCCCGCATTACTTACTTGAAACCTAAGGATTGACTAGCTTTACACTTTACTTTATCCTTGATGACCTTATGGGCTATTATGATTAGCATTCCGCTACTGCCTTAACTTAATCAATGAACATGATGTGAATATTTATGATACTGTTATCCTGATGATGTTGATGATCTTGTGATACTCTAGGGGGCTCAGGCTGTTTCCTGAGTACCTCTCCGTAAGGACCTGTTCGTTGAGAGACCACCCGGGATAACAGTGCAACCATGAGGGTGAAATGGGATGCCCTTAGCTAATTAATTAGAGGAACTAGAGGTGTAGTTGCTTCGCCGTCGTGCCGTCAATGGGGTCCAGGCACAGTGCTTGCTCTGCCGAGGCTGAGTGCCGAGGTTCTTTCGTTTTGCTTTTGTTAGTCACTCTCCTGCGGGGAGGAGTACTGTGTTTATCAAACTGGAGAAACCTAACGGGCGGCTATGATCTCTAGGGAATCTTTGTAAAAGCTACGTAGTGATACCCTGCCGGACCACCTAGGTAGTGGTCAATGGGGATTAGCTCTCCCCGGGCAGAAAGGGAATCATGACTCATGGGTAAAGTGTGCGACCTCTGCAGAGGGTAGTGAAACTGATATATCAGCCGTGCTCACGGTTAAGAGCAGCCTTGGGATCCTCTTTGATTAGAGATACAGATGGTTCGAGATACAAGGATTATGTTATGGTTTTGGTTCGAATATGATGTTGTTGTTCCTCGATGAGGGAATGGTTCATGGGTTGGTTAATGCTAAAATCTGGCTCCTACTAATGATAAATACCTGACCAACTAAAAGCAGCTGCTTGAGCCTAACCCCACATAAAGCTAGTCCACTTCAGCCAAACGGGACATTTGCTGAGTATGTTGATGTGTACTCATCCTTGCTTTACCACCAAACACCAGGTTGTCCGCATTGTAACCACTGCTCAGGAGAAGGCGAAGCCGTGGAAGGAGACTTCCAGGAGTTCCAAGAATACGACGAATTCTAGGTGTGGGTTGGCGGCAACCCCCAGTCAGCTGCCTGTGAAGGCCTTATCTTTACTGCGTTTCGCTAGCACATTGATTTAACTGTTAACTTGATGACTATGTGGATGTCTATGACTCTGTGATGTAATAAGTTAATACTCTTTTATGTTATTATTCGAGCATTGTGCGACGATGTTCATTTATGTAATCGCTGTGTACGTGAGTTCTGATCCTGGCACGTACATAGTTCGCATTCGGTTTGCCTTCCAAAACCGGGTGTGACATAAGTGGTATCAAAGCCGTGCTGACTGTAGGACCGCTGACCTAGAGTAGCACTGGTCGTACTAAGGACTATTGACCTTCCCTCTCACCTTGACCTCTGATGTTACTTCAAAAGTCGGTCACCTCGACCAACCCTATGTTTTACTACATATATATACTATATTATACCTTGTTAAAATTTTTATCTTACTCTGTCTATGGTTTATTCACTTGTCATATTAGTTCTGCTCTTACTCTTATGCTTACGGTGTCTTTTGTAGATGGCTCGTCTTAGACACACTGCACGTAGGTCGGTGATTCCTTTCCTGCCTCTCGACTTGCGGAGCGTCCTCTGCACCGCACCGTGTCCGGTCAGTCGAGTCACCTGGAGAGACTGCACCACCGCCTGCGTGAGGAGCAGGAACGCCGGCGCCAGCACAGAGAGCAGCAGGGCTCTTCCTCCCCATCCCAGCAAGAGGTGGAGTCCGTGAGGCCCCGTTCCTCTGTTGCCCAGCTGGAGGCGCCCCCTGCACAACTGCGGGACGCCTCGGCTGTTGGAGGAGCTACTGGAGGAGGTCTTGGAGGAGACCCCGACGACGACGACTCAGACCACAGCACGGAGTCTTCTGAGCCGCAGGAGGCGGAAGGATGGGTCGCCCGACCCATCACCCGTGACGCCGCTCGCGGTTGTCACTTCCACGACGCGCTCGACACCTTGCTGCGCCAGGCTTTTGACCGGCACACCTGGTCGATCGAGTATCGTTGTGTAGTCTACCAGCACAGTCGCGGGAGGTACCCGGACCGCTGGGAGGCTACCTGCCTAGTTCGCCGTCCGGAGGACGACCTCCGGGGTGCGGAGGCCGTTTCGGAGCACTACTCCATCTCCGAGAGGGACACTGCAGAGGCGGCTATGCAGGATGCAGCACGACGTGCACTCTCCTAGTACTGTTCTTTGTTCGGTGGGGTGGCCGACGGTCTTAACCTTCGGTATTATCCCCGCCGCCCTACTGGCAGCACAGAGAGTGTGGTTGTCTCACCTGTTGGTGAGGCTAACCCTAGGTTGAGCAGCACAGTCAACCTAGTCGCAGTGCTTAACACTGAGCTGGATCACTCTCTGGACGAGCTAAGCAGGGCTCGAACGGAGATCGCGGAGTTGCGTGCTGAGCTGGCAGAGCGCCATCACCAGGAGGGTGGTTCTCCCGCTCCTGTTGGGACTCAGCACCCATACCGCTCACCGCCACGTGGTCACCACACTTATGGTTCCCCTGCCTGTAAGACCAGGATAGATCTGGATCCTTAGATCGTTAGCATCGGAGTTTGTAATAATTCCTAAGTCAGATGTCTCAGTCTTAAAATAGTTAGTTTAGTTTGCTTATCAGTTGCTTCCAATTAGCTTAGTTTGCTTATCAGTTGCTTGCATGCTTGTTATGATGAACTTGTGCTGGATTTGAATCTTTGTAATGACTGTTGCCAACCTGTGGGCTTCTCCTGCAGTTTGGCCTAGCTATAATGTTAGTGAAGTCAGTTATTTAGTTGGGAAGCCATTTACTTCTACTTTCCTTCTTATCTGAGAAGCTGTGTTGAATCGTAATGAGGATCAGTGAAGCCCTTTGTTCACTCAGTGTCATGAAGAATTCTGTATTCTCTTTTCTTATGCTGGAGGGTTGTAAGATCAATGCTGATGTATGAATGTCTTCCACAGATGTCTGATAACAGGCGCCGATGCAACAGGCGTGCTCAGCAAGAGCAGCATGACCAGCAGGAGGAACAACAGAGGCAGCCTCCCCCGCCACCCCCGATGACAGTGGAGCAGATGTTCTTGATGCAGACTCAGGCAGTGCAGGCCATTGGGCAGACTCTGGCAGCCATGCAGCAGGCTCAACAACAACCCCAACCCCAATTGCAAGTGCAGATGCCCTAGATGCCACGGGATAAGCGTGGTGAGTTCATGAGAGGGCACCCTCCTACCTTCGCCCATTCTGTTGACCCCATGGATGCAGAAGACTGGCTGCGCGCAGTGGAAAGGGAACTGTGCACCGCCCAATGTAACGACAGGGAGAAGGTTCTGTATGGTCCCCGTCAGCTAAGGGGAGCAGCCCAGTCCTGGTGGGAGTCCTACCTCGCCACACATGCTGACCCCGAAGCCATCACCTGAGAAGAATTCAGCGAGAGTTTCCACAGGTACCATGTGCCGGAGGGACTGATGATCGTGAAGAAGGAGGAGTTTCTGGCTCTGAAGCAGGGACCCCTGTCTGTTAGTGAATACAGAGACAAGTTTCTGCAGCTATCTCGTTATGCACCTGAGGATGTCAACACTGATGCTAAAAGGCAGTACAGGTTCATGAGGGGTTTGGTGGATCCCCTGCATTACCAGCTGATGAATCACACCTTCCCCACCTTCCAGCACCTAATCGATAGGGCAGTTATGACGGAGAAGAAGCATAAGGATATGGAAGATCGGAAGCGTAAGATGAGTGGACCCCAGTCCGGAAGCATCAGCCGTCCACGTTTCTCAGGCAGTTCATCTCAGCAAGGCAGGCCTGGTCACCCGCAAGGATATCAGAATCAGAATCAGCGTCCGCATCAGCAGCAGTTTCAGAGGCAGTATCAACAGCAGCAGCAGCAGTATCGTCAGCACAGCCAGCAGGGAGGTAATCAGTATCAGAAGCAGAACAACCAGGCACCTCGCCTTCCTGCCCCAGCAGCAAACCAGAGCAACCAAGCAGCCCCAGCACAAGGAGGAGGCAGAGGATGTTTCCACTGTGGAGAACAAGGCCACTGGGCGATGCAATGCCCGAAGAAGGCGGCGCAGCAGCAGACCAACCCCAATGCTCCAACAAGGCAAGGTGTACTGCAGCCGACAGTAGGCAATCGTAACCAAGCGTACAACCGTGGAAAGGTGAACCACTTGGAGGCCGAAGCAATCCAGGATGCACCAGATGTGGCAGTAGGTATGTTCTCAGTCGAATCTCATCCCACGAAAGTGCTATTTGATACTGGTGCAACTCATTCATTTGTCACTGCAACCTGGGTAGAATTGCATAACATCTCAGTAGAGGCAATGATGCCGCCCATGAGGATTAATTCGGTTGGTGGCAAGGTGCAAACAGATAAAATATGCTCAAATATAAGGGTGGAAATAAGGGGGATAGGATTCCCCAGTGACTTAATAGTAATAGACACCCCTGGGATAGATGTCATTCTAGGGATGAATTGGTTAATGAAGTATGAGGCGAATGTTAGCTGTGACAAAAGGACCGTAACATTGAAGTCCCCGTCAGGAGAAGAGGTAGTGGCCGAGCTAAGGATGCCTAAATCAGCGGAGGGTGTCTGTCACCAGATTTCAGTTGATAGTAAGGAGCCCAACCCGCTCGAGGCTATCAAGGTTGTGTCGGACTTTCCGGACGTATTTCCCGAGGAGCTAACGGGCATGCCACCCGAGAGAAAAGTCGAATTTGCCATAGAGCTTATCCCTGGTACCGCCCCCATTTCCAAAAGAGCCTACCGAGTGTCTGGACCAGAATTGGTGGAACTCAAGAAGCAGATAGATGAGATGTTAGAGAAGGGTTACATCAGACCAAGTACCTCGCCTTGGGCCGCTCCAGTGTTGTTTGTAGAGAAGAAAGATGGTACCAAAAGGATGTGCATAGATTACAGAACCCTGAATGAAGTCACTGTCAAAAACAAGTACCCCCTGCCAAGGATAGAAGATTTGTTCGACCAGCTCAGAGGTGCCAGCGTATTCTCGAAGATAGATCTGAGATCAGGTTACCATCAACTTAGAATCCGACCCTCGGACATACCGAAGACAGCATTCATCACCAAGTACGGGTTATGTTGGGGGCCTTCGTCCTCCGAAGGTCCTCAAAAACATGATTTGACAATGTTTTCCAAGTGAATTATGTGAACAGGCATTTTCGGACTCAGAATTGTGAATATGAAGCATGGTCAGGACGAAGCCTGAACCAGACGAAGGACGAGCACAGCCGAAGCTGTGCGCAGGGAAGCTTCGTCGCGATAGCAGCGGAGGGAACCGACTTAGAGATGAAAAGACTACGTGGACCTTAACAGATTGTCATAAGTCATTGACAAATGTAATGGACATGAATGTAATTTTATGTGGGCTGCGTCCCACGTCTATAAATAGATGAACAGTACTCCCGTACTGTTCACGCTGACTTGGCATTTGCTTTTGCGTCACGCTTGTACTTTTTACCTTCTCTCAAGACCGAAGGTACATTTGTAACTTGTAATCATTTCTATTTCTCCGTATTAATAAAATAGAAATGATTCTATGATTTATATTTCATATTTTGTATGAATCCTTCGTTATTACTTGTTATATTTACGAAGGTATGTCTCTTGTGACCTTCGTCCGAAACTCATTATTCTCGAAGGGGAATAATGTTTGGTAGGACGAAGGGCTTTAACATTTAACACCTTTTATGTTGCCTTGTTCTCAACTTTTAGCATTTGAGAACAAGTCCCCAACATTGGCGCCCACCTCCGGTGAACTCACTCCCACTTCGAGTTTTTTGAACACCTTCGGAAGCTGTAGACCTTCGCTATGGCACCGAAGAAAGCTTCAGCGGCTGGGGCTGTAGCACTGCAACCGCTGGACCACAACCAAGAGACCTTCTCTCTTCGGGAGGCTCGAAGCCAGAAGAGAAAGGCCGTCAGCCCGACGCTTCAGGAGGAAGAGCTAGACCAAGAAATCAGGGATATGGAGATGCTACATCAACAGGTGCAGAGGAAGAAGGAGAAGATGGCCCGGCTAGCTGAGTTGCAACGGCAGATAGACGAAGCCCTTGAGGAAGTTCGCCATCTTACTCACGATGAGCAAAACAGAAGGCCTCAGCAGAAAGACCTTCATCAGGAGGGCTTCGTCAACGAAGATGACTGGTATGACAATTTCCATCAGGGAAATTTTGTTTTCGATGATGCTTCTCCTTTGTCCGCTGAGCTGCAGGCTACACCTTGGCCTCCATCCTATAAGCCACCCCAGCTTCCCATGTTCGACGGCCACTCAGACCCGAAGCAGTTCTTGATGAGCTACGAAGCAACAGTGTCTTCGTATGGGGGCAATGCTGCAGTCATGGCGAAGTCTTTCGTCATGGCCGTCAGGAATGTTGCTCAGACCTGGTACTCCTCCCTTCGACCAGGAACGATCACCTCATGGCAGAAGCTGAAGGATATGTTGTTAACCAGCTTTCAAGGATTTCAGACGAAGCCGGTCACTGCTCAAGCCTTGTTCCAGTGCACTCAGGACCATGAAGAATACCTTCAGGCGTATGTCAGAAGGTTCTTGCGTTTGAGGGCGCAGGCGCCAACGGTGCCCAATGAAATTGTCATCGAAGCCATGATCAAGGGGCTTCGTCCTGGACCTGCAGCCCAATACTTTGCTAGGAAGCCTCCTCAGACTTTGGAAAAGCTGCTCCAAAAGATGGACGAGTACATTCGTGCTGATAATGACTTTCGCCAAAGAAGGGAGGAGGCCTTCAGATTTTCTGAGATGACCAGGGGCTTCGGGGGAAGATTCTATCCGAGGCATGTCAGGTCCATCCACAACTCCACTCAAAATGATGACAAGGGGAGTCAGCAGAACAGGCCGCAGTGCTCCTCACAGGCTTCGGGGCAACAGCAAACTTTCTTTCGGCCACCAGCTCCAAGAGGCAGAGGCGCCAGGGGCTTCGGCGGGAGATTTGGAGATCAACCAAGGAGGACATTTTGCTTATTCTGCGGTGAGAACAAAGGCCATACCACCAGGATGTGCCATGTCACCATCCAGAAACAAAAGGAGCTAGCAGAAGCTGCAGCGCAACAGGGACAGCCGAAGCAGGTCATGCATACTGCTTCGTACCATCAGCCTTACATCCCGGAGTACGT
This sequence comes from Zea luxurians, assembly GCA_029449295.1. Taxonomy (NCBI): domain Eukaryota; kingdom Viridiplantae; phylum Streptophyta; class Magnoliopsida; order Poales; family Poaceae; genus Zea; species Zea luxurians. The sequence goes on from JAOPSE010000012.1 coordinate 11,278,473, forward strand.
GGGCAACCACCCTGCAGTTTCCGTAGCTTCGGCAAGTCAACCTCAAGCTTCATGGCAACAGCCCCCGCCTCCACCTCCGCTGCAACAAGGCCAGCAGCCAGAAGGGAGCCAATATGTTCCGCACCAAAGGGACCTCAGAGAGCAATCTGAAGCCCGTACAGTCAACAGTACTGTGCCGGAGTCGAAGCACATTTATTGACAAAATATCCTACTTTGATAGCAGTCTTTTCCGTTTAAGTTCTGTTTTCGATGTAATAAAGAACACTTCAGTTTTCATATAATAGTTTCGTGGTTGGTTATCAGAAAAACCTATCCTCTCTACAGGCTTAAGTTGCTGAAGCTTAAAAATTTGCGGTAACAAGGAGGGTCTTCGGATTATTAAAAATCCTTCGAAGCAACAAAAAGTCGTTCTAAGGAGCGCAGAGTAAGTTGCCGAAGTTACAAAAAGCCGTTCCAAAGGGAGCGCAGTGTAAGTTTTTTGCTCCAAAGACGTTCCTAAGGGAATGCAGAGCATACAGCGAAAAGTCAACGCTGATACCGCCTAAGTAAAAGGCGAAGAAGCTCCAAAGACGTTCCTAAGGGAATGCAGAGCTTATACCGTCTAAGTAAAAGGCGAAGAAGCTCCAAAGACGTTCCTAAGTGAATGCAGAGCTTACGAATATATTTTGGGTGTATCTTCGGAACAAATGTCATTTGCATAACATAACATCATCACATCATTTTGCATAACATAAGCATCATACATCATGTTGCATTTGGCAAAAGAAGGGGACACAGTATCAACTTTCGAAAGGATGCTTTGAGAAAGTGAAAATTGTGTAAAGTCACGAGGGAATACAATGATAATCTTCGGAATACAGCTTCGGAGAATATTTTTACGAAGCATGGACGAGCTTCATCAGAGCAATATCGAAATTGTATAGCTTCGGAGAATGTTTTCATGAAGTATGAACGAGTTTCATCAGAATAATTTTAACGGAGAATGTCTTCTTCACGAAGCATGAAAAGAAGGGAAGGTGTTTTTTCGCCGAAGGCTCAAAAATGGTATGTATGTAGAGTTTCATGCATCGTAAAGAATTGAATAATGAAAAGAAACTTGTATATTACATTCAAATGTACAAAATGTTACATAGTTCACACTTTAAATGTTTTTTCTAAATAGCATCTAGTCTTCTCTTAATACTGCTTCGGCGGCTTCATTTAGAAGTTGATCAACAACTTTGTCCATGATAGCTTCGGCCATTTGTTTAATTTCATCATCCCCTTTTGTGTGGGGGTCGGCAGTCGATCCAGCAGCTTCTGAGGGAAGAGAACATTTCTTCATTACTATTACAAACCGTGAGCAAAGTTTGAAATAAAAATTACAACACAATAAGAACGACTAATTAATACCTAATTGCCTTTCGGGCTCTGTACTTTTTTCGACAGCTTCTGCCACTTTTCTAGCATCATGGATGCCTTTTTCGCTTCTTTGAATTATTTCTTGCGCCATTTCTCGGCCGCCATTGTCCCAGATATCAGTGAAGAATTTGCCACCAACCATGCTTGCTTCGGTTGAGGGATCTTTGATGTCTTCAGGGGACAGGGCAGCTTCGGACTGAGCTAAGGATTTTATATGGTCACAACCTTTCTTTTCCAAGACAGCAGCAATTCCTCTGGCGCCTGAAAAAGCGCAGATATCACCACGGCTGCTCAGGATTTCTTCGAAGGCTTCTGCTTCGTGACTAATCCAGTCCAGTGGACCTTCAGGATTGCCTCTTGAAAAGTCCTCTTCACTAGAAAAAGCGCCAACGCTGGCGAAGCTGGATTTTATCTTTTTCACGCATTCTACAGATTTAACATAACATTTCCTCTGAGATGCACGAAGCTCTTTAACACTTAACTCCAATTTATTGACCATATGATCACTAAGTTCTCGTTTCGTTTCCTCAAGCACACGTTCCTCTTTGGCTCTAGCTAGCTGTTTCTGAAGATCTTTAATTTCACGTTTTTGGGCTTCGGCCTGGGCTTTTGAAGCAGCTTCGTCCTTCTTTACTTTATCTACCAGTGTAAGCAGAATTTTATCCTTTTCCAGAGCTTCGTTTCTCAGTTTGATAACTTCGGAGCGTAAATTGTTAAACGCAATGTCATAGCTTTCATCTTCGGCGCTTTTTTGGGCTCTTAATGCGTTGCTCAGAATCAAGCCCTATATGAAAAAGAATCCATATAAGAATAAAGGAATGAATTACGCATCAAAAAGTTTTTTCAAACGCTTAATTTCCATACCTTTAGGCTATTATATGCAAGACTGTCCGCGAGATCCTCTTTCGTCATGGCGCATAATCCAGCTTCGAGTTTTGGGAACCCCATGCTTCTAGCCATTTCCCGGCACACGGATAATTCTTTATTGTCTGGGAGACAGTACAGGAAATCATCTTCATTTGTCCCATTGAATACTACTGCTCCCTTCGGATACTTTAGCTCTCTAGCATAGTGATTCGCTTCATAGGTCTCTTCTTCAGACAGTTTCTTCCCCGAAGCATGCCGCACGATGTAATCGCATATGCTGGGGGGAGCTTCGGGGGCGGCAGTGTCAATTTCTTCAACCAAGGCTGGTTTTGATATTTTCTCGGATTGTTCCTTGGCGGGCTCTGAAGGCCCAGCTTCAGCTTCAGCTTGTTGCTTCGAAGCTTCAGTAGATGCTTCAGCAAGTTCGTCAGACTCCTTTGCGGTTGTGCTTGAAGACTTAATTGTCTCCAAGACATCCAGTACGTTTACCATTCTTTTTCTTCTTGGGGTCACCAATGGGCCCTTTTGATTTTTTGTTGATTCAACGTTTGCTGATGGACTTAAGATTTCTGATGTTTTTGGCCCTTCAGTCTTCGGTTTTTCTATTGCTGAGGGCGCTTCAGCTTTTTCTTCTGTCTTCGGCACTGGAGCTGGTTCTGTAGCTTCAGAGGCCAAAGAAGCTTCACCAATAAATTCTGGCACTGTGGCCGGCTCAATAAAGCGTGTTCGATGGGTGAGCACCTTCATCTTTTTCCTTTGAGGCGCTGGCTCACTAGTGGCACTCGTGGCAGCTTCTGTCGCAGGAGAAGTATTTTTCCTTTTGCGACCCAATACCGGATAGTGATAGTCGGGGTAGACAAACCCGACTGCGTCGAATACCCGGTTGAGCCTTTTCTTTTTTCGGCCTCCGAAGGCTGCTGATAATGCAGTGTTCTCGGCCTTCGAATATGTGCCAAGCAGTTCGTCACTCAATGTCTCAATACTTTTCAACCAGTCATCATCAGGTTCAACAAATTTATCTGCATACTTGAATGTGTATTTTAGTCTAACTAGTCCGCCTTCGTCGGACTCTTTAATGGTTTCCTTCGGCATTTCCCACTTTTCTGCAAGTGGCCATACCCTGAAGGCAATGTGCTCTTGGACCAAGTCCCTTGTCCCAATGAAGGAGCAGACTACGCCGAAGGCTCTTTGGCACTCCTTGACTGCTTCGTCCATTTCAACCTTCGGCCTTCGAAGTCCGAAGCGTTGCCAGATGGGGCGCATAATAATACTCTTCACATTTTCTTGCGCTGTTAAGTCATTCTTCACATAGAACCACTCTGTCATCCAGGCTCCGGGCCACCTCTTCCGAAAGGTCGGCACAGGGCAGCTTGACCCGGAGCGGGCACCGAAGCTATAACACCCAAAATTGTTGTGATATTGTTCTTTTCCCCAGGGCTTCGTCTCATATAACAATTCATGAATGTTGCAGAAGCTTTTAGCATTTGGTTCTAAACCTTGGCTTCTTGCAGCCCAGACAAATATCCCCATTCTTATGATAGCTTCGGGAGTAAGTTGATGAAGGTAGACTTGAAATGTTTTCAGTACCTCAATAACAAAATTGCTCAGGGGGAATCGAAGCCCAGCCTTGAGAAAGCTTCGGAAGACTACAACTTCATCTTCTTCTGGGGTGGGAGAAGTCTTTTCTCCGGCGTCAGCCCTCACAATAGATATATCTCGAAAATACCGCCCCCTCATATTATCAATATGACTCTGCTTGATGGTGGTTTTCCCGAAAACCGTGTGACTTGGCCACCATGGTCGATCTTCAGCCTCTTCCCCACCACTTTCTACATCATAGCTGTCGCTGTCACCAGTATCTTCGGACAAACCTTCGAGAATCTCCTTGGTGATTTTCTCTGTATTAGTCTCCGCCATCGCAATCAGGAACCCCAGATTCTTCTCTTCCTCGAGGCTCAGCTTCGTCTCAGCAGGGATCTTCTTACCTTCAGACATCTTCGGAAACGCCAAAAAACTGTTTTCAGGGCCGAAGCTTCGAAATCAAAAAGGTCACCAATCTTAATGCACAAGAGCTAAAAATTTAGTGGACCGAAGCAGATAGCAAGTGTGCGTACCAAATGAGTTCGCGGTGTGATCTTATTTATACGCCCAGGGCGTTGAGAATTGAAAGACCCCGCTTGTCAGTGAATGTTGCTATTCTAGCAAAGGGAAGGTGTTTTTTCGGACCTTCGGCTCAAGGCCTTCGTCCATATCGCAATCTGAATTTATTATTAACAAATTAATATTGCGAGGGGCTACTGTTGGGGGCCTTCGTCCTCCGAAGGTCCTCAAAAACATGATTTGACAATGTTTTCCAAGTGAATTATGTGAACAGGCATTTTCGGACTCAGAATTGTGAATATGAAGCATGGTCAGGACGAAGCCTGAACCAGACGAAGGACGAGCACAGCCGAAGCTGTGCGCAGGGAAGCTTCGTCGCGATAGCAGCGGAGGGAACCGACTTAGAGATGAAAAGACTACGTGGACCTTAACAGATTGTCATAAGTCATTGACAAATGTAATGGACATGAATGTAATTTTATGTGGGCTGCGTCCCACGTCTATAAATAGATGAACAGTACTCCCGTACTGTTCACGCTGACTTGGCATTTGCTTTTGCGTCACGCTTGTACTTTTTACCTTCTCTCAAGACCGAAGGTACATTTGTAACTTGTAATCATTTCTATTTCTCCGTATTAATAAAATAGAAATGATTCTATGATTTATATTTCATATTTTGTATGAATCCTTCGTTATTACTTGTTATATTTACGAAGGTATGTCTCTTGTGACCTTCGTCCGAAACTCATTATTCTCGAAGGGGAATAATGTTTGGTAGGACGAAGGGCTTTAACATTTAACACCTTTTATGTTGCCTTGTTCTCAACTTTTAGCATTTGAGAACAAGTCCCCAACAGGTTATATGAATTCACAGTTATGTCCTTTGGTTTGACAAATGCGCCAGCCTTCTTTATGTACCTGATGAACAGTGTGTTCATGGATTATCTGGACAAGTTTGTGGTAGTGTTCATCGATGATATTCTCATATACTCTCAAAGTGAGGAAGATCATGTAGAGCATTTGAAAATGGTATTGCAAAGACTTCGAGAGCATCAGTTGTATGCCAAGCTGAGTAAATGCGAGTTCTGGATTCATGAAGTCTTATTTTTGGGTCACATCATAAATCAAGATGGGTTGGCAGTGGATCCAAAGAAAGTGGCAGATATCCTGAACTGGAAAGCACCAAAGGATGTTCGTGGGATCAAGAGCTTCATTGGAATGGCTGGGTATTACAGGCGTTTCATCGAAGGCTTCTCAAAGATTGCTAGACCAATGACAACGTTACTAGCGAAGAAAGTTGAGTTTAAGTGGACCCAAAAGTGTCAGGAAGCATTTGAAGAACTGAAAAATAGATTGACTACAGCTTCGGTATTAGTCCTGCCTGATGTTCACAAGCCATTCTCGGTGTACTGTGATGCTTCTTACACCGGATTGGGATGTGTGCTAATGCAAGAAGGAAGAGTTGTAGCATATTCATCTCGACAGCTGAAGATCCATGAGAAAAATTATCCCACACATGACCTGGAGTTGGCAGCAGTAGTTCATGCTTTGAAGACATGGAGACATTACCTGTATGGGCAGAAGTGCGACGTCTACACAGATCATAAAAGTCTGAAATACATATTCACCCAGTCAGAGTTAAACATGAGACAGCGAAGATGGTTGGAATTGATCAAAGACTATGAGCTGGAGATACATTACCATCCAGGCAAAGCCAATGTGGTTGCAGATGCTCTGAGCAGAAAGAGTCAAGTCAATATGATGGCCACGTACCCAATGCCATATGAGTTAGCCAAGGAGTTCAACAGACTGAGTCTCGGTTTCCTGAACAGTACGCAAGGAGTAACAGTGGAATTAGAGCCCACCCTAGAGCGGGAGATCAAAGAAGGGCAGAAGGATGATGAAAGCATCAACAAGATCCGGCAGCTAATCTTAGAAGGAAGAGGTAAAGACTTTCGAGAGGATGAAGAGGGGGTAATATGGTTCAAGGACCGATTGTGTGTCCCCGACCTCAAACCTATTCGGGAGCTGATCCTAAAGGAAGCTCATGAGACAGCCTACTCCATACACCCGGGAAGTGAAAAGATGTACCAGGATTTAAAAAGGAGGTTTTGGTGGTATGGCATGAAAAGAGAAATCGCAGAATATGTCGCCATCTGTGATAGCTGTCAAAGAACCAAAGCAGAGCATCAAAGGCCCGCCGGATTGTTGCAGCCATTGCGGATTCCTCAGTGGAAGTGGGATGAGATCGGGATGGACTTTGTAGTTGGCCTACCTCGTACCCGGGCCGGTTATGATTCCATCTGGGTGGTTGTGGACCGCTTAACAAAGGTGGCCCATTTTATACCTGTGAAGACCACATACACCGGAGCAACGTTAGATGAGTTATACATGTCACGGATAGTCTGCCTTCATGGTGTGCCGAAGAAGATAGTGTCAGATCGAGGAACGCAGTTCACCTCTCATTTTTGGCAGCAGCTACAGGAAGCTTTGGGCACCCATTTGAACTTCAGCTCGGCTTATCATCCGCAGACAGACGGTCAGACTGAAAGAACTAATCAGATCCTAGAAGATATGCTGAGAGCCTGTGCGTTGCAAGACAGGTTAGGATGGGACAAAAGGTTACCTTATGCAGAATTCTCCTACAACAATAGCTACCAAGCCAGCTTGAAGATGTCACCGTTTCAGGCACTCTATGGACGGAGTTGTAGGACTCCGCTGCATTGGGACCAGCCTGGAGAGAGACAAGTGTTTGGCCCCGACATCCTGCTTGAAGCCGAAGAGAATATCAAAATGGTTCGGGAGAATCTGAAGATAGCACAATCAAGACAGCGAAGCTATGCGGACCGAAGGAGAAGAGAACTGAGTTTCGAAGTGGGGGATTTCGTCTATCTGAAGGTGTCACCTATCAGGGGAGTCAGAAGGTTCGGAGTTAAAGGCAAGTTAGCACCCCGGTACGTTGGACCATATCAGATTCAAGCAAAGCGTGGAGAAGTGGCTTACCAACTCAACCTACCAGAAAGGTTGTCGGCAGTGCACAACGTGTTCCACGTGTCGCAATTGAAGAAGTGCCTGCGAGTACCAGAAGAACAGTTGCCAGTGGAGGGTTTGGAAGTCCAGGAGGATCTAACATACATAGAGAAGCCAACGCAGATTCTGGAGTTTGCAGACAGAGTCACCCGGAGGAATACCATCAGAATGTGCAAAGTCAGATGGGGTCACCACTCGGAGGAAGAAGCAACCTGGGAACGAGAAGATGATCTGAAAGCCAAATACCCTGAACTCTTTGCTGACCAACCCTGAATCTCGGGGCGAGATTCTTTTAAGGGGGATAGGTTTGTAACACCCTGAATTTGGGGGTATAAAATTTCTTTGCTCATATTCACAAATTCAGGTGTTACTTCCCTTTTCTAATCCTTCCCCAATCTTCTCTTTCTCATTTCTATAGGAGAAAAGTGGTTATTTTATTTGTAACTATAGTCTATTAGCTCAAACTCCAAGGGAGTATGAATTGTTGCATCATGTTGAACCCTAGATTTCACTTTTGTTTGGTGCATAATTCTTAGAAAGTCTAATTTGAATTTGTGGCTTATTTGAATTTGAATCAAATGGAGAAAATAAAAAGAAAAAGGAAAAACAATTCCAGATTAAAAAGAAAAGGAAAAGAAGCCCACTCCCCCGCCCCCTCGGCCTTTCGGCCCACCAGGCCCAATCCCGCGCGCGCCTCTCCCCCCCCCCCCCCCTTCTCTCTCTGCTCGCCCGGCCCCACTCGTCGGCGCAGCCGCTTTCCCCGCGCGCGCGCCCGCTTCCCCCCGCTCTCTCTGCCTTGGCGGGCCCGCCCGTCAGCGCAACCGTTCTCCGCGCCCGCGCCCGCTTTCCTCTCTCTCTCTGCACGCGGGCCCGGGCTGTCAGCCCCGTCGTCTCCGCGTAACCGCCGCCGCGCGTGCCGCGGACTCCGCGCCCACGTCGCACGTGGAGCTCGCCACCACCTCGCCCTTGGCCACTTGAGCCCCGAACCTCGCTCGCCATCTCCCCCTCCCTCATTTGCGCACCTGCGGGCCTCCCTCCCATCTCCACCTCGCTGCTCACACGCCAAAGCGCCGCCGCCATTAAACCACCGCCGCCCGAGCTCGTTCCTCCGTCGCCGTTGGAGCCCTGCCGTGCCCTCTGCCACGGTGAGCTCCGCCCCGACGTCCACAACCCGGGACGCGCTCCAATTTCCCCTTCCCCTCCCTATTTCCCTCTGCCCGCACTCACCCGCCGTCCACCGTGCAGCCGCCGGGGTCCGCCACCGTCGACCCGGGCCGTCGTCGCGCCATTGCCGCCACCGAGGAGTCTCCGGAGTTCGCCTTGAGGTAAGGAACCTCCCAGGCCCTCTCCCTTCCCCTCTATTGCACTCTGTCGCGCTTAATTCCACGTCGGAGTTGCTTAACGCCGCCGCCGAGCCACTTCGCCGTGGACCGCCCTCCTCCGGTGCCCCTGCCCTGACCCAGACCCCACCAAAGAATTCCCCGTGCCCTTCCCAACCTTCCCGGCCACTCAGGTCGCCCCAGAGACCCGCCAAGCGCCCGCGCCCCTCGTCTCCAGCGAGTCCTCCGCCGCGGGGACGAGCGCCGCCGCCCCAGCTAGCCGTAGGAGAAGCCCAGGCCGGCCACCCGATCCCCGCCGTCCGTCCCAGATCGGGCGGTCCCGTTTTAATTAGGCCAAACCTGATCCTGGCCGTCCGCCGGAGATCCAGCGGCCCAGGCCCGCTTCCCCCACACCCCGTCTCCCTGCCGTTTGGGTCCCGCCTGTCAGCCCGCCCGCGCGCTCGCGCTGCCCGCCGGTCCCGCCTGTCAGCCTGCCCGCGCGCTCGCGCTGCCTGCCGGCCCCGCCTGTCAGCCACCCAGGCCGCCGCGCGCTCGCGCGCCCGCCCGCAGGATCTAATCCTGGCCGTCCGTCTGAGATCCGACGGCCGTAGGAGTCCGATACCCCTTCGCCCGCGCGTTTTCTTAAAGAGCCCCCCTGTTTTCTGGAATTTGAACCCGCCGTCCCTGGTTTCTTACAGTTAGGTCCTCGGACCTTTTATTTAATCCAAAATAGGTCCTTAGGGTATATTTTTAACCCCTAAACTTGTAAAATTCATAACTTTGCCATATGAACTCCAAATTAGGTGCTTCAAATTGCAAAATGTTCATAATATTATTATCTATCTGTTTAAGCAAGGTTTCCCTGCTGTTTCCATGTCCCAATTAATGGTTAATCATTAGGATAGGATTAAGGTTATTGGAACCTTATTTGGGATAATTAGAAATTGGTAGACTTTAATAAAAGTGGGAGCACCTAAGTTTATGGACTTAAAACCATGTAATGATTTAACCCCACCACTGACTTAAACCTGATTAGTGGATAATGAATCATTTTGTATAGTCCTCTACCCTAGACCTAGGGAATACCAGAGTGCCTATCCCTTTTCTATTATGAACTTGTGATCTCTCTGCTGCATATGTTTGGTATATTATTTTTGTTTGTTGTTTCCCAAGTGCATAGTGTGAATGATTACTTTACGTAGACAACGAGCAGTCTGTGTTTCCCGAGGAAGTTGCAGAGGAAGTTCCTGATCAATAGTTTGGTGAAGGCAAGTGTCCTCTGACCCATTATGTCCTATTCACTTATAACTTACTACCCTGCATTACTTACTTGAAACCTAAGGATTGACTAGCTTTACACTTTACTTTATCCTTGATGACCTTATGGGCTATTATGATTAGCATTCCGCTACTGCCTTAACTTAATCAATGAACATGATGTGAATATTTATGATACTGTTATCCTGATGATGTTGATGATCTTGTGATACTCTAGGGGGCTCAGGCTGTTTCCTGAGTACCTCTCCGTAAGGACCTGTTCGTTGAGAGACCACCCGGGATAACAGTGCAACCATGAGGGTGAAATGGGATGCCCTTAGCTAATTAATTAGAGGAACTAGAGGTGTAGTTGCTTCGCCGTCGTGCCGTCAATGGGGTCCAGGCACAGTGCTTGCTCTGCCGAGGCTGAGTGCCGAGGTTCTTTCGTTTTGCTTTTGTTAGTCACTCTCCTGCGGGGAGGAGTACTGTGTTTATCAAACTGGAGAAACCTAACGGGCGGCTATGATCTCTAGGGAATCTTTGTAAAAGCTACGTAGTGATACCCTGCCGGACCACCTAGGTAGTGGTCAATGGGGATTAGCTCTCCCCGGGCAGAAAGGGAATCATGACTCATGGGTAAAGTGTGCGACCTCTGCAGAGGGTAGTGAAACTGATATACCAGCCGTGCTCACGGTTAAGAGCAGCCTTGGGATCCTCTTTGATTAGAGATACAGATGGTTCGAGATACAAGGATTATGTTATGGTTTTGGTTCGAATATGATGTTGTTGTTCCTCGATGAGGGAATGGTTCATGGGTTGGTTAATGCTAAAATCTGGCTCCTACTAATGATAAATACCTGACCAACTAAAAGCAACTGCTTGAGCCTAACCCCACATAAAGCTAGTCCACTTCAGCCAAACGGGACATTTGCTGAGTACGTTGATGTGTACTCATCCTTGCTTTACCACCAAACACCAGGTTGTCCGCATTGTAACCACTGCTCAGGAGAAGGCGAAGCCGTGGAAGGAGACTTCCAGGAGTTCCAAGACTACGACGAATTCTAGGTGTGGGTTGGCGGCAACCCCCAGTCAGCTGCCTGTGAAGGCCTTATCTTTACTGCGTTTCGCTAGCACTTTGATTTAACTGTTAACTTGATGACTATGTGGATGTCTATGACTCTGTGATGTAATAAGTTAATACTCTTTTATGTTATTATTCGAGCATTGTGCGACGATGTTCATTTATGTAATCGCTGTGTACGTGAGTTCTGATCCTGGCACGTACATAGTTCGCATTCGGTTTGCCTTCCAAAACCGGGTGTGACATAAGTCGGGGCTGTCGGGTCCTTGCTGACGTCTCCTTGCTGACACAAGGGGCTGGGAGCTGCCGCCGTCATGGAGCGTGCGAGGTGTCATCATTACTTGTTTACTGGGGCGAGCCAGGTGGGACGCTGGTCTTGTTCCCCGTAGCCTGAGCTAGCTAGGGGTAGGGTAATGATGGCCCCCCTGGCGACGTGGCTGGTCCGGACCCGAGTTTGTGCGAGGTGGCGATTCCTCCGAGGTCGAGGTTGAGTTCGAGCCCTGGGGTCGGGCGAGGCGGAGTCCATCATCTTCCGGAGCCGAGGCTGAGTCCGAGCCCTGGGGTTGGGCGAGGTGGAGTTCGTCGTCTTCCGGAGCCGAGGCCGAGTCCGAGCCCTAGGGTCGGGCGAGGCGGAGTTTGTCGTCTTCCGGAGCTGAGGCCGAGTTCGAGCCCTAGGGTCGGGCGAGGCGGAGTTCGTCGTCTTCTGGAGCCGAGGCCGAGTCCGAGCCCTGGGGTCGGGTGGGGCGGAGTTTGTCGTCTTCCAGAGCCGAGGCCGAGTCTGAGCCCTGGGGTCGGGCGAGGCGGAGTCCGTCGTCTTTCGGAGCCGAGGCCGAGTCCGAGCCCTGGGGTTGGGCGAGGCGAAGTCCATCTTCCGAGGCCGAGACAGGGGCCGAGCCCTGGGGTCGGGCGAGGCGGAGCTTCCTATGTCGCCCGAGGCTGGACTTAGCCGCTGTCGACCTCACTCTGGCGAGTGGCACGATAGTCGGAGCAGGGCAGGCGGTGCTGTACTCCTGTCAGGTCGGTCAGTGGAGCGGCAAAGTGACTGCGGTCACTTCGGCCTTGTCGACTAGAGCGTGCGTCAGGATAAGATGTCAGGCGATCCTTGCATTAAATGCTCCTGCAATACGGTCGGTTGGCGTGGCGATCTAGCCAAAGTTGCTTCTCTGCGAAGACTGGGCCTCAGGCGAGCCGAAGGTGTGTTCGTTGCTTGAGGGGGCCCTCGGGCGAGACATGAATCCTCTGGGGTCGGCTGCCTTTGCCCGAGGCTGGGCTCGGGCGAGGCGAGATCGTGTCCCTTGAGTGGACTGAGCCTTGACCTTAATCGCGCCCATCAGGCCTTTGCAGCTTTGTGCTGATGGGGGTTACCAGCTGAGATTAGGAGTCTTGGGGGTACCCCTAATTATGGTCCCCGACAGTAGCCCCCGAGCCTCGAAGGGAATGTTGGCACTCGCTTGGAGGCTTTTGTCGCACTTTTTTGCAAGGGCACCGGCCTTTCTCGGTTGCATTTTGTTCCGGTGGGTGCACGTGAGCGCACCCGCCGGGTGTAGCCCCCGAGGCCTCGGAGGAGTGTTTTGACTCCTTCGAGGTCTTAGTGCCTTTCGTGATGGCTCGGCCGGTTTGGTCGTTCCCTCATGCGAACTGGCCGTAGCCCGGGTGCATAGTCGAGTCCCAAGTTCTCGGGCTGGTATGTTGACGCTGCCAACGGTTTGGCCGGAGCCGGGTTTGCGAGAGCAGCCCCTGAGCCTTCGCACAGAGTGAGAGGACGGTCAAGGACAGACTTGGCTTTTTTCATACGCCCCTACGTCGCCTTTCCGCAAGGAGGAGGGGGGAAAGCGCCATGCTGCCCTCGGAGGGCGCCGAACATGGTGTCTCCAGTGAGTTGCTAGCGGGTAATCCGAGTGGACGCCCGTGCCCCATTCGTTAGGGGTCGGCTAGTGGCCCGGAGGCGCGCTCCAAAAGTACCTGCGGGTGATTCGCCGGACTCGGTCCCCTTTTGACGGGGTCCGAGGGCTCGATGCCTCCCTCTGGTGGGATTCCGTTACGAAAATCGCTCCCGCTGGTCTCGGAAATGTCCTAGGGTACCTCGAGAGCGTAGCCCGAGCCTTGGTTATGTATCGAACGTACCCAGGGTCATCCCTCGCTCTGCATGCTCTGAGGCGGCTGTCGAACCCTTCGGGGGCCAGCCTACGAACCCCTGATCAGTAGTGGGCGTGGAGCCCGAGTGGCCTGAGGCGGCCGTTGAACCCTTCCGAGGGGCCAGCCTTCGAACCTCTGATCAGTAATGGGCGCGGAGCCCGAGTGGCCTGAGGCGGCTGTTGAACCCTCCCGAGGGGCCAGCCTTCGAACCTCTGACCAGTAATGGGCGCGGAGCCCGAGTGCTCTGAGGCAGCTGTCGAACCCTTCCGAGGGGCCAGCCTTCGAACCTCTGATCAGTAGGGGGCTCGGGGCCCGTTTCCTTCGTGGAGAAGGATCTCTTTCAGAGTATCCCCTTTTCCGGTCCCTGTGGCAAGAGAGAGAAAGAGGAAGTGGAAAAGGATACGAAATCGAACGTCGTGGCGTACCTTTTTTGACGCGGTCATTATGGCGGAGGTGAAGCGTCGCCCGCTTTGCCTGCCAAAGGTGCCGCCTACCCTGCTGCAGAGTTAATGCGACGGGACGAGTGGTTCGTGGGGCAGCCGTTGTGCGTGCACGAGCCATTCGAGGAACGGAACACGGGCGCGTCGTCTTCACACCGTGGGAGAGGGCTCTCTCGCTGTCCCAGGAGGGGACGTGAGCCTGCAAACGACTTGACCGCTGCTTCTGCCCGCCTGCTGCCGCCATTACTACCGGCCCATTTCTGGCCTTATCGACCGTCGTGCCTTCTCCCGCGGCTGATTGACTCGTGACCGATGTGCTCGGTTGGCACTATTGGGTCATGCGCGGGGTTGCCTCGAGTCGCGGCACCGGTTCCACAGTCAAGAAGGCGCGGTACTGGCGCGAGTGGCGGTGCAGTTTCTTGCACGTAGTAACCGGCGCGCCGGTTATGTGACATGTGGGCCTGGGCCTCCAAGCTGGACGCGTCGAAGTCGAAAGGGTGCGCCCCCTTGGTGCGGTTGCATGCCACCTGCATGGCGGTCCGCCCTTTCACCCGCTGGTCCGGGCGATAGTGGAGGAATGCTTGTAACCGCTGGGCTGTTGTGCGCTCCGCGCGCGGCGGTCTGGCTTCTTCTGTCCTGAGCCAGCTTGCATGACGCGTGGGACCCAGCCCCCGCGTCGTAGGGGGAGGACCTTGGAGCGTGTTGGAGAAGACTCAGTCCGCGATGGCTGAGGACGCAAGTGGGGAGAGTCGTCTTTAAAAGGAGGGTGACCCCCTTGGACGACAACCATGTCTTCGCACTTTCCTCATGTGTCGCGTCCTTCCACCTTCCGAGCCCCCGGATGGGGAGCGCTTGCGTCGCTTTCGTCTTGCTGTCGTTAGAGGAACACAACTTCGCGGAAGTTGGTACCTTTCAGCCATCGCTCGGCTTCAAGGATTTTCGTCGTGTAGCCCGGCTGCATTCCCCCACCAATGGGCAGTTTGGTGGAGGGAAGCGAGCCGGGCTGCGGCCTCCGCCCCGCCCTCAGCTTCAAGGATTTTCGTCATCCGGGCTGAGGCGGAGGAGCGCACCGAGTGGGGGGTTTCCTCCGTGTGGGCCGGTAACCCTTTTCTTCCCCCGGCGTTTGGGGGAAAAGGCATCCTCCAGCCCCGGGGAGGCTTCCTCCAGCCATTCCGGGGAAGGCGAACTGCTGCTGCCCAGCCAGGGTGCAGCATTCCATCCTCTGTCCGGGCGATGGTCGCGCCGCGTACGGGCCGGCCGCGTCCAGGCCTTCCTTGCGCCGACAGCCGCGCCAGAGGGTTGCTCAGCACGTCGTGCGCCGCGAGGGCGGTGCTCATGTTCTGGGGCGGCCTCGGCGAGGGCGGGAGCGAGGACCTGCCGGTGCGCTTTGGGGCGGCCGGCGCCTGCTGTTGCGGTGTTGAGGTGGCAGCAGCCGGAGAGGGTTTCTCTGCCGATGAGATCACCAACTCCGCCTGCGCCCCTGGACCTCCGTCCCCTGGCTTGAATGGCTGGTTCTCGTCCTTTGTGGGCGAGAACCTTTCTGCCGCAGCGTCTGCCCGGAAGCTGTTGTTGCAGCTGTCTTGCCGCCCGGGATGGAGGTTGTTACTGCTGCGGCAGGAGCGGGCGTCGGCGAGCCACCTGGGGTCTTGTCGCCCCGTAGGCCCTCCAATGTGGGGGGTTGTTCGTACCTGCGGGGGTGGAACCGGAGTTCCGTTTGTAATGGCACCTTGAGTGCTGGTGTTTGTTCATTGTGGCTGTCGAGGCCTGAACATGTAGGTATTTTTGGGTGTAATACCATGTTTTTTCCCTCATTTTCGAGCACTGGGACTCGCCTGTCGGCTAGCCGAACCGCTTAACCAAATGTGAGTTGCTCTGTGCGGAAGGTGACGAGTGAGGTATCCGTATCCCGGAGGCGTAGGAATCCCTCGGCTCGGTCGGCCTTGCCGCACGAGGCTTCACTTGTTTAGTCAAAGAAACCCTCGACCGCTCTTCGATGAGCCAGAGCCGGAGGCAGCGGTGCCAGCACGGATAGAGGCGGAGTTGGCTCGAAAAGGGAAGCTTCGTCGGCCAGAGCCTGGCCGGGCCGTCCACTGGCGGGACCGGCGTCGGAGTCGGGTTGCCGAGGCCATGAGCCGAGCTGGTGTCCTCAGGGGGCAGCTGGCTGAGGCTTCGGGGCGGCCGGCCGAGCCATCTACTCGGGCCGGGTTCCTGGAGGAGACCCTAGCGACGATGGCCCGGGCGTGGTGCTAACGTCATCCTTCGGAGCGGAGATCCTTCGCCCGTGTTGCCGTCCGAGGCTCGATCGGACTTCGTCGAAGGTGGAGTTGACACCAAGGGTGCTGCTGCTCCCTCTCCATCGACATCTGAGCCTGCAGCATCGGTTCGCCTGTAGTATGCATATGTTTTTTGTGGCCGCCGAGGCCCAAACATACTGTCGTCGTGTTGTAAAGCTGCGTTTCTTTTCCCCTTGTTTCAAGTATCAAGACTTGCTTGTCGGTGGCAGAATCGTTCATCCGAGCGAGAGTTACTTCTCACAGAAGGTGATGAGTGAGGTATCCGTATCCCGGAGGCGTAGGAGTCCCTCGGCTCGGTCGGCCTTGCCGCTTACGTGTACTCTTACTCGTCCGTAGGATTCTTTTGTCGACATGGTCGAGATGGCACGAAAAATCGTTTCGGCAGAAGAGTCTTCGAGCGTTAAGACTTGTTCGGTCAGCGGAACCGTTTATCCGAGCGCGAGTTACTTATCGCAGAAGGTGATGAGTGAGGTATCCGTATCCCGGAGGCATAGGAGTCCCTTGGCTCGGTCAGCCTTGCCTGCTTACGTGTACTCCGTCGTTTTTAGGATCCCACCATCGAAGTAGTCGAAAAACACGAAAAATGTTCTTGCCGAAAGACTTTTTTCGAGGAAAATTTTGACGCAGAGGGGGTTCGCCCCTTCTAGCCCTCGAGGGAGGGTCGGGCTTTGCCGAGGCAAGGCCGACCCTTCCTTGATGGTTAGACTTCATATGTAAACGAGGTATATGAACAGCTTGAAAGCATCTTAAGGGTAGAAGCGACGTAGCTGTCGGATGTTCCAAGCGTTGCTGTAGACCTCGCCTTGACTGTTGGCCAGCTTGTATGTCCCAGGCTTCAAAACCTTGGCGATGATGAATGGCCCTTCCCAAGGAGGCGTGAGCTTGTGCCGCCCTCGGGCGTCTTGTCGTAGTCGAAGCACCAAGTCGCCCACCTGGAGGTCTCGGGACCGAACCCCTCGGGCGTGGTAGCGTCGCAGGGACTGCTGATACCGCGCCGAGTGTAGTAAGGCCACGTCCTGAGCCTCTTCCAGCTGGTCCAGTGAGTATTCTCGGTTGGTCTGGTTGCGTCGGTCGTCGTAGGCCCTCGTCCTTGGGGAACCGTATTCTAAGTCTGTGGGCAAGATGGCCTCGGCCCCGTAGACTAGAAAGAACGGCGTGAAACCCGTGGCTCGACTTGGCGTCGTCCTTAGGCTCCAAACCACCAAGGGGAGTTCCTTCATCCATCGCCTGCCGAACTTGTGGAGGTCGTTGTAGATCCTCGGCTTGAGTCCTTGCAGAATCATGTCGTTGGCACGCTCTACCTGCCCATTCGTCATGGGGTGAGCCACGGCGGCCAAGTCCACCCGGATGTGGTGATCCTCGCAGAAGTCTAGGAACTTTCTGCCGGTGAACTGGGTGCCGTTGTCGGTGATGATGGAGTTTGGGACCCCAAAGCGATGGATGATGTTGGTGAAGAACGCCACCGCCTGTTCGGACCTTATGCTATTTAGGGGTCGGACCTCGATCCACTTGGAGAATTTGTCGATGGCGACCAGCAGGTGCGTGTAGCCCCTGGGTGCCTTCTGCAAGGGACCGACGAGGTCCAAACCCCACACAGCAAACGGCCAGGTGATGGGTATTGTTTGCAGAGCCTGAGCGGGTAGGTGCGTCTGCCTTGCGTAGAACTGACACCCTTGGCAGGTGCGGACAATTCTAGTGGCGTCGGCCACCGCGGTCGGCCAGTAGAAACCTTGTCGGAAAGCGTTTCCAACAAGGGCTCGAGGCGCTGCGTGGTGACCACAAGCCACCGAGTGTATTTCTTGTAAGAGCTCCTGGCCTTCGGGGATGGATATGCATCGCTGGAGGATGCCGGAGGGGCTGCAGTGGTAGAGCTCCTTCCCGTCACCCAGCAAGACGAATGACTTGGCGCGCCGCGCTAGTCGCCGAGCTTCGGCTCTGTCAAGGGGTAGCTCCCCTTGGTGGAGATATTACAGGTACGGGGTCTGCCAGTTCTGATTAGGCGTGACCCCATTCCGCTCTTCCTCGATGCGCAGAGTCTCACCCTCGGTAGCCGGAGGTGCCTCGGGTGGAGCGGAGGGTGCCTTGGGCTCTGTCGAGGGTGCCTCGGGCTCTGCCGAGGGTGCCTCGGGCTCGGTCGTGTCGCTAGTCTTGACCGAGGGTTGATGTAGGTCTCGGGAGAAGACGTCCGGGGGAACCGTTGTCCGTCCCGAAGCTATCTTTGCCAGCTCATCCGCAGTTTTGTTGTATCGTCGGGCGACGTGGTTGACCTCGAGCCCGTAGAACTTGTCTTCCAGGCGCCGAACCTCGTCGCAGTAGGCTTCCATCTTCGGGTCGCGGCAGTGGGAGTTCTTCATGACTTGGTCGATGACAAGCTGCGAGTCACCGCGAGCGTCGAGGCGTCGGACCCCTAGCTCGATGGCGATGCGCAACCCGTTGACCAGAGCCTTGTACTCAGCCACGTTGTTGGACACCGGGAAATGGAGGCGCAACACGTAGCGGAGGTGCTTCCCGAGGGGCGAGATGAAGAGCAGGCCCGCGCCTGCCCCTGTTTTCATCAGCGACCCATCGAAAAACATGGTCCAGAGTTCCGGTTGGATCGGAGCTGCCGGAAGCTGGGTGTCGACCCATTCAGCCACAAAGTCTACCAAGACTTGGGACTTGATGGCCTTCCGAGGGGCGAACAAGATTGTCTCGCCCATGATTTCCACCGCCCACTTTGCAATCCTACCTGAGGCCTCCCGGCACTGGATGATCTCCCCGAGGGGGAAGGATGACACCACAGTTACCAGATGAGACTCGAAGTAGTGTCGCAACTTTCGCCGCGTTAGAATTACCGCGTACAGTAGCTTCTGAATTTGTGGGTAGCGGATCTTGGTCTCGGACAGTACCTCACTGATGAAGTAGACCGGCCTCTGGACTGGCAATGCATGCCCTTCTTCTCGTCTCTCGACCACGATCGCGGCGCTGACCACCTGAGTGGTAGCGGCGACGTAGATCAAGAGAGCTTCTCCGGCAGCGGGGGGCACCAGGACGGGTGCGTTCGTAAGGAGCACCTTCAGGTTCCCGAGGGCTTCCTCGGCCTCGGGGGTCCAAGTGAAGCACTCGGTCTTTCTAAAGAGGCGGTACAGAGGTAGGCCTCTTTCGCCGAGGCGCGAGATGAAGCGGCTCAGAGCCGCAAGGCATCCCATGACCCTCTATACGCCTTTCAAGTCTTTCATGGGCCCCATGTTGGTGATGGCCGCGATTTTCTCCGGGTTGGCCTCGATGCCCCACTCGGAGATGATAAACCCCAAGAGCATGCCTCGGGGGACTCCGAAGACGCACTTCTCGGGATTGAGTTTTACGCCTTTCGCCTTGAGACACCGGAATGTCGTTTCAAGGTCGGAGAGGAGGTCGGAGGCTCTCCTCATCTTGACTACGATGTCATCGACGTAAGCCTCGACCGTTCGACCAATGTGCTCTCCGAACACGTGGTTCATGCACCTTTGGTACGTCGCACCCGCATTCCTCAAACCAAATGGCATAGTAACGTAGCAGTACATGCCAAAGGGCGTGATGAAAGAAGTCGTGAGCTGGTCAGACTCTTTCATCCTGATTTGGTGATACCCTGAGTAGGCATCGAGGAACGACAGGGTTTCGCACCCAGTAGTGGAATCCACGATTTGATCGATACGAGGCAGAGGGTAGGGAACCTTCGGACATGCTTTGTTTAGACCAGTGTAGTCTACACACATCCGCCATTTCCCACCTTTCTTTTTCACAAGCACAGGGTTGGCAAGCCATTCGGGATGGAATACCTCTTTGATGAACCCTGCGGCCATCAGCTTGTGGATCTCCTCGCCTATGGCTCTGCGCTTTTCTTCATCGAATCGGCGCAGAGGCTGCTTCACGGGTCGGGCTCCAGCTCGGATATCCAGCGAGTGCTCGGCGACATCCCTCGGTATGCCAGGCATGTCCGAGGGACTCCACACGAAAACGTCGGCGTTTGCGCAGAGAAAGTCGACGAGCACTGCTGCCTATTTGGGGTCGAGCTCGGAGCCGATCCGTATCTGCTTGGAGGTGTCGTTGATGGGGTCGAGAGGGACGGATTTAACCGCCTCTGCTGGTTCGAAGTTGCCAGCGTGGCACTTCGCATCTGGAACCTCCTTGGGGAGGCTCTCCATGTCGGCGATGAGGGCCTCAGATTCGGCGAGGGCCTCGGCGTACTCCGCGCACTCCATGTCGCATTCGTACGCGTGTCGGTACGTGGGGCCGACGGTGATGACCCCGTTGGGGCCCAGCATCTTGAGCTTGAGGTAGGTGTAGTTGGGGACGGCCATGAACTTGGCGTAACATGGTCTCCCCAGCACTGCGTGGTAGGTTCCTCGGAACCCGACCACCTCGAACGTGAGGGTTTCCCTTCGGAAGTTGGAGGGAGTCCCGAAGCAGACGGGCAGATCGAGTTGTCCGAGGGGTTGGACGCGTTTCCCGGGGATGATCCCATGAAAAGGCGCCACGCCGGCCCGGACCGAGGACAGATCGATCAGCAGGAGCCCGAGGGTCTCGGCGTAGATGATGTTGAGGCTGCTGCCTCCGTCCATGAGGACCTTAGTGAGCCTGACGTTGTCGATGACGGGGTCGACAACGAGCGGATATTTCCCCGGGCTCGGCACGCGGTCGGGGTGGTCGCCCTGGTCGAAGGTGATGGGCTTGTCGGACCAGTCTAGGTAGACTGGCACCGCCACCTTTACCGAGCAGACCTCCCGACGCTCTTGCTTGCGGTGCCGAGCCGAGGCGTTCGCCACTTGCCCACCGTAGATAATGAAGCAGTTGTGGACCTCGGGAAACTCCTCTGCCTTGTGGTCCTCCTTCTTGTCGTTGTTGTGGGCCCTACCACCTTCCGCGGGTGGCCCGGCCTTGTGTAAGTGGCGCCGAAGCATGACGCACTCCTCCAGGGTGTGCTTGACTGGCCCCTGATGATAGGGGCATGACTCCTTGAGCATCTTGTCGAAGAGATTGGCACCTCCAGGAGGTTTCCGAGGGTTCTTGTACTCAGCGGCGGCGACAAGGTCTGCGTCGGTGGCGTCGTGTTTCGCTTGCGACTTCTTCTTGTTCTTCTTCTTGGTGTCGCGCCGAGCGGACGGCTCGGGGACGTCTTCCGGCTGGCGGCCCTGGGGCTGCTTGTCCTTCCGGAAGAAGGCCTCAACCGCCTCCTGGCCAGAGGCAAACTTGGTGGCGATGTCATCAGCTTGCTCGCCCTGGTGGGGGCCTTGCGACCCAGCTTGCTCACCAGGTCATGGCAGGTGGTGCCGGCGAGGAACGCGCCGATGACGTCCAAGTCAGTGACGTTGGGCAACTCGGTGTGCTGCTTCGAGAATCACCGGATGTAGTCCCGGAGAGACTCTCCTGGCTGCTGGCGGCAGCTTCGGAGATCCCAGGAGTTCCCAGGGCGCACGTACGTGCCCTGGAAGTTGCCGGCGAAGGCTTGGACCAGGTCGTCCCAGTTGGAGATCTGCCCCGGAGGCAGATGCTCCAGCCAGGCTCGAGCGGTGTCGGAGAGGAACAGGGGGAGGTTGCGGATGATGAGGTTATCATCGTCCGTTCCACCCAGTTGGCAGGCCAGTCGGTAGTCCGCGAGCCACAGTTCCAGCTTCGTCTCCCCCGAGTACTTTGTGATGGTAGTCGGGGTTCAGAACCGGGTCGGGAACGACGCCGGTCGTATGGCCCGGCTAAAAGCCTGCGGACCGGGTGGTTCAGGCAAGGGGCTCCGATCCTCCCCGCTGTCGTAGCGTCCCCCACGCCTGGGGTGGTAGCCTCGGCACACCCTCTCATCGAGGTGGGCTCGACGATCGCCGTGGTGGTGCTCGTTGCCGAGGCGACCCGGGGCCGCAGGCGCCGTGTTGCGCGTGCGCCCGGTGTGGACCGAGGCTTCTCGCACAAATCCGGAAGTCGCGGCGCGATGCTCCAGGGGGTACCCCTGCCTTCGAGAGGTAGAGCTTTCGGCCCGTCGGACCGCGGCATCTTCCAGGAGGTTCTTGAGCTCTCCCTGGATACGCCGCTCCTCGGTGGTGGAGGGTTCCGGCATCTCTCGGAGTAGTATCGCAGTTGCAGCCAGGTTCTGGCTGACCCCACTGGAAACCGGGGGCAGCCTTGGCCTGGTATCATCGGCGATGCGGTGCTGGACATCCTGGGACAGATGACGTGCTTCTCCGGCCGGAGCTCGGCCTGCCCACTCCTATCCGAGGTTCAGCCGAGGCTGCGCAAGTGTTCCTGCCTCCTCGTCGAGCCTGGCCTGCATCTCGTGGATTTGCTCGAGCTGTGCGTCCTGACCCCCCGCAGGGACTGGGACCACAGCTAGCTCCCGAAGGATGTCAACGCAAGGCGCAGGCCTAGGGGGATCGCCGTTCTCCGGCATACCAAGATGGTTACCTTCGCCGAGACCCCCTAGATCGACGTGGAAACATTCACGACTTGGGCCACAGTCCTCGTCGCCGAGGCTGTGGCTACCATCGGAACAATCGGAGAGGCAGTAATCACATGCGGTCATGAAGTCCCGCTGGTACTGGGGTTACCAAGCCCGGAGAAATCCCAACCATAGTCGGGCTCGTCATCTTCCTCGGAACCCGAGGGCCTGTAGGTCGAGACAGCCATCAGTCTGTCCCAGGGTGACCGCACATGGTACCCCGGAGGGTTTGGACATGCCTTTGCAAAAGCCTCCACCGAAGCGGGGTCGCTTGGTGGATCGAAGCTGAATCTGAAAGGCATGGGATGGGAAACGAATGGTACCTCTTGATCGATGGGTGGTGACGAAGTCGCGTCAGGGGCGGACTGCACCGTTGTCTCAGGTACGAGAGCGACGCCCAGCAAGCCCTTCGTGAGCGTGCTGGCGTCATCCGTCAGCTCGATGTTGGCGTGTTGCAGGGAAACGGCGCTCGTCTTCGTCTCCGACGCGAGGTCAACACCCGGCGTGTCCCCCGCTGGGGCGCCGGCGCCGTCGACTCGCTCGACAGCCGACGAGGTATCACCCCCTGCTTGGCCATGCCTGCCCCGCCTCCTCCTCCGTCGGCGGGGGAGGCGACGGGACAGAACTGGATGTTGTTCTTCCGCCACGTGGGGAAGACGTCGTCGATTCCGCCGCCGGCGAGCGGGCTAACGGCCGCCATTGTCGTCGTCGCGCGGCGGAAGAAGGAGTACCATGTCGTAGCTGCCGTCGGGAGACATGAACTCGAGACTCCCGAAACAGAGCGTCGTCCCGGGTTGGAGAGGTTGCTGGGGACTACCCATCTGGAGCTTGACGGGAAGCTGTTCGTCAACACGCAGCAGGCCCCTACCTGGCGCGCCAACTGTTGGCGTTTCGACCCCGGGGGGTCCCTGGACCGATGAGTAAATTGTCGCTGTGTGCCCCAGCCCAGATGGGTCGGCGCGAGACGGGACACAAAGGGGGGAGAACAGCGAGGGGAAACCGCGGCCTTCGTGTTGTCCTGCGCCCAGGGCGGCTGGATGCGCTTGCAGTAGGGGGTTACAAGCGTTCGCGTGGGAGAGAGAGAGAGAGAGAGCCTTACGCGTCGGCCCGTTCTTGTAACACCTACTTTGTAAGTGCTAGGAATAATATCAATAGAGAAACATTTTCTCTTTATGTGAGCTTGATTTTTATGCACCATCATATGAGAACACCATGTCCAATAACAATTAATAAAAATATATGCTACTAAATTGGTGCATCATGCTGGATATTTTATTTTGTGTGCACTTTGTGACAAGAAAAATATTAAATATCCAAATGAGAAATTAGATCCTAAAGGAAATGCTAAACTTTGGAAAGAAAGAAAGAAATAATATAAAATATAAAACAAAATTTATAAATATACAAACTCAACCATACTGGTATGATTGAAATTTATCTATAATTTGAGTACAAATTCAAAGTCATACTTGGAATTCAAATTGGGAATTGAAAAATAAAAAGAAAAGAAAACAGAAAACAGAAAATATAAAAAGAAAAGGGAAAGAGGAACTTACTGGGCCGGCTTACCGTTTTCGGCCCATTTGGAGAAGCCACCGCGTCGGCCCACTTTCACTCTTCAGCCGCACGCCCGCCTTGTCTCACTGCGCCGTGGTCCCACTGGTCAGCGACCCCTGCGTATTCAGCCATATCTCGCGCCCGCTCTCTGACTCCCGGGACCCACTCGTCGGTCGCACACTGCACGCGCCCTCCTTTACTTCGCACGCGCGCCCGTCGCTGACAACCCGACCCCCCGTGTCAGCCCGTTCTTCTTCGCCTTAACAGACCCGCGCGAGATACTCGCCGCCGTTGCCGTGAATCGCGGGCGACCTCCTTCCAGCCGTGCCGAGTCCACAGAGGATAAGTAGGCGAACTCCTCTGCTCCTTCCTTCCCTCCTCATCCGCTTGCGCCGCCGTGAATCGCACAGAGAAAGGGAATTCGAGTGAGGGAGAGTGCCGCCGCGGGGTGGGAGTGAGAGCCGGTAGGCAAACCTCGTGCTCCTCGTTGCCACTGCCTTAACGTCGTGTCTGGGAGTTTCCACGGACGGCAAGGAAGGTGTCGGTGGCCTCGACGTGCACGTTTGGTCGACGGAGACCCCGGGATTCCTCACCGTCGTGTGCCATCTCCGCCGCGCCGTGGACAGGGCTGCCCGCTGCCTTCGTGCTGGTATGAACCTTACCCAGTCTCTCGCAATCGCTTCATTGTCGTGTAGATCCCACCCGATTGGAGTTTGGTCGCGTATTATCGAGGATTGGTTGTGCGGCAATGGCGCCACCGCGCGCTGGCTGGATTCCGGTGACCGGAGTTGGGCGGAGCGCGGCCGGATTGCGTGTGCCGTCGGTTCGGCGATGAACGGCCGAGATTAGGCCATGGGATACCCCTTCGCTCGATCGCACAGAGACCGTAGATGCGTGATCCATTGGCGCGGAGTGGATCCGCGACTCATTAAATCTGGGCCGTGGGTTTAGGATCCAACGACTGTCGTCGCGTACCGGTTCGGTTTATATCAAATCTAATCTGGGCCGCTCAGTTCAGATCGTGCGGCCGAGATTCACCCATACCTTTTCGCGCTGGTACTTTTATTAAAGAACCCCTCGGGTTTCACTAAATTAACCCGCCGTCCATATGTTACTGTGCGCTGAGTCTCGGGCAACTTGCTCCGAGCCCCCTGGGTTTCTCTAGAATTGAGGCCCAGTCCAGCACAGTTATAAATCGATTAAATGATTAGGAAATTGAATTTTTAATACAAAAATAATTGCTAGAACTTTATAAATTCATAGAAAATCCATTTTTAGTCCAAATCACTTCATTCCAGTTGCTAAAATTTTGTAATTTTATTCTCTAGCTCTTAGTGTCTCTGTTTTGGCATAAAAACAGTAAGGAATTTATTTATTACTTAATTCTATTTAGAGCACATAAAACCTTTAAAAATGCATAACTTAAAATCTATAACTCAGAAAAATATGATTTCTGTTCCTAGGATTTTATTTTAATATGTAGAATATCTCTGTGCATTTTGTTTATGTGTTTGGTGTAATGTTAATTTCTCTATATGCACTGTGCTTGTTTGTATTGTGGCGAGTAGAAGAGCCCGTTGCTGAGGATCCTGGTGAGCAGCAGGTTGAGGTAGCTGAGCAGGAGCTCATTGAAGGCAAGTTGTGCCCTTGACCACTTTTTACCTAATAATGTTTCTTTAATATCACTTATCCATGCATAGGTTAATTTTGATGGGATCCAATAGGTAACCCTAGATTTGTTTATCTCATTACCTTGTTTACCCCTGAATCACTTGGGTAGTTTGCTATTGCTTTATATGGTTTTGGGATAATCATTTATTACCTCTATGTTCCAATTCTTGTTGTTATTCTGTTTTTGTTCATGTTGATATCATTAATGTTAATTGGAACATAGAGCTTAACTTGAGAACCACGTGCCACCACAAGGGTGGAATGGGACGCCCTTGGCTGATTAATTAGGAAAGCTAGTGGAAGACTACCTTACCCGAAAGGGGCAAGGGCAGTAGGGGAGAGGTCAGTGCGGGGAGGTCCCTGGTTGATTTTGCTGCGATGGCGGTCAGCCAGGAACCCTTTACTGGATCTTCCCATAAACTGTAGCGGGTTTTCGGAAGCTAGTGGAACTTTGTAAAGGCCTCGTAGTGTTGCCCTGCCGTGCTTCCTAGGTAGAGGTATATGGGATTCATGACCCCTTGGCAGATGGGTAACATGACTTGTGGGTAAAGGGTACAACCTCTGCAGAGTGTAAAACTGGTATACTAGCCGAGCTCACGGTCACGAGCAGCTCAGGACTCTCTGATGTTTAAATTATGGAACTTAAATTCAATTTTGTCATTTGCATTGCATGGGTTTGTTATTAATTTTGTTCTATTACTTTACTTATGGTTTGGTATTTACTTACACTTAGTAACTGCTAATAAAATTTTGACCAACTACTTAAAAGCAATGCTCAGCTTTAACCCCTTTCATTGATTAGCCTTACACATCACATGAACTCACACCTTTGTGAGTTTATGTCCACTGGTTCCCCACAACTTGTTGAGCTATGATCATGTGTGAGCTCACCCTTGCTGTCTCACACCCCCCCCACAGGAGATGATCAGGTGGTTCAGGAGGAGCTGCCTAACACTGAGGAGTTCGATCTGATCTAGGTGGCGTTTCCCAGTCGACATTGGCGCCAACGATCCTTAGTTTGTTTTATCTTTAGTACTTTATTTTGTAATAAGTCTTCCGCTATGTAATAAATACTCTGATGTTAATGACATTTATCTCTATACACTCTGTTATTATATATGTTGTCTTCTTGGCGCATGTATGAGATGCACCCGGCTTTGTTCTTTAAAACCGGGTGTTACAGAAGTGGTATCAGAGGAATGTTGACTGCAGGACGAGACCTAGATAGACTGGACAAACCCTTACCTACTTATCTCATTCTGATTCATTCTACACTCACCTTACTCTGATTCTTTCTACACTTATCCTGATCCTGTCTCACCTTCTACTGCTCTACTCTGATCCTTCTTACCCTTGCTACTCTGAGACAAGATGGATTTCACACCTTGGAATCCTATGATTATGATCTTTCTAAGAGATAGGGAACCTAAGACAAAAATTTAAAACTATTTTCTCTATTTAAAATGTTGTTTGATTGTGCTGATGCTAAATGCCTGATTTGCTTCTTTGATTGATTGAATTATTATAGACGGACATCTTAGTATGTACCACCATAAGGTGTTGAAATTAGCTAGGATATGTAAAATATTAATCTGCTTAGCTAAAAAGTCCCCCAAAGTAACCTGATTTGTAAATACCTGCCTTGTCTATTATCTTCTTACCATATGTATCTAACTCAGATGGTCAATACCAGGCGGGGTGGTGGAATTGACTTGCCTCCTAACCAACACACTCGAAGACAACCTCAGCCACAACCTGCTGGGATGAATCCTCCCAATCCTCCACCAGGCGGAGTTGACCCACTGGTTGCTGCTCAGATGGCAATGATGCAGCAAATGGCAGACACTATGGCTGATATGCGTGCCCAGATGCAACAAGAACGCCAGGAGATGCGTCAAGAAAGAGAGGATATACGCCAGGAGTTGCGCCAGGAGCGAGATGAGATACGCCAGGAAAGGAGGGCGCAACAACAGCAGCTGCAACAGCAAATGCAACAACAACAGCAACAAGTACCACTGCCTCCACCACCACCACCAGTTCCACCCCGAGATAAGCATAGAGAGTTCATGAGTCATAAGCCACCTACATTTGCAAGCTCACCTGATCCACTGGACGCAGATGATTGGCTGAAAGCAATTGAGAAGATGCTGAATATTGCACAATGCACGGATCGGGAGAAGGTTTTATATGCTTCTGGACGTCTGATTGGTCCTGCTGCTGACTGGTGGGATTCTTATACTGCTGCCCACGATGCTGCTGATACTATTACTTGGGCAGAGTTCAGTACACAATTCAGGAACTATCATATTCCAGCTGGGATGATAAAGATCAAGAAGAAGGAATTTCTGTCGCTGAAGCAAGGAAGTATGTCAGTCAGCGAGTACCGCGACAAGTTTATTCAGTTATCCAGATATGCCCCTGAAGAAGTTGCTGAAGACGAGAGGAAGCAGGAGCATTTCATTGAAGGACTTAATGGACCATTGCAGTATGCTCTGGTGGCACACACATTTCCATCATTTCAGAGGCTGCTTGATAAGGCACTGGCTATTGAACACAAGCGTGTTCAACTTGGAGATTTGAAGAGAAAGGCCATATCTCAGGGACAAGGAAGCAGCAGTGTTCGTCCTCGCTACAGTTCACCCCAGAGTACACCGACTCGACCAGGAGGACCACGCCCAGTTCCGCAATCACCACTGAGGACTCCACCTCCTCGACAGGCTACCCCTACGGGCACCCCGACGAAGTTTTCAGGACAGAGTCCGGGCACTCAATGTTACAAGTGTGGGAAGATTGGTCATTATGCAAATGTCTGCCCACAGAGGATTGCTACTACTCCAGTGCAGAACAGGCAGCAACAGACCCCTGGCAAGGGATATTCTATTGCCAAGGTTAATCAAGTCAGCGTGGATGCTACTCCGGATGGAGGGGACCTCGTAATTGGTATGTTTTATGTTAATGCAATTCCTGCAACCATATTATTTGATTCTGGTGCTACACATTCATTCATGTCTGCTAGATATGCCAACACAAATGAAATACCACTGCTAAAAATGAGAACACCCCTGATAGTAATTACACCTAAAGGGCCTGTTGAGGCGAATCAAATGACACGTAAATTGACACTAACCATTATGGGTAGAGAATTTGGAGCCACTGCTATAATATTGGAGTCAAGCAGTATAGATTTGATCCTTGGTATGTCATGGCTAAGAAAGGCAAAGGCCGTTATAGCATGTGGTAGAGATACCGTAGAACTCACTACTACTAAAGGAGAAAGGTTTCAAGTTAACATTGCAGTAACCTCCTCATCCATGCGTGCAATGTTCTTTATGCCTGAGGAGTTCGTTGGTAATAATATCCGGGTGGTTAGAGATTTTCCGGATGTCTTTCCAGAGGAGTTACCAGGGATGCCACCTGATAGAGAAGTTGAGTTTGTTATTGACCTCTTACCTGGAACCGCCCCTATTTCTAAACGGCCATATAGGATGTCCGTAGAGGAGTTGAAAGAGCTTAAGAAGCAGTTAACTGAGTTACAAGAGGCTGGGTACATTCGTCCGAGTTCCTCACCTTGGGGAGCACCGGTCTTGTTTGTACAGAAGAAGGATGGATCGCAACGGATGTGTGTGGATTATAGATCACTTAATGACGTTACAGTGAAGAACAAGTATCCGTTGCCCCGTATTGAGGATTTGTTTGATCAAATGAGAGGTGCTAGAGTATTTTCGAAGATTGATCTCCGATCCGGTTACCATCAGATGAGGATTAGACCATCGGATATTCCCAAGACGGCTTTCTCGACTAGATATGGATTATATGAGTTCACAGTTATGTCGTTTGGATTGACTAACGCACCAGCCTATTTTATGAACTTAATGAACAAGGTGTTTATGGAGTATTTGGACAGATTCGTCGTGGTATTCATCGACGATATTCTTATTTATTCTCAGAGTGAAAGTGATCACGAGGAACATCTGAGGATGGTGCTACAGAAGCTACGAGATAATCAACTCTATGCCAAGTTCAGCAAGTGCGAGTTTTGGATTGGCGAAGTACCATTTCTTGGTCATATTATTTCTAACGGAGGAATAGCAGTGGATCCTGCTAAGGTTAAGGAGATAATGGAGTGGAGAGTACCCACTACAGTTACTGAGATTCGAAGTTTCTTAGGACTTGCTGGATATTATCGGAGGTTTATTGAAGGATTTTCTAAGATTGCTAAGCCGATGACTTCGCTTTTGGAGAAAGGAAAAGAATTTAAGTGGGACGAGAAGTGTCAAGACAGCTTTGATCTATTGAAGAAGAGGTTGATGTCGCCACCAGTATTGGTTATGCCGGACCTACAGAAGGGATTTGACATCTATTGCGATGCATGTGGCCAAGGCTTAGGATGTGTGCTCATGCAAGAAGGACACGTGATTGCTTATGCTTCTCGTCAGTTGCGGAGACATGAATTGAACTACCCTACACATGATTTGGAATTGGCAGCCGTTGTGCATGCACTTAAGATTTGGAGACATTATATCATGGGTACCAAGTGCCAAGTGTATACGGATCATAAGAGTTTGAAGTATATATTCACTCAGAAGGATCTCAATCTTAGGCAACGCCGTTGGTTGGAGCTTATTAAGGATTATGATTTGGAGATTCACTATCACCCGGGCAAGGCAAATTTGGTTGCAGATGCCTTGAGTCGGAAAGAGCATGTTCATTCAGCTATTGTTGCCCAGCTACCCGATGAGATTGTTGAGGACTTCAGGAGACTTAACCTGGGGATAGTTGCTCATACTGAAGGAGTTACTATTGATGTGGAACCTACTTTGGAGCAAGAGATCCGCAAAGGACAAGTTGATGATGCTAAGATAAAAGAGATTAAGGAGCTGATTACTGAAGGTCGAGTTCCGGAGTTCACGGAAGATGAGCAGGGCACAGTATGGTTCAAGGACAGGATGTGTGTCCCTGATATTAAAAGCCTTCGAGAAACTATATTGAAGGAGGCCCATGACTCGGATTATTCTATCCATCCTGGTAGTACCAAGATGTATCAGGATTTGAAACGGAAATATTGGTGGTATGGATTGAAAAGAGATGTAGCTGCACATGTAGCTATGTGCGATGTATGTCAAAGAGTTAAGGCTGAACATCAGAGGCCAGCTGGATTATTGCATCCACTGAAGATACCCGAGTGGAAATGGGAAGAGATTGGTATGGATTTTATTACTGGATTGCCTCGCACCCAGAAAGGATATGATGCTATATGGGTGATTGTGGATAGATTGACTAAAGTGGCTCACTTTATTCCTGTGAAGACTACTTATAAAGGTTCTCAACTAGCAGAGTTATATATGGCTCGGATTGTGTGTTTACATGGAGTACCAAAGAAGATTGTGTCTGATCGAGGTTCGCAGTTTACCTCAAGATTTTGGAGAAGCTTTCATGAGAATATGAGTACGAAGTTGAATTTTAGTACGGCTTATCACCCTCAGACTGATGGACAGACTGAAAGGACTAATCAAGTATTGGAAGATATGTTGAGAGCTTGTGCCCTTCAGCATGGAGGAAGTTGGGATAAGAGTTTGCCTTATGCTGAATTCTCGTATAATAATAGTTACCAGGCCAGTCTGAAGATGTCACCTTTTGAAGCTTTATATGGGAGGAAGTGCAGGACTCCTCTATATTGGGATCAGACTGGAGAGAGACAGTTCTTTGGGCCTGAATTGATTCAAGAAGCAGAAGAACAAGTTCGTATAATTCGAGAGAATTTGAGAGTGGCTCAAACCAGGCAGAAGAGCTATGCTGATAATAGAAGGAGGCCACTGGAATTCGAAGAAGGAGATTATGTGTATCTCAAGGTGTCACCACTTCGTGGAATGAGGAGATTCAAAGTCAAGGGCAAATTGTCCCCTCGCTACATTGGACCATTCCTGATCTTTAGGAGAGTTGGGGAGATGGCATACCAACTTGAGTTACCTGCTAGTCTATCAGATGTGCATAATGTGTTTCACGTATCTCAACTTAAGAAGTGTCTCCGTGTTCCTGAGGAACAGTTACCAATGGAAGAGCTCAGTGTTCAAGGTGATTTGACTTACACGGAGTACCCGATCAAGATTTTGGATACATTGACTCGAGTTACAAGGAATAAGGTGATAAAGATGTGTAAAGTTCAATGGAGTCACCACAGTGAAGATGAAGCAACTTGGGAAAGGGAAGAAGAGCTTCGTATAGATTTTCCCCACCTTTTCTCTAGTTCTTCTTAAATCTCGAGGACGAGATTATTTTTAAGGGGGGTAGGATTTGTAACACCTACTTTGTAAGTGCTAGGAATAATATCAATAGAGAAACATTTTCTCTTTATGTGAGCTTGATTTTTATGCACCATCATATGAGAACACCATGTCCAATAACAATTAATAAAAATATATGCTACTAAATTGGTGCATCATGCTGGATATTTTATTTTGTGTGCACTTTGTGACAAGAAAAATATTAAATATCCAAATGAGAAATTAGATCCTAAAGGAAATGCTAAACTTTGGAAAGAAAGAAAGAAATAATATAAAATATAAAACAAAATTTATAAATATACAAACTCAACCATACTGGTATGATTGAAATTTATCTATAATTTGAGTACAAATTCAAAGTCATACTTGGAATTCAAATTGGGAATTGAAAAATAAAAAGAAAAGAAAACAGAAAACAGAAAATATAAAAAGAAAAGGGAAAGAGGAACTTACTGGGCCGGCTTACCGTTTTCGGCCCATTTGGAGAAGCCACCGCGTCGGCCCACTTTCACTCTTCAGCCGCACGCCCGCCTTGTCTCACTGCGCCGTGGTCCCACTGGTCAGCGACCCCTGCGTATTCAGCCATATCTCGCGCCCGCTCTCTGACTCCCGGGACCCACTCGTCGGTCGCACACTGCACGCGCCCTCCTTTACTTCGCACGCGCGCCCGTCGCTGACAACCCGACCCCCCGTGTCAGCCCGTTCTTCTTCGCCTTAACAGACCCGCGCGAGATACTCGCCGCCGTTGCCGTGAATCGCGGGCGACCTCCTTCCAGCCGTGCCGAGTCCACAGAGGATAAGTAGGCGAACTCCTCTGCTCCTTCCTTCCCTCCTCATCCGCTTGCGCCGCCGTGAATCGCACAGAGAAAGGGAATTCGAGTGAGGGAGAGTGCCGCCGCGGGGTGGGAGTGAGAGCCGGTAGGCAAACCTCGTGCTCCTCGTTGCCACTGCCTTAACGTCGTGTCTGGGAGTTTCCACGGACGGCAAGGAAGGTGTCGGTGGCCTCGACGTGCACGTTTGGTCGACGGAGACCCCGGGATTCCTCACCGTCGTGTGCCATCTCCGCCGCGCCGTGGACAGGGCTGCCCGCTGCCTTCGTGCTGGTACGAACCTTACCCAGTCTCTCGCAATCGCTTCATTGTCGTGTAGATCCCACCCGATTGGAGTTTGGTCGCGTATTATCGAGGATTGGTTGTGCGGCAATGGCGCCACCGCGCGCTGGCTGGATTCCGGTGACCGGAGTTGGGCGGAGCGCGGCCGGATTGCGTGTGCCGTCGGTTCGGCGATGAACGGCCGAGATTAGGCCATGGGATACCCCTTCGCTCGATCGCACAGAGACCGTAGATGCGTGATCCATTGGCGCGGAGTGGATCCGCGACTCATTAAATCTGGGCCGTGGGTTTAGGATCCAACGACTGTCGTCGCGTACCGGTTCGGTTTATATCAAATCTAATCTGGGCCGCTCAGTTCAGATCGTGCGGCCGAGATTCACCCATACCTTTTCGCGCTGGTACTTTTATTAAAGAACCCCTCGGGTTTCACTAAATTAACCCGCCGTCCATATGTTACTGTGCGCTGAGTCTCGGGCAACTTGCTCCGAGCCCCCTGGGTTTCTCTAGAATTGAGGCCCAGTCCAGCACAGTTATAAATCGATTAAATGATTAGGAAATTGAATTTTTAATACAAAAATAATTGCTAGAACTTTATAAATTCATAGAAAATCCATTTTTAGTCCAAATCACTTCATTCCAGTTGCTAAAATTTTGTAATTTTATTCTCTAGCTCTTAGTGTCTCTGTTTTGGCATAAAAACAGTAAGGAATTTATTTATTACTTAATTCTATTTAGAGCACATAAAACCTTTAAAAATGCATAACTTAAAATCTATAACTCAGAAAAATATGATTTCTGTTCCTAGGATTTTATTTTAATATGTAGAATATCTCTGTGCATTTTGTTTATGTGTTTGGTGTAATGTTAATTTCTCTATATGCACTGTGCTTGTTTGTATTGTGGCGAGTAGAAGAGCCCGTTGCTGAGGATCCTGGTGAGCAGCAGGTTGAGGTAGCTGAGCAGGAGCTCATTGAAGGCAAGTTGTGCCCTTGACCACTTTTTACCTAATAATGTTTCTTTAATATCACTTATCCATGCATAGGTTAATTTTGATGGGATCCAATAGGTAACCCTAGATTTGTTTATCTCATTACCTTGTTTACCCCTGAATCACTTGGGTAGTTTGCTATTGCTTTATATGGTTTTGGGATAATCATTTATTACCTCTATGTTCCAATTCTTGTTGTTATTCTGTTTTTGTTCATGTTGATATCATTAATGTTAATTGGAACATAGAGCTTAACTTGAGAACCACGTGCCACCACAAGGGTGGAATGGGACGCCCTTGGCTGATTAATTAGGAAAGCTAGTGGAAGACTACCTTACCCGAAAGGGGCAAGGGCAGTAGGGGAGAGGTCAGTGCGGGGAGGTCCCTGGTTGATTTTGCTGCGATGGCGGTCAGCCAGGAACCCTTTACTGGATCTTCCCATAAACTGTAGCGGGTTTTCGGAAGCTAGTGGAACTTTGTAAAGGCCTCGTAGTGTTGCCCTGCCGTGCTTCCTAGGTAGAGGTATATGGGATTCATGACCCCTTGGCAGATGGGTAACATGACTTGTGGGTAAAGGGTACAACCTCTGCAGAGTGTAAAACTGGTATACTAGCCGAGCTCACGGTCACGAGCAGCTCAGGACTCTCTGATGTTTAAATTATGGAACTTAAATTCAATTTTGTCATTTGCATTGCATGGGTTTGTTATTAATTTTGTTCTATTACTTTACTTATGGTTTGGTATTTACTTACACTTAGTAACTGCTAATAAAATTTTGACCAACTACTTAAAAGCAATGCTCAGCTTTAACCCCTTTCATTGATTAGCCTTACACATCACATGAACTCACACCTTTGTGAGTTTATGTCCACTGGTTCCCCACAACTTGTTGAGCTATGATCATGTGTGAGCTCACCCTTGCTGTCTCACACCCCCCCCCCCACAGGAGATGATCAGGTGGTTCAGGAGGAGCTGCCTAACACTGAGGAGTTCGATCTGATCTAGGTGGCGTTTCCCAGTCGACATTGGCGCCAACGATCCTTAGTTTGTTTTATCTTTAGTACTTTATTTTGTAATAAGTCTTCCGCTATGTAATAAATACTCTGATGTTAATGACATTTATCTCTATACACTCTGTTATTATATATGTTGTCTTCTTGGCGCATGTATGAGATGCACCCGGCTTTGTTCTTTAAAACCGGGTGTTACAGTTCTCCCACGCGGCCAACCTCTTCGTACGAGAGCCCTAGACCTTCCTTTTATAGTCGTAAGGAGAGGGCCCAGGTGTACAATGGGGGGTGTAGCAATGTGCTAACGTGTCTAGCAGAGAGGAGCTAGAGCCCTAAGTACATGCTATCGTGGCAGTCGGAGAGGTTTTGGCACCCTGTTCATGTGATGTCGTGGCCGTCAGAGGAGCGCTGGAGCCCTGTGGAAGTACAGCTGTCGGGGCTATCGGGTCCTTGCTGACGTCTCCTTGCTGACATAAGGGGCTGGGAGCTGCCGCCGTCATGGAGCATGCGGGGTGTCATCATTACTTGTTTACTGGGGCGAGCCAGGTGGGACGCTGGTCTTGTTCTCCATAGCCTGAGCTAGCTAGGGGTAGGGTAATGATGGCCCCCCTGGCGACGTGGCTGGTTCGGACTCGAGTTTGGGCGAGGTGGCGATTCCTCCGAGGTCGAGGTTGAGTCCGAGCCCTGGGGTCGGGCGAGGCGGAGTCCATCATCTTCCGGAGCCGAGGCTGAGTCCGAGCCCTGGGGTCGGGCGAGGCGGAGTTCGTCGTCTTCCGGAGCCGAGGCCGAGTTCGAGCCCTGGGGTTGGGCGAGGCGGAGTTCGTCGTCTTCTGGAGCTGAGGCCGAGTTCGAGCCCTAGGGTCGGGCGAGGTGGAGTTCGTCGTCTTCCGGAGCCGAGGCCGAGTCCGAGCCCTGGGGTCGGGCGGGGCGGAGTTCGTCGTCTTCTAGAGCCGAGGCCGAGTCCGAGCCCTGGGGTCGGGCGAGGCGGAGTCTGTCGTCTTCCGGAGCCGAGGCCGAGTCCGAGCCCTAGGGTCGGGCAAGGTGAAGTCCATCTTCCGAGGCCGAGACGGGGGCCGAGCCCTGGGGTCGGGCGAGGCAGAGCTTCCTATGTAGCCCGAGGCTGGACTTAGCCGCTGTCGACCTCACTCTGGCGAGTGGCACGGCAGTCGGAGCAGGGCAGGCGGCGTTGTATTCCTGTCAGGTCGGTCAGTGGAGCGGCGAAGTGACTGCGGTCACTTCGGCCTTATCGATGTAACACCCACTTTGTAGTTTGCTAAGAATAATACCAATAGAGAAACAATTTCTCTTTATGTGAGTTTGATATTTATGTATCATCACTTGTGAACATCATATTCAAAAAAAATATAATTAATGAAAGGATATACCATTAAATTGTGCATCATGCTGAGGTTTTATTTGGTGTGCATTTTGTGACAACATAAAAATAATGTGACAAGAGATATATTAAAGCCCAACGTGGGATTTAAGAGCTAAAAAGGAATTTTAGAATTTGAGAAAAGAGGAGAAGAGTACTAGATAAATATAAATAAAATATGATTAATCAAATAATTGCACTTGAGCATACTATAGTATAAACTTATATTTTTGGTTAAGGAATAAACTTCACAACAGCACTTGAATTCAAAATTTGAAAAACATTAACTTAGGAAAGAAAAGAAAACAGAAAATAAAAAGGAGAAAACCAACTAACCTTACCTGGGCCGGAATCCCGCAATTTGGCCCACCGGGAATTTTCTCACCGCGCGGCCCATCAACCAGGGGGGAAAGCGCCGACAGCTCGACCCCACGCGTCAGCCGCTGTTACACCGCGCGCGCGCCAACTCTCTGTTGCGTGGGACCCACTCGACAGACACTCACTCGCACCTCGCGCTGAAACGCGGGACCCGCATGACAGCTTCGTCTCCGTCAACAAACTCCCGCGCATGGCGGAGCGCGTGGACCTCGCGGGGATTTCAGAACGGCGGGTCTAGCTCGCCGCGTCATGGGGGAATAAAACCCTATGCGCCTCCGCGACTCTTCCTGCTCGCTCGTACCGCTCCGCGCCGCTTTGTCCACCAAAGGCCGACGCCGCCATTTGAGGGAGAGATCCGCCGTCATCGTCTGGCAAGAATACGGGTGCTCGCGCCTCGGAGTTTGGGTCCGCGTGCTTGCGAGGAGATCCCGGAGGTGTTCGCGGACCCCGCTGCCCCAGAACTCACACCGTCTCACCGTAATTTCTCGCCGTCGCTTCACCACCGCCACGAATCCGCCGCGCGTCGTGGCCAGAGTCTCCCACGGCATACACCACCGTAAGTTGTGCTTCTTTGAGTTTGCGGCACTTAGGGCATCATTATTTACTTAGGAATTCGATGTTTGGGGGCCGGGGTGATGCGCGGCCGTTCCTCCGGCCATGGCGCCGCCGTCGGGGTCCGTTCTTCCTCTGTTAACGCGCGGTCAACAGGGAGTCCGTGAGGAAGATGAACTCGCGTCGTCGGATGGGATTTGGACGGGGGAGATTAGAATGGAACATACCCGTTCGCTGGGTTCAATCGGGCCGTTTATCTAGCCTCGGACGGATGCAAGCGGGCGTGCTTATTTTAAATCGGGGCCGCGGATCACCGATCCAACGGCTGAGGCTACATACTGGTTCGTCGCTGTTTAGATCTAATCTGATCCGATCATTCTGGATCGGACGGCCGGGAATGGGCGATACCTCTTCGCTTAGGCGATTTAACATAAGAGTCCCCGAGAAATTTACTAACCAACCCGCGGTCCAGGTCCCAAGGATCCTGTGTCTCGGTATTTTTAGCGCCGAGCCCCCTGTGCTTCACGGATATTGAGGCCCAGTCCAGTGATCGTTTAAATTGAATAAATAAAATAGAAAATAGATTTTTGATATGAAAATAATTGCTAGAACTTTGATAATTCATAGAAAATTCATATGAGCTCCAAATTGGTCCATTCCAGTTCCTAAATTTTTGTAATAATATTGTCTACGCATTAGTGCCTCTGTTTTGGCATGAAAGGCTCATTTAAATTTATCTAATACTTAATCTTGTATTAAATACATAAAAGCTACAGAAATTCATAACTTGAAATATATAACTCCAAATTTAGTGATTCCAGTTCCTATGGTTTCATTTTAATGTATAGATTTTTACTGTATATTTCATTCATCTGTTTGGTGTGATGTTGATTTTGGCTATACTATGTATGTATTGTGTTGATGCGAGTAGACGAGCAAGCCACTGTGGAAACTGAGGTTCAACAAGTAGAAGTAGCTGAGCAGGAGCTCATTACAGGCAAGTTGTGCCCTTGATCACTTACTTTTCCCAGCCATGTTCTTATTAATTTTAATGATCTGCATAGGTTAATTTTGATGGGAGCCTTTATGTTACCCCAGTTTTGATTACCTCTATACCTTGTTCACCCCTGAAATATTTTTGGGTAGTACTTGCTATTGCTTTATGTGGATTGGGTATGGAGATACACTATTCATGATTATTCTGTTATTATCTTGTTATTATTGCTATTCATGTTAAGATCATTAAATTAATGGGAACATGGAGCGACCACCCGGGAAAACAGTGCTACCACAAGGGTTTAATGGGACGCCCTTGGCTGACTGTTGGAGACTTGTTCTCAAATGCTTCGAGTTAAGAACAAGGCAACATAGAAGATGTTAAACATTAAGGTCCTTCGTCCTTCGAAACATTACGCCCCTTCGGGAAATAATGCTTTAGGACGAAGGTCACAAGAGACATACCTTCGTAAATATAATAAATAATGCCGAAGGATTCATATAAAGCGTGAAATATAAATATCAACATAGGATCATTTCTATTTTATTAACATGGAGAAATAGAAATGATTTCAAATTACAAATGTACCTTCGGTCCTGAGAGAAGGTAGAAGTACAAACGTGACGCAAAAGCCAATGCCCAATCAGCGTGAACAGTACGGGAGTACTGTTCATCTATTTATAGACGCGGGACGCAGCCCACGTAAAATTACATCCATGTCCATTACATTTGTTAACGGTTTATGGAAATCTGTCGAGGCCCCCGAAGTCTTTTCATCTTTAAGTCGGTTCCCCCTTATGCCATCGCGCCGAAGCTTCCCTGCGCACAGCTTCGGCTGCCCTCGACCTTCGTCTGGTTCAGGCTTCGTCCTGGTCGTGCTCCATATTCATAATTCTGAATCCGAAAATACCTGTTCATATAATCCACTTGGAAAACATTGTCAAATCATGTTTTTGAGGACCTTCGGAGGACGAAGGCCCCCAACAGTAGCCCCTCGCAATATTAATTTGTAAATAATAAATTCAGATTGCGATATGGACGAAGGCCTTGAGCCGAAGGTCCGAAAAAACACCTTCCCTTTGCTAGAATAGCAACATTCACTGACAAGCGGGGCCTTTCAATTTTCAACGCCCTAGGCGTATAAATAAGATCACATCGCGAACTCATTTGGTACGCACACTTGCCTTTTGCTTCGGCCCACTAAAATTTTTAGCTCTTGTTCGTTAAGATTTGCTGGTCTTTTTGATTTCGAAGCTTCGGCCTCGGGAACAATTTTTTAGCGCTCCCGAAGATGTCTGAAGGCAAGAAGATCCCTGCTGAGACGAAGCTGAAGATCCCTGCTGAGACGAAGCTGAGTCTCGAGGAGGAGAAGAATCTGGGGTTCCTGATAGCGATGGCAGAGACCAATACAGAGAAAATCACGAAGGAGATTCTCGAAGGCTTGTCCGAAGATACTGATGATAGCGACAGCTATGATGTGGAAAGTGGTGGGGAAGAGGCCGAAGATCGACCGTGGCGACCAAGCCACACAGTTTTTGGGAAAACGACCATCAAGCAGAGTCACATTGATAATATGAGGGGGCGATATTTCCGAGACATATCTATTGTGAGAGCTGATGCCGGGGAAAAAACTTCTCCCACCCCCGAAGAAGATGAAGTTGTGATTTTCCGAAGCTTCCTCAAGGCTGGGCTTCGATTCCCCCTGAGCAACTTTGTTGTTGAGGTACTAAAGACATTTCAAGTCTATCTGCATCAAATCACTCCCGAAGCCATCATAAGAATGGGAGTGTTTGTCTGGGCTGCGAGGAGCCAAGGTTTGGAACCGAACGCTAAAAGCTTCTGCAACAT
The DNA here is from genome assembly GCA_029449295.1 of Zea luxurians. Classification (NCBI taxonomy): domain Eukaryota; kingdom Viridiplantae; phylum Streptophyta; class Magnoliopsida; order Poales; family Poaceae; genus Zea; species Zea luxurians. The sequence goes on from JAOPSE010000012.1 coordinate 11,318,609, forward strand.
TCATGAGTTATTATACGAGACGAAGCCCTGGGGAAAAGAGCAATACCACAACAACTTTGGGTGCTACAGCTTCGGCGCCCGCTCCGGGTCAAGCTGCCCTGTGCCGACCTTTCGGAAGAGGTGGCCCGGAGCCTGGATGACTGAATGGTTTTATGTAAAGAATGATCTAACAGCTCAAGAGAATGTGAAGAGTATCATTATGCACCCAATCTGGCAACGCTTCGGTCTTCGAAGGCCGAAGGTCGAAATGGACGAAGCCGCCGAAGAATGCCAAAGAGCCTTCGGGGTAGTCTGCTCGTTTATTGGGACAAGGGACTTGGTCCAAGAACACATTGCCTTCAGGGTATGGCCACTTGCAGAAAAGTGGGAAATGCCGAAGGAAACCATCAAAGAGTCCGACGAAGGCGGACTAGTCAGATTAAAGTACACATTCAAATATGCAGATAAATTTATTGAACCTGATGATGACTGGCTGAAAAGCATTGAAACATTAAGTGATGAATTACTTGGGGCATATTCGAAGGCTGAAAATACTGCACTATCAGCAGCCTTCGGAGGCCGAAAAAAGAAGAGACTCAACCGAGTGTTTGATGCAGTCGGGTTCTTCTACCCTGATTATCGTTATCCCATCCGAAGGCAAAAAAGGAAAAACATAACCTCTGAAAAAGAAGAAGCTGCAACTGCTCCTAGCGAGCCAGAACCGAAAGGAAAAAGGTTGAAGGTCCTCACACACCGACCACGCCATATTGAACCAGCTTCGGTGCCTGAGTTCACCGGAGAAACTTCTTCGGCCGCCGAAGCTGAACAGCCAACCTTGCTGCCAGAAATTGCAGAGATGGCCGAAGCGCCATCCACAGAAAAAATGGAAGAAACGAAAAATCCGACTAAGGAAAAAGTATCAGAAATTTTGAGTCCTGTAGCAAATGTCGAAGCAGCAAAAATCCAAAAGGGTACAATGGTGACCCCAAAAAGGAAGAGAATGGTAAATGTACTAGATGTCTTGGAGACAATTAAGTCTTCAAGCACAACTCCAAAAAAGAGTGTTGAAATTGCTGAAGCTTCTTCTGAAGCTCCGACGCAACAAGCTGAAGCTGAAGCTGGGCCTTCAGAGCCCTTCAAGGAGCAAACTTTGGAAGCCGAAGCAATAAAAATACCAGAACCAATTTTAGTTGAAGAAACTGACACTGCCATCCCCGAAGCGCCTGCCAGCATGTGTGATTACATCATACGACATGCTTCGGGGAAAAAACTATCTGAAGAAGAAACTCATGAAGCTAACCATTATGCAAAGGAGCTAAAATATCCAAAGGGGGCAGTAATATTCAATGGGACAAATGAAGATGATTTCTTATACTGCCTGCCTGACAACAAAGAGCTATCTGTCTGCCGAGAGATGGCCAGGAGTATTGGTTTCCCGAAACTTGAATCTGGATTAAGCGCCATGACGAAAGAAGATCTCGCAGACAGTCTTGCGTACAACAGCCTGAAGGTACGGGAATTAAACGCTTGAAAAAACCCCCTTATTATTTTTTTACGCAACTCATTCCTTTTTTCTTATATGAATTCTTTTTCGTATAGGGCCTGATCCTAAGCAACGCGCTAAGAGCGCAAAAGAGCGCCGAAGATGAAAGTTATGAAATTGCGTTTAATAATTTACGCTCCGAAGTTATCAAACTGAGAAACGAAGCTTTGGAAAAAGATAAAATTCTGCTTACACTGGTAGATAAAGTGAAAAAAGACGAAGCTGCTTCAAAGGCCCAAACCGAAGCTCAAAAACGCGAGATTAAAGATCTTCAGAAACAGCTGGCTAGAGCTAAAGAGGAGCGCGCGCTTGAAGAAACGAAACGAGAACTTAGTGATTTTATGGTCAGCAAATTGGAATCAAGAGTTAAGGAGCTTCGCACATCTCAGGGGAAATGCTATGTTAAATCTATAGAATGCGTGAATAAAATTAAAACCAGCTTTGCTAGCGTCGGCGCCTTTTCCAGCGAAGAGAATTTTTCTCGAGGCAATCCCGAAGATCCGCTGGAATGGATTAGCCACGAAGCAGAGGCCTTCGAAGAGATTCTGAACAGTCGTGGCGACATATGCGCTTTTTCGGGCGCCAGAGGAATTGCTTCTGTCTTAGAGAAGAAAGGTTGCGGGCATATAAAATTTTTAGCTCAGTCCGAAGCTACCTTATCTTCCGAAGATATCAAGGACCCCTCGGCCGAAGCAAGCGTGGTTGGTGGCAAATTTTTTACTGATATCTGGAACGACGGCGGCCGAGGAATGGCGCAAGAGATCATCCAAAGAAGCGAAAAAGGCATTCATGATGCTAGAAAAGTAGCAGAAGCTGCCGAAAGGAGTACGGAGCCCGAAAGACAATTAGGTACCAATTAGTTGTTCTTGTTGCGTTGTAATTTTCATTTTAAACTTTGCTCGCGATTTGTAAAAGTAATGAAGAAGTGTTCTCTTCGCTCAGAAACTGTTGAACCAACTGCCGACCCCCATACAAAAGGGGATGAAGAAATTAAGCAGATGGCCGAAACTATCATGGACAAGGTTGTTGACCAACTTCTGAATGAAGCCGCCGAAGCAGTATTAAGAGAAGATTAGATACTATTTGGAAAAAATATTTAAAGTGTAATCTATGCAACACTTTGTACATTTGAATGTAATATGCAAGTCTCTTTTCATTATTGAATTCTTTACGATGCATGAAACTTTAAGTACATACCATTTTTGAGCCCTCGGCGAAAAAAACACCTTCCCTTCTTTTCATGCTTCGTGAAGAAGACATTCTTCGTTAAAATTACTCTGATGAATGATATCCATGCTTCGTGAAAACATTCTCCGAAGCTATATTCCGAAGCTATACAACTTTGATATTGATCTGATAAAATTCGCCCACGTTTCGTAAAAATATTCTTCGAAACTGTATTCCGAAGCTATACAATTTCGATGTCACTTTCTCAAAGAATCTTTTCGAAGGTTGAGAGTATCCCCTTCTCTTGCCAAATGCAATATGATGTATGATGCTTATGCTATGCAAAATGATGTGATGATGTTATGTTATGCATGTGTCATTTGTTCCGAAGATACACATAAAATATATTCGTAAGCTCTGCATTCCCTTAGGAACGTCTTTGGAGCTTCTTCGTCTTTTACTTAGACGGTTTCAGCGTTGACTTTTCGCTGTAAGCCTCCCTTAGGAGCTTCTTCGCCTTTTACTTAGGCGGTATCAGCGTTGACTTTTCGCTGTAGGCTCTGCATTCCTTTAGGAACGACTTCTGAGCAGAAAACTTACACTGCGCTCCCTTTGGAACGGCTTTTTGTGACTTCATAAACTTACTCTGCGTTCCTTAGAACGACTTTCTGCTACTCCGAAGGATTTTTGATCCGAAGGTCCTCCTTGGTAACGGAAAAAGTTTTAGGCTTCAGCAACTTAGGCTTGTGGAGCAAATAGATTTTCCTCGTAGGAAACAACGAAATTATTACATGAAAACTATCAATGTTTTTTGCTTCACAGAAAATAAAACTGAATAGAAAAGACTGCTATCAAAGGTAGGATATGTCAATAAATGTGCTTCGACTCTGGCACAGTGCTGTTGACTGTGCGAGCTTCGGACTGTTCTCTGAAGTCCCTCTGATGTGGAGCGTATTGACTCCCTTCTGGCTGTTGACCTTGCTGCAATGGAGGTGGAGGCGGAAGCTGCTGCCAGGAAGCTTGAGGTTGACTTGCCGAAGCTACAGAAGCTGCAGGGTGGTTGTCTATGTATTGTGGGATATAAGGCGGATGATACGAAGCAGTATGCATGACCTGCTTCGGCTGAGCTTGTTGAGATGCAGCTTCGGCTATTTCCTTTTGCTTCTGGATTGTAACATGGCACGTCCTAGTGGTATGGCCCTTGCCTTCTCCACAGAACAAGCAAAACAGTCTCCTTGGCTGATCTCCGAATCTTCCGCCGAAGCCCCTGGCGCCTCTGCCTCTTGGAGCTGGTGGCTGGAAGGAGGTTTGTTGTTGCCCCGAAGCCTGTGAGGAGCACTGCGGCCTGTTTTGCTGACTCCCCTTATCGTCATTCTGAGTGTTGTGGATGGAACGAACATGCCTCGGGTAGTATCTTCCTCCGAAGCCCCTGGTCATTTCAGAAAATCTGAAGGCCTCCTCCCTTCTTTGGCGAAAGTCATTGTCAGCACGAATGTACTCATCCATCTTTTGGAGCAATTTCTCCAGGGTCTGAGGAGGCTTCCGAGCAAAGTATTGAGCTGCAGGTCCAGGACGAAGCCCCTTGATCATGGCTTCGATAACGATTTCATTGGGCACCGTTGGTGCCTGCGCCCTCAATCGTAAGAACCTTCGGACATACGCCTGAAGGTATTCTTCGTGATCCTGAATACACTGGAAGAGGGCTTGAGCTGTGACCGGCTTCGTTTGAAATCCTTGAAAGCTGGTCAGTAACATATCCTTCAGCTTCTGCCATGAAGTGATTGTTCCTGGCCGAAGAGAGGAATACCAAGTCTGAGCAACATTCCTGACGGCCATAACGAAAGACTTCGCCATGACTGCAGCATTGCCCCCGTACGAAGACACTGTTGCTTCGTAGCTCATCAAGAATTGCTTCGGGTCGGAGTGGCCGTCAAACATGGGAAGCTGGGGTGGCTTATAGGATGGAGGCCAAGGTGTAGCCTGCAGCTCAGCAGACAGAGGAGAAGCATCATCGAAAACAAAATTTCCCTGATGGAAATTATCATACCAGTCATCTTCGTTGACGAAGCCCTCCTGATGAAGGTCTTTCTGATGAGGCCTTCTGTTCTGCTCATCGTGAGTGAGATGGCGAACTTCCTCAGAGGCTTCGTCTATTTGCCTTTGCAACTCAGCTAGGCGGGCCATCTTCTCCTTCTTCCTCTGCACTTGTTGATGTAGCATCTCCATCTCTCTGATTTCTTGGTCTAGCTCTTCTTCCTCAAGCGTCGGGCTAACGGCTTTTCTCTTCTGGCTTCGGGCCTCCCGAAGAGAGACGGTCTCCTGGTTGTGGTCCAACGGTTGTAGTGCTCCTGCCCCAGTCGCTGAAGCTTTCTTCGGTGCCATAGCGAAGGTCTATAGCTTCCGAAGGTGTTCACAAAAACTCGAAGTGGAAGTGAATTCACCGGAGGTGGGCGCCAATGTTGGAGACTTGTTCTCAAATGCTTCGAGTTAAGAACAAGGCAACATAGAAGATGTTAAACATTAAGGTCCTTCGTCCTTCGAAACATTACGCCCCTTCGGGAAATAATGCTTTAGGACGAAGGTCACAAGAGACATACCTTCGTAAATATAATAAATAATGCCGAAGGATTCATATAAAGCGTGAAATATAAATATCAACATAGGATCATTTCTATTTTATTAACATGGAGAAATAGAAATGATTTCAAATTACAAATGTACCTTCGGTCCTGAGAGAAGGTAGAAGTACAAACGTGACGCAAAAGCCAATGCCCAATCAGCGTGAACAGTACGGGAGTACTGTTCATCTATTTATAGACGCGGGACGCAGCCCACGTAAAATTACATCCATGTCCATTACATTTGTTAACGGTTTATGGAAATCTGTCGAGGCCCCCGAAGTCTTTTCATCTTTAAGTCGGTTCCCCCTTATGCCATCGCGCCGAAGCTTCCCTGCGCACAGCTTCGGCTGCCCTCGACCTTCGTCTGGTTCAGGCTTCGTCCTGGTCGTGCTCCATATTCATAATTCTGAATCCGAAAATACCTGTTCATATAATCCACTTGGAAAACATTGTCAAATCATGTTTTTGAGGACCTTCGGAGGACGAAGGCCCCCAACACTGACTAATTAGGAAAGCTAGTGGAAGACTACCTTACCCGAAAGGGGCAAGGGCAGTAGGGGAGTGGTCAGTGTAGGGAGGTCCCTGGTTGATTTTGCTGCGATGGCGATCAGCCAGGAACCCTGCATTGGAACTTCCTATAAACTGTAGCGGGTTTTCGGAAGCTAGTGGAACTTTGTAAAGGCCTCGTAGTGGATCCCTAGCCATTCACCTCGGTAGTGTCTAAGGGCCTTGCAAACCCAGGCGACATGGGATACACGACTTGTGGGTAAAGATGCGCAACCTCTGCAGAGTGTAAAACTAGTATACTAGCCGTGCTCACAGTCATGAGCGGCTCGGACCCTCACATGATTAACTATGGAACTTAAGTTTAATTTGACATTTGCATCGCATTTGGGATTATTTTACTATTACTGTTCTTTATTATTATTAAGGTTTGGTATTTACTTACACTTAGTAATTGCTAATAAAATTTTGACCAACTTATAAAAGCAATGCTCAGCCTCAGCCTTTATGTTATTGATCAGCCTTACACTTCATGAACTCCCACCTTTGGTGAGTTCATGCCACATTATTCCCCACGACTTGTTGAGCTATGAAAGTATGTGAGCTCACTCTTGCTGTCTCACACCCCCCCACAGGAGAAGAACAGGTGGTCGAAGAGGAGCCGCCTAACACTGAGGAGTTCGATCTGATCTAGGTGGCGTTTCTCAGTCGACATTGGCGCCGTCGATCCTTAGTTCGTTTTATATTTACTATTTTATTTTGTAATAAGTCTTCCGCTATGTAATAAATACTCTGATGTTTTATGACATTTATCTCTATACACTCTGTTATTATATATGTTGTCTTCTTGGCGCATGTATGAGATGCACCCGGCTTCGTTCTTTAAAACCGGGTGTTACAGAAGTGGTATCAGAGGAAATGTTGACTGTAGGACGAAACCTAGATAGAAATGGACAAAACCCTTACCTACTTATCTTATTCTAATTCTTTCTATACTTATCTTGATCCTGTCTCACCTTCTACTGTTCTACTCTGATCATTCTTACCTTTTCTACTCTAAGACAAGATGGATTTCAAACCTTGGAATCCCTACCCCTATGACATTCTTAAGAGTTAGGGAACCCAAAACAAAAGTTAAAACTATTTTCTTAAAAAAAATGTTGGTTGATTGTGCTGATGCTAAATGCCTGATTTGCTTCTTTGATTGATTGAATTATTATAGATGGACATCTTAGCATGTACCAACATAAGGTATTGAATTAGCTATAGTAGGTAAAATATTAATCTGCTTAGCTAATAAATCCCCCAAAGTAACATGATTGTAATTACTGCCTTGTCTACTGCTCTTTCTTACCATATGTATCTAACTCAGATGGTCAATACCAGGAGGGGTGGTGGAATTGATTTGCCTCCTAACCGACACACTCGAAGAATTTATAGACAACCTCAGCCACAGACTGCAGAGATGAATCCTCCTAATCCTCCACCAGGCGGAGTTGACCCACTGGTTGCTGCTCAGATGGCAGTGATGCAGCAAATGGCGGACACTATGGCCGATATGCGTGCTCAGATGCAGCAAGAACGCCAGGAGATGCGTCAGGAAAGAGAAGATATACGACAGGAGTTGCGCCAGGAGCGAGATGAGATACGCCAGGAAAGGAGGGCGCAACAACAGCAGCTGCAACAGCAAATGCAACAACAGCAACAACAGCAACAAGTGCCACTGCCTCCACCACCACCACCAGTTCCACCCCGAGACAAGCATAGAGAGTTCATGAGTCATAAGCCACCTACATTCGCTAGCTCACCTGATCCACTGGACGCGGATGATTGGCTGAAGTCCGTTGAGAAGATGCTGAATATTGCACAGTGCACGGACCGGGAGAAGGTTTTATATGCTTCTGGACGTCTGACAGGTCCTGCTGCTGACTGGTGGGATTCTTATACTGCTGCCCATGATGCTGCGGATACTATTAATTGGGCAGAGTTCAGTACACAGTTCAGGAACTACCATATTCCAGCTGGGATGATAAAGATCAAGAAGAAGGAGTTCCTGGCATTGAAGCAAGGCAACATGTCAGTCATCGAGTATAGAGACAAGTTTATTCAGTTATCCAGATATGCCCCTGAAGAAGTTGCTGAAGACGAGAGGAAGCAGGAGCATTTCATTGAAGGACTTAATGGACCACTGCAGTATGCTCTAGTGGCACACACATTTCCATCATTTCAGAGACTGTTGGATAAGGCTCTTGCGATTGAACACAAGCGTGTTCAACTGGGTGATTTGAAGAGGAAGGCTATCTCACAGGGATAGGGTAGCAGCAGTGTTCGTCCTCGCTACAGTTCACCACAGGGTACACCGACCCGACCAGGAGGACCACGCCCAGTTCAGCAATCACCACTGAGGACTCCACCTCCTCGACAGGCTACTCCTACTGGCACCCCGACGAAGTTTGCAGGACAGAGTCCGGGCACTCAATGTTTCAAGTGTGGGAAGATTGGTCATTATGCAAATGTCTGCCCACAGAGGATTGCTACTACTCCAGTTCAGAACAAGCAACAGACCCCTGGCAAGGGATATTCTATAGCCAGGGTGAATCAAGTCAGCGTTGATGATACTCCTGATGGTGGGGACCTCGTAATTGGTATGTTTTATGTTAATGCAATTCCTGCAACCATATTATTTGATTCTGGTGCTACACATTCATTCATGTCTGCTAGATATGCCAACACAAATGAAATACCACTGCTAAATATGAGAAAACCCCTGATAGTAATTACACCAAAAGGGCCTGTTGAGGCGAATCAAATGACACGTAGATTGACATTAACCATTATGGGTAGAGAATTTGGAGCTACTGCTATAATATTAGAGTCAAGCAGTATAGATCTAATACTTGGTATGTCATGGCTAAGAAAGGCAAAGGCCGTTATAGCATGTGGTAGAGGTACCATAGAGCTCACTACCACTAAAGGAGAAAGATTTCAAGTTAATATTGCAGTAACCTCCTCATCCATGCGTGCAATGTTCTTTATGCCTGAGGAGTTTGTTGGTGACAACATCCGGGTGGTTAGAGATTTTCCGGATGTCTTTCCAGAGGAGTTACCAGGGATGCCACCTGATAGAGAAGTTGAGTTTGTTATTGATCTCTTACCTGGAACCGCCCCTATTTCTAAACGGCCATATAGAATGTCCGTAGAAGAGTTGAAGGAACTTAAGAAGCAGTTGACGGAGTTACAAGAGGCTGGTTACATTCGTCCAAGTTCCTCACCTTGGGGAGCACCGGTGTTATTTGTGCAGAAGAAGGATGGATCGCAACGGATGTGTGTGGATTATAGATCTCTTAATGATGTTACGGTGAAGAACAAGTATCTGTTGCCCCGTATTGAGGATTTATTTGATCAGATGCGAGGTGCTAGAGTATTCTCGAAGATTGATCTCCGATCCGGTTACCATCAGATGAGGATTAGACCATCGGATATTCCCAAGACGGCTTTCTCGACTCGATATGGATTATATGAGTTTACTGTTATGTCATTTAGATTAACCAATGCACCAGCTTATTTCATGAATTTGATGAACAAAGTGTTTATGGAGTATTTGGACAGATTCGTCGTGGTGTTTATCGACGATATTCTTATCTATTCTAAGAATGAAAGTGATCATGAACAACATCTAAGGTTGGTGCTACAGAAGCTACGAGATAATCAACTCTACGCTAAGTTCAGCAAGTGCGAGTTTTGGATTGACAAGGTGCCATTCCTTGGTCATATTATTTCAAATGGAGGAATAGCAGTGGATCCTGCTAAAGTGAAGGAGATTATGGAGTGGAGAGTGCCCACTACAGTTACGGAGATTCGGAGTTTCTTGGGACTCGCAGGATATTATCGGAGATTTATTGAAGGGTTCTCTAAGATTGCCAAGCCTATGACATCGCTTTTGGAGAAAGGAAGAGAATTCAAGTGGGATGAGAAGTGCCAAGAAAGCTTTGATCAATTGAAGGAGAGACTAATGTCGCCACCAGTATTGATTATGCCAAACCTACAGAAGGGATTTGACATTTATTGTGATGCATGTGGCCAAGGACTTGGATGTGTGCTTATGCAAGATGGTCATGTGATTGCCTATGCATCTCGTCAGTTGAGGAAGCATGAATTGAACTACCCCACCCATGACTTAGAGCTGGCTGCCGTTGTGCATGCACTTAAGATTTGGAGACACTATATTATGGGAACTAAGTGCCAAGTATACACGGATCATAAGAGTTTGAAGTATATATTCACTCAGAAGGATCTTAACCTCAGACAGCGTCGTTGGTTGGAGCTCATTAAGGATTATGACTTGGAGATTCACTATCACCCAGGCAAGGCGAATTTGGTTGCAGATGCCTTGAGTCGGAAGGAGCATGTCCACTCCGCTTTCGTTGTCCAGCTACCTGATGAATTAGCAAAAGATTTTGAGAGACTCAACCTGGGAATTGTTACACATACGGAAGGAGTGACTATTGAATTGGAACCTACCTTGGAGCAAGAAATTCGTAAAGGTCAGGTTGGTGATGCCAAAATCCAGGAGATCAAGGATCTGATAACAGAGGGTAGAGGCCCGGAGTTCACAGAGGATGAGCAAGACACGATATGGTTCAAGAATCGGATCTGTGTTCCCAATATTGATAGTCTTCGGGAAACCATATTGAAGGAGGCACATGATTCAGTTTATTCTATCCACCCTGGGAGCACTAAGATGTATCAGGATTTGAAGCAAAAGTATTGGTGGTATGGATTGAAGGGAGATGTGGCTGCACATGTGGCTATGTGCGATGTATGCCAAAGAGTTAAGGCTGAACACCAGAGGCCAGCCGGACTATTGCACCCACTGAAGATACCTGAGTGGAAGTGGGAAGAGATTGGCATGGACTTCATTGTTGGATTACCCCGCACGTCTGCTGGATATGATTCTATATGGGTAATTGTGGACAGGCTAACCAAGGTAGCCCACTTTATTCCAGTGAAGACCACTTATTCAGGAGCTAAGTTGGCAGAGTTGTACATGGCACGGATTGTATGCCTGCATGGTGTGCCAAAGAAGATTGTGTCAGATCGAGGATCACAATTTACCTCTCGATATTGGAAGAAGTTACACGAGTCATTGGATACGAGATTGAATTTTAGTTCGGCTTACCATCCCCAGACTGATGGGCAGACTGAGAGGACTAACCAAGTACTGGAAGATATGTTAAGAGCTTGTGCTCTTAAGCATGGTGGAAGTTGGGATAAGAGTTTGCCGTATGCGGAGTTCTCTTATAATAATAGCTATCAGGCCAGTTTGAAGATGTCACCGTTTGAGGCTTTGTATGGCAGAAAGTGCAGGACTCCCTTGTATTGGAATCAAATTGGTGAAAGACAGTTGTTTGGACCTGAGATTATACAAGAAGCAGAGGAGCAAGTTCAGCAAATAAGGGAGAATTTGAGAACTGCACAATCCAGGCAGAAAAGCTATGCTGACACCCGGAGAAGACTACTTGAGTTTAAGGAGGGTGATTATGTCTATTTGAAGGTGTCACCACTCCGGGGTATGAGAAGATTCAAAGTCAAAGGAAAGTTGTCCCCTCGCTTTCTTGGACCCTTCTTAATCTTGAAGCGAGTGGGAGAAGTTGCATATCAATTGGAGTTACCGGATCATCTCGCGGATGTTCACGATGTCTTTCATGTATCTCAGCTGAAGAAATGCCTCAGGGTACCTGAAGAACAGTTACCAATGGAGGACCTCAGTGTTCAAGAGGATTTGACTTATGCTGAGTACCCCATCAAGATTTTGGATACTCTGACTCGAGTTACGAGGAATAAGGTTATAAAGATGTGCAAAGTTCAATGGAGCCACCACGGTGAAGATGAGGCAACTTGGGAAAGAGAAGAAGAGCTTCGTATAGATTTTCCCCACCTTTTCCCTAGATCTTCTTAAATCTCGAGGACGAGATTATTTTTAAGGGGGGTAGGATTTGTAACACCCACTTTGTAGTTTGCTAAGAATAATACCAATAGAGAAACAATTTCTCTTTATGTGAGTTTGATCTTTATGTATCATCACTTGTGAACATCATATTCAAAAAAAAATATAATTAATGAAAGGATATACCATTAAATTGTGCATCATGCTGAGGTTTTATTTGGTGTGCATTTTGTGACAACATAAAAATAATGTGACAAGAGATATATTAAAGCCCAACGTGGGATTTAAGAGCTAAAAAGGAATTTTAGAATTTGAGAAAAGAGGAGAAGAGTACTAGATAAATATAAATAAAATATGATTAATCAAATAATTGCACTTGAGCATACTATAGTATAAACTTATATTTTTGGTTAAGGAATAAACTTCACAACAGCACTTGAATTCAAAATTTGAAAAACATAAACTTAGGAAAGAAAAGAAAACAGAAAATAAAAAGGAGAAAACCAACTAACCTTACCTGGGCCGGAATCCCGCAATTTGGCCCACCGGGAATTTTCTCACCGCGCGGCCCATCAACCAGGGGGGAAAGCGCCGACAGCTCGACCCCACGCGTCAGCCGCTGTTACACCGCGCGCGCGCCAACTCTCTGTTGCGTGGGACCCACTCGACAGACACTCACTCGCACCTCGCGCTGAAACGCGGGACCCGCATGACAGCTTCGTCTCCGTCAACAAACTCCCGCGCATGGCGGAGCGCGTGGACCTCGCGGGGATTTCGGAACGGCGGGTCTAGCTCGCCGCGTCATGGGGGAATAAAACCCTATGCGCCTCCGCGACTCTTCCTGCTCGCTCGTACCGCTCCGCGCCGCTTTGTCCACCAAAGGCTGACGCCGCCATTTGAGGGAGAGATCCGCCGTCATCGTCTGGCAAGAATACGGGTGCTCGCGCCTTGGGGTTTGGGTCCGCGTGCTTGCGAGGAGATCCTGGAGGTGTTCGCGGACCCCGCTGCCCCAGAACTCACACCGTCTCACCGTAATTTCTCGCCGTCGCTTCACCACCGCCACGAATCCGCCGCGCGTCGTGGCCAGAGTCTCCCACGGCATACACCACCGTAAGTTGTGCTTCTTTGAGTTTGCGGCACTTAGGGCATCATTATTTACTTAGGAATTCGATGTTTGGGGGCCGGGGTGATGCGCGGCTGTTCCTCCGGCCATGGCGCCGCCGTCGGGGTCCGTTCTTCCTCTGTTAACGCGCGGTCAACAGGGAGTCCGTGAGGAAGATGAATTCGCGTCGTCGGATGGGATTTGGACGGGGGAGATTAGAATGGAACATACCCGTTCGCTGGGTTCAATCGGGCCGTTTATCTAGCCTCGGACGGATGCAAGCGGGCGTGCTTATTTTAAATCGGGGCCGCGGATCACCGATCCAACGGCTGAGGCTACATACTGGTTCGTCGCTGTTTAGATCTAATCTGATCCGATCATTCCGGATCGGACGGCCGGGAATGGGCGATACCTCTTCGCTTAGGCGATTTAACATAAGAGTCCCCGAGAAATTTACTAACCAACCCGCGGTCCAGGTCCCAAGGATCCTGTGTCTCGGTATTTTTAGCGCCGAGCCCCCTGTGCTTCACGGATATTGAGGCCCAGTCCAGTGATCGTTTAAATTGAATAAATAAAATAGAAAATAGATTTTTGATATGAAAATAATTGCTAGAACTTTGATAATTCATAGAAAATTCATATGAGCTCCAAATTGGTCCATTCCAGTTCCTAAATTTTTGTAATAATATTGTCTACGCATTAGTGCCTCTGTTTTGGCATGAAAGGCTCATTTAAATTTATCTAATACTTAATCTTGTATTAAATACATAAAAGCTACAGAAATTCATAACTTGAAATATATAACTCCAAATTTAGTGATTCCAGTTCCTATGGTTTCATTTTAATGTATAGATTTTTACTGTATATTTCATTCATCTGTTTGGTGTGATGTTGATTTTGGCTATACTATGTATGTATTGTGTTGATGCGAGTAGACGAGCAAGCCACTGTGGAAACTGAGGTTCAACAAGTAGAAGTAGCTGAGCAGGAGCTCATTACAGGCAAGTTGTGCCCTTGATCACTTACTTTTCCCAGCCATGTTCTTATTAATTTTAATGATCTGCATAGGTTAATTTTGATGGGAGCCTTTATGTTACCCCAGTTTTGATTACCTCTATACCTTGTTCACCCCTGAAATATTTTTGGGTAGTACTTGCTATTGCTTTATGTGGATTGGGTATGGAGATACACTATTCATGATTATTCTGTTATTATCTTGTTATTATTGCTGTTCATGTTAAGATCATTAAATTAATGGGAACATGGAGCGACCACCCGGGAAAACAGTGCTACCACAAGGGTTTAATGGGACGCCCTTGGCTGACTAATTAGGAAAGCTAGTGGAAGACTACCTTACCCGAAAGGGGCAAGGGCAGTAGGGGAGTGGTCAGTGTAGGGAGGTCCCTGGTTGATTTTGCTGCGATGGCGGTCAGCCAGGAACCCTGCATTGGAACTTCCTATAAACTGTAGCGGGTTTTCGGAAGCTAGTGGAACTTTGTAAAGGCCTCGTAGTGGATCCCTAGCCATTCACCTCGGTAGTGTCTAAGGGCCTTGCAAACCCAGGCGACATGGGATACACGACTTGTGGGTAAAGATGCGCAACCTCTGCAGAGTGTAAAACTAGTATACTAGCCGTGCTCACGGTCATGAGCGGCTCGGACCCTCACATGATTAACTATGGAACTTAAGTTTAATTTGACATTTGCATCGCATTTGGGATTATTTTACTATTACTGTTCTTTATTATTATTAAGGTTTGGTATTTACTTACACTTAGTAATTGCTAATAAAATTTTGACCAACTTATAAAAGCAATGCTCAGCCTCAGCCTTTATGTTATTGATCAGCCTTACACTTCATGAACTCCCACCTTTGGTGAGTTCATGCCACATTATTCCCCACGACTTGTTGAGCTATGAACGTATGTGAGCTCACTCTTGCTGTCTCACACCCCCCCCCACAGGAGAAGAACAGGTGGTCGAAGAGGAGCCGCCTAACACTGAGGAGTTCGATCTGATCTAGGTGGCGTTTCTCAGTCGACATTGGCGCCGTCGATCCTTAGTTCGTTTTATATTTACTATTTTATTTTGTAATAAGTCTTCCGCTATGTAATAAATACTCTGATGTTTTATGACATTTATCTCTATACACTCTGTTATTATATATGTTGTCTTCTTGGCGCATGTATGAGATGCACCCGGCTTCGTTCTTTAAAACCGGGTGTTACAATCGACTAGAGCGTGCGTCAGGATAAGATGTCAGGCGATCCTTGCATTAAATGCTCCTGCGATACGGTCGGTTGGCGTGGCGATCTGGCCAAGGTTGCTTCTCTACGAAGACTGGGCCTCGGGTGAGCCGAAGGTGTGTTCGTTGCTTGAGGGGGCCCTCGGGCGAGACGTGAATCCTCTGGGGTCGGCTGCCTTTGCCCGAGGCTGGGCTCGGGCGAGGCGAGATCGTGTCCTTTGAGTGGACTGAGCCTTGACCTTAATCGCGCCCATCAGGCCTTTGCAGCTTTGTGCTGATGGGGGTTACCAGCTGAGATTAGGAGTCTTGGGGATACCCCTAATTATGGTCCCCGACAACCGGTTTCATGTTCGATTTTAGATAAATCACAAACTGAAATCTTGTTCAATTACAATGGCATCAAATAGGGGGGTGCAGTTATTTCATTTTATATACTTTGTAGCAACTAGAATTGACATCAGTATAGAAGAATGTATGCAAAGTCAAGAAAGTATGGTAAAGAGATGGTGAAGGCTTGTATGTGCTCTTCAAAGAATGGGTCTAGAGCCCTAGACTACAATAAACAGATTTAATTTAGATTCCAACCAGCCATTCTCAAGTTCTTTTCTGCTTAGTCCATTCAAGCTTTAGAGGTTAATGTTTCTTAAGCAAGGCTGTCCAAAAACAACTCAATTATGAGTAGATTCAATGAGCGAAAATTGTTACTCACTTTGGTAGGAAAGTGCTCATTGTCGGAAACGCAATACCTTCTGCAAGGCCAAAGAGTGCACGTACAGCAAGCAACATGAGGGTGGAGCAGGAGGCAGCCCAAGGAGTGAGAATTGTGGCCAAGGACCAGAGTGCAGCATCACCTGCCATCACCTTCTTCCCGCCATATTTGTCTGCCAAAGCTCCTCCAACCATGGATGACAAAACATATCCCCATAAAAATGATGAGTACAGAAATTGGCGAGAATACTTAGCCTCTGTTGATCAGCTTAATAGAAAAATAGTTGTGCTTGTTCAGACTTGTTCAGAACTATAGTCATGCATTGGGCATTTGGGCTTATTGATTGGAGTCTTCAGCAAATTTAAAACTATAGTCTTCAGCAAATTTTAAAATATGTTCATCTTCTCTTGGTGCGTTTAAATATGTTAGTTTTGTACAATTCAAGTATGTCAAACCAATTTTGCTAGACTATTTAGTAGTACGGATATCTTTATATAACGACTGCCCTTTGCTCATGCTCCAGCTAATTTTAGTGCCTGATTCTACTCATAGTACTAAACTGTATAGAGTAGAGCTTACAACTGGTCGTACCTTCCTGTTCATACAATTAGTTAGTTCCTGTTGATAACTGAATTGTAGCTATGTTACTTCCTTACTTCATTTAGTTCTTAATTCACTACCTTTTCATTGTGATAGGTGAAGACAATTACCTATCCTCTGCAATCCAACTATATGTAGAGATCGACATCAAAAGGAACCTCAGGCTTTGTATTCAACAGGACCTTTACAAACGACTAACTTAGATCGGCGAGGTAACAACCAAATTATCTGACCATTCCATTTTTTATCCATTGATCCTACCTCTAATCATGTTCTGTCTTACTTTACCATTACGTCTTGTTTACTATAGAGTAGAGAATAAGGCAAGGATCTTTGAGCAGAATGCCACTGATAGTGAGTGCAAGGTCGATCCTAAAGTGCTCTCCAAGCTATATGATCCATGGGTGATGCCACAGACCAAGGATGTCGAAGTTGAGTACCTCCTGTGCTGCCTTGACTAATCACCGATTAGCTATAGCTGTAAATTTTATGTATGCATGGTTTCAGTTGCGCTCGAACCAATTGTCTTGACCTTGAATGGACATTTTGATGTTTATTTCATCTTATGTGTCATGTTTCATGATGTAGACTTTCGTTTCTTGTGATTGATTTATAGTGAACCTGTAAGATGTAAAATAACCTTTATGACAGAACCAGCTGCAAGAACAGAGTATTCTGAGGAACCTTTGTTGAAGTAAATGTAATCGAGTTTCCTAGCAATCTTGTTCCTGCTGGTATCATATTTATTTGAGCTAATCTTGTTCATCAGCTTTATATGGCTTTTGCTATGAACAAAAGCTATATACTTGTCTGGATTTTGTATATCATAGTGATATTTGTCGATCTAAATGGTCAGATAATATGTGAGTGTGTTCTTGAGAGCACCTAGAGGGGGGTGAATAGGTGATCCTATAGAAACTTGAAACTTAATCCACAAAACTTGATTAAGAGTTAGTACAATAAGGCCAAGTGGCTAGAGAAGAGTTCTCGCACAACACGATAACCACAAGAAGATCAACACAGAGATGCATAGTGGTTTATCCCGTGGTTCGGCCAAGTCAACACTTGCCTACTCCACGTTGTGGCGTCCCAACGAACGAGGGTTGCAATCAACCCCTCTCAAGCGGTCTAAAGACCCACTTGAATACCATGGTGTTTTGCTTTGCTTTACTATATCCCGCTTGCGAGGAATCTCCACAACTTGGAGCCTCTCGCCCTTACAAAGATGTTCACAAAGAAGCACGGAAGTAAGGATGGGATGAGCAACGCACACAAGACACAAAATCAGAGCAACACACGCACACAAGTCACAACACGAGCTCACAACACAACTCAAAGAGTTCTCTACTCAAATGGAGCTCTAGTTGCTATCACAAAGAATCGAATGCGCGGAATTGAAGTCTTGGTGCTTAGGAATGCTTAGAGAATGCTTGGTGTACTCCTCCATGCGCCTAGGGGCCCCTTTTATAGCCCCAAGGCAGCTAGGAGCCGTTGAGAGCATTCCAGGAAGGCAATTCTTGCCTTCTGCCGACTGGCGCACCGGACAGTCCGGTGCACCATCGGACACTGTCCGGTGCGGATTTCTTTCCTTCTGTGGCGCAGCCGACCGTTGAAGATCCAGAGCCGTTGGCGCACCGGACACAGTCCAGTGCACACCGGACAGTCCGGTGCCCCCTTGTGATCGTTGGCTCGACCATGCGTCACGCGCGGAATCCTCGGCCGACCGTTGGCCCGGCTGACCGTTGGCTCACCGGACAGTCTGGTGCCTCACCGGACAGTCCGGTGAATTATAGCCGTACGCCGTTAATTGCTTCCCGAGAGCGACGACTTCGCCTGTGAATGGCTCACCGGACAGTCCGGTGCACCACCGGACAGTCCGGTGATTTATAGTCGTACGCCGTTGATCGCTTCCTGAGAGCATCCAGTCGACAGTCGCAGCCTGGCGCACCGGACACTGTCCGGTGCACCACCGGACAGTCCGGTGCACCCAGACTGCACAGAGTCTTGGCTGCTTAGCCAAGTCTTTTCCAAATTGGTATTTTCCTGTTTCTAACACTTAGACACAATACATTAGTCTCCAAAACAAAGTACTAAGTCTTAGAAACATACCTTTACTCTTGATTTGCACTTTGTCCATCAATTGGCATAGATTAACACTTAAGCACTTGTGTTGGCACTCAATCACCAAAATACTTAGAAATGGCCCAAGGGCACATTTCCCTTTCAATCTCCCCCTTTTTGGTGATTTATGCCAACACAACAAAAAGCAACTAAAGAAGTGCAACATCAATGCAAATGAGAACACAAATTTGTTTTGATTCAAATTTGGCATATTTGGATCATTCTTTGCCAGCACTTGGTTATGTTTTTGTAAATCAACCTCAATTTCCTATCTCTAAGTCAAACACACTTGTTGATACATAAAGAGAGTTGTTCCAAGAGAAATTGATCAAAGATTTCAAAAACTCCCCCTTTTTCCCATAATCAACTATTCTCCCACAAGAGGCCAACTTTTGACAAAAGAGACAACAAGAGAGTTTTGACAAACAAAAAGCTCTATTCTAAAAAGTTCTCAAGTGGTAGCTGATCCATTTATTGCTTTGGCCTTATTTTCTCCCCCTTTGGCATCAAGCACCAAAACAAGATCAATCTTGGCCCTTAAACCCCATTGCCTCACCAAAATCTTCAAATAAGAGTACCACGGCAATAAGAGTCCTTTTGCAGTGGAAGTCTTGCATGGTCCAAGTCCACCTTTCCCTTTCAATCCACCTTTGAGACTAAATCAAGTAAACTCAAGCACACGGTTAGTCTCAAGGGGTCAAGTTGTAGCACATCTCCCCCTAAATATGTGCATCACTTGCAAAAGGACTTGTGAGGTCCGGGGATCATGAGTACAACTTGAACACCATAAACAAAATGCATAAGGAACATGATCAAAGGCATAAACACATATATGCTATAAATCAATCCAAGTTCCGCGAATCTAAGACATTTAGCTCACTACGTAGCCTGCAAAAGGTCTTCTCATCTAAAGGCTTGGTAAAGATATCGGCTAGCTGGTTCTCGGTGCTAATATAAAACACTTCGATATCTCCCTTTTGCTGGTGGTCTCTCAAAAAGTGATGCCAGATGTCAATGTGCTTTGTGCGGCTGTGCTCAACAGGATTGTCCGCTATGCGGATAGCACTCTCATTGTCACATAGGAGTGGGACTTTGCTCAGATTGTAGCCAAAGTCCCGGAGGGTTTGCCTCATCCAAAGTAGTTGCGCGCAACACTGTCCTGCGGCAACATACTCGGCCTCAGCGGTGGATAGGGCAACGGAAGTCTGTTTCTTAGAACTCCATGACACCAGGGACCTTCCTAAGAATTGGCACGTCCCCGATGTACTCTTCCTATCGACCTTACATCCAGCAAAGTCGGAGTCTGAATATCCAATCAAGTCAAAGGTAGACCCCTTTGGATACCAGATCCCGAAGCGCGACTAAATATCTAAGAATTCGCTTCACGGCCACTAAGTGACACTCCCTTGGATCGGATTGAAATCTAGCACACATGCATACACTAAGCATAATATCCGGTCTACTAGCACATTAATAAAGCAAAGAACTTATCATGGACCGGTATGCTTTTTGATCAATGGACTTACCTCCTTTGTTGAGGTCGACGTGTCCATCAGTTCCCATCGGAGTCTTTGCGGGCTTGGCGTCCTTCATCCCAAACCGCTTGAGCAAGTCTTGCGTGTACTTCGTTTGGGAAATGAAAGTGCCATCCTTGAGTTGCTTCACTTGGAACCCAAGGAAGTAGTTCAACTCGCCCATCATCGACATCTCGAATTTCCGAGTCATCACCCTGCTAAACTCTTCACAAGACTTTTGGTTAGTAGAACCAAATATTATGTCATCGACATAAATTTGGCACACAAATAAATCACCATCACAAGTCTTAGTGAATAAAGTCAGATCGGCTTTCCCAACCTTGAAAGCATTAGCAATTAAAAAGTCTCTAAGGCATTCATACCATGCTCTTGGGGCTTGCTTAAGTCCATAGAGCGCCTTAGAGAGCTTACAAACGTGGTCGGGGTACCATTCTTCCTGCATGGCCAACACCCAGTCGGGATCTAGCAAGGCCTCTTCTACCCTAAAAGGCTCAATAGAAGAGACAAAGGAATAATGCTCACAAAAATTAACTAATCTAGAACGAGTAGTTACTCCCTTGCTAATGTCCCCCAAAATTTGGTCGACGGGATGATTCCTTTGAATCGTCGCTCGAACTTGGGTTGGAGGTGCCGGTTGTGCTTCTTCCTCCATCACATGATCATCTTGTGCTCCCCCTAGATCACACGCCTTCTCTTGATGAACCTGTTCATCATCTTGAGTTGGGGGATGCACCATTGTTGAGGAAGAAGGTTGATCTTGCTCCTTTTGTTCCTGTGGCCGCACATCTCCAATCGCCATGGTGCGTATTGCGACCGTTGGAACGTCTTCTTCATCTACATCATCAAGATCGACAACTTGCTCTCTTGGAGAGCCATTAGTCTCATCAAATACAACGTCGCTAGAGACTTCAACTAAACCCGATGATTTGTTGAAGACTCTATATGCCTTTGTATTTGAGTCATAACCTAACAAAAATCCTTCTACAGCTTTGGGAGCAAATTTGGAATTCCTACCCTTCTTCACTAGAATATAACATTTGCTCCCAAATACACGAAAGTAAGACACATTGGGTTTGTTATCGGTTAGAAGCTCATACGAAGTCTTCCTAAGGAGGTGATGAAGGTACACCCAGTTTATGGCGTGACAAGCCGTGTTCACGGCTTCCGACCAAAATCGCTCAGGTGTCTTGAATTCTCCAAGCATTGTCCTTGCCATGTCGATGAGCGTCCTGTTCTTCCTCTCTACCACACCGTTTTGCTGTGGTGTGTAGGGAGCGGAGAACTCGTGCTTGATCCCTTCCTCCTCAAGGTACTCCTCCACTTGAAGGTTCTTGAACTCGGACCCGTTGTCGCTCCTTATCTTCTTCACCTTGAGCTCAAACTCATTTTGAGCTCTCCTTAGGAAGCGCTTGAGGGTCCCTTGGGTTTCAGATTTATCCTGCAAGAAGAATACCCAAGTGAAGCAGGAAAAATCATCAACTATAACAAGACCATACTTACTTCCTCCTATACTTAGATAGGCGACGGGTCCGAAGAGGTCCATATGAAGCAACTCCAAAGGTCTTGATGTGGTCATCACATTTTTGGTGTGATGAGAACTTCCCACTTGTTTGCCTGCTTGACAAGCTGCACAAGGTCTATCTTTTTCGAAATGCACATTTGTTAGACCTATCACATGTTCTCCCTTTAGAAGTTTGTGAAGGTTCTTCATCCCCACATGTGCTAAGCGGCGATGCCACAACCAGCCCATGCTAGTCTTAGCAATTAAGCATGCATCTAGACCGACCTCCTCTTTTGCAAAATCAACTAAATAGAGTTTGCCGTCTAGTACACCCTTAAAAGCTAATGAACCATCACTCCTTCTAAAGACAGACACATCTATATTTGTGAATAAGCAGTTATATCCCATATTACAAAGCTGACTCACAGACAACAAGTTATATCCAAGCGACTCAACTAAAAACACATTGGAAATGGAGTGCTCGGATGAAATAGCTATTTTCCTAACCCTTTCACCTTGCCTTGATTCCCGTCACCGAATATGATTGAGTCTTGGGAATCTTTGTTCTTGACGTAGGAGGTGAACATCTTCTTCTCCCCTTTCATGTGGTTTGTGCATCCGCTGTCGATAATCCAGCTTGATCCCCCGGATGCATAAACCTGCAAGGCAAATTTAGGCTTGGGTCTTAGGTACCCAACTCTTGTTGGGTCCTACAAGGTTAGTGACAATATCCTTAGGGACCCAAATGCAAGTTTTATCTCCCTTGCATTTTGCCCCTAATTTTCTAGCAACCACTTTCTTGTCCTTTCTACAAATAGCAAAGGAAGCATTGCAAGCATGATAAATTGTAGAAAGTTCATTAGTTTTCCTAGGAACATTAGCAACATTTCTCCTAGGCATATGATGAATGACATTTCTCCTAGGCATATGATGAATGACACTTCTCCTAGTCATATCTCTACCATGCACATAGGAAGAACTTGAAGCAAACATGGCATTTGAATCATACGCATTATAACTCCTATCATAATGAACATTTCTAGAATGTCTCTTATCACCATAAATGAAAGCATGATTCTTGTGACTACTATTAGTCATAGGAGCCTTCCCTTTCTCCTTGACGGGAATGGGAGCCTTATGACTAGTTAAGTTCTTGGCTTCCCTCTTGAAGCCAAGCCCATCCTTAATTGAGGGGTGTCTACCAATAGTGTAGGCATCCCTTGCAAATTTTAGTTTGTCAAATTCACTTTTGCTAGTCTTAAGTTGGGCATTAAGACTAGCCACTTCATTATTCAATTTAGAAATTGAAGCTAGGTGTTCGCTACAAGCATCAATATTGAAATCCTTACACCTATTGCAAATTGTAACATGTTCTACACAAGATGTTGATTTATTAGCTATTTCTAACTTAGCATACAAATCATCATTTATGCTCTTTAAGCTAGAAATAGAGTCATGGCATGTAGACAATTCACAAGAAAGCATTTCATTCCTTTTAATTTCTAAAGCAAGGGATTTTTGAGCCTCTACAAACTTATCATGTTCTTCATACAAAAGATCCTCTTGCTTTTCTAATAATCTATTCTTATCATTCAAAGCATCAATCAATTCATTAATCTTATCAACCTTAGTTCTATCTAAGCCCTTGAATAAACATGAATAGTCTATTTCATCATCGCTAGATTCTTCATCACTTGAGGAAGCGTAAGTACTAGTATTACGAGTGCTTACCTTCTTTTCCCTTGCCATGAGGCAAGTGTGATGCTCGTTGGGGAAGAGGGATGACTTGTTGAAGGCGGTGGCGGCGAGTCCTTCGTTGTCAGAGTCGGACGACGAACAATCCGAGTCCCACTCCTTGCCAAGGTGTGCCTCGCCCTTAGCCTTCTTGTACGCCTTTTTCTTTTCTCTCTTGTTCCCTTGTTCCTGGTCACTATCATTATCGGGACAATTAGCGATAAAATGACCAATCTTACCACATTTGAAGCATGAGCGCTTCCCTTTCGTCTTGGTCTTGTTGGGATGCTCCTTGCGACCCCTTAGCGCCGTCTTGAAACGCTTGATGATGAGGTCCATCTCTTCCTCATTGAGTCCTGCCGCCTCAACTTGTGCCACTTTGCTAGGTAGTACTTCCTTGCTCCTCGTTGCTTTGAGAGAAACGGTTTGAGGCTCGTGGATGGGGCCGTTCAACGCATCGTCAACGTATCTTGCCTCCTTGATCATCATCCGCCCGCTTACAAACTTTCCAAGTATCTCCTCGGGCGTCATCTTGGTGTACCTAGGATTCTCACGAATATTGTTCACAAGATGTGGATCAAGGACGGTAAAAGACCTTAGCATTAGGCGGACGACGTCGTGGTCCGTCCATCGCGTGCTTCCATAGCTCCTTATTTTGTTGACGAGGGTCTTGAGTCGGTTGTACGTTTGGGTTGGCTCCTCGCCCCTGATCATTGCGAATCTCCCAAGTTCGCCCTCCACCAACTCCATCTTGGTGAGCATGGTGACGTCGTTCCCCTCATGTGAGATCTTGAGGGTGTCCCAAATCTGCTTGGCGTTATCCAAGCCGCTCACCTTATGGTATTCGTCCCTGCACAATGAAGCTAGAATAACAGTAGTAGCTTGTGCATTTTTGTGAATTTGCTCGTTAATGAACATGGGACTATCAGAACTATCAAATTTCATTCCACTCTCTACTATCTCCCATATGCTTGGATGGAGAGAGAACAAGTGACTACGCATTTTGTGACTCCAAAATCCATAGTCCTCTCCATCAAAGTGAGGAGGTTTACCAAGTGGAATGGAGAGTAAATGTGCATTGGTACTTTGTGGAATACAAGAGTAATCAAAAGAAAAGTTTGAATTGACCGTTTTCTTTTTCTCGTAGTCGTTGTCGTCGTCCTTTTGGGAAGAGGAAGATTCGTCGCTGTCGTAGTAGACTATCTCCTTGATGCGCCTTGTTTTCTTCTTCTTCCCGTCTTTTCTTTTGTGGCCTAAGCCCGAGTCAGTAGGCTTGTCATCTTTTGGATCATTGACGAAGGACTCCTTCTCCTTATCATTGACCACCATCCCCTTGCCCTTAGGATCCATCTCTTTGGGCGATTAGTCCCTCACATGAAGAGAACGGTTCTGATACCAATTGAGAGCACCTAGAGGGGGGGTGAATAGGTGATCCTGTAGAAACTTGAAACTTAATCCACAAAACTTGATTAAGAGTTAGTACAATAAGGCCAAGTGGCTAGAGAAGAGTTCTCGCACAACACGATAACCACAAGAAGATCAACGCAGAGATGCACAGTGGTTTATCCCGTGGTTCGGCCAAGTCAACACTTGCCTACTCCACGTTGTGGCGTCCCAACAGACGAGGGTTGCAATCAACCCCTCTCAAGCGGTCCAAAGACCCACTTGAATACCACGGTGTTTTGCTTTGCTTTACTATATCCCGCTTGCGAGGAATCTCCACAACTTAGAGCCTCTCGCCCTTACAAAGATGTTCACAAAGAAGCATAGAAGTAAGGATGGGATGAGCAACGCACACAAGACACAAAATCAGAGCAACACACGCACACAAGTCACAACACGAGCTCACAACACAACTCAAAGAGTTCTCTACTCAAATGGAGCTCTAGTTGCTATCACAAAGAATCAAATGCGCGGAATTGAAGTCTTGGTGCTTAGGAATGCTTAGAGAATGCTTGGTGTACTCCTCCATGCGCCTAGGGGCCCCTTTTATAGCCCCAAGGCAGCTAGGAGCCGTTGAGAGCATTCCAGGAAGGCAATTCTTGCCTTCTACCGACTGGCGCACCGGACAGTCCGGTGCCCCCTTGTGATCGTTGGCTCGGCCACGCGTCACGCGCGGAATCCTCGGCCGACCGTTGGCCCGGCTGACCGTTGGCTCACCGGACAGTCTGGTGAATTATAGCCGTACGCCGTTAATTGCTTCCCGAGAGCGACGACTTCGCCTGTGAATGGCTCACCCGACAGTCCGGTGCACCACCGGACAGTCCGGTGATTTATAGCCGTACGCCGTTGATCGCTTCTCGAGAGCAGCCATTCGACAGTCACAGCCTGGCGCACCGGACACTGTCCGGTGCACCACCAGACAGTCCGGTGCACCCAGACTGCACAGAGTCTTGGCTGCTTAGCCAAGTCGTTTCCAAATTGGTCTTTTCCTGTTTCTAACACTTAGACACAATACATTAGTCTCCAAAACAAAGTACTAAGTCTTAGAAACATACCTTTACTCTTGATTTGCACTTTGTCCATCAATTGGCATAGATTAACACTTAAGCACTTGTGTTGGCACTCAATCACCAAAATACTTAGAAATGGCCCAAGGGCACATTTCCCTTTCAGTTCTTCATATGTAAAGATCCGCTTTTTCTCATCTTGTATTTGATATCTCCACATCTCTGTAATTATTAGGCCCGTATTTGGGATACAAGGAAGCTTGAAGCCAACTCTCCCCTTGCCAGCCTTGCTCATGGACGGGTTGTTAATTCAGGATACTTTTCTCCACGAAGCGGAAATAAGATCTTGACAACTTGTCAGGACAACCGAATTCGTGTATGGGACTATATTCTTGGTGATCTGCAATCCCCAAGTAGAGAAATTGTGCACAGTCATGATTTCAATCGTCACCTGACTCCCTTCAAAGCTGAGTGGGATCCAAAGGTTTCAGTTATAATTAAAAAAAGTATTTTTGGATTTTACTATTTCACAATAGCTGTGCTCGATTCTGAAATGGAATGTTAATTTTTTGCAGGATTACACCGAAACAGTTGCAGTGATTGGCCGTTACATAAGTGAGAACTATAATGATATATGGGATGGACTTCGTTGCTCACAACAGGTTCAGGTTACAACAGGCGTCAAGGATGTGGTGCTGGAGGCCAATGCCAAGGACGAGGTGGAGGTCACGGGCACCATGGACATACCGAACATGGTCTCCTACCTCAAGGAGAAGCTCAACCGCGACGTGGAGGTCGTGGCGCTGCCCGTCAGGAAAGACGGCGGAGGCGGCGAGGGAGAGGGCAAGGGTGACAAGAAGCACAGAGGCGGTGGCAAGGATAAGGTAGCGGTCAGGGCAGCCGGCGACGACAGGATGGACAAGGGTAAAGGGATCGAGGTGTCGGTGATGGTACATGGAAGCATGAAGCGAGCGGGGAAAGCTTTGAAGCTATTATTGAACAGATAAGCCAGGCATTGGAGCAGACAGCTACTCGTGCCACGAGAGATGGTTCAAATGTACTGAGTGGCCAATCTAAAATAGAGAAGCCGGTGAGAGACATGGTTGAGGAGACCACTTCCATGATCCAGGCGGCATATGCAGGAGAAGACGATGTCGCAAGATCAAGAGCGCTGTCGCACGACAAGTCTGAGCTGTTTCGCTGCTTCGAGCGACTGGTTCAGGTCCGTCATGAGCTACTGGAAGGGAAATGCGACCTTGGAAAGTTCGTAGACGAGGTCTGCCTCATCCTAAAGTACGTAGTGAGACAATGCTTCTCGGATCAAGATCAGACCGACACTGTGAGCCGTGATACAGAGGATTTTGATGGAGCTAAGCCATCAGGTGCAGTTACCGCTGACGGTACGCATGACACCGAAAGCGCTAAACAAGCAACAACTTCAGCTTTTCAGACAGAAGCAGATGAAGAACCAGTTCAGTCAATTGAAAGCCAGACTACGGTGACCAATCATCTGCAGAAGCCTGATATAGAACTCATACATGCCCTACAACACCAGGATAGTAGTAGTATCCTTTCAGGGAGAAAATCGGCGGCATACTGTGAGATGCAAAGGTAGATTTATATGCTGCTATGTGTACTCGTCACTTTTTTTAAAAATGTTGTCAATAATTTTTTTGATGTATGTTCTTGATCATACAACCCTACTTTTGAAGCAAGTGTGGAACGTCGGGCAGCGCAAGAGGAAAGTCATTTAGCAACAGTAAGTTAATTTACGGTGTCTGTCTATAGTTATCAGTACACCATTAGGAATTGAACTCACAATATCAGCATCATTCACTACAGAGCTCAAAGATCCTCGCAGTGCCTGACAAGCTCGTCGAGTGCTAGGAGACGATCACGATCTTGAGCAAGCAGCTGCAGGCTCTAAAGATGCCAACAGCTTCAGGTCCTCGAGACACCCTCCATTTGCATTCCGAGGACGAGCTCGGCGAAGTCCGACTACAAGCCGCAGTCGCTCGCGAGCATCCTTGTCAAGGCCTCCATGTCTCCCAGTCCCACTCCCAGCACGCCCATGCCACAGGTGCTGTCCAAGGAAGACGAAGGCGAGGTCCGTGCTACTGCTACGCCGACGACAAGGAGCGCAGCACGACAGGAGGAGAACGGCGCCGGCGGCAAGGACTCGATGCAGATTGTCATCGTCCATCCTGTATTCGCCGTCGAGCCACGTCCGGATGACGGTGGTTCCGCTAACCCGACGAAGAGGAGGAAGAAGCGCAACACGAACCCGTTGGGCATGATCGTGTTTAGGAAGAGAGCCGAAGGCGACTCCTAGACCGACTACAGTAACCTGCATCGACGCGGTGGATGCGTTATGCTGCCTGCAGGTTTGGCATGGATCCGGCCAAGTGTGCTGCCACGTTGTGACCAGTGGTTTTTTTGCATCGTGTTCTATTTATGCGTTTTCTGCTCCCAGTGAGCGAGCGATCTTTTTGGGCGACATATGTTCCGGTCTTCTAGAGCCTTGTGCTATGTGTGGCTGATGGCGACTGGTTCTGTCGCATGGTGTGAGCTACGTGTCAAACATTATTCTATATGCTTAATACCAGCTACCTCGTGCTACAAGCTATGACCATATGGGGGAATGACAGACGAATGAAATTTATTAGGGTGAGTGTAGTACGTTCGTTTCATGTTCAAACATACATCCGGTTACATAATACAAATTTGACGTTTTGTTCTCTTATCTGTTTGTGTGTAGGATGCAAAGATTCTTCGAAAAAACTTTGTGATTGATCTGTTAAGTTACGAGGATAATTCATGCCGATATATCATCCCTGCAAACATACAACGACGACTTATCAATATCGCTAAAAAGGATTAGATTAGTGTATGATTGTCGACATATTTGTCTGTCATTACAAAACTCTAAATCGACTCTTTAGGAATAATTTATGTGATATTGATAATGTTTACCACACAGATTTTGCATATCATAGTGATGTTTGTCGTTCCGTTTCTATGTTTTATATAAAAATTTTTTTTATTACCGTCGTAACGCACGGGCACTCACCTAGTAGTAATATTATTCTTATAAAAAATCTTAAACTTATGAGAGAAGTGACATATATGTTTTTGGACGATGCTTTACTGTTTTTATTCTATACGTATTTTGAAGTTTGACCGCAACAATAAGAAGGAAAAATAAAAAAGCATGTGAATGTTGGACGACGGTAGGATGGCAACAGGGATTTCTCCGTCGGTTAACGGCTTCCCATCTCTGTCCCCTGCGGGGAGGAAAATTTCCCATCTCCGTCCCCACGAATGTTTATGGGGGAGCTTTTTCTCCCATCCTCGTCTTCGTCGGGAAATTTATTCTCGTGAGGAACCCCGCGGAAAATCTGTTCATGCTAGAAGTACAATAT
The DNA here is from genome assembly GCA_029449295.1 of Zea luxurians. Taxonomy (NCBI): domain Eukaryota; kingdom Viridiplantae; phylum Streptophyta; class Magnoliopsida; order Poales; family Poaceae; genus Zea; species Zea luxurians. Next base: position 11,347,788 of record JAOPSE010000012.1, read on the forward strand.
TTAAAGATAAATTTAAATTGATTATAACAAATTAATACAAATTTAACAAACAAGATTGAAAATTACAAGAGACATCTACTTTATAGTTTCGTTTGCTATTTTATAACATGTCATTGCATTGAGTTTTTACTATAACTTTAACAAGTAAATTCACTAACTTGGATAAAAAAGTTTCGTGGGGCGGGTACACGGGGAACAGGGACGGTTCCCCATCCCCGTCCCCGCGAAACCGATGGGGATTAAATTTCTCCAATTTAGATCCCACGGGGACTAAATTAGTCCCATACCCGTCCCCTAAGAGCTTGTTCGGTTCTACCCCAATTCATATAGATTGAGGGGGATTAAGGGCTTGTTCGGTTTAAGGGGTTTAAGGGGGATTGGAGGGGATTAAATCCTCTCCTATTTAAATTTGTATAGAAGGGATTTAATCTCCTTCAATCCCCCTCAATCCACCCCTAACCGAACAAGCCCTGAGGAGGTTTTAATCCCTAGTAAGTCAAAATCTCCTCCAATCCATATGGATTGAAAATAACCGAACAAACCCTAATAAGGGAATTCCCAACAGGGAATCGGGGATCGGGTCTCATTACCATCTCTAGACGACGGTGGTGGTAGTTTCGTGTGCTTGGGCGTTTGAGGGGTAGGCATTGTTGGCCATGTGAGTGATTGAGAGAAAAAAATGGAAAAAAGGATCTAGATGGTTCAATGTGAGAGAGGGATTTTTTTATGTATAAGGGTTAGTTTGGGAATCCCAATTTTCTAAGGGATTTTTATTTTTCAAGAGAAATTAGTTTATTTTTTCATATGAAAATAGAAATCTATTGGGAAATTGAGGTTCCCAAACTAGCTCTAAAAATAACATATCTCAGCAGTTATTTGTTAGGTAGATTTACATTAAATTTAACTGGCATTTTGTTAGGGCCTTAGGGGTATATATATTATATTTGATGATATGATAAATACCTATGTATATAAATTTAAAGCAAAAATGTGTTTTAATATAGTTTTTTGAAATATAAAAAATTGAATCTCTGTAAAACAAAGACAAATACAAAGGAGTGGAGTGATACTCTACGTGCAGCCGAACAAAGCCGCGGGCGCTGCTGTTGCGTTTTCTTCCCACTCCCGTCCGCCACAGCCTACGCACCTTGCCGGCTCGCGGGGGTTTTGCCGTGCGCCTTCTCCCTCCTCCTCGCTCGCGGCGACGACCGGGAGACCGCAGCCACCGTACGCCAGGTGCGCAGGTCTTCTTTGGGCCCGTCGCCGGCGACGAGCACCCACCAGGTAAGCCCAACAACTTCGCCTCTCCTGCCTCAAACCAGCCGTATTCGAATCCGATCTGATTACATGCGTAGTGTACATGTCCTAGCATTTTTGCCTACTAGCTTCTGCCTGATTTTTGATTTTCCGTGTCTCGAAGGGGCGTCCGAGTCTGGAATCCTATCTGATCGGAAAATGGTGATGGCAACAGTCTGCTCCGCACCGTCTGCATGCCTGTGTTTCTTAACTGTGTACGGCATGCTTACTCGTCGCGTCCTTGGTGAATGCAGGTTAAGGTCGAAGATCAGGCCGAGGACGGCGGCGCAGATGCTGATGCCAGGGGTCTCAGGGAGTCTGCTCTGGATCCGCTGCCTGTCTCGGTGCATGCCAGCTTGAAGGAGGAGGTGATGTGACCCTCCACAGCTAGTTCCTGTAGGATGTGGTTTTTGTTGCAGATGCAGAAACTTATCGAGACGTGCTCCTAGTCAGGGAATGATGTAAAAATTTCTGCAGTTGGGTGCCAGTTGCTAGGTGCTAGCTGTGCTCAAGTTATGCATTGATGTTTCAAGTAAATGAAGTTTAATCGTTACCATGTCTGGGCATCATCAAATCTATTTTTTATCTGGAAATTTTCTTTTATTTGTCAAACACCCCCTTAGAATTAAAATAGGATTTTTTGGGGACTAAAGTTTAGGAGGGTGACATAGGGTGTTTGGTTTGAGGAATGAGCTAGTCCATCATCTTCTCACTCATTTTTTGTTTGGTTTGTGGAATGGAATGAGTTGATCCATCACCACCTCATTCCTCATAGCTAGTTAGTTAGTACTAATATGAGTAATTGGTCATCCCACCAAATTTGAGGAATGAACCCGTGATGCACCACCTTATTATGGATGGAGTGATTCCTCAAAGCAAACACACCATAAAGGAACCAAACACCCCCCCTTAGACAATGTGGTGCTTAAGGGTTCGTTTCCAATTTCGGAAAACCAATGTAATGCGATGTCCTAGTGCTAAGCCAGAGTCACCAAAATGGATTATTTTGTTCCAAATGTGGTACTTAAAAGATTTCGGATTGCTATTTAACACCACTGAAGCATAGTTAGTTTTTGTTTATCTGGCTAGTGAATGTTAGGAAGTAACTAGAATGCTAGCCATTAAATTGCATACGGATAGACATTATAGTTTCACCAAATATGGTTATCTTGGTGCATCAATTCTGTCTTGGTAAAGTCAGGATACTGATATTTTGCGCACCACAGGAAGGTCAACCAAGTTCTTCATCTGGTAAACTAAGATCACAGTTTATTGGAATGGGGTTTTCATCCAAGCTGGTAGACAAGGTTCTCCAGAGACATGGTATTCTACGACACGTTGATAATTTTTTTTGCAATGTGTATAGTGATGTGAAATAATCTCCAAAGTCAAAGTCCTATGAACATTGCCTTGTACTCCATGAATAAATAATTACGTATAAATCCATGCAGGTGATGATGATTCTAACACAATTTTGGAATCTCTTCTGTCCTACTCTGTAAGTGCTTTGCCAATTTCATTGTCTAGTCGATGTTGCTGGCGATGATCAGCGTCTAACTTTAAACTTAACTCTTGCATCTTGGAAATGTTTTGTTCATTACGTAGCTATGGTCCACCTAATTATATTTTGTTAATTATACCCTGCATTATTGATTCCTTGTTACTTCATCCATATTAATTTCTTGATAGTTGCTGGCTTCATATCAGAAGATACCATGGCACTTGTGTTTTAGATAGCGGAGGTGAACCAATTGTTCTGCATAAGTAATTACCTTGTTACATCTCATCCGTTACACAACTCTGCCATATGAAAGAATAGATATAAGTCCAGTTAGATCTCATTATCCACTGTGACCCTTTATACTTTTTTTGAAGTTTCCATAGCTATTCCATCATTTCCTACACTTTTGCTAATTACTACTTAACTTTACTTTAAGAACCTTGAAGTAATTGGAATGCTGTTTTACTTAGATGGAGTTGGCACCCTATGAAGGAACTGATCTGTAGATTTTATGAAGATTTTATTTGCATCCCCATGATAACCCGTTATTGTGTCATGTGCATTGAGAAAGAGAAATAGGGTATAGTAAGAATCTCTCCTTTATGTTATAGGACCTTCAGCAGTCTGGATCCGAGTCATCAGATTCTTTCGGAAGTTTTTTTGATAATGATAATGAAGAGAACAATTCTCCTTTAGAGTCTAGGAAAGGAATCTACCAAGACATCAAGGTGATCTCTTAGCAGAAGATGTTAATAGTTATCTTACCTATTTAAAATCTTTTGAACCAATCTTAATAAATATTTCACTATCTTCAGCCAGAGCTTGATTCTTTCTCAGAGAAGTGGTCATTTTTACTCAGAACAATGAACTTTTCACAACAAGAAGTTGATTTAGCCTTCAAGCAACTAGGTACATACACTTCTGCGCAGTTGACAAATTTGTTATTGATTGTTCAGATTGCGCACTGTTAGTTTGTTTTATGTAATTTTTTCCAACAACTATACTGCACTATTGCCCTTGTAGACCCAAACAGTACTGATTGAAAAACAACAACAATAATAACAAAGTCTTTCAGTCCCAAGCAAATTGGGGTAGGGGTAGGCTAGAGTTGAAATCCAACATGAGCCCCTAGTCACTGTCAATAGTTGCTTTCCAAATTCCAAGCACTCCTGTCCAAACATAAATCTCTAGGTACCGTATATCCCAACCTTTCAAATATCTTTTTTATTGCCCTCCAATTCAACTTTGGTCTTCCTCTACCTCTCCTCACATTATTATATTGACTTAGGACTCCACAATGCACTGGTGCCATTGAAGGTATCCTTTGGTCATAGCCAAACCACCTTAACCAATGTTGGACAAGCTTTTTTTCAATTGGTGCTACCACTAGATGGTCATGAATATCATTGTTCCAAACTCGGTCCATCTTGTGTGACCACAAATCCAGTGCAACATATACATTTCTACAACACTCAGTTGTTGAATATGTCGTCTTTTAGTTGGCCAACATAACATTCTACTCCATACAACATAGCGGGTCTAATCGCCGTTCTATAAAACTTGTCTTTTAGCTTTTGTGGCACCCCTTGTCATAGAGAATGTCAGATGCTTGGCGCTACTTCATCCATCCAACTTTGGTTCTATGGCTAACATTTACACCAATATCTCCAATGTTTAACTAAGATGATCCTATCTGCTTGCCTTCGCACCTCCACCACACCATCCTTGCCTTGAGGCTCTTATCAATCAAAGCTTCTACTCCATTTCTATTTGGAATAATCCCTGTTACTAAAGCTTGAAGCTAGTATTTTCCACCTTCGCCTTCTGTCCCTTTCATTTAGCCTCTTGGACGCACAAGATATTTACATGTCTCCTAACCACTGTATCAACTCTCTTAACCGTAAGGCACCCTACATTACAACCACCTAAACGGATCCTAGTTGGCTAGACTAGCTTCCTTACCATTCACACCCACCGAGCCAGGTGTGAAGACCATTGCTCATTTTTCACCACACCGGGCGCTGGTGTGGTGTGCTACTGAGTGTGCGACGATTCGATCCTTGCTCACTTGACAGCGTGCCCAGTACTGATTGAAACCTTAAAAAATATGTACTCCCTCCATTCCGAATTATAAGTCACTTTGACTTATATATATATATATATATATATATATATATATATATATATATATATATATTGCTAGATACATAGCAAAATTGATGTACCAAACAAAAGGCCAAAGCGACTTTAGTTTGGAACGGAGGGAGTATTTGATATGTCTGTTGATTGGATGCAGGCAGCGACAACAGCAGGATAGATTGGCTTCTTTGATCTATTTTCTCCGTACTATATTTTAACCTAGACTCAACTGCATTTATAGACTAGGCTCCTAGCAAAACCTACTAACAAACCTTATCCAAGTAACTAATCAATCCTATTTGCTAACAAACTTGAGCATCATCAACATAGCCTTTTAGTTCCAAGCAAGTTGGGGTAGGCTAGAGTTGAAACCCAACAAGATGTCACCAAAAGGAGAAAGAGAGAAAGGGGAGGGGAAAAGCTTTTGAGAGCACTAAAAGGAAAAAGGCCTAATCACGGTTCGGGCACGTGGATAGCTTCTTTCCAAGCACTTCTATCCAAACACAACTCCGTTGGGATATTCCATTCCTTCAAGTCCCTTTTGATTGCCTCCTCCCATGTCAAGTTTGGTCGACCTCTACCTCTCTTCACATTATTGTCTCGTCTTATGATGCCTCTATGCACCAGTGCCTCTGGGGTCTCTGGTGGACATGCCCAAACCATCTCAATCGATGTTTTTTCTTGAATACGCAGGAGAGCTGCGTATTTTTGTATTAAGAAGAAGAATAAAATGGGGAGAAAAAACCCCAGTACAAAGGTGTTACATTTGGCAAACCAAAACCAAAAAACACTCCCCAGACAACTAAGACACCTAAGACACCTCTTCTAAATGAAAGAAAGAGAGCGCTTTGGCTCCAGCCATACGCCAGCCCATCAACTCCTCCCTTGCAGCTGCCAACACCACCGCAGCGCTAGGGCTACAGTTATCAAAAACACACCTATTTCTATGCTTCCACAAAGTCCATGCACCCAAAATGACAAGAGAATTGAATCCCTTGGATAAAGGCATGCCCACCCTGGCAGCACTATTCCTCCACCAGGTTTCAAAACAGACGTCATCATGGGAAGGGCAGAGCTCCTGGAAGCCACCCGACCGCAGAAGGCTGAACCAAAACTGTTTTGCAAAACTGCACTGAACCAGCAAATGGTTGATAGTTTCTTCCATCTGGTCGCATAAAGGGCAGGAGTCTGGGTGATCCAGGCCACGCTTAGCAAGTCTGTCAGCCGTCCAACATCTATCGTGCTCCACAAGCCAGAGGAAGAATTTACACTTTCCTGGAGCCCAGGATTTCCAAATGCGTTCAGCAGGCTCAAAGCTAACAGAGCCAAGAAGCAAAGCCCTGTAAGCTGAACTAGCCGAGTATTCACCCGATTCACTGAACCTCCAGGTATGCACATCAGGAACATCCGGCTGCAGAACCATCCCCTCGAGTAAGTCACAAAGGTCCATGAGATTAGCAAGGGCTGTAACAGAAATAGCCCCTCTCAGATCAGCCAACCAATTGAGATCAGGCAAGGCATCCATGACCAGGCGTCTAGAAGCAATACGCTTGGGCACCATACCGAAGACAGCAGGTGCCACCTCCTTAATACATTTGCCATTCAGCCAACGATCCTTCCAAAACAGAGTATCAGACCCATCTCCCAAATGAGTGATAACAGCTGCAGCCAACAAGCTTTGCACAATGTCGCAAGTTTGAATCTGGAAGTCCGACCATGGCTTAGCCCTATCAGATTTTTGCAGCCAAGGCCACCTAGCCCGCAGTGCCCAGCTCATGATCCGAAGATCACTAATACCCAGACCCCCCAGGTCCTTGGGTCTAGTGACTTTGGGCCAAGTCAGCAGACAATGGCCACCATTCACCTCCTTCCTCCCTCTCCACAGAAAGCCTCGTCTAAGCTTATCAATTGCTTTAAAAGCCCAAGAAGGGATGTCCAACGCCAGAGCAGCATAAATCATTCTTGATGTCATCACAAATTGAACATAAATGGCTCTACCAGCCTTTGTCATCAGATCAGCTTTCCACCCAGGTAACTGTGCTGCAGTTTTATCGACAATTGCTTGAATTTGACTTCTCTTAAGCTTTCCAAGAGAAAGCGGGAGGCCAAGGTACTGACAGGGAAATTCCGAAATGGAACACGGAAGGAGCTCCTGAACACAAGCAAGATCCGCCTCAGAACATCGGATAGGAAAAACATTACTCTTCTGAACGTTGGTCTTTAGACCGGACGCATCCCCAAAAATCCGAAGGATTTCCAGAATCAGATTTATGTCTGAAGGCACCGGCTTGAGGAAAACCACTGCATCATCCGCGTATAAAGAAAATCGGTGCTGCAAACTGTTCGTGGAAAGAGAGTGAAGCAGCCCTTCATCGGAGGCCCTCTGGATCAGCAAGTTGAGAGTGTCCATGACTAAGATGAACAACATTGGAGATAAAGGGTCCCCCTGCCGAAGACCCCGCTGGTGAGCAATGTAGTCCCCTGGAACACCATTTAATAAAATTCTCGTCGAAGAAGAGGCTAACAGCCCACAAATGATGTCACGCCAGATCTGCCCAAAACCCAACTTCTGCAAGACTTCTAGCAAGAAAGCCCAAGATACCGAATCAAAAGCCTTAGAAATGTCGAGCTTGAAAAGAATGCGGGCTTGCCTCTGACGATGAAGAAACCTTGCAGTGTGCTGCACAAGCATGAAATTGTCTAAGATAAATCTTTTCTTAATGAACGCTGTTTGATTCGGAGAAACCATATCATTCAAATGCCGAGCCAATCTGTTGGCCATCATCTTTGTTACTAACTTTGCGAAACTATGGACAAGGCTGATCGGACGAAAATCTTTCACTTGGGTTGCACCCTCAACCTTAGGCAGAAGAGTGATAAACGCTGAATTGAGCAGCCCCATGTTCCTGAATTTCCGAGCCCAAACACAAGAGATCGCTGCCATAACATCAGCTTTGATTGTTACCCAACAAACCTTGTAGAAACGGCCGGTGAAACCATCCGGGCCCGGAGCTTTATCCGACGGCATAGATTTTACAGTACCCCACACTTCTTCCTCTGAGAAAGGCACATCTAGCTCATTGAGATTGAAAGAAGGCATCTCCAGGGCATCAAGATTAAGAGAATTTTCTCTCCCCAAAGCAGTCCCGAGCAAGGCATCATAGAAATGGAACAACTCATCAGCCTTATCCTCATGTGATGTCAAAATAAGCCCTTCACTTGTAGATAATGAGCCAATAAAATTCTTCTTCTTTCTTATTCTAGCCTGAGCATGGAACAGGGAAGTATGAGCGTCCCCTTCTTTCAACCAATTAATTCTGGACCGAAGACGGGCAATAGATCTCGACAAGGAGGAGAGCACCAAGATGTGCTTCTTAAGGGTACGCCTTAACCAATCCTCACTTGGAGATAGAGTTCTGCTGTCATGAGCCATCTCCAGCCTATGAAGGAGCTCCCGAGCCATTTGAAGCTGTAGTTTTAAATCCCCCACTTTATTGTCACTCCAACGCTGCAGAGCCTTTGCCGTAGCCTGTAATTTCTTGGAAAGACGAACAAGAGGGCACTGGCCTGCGGGAATTGAACTCCATGCGTTAGCCACAACATCCTGGAAATCCTCCAATTTCACCCAGAAGGCCTGAAAATGGAAGCGCCCTTTCCTTTTATTAATATCACACAGGCCCAACAAGAGAGGGCAGTGATCCGAATCTTGAGAAGCAGCACTCTGGAGAAGGCAATCTGGAAATAAATCTTCCCAATCAGCAGTACAAAACATCCTGTCCAATCTGACTAAAGTAGGGCAGGCATGCCCATTCGACCAAGTAAACCTGCGCCCAATCAGAGGAAGCTCTAGGAGGGCAAGATCGTCCTTCCACCTTCGAAATCTGCCCATCATAGCACGATCAACATTGGAATTACTCTTGTCTTCATCACACAGAATCATGTTAAAATCGCCAACAACCAGCCAGGGCCCAGAACAGTGGGTCCTAATCAATCTGAGGTCTTGTAAGAACTGAATTTTCTCATGATTCCCTTGAGGGGCATAGACACATGACAACCACCAAGATGACCCAGTCTCAAGGCTAAAATTCACCGAGACACAATGGTCATCAATCCTAGAGCCACATGAGCTGATATTATTCTTCCAAGCCACTAGAATCCCTCCACTAGCCCCAACTGAAGGTGTGAAAACAAAATTCTGAAACTCAGACCCAAGCAACCGGAACACAAACAAACGAGAGAAAACCGACATTTTTGTTTCCTGGAGGCAAACAACATCAGCCTTGACTGAGTCCACCAAACAACGAACAACATCCTGACGGGCCGAGCCATTAAGACCCCGCACGTTCCAGCACACAATTTTTGACGGATCCATTTGGAAAAACATTGAAAAAACGACCATCAATACACACAGAGGCGATCAGGCCTGCACCACTGCACCCTGCAAGTCTTCTGGGACAGTCCAGTTGAAGAGAGCCGCAAGAGCTTTAACTTGCAGATCAGTCAGCCGCTCACCGAAAACCTTGGCATAGTTATCAAGAACCTCCAGGGACAGCGATTCAGATGGATCACCACCAAGAAGGCCGAGCTCATTAGCAATCCTCCATTTTCCTTTCGAAACTTGTGCTGGGGCCATTACCTTTTCAACATCTGCTCCAGCCAAGCGCCTGCTCCGCCGAGGTAGAGCCCCCTCACAAGGTGCCCTGGGGCGACGCTGCCGCTTCTGCTTCTGCGGCCCACACAGGACCCGAGCGGCCGGCCTGGACACTCTAGCGATGAATTCAGCAGTGGTCGCAGACTGAGCAGCCGAAAGAGGGGATTGTGAAGCAGCAGCCCCTCTGCACTTCCTTCTGAAATATTTGATTGGGGAACACGGCCACCTCCTGAGCCCTGCCCCAACAGACTTCATGGACGGCTTCAACACAGTCCCCACACGGGTAGCGATGGCAGGGCCACACGAGGGGGATGAAAATGTACTCAAAGTTTCCACCGCCGGAACAGAAGAGTCCACGTCAACATCAGTCATGGACAAGAAGACTTCACCACCCGGGCCATCACAAGCGGCTGGAATCTCCAAAGTCTCAGTGCCAGGCCCATGAACATTCTCCAGGGGCAGACTCAACCCAGCATCCATGCAGCCAATCACCGGCTCCACATCATCAGTATGCGTGTCCCCAGTAACCAAGGCAACGGAAGGCGCCGAGTCTTTCACGGACAATCCAGCCTCCACATGTCGAACAGAGACCGGGGCAACACCCAGCCTTTCACGGACGGGCCTTCGCGCTGCAAGTGCTTCCCCGGACTCAGCATGCCCCACCTGAACTGAACTGTTGAGCCTGCGCCGACGAGGCCCGTTGTCCTGATCATCATCAAACGCCGGCGATGGAGGTGCAGCAGCGCTATGCACCGGCGGAGAGATCAGAGACACAAGGGCAGTCACTTGGTAAGCGAGCAATCTTCTCTCAATAGAGGTAGAGCCAGGCGTCATCATCAACGGTTCCGGAACAAGGAGCTCCACCAAATTTGGAATGAGGTGTGGACGTCGGCACCATCCAAAAACCTTGAAGGAAGAGAAGTCGTGTCGATTCACCATGTCAGGATGGAGCTCCACATCAGTGCAGTGATCCCTCAACAAATTCTGAGCAGTAGCCAAATCCCAAGCATGAATTGGAATCCCTTTGAACTCCACAAGAACAGGAGATGGAAAGGCCACCACCTCGGCATGGGCAAGTCTAGACCATCTCAGGAACTTGAAAGACCCAGAAGGAGAATTGAAAACAGCACCATTGTTGTACACCTGATTGGCCAACTCTTCCGAATTCAGGATTAAGACAAAATCTTCTGGGCACGAACAATGAACGGAGAAGGACGACGCATCCAGCCCGAAACCAGCAGCCACCTCATCAGCAAGAGTCTCAGCAGCCACCCTCGGTCTTGAACCAGTGACAACAACGAACAGAGCACACCGTCGCAACCGCAGTTCTTCTCTAGCAAGCGCATCCGCACGGTCCAAAATGCAGAGATGTGTGGCTTCCACCATATCAGGAACAACCGGTTGAGGGGCATGCACCCTGACCGGCTCTAGGGAAGAGGAACCGGGTGGAGGTGCAACTTCACTGGATTCCTCCAAAGGTGCAACGGGGGCGGTCTTAGGCCTTCGACCCCGCGTACGATGGCGGCGTTTCTTCGTGCCACCCAAGGTAGGGTCAGCCACACCGGACCTCTGGATGGCCGGGATCGGCGAAGAGACCCTGCGCCACTCCATGGCGCGTCTAGGAGAGTCCAAAGGCTTGTGAACCAGCTTAGGGCCAAGACGATCCCACACCGAAACTGAAGCTTTGATCACTTGCGCAGCACGAACCTTGCACTGAACTGCACGATGTCCGAACCCCCAACACTTGAAGCAGCGCACCGAACGTCGGCAATCCGCCGCCCGATGAGAGGAGGCCAGACAGTTAAAACACCTACCCCGGAGATCCTCAGGGATCGATCGACGGGGAGGTGGCGAAGGGGGGAGTTGACGTCGACGAGGTTCGACCCTAACCCAGCCCTCCCGGTCAGGAACAGGCCTGCGCACCGTTCCAGGACGTTGCACCACCGCAAACTTCGGTCTGTGCGGCGGTCGAGGGAGGGGCTGCCGGGCAGACGGCAGGGGCGGAGGGAGCAGCAGCACGTCCTTGAAAGTCCTCTGCGAGGCACCGCTTCCAACGGCACCAACGCCCAAGGCCGATGAGGACGGGCTGGTGAGGCAGGAAGACGCCCACCGCTGCGCCTTGGAACGCCCAGCGGGGGAGAACGGACAAGCCGCGGGAGACAAAGTCGGCACACGGGAGGGGGAGGAGGAAGTGGTCGCCGGAGTCGAGGTGAGCGCCGGCGAGGGGCTAGGTGGTGCGGGGAGGGTGGGGCGGGCGCCGTTACCGGAGCGATGGGCGGGGGAGGCGGAAGGACATGCAGGGAAGGCGGGAGGGCGGGGAGCCGAACGGTCCGCCGAAATGACCGCCGAACGGTCCGCCGAAATGACCGCCATCATTTATCATCTCAATCGATGAATAAGCTTTTCTTCAATTGACGCTACTCCTAGCCGATCATGTATGTCATTATTTCTCACTCGGTCCAATCTTGTGTGCCCACATATCCAACGCAACATACGCATCTTTGCGACACTTAGTTGTTGGATATGTCGTCTCTTAGTAGGCCAACACTCAGCCCCATATAACATAGCAGGCCTAATAGCTGTCCTATAGAACTTGCCTTTCAACTTATGTGGCACTCTCTTGTCGCATAGGACTCCCGATGCTTGACGCCATTTCATCCACCCCGCTTTGATTTTATGGCCAACATTTTCATCAATATCACCATCTCTCTGTAGCATCGATCCCAAATAACGGAAGGTGTCCTTTGGTACTACCTGGCCTCCCAAACATACATCTCCATCCTCACTAATTGTAGTACCAAAGTCACATCTCATATAATCGGTTTTGGTTCTGCTAATTCTAAATCCTTTTGACTCTAGGGTCTGGCGCCATAACTCTAGCTTTCTATTTACTTCTTCCCGGCTTTCATCTACTAGAACTACATCGTCAGCGAAAAGCATACACCAAGAGATATCTCCTTGTATATCCCTCGTGACCTCATCTATCACTAAGACAAATAGATAAGGGCTCAAAATTGAACCTTGATGTAGTCCTATGTTAATCGAAAAAACATTTGTATCACCATCAGTTGTTCGGATGCTAGTCACAACCTTGTCATACATGTCCTTGATGAGCGTAACATACTTTGTTGGGACTTTATGCTTATCCAATGCCCACCACATGAGATTCCTAGGTATTTTATCATAGGCCTTTTCCAAGTTGATAAAAACCATGTGCAAGTCCTTCTGCTCCTTATATCCATGACCTGCCTTGTTAAGAAAATTGCTTCCATGGTTGATCTTCGAAGGAGTCATCCAATTGGATGTCCATAGTCTCATTCTCACCATTGAAAAGATTGTCAAAATACCTCTGCCACCTCTGTTTGATGTCTTGTCCTTTCACCAAGAGTTGATCCATCTCATCCTTAATGCATTTAACTTGGTTGAGGTCCCTCGTCTTGCTTTCTCGAATCCTAGCTATCTTATATACATCTTTCTCCCCTTCCTTTGAACTTAGTCTTCGATAAAAATCATCATAGGCTCGACCCTTTGCCTCGCTCACAGCTCGCTTTGCAGTCTTCTTTGCCGCCTTATACCTCTCTATGTTGACCGTGCTCCTATGTTAAGGATGAGATCATATGTAGCTGAATTACCCCACAACCTGAGCAAACTAAGAAAATAATCTCTTGTTCCCTAAGCTGCTGCTGTAGAACTGGTGGCCCTGTGTCTTTTTCCAGAGCCCCCACTGCCATTACAGAAAATGGACATGTTCCAGTATGCAATACAATAATGCTTCATAATATGCTTAATTTCAGGTGATGAAGCGCCATTAGAACAGCTCGTGGACTTCATTGTCAGTGCTCAATCAGGAGTACCCTCTGGAGGACTGCAAACTGGTGACGCTACAAATGAGGTTTATCCTGTTGCCTGTTTGTTTAATTCTATGTAGTTTATGTAGCTGAATTACCCCACAACAAGTGAGGTAGTTATTACAAAAGTCTTCTACTTATGGCTTTGCAATCTAAAGCAATATTATTTGTAACATGTATCACTCTGCAACATCTTTGTGGTGCAAACTGTGGTTACTTATTAGTTTGAGGGTAGAACATTGCTTTGTCAATTCTGAATTGGTTGTTCCAGTTTGTACTTTGCCAGTCTGCCATGATGTTTCTTGAAGGACTATATTTCATACATCCTCCTTTTGAACATCTTGTCCCTTGTTTCACAGTTTTCTTTCTTGTTCTCCCAACATTTTTTAGACTTACCGTGCCCGAACCGTGATTAGGCCTTTTTCCTTTTAGTGCTCTCAAAAGCTTTTCCCTCCCCTTCCTCTCTCTTTCCCCTTTTGGCGACATCTTGTTGGGTTTCAACTCTAGCCTACCCCAACTTGCTTGGGACTAAAAGGCTATGTTGATGTTGATGTTGACCGTGTTCATCTCAACACTTGGTAGACCTAGCTCACTGTTGTTAAGGTATAATAGTCGAGGGGATTAATGTAATCTCCTAGTCTAGGGTTTCTGTCATGTGCGGTCGCACATATACGCGTCGCAGGCGTGCGCGCGATGTTTGCCGTGCCACGGAACGCGCCGCGCGCGAGCTGGAACAGCAAGGCAATGGATAAGTAGAAAGTTGGGATTAGTTGCCTTGTTGGTTACCTAGAATTTAGGAGTGATTAGCTCCAGATTAGTTACCTTGTCGGTTACCTAGAATTTAGGAGTGATTAGCTCCTTGCGGTTCAGATTTGGGCCTATATATTGTATTCGGTTGGATGAGGAAACTAAGCAGAAATTACTACCAATCTAATCTCTCCTCTCTCTCTCTCTCAAGTCGGCGCCTAGGGGGAATAACCTAGGCATCATCGCGGGCGACGGCGTGGGGGAATAACCCCGCCGGCGACCACGGAACGCGACTACGATCTCCGTAGCCGCGGTCCAGTTACCCTCGGACCGGAGGTCCTTGACAGTTTCCCCCTTGAGCGTCTCATGTAATCTGTATAGTTCCCATTGGCCTCAATACAATAATCCAATTTAGCCTGTATTATTTGTAACATGTATCACACCTCTAGGTTTTGTGATCTAGCCACCACCTCATCTTTGCTGCACTCCCCATGGGAAGATCGCCTCTGCTTCTGTTGTAGCTTTGTATATCAACATTTTTTGGTCTTAATGTTATGTGGTGGGCTTTGGACAAACATAAAGTTTCAATGAAGTGTGTTGGACTCATTAAGAACATGTACAACAATGTTGTGACTAGTGTTCGAACAAGTCATGGGGACACAAATGACTTCCCAATTAGAATAAGACTACATCAAGGGTCAACTTTGATCCCTTACTTTTTTTTGCCTTGGTGACGGATGAGGTATATAAGGGGATATCCTTTGGTGTATGCCTTTTACGGAAGATATAGTGCTAATTGATGAAAGTTGGGCATGAGTAAATAGTAAGGGCTTGTTTGTTTCCATAGTGCTAAAGTTTAGCACATGCTAAAGTTCAGCACCTACTAAACTTTTGCTAAACTTTAGCACTTGAGGGCTGTTTGGATACAAGTGCTAAACTTTAACACAATACCCTAATCAATGCCTAAACAGGCGGCCAAATGGTGGGGGAAGGAGAGAGAAGGGACATTTTGGTGGGGGAGAGAGAGGAGAGAGAAATGGGTCAGGGGACCATTTTTAGCATAGTTTAGCACCTTTGGTGGAGCTAAAGTGCTAAAGGGTGCTAAACTTTAGTGCAACACTTTTAGCCACAAAGAGACAAGAATATTGATGTTAGTTCAAGTAGTGCCTAGGAAGGACGTCTTTAGGTATTTAGAGTCAATGCTACAGAGAGACGAGAATATTGATGATGTTAGCCATATAATCAAAGCAGGGTGGATGAAGTGCCATCAAGCATGTGGCGTTCTATATGACAAGAGGGTATCACAGGAGCTAAAAGACAAGTTTTATAGGACGGCGATTTGACCAACTATATTGTATGGCGCAGAATCTTGGCCTAAAAAAGACGACATATTTAGTAGATAACTGTTGCGAAAATGTGTATGTTGCGTTGGATTTGTGGCCTTACAAGAAGGGATCGAGTCTAGATTGATTATATACGTGATAGGCTGGGGGAGCACCAATTGAAGAAAAGATTGTTCAACATCGGTTGAGATGGTTTGGACATGTCCAACGGAGACCTCTAGAGGCACCCATGCATAGTGGGATCCTATGGCGCGATAGCAATAGGAAAAGAGGAAGAGGAAGACTGAAGTTAATAAGGAAAGAGGCAATAAATTGAGATTTGAAAGGATGAAATATGCCCAATGTCCTTGAATAGAAGTGCATGGAAAACAACTATCCATGTGCTCGAACATTGACTGATGGGTTTTGTTAGGTTTTAACTCTAGCCTATCCCAACTTGCTTGGGACCAAAATGCTTTATTGTCGTTGTTGTTGTCATCATACTCTTCATCCAGTATGTCATGTGGCAGCATCAAGCCCACTCTTTCCTCTTCTTCAGCAGCGAGTCATCCTGAGGGCTGAGGTAGATCCCAATCCGGCAGTTGTGCCCTGCTCGTTGTGACTCCTCCCTCGCGGAATCATCTCCACCCACTACAGTCTGTGCACTGCAAATCGATCTTCAGGCAACCATCATGTCCATCGTCGATTCCACCTGGATTCGTCGTGTGCTCTCACCCGTCTGTCTGTGTGGGGCCTCTTCATGCATCGACGTCGGCCTAAATATTGCTCTTCATGCATCGACGATGGCCTGAAGATTGGTCAACGACGCACAGACCGTAGTGGGTGGATATGATTTTGCAGGGGAGGAGTCGCAACGAGCGGGGAATGGCCGTCGGATTTGGATTTGCCTCTGGATGACTTGTACTGCTGAAGAAGAGGAAGGACAATGACTTGCTGCTGCTGCATTACGTGCTGGATGAAGAATGTGATGAAGATTAAAAACATTCTAGATCCAGAAAATTGCCTCGAGCAGAGACGATCCTCCTTGGGGAGCACAGTGAAGATGAAGGTGGTGAGTGGTGAATGGATGCCTGTATCACAAAACCTAGAGTTGTGGTACTATGTTACAAATGGGGATTGAATTCGATGATGCATTGAGGCGCAATGGGGATTATATAGAGTACATAAGAGACACATGAGAGAAACCCCTAGACTAGGAGATTACACCAAATACCCTTAAGTATTATACCTTCATAAGTGTCACACATGTTACTCCTGTTTAGGGTTAGGTTAGGGCTCTCTTATATTTACCTGATTACCCCTATTGTAATGAGCTTGGCCCACCTAACTCCTCTATATAATATACTCCCAACCCTGGATTAAGGTTAGGGTTTCCCACATGCTAACTTGGTGCCAGAGCTAGGTCTTATTTTGCTCCTCTCTCTCCCTCCTAGCCGTCAGCCACCTTCCCTGGACGCCAAGACGTCTCCTCCCAGGCCACAACCCCTCCTCCCGATCACCTTCCCTGGCCACCAGGCCCTCTCCTCCTAGACCGCCGCCCCTCCTCCCCTCTCGGTCCGCACCCCGTCGTCGTCGTCCGGGCGAGCACTCGACCTCCAGCGTGTCGATTGAGCTACGGATCCCGACCGCCCGCACTCGTCTTTGCTCGCACTCTAGGATGTCGGCCTCCTGTGGCCCCATCGTGGACCATCTCTCTGCAGCCGTCGGTATGCTCCAACCGATGGCGTGGCTTGTCCATCTTCCCCGCTGCCGGGCGGCTCGCGACCCCGCCACCACCAGCCATCTTCCCCGTCGCTGGCTCAGGCTTCTCCATGGGTGACCGTGGCCCCTTCCCCAGCCTCCCACTTGGTACCAGCAGGCTCTACACGACCACCATCGGCCCTGCTGTTGCCCTACACAGCACCACCACCAGCGGCTACATCTTCTCAGGCTCCGACAACATGGCTTCCCTCGCCGTGGCCGCCGATGAGGGCCTGATCCTCAGTGCGCTCCCTGCTGCCCCCCTTCCTGCTGCCTCGACGGCCCTCTACATCGCCCTCGCAAGCGCGGGCGTGGCGCCTCCCTTTCACTTCCCCAGTATCACCACCGACATCGCCCCGGCCACCTCCCCTGCCGCGCCGGCCCCCGAGCCGTTGCGCTGATCCTAACTCCGTCACGGTCCCCGTGCCTCCCTTGGCTCTCTTCTGGCATCCCTTGTCTTCGGCGTCCCCTCCTCCCACCGACTAGGTCGCCGACTCTAGCGCCTCGTTCCACACCACTCCCGACCCAGAGCTGTCGCTTTCCCCCACCCCCATAACCCCACCTTCCCTTCCTTCGTCATTGTCGGCAAATGGGTCGACTCTGCCTGTCACCTAAGTAGGTGACACGGTCCTTGGCACGTTGTACCTCAACAACATCCTTGTTGCCCCCAACATCATCCAGAACCCCCTCTCGGTCCGTCGCTTCACCACTGACAAACGTCGCTCTATGGAGTTTGATCCCTAGGGGCTCACCATACGGGATCTTACCACTCGTGCTGTGGTTGCTCGCTACGACAGTTCCAGCCCCCTATACCCCATTCGCTTCCCCACCCAACCTTCTTTCGCCCATGTTGTCCAACCCTACGTTGTTGCCTCCACTGCCCCAGCCTCCACTTGGCACTGTTGTCTTGGCCACCCAGGCCACGACGTCCTCTCTTGACTCTCGACCATTCCTTGCCCTCGCGGCGACACCACCTCGCTTTGCCATACCTATCGGCTTGGGCATCATACTCGCTTACTCTTCTATTCTTCCATATCCCGAGCTACTCACCCCTTCGACCTCATCCACTGTGACCTTTGGACATCCCATGTTCCCATCTACTCCACCTCTCCCTCCTTTCTCTCCCACAACGTTCAGTTCGACTCTCGTGCCCCTACACTTCCCCTCTGAACGGCCGGGCCAAACGGATTATTTGCACCACCACTAACATGATCTGCTGCATCATATTTTAGGTGTCTCTTCCTGCCCACTATTGGGCAGAGGCCCTAAACACTGCTACCCATCTCCTCAACCGCCTTCCCTCCAAGCCGGTGAGTCACCCCACCCCCACTTCACCCTGTATGGCACAACCCCCTTCTATGCCCACCTTCGTGTTTTTGGTCGTGCATGCTATCCCAACAATTTCGCCACTGCTCCTCACAAATTCTCCCCTCGCTCCACTCGTCTTTTCCTCGGTTACTGCCATGACCATAAGGGGTACTGATGCCTTGATCTCCTCACCCACTGCATCATCTCTCTATTCTCTCCTCGACACCGATTGCGTCGATGTTTCTCTTCCGCTGCCCTCGTTCACTCGGCCCATGGCCACGTCGCCTTTGACTGTGCTCCGCATGGCCCCACTGCCTCTGCCTCTTCCTGTGCCGCCTGCACCACACGCGGCCCCGTTGACCCCTCTCGCGCCCCCGTCGACTCCGCCCGCGCCCCCGTCGACTCCGCCCGCGCCTAGGGGTGGTAATGGACCGCGATCCAAATGTTTCTTCACAGATTGTTAGGGCCCTAAATTAATTTTAGTTAAAAAAAAATGAACAGGAATAGAACATGATCCTAATCTGATCCGATCCTTAAATTTTATTGTGTAAAATTTAGAGCTCATTGTCACCCCTACCCGCGCCGCGACCCCGTTGACCTCGCCTGCGCTACGTGCGACCAGGGGCGACGGCAAGGGGGGCAATGTCCCCCCTAATGCTCTAATTCGATAGGAGCTGTTAGTTTTTTAGCTAATTCTCATGTAAATGATGCAAAAAATCCTTCTAACACCCCTAGTCTAATTTGCCCCCTAATCTCATATCCTAGCTTCGCCCCCGGCGCTACCCCGTCGCCCTCACATGCGCCATGTGCGGCCCCGTAACCTGCGTCCCAACCGACACGTTTCGCCGACCACACCGCGTTTACCACCGCCGCGGGCAGATCGATCCACCGGTCCTACCCGCCCCACCGGTTCGTTCCTGTGCTGAGCCGCTGGTGTACCACTCGGTCGCCATTCAACGCGACCCCGGCCACGTCCACTCGATGGTGACGTGTCGCTCGGCCAGCATCCTTCGCCTCGTCGGTCGGCTGGTTCTGACGGCTGATGCCGCTTCGGCTACCTCCCTGGTTCCCTCCTCCGTTCACGCCGGTCTAGCCGATACCCACTGGTGCCACGCCATGGAAGAGGAGTAGGCAACCCTAATGGCCAACCACACTTGGGACCTGGTGCCACGTCCATCCGGCACCAACGTGGTCACCGTCAAGTGGATCTTCTACCATAAGCTCACCTCTGATGGCTCTCTCGACCGCTACAAGGCTCGTTGGGTCCTTTTAGGGCTTCACTCTATGCCTTGGAGTGGACTACGACAAGACCTTTAGCCCCATCGTCAAGTTTCCTACCGTTCGAGCTATTCTCTCCCTCACCCTCTCTCGGAATTAGGTGGTCCATCAACTCGACGCCAAGAATGCCTTCCTCCACGACACTCTAACAAAGACGATCTACTGTAGCCAGCTCATCGGCTTTGTCGACTCCGCTCGCCCGGATCTGGTCTACCGGCTGAACCGCTCCCTGTACGGCCTCAAGCAGGTGCCAATGTCTTGGGACAGTCGTTTCGCCTCCTACTTGGTCTCACTTGGCTTCGTCGAGACCAAATCTGACATGTCCCTATTCATCCATTGGCACGGGACGACACCGTCTACCTAACGACTTCGTGCTCACGGTGTCTAGGGCTGCCCTTCCTCAGCGCACGATCGTCACCCTTCAGTGTGAGTTTGCGATGAAAAACCTAGGGCCTCTCCACCACTTTTTTGAGATCACCGCAGAGCGGTGGCCTCAGGATCTCTTCCTCCACCAGTGCTAGTACGCCCTCGACATCCTGGAGCGGGCTGCCATGTCCAACTGAAGCCCTGCTCCACGCCTGTCGACACTCAGGCGAAGCTCTTCGTGGACGACGGACCCCCGGTCGCCGACGCGACGGCCTACTGGAGCCTCATCGATGCTCTCTAGTATCTGACATTCTCCCGGCTTGACATCGCCTATGCCGTTCAGCAAGTATGCCTTCACATGCACACCTCACGGGAGCCCCACCTCACCGTTCTTAAGCGGATTCTTCGCTACCTCCGAGGCTCCATCGACTATATCCTTCGACCCTCACCGACTTCGGAGCTCGTGGTCTACACCGACGTTAACTAGGCTGGGTGCCTCGACACGCGACGATCCACATCCGGTTATGTCGTGTTCTTGGGCGCTAACCTCGTCTCCTGGGCCTCAAAGCGGCAACCTGTCGTCTCCTGCTCCAGCGTTGAGGACGAGTACCGCTATGGCCAACGACGTGGTCGAGGCCTCCTGTCTTCGCCAGCTTCTCCAGGAGCTCCACACTCTAGCGTTGAGGACGAGTACCGCTATGGCCAACGACGTGGTCGAGGCCTCTTGGCTCCACCAGCTTCTCCAGGAGCTCCACAACCCCCTCGAGCACTCCACCCTCATCTACTGCGACAACGTCAGCGCGGTCTACCTCTCCACCAATCATGTACTACATCAGCGCACAAAGCACGTGGAGATCGATCTTTACTTCGCCCGTGAGTGTGTCGCCACCGGTGATGTTCGCGTTCTCAGCGTCTCGACCACGTCGCAGTTCGATGACATCTTCACTAAGGGGCTATCGTCGAGTGTATTCATTGAGTTTCGCTGCAGTCTCAACATCGGTACATGATAGAGTTGAGACTGCGGGGAGGGAGTGTTAGACTCCTTGTTAGACATCTGTACATGATACCTGATGACCCATATTGTAATGGGCTTGGCTCATCTAA
Organism: Zea luxurians; assembly: GCA_029449295.1. Taxonomy (NCBI): domain Eukaryota; kingdom Viridiplantae; phylum Streptophyta; class Magnoliopsida; order Poales; family Poaceae; genus Zea; species Zea luxurians. The sequence continues at coordinate 11,369,109 of JAOPSE010000012.1, forward strand.
CTTCTCTATATAATAATACTCCCAACCCTGGATTAGGGTTAGAGTTTCCCACATTCTAACTACGCAAACTGACATATTTGTTATTTTTCTGCTGTTTCTCCTTCAGTTGGCTGACATCACCATTCCCCCAATTGACTACTCTCGAAACATTTCCAGTTACTATAGCTGATCAATGAATGTTACGTGCTTCCCTTGATTTTCGGTACTCAGGGACAAATGACTGGTGTGGATTTTTGATATAGTAAATATGCGTATTATGGTTGCTATTTCTAAAACTACGTCAATAATTATAAATTAAATGAGAATTTTCAGGGAAAGACTGAATTACTTTATGGTGTGATGGAGAAAACACTTAGCTTGCTTCAGATGGGCTTTACCGAGGAAGAGGTATCATCAGCTATTGACAATTTTGGTAAGCCAACGGTTAAAAGACTCCTGCTCAGTTTTTGATGAGATCCTAGAATGTTTATATTGGTACATGTATACTCTTCCAGACCAGAGAGCAACTGTTCAGGAGCTGGCTGACTCAATTTTGGCAAGGCGAATAGCCAATAGCATTGAGCAGAAAGAGGTAACTGACCAGCATTTTATTCTTACTGCTGTAGGCTTGTAATGGGCATGATAAAGATCATCTCATGCGTGGGATCTTGTCCAAAAATCACATATTATGGGTCTGTTTGGTTTCCTACCTAAGGCGCCACAGATTGCCTAAGCTTAGTCGCTCGATTTGAAGAACTAAGCTTAGCCAGAAAAGTTAGGCACGTTGTTGCGCCTTAGGCACCAAACCAAACAACCCCTATATCATAGCATGGCGCAGAATCTACAGTTGTCTTCCATATTCAAATGATATGGTAACCCATTTGATGTTCCTGATATTTCCCTAGATTGTGGCTTGATTTGTTAGAACATGTATCTCTGTAATAACTCATTTCCATGGTCCATGAAACATTGTTCTTTAAAGCAGTTCTTTATAGTGCTATTGAAATTTTGTAACATTCTCTCCGACAAATGCTGTGTTCTAATGTTGGCATCTTATGTTACTATGCAGATAAAAGTTGAATCTGACTTCTTAGACGAGGCAGAAACTGATTATTCTTCATACCAGCCCTCATACCAGCCCTCATACTCTGCTGTAAGCTATTATGACGATGACAACAACAATACACGGGTTAAAAGGGCTAAGCATATATTTATAGATGACATAGGGGCCTCCAGTAGTCACCTTGGCGATCCATGGTCTATGGGGCAGCGTGCAGGGACAAATGATATGTCTGTTAAGGTAGAACTGGAGGCAATGACACCAGGTCGCCGTGCAAATGTACAAGGTGACCTTGCTAAACCCCCATTTTTCCTATATGGAAATGTGGTTGAAGTTCCAAAAGACACATGGCATCAACTCAAACAATTCTTATATAATGTGGAGCCTGAGTTTGTGAACAGTCAGTCCTTCTCCGCTCTAACTCGAAGGGAAGGTTACATTCACAACCTTCCAGTGGAGAAAAGAAGTGTCGTGGTTCCAAAGTCTCCAATGACTATTGAAGAAGCACTTCCGTTCACTCGACAGTGGTGGCCATCATGGGATACAAGAAAACATATCAGTGTTATTACTACAGAGGCTGCAGGGATTGAGCAGACATGTGAAAGATTGGGGGGCATGGTTAGAGAGTCAAGAGGAGTGCTTTCACAAGCAAGACAAATGCAGATTATACACCAGTGCAGGGTTTCAAACCTTATTTGGGTCGGTCGGGACAGGTTAGGCCCTTTGGAGCCTCGTCAAGTGGAAAAGATACTAGGTTACCCTTATAACCACACAAATTTGTTTGAATTAAACCAACCTGATCGACTTGCTGCCATGAAATATGCATTCCAGACTGATACATTGTCATATCTTTTATCAGTCCTGAAAGGTAAGTATCAAGATGGAATAAGAGTGTTATCCATCTACAGTGGCATTGGAGGTGCAGAAGTAGCACTTCATCGTCTAGGCATCCCTTTGAAATGTGTGATATCTGTTGAGGAATCTGAGGTGAATAGAAAAATTCTAAGAAGGTGGTGGTTGAAAACTGAACAAACTGGAGTACTAAGGCAACATGCAGGAATTTGGAAGCTCAAAACACATGTGATTGAAGACTTGGTGAAAGAGTTTGGTGGTTTTGATCTGATTATCGGTGGGAATTATACTTCTTGCAAAGGTGGTACTACAGTAAATACGACAATGGGCATGGATTCGAACCGCTTCTATGAGTATAACCGTGTTGTCAAAAGGGTAAGGACTGCAGTTGGACTCAGTTGAAGAGTCCATCTTTAATGAAGATCGCACGTCTTCATAAAACTAGCCTGTAGGAGGATATAGAATCATCTGATCCGTAAATGTAGGATGCTACAAGTAAACTTGACAAGTCTTGGGACTTGATTATTGCAAGCAATTGACTTATCCTTTATTTTGGTTTGTGTTTGTTGGTCACTCCTAATGTTTGATAATCATTCTGCGTTACTCCTTTCAAAGTTGTGGGTTAAAATCTTTCATTGCTGCCTGTTTGCTTCTACCCAAAATTTTAGTTGATTTCTTGGATCATTGCAACTCGAACCATCTCAGTTGATGTCACACCTAGTTGATGTCACACTTGGATTTAAAGGTAAATCTAGACATGAATTAAATGTGTGCCAGGATCAAGTCTTACACATATGTTGACTTATGATATAGAAATGAATGTTACATCTTTACTATATAATAGGAGTTCTGTATAAAATAGTTAAATAATTACATCATACGAAGACGACGATCCAGCAACAATAGTTAACTAGGAGACGACAGTCGACAGCCTAGACCTTTTACGAACTCATTGCGGCATCCTTCATACTCCATCTTGTGGTACTTGTTATTAACCTAGGGGAGGTGAGTACAACAAGGGTGAGCTCACGTACGTTCATTGCTCAACAAGTTGTGGTGAATAATGTGCGCAAGCTTACTTACGGTGGGGCTTATGTGAAGTGTAAGGCTTAAAAAAAGATGGTTAAAGCTGAGCATTGATTTTAAATTTGATCAAAATTTTATTAGCAGTTATTAGGTATAAGTAGATATCAACCCAAATAAATAAGAGATCAATATTAATAATAAAACTCGCGATGCAATACATATGACAAATTAAGTTTAGTTCCATAAATTACTCATGTGAGGGTTCGAGCCGCTCATGACCGTGAGAACGGTTGATATACCAGTTTGCTACTCTGCAGAGGTTGCACATCTTTACCTACAAGTCGTGTTATTTATTGCCATGTGGTCATGAATCCTATACATCTCTACTGAGGAGATGAAGCAGAGTAGCACTACGAGGCCTTTACAAAGTTCTAATAGCTTCAGAAAACCTACTACGGTTTCTGAGAAGGGCGATATAGGAATCCCTCGTCCGAAAAGCCATCGTAGAATGATCAACCCGAGAACTTCCCTATACCGGCAGCTCCTCTACCATCCTTGCCCCTTTCGAGTAAGGTAGTCCTCCACTAGCTTTCCTAATTAGTCAGCCAAGGGCGTCTCATATCACTCTTGTGGTAGCACTGTTTTCTCGGGTGGTTCTCCATGTTCCAATTAACACAATAGTCTTATCATAAACAATAATTAAATTAACAACAAAATTGGAACATGATCATAATTTAGTATAGCATTAATCCCAAAACCAGGTAAAACAATAGCAAGTCTACCTAATAGTTCATGTGTTTGCAAGGTGTGGCGTAAATAAAACTAGTGAAACCTATTGGGTCCCATCAAATTAATATGAGCATGTCACAGTGATTAACAGGAACATTATTAGGTAAAGAAGAGTGATCAAGCGCACAACTTGCCTTTGACTTGCGATCCCAAGTACTTCACTAAATTGGTCTTCAGGTTTCTTGTGGCCTCGCTGCTACTCGAAGCAATACATACAAATAAACAAGGAATACATAAAAATAATAGTACACCAAACATGAGAACAACCAGCGTAAAGATATTCTACGTGTTGCTACGAGATCGTGGGTTCGAGAACCACAAAAATCAGAGCTACAGTTAGAAAGCTGTGATTTTCCAAAGATTTAGGTGATTAAACAATAAAAAGTATATTATAAATCATGTGGTAAAGATATTACCAAGAAATAACTTAATTGAACCTTATTCTAAGTTACAACTTGATTTGAGATCATATTCTAGTTAAATTATAATTATGGACAAATTAACCTTAGTTAGAAGAGGTAGTAAAAAAAACATAGGTTAAATATAAAAGTACATGATGTGTTATTGTTGGTGACTTGTTCTCAAATGCTTCGGATTAAGAACAAGGCAACATGAAAAGTGTTAAATGATAAGTTCCTTCGTCCTTTGAAACATCATTTCCCTTCGGGATATAATGTGCCCCGGACGAAGGTCACAAATAATATATCTTCGTAAGTCATGACAAAGGATTTACACGCAGCATAAAAAATAATATAAACATTCAAATTTTATCACAATGTCATTTCTATCTTATTATCATATAACAATAGAAATGACTTCAAACAACAAGTGTACCTTCGGATTGCAGGGAGACAAAAGTACAAGGATGACGCAAAAGCGAATGCCAAGTCAGCGTGAACAGTACGGGAGTACTGTTCATCTATTTATAGGCGTGAGACGCAGCCCATGTAAAATTACATTCATGTCCATTACATTTGCTAATGACTTATGGAAATCTGTCAAGGCCTAAGTAGTCTTTTCATCTTTAAGTCGGTTCCCCTTTCTGCTATCGCGACGAAGCTTTCCTGCGCACAGCTTCGGCTGTGCACCATCCTTCGTAGAGCTTGGTAATCAGCCCGTCCTCCATTTCAATCCCCCTTCGTCTGGTTCAGGCTTTGTCCTGACCGTACTTCATGTTCATAATTCTGAGTCCGAAGATACCTGTTCATATAATCCACTTGGAAAACATTGTCAAATCATGTTTTTGAGGACCTTCGGAGGACGAAGGCCCCCAACAGTTATGAATAATGTTTTACTGCGTAGACAATTTTATTACGAATCTAACGCAACTTGAACGGATCAAATCAGAGTTAAAATGAGCAAGATATGCAATAAATAAGATTTAGGATCACTTTATACTAATTTTACTAGCTCGAGGGATCAATTTGTAAATTCTAGGGGCCTATACTCAATTATTTAACACGACAAAGGATGGCGGGTTGAAATCTACAAACTCTTAGGGCTCTTTTACAAAACAGCCGCGCCGAAGGGGTACGTGTTAATATGAGCCGCTCAGATTTAGATCAATGGCTCAAATTAGATTGTTCATCCAAGTAAACTGGTATGTGCTCGGGATCCTCGGATCTTAAATGAACGACATATTTTATGAAGCTTGATCTTTTCTGAGCCACGCGATCATGATCCAAGGGCTCCGATCAATCCCACCCCATCGAGACCTAACACCTAATCATGGTCGTCTATCTAGGAACCAACGACACATACCCCGTCTTCACCCCTAGACAGCCCAAGGCGGCGCCACCCACCCATCACGGCCATGGTTCACCGGTGAAGGCATAATGGGCGACTCCTGGTGCAATCTCCCACGTGGTTTAGCACTCTGCAAGGAGTAGAAAACATCGAAGCTAGTAGTGGCGCCATACCAGGGAATTAGGCTGTGAAAAATAATCGCCCACGGTGGGGGCAGATCTGTGGCGGAGCCTTGGCTCCGGCGAGCAATTGAGTCGGCAATGGTGGCCCTATCCGCCTGATGACACCGCAGAAGGTTTGCACGCGAACCAACGTTCATCCCCGACCACACCACGTGCACAAGACAACCATGGAATTGCGGGACCATGACGGCAACACAAACAATCTCCCTTGACATGCACTGCACGCCCGGGCGATGATGGTGGCTTCGAGTTGTCGACGCATTATAAGGTAAGGGGGGTGATCTGAGTCTGATACGGTGGAGTCAGATCGAGCGAGTGGCCGATCCTGGCGGCTACGGTCTCTCTGTTTGGTTACGACTTCTGCCTTATCGCTAGGTAGGTGACGAACCCGCGTAGGGATCCCACCATCCGGTGCCCGAGACAGCGCGTACGCGCGAGCGAGTCTCTGGCGAGCGTGGCCCACCCAACGGTGGGAGAGGCACTCAGTACTGATGCATGCGCTGTGTGAGGACAGATTGACTTCCTTTTCTTCACTCGTGGTGAGCTTCTCGAGATTTTTAGGTGGTTTCATCCCGTCACGAGTGACTCTCCGAACACCTAGATCAACGACCTCTAGGTAACAAGCCATTTTAACACTATAATATGGAAAGTTAGTGCCGTCGAAGTGTGGTGGCCTATGGGTATCCATCCCCTTCCTCTAAGAAATGTCGGCTCGATTAGCGGTGAAGCTAAAACGTTTCAAATGAGCCAAACCAGATTTTGATACCAATTGAAGAAAACAGTGGCGCCTAAGAGGGGGTGAATTAGGACTTCTAAAAATTCTCTCTAAACTAAGCCACAAATAAATCCCTAGAGCAAAACGTATGCAAATAAATAATCTAGAATGTGCAAACTAGGTTTTGTCTAAGTGTTGCTATCTCTACCGCAAAGGCTGTTGGGGACTTGTTCTCAAATGCTATGAATTAAGAAGAAGGCAACACAGAAAATGTTAAACGTTAAAATCCTTCGTCCTTCGAAGCATTATTTCCCTTGGGATATAATGATCTTCGGACGAAGGTTATGAAGGACATACCTTCAGCAGCATAACATATAATGATGAAGAAGGAATCATATCAAATGTAAAATAACATAAACAATCACGTATTATTATCGACTCATTTCTATTTTATTATTATGGAAAATAAAAATGATATCAAATTACAGTTGTACCTTCGGCTTGAAAGAAGGTGAAAGTACAAGCGTGACGCAAAAGCAAATGCCAAGTCAGCGTGAACAGTACGGGAGCACTGTTCATCTATTTATAGGCACGGGACGCAGCCCATGTAGAATTACACTCATGCCCTTTACATATGCTAATGGCTCTATAGTAACCCATTGAGGTCTGAATAGCCTTTTCCTTTTTAAGTCGGTTTCCTTTTCTGCTATCATGCCGAAGCTCTCCTGCACATAGCTTCGGCTCTGTGCCAACCTTCGTATTCTTTGTGCTTCTTCACACTGTGGTTCTGATCCGAGCCCGAAGGTACCTGCTCATGTATTATACTCTAGAAACATTGTTAAATCATGTTTTTGAGGACCTTCGAAAGCCGAAGGCCCCCAACAAAGGCTAAGTTTCAATCTAAATAATCTAACCAAAAAGACAAGATTGAAACTTAAGTACTTAATGGTAAATGTGGAAGGTAAAGAGCAAGGTAGAGATGCAAACTCTCGTGGATGACGCCGGTATTTTTACCGAGGTATCTGGAACTACACAAGGTTCTGACTAATCCTCGTTGGTGCCCCTACGCAAATGGTAGTGAAAGTCGCCTTGAGGGGGGGTGGATAGGCGAAACTTGAAAATTAAAACTTTACACCCCACCTAGATCCCTTGATTAGTGGTTAGAACAAGATACACAATTAATGGAGTATGAAAACTAAGTCCTTTGCCTATAAAGAGTATTGCTTTCAAATAATGAGGAATTGATAAATCAATACTACTAATAAGTCTATGATAATAAAACAAGAGGGCTTAAATAAGAAGAGCAATAACACAAGTTCTTTCTTGCAAGGTGTTGCTTCACTAAATGAGAATTTAACTTAAAGCAACACCAAATAGTATTAGCAAAGAATATTGCAAGAAAAACTTAGAAAGGGAAAGAACAAACAAATCACAAGCAATAAGCACACAAGACACGGTGATTTGTTTTACCGAGGTTCGGACCTCGAAGGCCTAGTCCCCGTTGAGGAGTCCACTAAGGACAGGTCTCTTTCAACCCTTTCCCTCTCTCCACCGATCACACAAGACCGGCGAGCTCTTCTTCTTCTAAAGGATCACTTAAGACCCCGCAAGGACCACCACACTCTTTGGTGTCTCTTGCTAGCTTTACAAGCCTCCAAAACTTTGGAGGAAGTTCAATGGGAGCCAAAACTCCACGCGCAAATGAACACAAAGATATAGTACACACTATCTCTCAATGAATCTCACAAGGCACTAGAGCTAAAACACACGAGAGGCTTTCTTTTCCTTGCTCTCGCTTTTGTGGCACTTGTGTGGGTTGTAGTGGTCTAAATCTTGTGCATAGAATGGATCAATGAATATATGTGGTTGGGAGGGCTTGAATATGTCAACTAGATGACTTGGAATGTTGCTTGGGCTCCCTCACCTTGAAGTGGCCGGTTGGGGTGGTATTTATAGCCACCAACCAAATTGTAGCCGTTGGAGAAGGCTGCTGGCGATGGGCGCACCGGACAGTCCGGTGCGCCACCGGACAGTGTCCGGTGCGCCACAGGACAGTGTCCGGTGTGCCGCCACGTCATCCTGTCGTTAGGGCTTGGAGCTGGTCGACCGTTGGAGGCTTTGTCCTCATGTGGCACTAGACGGTCCGGTGGGGCACCGGACAGTCCGGTGCCCCTCTGACCAACTGCTCTGACTTCTGCCGCGTTCACTGTGGTGCACTGTTCACTGTCAGAGTCGACCGTTGCGCGCAGATGACCGTTGCTCCGCTGGCGCACTGGACAGTCCGGTGGTTCATCGGACAGTCCGGTGAATTATAGCGGAGCTGCGCATGGGAAACCCGAAGGTGAAGAGTTTGAAATCAATCTTCCCTGGTGCACCGGACAACGTCCGGTGCAGACCAGGGAGCACTTCGGTTTCCTTTGCTCCTTTCTTCTTGGACCCTTTTTAATCTTTGTATTGGTTTTGAGTTAAACCTTTGGCACCTGAAGAACATCTACTCCAGAGCAAACTAGTTAGTCCAATTATTTGTGTTGGGTATTTCAACCACCAAAATCATTTATGAAAAGGTTTAAGGCCTATTTCCCTTTCAGGTAGCCCACGCGAGGGCCAAGCACCTCGGTCGAGTAACTCTATAGAGAGCCGCGAGCCTTCTCGGACGCTCCCCGCCGTCTCCACTATCGAGCTTCCGGCCAAAATGTTGTGGGCCTCATTCCCTTGGTACACGGTGGCGACCGTGACACAAACTCGGTTGTCACGGTCTCGCAAGATTCTCACCCCACTCGGTACAATTGCAACGGCTCACGCCAGAGCCGAGGGGTTGTGTGGTTTTTCTAAATTTACTCAACTAACTAGGATTCACCTAGAGCAAGTGATAATGCGGTCTAACTAACCTAAGCACTTCGCAAAGCACCTACGCTAATCAACGAGTGATTCTATTAAGCACTTGGGTGTTTGAGCACTTAGAAATGTCTACAATATGCCTTGGTATGTTGCTTGGGCTCCCACACCTTCAAATGGCCAGTTGGCGGGGTATTTATAGCCTTCCCCCTCAATTATAGTTGTTGGACAGAAAGTTGTTGTTTCTGTCGACGGGCGCACCGGACAGTCCGGTGCACACCGGACATGCACTGTTCACTATCTAGTGCCCTGACCACGTCAGCCAACCATTGGGGTCTGTAGCAGTCGACCGTTGGATCCGACCGTTACCAGACTGTCCGGAGTGCCACAACCCAAGAGCGCCTAGTTGCAGGCCTCTCTGCGCAGACTGCCCGGTGTCCCACCAGACAATCCTGTGCACACCGAACAGGTACTGTTCACTGTTCGGTGTGCCACCAGTGCGCTGGCTAACTGCCCACATCATGGATTTCTTTGCTGTTTCTTTTGGGCTTCCTTTCTTCTTGAGTCTTGGACTTCTACATATCTTTTATGTCTTCTTTTGAGGTGTTGCATCCTCAGTGTCTTAGTCCAATCATCTTCACATCCTGTGAACTATAAAAATAAACACTAGCAAACATATTAGTCCACAAGGTTGTGTTAATCATCAAACACTAAAATCAGTTAGCCAAATGGCCCAGAGTCCATTTTCCTTAAAGGGCCCTGAAGGCCCATGTGGCCTATCTAGCCAAAACCCTAATTTTGCACTATATATAGAGGAGAACACCACCATATGTTGTAATCCTAAGAGTTGAATACATATATAAATGAGAATACCAGTTCCTCCTATATCTTTGTGTCTTTGTGTCTTTTGTGTTTGTGATTCTACTTCTAGTTAAGGAGCCATTAAACTAGACCTAGTAGCAAAGGGTTCTTAACAGTCCTAGTCGCAATCTATGCCAAACACGCACGCCCACGAACAATGGCCGTAACAGCCGCCATAGCCATGTAGAGGAAACAAGAGGTGCAACCCTAGCCCTACCGACGCACTACCCTAGCACCACACACCTAGGAGCAGACCGCTCGCTCGCGTGGTAGTTGTCAACGTAGTGCATGAGCAATACACATCCCAGCTAGATGATCTTCGTAAAATTTATCCAAAAGAGAGGTTACGAGTAACCTGAAGCCCAGCTTTTGGAGAAGCACCTGAGCAGTTGGATTCACAAGTAAAAGTTAAGTTATGCCCTTGATCACTTTTCTTTACCTAATAATGTTCTCGATAATCACCATGACATGCTCAGGTTAATAGTTTTTGTTTACCCTACGCCTTGCATACAAATGAACTATTGGATAGTTTTGCGATGTTCTACCTAGTTTTGGGATTAATGCTATATATGAATTATGATCATGTTCTATTATTATTGTCAATGGATTCCCTATTGTTTATGATAAGATCATTTTGTTAATTGGAACATGGAGCGTAACCTAGGAAAACAGTGCTACCATAAGGGTGGTGTCGGGGACCATAATTAGGGGTACCCTCAAGACCCCTAAATCTCAGCTGGTAACCCCCATCAGCACAAAGCTGCAAAGGCCTGATGGGTGCGATTAAGTCAAGGATCGGTCCATTCAAGGGACACGATCGTGCCTCGCCCGAGCCTAGCCTCGGGCAAGGGAAGCCGACCCCGGAGAACCTACGTCTCGCCCGAGGACCCCCCTCCAGCAACGGGCACACTGTCGGCTCGCCCGAGGCCCAGTCTTCACCGAGAAGCAACCTTGGCCACATCGCCACGCCGACCGACCAAATCGCAGGGGCATTTAATGCAAAGGTGGCCTGACACCTTTATCCTGACGCACGCCCACCAATCGACAGAGCCGAAGTGACCGCAGTCACTTCGCCGCTCTACTGACCGGTCTGACAAGAGGACAGCGCCGCCTGCGCCGCTCCGACTGCTGAGCCACCCGACAGAGTGAGGCTGACAGCAGCCAAGGCCGGCCTCGGGCGTCTTAGGAAACTCCGCCTCGCCCGACCCAGGGCTCGGACTCGGGCTCAGCCCCGGAAGACGGTGAACTCCGCTCCGCCCGACCCAGGGCTCGGACTCGGGCTCAGCCCCGGAAGACGGCGAACTCCGCTCCGCCCGACCCAGGGCTCGGACTCGGGCTCAGCCCCGAAAGACGGCGAACTCCACCTCGCCCGACCCTAGGGCTCGGACATGGGCTCAACCCCGAAAGACGACGAACTCCGCCTCGCCCGACCCGGGGGCTCGACCTCAACCTCGACCTCGGAGGAGCCTCCACCTCGCCCAGCCTAGGGCATGGACCGACCATGTCAACAGGAAGCACCATCATTACCCTACCCCAAGCTGACTCGGGCTATGGGGAACCAGACCGGCGTCCCATCTGGCTCGCTCTACCATGCGAGTAATGATAGCGCCCCGCATGCCCTGTGACGACGGCGGCTCTCAGCCCCCTTACGGAAGCAGGAGGACGTCAGCAAGGACTCGACAGCCCCAACAGCTGTCCTCCCGTCAGGCTCCAGCACTCCTCCGACAGCCACGACACCACGCGAACTGGGTGCCAAGACCTCTCCGGCTGCCATGATGGCATGTACTTAGGGCGCTAGCTCTCCACCGCTAGACACGTTAGCACATTGCTACACTCCCCATTGTACACCTGGATCCTCTCCTTACGCCTATAAAAGGGAGGACCAGGGCCCTCTTACAGGGGTTTTTTGGGTTGGCCCGCGCGGAGAAGGACGGGACGGCGCTCGCGCAAGGCCGCTCGCTCCCACTCCCGCGTGGACGCTTGTATCCCCCTACTGCAAGTGCACCCGACTCAGGCGCGGGGCTAACACGAAGGCCGCGGGATCCACTCTCTCACGCCTGCCTCCCTCCGGCTGCTCCCTTTCCCCCCTTCGCGTTCCGCCTCGCGTCGACCCATCTGGGCTGGGGCACGCGGCGACGATTCACTCGTCGGTCCAGGGACCCCCTGGGTTTCGAAACACTAACAGTTGGCGCGCCAGGTAGGGGCCTGCTGCGTGTTGACAAACAGCTTCCCGTCAAGCTCCAGATGGGCAGTCTCCAGCAACCTTTCCGGCCCGGGACAGTGCTCCGTTTCGGGAATCTTGAGTTCATGTCCCTCGACGGCAGCTACAACATGATACTCCTTCCCCCGCCGCGCGACAGCAACAATGGCGGTCGACAACCCGCTCGCCGGCGGGGAAATCGACGACGCCTTCCCCACGTGGTGGAAGGACGACATTCGGGCTTGTCCCGTCCCCTCTCCCGCCGACGGAGGAGGAGGCAGGGCAACCAAGGCCAAGCGGGAAGCGGCACCTCGTTGGCTGTCAAGCGAGTCGACGGCGCCGGCGCCCCAACGGAGGGCGCGTCGGGCATCGATCTCGCGTCTGAGACGAAGACGAGCGCCGCCTCTCCGCAACACGCCGATCTCAAGCAAACGCACGACGCCAGCACGCTCACGAAGGACTTGCTGGGCGTCACCCTCATACCTGAGACAACGGTGCAGTCAGTCCCAGACGCGACCTTGTCACCGCCCGTCGACCGAAAGGTACCGACCGATTCCCATCTCGCGTCTTTTGGATTCGGCCTCGACCCACCAAGCGACCCCGCTTCGGTGAGCACTCTCATAGAGACGAGTCCAAACCCTCTGGGGTATCGTGTGCGGTCACCCTGGGACCGACTGACGGCCGACTCGACCTATGAGCCCTCGGGGTCCGAGGAAGATGGCGAGCCCGACCTCTGTTGGGATTTCTCCGGACTTGGTAACCCCAGTGCCGTGCGGAACTTCATGACCGCATGTGACTACTGCCTTTCCGACTGTTCCGACGGCAGCCGCGGCCCCGACAACGAGGGCCGCGGCCCAAGTCGCGAATGTTTCCACGTCGATCTACGGGGTCCCGGCGAAGGCAACCATCTTGGTATGCCGGAAAACGGTGATCCCCCTAGGCCCGTGCCTCACATTGACATCCTTCGGGAGCTAGCTGTGGTCCCCGTCCCGGCGGGGGGTCCTGACCCACAACTCGAGCAAATCCGTGAGAGGCAGGCCAGGCTCGACGAGGGAGCAGGAACGCTTGTGCCGATCCGCCGGGACATCGGGCAGGAATGGGCGGTCCAACCCCTGGCCGGAGAAGCGCGTCATCTCCCCCAGGACATCCAGCACCGCATCACCGACGACGTCAGGGTGAGGCCGCCGCCGGATTCCAGCGGAGTCGGCCAGAACCTGGCTGCAGCGGCAATACTCCTCCGCGCGATGCCGGAGCCATCAACCACTGAGGGGCGACGTATCCAGGGAGAGCTCAAGAATTTCCTGGAGGACGTCGCGGTCCGACGGGCCGAAAGCTCTGCCTCCCGAAGGCAGGGGTTCCCCTCGGAACATCGCGCCGTGACTTCCCAATTCATGCGGGAAGCCTCGGTCCACTCCAGGCGCACGCGCCACACAACGCCTGCGGCCCCAGGTCGCCTCGGCAACGAGCACCATCATCACAGCGTTGGGCCCACCTCGACGACAGGGCGCACCGAGGCTACCACCCCAGGCGTGGGGGACGCTACGACAGCGGGGAGGATCGGAGTCCTTCGCCCGAACCACCCGGTCCACAGGCTTTCAGCCGCGCCGTACGACGGGCACCATTCCCGACCCGGTTCCGAACCCCGACTACTATCACAAAGTACTCAGGGGAGACGAGACCGGAACTGTGGCTCGCGGACTATCAGCTGGCCTGCCAACTGGGTGGAACGGACGATGATAACCTCATCATCCGCAACCTCCCCCTGTTCCTCTCCGACACCGCTCGAGCCTGGCTGGAGCACCTGCCCCCGGGGCAGATCTCCAACTGGGACGACCTGGTCCAAGCCTTCGCCAGCAATTTCCAGGGCACGTACGTGCACCCTGGAAACTCCTGGGATCTCCGAAGCTGCCGCCAGCAGCCGAGAGAGTCTCTCCGGGACTACATCCGGCGATTCTCGAAGCAGCGCACAGAGCTGCCCAACGTCACCGATTCAGATGTCATCGGCGCGTTCCTCGCCGGCACCACCTGCCGCGACCTGGTGAGCAAGCTGGGTCGCAAGACCCCCACCAGGGCGAGCGAGCTGATGGACATCGCCACCAAGTTCGCCTCTGGCCAGGAGGCGGTTGAGGCCATTTTCCGGAAGGACAAGCAGCCCTAGGGCCGCCCACCGGAAGATGCTCCCGAGGCGTCAACTCAGTGCGGCGCCAAGAAGAAAGACAAGAAGAAGTCGCAAGCGAAACGCGCCGCCGCCGACGCGGACCTTGTCGTCGCCACCGAGTACAAGAACCCTCGGAAACCTCCCGGAGGTGCCAACCTCTTCGACAAGATGCTCAAGTAGCCGTGCCCCTATCATCAGGGGCCCGTCAAGCACACCCTTGAGGAGTGTGCCATGCTTCGACGACACTTCCACAAGGCCGGGCCACCCGCGGAGGGTGGCAAGGCCCTCGACGACGCAAAGGAGGAAGATCACAAGGCAGGAGGGTTCCCCGAGGTCCACGACTGCTTCATGATCTATGGCGGGCAAGTGGCGAACTCCTCGACTCGGCACCGCAAGCAAGAGCGTCGGGAGGTCTGCTCGGTAAAGGTGGCGGCGCCAGTCTACCTAGACTGGTCCGACAAGCCCATCACCTTCGACCAGGCCGACCATCTAGACTACGTGCCGAGCCCGGGGAGATACCCACTCGTTGTCGACCCCATCATCGGTAACGTCAGGCTCACCAAGGTCCTCATGGACGGAGGCAGCGGCCTCAACATCATCTACGCCGAGACCCTCGGGCTCCTGCGGATTGATCTGTCCTCAGTCCGGACGGGCGCTGCGCCTTTCCACGGGATCGTCCCCGGGAAGCGCGTTCAACCCCTCGGACAGCTCGACCTACCCGTCTGCTTCGGGACGCCCTCCAACTTCCAAAAGGAGACCCTCACGTTCGAAGTGGTCGGGTTTCGAGGAACCTACCACGCAGTGCTGGGGAGGCCATGCTACGCCAAGTTCATTGTAAAGCCCAAAATCGGTAGAAATAATAATAATAATGAAATTGTCTACCAATAATAATTTTCTTCCTCACAAAGTAAAACTCTCAAAAAAAAAATCTAAATAAAAATTTATTAATCCCTTTGGCAATACAATATGTTTCTAAATTTGTTCTCTTAAGGATCTTATACACTGGAATTATCTTTCTTAAACTACATATTTTGTGGATACACATTAAGAAAACATTTGCATAAAAAGAGATGGTAAAAAAATAAATATCATAAGGTGTATTGTGCAAATTGGATTTCTTTTATTTTGCATCAAAGTTTAAATTCAAACTCAGATTTGAACTTGAAATTAAATAGAAATGCAAAATAGAAAAAGGGAAATAGTAAGAAAACTCGCACATGGGCTAATTTTGGCCTGCTCGGCCCACCTCTGTTTTATCCAGCCGGCCCACCTTACCCCCCTCGCGCGCGCACCGCTGACACTGTCGATCGGGCCCCGCTGCTCAGCTCCCCTCACGCGCTGGCGCTGACGCTGACTCACCGACTGGTGGGACCCTTCTGTCATCCTTATCCCTTCCCCCTTCCTCGCGATTTCAGTTCGCTCCGCGTCAACAACCCGTGCGCCATGCTCGGATCCCATCCGTGCGTCGCGGGTGGATCACGTCCTCAACTCCGATGACTTGGGGGATAAAAGCCGGGCGCGCCCACGACCTCCCCTCCTCGATCCCTCATGCGTGTTGCCACTGTTGATTCCGCCGTGCCGCGGGAATGTGGGTGGTGTGGTCCGCCGTGAGTGAAGCGCGTCACCAGGGGTCGCTTGTCCTAGGCAAGGTGGCTTGGGGCTTCGTTGCGTTCGCCGTGATCTGCGTATGGTCACCCTGGGCACTTGCGTGGTCGGGCGGGTGGCTAATTCCTCGCCGGAGGCTTCCTCACGGTCCTAATCCGCCGTGCGCCGTGGGCAGGATGCTACATCGCATGAATCACGGTACGAACTCCTCCCACGTATTCGATTACGTCTCTATCACGCGTAGCACCTGTCGGGTCGGAGTTTAGGGCACGATTGCGCAACGGGCGGAATCGGCAGCAATGGCGCCGCCGCGAATGCTGTCCTTGCCGCCGCCACGTTCAGTCGCCGGTAGGCGTGGTCGTTCTCGGCCGCGGATCTGGCCACGAACGGCTCAGATTCAACCGCGCACTCCCCCTTCCGCAATGATGCCCTCGACCGTTGATCTGCACGTGAACGCTTCAGATTAAAAATCATGCATCGATTCAAGTATTTGGATCCGGACCGTAGAATCTGATCGGACGGTTTGGGATGAGCGCGGAGAATAACACACCTAGATCTAATCGTGGCCACTGACGCTTGATCGGATGGCTGTTGTCGCTTGATACCCTTTCGGCCGAGTGAAAGTGCATAAGAGCCCCTGAAACCTTTACAAATTAACCCGCCGTCCACCTCTGTAGTGCCCTGAGTCATATGAAATGTTACCCCGGGGCCCCTGCTTTCTTGATTAATTGAGGCGCAGTCCAAGGGAATAGAAAATCCAGTAAAATGATTTAGAAAATGATTTTTAGTGTTAAAATAAATCCAGAAACTTATTTAATTCATAACTAATTCATTTTAGCTCCAAATTGAACCATTCCAGTTTCTAAAATTTTGTAATAATATTCTTCATCATTTAGTGCCTCTGTTTTGTCATGAAAACAATTAGAAATTTAATCTCTCACTTAATCCATTTTAAACACCTAAAACCTTTGAAAATTCATAACTTAAAATCTATAACTCCAAAATTAATAATTCTTTTTCCTGTGATCTTATTTTAATATGTAGATTATTAATATGTATTTTGCATATATGTTTGGTGTAATGTTAATTTTGCCTATACCCTGTATGTTTGTATTGCTACGACTAGCAGTGAGGTCACGAGGATCTGAAGAATCATCCTGATACCTGGAATCTCAAGGCCCAGGCAAGTTGTGCCCTTGATCACTTCTTTTCACCTACTCATGTTCTGATTAATCATAATGATCTGCATAGGTTAATTTTGATGGGACCCAATAGGTTACCCTAGTTTGTCTATCTTTATACCTTGTTTACCACTGAACTTTCTGGGTAGTACTTGCTAGTGCTATATGTGGTTTTGGGTATGGAGATACACTGTTCATGGTTACACTTTTGTTATCAGATGTTATTTATTGTTCATGATGAGATCATTATGTTAATTGGAACATGGAGAACCACCCGGGAAAACAGTGCTACCACGAGGGTGGAATGGGACGCCCTTGGCTGATTAATTAGGAAAGCTAGTGGAAGACTACCTTACCCGAAAGGGGCAAGGGCAGTAGGGGAGAGGTCAGTGTAGGGAGGCCCTCGGGAGGATTTTGCTGCGATGGCGGTCCTGCAAGGGATTCCTGCACTGGATCTTCCTATAAACTGTAGCGGGTTTTCGGAAGCTAGTGGAACTTTGTAAAGGCCTCGTAGTGGATCCCTAGCCATTCACCTCGGAAGTGTCTAAGGGCTTTGCAAACCCTGGCGACATGGGATACACGACTTGTGGGTAAAGATGCGCAACCTCTGCAGAGTGTAAAACTGGTATACTAGCCGTGCTCACGGTCATGAGCAGCTCGGACACTCACATGATTAATTTATGGAACTAAATTCAATTTGTTATATGCATTGCATTGCAGGTGGTGTTGTTACTTTTGATCTATTACTTAATTGGGTTTGGTATTTACTTATACTTAGTAACTGCTAATAAAATTTTGACCAACTTTAAAAGCAATGCTCAGCTCTAACCATCTTCTTTGGTAAGCCTTACACTTCACGTGAGCTCCCACCTTTGGCGAGTTCATGCACATTATTCCCCACAACTTGTTGAGCGATGAACGTATGTGAGCTCACTCTTGCTGTCTCACATACACCACAGGTCAAGACCAGGTACTGCAGGATGATGCTCATGGAGGATGCCGTGATGAGTTCGTGAGTGGTCTAGGTCGTCGTCTCCCAGTCAACTTTGGGTTGCTGGACCGTTGTCTCCTTATAATGTAATTATTTATTTTGTATAGAACTCCTGTTATATGTAAAGATGTGACATTCGATCCTGTGCCACTATACATCATATGTATGAGACTTGGTCCCAGCATACCTGGTGTTTATGTTAACCCCGGGTTTTGGACCCCTAAAATCCGGGTGTTACAGAAGTGGTATCAGAGGAATGTTGACTGTAGGACGAAACCTAGATAGAACTGGACAACCATTGTCTACTTACCTTTGTTACTCTGATCTTTTCTAAACTTTTCTTAATCCTTTCTCATCTAATTCCGCTTTACTCTGATTACTCTTATCTTTTTATTTCTAAATACAAATGTGGATTTCACACTTTGAAATCCTATGCCTAAAGTGATTTTAGGAATAGGAGACCTAATCTTAGGAACAAAATCAAAACTATTTTTATAAATATTTGTATGACTTGAATATTTGTTCTTATGATATTTGTCTGATTTGGATCTTTGATTGAGTGTGATGGATTGTGGAGTGATGTCCACAATTACATCTGCATATACATATAGGAAAAAAAACGCTCATCAAGATAACTGGACAAACTAGATTATTCCTCATTAAAGTATCTAGCCTAACAATATCCATCTCATCTAAAAAGATTCTATCCTACACTCATAGATCCATCTCATCTCAAAAGATCATAACTTATCCTAATTAAAATATATTTAACTTAATAAGTCCATCTTGGCTTAAAAGATTCTCCCCTATCTTAATAGATTCATCTCATCTTAAAGAAATTCTATCCTACACTCATAGATCTATCTTATCTCAAAAGGTCTTAACTTATCCTAATGTATCTAGATCCATCTTATCTTAAGAGGTTTTCTCTTAATAAATTTATCTTATCTTGAAGGATTCATCTTATCCTAACCACTTTACTTATCCCATCTTGATAGAACTAACTGACCTTAAAAGACTTTATCTTATCCTTATGGATCCATCATATCCTAATAGGCATACTTATCCACCCTAGTTTAAACAACCATGATCTAATGCAAACTAATTAGATCATATCTAGTCAAACTAGTCATACCAATCTAATCTAGATCTCATCTAACCTATTATGATCTAATCTAATGTGGTCCACTAAATCAGATTAGTGATACTGGTAGAAGAAATTAGACCCTACTAGCCATGTATTAACCTAACCTAGAGCCATGATGAATGGTATAACCTTTCTATTCCCACCTAATAACAAACAAACTTTTAACCTACATCCTGTAGTCCATCTCACCCATATATACCTCTCATCTTGACAGATTCTATCCTACCCTTGGATATTCACCTTATATGATTGGTTACCCCAATCTGGACATAAAACAAAGATTAAGCCCTACTAAAGAATCTTCAGATTATAACCAGCCTCTAGCTTATTCATTCCGCTTATTGAATGATTTCCCTTGCAAAACTATTACCATATGCTTCTAACTTTCATGGTCAATACCAGGAAAGGAAAGATTATCACGTAACAACAAACAGAAAATGAATCCTCCAAATCCTCCACCTGTTGAAATCGATCAAGTGGTTGCTACCCAAAGACTGGTAATACAACAGTTAACAGACCTGGTGACCGAGATGCAGAATCAGATAAGACAACAACGCGAGGAAATACGTCAGGCCCGCCAAGAAATAAGACAAGCACGGTTGGAGAGACAACAACAACAACCACCACCACCAGCTTCACCAAGCTACATAGATATAAATTATGATGATTTGTAAGGTCTAGATGTTACTTTAGTTAGTAGATGATATGATATTATTCTAGAAGGAACAATAAGGTCTATTGACCCTATGTTTTGTTAAAGAATCATACCTCATGCTGAGATTTCTTTGTTTGTGCATATGTTCCGAAGAACAATATGAGTATACATCCCTTTTTCTTACAAATCTCGAGGACGAGATTATTTTTAAGGGGGGTAGGATTTGTAAAGCCCAAAATCGGTAGAAATAATAATAATAATGAAATTGTCTACCAATAATAATTTTCTTCCTCACAAAGTAAAACTCTCAAAAAAAAATCTAAATAAAAATTTATTAATCCCTTTGGCAATACAATATGTTTCTAAATTTGTTCTCTTAAGGATCTTATACACTGGAATTATCTTTCTTAAACTACATATTTTGTGGATACACATTAAGAAAACATTTGCATAAAAAGAGATGGTAAAAAAATAAATATCATAAGGTGTATTGTGCAAACTGGATTTCTTTTATTTTGCATCAAAGTTTAAATTCAAACTCAGATTTGAACTTGAAATTAAATAGAAATGCAAAATAGAAAAAGGGAAATAGTAAGAAAACTCGCACATGGGCTAATTTTGGCCTGCTCGGCCCACCTCTGTTTTATCCAGCCGGCCCACCTTACCCCCCTCGCGCGCGCACCGCTGACACTGTCGATCGGGCCCCGCTGCTCAGCTCCCCTCACGCGCTGGCGCTGACTCACCGACTGGTGGGACCCTTCTGTCATCCTTATCCCTTCCCCCTTCCTCGCGATTTCAGTTCGCTCCGCGTCAACAACCCGTGCGCCATGCTCGGATCCCATCCGTGCGTCGCGGGTGGATCACGTCCTCAACTCAGATGACTTGGGGGATAAAAGCCGGGCGCGCCCACGACCTCCCCTCCTCGATCCCTCATGCGTGTTGCCACTGTTGATTCCGCCGTGCCGCGGGAATGTGGGTGGTGTGGTCCGCCGTGAGTGAAGCGCGTCACCAGGGGTCGCTTGTCCTAGGCAAGGTGGCTTGGGGCTTCGTTGCGTTCGCCGTGATCTGCGTATGGTCACCCTGGGCGCTTGCGTGGTCGGGCGGGTGGCTAATTCCTCGCCGGAGGCTTCCTCACGGTCCTAATCCGCCGTGCGCCGTGGGCAGGATGCTACATCGCATGAATCACGGTACGAACTCCTCCCACGTATTCGATTACGTCTCTATCACACGTAGCACCTGTCGGGTCGGAGTTTAGGGCACGATTGCGCAACAGGCGGAATCGGCAGCAATGGCGCCGCCGCGAATGCTGTCCTTGCCGCCGCCACGTTCAGTCGCCGGTAGGCGTGGTCGTTCTCGGCCGCGGATCTGGCCACGAACGGCTCAGATTCAACCGCGCACTCCCCCTTCCGCAATGATGCCCTCGACCGTTGATCTGCACGTGAACGCTTCAGATTAAAAATCATGCATCGATTCAAGTATTTGGATCCGGACCGTAGAATCTGATCGGACGGTTTGGGATGAGCGTGGAGAATAACACACCTAGATCTAATCGTGGCCACTGACGCTTGATCGGATGGCTGTTGTCGCTTGATACCCTTTCGGCCGAGTGAAAGTGCATAAGAGCCCCTGAAACCTTTACAAATTAACCCGCCGTCCACCTCTGTAGTGCCCTGAGTCATATGAAATGTTACCCCGGGGCCCCTGCTTTCTTGATTAATTGAGGCGCAGTCCAAGGGAATAGAAAATCCAGTAAAATGATTTAGAAAATGATTTTTAGTGTTAAAATAAATCCAAAAACTTATTTAATTCATAACTAATTCATTTTAGCTCCAAATTGAACCATTCCAGTTTCTAAAATTTTGTAATAATATTCTTCATCATTTAGTGCCTCTGTTTTGTCATGAAAACAATTAGAAATTTAATCTCTCACTTAATCCATTTTAAACACCTAAAACCTTTGAAAATTCATAACTTAAAATCTATAACTCCAAAATTAATAATTCTTTTTCCTGTGATCTTATTTTAATATGTAGATTATTAATATGTATTTTGCATATATGTTTGGTGTAATGTTAATTTTGCCTATACCCTGTATGTTTGTATTGCTACGACTAGCAGTGAGGTCACGAGGATCTGAAGAATCATCCTGATACCTGGAATCTCAAGGCCCAGGCAAGTTGTGCCCTTGATCACTTCTTTTCACCTACTCATGTTCTGATTAATCATAATGATCTGCATAGGTTAATTGTAACACCCGGATTTTAGGGGTCCAAAACCCGGGGTTAACAAAAACACCAGGTATGCTGGGACCAAGTCTCACACATATGATGTATAGTGGCACAGGATCGAATGTCACAACTTTATATATAACAGGAGTTCTATACAAAATAAATAATTACATTATAAGGAGACAACGGTCCAGCAACCCAAAGTTGACTGGGAGACGACGACCTAGACCTCTCACGAACTCATCGCAGCATCCTCCATGAGCATCATCCTGCAGTACCTGGTCTTGACCTGTGGTGTATGTGAGACAGCAAGAGTGAGCTCACATACGTTCATCGCTCAACAAGTTGTGGGGAATAATGTGCATGAACTCGCCAAAGGTGGGAGCTCACGTGAAGTGTAAGGCTTACCAAAGAAGAGGTTTAGAGCTGAGCATTGCTTTTAAAGTTGGTCAAAATTTTATTAGCAGTTACTAAGTATAAGTAAATACCAACCCAATTAAATAGTAGAACAAAAAGTAACAACTTCACCTGCGATGCAATGCATATGACAAATTGAATTTAGTTCCATAGATTAATCATGTGAGGGTCCGAGCTGCTCATGACCGTGAGCACGGCTAGTATACCAGTTTTACACTCTGCAGAGGTTGCGCATCTTTACCCACAAGTCGTGTATCCCATGTCGCCAGGGTTTGCAAAGCCCTTAGACACTTCCGAGGTGAATGGCTAGGGATCCACTACGAGGCCTTTACAAAGTTCCACTAGCTTCCGAAAAACCCGCTACAGTTTATAGGAAGATCCAGTGCAGGAATCCCTTGCAGGACCGCCATCGCAGCAAAATCCTCCCGAGGGCCTCCCTACACTGACCTCTCCCCTACTGCCCTTGCCCCTTTCGGGTAAGGTAGTCTTCCACTAGCTTTCCTAATTAATCAGCCAAGGGCATCCCATACTACCCTTGTGGTAGCACTGTTTTCCCGGGTGGTCGCTCCATGTTCCAATTAACATAATGATCTTAACATGAACAATAAATAACAACTGATAACAAAAAGTGTAATCATGAATAATGTATCTCCATACCCAAAACCACATATAGCACTAGCAAGTACTACCCAGAAAGATCAGTGGTAAACAAGGTATAAAGATAGACAAACTAGGGTAACCTATTGGGTCCCATCAAAATTAACCTATGCAGATCATTATAATTAATCAGAACATGGCTGGGTAAAAAGAAGTGATCAAGGGCACAACTTGCCTGGGCCTTGAGATTCCAGGTACCAGGATGATCTTCAGGTGACTCGTGTCCTCACTGCTAGTCGTAGCAATACAAACATACATGGTATAGGCAAAATTAACATTACACCAAACATAAGAACAAAATACTCATTAATAATATACATATTAAAATAAGATCATAGGAACAGGAATCATTAATTTTGGAGTTGTAGAATTCAAGTTATGATTTTCCTAAGGTTTAAGGTGATTATGATATGATTAAATGATAAATAAATTTTCTGACAGAGTTCATGTCAAAACAGTGATTCTAAATGGTAGAGAATATTATTACAAAATTTTAGGAATTGGAATGACTCAATTTGGAGCTAAAATGAATTTTCTATGAATTATCTAAGTTCTAGCAATTATTTTTGTATTAAAAATACATTTTCTAATTCATTTACTCATTTTAAAACAGCAGTGGACTGGGCCTCAATTTCTGTGAAGTGCAGGGGGCTCGGGGTAAGTTTTCCGTGACACAGTGAATAGTAACAGATGGACGGCGGGTTTATTTCCCGGAAACCTCGAGGACTCTTTAACAAAATGACCCGCGAAGGGGTACGGTGCAATCTGGGCCGTTGGATTAGACACCGAGCGCCCAGATTAAATCCGGAGGGCGTCGAAGCGGTACGCAATAACAGCCGTCGGATCCGAGATCAACGGCACAGATTTAATTTTGTCCAGAGCCACCCGATCCATCCGATCGGATATCAACGGCTGACGCGAAACCTACCAAAACGTTACCCGCCTTCTAATCCTGGCCATCCGTCTCCGCATCAACGGCCCCGGTGTCTCCCCCAATTCCTCGCCGAGCGACGGTGGCGCCGCCCACCAACCGCGGCGGAGCCATTGCCGGAGCAACGCAATCCAACGTTCCAGTGCCCTAAAGCTCAATTAAAAGCTGCTACACGGTGCCGAGGGGATGGCGAACTCACCGGAGTAGTGTATTCCACGGATTGTCGGTCAGGTGTCGTCGGCCACGGCGAGGAGCGGACCCGCGGTGGTGCTCGAAGTGCGACGAGCGATTGCTCGAGTCCTGGCGGCGTTCGACTCGAATTGATGGCACACACGGCTTCCCCAGGTGAATGCGACACTCCCCGACCCGATTTCAAGAGCTGAGACCCTCCAACCACGACGTTCCACGGCGGCGGCGCTCCTCTCTCTTCTCTCTGCGCTCGGTGATGGTGGATGATACGGACGCAAAGGAACGGCCCTGGTCTTATATAGCTACGGGGTTCCGAGTCCAGGGGAAGCCTGCCCGGTCGGACTCCGCTGGACGGCGAGGTTACCAGCGAGGAAGTCGCGCGCGATCGTTGCGGCGAGCTCGGCGAAGCTGTTGAAGACGACCCGACGTGCGGGCCCCGCGGATCAGCGAAAGAAGCAGGGAGGAGTGAGCGCGGGCGTGGGAGGCCGACGAGTGGGGTCCGCGAGACAGTGACCAGGCGTGTGCGCGGGAGAGGCTAAGGCGTGGCTGACACGGTGGTCCCACCTGTCGGCGCCAAGAATCGGAGTTGGGCCGCGCGGGTGAGGTTTAAGTGGGCCGAAATGGTGGCCGCCGGCCCATGAAGGCATAGTGTTCCTTTTTCTTTTTATTTCCTATTTTCTTTTCTCCATTTTCAAATCCAATTTGAATTCAAATTTCAAAATCAAATTCTTTGGTAAATTCTCCTCAGATTGAAAGTATAATTTGTAAACTCTAGTCTTACTTTTATTTATACTTTTTATTTTGTATATACTTTCCTTTTCTTCTTATTTTAAAAACCCAAATTCCAATTCAAATCAAACCAAGTTTTAAATTCTAGATTTCAAATTTATGCACAAGTTTAACTTTCACATGATGCACAATTACTACATAATGTTTCTTTATTTATTTTATTATGATCATTTACCTTTGAAAAGGGTGAGCTATAAAGTTTAATCACTTATAAATGGTACTTTGCTCAAATTTCTTCTACCAATCCCAAATTCAGAATTTGGGTGTTACAAATCCTACCCCCCTTAAAAATAATCTCGTCCTCGAGATTTGTAAGAAAAGGATATATGTTCATATGGTTTCAACACATATGCATAAACAAAATCTCGGCATGATGCATATCTTATTAGCAAAACACAGGGTCCAATGAACCTTATTATTATTACTAAAATAGGAAAATACTACTAATAGCTAAACTAATATTTAGGTCTTACAAATAGTAATATATATATATGTATTTATATTTATGTTTATCTCTCTATTCTTGTTGCTCGTTGACTTCTTCACCGACTACTTCATCTTCAACCGGCTCTTCTTCTTGAATTTCAAGTTTACTGGGTTCAGCTTCTACTTCTGTATGATGGGCATATCCCCGGTTGATGGATAGGGGCTGACTCTTTCCTGCCGAGGCTTGTCCTTGCTTCATCGGAGCCGGTGTAGTGTAGGCAGCTCTGTTGGGACAGTAGTTGGCATAGTGTCCCGGTTGTCCACATTTGAAGCATGTCCTGATGGCGGTTGTGTTGGGAGCAATGGATCCCACTGGAGTGCTTGCTTTTGGAGGAGCAGTTGGTGTCTGTTGGGTTTGTTGTCCAGAACTGCCACTAGCTGGTGTACTTGGAGTGGTAGTATAGCGAGGACGGGAACTACTTCCAGCCTGCCCTTGGTTGACAGCCTTTCTTTTCTCTCCAAATATACTCCTCTTGTTTTCTACAGCAATAGCTTTGTCAAGTAGCCTTTGGAAGGATGGGAATGTGTGCGACACCAGTTGATATTGCAAGGGTCCAATCAAACCATCCAGAAAGAGCTCCTGCTTTTGCTCATCATCCTCAACGTCTCTGGGAGCATATCGAGATAACTGGATGAATTTGTCTCTATATTCACTTACGGACATACTTCCTTGCTTGAGGGAGAGGAACTCCTTTCTCTTAATCTTCATGAGTCCAGCAGGAATATGGTAATTCCTGAATTGTGTGGAGAATTCTTCCCAGGTAATTGTATCGGCAGCAGCATGAGCTGCACAGTATGCATCCCACCAATCCGCAGCGGGGCCAGCAAGACGACCCGATGCATAGAGTACCTTCTCTCGATCCGAGCACTGGGCTATGTTGAGCATCTTCTCGATGGACTTTAACCAGTCATCTGCTTGCAGTGGATCTGCGGAGTTGGAGAAGGTTGGTGGTTTGTGGCTCATGAATTCCCGGTGCTTGTCCCGGGGTGGAACTGGTGGTGGAGGTGGAGGCAATGGCATTTGTTGTTGTTGCTGCTGTTGTTGAAGTTGTTGCTGCAGCTGCTGTTGTTGTACCCTCCTTTCCTGGCGTATCTCTTCCCGTTCTTGACGCATTTCCCGACGTGCATCCTCTCTTTCCTGGTGCATTTCTTGGCGTTCTTGCTGCATTTGGGTGCGCATATCTGCCATGGTGTCCGCCATTTGCTGCATCATTCTCATTTGAGCTGCGACGAGTGGATCGACTCCGCCTGGTGGGGGATTAGGAGGATTCATTGCTGCTGACTGCGGTTGGGGTTGTTGATTAGCAGGTAAATCAATTCCACCACCCCGCCTGGTATTGACCATCTAAGTTAGAAGCATATGGTAAGATAGCTTTGCAAGGGAATCATTTAATAGACAGAATGAATAAACTAATAGTTGGTTATGTACTGGAATTTCTTTGGCAGGGCTGGGCCAGATATTCTATGTCAAGACTAGGGTAATTAGTTGTACGAGGTGAATGTCCAAAGGTAAGATAGAATATGTTAAGATGAGATTGATACGGAATACTACATATATTTTTCTAAGGGGATAATCTAGTTTGTCTAGCTATCTTACAATTGCTATTCTTTATACCTAGATGTATATGCAGATGTAATTGTGGACATTACTCCACAACCCATCACACTCAATCAAGGATCCAAATCAGACAAGTATCATAAGAACAAAACATTCAAATACATAAACACTTATAAAAATAGTTTTGTTTTTGTTCCTAGGATTAGGTCTCCTATTCTTAAAGTCACTTTAGGCACAGGATTTCAAAGTGTGAAATCCACATTTGTCTTTAGAAAGAAAAGATAAGAATAATCAGAGTAGAGCGGAAATAGATGAGAAAAGATTGAGATAAGTTTAGAAAAGAATCAGAGTAGCAGAGGTAAGTAATATAAGGGTTGCCCAGTTCTATCTAGGTTTCGTCCTACAGTCAACATTCCTCTGATACCACTTCTGTAACACCCGGATTTTAGGGGTCCAAAACCCGGGGTTAACAAAAACACCAGGTATGCTGGGACCAAGTCTCACACATATGATGTATAGTGGCACAGGATCGAATGTCACAACTTTATATATAACAGGAGTTCTATACAAAATAAATAATTACATTATAAGGAGACAACGGTCCAGCAACCCAAAGTTGACTGGGAGACGACGACCTAGACCTCTCACGAACTCATCGCAGCATCCTCCATGAGCATCATCCTGCAGTACCTGGTCTTGACCTGTGGTGTATGTGAGACAGCAAGAGTGAGCTCACATACGTTCATCGCTCAACAAGTTGTGGGGAATAATGTGCATGAACTCGCCAAAGGTGGGAGCTCACGTGAAGTGTAAGGCTTACCAAAGAAGAGGTTTAGAGCTGAGCATTGCTTTTAAAGTTGGTCAAAATTTTATTAGCAGTTACTAAGTATAAGTAAATACCAACCCAATTAAATAGTAGAACAAAAAGTAACAACTTCACCTGCGATGCAATGCATATGACAAATTGAATTTAGTTCCATAGATTAATCATGTGAGGGTCCGAGCTGCTCATGACCGTGAGCACGGCTAGTATACCAGTTTTACACTCTGCAGAGGTTGCGCATCTTTACCCACAAGTCGTGTATCCCATGTCGCCAGGGTTTGCAAAGCCCTTAGACACTTCCGAGGTGAATGGCTAGGGATCCACTACGAGGCCTTTACAAAGTTCCACTAGCTTCCGAAAAACCCGCTACAGTTTATAGGAAGATCCAGTGCAGGAATCCCTTGCAGGACCGCCATCGCAGCAAAATCCTCCCGAGGGCCTCCCTACACTGACCTCTCCCCTACTGCCCTTGCCCCTTTCGGGTAAGGTAGTCTTCCACTAGCTTTCCTAATTAATCAGCCAAGGGCATCCCATACTACCCTTGTGGTAGCACTGTTTTCCCGGGTGGTCGCTCCATGTTCCAATTAACATAATGATCTTAACATGAACAATAAATAACAACTGATAACAAAAAGTGTAATCATGAATAATGTATCTCCATACCCAAAACCACATATAGCACTAGCAAGTACTACCCAGAAAGATCAGTGGTAAACAAGGTATAAAGATAGACAAACTAGGGTAACCTATTGGGTCCCATCAAAATTAACCTATGCAGATCATTATAATTAATCAGAACATGGCTGGGTAAAAAGAAGTGATCAAGGGCACAACTTGCCTGGGCCTTGAGATTCCAGGTACCAGGATGATCTTCAGGTGACTCGTGTCCTCACTGCTAGTCGTAGCAATACAAACATACATGGTATAGGCAAAATTAACATTACACCAAACATAAGAACAAAATACTCATTAATAATATACATATTAAAATAAGATCATAGGAACAGGAATCATTAATTTTGGAGTTGTAGAATTCAAGTTATGATTTTCCTAAGGTTTAAGGTGATTATGATATGATTAAATGATAAATAAATTTTCTGACAGAGTTCATGTCAAAACAGTGATTCTAAATGGTAGAGAATATTATTACAAAATTTTAGGAATTGGAATGACTCAATTTGGAGCTAAAATGAATTTTCTATGAATTATCTAAGTTCTAGCAATTATTTTTGTATTAAAAATACATTTTCTAATTCATTTACTCATTTTAAAACAGCAGTGGACTGGGCCTCAATTTCTGTGAAGTGCAGGGGGCTCGGGGTAAGTTTTCCGTGACACAGTGAATAGTAACAGGTGGACGGCGGGTTTATTTCCCGGAAACCTCGAGGACTCTTTAACAAAATGACCCGCGAAGGGGTACGGTGCAATCTGGGCCGTTGGATTAGACACCGAGCGCCCAGATTAAATCCGGAGGGCGCCGAAGCGGTACGCAATAACAGCCGTCGGATCCGAGATCAACGGCACAGATTTAATTTTGTCCAGAGCCACCCGATCCATCCGATCGGATATCAACGGCTGACGCGAAACCTACCAAAACGTTACCCGCCTTCTAATCCTGGCCATCCGTCTCCGCATCAACGGCCCCGGTGTCTCCCCCAATTCCTCGCCGAGCGACGGTGGCGCCGCCCACCAACCGCGGCGGAGCCATTGCCGGAGCAACGCAATCCAACGTTCCAGTGCCCTAAAGCTCAATTAAAAGCTGCTACACGGTGCCGAGGGGATGGCGAACTCACCGGAGTAGTTTATTCCACGGATTGTCGGTCAGGTGTCGTCGGCCACGGCGAGGAGCGGACCCGCGGTGGTGCTCGAAGTGCGACGAGCGATTGCTCGAGTCCTGGCGGCGTTCGACTCGAATTGATGGCACACACGGCTTCCCCAGGTGAATGCGACACTCCCCGACCCGATTTCAAGAGCTGAGACCCTCCAACCACGACGTTCCACGGCGGCGGCGCTCCTCTCTCTTCTCTCTGCGCTCGGTGATGGTGGATGATACGGACGCAAAGGAACGGCCCTGGTCTTATATAGCTACGAGGTTCCGAGTCCAGGGGAAGCCTGCCCGGTCGGACTCCGCTGGACGGCGAGGTTACCGGCGAGGAAGTCGCGCGCGATCGTTGCGGCGAGCTCGGCGAAGCTGTTGAAGACGACCCGACGTGCGGGCCCCGCGGATCAGCGAAAGAAGCAGGGAGGAGTGAGCGCGGGCGTGGGAGGCCGACGAGTGGGGTCCGCGAGACAGTGACCAGGCGTGTGCGCGGGAGAGGCTAAGGCGTGGCTGACACGGTGGTCCCACCTGTCGGCGCCAAGAATCGGAGTTGGGCCGCGCGGGTGAGGTTTAAGTGGGCCGAAATGGTGGCCGCCGGCCCATGAAGGCATAGTGTTCCTTTTTCTTTTTATTTCCTATTTTCTTTTCTCCATTTTCAAATCCAATTTGAATTCAAATTTCAAAATCAAATTCTTTGGTAAATTCTCCTCAGATTGAAAGTATAATTTGTAAACTCTAGTCTTACTTTTATTTATACTTTTTATTTTGTATATACTTTCCTTTTCTTCTTATTTTAAAAACCCAAATTCCAATTCAAATCAAACCAAGTTTTAAATTCTAGATTTCAAATTTATGCACAAGTTTAACTTTCACATGATGCACAATTACTACATAATGTTTCTTTATTTATTTTATTATGATCATTTACCTTTGAAAAGGGTGAGCTATAAAGTTTAATCACTTATAAATGGTACTTTGCTCAAATTTCTTCTACCAATCCCAAATTCAGAATTTGGGTGTTACATTAATTTTGATGGGACCCAATAGGTTACCCTAGTTTGTCTATCTTTATACCTTGTTTACCACTGAACTTTCTGGGTAGTACTTGCTAGTGCTATATGTGGTTTTGGGTATGGAGATACACTGTTCATGGTTACACTTTTGTTATCAGATGTTATTTATTGTTCATGATGAGATCATTATGTTAATTGGAACATGGAGAACCACCCGGGAAAACAGTGCTACCACGAGGGTGGAATGGGACGCCCTTGGCTGATTAATTAGGAAAGCTAGTGGAAGACTACCTTACCCGAAAGGGGCAAGGGCAGTAGGGGAGAGGTCAGTGTAGGGAGGCCCTCGGGAGGATTTTGCTGCGATGGCGGTCCTGCAAGGGATTCCTGCACTGGATCTTCCTATAAACTGTAGCGGGTTTTCGGAAGCTAGTGGAACTTTGTAAAGGCCTCGTAGTGGATCCCTAGCCATTCACCTCGGAAGTGTCTAAGGGCTTTGCAAACCCTGGCGACATGGGATACACGACTTGTGGGTAAAGATGCGCAACCTCTGCAGAGTGTAAAACTGGTATACTAGCCGTGCTCACGGTCATGAGCAGCTCGGACACTCACATGATTAATTTATGGAACTAAATTCAATTTGTTATATGCATTGCATTGCAGGTGGTGTTGTTACTTTTGATCTATTACTTAATTGGGTTTGGTATTTACTTATACTTAGTAACTGCTAATAAAATTTTGACCAACTTTAAAAGCAATGCTCAGCTCTAACCATCTTCTTTGGTAAGCCTTACACTTCACGTGAGCTCCC
Organism: Zea luxurians; assembly: GCA_029449295.1. NCBI lineage: Eukaryota > Viridiplantae > Streptophyta > Magnoliopsida > Poales > Poaceae > Zea > Zea luxurians. Next base: position 11,400,809 of record JAOPSE010000012.1, read on the forward strand.
ACCTTTGGCGAGTTCATGCACATTATTCCCCACAACTTGTTGAGCGATGAACGTATGTGAGCTCACTCTTGCTGTCTCACATACACCACAGGTCAAGACCAGGTACTGCAGGATGATGCTCATGGAGGATGCCGTGATGAGTTCGTGAGTGGTCTAGGTCGTCGTCTCCCAGTCAACTTTGGGTTGCTGGACCGTTGTCTCCTTATAATGTAATTATTTATTTTGTATAGAACTCCTGTTATATGTAAAGATGTGACATTCGATCCTGTGCCACTATACATCATATGTATGAGACTTGGTCCCAGCATACCTGGTGTTTATGTTAACCCCGGGTTTTGGACCCCTAAAATCCGGGTGTTACATTCATGGCTGTCCCCAACTACACCTACCTCAAGCTCAAGATGCCGGGCCCCAACGGGGTCATCACCGTCGGGCCCACGTACCGACACACGTACGAATGCGATGTGGAGTGCGTGGAGTACGCCGAGGCCCTCGCTGAATCCGAGGCCCTCACCGCTGACCTGGAGAGCCTCTCTAGGGAGGCACCCGACGTGAAGCGCCACGCCGGCAACTTCGAACCAGCGGAGACGGTCAAGTCCGTCCCTCTCGACCCCTGCAACGACGCCTCCAAGCAGATCCGGATCAGTTCCAAGCTCGACCCCAAATAGGAAGCAGTGCTCGTCGACTTTCTCCGCGCGAACGCCGACGTTTTTCGCGTGGAGTCCCTCGGACATGCCCGACATACCGAGGGAAGTCGCCGAGCACTCTCTGGATATTTGAGCTGGGGCCCGACCCGTGAAGCAACCTCTGCGCCGATTCGACGAAGAAAAGCGCAGAGCCATAGGCAAGGAGATCCACAAGCTACTGGCGGCACGGTTCATCAAAGAGGTATTCCATCCCGAATGGCTTGCCAACCCTATGCTTGTGAGAAAGAAAGGGGGGAAATGGCGGATGTGTGTAGACTACACTGGTCTAAACAAAGCATGTCCGAAGGTTCCCTACCCTCTGCCTCGCATCGATCAGATCGTGGATTCCACTGCTGGGTGTGAAACCCTGTCTTTCCTTGATGCCTACTCAGGGTATCACCAGATCAGGATGAAAGAGTCCGACCAGCTCGCGACTTCATTCATCACACCCTTCGGCATGTACTGCTATGTTACAATGTCGTTTGGTTTGAGGAATGCGGGGCAACGTACCAGCGATGCATGAACCATGTGTTTGGCGAACACATCGGCCGAACGGTCGAGGCCTACATCGATGACATCATAGTCAAGACGAGGAAGGCCTCCGACCTCCTTTCCGACCTTGAAGCGACATTCCGATGTCTCAAGGCGAAAGGCATGAAGCTTAATCCCGAAAAGTGTGTCTTCGGAGTCCCCCGAGGCATGCTCTTGGGGTTCATCGTCTTCGAGCGGGGCATCGAAGCCAACCCGAAGAAGATTGCAGCCATCACCAGCATGGGGCCAATCAAGGACTTGAAAGGCGTACAGAGGGTCATGGGATGTCTCGCGGCTCTGAGCCGCTTCATCTCCCGCCTCGGCGAAAGAGGTCTGCCTCTGTACCACCTCTTAAGGAAAGCTGAGTGCTTCGCTTGGACTCCTGAGGCCGAGGAAGCCCTCGGGAACCTGAAGGCGCTCCTCACGAATGCGCCCATCTTGGTGCCCCCCGCTGCCGGAGAAGCCCTCTTGATCTACGTCGCCGCAACCACCCAGGTGGTTAGCGCCGCGATCGTGGTTGAGAGACGAGAAGAAGGGCATGCATTGCCCGTCCAGAGGCCAGTCTACTTCATCAGTGAGGTATTGTCCGAGACCAAGATCCGCTACCCACAAATCCAGAAGTTGCTGTACGCGGTGATCCTGACACGGCGGAAGTTGCGACACTACTTCGAGTCTCATCCGGTGACTGTGGTGTCATCCTTCCCCCTGGAAGAGATCATCCAGTCCCGAGAGGCCTCGGGTAGAATTGCGAAGTGGGCGGTGGAGATCATGGGCGAGACGATCTCGTTCGCCCCTCGGAAGGCCATCAAGTCCCAGGTCTTGGCGGACTTCGTGGCTGAATGGGCCGACACCCAGCTCCCGATGGCTCCGATCCAACCGGAGCTCTGGACCATGTTTTTCGACGGGTCGCTGATGAAGACGGGGGCCGGCGCAGGCCTCCTCTTCGTCTCGCCCCTTGGGAAGCACCTACGCTACGTGCTACGCCTCCACTTCCCGACGTCCAACAACGTGGCTGAGTACGAGGCTCTGGTAAACGGGTTGCGAATCGCCATCGAGCTAGGGGTTCGACGCCTCGACGCTCGCGGTGACTCGCAGCTCGTCATCGACCAAGTCATGAAGAACTCCCACTGCCGCGACCCGAAGATGGAAGCCTACTGCGATGAGGTTCGTTGCCTGGAAGACAAGTTCTACGGGCTCGAGCTCAACCACATCGCCCGACGCTACAACGAGACTGCGGACGAGCTGGCTAAAATAGCCTCGGGACGAACAACAGTTCCCCCGGACGTATTCTCCCGAGACCTGCATCAACCCTCCGTCAAGACTGAGGACACGCCCGAGCCCGAGGCACCTTCGGCTCCGCCCGAGGCACCCTCGGCTCAGCCCGAGGTACCCTCGGCCCCCGAGGGTGAGGCACTGCGTGTCGAGGGGGAACAGAGCGAGGTCATGCCTAATCAAAGCTGGCAGACCCCGTACCTGCAATATCTCCACCGAGGAGAGCTACCCCTCGACCAAGCCGAAGCTCGGCGGTTGGCGCGGCGCGCCAAGTCTTTCGTCTTGCTGGGAGATGGGAAGGAGCTCTACCACCGCAGCCCCTCAGGCATCCTCCAGCGATGCATTTCCATCGCCGAAGGCCAGGAGCTCTTGCAAAAGATACACTCGGGGGCTTGCGGCCATCACACAGCACCTCGAACCCTCGTTGGAAACGCCTTCCGACAAGGATTCTACTGGCCGACGGCGGCGGCCGACGCTACTAGAATTGTCCGCACCTGCGAAGGGTGTCAGTTCTACGCGAGGCAGACCCACCTGCCCGCTCAGGCTCTGCAGACCATACCCATCACCTGGCCGTTTGCTGTGTGGGGTCTGGACCTCTTTGGCCCCTTGCAGAAGGCACCCGGGGGCTACACGCACCTGTTGGTCGCCATCGACAAATTCTCCAAGTGGATCGAGGTCCGACCCCTAAACAGCATTAGGTCCGAACAGGCGGTGGCGTTCTTCACCAACATCATCCATCGCTTTGGGGTCCCGAACTCCATCATCACCGACAACGGTACCCAGTTCACCGGCAGAAAGTTCCTGGACTTCTGCGAGGATCACCACATCTGGGTGGACTGGGCTGCCGTGGCACACCCCATGACGAATGGGCAAGTGGAGCGGGCCAACGGCATGATCCTGCAAGGACTCAAGCCTCGGATCTACAACGACCTCAACAAGTTCGGCAAGCGGTGGATGAAGAAACTCCCCTCGGTGGTCTGGAGTCTGAGGACAACGCCGAGCCGAGCCATGGGCTTCACACCGTTCTTTCTAGTCTATGGGGCCGAGGCCATCTTGCCCACAGACTTAGAATACGGTTCCCCGAGGGCGAGGGCCTACACCGACCAAAGCAACCGAGCCAACCGAGAAGACTCACTGGACCAGCTGGAGGAGGCTCAGGACATGGCCTTACTACACTCGACGCGGTACCAGCAGTCCCTGCGACGCTACCACGCCCGAGGGGTTTGGTCCCGAGACCTCCAGGTGGGCGACCTGGTGCTTCGGCTGCGACAAGACGCCCGAGGGCGGCACAAACTCACGCCTCCCTGGGAAGGGTCGTTCGTCATCGCCAAGGTTCTGAAGCCCGGAACGTACAAGCTAGCCAACAGCCAGGGCGAGGTCTACAGCAACGCTTGGAACATCCAACAGCTACGTCGCTTCTACCCTTAAGATGCTTTCAAGTTGCTCGTATACCTCGTTCACACACCAAGTCTGGTCGTCAAGGAAGGGTCAGCCTTGCCTCGGCAAAGCCCGACCCTCCCTCGGGGGCTAGAAGGGGGCAACCCCCTCTGCGTCAAAATTTTCCTCGAAAAAAAGAAAAAAAATCTTTTCTGCCAGAATGCCCTTCGTGCTCTTCGACTACTTCAAAAGTGGATCCTGAAAACGACAGAGTACACGTAAGCAGCCAAGGCTGACCGAGCCGAGGGACTCCTACGCCTCCGGGATACGGATACCTCACTCATCACCTTCTGCGATAAGTAACGCGTGCTCGGATAAGTGACTCCGCGGACCGAACAAGTCTTCATGCTCGAGAGCTCTTCTGCCAAAATGATTTTTCGAGCCTTCTCGACTGCGTCGGTAACAGAACCCTATGGACGAGTAAGAGCGCGCGTAAGCGGCAAGGCCGACCGAGCCGAGGGATTCCTACGCCTCCGGGATACGGATACCTCACTCATCACCTTCCGTGAAAAGCAACTCTCGCCCGCACAAACAATTCTATTACCGACAAATGAGTCCGGATACTCGAAACAAGAGGAAAAGAAACACAGCTTTACACCACGACGACAGTGTGTTTAGGCCTCGGCGGCCGCAGAAAACATACACACACTACAAGACAACCTGATCCTGCAGGCTCGGACGTCGACAGCCGAAGGGGGCAGCAGCACCCTCGGCATCAACTACACCTTCAGCGGGGTCTGACCTAGCCTCGGACGGCGACGCGATCGGAGGGCCCCCACTCTGAAGGACGGCATCAGCACCACACCCGGGCCATCGCCGCCAGGGTCTTCTTCGAGAATCCGGCCCGAGCAGGCGGCTCGGCCGGCCACCCCGAGGCCTCGACCAGCTGTCCCCCAAAGACATCAGCTCGGCTTGTGGCCTCGGCAGCTCAACCCCGGCGTTGGTTCCGCCAGTGGACGACCCGGCCAGGCTCTGGCCAACCACACCTCCTTTTCGAAGCCAACTCTGCCTCCGTCCGTGCTGACACCGCAACCTCCGGCTTTGGCTCATCAAAGGGTGGCCGAGGGGTTCCTTTAACTAAGCAAGAGGGGCCTCGGACAGCAAGGCCGACCGAGCCGAGGGACTCTTACTCCTCCGGGATACGGATACCTCACTCGTCACCTTTTGCACGAGGCAACTCACGCTCGGTGAAGCAGTTCAGATAATCGACAAGGCGAGTCTTAGTGCTCGAAATGAAGAAAAAACATGGCTCCGTGCCGAAAATACATACACGTTTAGGCCTCGACAGCCACAATGAACAAAACACCAGCGCTCAAGGTGCCATTACAAACGGAACTCCGGTTCCACCTCCGCAGGTACGAACAACCCCACGCGATTGGGGGGGCCTGCGGAGCAACAGAAGACCGACGAACAGCTCGTCGTCGCCCGCCCCGGCAGCGGCAACGACGACGACTTCTGCTCCGGAGGGCCCAACAGCAGCAGCGATGACCTCAGGGCGGATGCTGCTGCCATGAGGACCTCGCCCATGCCCCCAACTCGAGAGGCAAGGACGGGCAGAAGGCCGTAGAGTTGGAGGTCAGTCCATGGGTGGCGCTGGCTAGCTCGTCGGCGGCGGAACCTCTTCCAGCTGCCATGGCGGAAGGCGGCACCGGGAGCGGCTCCGAAGCCGCTTGGCTCAGAGAGCCGGGCACGCGGCAGCTGCCCATGCCACGAACGGCGGACGCCCTTCCCCCGATCACTGAGGGAAGGAGCGGGCCGCCGCCCGCACAGGGACCGACCCCAACTCGCCACACTCCCCTCCCCAGCACTGATGATGAACATCCTTGAAGCTGAGGGAGGGGCAGAGGCCGCAGCCCGGCTCGTTTCTCCCCGCCATCAAGCTGGAGGTCACCGTCTTGGGTGACCACCGGCGAGGGGATGCAGCCGGGCTGCATGATGAAAATCCTTGAAGCCGAACGATGGCTGAAAGGTACCAACTTCCACGAAGTTGCGTTCCTCCGACAACAAGACGGAAGGATTCCGGGCGTCCCTCGCCCGGGGGGCTCGGAAGGTGGAAAGACACGATGCATGTGGGGAGCGCGAAGACATGGTTGCCCTCCAAAGGGGTCGCCCCCCTTTTTAAAGGCGACTCTCCCCACTTGCGCCCTCAACCGTTGCGGGTTGAGTCTTCTCCGACACGATCCAAGATTCTCCCCCCCCACGGCGCGGGGGCTGGGTCCCACACGTCATGCAAGCCGGTCCAGGGGAGAAGAAGCCAAACCGCCACGCGCGCGCGGTGTATGCAACCACCCGGCGGTTACAAGCACTCCTCCACTTTCGCCCAGACCAGCGGATGAAAGGGCGGACAGCCATGCAGGCGGCATGCAACCGTGCCAAGTGGGCGCGCTCCTTCGACTCCAACGCGCCCAGCATGGAGGTCTAGGCCCACGCGTCATGCAACCGGCGCGCCGGTTGCTACGTGTGAGCAACTGCACCACCACTCGCGCCACCACCGCGCCTCCTCGACTGCGGAGTCAATACCGCGACTCGAGGCAACCCTGCAGTGCCAGCCAAGCGCGACGGTCAAACGCGGTCAAAAATGGGCCGACAGTAATGGCGGTGACAGGCGGGCAGCAGCAGCGGTCACGTCGTCAGCCAAGCTCACGTCCCATCCAGGGGCAGCGAGGGAGCCCTCTCTCACGGCGTGAAGACGGCACGCCCGTGATCCGTTCCTCGAACGGCGCGCGCACGTGCAACGATCGTCTCGCGAACCACTCGCCCCGTCGCATTAACTCCGCGGCGGGATAGGCGGCGCCTCAGGCGGGAGAAGCAAGCGACGCTTCGCCTTCGCCATAATAACCGCGTCGAAAAAAAGGTACGCCACGTCATTCGACTTCGTATCCTTTTCCTTTTCCTCTTTCTCTCTCTTACAACAGGGACCGGGAAAGGGGGATACCTGAAAGGGAAATGTGCCCTTGGGCCATTTCTAAGTATTTTGGTGATTGAGTGCCAACACATGTGCTTAATTGTGAATTTATGTACATGGATGAACAAGGTGCAAATAATGAGATAAAGGTATGTTTCTAAGCCTTAGTACATTTGTTTTGTGGACTAACATATTTGTCTAAGTGTTAGAAACAGAAAAAAGAAAAAGAGAAAAGGGGAGAGAAAGACTTGGCTGTGTACAGCCAAGGCTCAGCTCGGTCTGGAGCACCGGACTGTCCGGTGTGCACCGGACAGTGTCCGGTGCGCCAGGCCAACTCGGCGCGAACTGGCCGCTCTCGGGAATTCGCCGACGGCGTACGGCTAAAATTCACCGGACTGTCCGGTGTGCACCGGACTGTCCGGTGAGACAATGGTCGGCCAGGGCCAACGGTCGGCCGCGCAATCCGCGCGGGACACGTGGCCGAGCCAACGGTCGGAAGACGGCACCGGACTGTCCGGTGTGCACCGGACTGTCCGGTGCGCCAACGGCTCTCAGATCCCCGCCGGTCTGCAACGGTCGGGAAGCGCTGGATAAGGAAAGAAATCGGTCACCGGACATGTCCGGTGTGCACCGGACTGTCCGGTGCCCCCGACGACAGAAGGCAAGGATGGCCTTCCGGATTTGCTCTCAACGGCTCCTAGCTGCCTTGGGGCTATAAAAGGAGCCCCTAGGCGCATGGAGGAGACACACAAGCAACTCTTGAGCATTCTTGATCATCCACACAAGTTCTTTGCGCATTCGTTTGTGATTCTAAGTGATTCGAGCTCTGTTCTAGTGTGAACTCTGAGATAGTCATTCGAGCTCGAGTCTTGGCCGTGTGTGTGCGCTTTTGTTGTGGATTTGTGTGTGTTGCTTCCCTCCCTTACTCTGTGCTTTCTTTGTGATCATATACTTGTAAGGGCAAGAGACTCCAATTTGTGGAGATTCCTTGCAAACGGGATAGTGAAAGGAACAACAAAACACCGTGGTATTCAAGTGGGTCTTTGGACCGCTTGAGAGGGGTTGATTGCAACCCTCGTCCGTTGGGACGCCACAACGTGGAAGTAGGCAAGCATTGGCTTGGCCGAACCACGGGATAAACCACTGTGTCCCTCTGTGCTTGATTCTTGTGGTATTGTGTTTTGTTGAGACTTCACCTTAGCCACTTGGCATAAATCGTGCTAACGCTTAACAAGTTTTTGTGGCTTAAGTTTGAAGTTTTTACAGGATCACCTATTCACCCCCCCCTCTAGGTGCTCTCAATTGGTATCGTAGCCATTCTATTCACAAAGGGACTAACCGCCCGAATAGATGGATCCTAAGGGGAAGGGTATTGTGATCAACGACAAAGAAAAGGAGACCTTCGTCAACGAGCCAAAGGACGACAAGCCTACCGACTCCGGCTCGGGCCATAGACGAAAGGAAGGGAAGAAGAAGAAGACGAGGCGTATCAAGGAGATCATCTACTACGACGATAGTGATGAATCCACTTCTTCCCAAAAGGACGACGACAACGACTACAGGAAGACGGTCAATTCGAATTTTTCATTTGATTATTCCCGTATTCAACATAGTTCGAATTCGCATTTGCTTTCCATTCCTCTTGGCAAACCTCCACACTTCGATGGGGAGGACTACGGATTTTGGAGTCACAAAATGCGTAGTCACTTATTCTCTCTCCATCCTAGCATATGGGAGATTGTGGAGAACGGAATGAAATTCGATAGCTCGGATAGCCCTATGCTTATAAATGAACAGATTCATAAAAATGCACAGGCTACTACTGTTCTCTTAGCATCTTTGTGCAGGGAAGAGTACAATAAGGTGAGCGGCTTGGACAATGCCAAGCAGATATGGGACACCCTCAAGATCTCTCACGAGGGGAACGACATCACCATGCTCACCAAGATGGAGTTGGTGGAGGGCGAGCTTGGACGGTTCGCCATGATAAGGGGAGAGGAGCCAACTCAGACGTACAACCGGCTCAAGACCCTTATCAACAAAATAAGGAGCTACGGAAGCACGCGTTGGACGGATCACGATGTCGTCCGCCTAATGCTCAGGTCCTTTACCGTACTTGATCCTCATCTCGTGAACAATATTCGTGAGAATCCCAGGTACACGATGATGACGCCCGAGGAAGTACTTGGAAAATTCGTGAGCGGGCGGATGATGATCAAGGAGGCAAGATACGTCGACGACGCGTTGAACGGACCACTCCACGAGCCTCAACCCATTGCTCTAAAGGCAACGAGGAGCAAGGAGTCGCTACCTAGCAAGGTGGCGCAAGTTGAGGCGGCTGGCCTTAATGATGAAGAGATGGCTCTCATCATTAAAAGATTCAAGACGGTGCTTAAAGGTCACAAGGGGCAACCAAGCAAGACCAAAGCCAAGGGGAAGCGCTCATGCTTCAAATGCGGTAAGCTTGGTCATTTCATTGCTAACTGTCCCGATAATGAAAGTGACCAGGAAAAGGGGAACAAAAGAGAGAAGAAGAAGCAATACAAGAAGGCAAAGGGCGAGGCGCATCTAGGAAAGGAGTGGGACTCGGATTGCTCCTCCTCCGACTCCGACAACGAAGGACTCGCCGCCACTGCCTTCAACAAATCGGCTCTCTTCCCCAACGAGCGTCTCACTTGCCTTATGGCAAGGGAGAAGAAGGTGAGTACTCAAGACTCCACTTATGCTTCTTCTAGTGATAGTGAGTCTAGTGATGATGACATAGATTATTCTTGCTTGTTCAAGGGCTTAGATAGATCTAAGATAGATAAAATCAATGAATTGATTGATGCATTGAATGAAAAGGATAGGCTTTTAGAAAAGCAAGAAGATTTATTGTATGATGAACATGATAAATTTGTAGAGGCACAAAAATCATATGCTTTAGAAGTGAAAAGAAATGAAATGCTTTCTAGTGAAATATCTTCCTGTCATGAAACCATTTCTACCTTAAGAAGTGTTAATATTGATTTAAGTGCTAGACTAGAAGTAGCTAGTAAATCAAATTCTTGTGTTGAACATGTTGAAATTTGTACTAGGTGTAAGGATTTTGATGTTAATACTTGTAGTGAACACCTAGTTCTAATTTCCAAATTAAATGATGAAGTGGCTAGTCTTAATGCCCAACTTAAGACTAGCAAGAATGAAGTTGATAAAATAAAATTTGCAAGGGATGCCTACATGATTGGTAGACACCCCTCAATTAAGGATGGGCTTGGCTTCAAGAGGGAAGCCAAGAACTTAACAAGCCATAAGGCTCCCATCTTCGTCAAGGAGAAGGGGAAGGCCCCGATGGCTAGTAATGCGAAAAAGAATCATGCTTTTATGTATTATGATAGGAGACATGCTAGAAATGCTTATAATCATTTTGATTCACATGTTTATGATTCTCATGCAATGTTTGCTTCTAGTTCTTCTTATAATCATGGTAGAGATATGTGTAGGAGAAATGTTGTACATATGCCTAGGAGAGATATTGCTCATGTACCTAGAAAGAATGTTATTCATGCTCCTAGGAAAGTAGTGAATGAACCTTCTACCATTTATTATGCTTGTAATGCTCCCTTTGCTATTTGTAGAAAGGGTAAGAAGGTAGTTGCTAGGAAATTAGGGGCTAGATGCAAGGGAGATAAATCTTGCATTTGGGTCCCTAAAGATATTTGTGCTAACCTTGCAGGACCCAACATGAGTTGGGTACCTAAGACCCAAGCCTAAATTTGCCTTGCAGGTTTATGCATCCGGGGGTTCAAGCTGGATTATCGACAGCGGATGCACAAACCATATGACGGGGGAGAAGAAGATGTTCACCTCCTACGTCAAGAATAAGGATTCCCAAGATTCAATTATATTCGGTGATGGGAATCAAGGCAAGGTAAAAGGGTTAGGTAAAATTGCAATTTCTAATGAGCATTCTATATCAAATGTATTCCTAGTGGAGAGTCTTGGATATAATTTGCTATCTGTTAGTCAACTATGTCAAATGGGATATAATTGTTTATTTACAAATGTAGATGTGTCTGTCTTTAGAAGATGTGATGGTTCACTAGCTTTTAAGGGTGTACTAGACGGCAAGCTTTACTTAGTTGATTTTGCAAAAGAAGAAGCCGGTCTAGATGCATGCTTAATGGCTAAGACTTGCATGGGCTGGCTGTGGCATCGCCGCTTAGCACATGTGGGGATGAAGAACCTCCACAAGCTTCTAAAGGGAGAACACGTGATAGGTCTAACAAATGTTTATTTCGAAAAAGATAGACCTTGTGCAGCTTGTCAGGCAGGAAAACAAGTGGGAGGAGCACATCACAGCAAGAATGTGATGACCACGTCAAGACCTCTGGAGCTGCTGCATATGGACCTCTTCGGACCCGTCGCCTATCTAAGCATAGGAGGAAGTAAGTATGGTTTAGTTATTGTTGATGACTTTTCCCGCTTCACTTGGGTGTTCTTTTTGCAGGATAAGTCTGAAACCCAAGGGACCCTCAAGCGCTTCCTCAGGAGAGCTCAAAATGAGTTTGAGCTCAAGGTGAAGAAGATTAGGAGCGACAACGGGTCCGAGTTCAAGAACCTTCAAGTGGAGGAGTTTCTTGAGGAGGAAGGGATCAAGCACGAGTTCTCCGCTCCCTACACACCACAGCAAAATGATGTGGTAGAAAGGAAGAACAGGACGCTAATCGATATGGCGAGGACGATGCTTGGAGAGTTCAAGACCCCCGAGTGCTTTTGGTCGGAAGCCGTGAACACGGCTTGCCACGCCATCAACAGGGTCTACCTTCACCGCCTCCTCAAGAAGACGTCATATGAGCTACTAACCGGTAACAAACCCAATGTATCTTACTTTCGTGTTTTTGGGAGCAAGTGCTACATTCTAGTGAAGAAGAGTAGAAATTCTAAGTTTGCTCCCAAAGCTGTAGAAGGGTTTTTATTAGGTTATGATTCAAATACAAAGGCGTATAGGGTCTTCAACAAATCATCGGGTTTGGTTGAAGTCTCTAGCGACGTTGTATTTGATGAGACTAATGGCTCTCCAAGAGAGCAAGTTGTTGATTGTGATGATGTAGATGAAGAAGATGTTCCGACGGCCGCTATACGAACCATGGCAATTGGAGACATTCGGCCACAGGAACAGGATGAACGAGATCAACCTTCTTCCTCAACGACGGCGCATCCCCCAACTCAAGACGATGAACAGGTTCATCAAAAGGAGGCGTGTGATCAAGGGGGAGCACAAGACGATCAAGTGATGGAGGAAGAAGCGCAACCGGCACCTCCAACCCAAGTTCGAGCGATGATTCAAAGGGATCATCCCGTCGACCAAATTTTGGGTGACATTAGCAAGGGAGTAACTACTCGATCTCGATTAGTTAATTTTTGTGAGCATTACTCTTTTGTCTCCTCTATTGAGCCTTTCAGGGTAGAGGAGGCCTTGCTAGATCCGGATTGGGTGTTGGCCATGCAGGAGGAACTCAACAACTTCAAGCGCAATGAAGTTTGGACACTGGTGCCTCGTCCCAAGCAAAATGTTGTGGGAACCAAGTGGGTGTTCCGCAACAAACAGGACGAGCACGGGGTGGTGACAAGGAACAAGGCTCGACTTGTGGCAAAAGGTTATGCCCAAGTCGCAGGTTTGGACTTTGAGGAGACTTTTGCTCCTGTGGCTAGGCTAGAGTCTATTCGTATCTTGCTAGCATATGCCGCTCACCATTCTTTCAGGTTGTACCAAATGGATGTGAAGAGCGCATTCCTCAACGGGCCAATAAAGGAGGAGGTGTACGTGGAGCAACCCCCTGGCTTCGAGGATGAGCGGTACCCCGACCACGTGTGTAAGCTCTCTAAGGCGCTCTATGGACTTAAACAAGCCCCAAGAGCATGGTATGAATGCCTTAGAGATTTCTTACTTGCTAATGCTTTCAAGGTTGGGAAAGCCGATCCAACTCTTTTCACTAAGACTTGTAATGGTGATTTGTTTGTGTGCCAAATTTATGTCGATGACATAATATTTGGTTCTACTAATCAAAAGTCTTGTGAAGAGTTTAGCAGGGTGATGACGCAGAAATTCGAGATGTCGATGATGGGCGAGTTGAACTACTTCCTTGGGTTCCAAGTGAAGCAACTCAAGGACGGCACCTTCATCTCCCAAACGAAGTACACGCAAGATCTGCTGAAGCGGTTTGGGATGAAGGATGCCAAGCCCGCAAAGACTCCGATGGGAACCGACGGACACACCGACCTCAACAAAGGAGGTAAGTCCGTTGATCAAAAAGCATACCGGTCAATGATAGGATCTCTACTTTATTTATGTGCTAGTAGACCGGATATTATGCTTAGCGTATGCATGTGTGCTAGATTTCAATCCGATCCTAAGGAGTGTCACTTGGTGGCGGTGAAGCGAATTCTTAGATATTTAGTCGCTACGCCTTGCTTCGGGATCTGGTATCCAAAGGGGTCTAACTTTGACTTGATTGGGTACTCAGATTCCGACTATGCTGGATGTAAGGTCGATAGGAAGAGTACATCGGGGACGTGCCAATTCTTAGGAAGGTCCCTGGTGTCATGGAACTCTAAGAAACAAACCTCCGTTGCCCTATCCACCGCTGAGGCCGAGTACGTTGCCGCAGGTCAGTGTTGCGCGCAACTACTTTGGATGAGGCAAACCCTCAGGGACTTTGGCTACAATCTGAGCAAAGTCCCACTCCTATGTGATAATGAGAGTGCTATCCGAATAGCGGAAAATCCTGTTGAGCACAGCCGCACAAAGCACATTGACATCCGGCATCACTTTTTGAGAGACCACCAGCAAAAGGGAGATATCGAAGTGTTTTATGTTAGCACCGAGAACCAGCTAGCCGATATCTTTACCAAGCCTTTAGATGAGAAGACCTTTTGCAGGCTGCGTAGTGAGCTAAATGTCTTAGATTCGCGGAACTTGGATTGAATTGTAGCATACATGTATTTATGCCTTTGATCATGTTCATTCTGCATTTTGTTGCTTATTATGGTGCTCAAGTTGTACAAACACTCCCTGGACCTCACAAGTCCGTTGCAATGTGATGCACATGTTTAGGGGGAGATGTGTTACAACTTGACCCTTTGAGACTAACCATATGTTTGAGTTTGCTTGTGTTAGTCACAAAGGAGAATTGAAAGGGAAAAGGTGGACTTGGATCATGCAAGACTTCCACTGCACTCCGATGAGGGGTAACTTATTCCAAGTTCATCTCTGAACTCTTATTGCCATTTGCTCTTAATTGAAGATTTTGGTGAGGCAATGGGGTTAAAGGGCCACAATTGATCCCGTTTTGGTGCTTGATGCCAAAGGGGGAGAAAATAAAGGCCAAAGCAATAAATGGATCAGCTACCACTTGAGAGATTTTGAAAATAGTAGAATAGAGTTTTTGATTTGTCAAAATTCTTAAGTTGTCTCTCTTGTCAAAAGTTGGCTTCTTGTGGGGAGAAGTATTGATTATGGGAAAAAGGGGGAGTTTTTGAAATCCTTGATCAATCTCTTTTTTGAATGACTCTCTTTATGCTTAAACATGTGTGTTTAACTTAGAGATAGAGATTTGTGTTTGATTTGCAAAAACAAACCAAGTGGTGGCAAAGGATGATCCATATATGCCAAAATTGATTCAAAATAAATTTAAGTGTTATTTGAATTGAGTTTGCACTTGTTCTAGTGGCTTTATGTTGTGTTGGCATAAATCACCAAAAAGGGGGAGATTGAAAGGGAAATGTGCCCTTGGGCCATTTCTAAGTATTTTGGTGATTGAGTGCCAACACATGTGCTTAATTGTGAATTTATGTACATGGATGAACAAGGTGCAAATAATGAGATAAGGTATGTTTCTAAGCCTTAGTACATTTGTTTTGTGGACTAACATATTTGTCTAAGTGTTAGAAACAGAAAAAAGAAAAAGAGAAAAGGGGAGAGAAAGACTTGGCTGTGTACAGCCAAGGCTCAGCTCGGTCTGGAGCACCGGACTGTCCGGTGTGCACCGGACAGTGTCCGGTGCGCCAGGCCAACTCGGCGCGAACTGGCCGCTCTCGGGAATTCGCCGACGGCGTACGGCTAAAATTCACCGGACTGTCCGGTGTGCACCGGACTGTCCGGTGAGACAATGGTCGGCCAGGGCCAACGGTCGGCCGCGCAATCCGCGCGGGACACGTGGCCGAGCCAACGGTCGGAAGACGGCACCGGACTGTCCGGTGTGCACCGGACTGTCCGGTGCGCCAACGGCTCTCAGATCCCCGCCGGTCTGCAACGGTCGGGAAGCGCTGGATAAGGAAAGAAATCGGTCACCGGACATGTCCGGTGTGCACCGGACTGTCCGGTGCCCCCGACGACAGAAGGCAAGGATGGCCTTCCGGATTTGCTCTCAACGGCTCCTAGCTGCCTTGGGGCTATAAAAGGAGCCCCTAGGCGCATGGAGGAGACACACAAGCAACTCTTGAGCATTCTTGATCATCCACACAAGTTCTTTGCGCATTCGTTTGTGATTCTAAGTGATTCGAGCTCTGTTCTAGTGTGAACTCTGAGATAGTCATTCGAGCTCGAGTCTTGGCCGTGTGTGTGCGCTTTTGTTGTGGATTTGTGTGTGTTGCTTCCCTCCCTTACTCTGTGCTTTCTTTGTGATCATATACTTGTAAGGGCAAGAGACTCCAATTTGTGGAGATTCCTTGCAAACGGGATAGTGAAAGGAACAACAAAACACCGTGGTATTCAAGTGGGTCTTTGGACCGCTTGAGAGGGGTTGATTGCAACCCTCGTCCGTTGGGACGCCACAACGTGGAAGTAGGCAAGCATTGGCTTGGCCGAACCACGGGATAAACCACTGTGTCCCTCTGTGCTTGATTCTTGTGGTATTGTGTTTTGTTGAGACTTCACCTTAGCCACTTGGCATAAATCGTGCTAACGCTTAACAAGTTTTTGTGGCTTAAGTTTGAAGTTTTTACAGGATCACCTATTCACCCCCCCCCTCTAGGTGCTCTCAATACCCCGAAAAGGACCCTTCTCCGTGAAGGAAACAGGCTCCGAGCCTTCCTACTGATCAGAGGTTCGAAGGCTGGCCCCTCGGAGGGGTTCAACGGCCGCCTCAGATCGATTGGGTTCTGCGCCCACTACTGGTCAGAGGTTCAATGGTCGGCCCCTCGAAGGGTTCAACGGCCGCCTCAGGCCACTCGGGCTCCGCGCCCATTACTGATCAGGGGTTCGTAGGCTGGCCCTCGAAGGGTTCACAGTCGCCTCAGACACAGAGCGAGGGATGACCCTGGGTACGTTCGATACATAACCAAGGCTCGGGCTACGCTCCCGAGGTACCCTAGGACATTTCTGAGACCAGCGGGAGCGATCTTGTAACGGAATCCCATCAGAGGGAGGCATCGAGCCCTCGGACCCCGTCAAAGGGGACCGGGTCCGGCAGATCACCCGCAGGTACTTTTGGAGCGCGCCTCCGGGCCTCTAGCCGACCCCTAGCAAATGGGGCACGGGCGTCCGCTCGGATTACCCGCCAGCAGCTCACCGGAAACACCATGTTCGGCGCCCTCTGAGGGCAACATGGCGCTTTCCCCCCTCCTCCTTGCGGAAAGGCGACACAGGGGCGTATGTAAAAAAAAGACGAGTCTGTCCTTGACCGTCCTCTCGCCCTGCGCAGAGGCTCGGGGGCTGCTCTCGCAAACCCGGCTTCGGCCAAACCGTTGACAGCGTCAACATACCAGCCCGAGAACTTGGGACCCGACCGTGCACTCAGGCTATGACCAGCTCGCATGAGGGAACAACTAGACCAGCCGAAGTGTTGCGAAACGCACTAAGACCTCAAAGGAGTAAAACTACTCCTCCGAGGCCTCGGGGGCTACACCCGGCGGGTGCGCTCGCGCGCACCCACCGGAATAGAATGCAACCGAAAAAGGATGGTCCCCTTGCAAAAAAGTACGGCAAAAGCCTCCAAGCGAGTATTAGTACTCCCTTGGAGGCTCGGGGGCTACTGTCGGGGACCATAATTAGGGGTGCCCTCAAGACCCCTAAATGTCAGCTGGTAACCCCCATCAGCACAAAGCTGCAAAGGCCTGATGGGTGCGATTAAGTCAAGGATCGGTCCATTCAAGGGACACGATCGTGCCTCGCCCGAGCCTAGCCTCGGGCAAGGGAAGCCGACCCCGGAGAACCTACGTCTCGCCCGAGGACCCCCCTCCAGCAACGGGCACACTGTCGGCTCGCCCGAGGCCCAGTCTTCACTGAGAAGCAACCTTGGCCACATCGCCACGCCGACCGACCAAATCGCAGGGGCATTTAATGCAAAGGTGGCCTGACACCTTTATCCTGACGCACGCCCACCAGTCGACAGAGCCGAAGTGACCGCAGTCACTTCGCCGCTCTACTGACCGGTCTGACAAGAGGACAGCGCCGCCTGCGTCGCTCCGACTGCTGAGCCACCCGACAGAGTGAGGCTGACAGCAGCCAAGGCCGGCCTTGGGCGTCTTAGGAAACTCCACCTCGCCCGACCCAGGGCTCAGACTCGGGCTCAGCCCCGGAAGACGGCGAACTCCGCTCCGCCCGACCCAGGGCTCGGACTCGGGCTCAGCCCCGGAAGACGGCGAACTCCGCTCCGCCCGACCCAGGGCTCGGACTCGGGCTCAGCCCCGAAAGACGGCGAACTCCGCCTCGCCCGACCCCAGGGCTCGGACATGGGCTCAACCCCGGAAGACGACGAACTCCGCCTCACCCGACCCGGGGGCTCGACCTCGACCTCGACCTCGGAGGAGCCTCCACCTCACCCAGCCTAGGGCATGGACCAACCACGTCAACAGGAAGCGCCATCATTACCCTACCCCAAGCTGACTCGGGCTACGGGGAACCAGACCGGTGTCCCATCTGGCTCGCTCCACCATGCGAGTAATGATAGCGCCTCGCATGCCCTGTGACGATGGCGGCTCTCAGCCCCCTTACGGAAGCAAGAGGACGTCAGCAAGGACTCGACAGCCCCAACAGCTGTCGTCCCGTCAGGTTCCAGCACTCCTCCGATGGCCACGACACCACGCGAACTGGGTGCCAAGACCTCTCCGGTTGCCACGATGGCATGTACTTAGGGCGCTAGCTCTCCACCGCTAGACACGTTAGCACATTGCTACACTCCCCATTGTACACCTGGATCCTCTCCTTACGCCTATAAAAGGGAGGACCAGGGCCCTCTTACAGGGGTTTTTTTGGGTTGGCCCGCGCGGAGAAGGACGGGACGGCGCTCGCGCAAGGCCGCTCGCTCCCACTCCCGCGTGGACGCTTGTATCCCCCTACTGCAAGCGCACCCGACTCAGGCGCGGGGCTAACACGAAGGCCGCGGGATCCACTCTCTCACGTCTGCCTCCCTCCGGCTGCTCCCTTTCCCCCTTCGCGTTCTGCCTCGCGTCGACCCATCTGGGCTGGGGCACGCGGCGACGATTCACTCGTCGGTCCAGGGACCCCCCGGGTTTCGAAACACCGACAGGTGGAATGGGACGTCCTTGGCCAAATGATTAGGAAAGTTAGGGAGAGATTACCTTACCCGAAAGGCCAAGCGGTGAGTGTGTCGCTGCAGAGTATAGGGAGGTTCTCGGGTTGAACTGTCTGTGATAGCTTTTCAGACAAGGGATTCCTATGCACCCTTCTTCCTGACATCGTAACGGGTTTTCTCAAACTAGTGGAACTTTAGAAAGGATTCGTAGTGCTACACTGCCTCGTCTCCTCGGTAGAGATGAATGGGATTCGAGCCCCCTTAGCAAATATGTAACACGGTTTGTGGGTAAAGATGCGCAACCTCTGTAGAGTATAAAACTGGTATATCGGTCGTGTTCACGGTCAAGAGCAGATCAGAACTCTCGCATGATTAATTATTGAATTAAATTTTGCATCGTGGGATTTATTACTAATTGTGATCAATTATTTAATTGGGATGATATCTACTTATATTTAGTAATTGCTAATAAAATTTTGACCAACTCTAAAAGCAAGGTTCGGCCTTAACCATTTTTTTCTTAGTAAGCCTTACACTCCACATAAGCTCCCACCGTAAATAAGCTCATGCACATTATTTCTCACAACTTGGTGAGCGATGAACGTATGCGAGCTCACTCTTGCCAAACTTACACCAGGTCAAGAACAAATACTGCCAAGATGAGGAGCATGAAGGATGCTACGATGAGTTTGGAGAGGTCTAGGTCGTCGTCTCTCAGTCAACTATGGTTGCAGAGGATCGTTGTTGTCATATGATGATTATTTAGCTATTCTGTACAGAACCCCTACTATGTAATAAAGATATGGCATTGATTTCTCTATCATAAGTCATCATATGTATGGGACTTGATCGTAGCACACATTTGATTCGCGTCTGGGTTTACCCTTAAATCTGGGCGGGACACCAAGAAACCATGAAAACCGGCTGAGAATCCGTGTTGTTTCGACGAAATTTGTTGTGTTTTACCGAAAAATGTTAATTAATTTTTGATAAAATAAAAATTAAATATATGACATATCATATTACTAAGAAAAATATAGATTTTATTATATTTATCTGTTTTCAATTTTTTGGAATGTTGAACGAATTTTAAAAATAACCATCACGAAAACCGTTCTCGCCTAGTAACTGTAACAGTAAATTTTGACGGAAATTGCCGCTTCCCAGTCGAGAAATTTTACCTTGGTTGTACACAACCATAAAAAATACTACCCATGTGTGGATAGGTACTAAACTTTGTTCGTGGTTAATTATGGGCACATGTGAACATTTGAGTAAAAATATATCAGGCGCAACTACGCAGACATAAACATGAATGTGAGAAAATATTTTAAAAAACATTTAGAGAGTAGGAGGTCTGTTTTAAAACAGATTATTTTTAAGTAGAATAATATTTTTTTATTATATATCTAGATATAGTGTGTATCTAAACATATAGTAAAAGCTAAGGCTACGTTTCGAACCATTAGAGCTAATAGTTAGCTAAAATTAGTTATAGGAGTTTTAAACATCTCAGCTAATATCTAGCGCTAATAATTGGCTAGCCCTTTAGCCATCAATTAGTTTATTGCTGACCCAGCCCAGCTAAAACTTTGTAAAAGACTTCTCTACCACTTTTAGGTCCACCAATTCATCCATTCTCTCATATGTGTCCTCGCCATGTCTCACGGATGGGTGCCAACCATGGTGGCACGCCGCCGAACCACACCGCATTACGTGACCACTCTATTGTCCCGGTCACACTACGCCGTTGCTGCTTCCCGTCATGCTACCTCACCGACCTCTCGTGGCTGCCATGTCGCCCTGCATGCCTCTCGTCTCGCTACGTTGCCTCACTGACATCCTGTCCCGTCATGCCGACTCCTTAATTTGTATCAGTACTCAAGAATTTTATATGTTTTTTAATAGACTCGTGTTGTTTGTGTTATGATTGGAGTGTGAAATCCATTTACTTTTGAAAAATAGCAAGGTACTATAAAAAATTAGTAGATCCAACTAACTAAGGTTTCAAATAGTCCCTAGCTAACAGTTAATTAGGTTATTCCAGTTAACAAATTATTAGCTAGCTAATTATAGTGTTTGATTTGGATTGTGGCTATGAAAAAAAGTTGTTGTGGGCTGTGGGCTATAAAAAACTAACGTGGGCTATGAAATATAAAAAAAGTGAAAACCGATTTGGTGGAAGCCAATAAAAGATGTGTTCTATCGGAAAGCCACTAAAAATAGGCGCAGAGATGCTTTCAGCCTTGTGAGAAAGTAGGTTTTTTTGAAAAAAAAAACTGCTTACTGAATCAAACCCTTTGGTTTAGCTTTTAAATTTTAATGGGCAAAAGCCAAAACCAAACCAAACAAACTCTATTAGCTTTATCTTTAAAGGTTCTACACATTGCCAAAAATGTCATGTAATTACGTGAAACTGCCCGTGGTATATAAGTAAAAACGCAGGGATAAACAGGAGCAGAGGGGGAAGAGTTCAGATCCAAAGCTAATAGTCCAGTTAATTGTTAGCTAACTCACAACTAACACTTAGTTTATTAGCCAGCTTAATTAGTTTATTAGCTAGCTCGGCTATTTAGTTCGCTAACTGTTAGCTCTAGGAGTTCAAAGAGGGCATAAAGCTAACAATAGCTGAGAACGACAGCAAATCAATTTCTCACAACCTGAAAGAATATCGCAAACTGACAGGAAGGCGTCGGGGTCGCAAGTATTTCAGCTTCCACAGAAATTGCCAGAGCGCATCTTGCTCAATAGATAATCAATCAATCATACATACATGGCTCGTCCTAGACAGCGACTTGTGTAAACTAAATATCAGATCAGACCCTACGATTCACGCAGCTTCCGGAATGCAGATTCACACGGCTTCTCGTTTTGGGCGCTTACATGGGCGTGATCGCCTGGACGGATCTTCCAAACGGTAGAAACAGGTCCACCATGGAGTCATACTCCTCTCTGCTAACCTGAGCAGCGTTCAACATCTGCATCGGACATTGATGGCGAAACAAAATCAGATGTCACCAAAGCAAAATAAGATATACATATATTCTTCAACTAACCACAAAAAAAACTGGTCACTCGCCTTCTGCACAAGCTTCGAATTCGAAAAGACTGGAGCAAGGGCGGGAAGCTGGTGAACAGAGAGCGCGTCAAGCATTACCAGAACCACAGCCTGCCACTGCCTCGATCGCAGAGAAGGCAGGGCGTCAACAAAAGACATTGTGTCAATCAAGTAGCCCTGGTACAGACACGGTGTAGTTTCATGTGTTAACGCCGATATAACTGTCAGCCACCAGCATCAAGCTAAACCTATAGCAGCCTTATTTTTAAAAAGGTACGATATTATTATCTGCTTGGTAAAGTTGACACGTACCAGAGTAATCTCCAGTTTTGAAACCGGTATCTGCAACCTCAAGTTTGATATGAGTACTGGCACGGCGTTACAAACGCAAGAATCTAGTGCTCTTCTAATCTCCAATGAGAGCCCATCCTTCAGAACTGTCTTCTCAGGACATTCCCTCCCATTGGCAATCAACAACTCCTCCACTGAACCCCTTTCAAGCCCATACACATAGGCCAAAGACGAACTGGATATCCATCCGAATAGCGCAGCCCACATCGTCCCGAAAGCAGACAGCTGAAAAGAAATGTACATCGTGCTGAGACCGAATTAAAAGAAGCAAAACTGGAATTTCTCCTCTCTTTTTTCCCTTCTTAATAATACTTACAGTTAGACTAAAACCTTCTGGAGGCGTGTCATGCCAAGAATCATCAACTTCAAACAAGTCTGTATCCAGAAGTACAGGTTTCTTAGGCCACTTGATAACATCCCTATCTATCTCAGGGTCATCATCTCCGCCACTGTTTTTGCCATTGTCATGTTCTTGCTGGTTAAGCATGTCAGGCAGAATGATGATTCCAGCATTTGAAACTGACGTTAGAGAGGCTTACGTCAGTATCATTTAATAACAAAAGTTGTTAGCCTCAAAGAATAGCAACTGTGGGAATATAATGAATACATGCTCACCTGCATCTTCTGCTTCTGCTGTGCCTGAAGAAATAGCTTCTGCTGCCTCAACAAGTGCTGCAGCACACGCTTCAGCAGATGCACGCCTTAGTGAATTGTCTATGCCTTCCTCGGGTCGTTTTATGCTACTTGAAGAGCTTTCATATGCTTTGCTTGTTTCTAGGACACTTCCATTCTCATCTGCCCATGTAACAGACTGCCTACTGCTCTTAGACCCGGCAACTTTCAACGAAGACTTCCATGCAGGTCTCATCTTTTCATCACTTGTCTCATCATTTCCAATGTTCACTGCTTCACTGAATTCTTCACACAGTTGTTCAGAGTAAGCCTGTGTTGAATCTTTTGCTGAAGATTGAGATGATGAGGGATGATTGTCTACCAATACAGAACTTGACAAGTAGTTATACTGATTCATAGAATTTTCCTCCATGTTTGTCGAAGCAGGCCTTTTTGTAGACTTACCCTTCTGTGCTCTTGATGATGCTTTACTCATTTTATTTTTCTGACTGCCTTTTCTCTCTTCCAAAACTACATCCTCAAGCTGCTTGGCAATGGAATCAGATATGCAAGATGACAGCATACTGTTATCTTCCTCTTGCTCTAACATCTTTGATGGAGTTTTAGTTTTCTTCTTTCTAGGCGTCCTTGTATTCTCACCAAGAACCAGGCTGCCCATTCTCTCAACTATTACTTCAGAGCTCACGTGTGTTTCAACCAATGAAGGTGAACTTGTCATACCATCTTCACCAGGAGGAGCAGCACCATAATCCACATTCTCAGTTCTGGACAGTTCAGGTCCAGCACCTTCGTTCTGCTGAACCTGTGGCTTTTGTCCTGACAACAGAACATAAGCTCACTGTATCTTCAATTGTTCAAAATTTAAGACAAGTCGAACAAAGGGCAAGAATGGAGATAAGAATCCTTTCATGTACAGAAATGTGCATGCAAGAAAAACTACCGTTACTCTGGTAAACATTCTTACTTACACCAGTGACTAAAAAATTGGTGTGTTAAATCAATATCAACCCCAAGATGCTTGCAGGCAGGACCCTATAAATTGTCAGTGTGCTGCAAAGTGCAGGCTGAACTGCATCAGTAGCAAAGTTATGATGTGCAAAATGCAGCAGTAGAGATACTAAATCAAGGGTACTGACTAAAACTCCAAGGGTGAATGACCTCAACACATCATGGTGCAAAGGAGTAATAGTCAGAAAACCATTGAGCAACAACCTCTATTGTTCTATTTTTTCTTTAATTTCTACTAGCATACACACTTAAACAATAACAGAAACATCTGCAGGCTGCACACGTCAACCGCCATAGACACAATCATCACATGGAAAATATGCAAGTAGGTGTCAAGTTTGGCTCCTTTCACCCAAATAGTCTTCATGTATACAAAAAGGTTGCTAACTAGATGCACTAGCAGGATGCAAATAAACTACTAATTCCGACACAACCACAGGTAAAGATTACTTATATTTACATGTTAAAAACTTAAAAGTAACAATATCAACATAGAATCATATCTTGTTCCGGAAACCAATTCAACCTACCCAAGTTATTCATGAACAAACATCTATGGAAATATGTAAGACCAAATACTTAAACTGCAACAATGAAGTCTAAAGCAACATATCTCCATGCAATATTTCAGCATTACGACAAGACACTAACACCACCATTAGGCTGTTCTCGCCTTTCCGTCATTCAATCAATTGATATTTACAAAATAATAAAATGCAATCATGGGCAAAGAAAGTATGGGATACTCACCATGAACACTGCGGTCATGGCGCGGCACATAACCCTCAATGGCATCGGAGGGCCCAACCCAGTCCTGCAGCAAGACCTCCCCAGCCCCGGCGACCTGCTTTTCCTTGATCTCCACCTTCCTTCCCCCGTCCTCCACCTTCACATTCCCATCCAGTCCCTGGAACCCTAACCCGCTCCCGTCCCCTGCGGAGGCGGTGGCGCCCTCGACGAGCGCGACGACCGCGGCGAGGCGGTCGAGCGGGACCCCGTAGGGCCGGTCGTGCGGGAGGGACGCGGCCAAGGCCTTGGAGGCGACGAGGCAGCGCTCGGAGCAGAACTTGCGCGCCTCCTCGAGGTCGTAGACGCGGTGCTCGCTGAGGGCGATGTGGAAGCGGGGCCCCGTGGCGGCGGCGGAGGAGGAGGGGAGAGGGTTGGGGCACGCGGGGTTGCCGCAGGCGTCCGAGATGGTGCGCTCGGTGACGACGTCGTCGTAGTCGGCGCGGGAGAGGAGCGCGGAGGCGGCCGCGTGGATGAGGGCCTCGCTGGACACCGCGGCGCCGTCGAGGAGCGCCATCTGGACGCGGAGCACCGCCGAGGCGACCGTTCGCGGCGCCGCCGCCGCCGCGGCGGCCGGGGCCGGGGGGCTCATCTTCGGAAGGTTCGAGAAGGCGGCGACGGGGTTGGACGTGCTGGGACTGGGAGAAGAAGCGTTCGCAATTGCAAATGAGTTCAAGCGAAGTGGCAGCACCGCAGCAGCGAGCGACTCGGGCTCGTGCTGGTAAAGGCGGTTCTAGCGTGCTTGGGTGGGTTTGTTTGTCAGACGGAAAAATCCATTTAATTAGTTTGACAACTCTATTTTCCAATAAAAAATAAAATAATTTTCTGGAAAATAAAAATCTCTTAAAACATAGAATTTCCAAACTAGCTCATATATTCTTCAATTATCCATAGTAAAAATTGTTTTTCTCCCTAATAACTACAAAACCGATATAGATCCTCTCTCACCTGTTCCCTCGGCGTTTTCCCCTTGTTTTTATATGTTTATTTTGGTCGAATCTTTAAAAAAAATTGTAAGAAATCACTCAAAAAATCTAATTTTATTGAACTCCACATGAGTAGATCTATATAGTAAACATATGATGTAGTATGCTTTAGTATAAAATTTTTGGTGCTCCCTCCATTCTGATTTATAATTTATTTGATATTTTTGTGTTAAATTTGACTGGCTCATTTTTCATTTTTTGTGAAAAAATAAAAAATTCAAAGCCTTAGATGATATCACGTAAAAATTAGCGATAACTATGAATTTTTTTAATAATATGAGTCGGTTAAACTTAGGTAAAAAGCCCATGATACTCAGGTCCTGATTCTCTTCATAGCCAGAAAAGTTGGTAAAAAAAACTGAACCAAACATGTCCTGTATCTAAAAGATGAGTAAGGAGTTATGTCTTGATTTTATTTTTTTGTGATAGTAGAAAGAGGTACAACTGTTTTTTTTTCGTTGTCTGCCCTGATGAGGCCCAAAATTTCATGGCTATGCTAACGGACTCAGGCCCATGTGCTTAAGTTGCACGATGATGGATTTTGCAAGGCCGAATCAAATTCAGAGCGCAGGACCATGTGGGCTGCCCCCGCCCTGCAGGATCGCGGAACGTGTGGGTTTGATTTTTTATGTGACATCTCTTTGTATATCTACAAAGACGGTACGTCATTGTCATCCACTGATATCAAGTCGCGTTCACGTTCAATGCGATTCAACTTTTTTATGTTGCTCGTGCAACTGCACGTAAGTTGACACATCGTTGCATATATATATATAACTTGGTAATAATCTCGAGGTATACTATGTGCTTTCATGAGCATGGCTAGCTTTTTCCTTTTTAGGGCTAGTTTGGAACCTATTTTTTCAAAGTAAATTAGTTCATTTTCTTTTGAAAAAATAGAAATCACTTGGTAAAATAAAGTTCTCAAACTAGCCTTTAGAAAAATATGGTTCAAGTTTTTTCCGACTAGCTTTTCTGAGAATCTAACTGTAGAAAGAATCTAGCTGTAGAGAGATTTTGAGTATCGTTGGGCTTACATGTGAAAGAAAATTAAGGTGTCCATGGGGTTCACAAAAAGTAACGGATTTCTAATATCGCAACGGTTCGACTATTTATGTGTTTATGTTGATTTTGAATGGTTTTACCAAATCAATTTTTTATAGAAGCTAGCTAAAAAGTTGAGTGATTATCAGTCCGTGGCGCTTTTGATGGCCAGAAGATCAAAGTTGAACGATTGCCAGTCCGTGAAGCTAAAAAAGTTGAAACAAACGGGGCCATAGCTAGCTAGCTTTAATTTCCACATGGCTTCGTTCTTGTATTTTAACTCAAAAGCAGGGTGCTTCGTCGGTATCAGTGTTGGGGGCCTTCATCTTCCAAAGGTCTTCAAAAACACGACTAACATATTTTTCAAGTATAATATACTATCACAGAAACCTTCGGCCTTGAGATGAAGGTGTGCATGGTATGAAAGGCGCAATCTAGAAGAAAGACGAACCAGTTCCAAAGCTACGGATGGAGAAGCTTCGGCTTAGCAGTGGAAAATGAAACTGACTTAAAGAGGAAAAGGCTGTCTAGTCCTCGATAGTTTACCCTTAGTCAATAATAAATGTCAAGGGCATGGATGTAACTTTACACAGGCTGCGTCCTATGCCTATAAATAGATGAACAGTAACATTGTACTGTTCACGTTGACTTGTAATCGCTCGCACGTCACTTTTTAGCTTTTTGCCTTCTGTCAAGCCAAAGGTATAAAATGTATTTCATTATTTGTTCATAATCATATAATAAAAAAATGTTGATGATCTAATGATTTGATATTATCATTTATGTTCTTTTATGCTCCATATGTTCTTGTATTTTATATTGACATGATGAAGGTATGTCTTTCATGACCTTCGTCCGAAGATCATTATGTCCTAAGGGATATAGTGCTTCGAAAGACGAAGGTCTCTAATCATTAACATTTGTGTTGCTTTGTTCTTGATTCATAGAACAAGTCCCCAACATTGGCGCCCACCTCCAGAGAACTCATTCGACCACCTTCGACAATCTGTGACCTTCGTCATGCCGCCGAAGAAATCTTCAACGCTGGGGGCTGCACTGCAGCCACTGAATGTCAATCAAGAAACCCTACGTGAAGCTAGAAGTCAAAAAAGGAAGGCTTCAAGTCCAACACCTCAGGAGGAAGAGTTGGACCAAGAAATCAGGGACCTCGAAGCCATTCATCAACAGGTCTAGAGGAAAAAGGAAAAGATGCTTCGTCTTGCCGATCTTCAAAAGAATATTGATGAGGCCGCTGAGGAAATGCGTCATCTCACCCAAGATGAACAGGACCGAAGACCTCAATATAGAGAGCTTCGTCAAGATAGTTCCTACAATGAGGATGAATGGTATGATGATTTCCATCATAGAAATTTT
This sequence comes from Zea luxurians, assembly GCA_029449295.1. Taxonomy (NCBI): domain Eukaryota; kingdom Viridiplantae; phylum Streptophyta; class Magnoliopsida; order Poales; family Poaceae; genus Zea; species Zea luxurians. The sequence goes on from JAOPSE010000012.1 coordinate 11,428,396, forward strand.
GCTTTTGATAATGCTTCTCCTCTGTCAGCAGAACTACAAGCTACCTCGTGGCCCCCATCATACAAGCCACCCCAGCTCCCTATGTATGATGGACATTCAGACCCGAAGCAGTTTCTAATGAGTTACGAAGCAACCATATCTTCATATAGGGGCAACACTGCAGTCATGGCGAAATCCTTCGTCATGGCAGTCAAAAATGTTGCACAAACTTGGTACTCTTCTCTTCGGCCAGGAACAATCACATCATAGCAAAAGCTGAAGGACATGCTGATCACCAGTTTCAAAGGGTTTCAGACGAAGCCAGTCACTGCTCAGGCTTTGTTCCAATGCACACAAGACCACGAAGAATACCTCCAGGCGTATGTCCAAAGGTTCTTGCGTCTGAGAGCACAAGCGCCCACAGTGCCCAATGAAATTGTCATTGAGGCCATGATCAAGGGGCTTCGGCCAGGACCTACGGCCCAATATTTTACCAGGAAACCCCCTCAGACCCTGGAGAAGCTCCTTCAAAAGATGGATGAATACATCCGGGCTGACAATGATTTCCGCCAGCGAAGGGAAGAAGCCTATAGGTTTTCTGAAATGACTAGGGGCTTCGGAGGAAGAATCCACTCTAGGCACGTCAGATCAATCCATAATTCCAGCCAAAGCGATGACAGAGGAAGTCAGCTTCAAAACAACACAGCTCCCAATCCTCAGGACAACAACAAAGCTCTTTCAGGCCTCCAGGCCCAAGGGGCAGAGGTGGCAGGGGCTTCGGAGGAAGGTATGGGGATCAGCCCAGAAAGCTCTATTGCTTATTCTATGGAGAAGACAAGGGTCACACAACAAGAACATGCCAAGTCACAATTCAGAAGCAGAAGGAGATTGCCGAAGCTGAGGCACGGCAGAGTCAGCCGAAGCAGGTTCTACATACTGCTTCATGCTACTTTCCCTATATACCAGAATACGTAGGTAATCAACAGCCTGTAACTTCTACTGCTTGAGCAAGTCATTCTCAAGCTTCCTGGGCTCAGCTCCCTTTACCACCACCATTACCACCTACTCACACCCAAGGCCAGCAGCCAGAAGGGCACCCACACGCGCAGCAGCAACGTGATTATCGGGAGGAATCTGAAGCTCGTACAGTCAACAGCACTGTGCCAGAATCGAAGCATATCTACTGAAGAATATCCTATTTTTAATGTACCTTTTATCTTTTGTCACTTTATGTTCTATATGAGAAATAAATAACGAAGAATTAAATTTCAATTTCTCGTATTGATGGTCTGCATCAATGACAAAAATATGCCTTCTTCACAGACTTCCGAAGCTCAAAAGTTGTTCTTAAGGGAATGCAGAGCCAAAAATCAAGTTCTGAAGCTACAAAAAGTCGCTCCTAAGGGAGCGCAGCGTAAGTTTTCTGCTCAAAAGTCGTTCCTAAGGGAATGCAGAGCCAAAAATTAAAGTTTCGAAGTTGCAAAAGTCGCTCTTAAGGGGGCGTAACGTAAGTTTTCTGCTCAAAAGTCATTCCTAAGGGGATGCAGAGCTTGATGCCACCAAAATAGAAGGTGAAGAAGCTCAAAAGTCGTTCCTAAGGGGATGCAGAGCTTGATGCCACCGAAATAGAAGGTGAAGAAGCTCAAAAGTCATTCCTAAGGGGATGCAGAGTCTTGTGTGTTCCAGTGTGGGCGTGTGCGTGTGTATGGCCGACATCACCATCATTTTGCATCATGACATCATATCATTCCGCACAACATTACTTCATACATCATATTGCATCAACAACAAAGAGATTGGATACGAAGCAAATCTTCGTCAATACTTTGATAAAAGAAAATGTGCTAAGGCATGAAGCAAACTTTGAAAAGAACAATTTTATCAAACTTCCCAGAGGGGGTTCCTTTCTTTATGAAGCATGAAAAGAAGGGAAGGTGTTTTTTCGCTGAAGGCTCAAAAATGGTATGTGTGTAAATTTCATGCATCGAAAAGAAATATATTACAATATTTTACATGTCTGATTAATTGTTCCATACATCAAATGTTACATAGAATCATTAAAATAAATTCTAATCTTCCCTAAGTATTTTTCTGCCGCTTTATTCAACAGCTTGTTGACAACTTCGTCGATAATAGAGTTAGCAACGCTCATTACATCCAATGCTTCCTTCATGACCGGATTAGCTAGGGAATTGTACAGCTCCAGCAACGGTGATAGCTCAGCTAGAGTAGGTAAACTATTAGTTCGAAGCTGCAGTAGGTAAACTATTAATTCGAAGCCACAAAGTAAGTACCGAAGCTAAAATTCAAAATCAATACCTATACGCCTTTCGCGTTCAGCAGCTTCTTCAGCTCGCCAAGCTTCTTCTCGGGCATCATGGGTGTCTTTTTCATTCTTCCTTATAATTTCGTTGGCCAATTCTCGGCCACCATTCACCCAGACATCAGAATAAAACTTTTCGCCCATCAAAGTTGCTTCGGCTAAAGGATCTTTTATGTCGTCTATGGAGAAGGCAGCTTTGGCTTGGGCTGTAGTTTTGACATGATCGCATCCAGCCTTCTCCAGAATAGTCGCAATCCCCCGGGCGCTGGTGAAAGCGCAAATATCTCCGTGATCGTTCAGAATTTCCTCAAAAGCTTTGGCTTCCCCGCTTATCCACTCAATAACGCCCTCGGGGTCGCCTCAGATAAAATTTTCCTCAGAGGAATACACACCCACTTTGGAAAAGCTAGTTTTTAGTTTCTTCACGTAATCTGAGGATGTTTCAAAACACCTTTCCTTGGATTCGTGAAGCTCCTCAATATTTTTCTCTAGCCTGGCCTTCCACCATTCACTAATTTCTTGGCTAGCCTTTGCGACCTCACAATTTTCTTTGGCTTCGACAAGTTCTTTCCGAAGGTCTTCAACCTTGGCTTTATGAGCTTCAGCCTGGGTATTGTATTTTGCCTCATCTTCTTTCACTTTACTCACTAATGAAATTAGAATTTTGTCCTTTTCCAGGGCTTCATTTCTCAACTGAATTACCTCTAAACGAAGGTTCCCAAGAGCTATCGTGCAGCTTTCATCCTCCACATTCTTTTGAGCCCTCAGGGCATTGCTCAGAATTAAGCCCTACGAAAAAGGATAAAGGTTTAGCATGAGAACAAAAACTTTATTCCTAGATTCTTAAACTTTAAGTTTACGAACTCTGTACCTTCAGGCTGTTGTATGCAAGGCTGTCCGCAAGGTCATCTTTTGACATGGCGGAAAGGCCAACCTCGAGCTTCGGAAATCCTATACTTTTAGCCATCTCCCGGCAGACAGATATCTCTTTGTTGTCCAGGAGACAGTACAAGAAATCATCTTCGTCTGCACCATTGAACATCAAGGCCCCTTTTGGATATTTCAGTTTTCAGGCGTAGTAATCGGCCTCTGCAATCTCTTCTTTAGATAACTTCTTTCCTGAAGCATGCCGAATAATAAAGTCAAGATTCTTGGGCATAGCTTCAGGACCAGAAGATTTAGCTTCTTTGGCTATTTCTTTCTCTGCAGTTATGCCAAACCCTGTAGATTCTTGTTCAGCCCCTTCTTCAATTGCAGCGGGCTTCGCCTCATGTCACACCCGGCTTTAAAGGACAAAGCTAGGTGCATCTCATACATGCGCCAAGAAGACAACATATATAATAACAAAGTGCATAGAGATAAATGTCACAATAATCAGAGTATCTATTACATAGCGGAAGACTTACAAAATAAAAGATAAATATAACAGGATCTAAAATCCATCCTTGGCGCCAGAAAGTCAACTGGGAGACGACGATCTAGACCTCTCACGATCACAGCGCCAACCAGTGATACCTGTTCTTCTCCTGTGGGGGGGTGTGAGATAGCAAGGGTGAGCTCACACATGATCATAGCCCAACAAGTTGTGGGGAACCAGTGGACATGAACTCACAAAAGGTGGGAGTTCATGAAGTGTAAGGCTTATCAACAATAGGGGTTAAAGCTGAGCATTGCTTTTAATAAGTTGGTCAAAATTTTATTAGCAATTACTAAGTGTAAGTAAATACCAAACCTTAAATAAAAGTAATAGAACAAAATTAATAAATAATCCCATGCATATGTAAATGACACATTGAGTTTAGGTTCCATAAATTAATCATCGGAGAGTCCTGAGCCGCTCATGACCGTGAGCTCGGCTAGTATACCAGTTTTACACTCCGTAGAGGTTGTACCCTTTACCCACAAGTCGTGTTTCCCATGTCGCCAGGGTTAGCTAGGCCCTTAGACACTACCAAGGTGAATGGCTAGGGATCCACTATGAGGCCTTTACAAAGTTCTACTAGCTTTCGAAAACCCGCTACAGTTTATGGGAAGAGCACTTGCAAGAATCCCCCGTCTGATCGCCATCGCAGCAAAATCAACCCGAGAACCTCCTTGCATGCAACTCCCCTACTGCCCTTGCCCCTTTTGGGTAAGGTAGTATTCCACTAGCTTTCCTAATTAGTTAGCCAAGGGGTCCCATTCCTCCCTTGTGGTGGCACGTGTTTCTCAAGTTAAGCTCCATGTTCCAATTAACAATAATATAATGATCTTGACATGAACATAAATAAAATAACATAATAACTGGAACATGGATATAATAAATGATTATCCAAAACCATATAAAGCAATAGCAAAAACTACCCATGTGATTTAGGGGTAAACAAGGTAAAATGGATAAACAAACTAGGGTGACCTATCGGGTCCCATCAAAATGAAACCTATGCATGGTAAATGATTATAAAGAACATTATTGGGTAACAAAAGTGAATCAAGGGCACAACTTGCCTGGCACTTGAGATTCCAGGTACCAACTTGCTTTTCAGATGACACGTGTCCTCACTGTTAGTCGTAGCAATACAAACAAACATGGTATAGATAAAATTAACATCACATCAAACATAAGAACAAACTGAATAATAATAATCTACGCGTTGCTACGAGATCGCGGGTTCGAAAACCACTAAAATCGGGGTTAGGGTTATTAAGTTATGATTTTCTGAAGTTATTTAATGCCTAGAATAGAGTTATTCATGTGGATAATTTTTAAATTAAGTTTCATGGTTAGATAAAGATACCAGGTGATACACAATACTCAAACAAAATAAATGCCACTTGAATGAATCAATTTGGAGCTATATATTTTAAGTTATGAATTTCTGAAGGTTTTATGTGTTTTGCACAAGATTAAATAGGATATAAATTTTATTGTAGCATTCATGTAAAAATAGTGGTACTTATTGATAAACAATAATCTTACAAAATTATAGGAACTGAAATGGGTCAATTTAGACAAGATATGAATTAAATATGATTTATACAAGTTTCTCGAATTATTTTTGTAATACAAATCAATTTCTAAATGAGTTTCTATATTTTATAATTAGTCTGGACTGAGCGCACTAAAACAGAGAAAAGCAGGGTTTAACTCGTAAATTATCCTAGACTCAGTGAACACTATCCCCAGGACGGCGGGTTGATTATGGAGAACTCCGGGGGCCATTCTGCAATTTCACTCGGCCGAACGGGCACCGTGCACTCAGAGCCGTTGGATTCACAGACGATGGCACGAATTAGATCGCTACTTCAACCAAAGCGGTACCCAACCAGATACCTCAGATCACTAATCTACGACTCAGATCAACCTGGATGTGCTATGTGTTCCCAGCCTTGGATTAAAGTTGTACGGTCCCGATGTCAAATGCACGGAAAGGGTACTCGTGACCTAATCTAGGTTGTCCGTGAGACGATCCACGGCTACGAATCCCTCTTCTCCCTAACCCATCACAGTCGTTCGATCAAGATCAAACGACCGAGCACCTTCTTCCTCCTCTTGCTACCCGGACACGGTGGCGCCCATACGCCGATAGCAGCGCCATGTCCGGAGTATCAGTCCCTGTGTTCTACCGCACCAATACGAATGTATCCCGGCCCAAAGTACTAAAAGGGCAATACTCGACGGTGGAGTACTCACCAATTGAGAAGAGGATAGATGCAGTAGGCCACGACAGGATGCGACCAGGTATGTCACCGACGAGCAACCAGGCTCCCGCAAGATGGCCCACAGAGGAGAACCGACGAGCATCATCCCTACACCACGACCCCCTGCATCCGCCGAGTCCACAGCACCGGTGAGATCCCAAGTCAGCGGTGGCGGCTATCCTAGATTCCACCCGGCGGCACTCTTTTCTCTCTCCGGTCGGCGGCGCTGGCCGGAGAGGGGCGCGCGGTAGCAGGAGTAGGGAACCCAGTGCCACTGTTCAAGGGGGGAAAGGAGGTCTCGAGGGCACGCCTAAATACCCAAGGTTAGGGGTGATTTGGTCCCCCGCAATCCAAGGCGAGTAGCAACAACCGAGGAGCAAGATCCGGCGAGCTCAAATTCTGTTGCACACGACTCGGTTGTAGTGAAGCAGGTAACACTGGCAGGGCGGTCCCACCCGGGCAGCGTGCACGCGAGTGCCTGAGGAATGGGGCCCACGAGCAGTGGCCCGGTGAGCGCGTGCGTGGAAGACATGAGGTCGAGACGCGGGCGCATGCATTTTCTGGCCACGAGGACCCACACACCAGCGAGTCATGGGGAGTAGTGCACGTGGCAGAGGGAGCATCTGGCGAGCTAGTGTGGTAGAAAGGAAGCTGGGCCGAGATAGATTAGGCCCATGACGCGTTCTCCCCTTTTTTATTTTCTTTTATTCACTTTTCTCTTTTCAAATTTGACTTTCCAATTTGAATTCATGTATTTGTAGTTCATACTTGAGTTAAATGTCTATATTCTAATAACAGTATGAACCAAAATTTAATTCATATATATTTAGTGTACCCAAATTTTTATAGCATTTTCCTTTTTTTAGAAAAATAGTATTTTAATTGTGGGATAGGAATTAAAGTTACTTAAAAATTAAATACTCGTGAATATGATTGCTTATGGTGCATACTTTAATAATATGCATAATCTTTTAGTTGAATAGAAAACTTTTGTATTACTTCTTTTCTAAAATATTTCTTGGTTTTCAAAATTCAGTTCTCAATTTTCAAAACTCAAGGATAATTCGAGATATCAGAATTTGCCATTTTATTTTCTTCATATATTTATTTTTTTATTATTATTTATTTATTTTTTTCTCATACACATTTTGAGCCTTACACCTCAACAGGTACCGAAGGTACAACTTCAGCTTCAGCCTCGACCGTAGAAGCTTCGACAATTTTCTTCGCGGGAGTAGGAGTTAATGCTTTTGTGGTTTCTATGATAGCGTCTAGTACGCTGGCCATTCTCCTTCTCTTGGGAGTTGTGGCCGGAGCCTTTGTCACCTTCGGCAATTCTGCCTTCATTGGTGGGCTCAAAATTTTTGGCAACATCACTATTTTTTCCAACTCTGGCTCTTTGGCCATATCAACTTTGGCTTTGGCTAACCCGACTACAGGCACCTTCGGCGCTGCAATCGAACCTTCGGTTTCAGCCTCGGTGGGAGCAGCTTGTTTCGCTCCGACAGCGGAGGAGGTCCCTTCACCAAATTCAGGCACTACGACCGTTTCAATATAACGTGGCCGGTGGGTCAAAATCTTCATTTTCTTGGCCTTCGGCACAACAATGGTGGCTGAAGCGGCAGTTTTTCTCTTTTCCCCTTGCCTTCACAATGGGTAGCAGTAATCAGGGTATATGAAACCAATTGAATCAAAAACCCTGTTCAATCTTTTCTTGCCCTGACCCTCGAAGGCTGAAGATAAAGCATCATCTTCGGCCCTGGTGTATGCCCCAAGCAACTCATTGCTAGTAGCCTCAATGCATTTCAACCAGTCGTCATTGGGTTCGTCAAATGGTCCCTGAACCTGAAGGTAAATTTCAATCGAACTAATCCACCTTCGGTGGACCCGGTGGCAGTATCCTTCGGCATCTCCCAGCTATCTACAAGCGGCCATACTCTATAGGCTATGTGCTCTTGAATTATGTCCCTGGTGCCAATAAAAGCACAAACATTGCTGAAGGCTTTTTGGCATGGTTCATCATCACTTTCAATAGCTACCATCGACCTTCGAAGGCCGAAGCGAGACCAGATGGGGCGTTGGATAATTTCCTTAATGTCCTCCCTCTCAATCAGATTATTTTTAACATAAAACCATTCCTCCATCCAGGCTCCGGGCCATCTTTTCCGATATGTTGGAACCGGGTAGCTTGCATTAGAGCGAGCAATAAATCCATAACAACCGAAGTTGTTGTGATACTGCTCTTTGTCGGTGGCCTTCGTCTCGTATAACAGTTCATGCATACTGCAAAAACACCTCGTGCTAGGTTCCAACCCTTGGCTTCTCATAGCCCAAACAAATAAGCCCATTCTAATTATAGCTTCGGGAGTAAGTTGATGAAGAAAAATCTGAAATATCTTTAGCACTTCAACCAAAAATCTGCTTAATGGGAACCGAAGACCCGCCTTCAGAAAGCTTTTGTAAATAACCACTTCATTTTCTTCAGGAGCAGGGGCGGTGCTGTCTCCTCCAACCCTCACAATAGACATATCACGAAAGTATCTTCCCCTCATTGCATCAACATGGCTTTGCTTAATAGTCGATTTTTCGAAGATGGTATGGCTTGGTCGCCACGGCCGGTCCTCAGAATCTTCATCTCCACTTTCCACATCAAAGTCATCACTGTCATCAGAATCTTCAGATAAATCTGCCATTATCTCTTTTGTGATTTTCTCTGTATTGGTTTTTGCCATGGATTCATAAAACCCAGCAATAAAAGGGTTCGCAACCTTCTTCTCCTCCTCGGATATCTTCTTCTCCTCAGACATCTTTAGACGTGGAACAAACACTTGTCTTTAAGACGAAGCTCGAAAATCAGGCGAGAACTAACAAGCAAGAGTTAAAAATCTAAGAAAATAACGTAAGCAACATAAATGGCGTAGCAAATGCCGCCGCTATGGGCTTCTATTTATATGCCTAGTGCATTACAACTTGGCGGGCACCATTTGTCATTGACTTTCGCTATTCTAGCTAAGGGAAGGTGTTTTTTCGGACCTTCGGCTTAAGGCCTTCGTTCACATTGCAGTCTGAATTTGTTGTTACAAGAACAAATTAATAGTGCGAGGGGCTACTATTGGGGGCCTTCATCTTCCGAAGGTCCTCAAAAACACGACTAACATGTTTTCCAAGAATAATATACTATCACAGAAACCTTCGGCCTTGAGATGAAGGTGTGCATGGTATGAAAGGCGCAATCTGGGAGAAGGACGAACCAGTTCCGAAGCTACGGATGGAGAAGCTTTGGCTTAGCAGTGGAAAATGAAACCGACTTAAAGAGGAAAAGGCTATCTAGTCCTCGATAGTTTACCCTTAGTCAATAATAAATGTCAAGGGCCTGGATGAAATTTTACATAGGCTACGTCATGTGCCTATAAATAGATGAACAGTAACACCGTACTGTTCACGTTGACTTGTAATCGCTCGCACATCACTTTTTAGCTTTTTGCCTTCTGTCAAGCCAAAGGTATAAAATGTATTTCATTATTTGTTCATAATCATATAATAAAAAATGTTGATGATCTAATGATTTGATATTATCATTTATGTTCTTTTATGCTCCATATGTTCTTGTATTTTATATTGACATGATGAAGGTATGTCCTTCATGACCTTCGTCCGAAGATCATTATATCCTAAGGGATACAGTGCTTTGAAGGATGAAGGTCTCTAATCATTAACATTTGTGTTACCTTGTTCTTGATTCATAGAACAAGTCCCCAACAATCAGTATGTGTTCCTTTAACTTTTTTTCTCTATTATGTGTCCAGGTTAATTAATAAGCAATGGATAATTGGCGAGCTTCAGATTTACAGTTTAGTTAATCATGACCGGGCCACTACAAGCTATTGTAGACAATAACACAATTCCTATTTCCGGAGGACTTCAAAGTAGCAGCAGCTGGTAGTGTTCCCAATGAGCAAGCATACACACACAATGCGGGTAATCCTCCTATCTAGGCCTTATTTGGTTACATAGGATTATAAGAGATTGAGGGAGATTAAATTCCCTCATATTCAATTTTAAAAAGCAAGGGGATTTAATACCCTCCAATCCCCCTCAATACACCCCAACTGAACAAGCCCTAATAGGGATGTCAACGTATTGGGTTCGGGTCGGGTGGGACAAAAACTCGTCCATGAGTAAACCCGTGACACCTTTCCCAAACCTGCTCGTCACCAAACCCACGGGTGATATTTTGGACCTGCACCTGGACCCATCAAGTTTCGGGTGGTTTCGAGTACCCATTGGATTTTCTACTGTACATTCAACAATAGAATCAAAAGGAATAGGAAACAAAGACACTATACACGAAGTGCTCAATATGTCAATGCTCAAGATTATTGCTAGCACTAAAACCACATCGAGTCGGGGATGGTTGGACACAATGATGTCATGTCGAGTGATGTCATGGGATTGTGGCAACCTCATAGTTGCAGGCTCTCAGTTGGGAGCCTAGGACCTAGGGATAGTCATCGGGTGTCGGTCCCGTCGAGGCTCCGCACGACTCTTGAGCACAGGTGGTGATGCCTAGGGCGGTTGGGTGGCGGGATGGTGCTTGGTGCATAGGGTGGTGGCATCACGGCGCTCGGGGGTAGACAACATGACACTTGGTGGTTGATGACACAACACTTAGGTCAGGGTACTCTGGTGTGGGATTGGATGCGAAATTAGGTCTAGGGAGTGACTGAGTGAGGAATTGGGGATGGAAAATTGGGGGTTAGGGATTGTTCTTGCTCGACGAATAGTGTATCCGGATGACATGTGGGTACCCAAGGTGAGAAATGAAACCTAGACCCAAACCCCAAAGTTTGCAAGTCAGGGTGCGGGTCACACCATGGGTGAAAATATGCACACGTGCCTACGCACGTTGGGTATGGTACCTGGCGGGTACCCAAACCTGTAGGTTAAATTGACATACCTACTAGCTAAGTAGAGTCATTAACGTCCTTGTGTTACGACTGTCAAAGGTAAAGTAGGTAAAAGACGAGATTCAGAGAGAGCGGGGTATAAGCCAGCAAATGTTGAATTTATACAGGTCTGAGAATCAACATGTGAACAGTTTAGAAAGATGTAGACCGCAATGTACGTAATGCCCTATGTTCCCTTGCTACTAATCGACTGATGAACATAAAGAAAAAGAAGATTACAAGCTCAAGAACCGACTCAGCATCGTGTCCTCCTAACTCCTCTTTTCACTTAGTTCTGTGAGAGTTCTAGCCTATCCGTCTCTAGTTCACCTTTGTGCTTGGCCTTAGATGTCGCTCTGTTTTATCTTGTATGTGAAGTGATTTGACTTCTCCTGGATCTCTCCTTTTATGGACCTCTTTGATCTCTATACTACGTTGCTTCTTCCTTTTATAGATTAAGGGAGAAGAGGTGTTACGTGTTTGTCGGACCATGGGCCCGATCAGCTAAGTTCCACCAGCCTTGATCTTATCCTAGTTGTGAAGTCGTACGTACAACGATATTATGAAGTGTGTATACCACAAGTGTTATTTATAAAACTTTCATCCTTAGCATCTGTAATAACTTAAATATGCTAGAAATCTTTATGAGATCAACATTATGAAAATGGTGTCTATATACTAATTGATATATCTTTAACTAATTGATACCACTTGTTAAATACAAATTCTTGTATTATCTAAGCAACAAACATTCATTTTGTAGTCAAGAAAAATATCAATTGATATACTACATGCCTAATAGTGCAAATACAACAAACAAGTTCATGAGCTTGCTTCCCCTATTTTTGTTCCTTCCCTTTGCCATTGAAAAGTCTCAATATATTTCCTCCCCTATTTTGTTTGTCTCCTATAACAAGAATTATATTTGTGCTATCTTTGTGGACAATTATGATCTTTATGGGACATCCTTACCCCCTTTGTCATAAATTACTATAAAAGGTGTTAATATGTTGGAAAAAGATGTAACATGCAAAACATAGGAGGTATTAAAGGAGTGGAGGTGATTTGTGAAAGTTTCCTTCAAGGTAGCAATTACTTCCTATATCATCTCAATGTAGGAAGAATGCATACTAAACTTTCTTCATTGTGGCTTGAATTGAGCTATGTCCTAAACCGTCTTCATAGTGGAATAGTGGCTTCAACTGATCTATGCATGTATGCATATAACTTGGTTTGTCCTTCTTCAAGCTTATTCACTTATTTTGCAATGGTTATCTTGCCAAACTTGAGTTGCACACTTAGTTGTCCATATTTTAGTTCAAACATTAGGATTTGGATTACTTGTTCATAAAAACATTATATACTATCACAAGAAATAATCAAACATATAAACTATAGTGATATAATATAAGCTCTACATTAATTTTAGTATGACCACATACTCTATATATATATACACTTCATCAGGTCACATAGATCACAGATTTTGATATACACCGGTAGTAGAAAGATATATATATTCCATAGATGATCACTAATGTATATATATAGAAGAATGAATTAAACATGTTAGGCTATGTTCCTTTTATTCCAAATCCATGGAGATTAAGGGGGGAATAAATCCACTGCTAGTCAAAAATCCACCTCAAATCACTCCAATAGCTCTCAATCCACATTGTTTAGGTATAAAATGAATAAGGCTTTAGTTCGAATGACATGTTACTTGTGGTGGCCTAATGCTTCCAGAATCTAAAATAAAGAGACAAATGACAATTGTTGGTCACTTGTTTTCGATCACTACATGTAACCAAAAACAAGGCAACACAAGTTAAAGAGTTATAACCTTCCCCCTCACATTATCCTTTCTTCGAAGGATAATATCAAGGAGAAGGTATAGGATACGAATGCATTTATAATAAAAAGGAGGCGAGGTATGCAACATGTTACTATGTTTGTATGCCTCAGCATTTTTCATTCCATCTTTTCCCATATAGTACATAATTACAAATGTACCTTCGGCTTTACAAGTGAGACAACTCGAAGATTTTGAAAGCTAAGCTAGATGAAGCATACAACCCTGGAAAGGTGAATTTATGCATGACACTGTTCACCTATTTATAGGGGAGAGGAACAACTTTGTACGAAATTCCATGTGTGCCCATGAAATATATACACATGGTTTACAAATGTCACAGGGGCAACATTGTATTTTCCCTTTCTTTCTTGATGCACAACTTTTCCATTTCTTGTCCTTCGCCACTTTGTGCACGAAGCCTCTCCTATGTTGAATCCGGCTTGCGTCTTTGCCATACTCGTTTTAGCCTAAGCTTCTTTATATGCTGCTTCGGCCAAAGACCATTGTCGGGTACCATAATTAGGGGTACCCCCAACGCTCCTAATCATGACTGGTAAACACCCTCAGTCCAACTAACGGGTGCGGTTCAAGCCAAGACTTTGTCTACCCGAGGGACGCGATCTCACCCGAGCCCAGCCTCGGGTTGGAACAGTAGTCCCAAACGAGTTCACGCCTCGCTCGAGGGCCTCCTCAGGCAGCGGGCGCCCCCTCGGCACTCCTAAGGCCCGGCTTGGGTAGGCTTCGTTGTGAAGCAACCTTGCCCAGACCGCCTCACCAACCGACCGCTTCGCAGATGCATTAAATGCAGGGGATGCCTGACGCCGTATCCTGACACACGCGCCTCAGACGGGTAGGCCGAAGTGACCGCAGTCACTTCGCCCCTCTTCTTTACTGTCCGATATGACAGGAAAACAGCGCCGCTCGCTCCGCTCCGACTGCCGTGTCAGCCACCCCGGCAACGACTGACAACAACTCACGATCAACCACCGAGTTTAGCCTCGAGCGCAACAGGAAGCTCCGCCTCGCCCGACCTCATGCTCCAGCCTCGGGAGGAGGTTTCCGCCTCGCCCGACCTCAGGATCTAGCCTCGGGAGGAGGTCTCCACCTCGCTCGACCCCCAGACTCGGCCTCGACCCCGGTCTCGGGAGGAATCGCGTCCTCGCCCGACCCCGGCCTCGGCCTCAGGAGAAGTCTCCGCCTCAACCGACCCTGGGCTCGGGCTGACCGCGCTAATAGGGGATGCATCATTTCCCTATTCCTAGCCTGCTCAGGCTATAAGGAACAAGACCGGCGTCCCATCTGGCTTACCCCGACGACGGGTAATGATGGTGCCCCACGCGCACCATGACGCCGGTGGCTCTCAGCCCCTTACGACAGCAAGGAGACGTCAGCAGGATCCTCGCCGCACGGCCAGCTGTGCTCCTACAGGACTCAGGCGTTCCTCCGGCGGCCACGCCATCACATGTACAGGGCCCAAGCTCTCCCCCAACGGCCACGTTGGCATGTACACAGGGCTTAGGCACTCCACTGCCGGACACGTTAGCGCATAGCTACGCCCCCTGTTGTACGTCTGGACTCTCTCCTTGCCTCTATAAAAGGGAGATCCAGGGCCACCCTGAGGGGGGTTCGCGCAAGGGAAGCGGCGGACGAGCTCTGTGTCCCTCTCTCTCTCTCACGCGACGCGCTTGTAACCCCTACTGCGAGCGGCACCCCTGGTGCAGGATAATACAAGGCTTGTCCCAGCTCTTGTGTTCCATCCCGCGCCAACCCATCTGGGCAGGGACACGCAGCGATTTCACTGGTCGGTCCAATGGACACCCCCGGGTCTGAGACGCCGACAGTTGGCGCGCCAGGTAGGGCCTGCTGCGTGTTAACGAACATCTTCCCGTTGAGATCCAGATGGGGAGTCTTCAGCAACCTCTCCAGCCCGGGACGATGCTCCGCTTTGGGAGTCTCGAGTTCATGTCCCTCGACGGTAGCTACGACATGGTACTCCTCCCCCCGCGGCGTGACGACAACGACGGTTTTCGACTCGCCCAGCGGCGGCGAGCTCTACGACAGCATCTCCCCGCGGCAGAAGAGGAGCACTCCGGTCGTCCCTACCACCCTCCTCGTCGGAGGAGGCGGAGATGAGGCAACCATGGCCATGCAGGAGGCGGCACCTTGTCGGCTGTCGCACCAGAGCGAGTTGACGATGCCGACACTTCCCCGGGGGACATGTCGGACATTGTCCTCGCACCTGAGACGACGACGGGTGTCACTTCCCCGCGACGTGTCAGCCCCAAGCGGACTGATGACGCCAGCACCCTCGCAAAGGACCTGCTGGGCGTTACCCTCGTACCTGAGATGACGGTGTGCTCCGCCCCCGATGCGACTTCACCACCGTCCAACGACCAAGAGGTACCGTCCGTTTTCCATCCCGTACCTTTTAGAAAAGCTTCGATCCACCTAGCGACCCGCTATGGTGAGCGCCTTCGTAAAGGCGTATCCAAACCTTCCGGGGTACCACATGTGGTCGACCTGGGACCGACTGACAGCCGTCTCAACCTTCGGACCGGCGGGTTCTGAGGAAGTGGACAACCCTGACTCCGGTTGGGATTTCTCTGCCCTCAATGACCCCGGTGCCATGCGGGGTTTCATGTCCGCATGTGACCACTACCTCTCCGGTTGTTCTGACGATGGCCATGACCTTGACGACGAGGGTTACGACCCAAGTCGTGAATGTTTCCACGTCGATCTGGGAGATCACAACGAAGGCAACCACCTCGGTATGCCAGAGGTTGACGATCCCCCTGGGCCCGCATCTCGCGTTGACATCCCACGGGAGCTAGCTGTGGTCTCAGTCCCTGTGGGGGGTCAGGACATACAGCTCGAGCAAATCCGTGAGATGTAGGCCCGGGTCGACGGGGAAGCATGCCAGCTTGTACAGCTCCGATAGAACATCGAACAGGAGTGGGCAGGCTGATCACTCGCCGGAGAAGCCTGTCATCGGGCCCAAGACATCCGGCGCCGCATCGTCGACAATGCCAGGGCAGCGCTGCCCCCGGCCGTCAGTGGGTCCGGCCAAGACCTAGCTGCACCGGCGGTGCTGCTTCGAGCCATGCCGGAGCCATCCACCACCGAGGGACGGCGTATCAAGGGCGAACTCAAGAATCTCCTAGAAGGCGTCGCGGTTCGACGAGCCGAGAGCTCCACCTCTCACAGGCGAGCGGACCCCTCGGAGCATCACGCGGAGTCCTCCCGGCGCATTCAGGAAGCCTCGGTCCACCCCGAGCGTACGCGGGATGAGGCGCCCGCCGCCCGGGAACGCTTCGGCAACGAGCACCACCATCTCGACCATCGAGCTCACCTCGACGAGAAGGTGCGCCGAGGCTACCATCCCAGGCGTGGGGGACGCTGCAACAGTGAGGAGGATCGCAGTCCTTCGCCCGAACCACCCGGTCTGCGAGTCTTCAGCCGGGCCATACGACGAGCACCGTTCCCTGCTCGTTTTCGAGCCCTGACTACCATCACCAAGTACTCGGGGGAGACGAGGCTGGAGCTGTGGCTCGCAGACTACCGACTGGCATGCCAGTTGGGAGGGGCGGATGATGACAACCTCATCATCTGTAATCTACCCCTTTTCCTCTCCGACGCCGCCCGAGCCTGGCTGGAGCATCTGCCTCCTGCGCAGATCTCTGACTGGGACGATCTGGTCAAAGCTTTCGCGGGAAACTTCCAAGGCACGTACGTGCGCCCTGGGAACTCGTGGGACCTACGAAGTTGCCGCCAGCAGCCAGGGGAGTCCCTCCGAGAGTACATCCGGCGGTTTTCAAAGCAGCGCACCGAGCTGCCCAACGTTACCGACTCGGATGTCATCAGGGCTTTCCTTGCCGGCACCACTTGCCGAGACCAGGTGAGCAAACTGGGGTGCAAGAATCCCACCCGTGCGAGCGAACTGATGGACGTCGCCACCAAGTTTGCCTCGGGTCAAGAGGCGGTCGAAGCCATCTTCTGAAAGGACAAGCAGCCTCAGGGAGAGCCGAAGACAGACGCCCCTAAGGCGTCCGCCCAGCGGGGCATGAAGAAGAAGGCTAAAAACAAGTCGCGAGCGAAGCACGACGCCGCAGACGTGAATCTCGTCGCTGCGGCCGAGCATAGGAACCCTCGGAAACCTCCTGGAGGGGCCGACGCGTTCGACAAGATGCTCAAAGAGCCATGCCCCTATCACCAGGGGCCCATCAAGCACACCCTCGAAGAATGTGTCATGCTCCGGCGCTACATCCATAAGACCGGGCCCCCGGCGGAGGACGGCAAGGGCCATGACAACGACAAGAAGGAGGGCGGCAAGGAAGAGGGATTCCCGGAAGTCCATAACTGCTTCATGATCTACGGTGGGTAGACGGCGAACGCCTCAGCTCGGCACCGCAAGCAGGAGCGCCTAGAAGTCTGCTTGGTGAAGGTGGCGGCGCCAGTCTACCTAGACTGGTCTGACGAGCCTATCACCTTCGACCAAGGCGACCACTCCGACTTTGTGCCAAGCCCAGGAAGGTACCCGCTCGTCGTCGATCCGATCATCGGCAACGTTGGGCTCTCCAAGGTCCTCATGGACGGAGGCAGCAGCCTTAACATCATCTACGCTGAGACCCTGGAAATTTTAGGGGTTGATCGGTCCGAAGTCCGGGCCGGTGCGGCACCCTTCCACGGAATCGCGCCCGGGAAGCGAATCCTACCCCTCGGACGGATCGACTTACCCGTCTGCTTCGGAACTCCCTCTAACTTCCAAAAGGAAGCTCTCACCTTTGAGGTCGTCGGGTTCCGAGGAACCTACCATGCGGTGTTGGGAAGACCATGCTACGCCAAGTTCATGGTCGTCCCCAACTACACCTACCTCAAGCTCAAGATGCCGGGCCCGAATGGGATCATCACCGTCGGATCCACGTACCGCCACGCGTACGAATGCGACATGGAGTGCGTGGAGTACGCCGAGGCTCTCGCCGAGTCTGAGGCCCTCATCGCCGACCTGGAACGCCTCTCCCAGAAGGCACCCGACGCGAAGCGGCACGCCGGTAACTTCGAACCAGTTGAGGCGGTCAAGTCCGTCTCTCTCGACCCCAGCAACGATGCTAGCAAGCAAGTTCGGATCGGCTTCGAGCTCGACCCCAAATAGGAAGCAGTGCTCGTCGACTTTCTCCGCGCAAACACCGAAGTCTTTGCGTGGAGTCCCTCGGACATGCCTGGCATACCGAGGGATGTCGCCGAGCACTCACTGGACATCAGAGCTGGAGCCCGACCTGTGAAGCAAACCCTGCGCCATTTTGACGAAGAAAAGTGCAGGGCCATAGGCAAGGAGATCCACAAGCTACTCGCGGCAGGGTTTATCAAAGAGGTATTCCATCCCGAATGGTTAGCTAACCATGTTCTTGTAAGGAAGAAGGATGGGAAATGGAGGATGTGTGTAGACTACACTGGTCTAAACAAAGCATGTCCAAAAGTTCCCTACCCTCTACCTCGCATCGATCAAATCATGGACTCCACTGCTGGGTGCGAAACACTGTCATTCCTTGATGCCTACTCAGGCTATCACCAAATCAAGATGAAAGAGTCCGACCAGCTCGCTACTTCTTTCATCACACCTTTTGGCATGTACTGTTACACTACAATGCCATTTGGGTTGAGGAATGCAGGCGCCACTTACCAGAGGTGCATGAACCACGTGTTCGGAGAACACATCGGCAGAACGGTCGAGGCTTACGTCGACGACATCGTTGTCAAGACGAAGAGAGCCTCCGACCTCCTCTCTGACCTTGAAACGACATTCAAGTGTCTGAGAGCGAAATGCGTGAAACTCAATCTCGAGAAGTGTGTCTTCGGAGTCCCCCGAGGCATGCTCCTTGGATTCATCATCTCCGAGCGGGGCATTGAGGCCAACCCGGAGAAAATCGAGGCCATCACCAACATGGGACCGATCAAAGATTTGAAAGGAGTACAGAGGGTCAAGGGATGCCTTGCGGCTCTGAGCCGCTTCATCTCACGCCTTGGCGAGAAAGGCTTGCCTCTGTACCGCCTCTTAAGGAAGGCCGAGTGCTCCACTTAGACCCCCAAGGCCGAGGAAGCCCTTGGAAACCTTAAGGCGCTCCTTACGAACACACCCATCCTGGTGCCTCCCGCTGCAGGAGAAGCCCTCTTGATCTACGTAGCCACGACTACTCAGGTGGTCAGCGCCGCGATCGTAGTCGAGAGAAGAGAAGAAGGGCATGCACTGCCCATCCAGAGGCCAGTTGTTGGGGGCCTTCGGCTTCCGAAGGTCCTCAAAAATATGATTTAACAGTGTTTCTGGAGTATAATGTGTGAACAGGTATCTTCGGACTCGAATCAGCACCACAGCGGGAGAAGAATACGAAGGTTGATACAGCGCCGAAGCTGTGAGCAGGAAAGCTTCAGCATGATAGCAGAAAAGGAAACCGACTTAAAGATGAAAATGCTATTTAGGCCTCGGTAGATTACTATAGAATCACTACCAAATGTAAAGGGCATGGATGTAATTTTACATGGGCTGTGTCCCGTGCCTATAAATAGGTGAACAGTACCCCTGTACTGTTCACGCTGACTTGGCATTTTACTTTTGCGTCACGCTTGTACTTACATCTTCCTTCAAGCCGAAGGTATATTTGTTATTGGATATCATTTCTATTTTTCCATAAGAATAATATAAAAAATGAGTTGATGATTATACATAATTGTTTATGTTATCCTTTATATTTTATATGATTCTTTCTTCATTATTATATGTTGTATTGATGAAGGTATGTCCTTCATAACCTTCGTCCGAAAATCATTATATCCCAAGGGAAATAATGCTTCGAAGGACGAAGGACTTTAACACTTAGCATTTGCTGTGTTGCCTTGTTCTTAACTCATAGCATTTGAGAACAAGTCCCCAACATTGGCGCTCACCGCCGGTGAACTCACTTCCACTCTGAGTTTTGAACATCTTCGGCAACCATAAACCTTCGCTATGGCGCCGAAGAAAGCTTCAGCAACTGGGGCTGCAGTTCTGCAACCGCTGGACCCCAATCAGGAGACTCTCTCCCTTCGGGAGGCCCGAAGCCAGAAGAGGAAGGCTGTCAGCCCGACACCGCAAGAGGATGAGCTAGACCAAGAAATCAGAGACATGGAGATGCTTCATCAACAGGTGCAGAGGAAGAAGGAAAAGATGGCCAGGCTAGCAGAACTGCAAAGGCAGATAGACGAAGCCTCTGAAGAAGTTCGTCATCTTACTCAGGATGAGCAGAACCGAAGGCCTCAGCACAAGGATCTTCATCAGGAGGGTTTCTTCAATGAAGATGACTGGTATGAGAATTTCCACCATGGAAATTTTGCTTTTGATGATGCTTCTCCTCTGTCCGCTGAGCTGCAGGCTACACCTTGGCCTTCATCCTACAAGCCGCCCCAGCTTCCCATGTTCGACGGCCATTCAGACCCGAAGCAGTTTTTGATGAGCTATGAAGCAACAGTATCTTCGTATGGTGGCAATACTGCAGTCATGGCAAAATCTTTTGTTATGGCTGTCAGGAGTGTTGCTCAAACCTGGTATTCCTCCCTTCGACCAGGAACGATCACTTCATGGCAAAAGCTGAAGGACATGTTGTTAACCAGCTGTCGGCGTTTCGAGACTGGGGGGTTCCTCAGGCCGACGAGTGAGTGCCGCGTGCCCTAGCCCAGATGGGTCGAGCGCGTGGGCGAGCGCGAAGGGGGGAAAGGAGTGAGGCGGCCGGAGACCGGCGTGAGAGAGGTGGGAATCCCGCGGCCTTCGTGTTCGTCCCGCGCCCAGGTCGGGTGCGCTTGCAGTAGGGGGTTACAAGCGTCCATGCAGGTGAGGGAAGCGAGCGGCCCCAAGAGAGCGCCTGTCCCGTCCTCGTCCCGCGCGGCCAACCCTCTCTAAGAGGGCCCTGGTCCTTCCTTTTATAGACGCAAGGAGAGGATCCAGGTGTACAATGGGGGTGTAGCAGAGTGCTACGTGTCTAGCGAGGGAGAGCTAGTGCGAGTACATGCCAATGTGGCAGCCGGAGAGATCTTGGGACCCAACTAGTGTGATGTCGTGGCCGTCGGAGGAGCGGCGGAGCCTGGCGGAGGGACAGCTGTTGGAGCGGTTGTGTCCTTGCTGACGTCCTCCTGCTTCCGTAAGAGAGCTGAGAGCCGCCGTCGTCACAGGGCATGCGGGGCGCCATCATTGCCTATCTGGTGGAGACAGCCAGATGGGACACCGGTCTTGTTCTCTGCGGCCCGAGTCAGCTCGGGGTAGGGTGATGATGGCGCTTCCTGTTGACATGGCTGGCCTGCGTCCTAGGTTGGGCGACGTGGAGGCTCCTCCGAAGCCGAGGTCGAGTCTGTCCTTCTTGGCCGGGGCCAAGTCCGAGCCCCTGGGTCGGGCGAGGCGGAGGTCGTCGGCAGAGGCCAGGGCGGTGTCCGAGCCCTGGGGTCGGGTGAAGCGGAGTTCGTCGTCTTCTAGGGTTGAGCCCGAGTCCGAGCCCTGGGTCGGGCGGAGCGGAGTTCGCCGTCTTCCGGGTCTTAGCCCGAGTCCGAGCCCTGGGTCGGGCAGAGCGGAGTTCGCCGTCTTCCGGGTCTTAGCCCGAGTCTGAGCCCTGGGTCGGGCGGAGCGGAGTTCGCCGTCTTCCGGGGCTGAGCCCGAGTCCGAGCCCTGGGTCGGGCGGAGCGGAGTTCGCCGTCTTCCGGGGCTGAGCCCGAGTCCGAGCCCTGGGTCGGGCGGAGCAGAGTTCGCCGTCTTCCGGGGCTGAGCCCGAGTCCGAGCCCTGGGTCGGGCGAAGCTTCCTATGGTGCCTTTGGCAGGGCCTGGCTTCCTGTCAGCATCACTCTGTCAAGTGGCGCTGCAGTCGGAGTGGCGCAGGCGGCGCTGTCCTTCTGTCAGACCGGTCAGTGGAGCGGCGAAGTGACGGCGGTCACTTCGGCTCTGCCGGAGGGCGCGCGTCAGGATAAAGGTGTCAGGCCACCTTTGCGTTAAATGCTCCTGCGATTTAGTCGGTCAGTGCGGCGATTTAGTCAGGGTTGCTTCTTAGCGAAGGCAGGGCCTCGGGCGAGCCGAAGATGTGTCCGCCGTTGGAGGGGGGCCTTGGGCGAGACGGAAATCCTCCGGGGTCGGCTGCCCTTGCCCGAGGCTAGGCTCGGGCGAGGCGTGATCGAGTCGCTCGAATGGACTGATCCCTGACTTAATCGCACCCATCAGGCCTTTGCAGCTTTATGCTGATGGGGGTTACCAGCTGAGAATTAGGAGTCTTGAGGGTACCCCTAATTATGGTCCCCGACAGTAGCCCCCGAGCCTCGAAGGGAGTGTTAGCACTCGCTTGGAGGCTTTTGTCGCACTTTTTTGCAAGGGGACCAGCCTTTCTCGGTTGCATTTTGTTCCGGTGGGTGCGCGCGAGCACACCCGCCGGGTGTAGCCCCCGAGGCCTCGGAGGAGTGGTTTCACTCCTTCGAGGTCTTAATGCCTTGCGTAATGCTTCGGCTGGTCTGGCTGTTCCCTCATGCGAGCTGGCCGTAGCCCGGGTGTACGGTCGGGGCCCAAGTTCTCGGGCTGGTATGTTGACGCTGTCAACGGTTTGGCCGGAGCCGGGTTTGCGAGAGCAGCCCCCGAGCCTCTGCACAGGGCAAGAGGGCGATCAGGGACAGACTCGGCTTTTTTACATACGCCCCTGCGTCGCCTTTCCGCAAGGAGGAGGGGGGGGGGAGAGCGCCATGTTACCCTCGATGGGCGCCGAACATGGTGTCTCTGGTGAGCTGCAAGCGGGTAATCCGAGTGGACGTCCGTGCCCCATTCGTTAGGGGTCGGCTAGGGGCCCAGAGGCACGCCCAAAAGTACATGCGGGTGATCTGCCGGACCCGGTCCCCTGGCGATGGGGTCCGAGGGCTCGATGCCTCCCTCCGATGGGATTCCGTTACAAGATCGCTCCCGCTGGTCTCGGAAATGTCCTAGGGTACCTCGGGAGCGCAGCCCGAGCCTTGGTTATGTATCGAACGTACCCCTGGTCATCCCTCGCTCGGCGTCTGAGGCGGCTGTGAACCCTTCGGGGGCCAGCCTTCGAACCCCTGATCAGTAATGGGCGCGGAGCCCGAGTAGCCTGAGGCGGCCGTGGAACCCTTCGGGGGGCCGGCCTTCGAACCTCTGACCAGTAGTTGGTGTAGGGTCCACGCGATCTGAGGCGGCTGTTGAACCCTTCGGGGGGCCAGCCTTCGAACCTCTGATCAGTAGGGAGGCTCGGAGCCTGGTTCCTTCACGGGGAAGGATCCCTTTCGGGGTATCCCCCTTTCCCGGTCCCTGGCGTAAGAGATAGAGAAAGAGGAAAAAGGGAAAAGGATACGAAACCGAACGACACGGCGTACCTTTTTTGGCGCGGTTGTTTCAGCGAAGGCGAAGCGTCGCCCGTTGCTCCTGCCAGAAGCGCCTCCTGTCCAGCCGCGGAGTTATGCGACGGGGCGAGTAGTTGACGGGGCGGCCGTTGCGCGTGCGCGAGCCATTCGAGGAACGGATCACGGGCGCGTTGTCTTCACGCCGTGAGAGAGGGGGGGTTCTCTTGCTGCCCCCGGATGGGACGTGAGCTTGGCTGACGACGTGACCGCTGCTCCCGCGTGCCTGCCACCGTCATTACTGCCGGCCCACTTTTGGCCGCGTTGACCGCCGCGTAAGGCTGGCGCTGCTGGGTCACGCGCTGGGTCGCCTCGAGTCGCGGTATTGGTTCCGCAATCGAGGAGACGCGGTGGTGGCGCAAGTGGCGGTGCAGTCGCTTGCATGCAGCATCCGGCGCGCCGGTTGCGCGACGCGTGGGCCTGGGCCTCCATGCTGGCGTGTCAGGAGTCGGAGAAGCGCGTCCACCTGGCGCGGTTGCATGCCGCCTGCATGGCTGCCCGCTTCTTTCGCCCGTTGGTCTGGGCAAAAGTGGAGGGCCACTTGTAACCGCTGGGCGGTTGCGTGCACCACGCGCGGCGGTTTGGCTTCTTCTGCTCGGAGCCGGTCTGCATGACATGAGGGACCCAGCCCCCGCGCCGCAGGGGAGGGCTTTGGAGCGTGTTGGAGAAGACTCAGCCCGTGACGGTTGGGGGTGCAAGTAGGGAGAGTTGCCTTTAAAAGGAGGGTGACCCCTTTCGAAAGGCAACCGTGTCTTCTCGCTCCCTTATGCACCGCGTCTTTCCACCTTCCAAGCCCCCGGATGGGGGATACCCGCCGTCTTTTTGCCTCATCGTTGGAGGGACGCAACTCCGTGGGAGTTGGTACCTTTCAGCCATCGTTCGGCTTCAAGGATTTTCATCATGCAGCCCGGCTGCACCCCTCCACCGGCGGTCACCCGAGATGGTGACCACCAGCTCCTGGGTGGGGAGAAGCAAGCCGGGCTGCGATCTTGGTCCCATCCTCAGCTTCAAGGATGTTCATCATCCTCGCTGAGGTGGGGGCCGGGCTGAGCCGGCGCTCTTCCTCCCGCGCGGGTTCGTGGATCGCCCTCTCCCGCGGTGCTCGAGGGAGAGGGCGCTCACTGGCCCTGCGGGCGGCCCGGACTTCGACAACGCGGGGCTGGTCGACGGCGGACGTCGTCATCCCCAGCGTGTCGGGCTTGTCGGCTTGGCTCCCGGCGGCCTCTTCTGCCGGGGGGTGGCTGCCGCGTCGTGTACACGGGAGGGCCGCCCCAGATGCCGCGCGCTGCTAGGGCGGCGTTCGTGTTCTGGGGTGGTCCTGCCTTTGCACCGGGATGGCGCCTTCGCGCAGAGGCCGGTCCCCCACTCATCCGGGAGGATTCAAGTGGGGATCTGCCGGAGGGCTGATGGCCCCTACCGTCGGTGCCGAGGTGGAAGCGGCTCGAGAAGTCCCCATCGCCGACGGGATTGCCGCCACCATCCGCGCTTCGGGCCTTCGGTTCTTCGTACTTGTCCTCGCCCCTCGAGCGTCGTCGTGGGCGGGGGCAAGCTCGCAACAGCGCCCACCCTGAGGCCTGCGCTGCTGCAGCTCGGCCATCCGGAGCGGGGGCTGTTGTCGCCGTAGTCAGAGCGGGCAGCGGCGAGCCGCTCGTCAGTCTTCTGTTGCTCCGCAGGCCCACCCCTATCGAGTGGGGCTGTTCGTACCTGCGGAGGGGGGAACCGGAGTTCCGTTTGTAACGACACTTCGAATGCCGGTGTTTTTTTTGTTCATTTCGGCTTTCGGGGCCTGAACATGTATGTAATTTCGGCACGGAGCCGTGTTTTTTTCCTCATTTTTGAGCACTAAGACTCGTCTGTTGATTATCTGAACCGCTTCACCGAGCATGAGTCGCCCCGTGTCAAGGTGACGAGTGAGGTATCCGTATCCCGAAGGCGTAGGAGTCCCTCGACTCGGTCGGCCTTGCTGTCCGAGGCTCCTCTAGCTTAGTTAAAGGGACCCCTCGGCCGCTCTTCGATGAGCCAAGGCTAGGGGTAGCGATATCAGTATGAACAGAGGCGGAGTCGGCTCGAAAATGAAACCTGGTTGGCCGGAGCCTAGCCGGGTTGTCCGTTGGCGGGACCGACGTCGGAGTTGATCAGCCGAGGCCTCAGGTCGGGCTGGCGCCCTTGGGAGATGGTCGACCGAGGCCCCAGGGGCAACCGGCCGAGCCGCCTGCTCGGGCCGGATTCCCGGAGAAGTCCCTGGCAGCGATTGCCCGGGCGTGGTGATGACGTCGTCCTTCGGAGCGGAGATCCTCGGACCGCGTCGCCGTCCGAGGCTAGGTCGGGCCTCACCGAAGGTGTCGTCGATGCCGAGGGTGTTGCTGCCCCCTTCCAGCGTCAAGACCCGAGCCTGCAGGGTCAGAGTGTCTTGTAGCGTGTGCCTTCTGCAGCCGCCGAGGCCAGAATACACGCCCTCGCTGTGTTGTAAAGCTGCGTCTCCTTTCCTCTTGTTTCGAGTATCTGGACTTTTTTGTCGGTAACAAGGATGTTTGTGTGAGTGGGAGTCGCTTCTTGCGGAAGGTGATGAGTGAGGTATCCGTATCCCGGAGGCGTGGGAGTCCCTCGGCTCGGTCGGCCTTGCCGCTTACGCGTACTTTCACCCGTCCATGAGGCCCTGCCACCGACTCAGTCGAGAAGGCTCGAAGGATCGCTTCGGCAGAAGAACTTCCGAACATGAAGACTTGTTCGGTCCGCGGAATCACTTTATCCGAACGCGAGTTACTTATCGCAGAAGGTGATGAGCGAGGTATCCGTATCCCGGAGGCGTAGGAGTCCCTCGGCTCAGTCAGCCTTGGCTGCTTACGTGTACTCCGTCGTTTTCAGGATCCACTTTTCGAAGTAGTCAAAAAGCACGAAAGATATTCTGGCAGAAGAGATCTTTTTTCGAGGAAAATTTCGACGCAGAGGGGGTTCCCCCCTTTTAGCCCCCGAGGGAGGGTCGGGCTTTGCCGAGGCGAGGCCGACCCTTCCTTGATGACTAAACTTTGCGTGGGTGCGAGGTATATGAACGACTTGAAAACATCTTAAGGGTAGAAGCGACGTAGCTGTTGGATGTTCCAAGCGTTGCCGTAGACCTCGCCTTGACTGTTGGCCAGCTTGTACGTTCCGGGCTTCAAAACTTTGGCGATGACGAACGGCCCCTCCCAAGGGGGCGTGAGCTTGTGCCTCCCTCGGGCGTCTTGCCGCAGCCGAAGCACCAGGTCGCCCACCTGGAGGTCTCGGGGTCGGACCCCTCGGGCGTGGTAGCGCCGCAGGGACTGCTGATACCGCGCCGAGTGTAGTAAGGCCTTGTCCCGAGCCTCTTCCAGCTGGTCCAGCGAGTCTTCTCGGCTAGCTTGGTTGCTTTGATCGTCGTAGGCCCTCGTTCTCGGGGAGCCGTATTCCAGGTCAGTGGGCAAGACGGCCTCGGCCCCGTAGACCAGGAAGAACGGCGTGAAACCCGTGGCTCGGCTTGGCGTCGTCCTCAGGCTCCAGACCACCGAGGGGAGTTCCTTCATCCATCGCTTGCCGAACTTGTTGAGGTCGTTGTAAATCCGAGGCTTGAGCCCTTGTAGAATCATGCCGTTGGCACGCTCTACTTGCCCATTCGACATGGGATGAGCTACGGCGGCCCAGTCCACCCGGATGTGGTGATCCTCGCAGAAGTCCAAGAATTTTCTGCCGGTGAACTGGGTGCCGTTGTCGGTGATGATGGAGTTCGAGACCCCGAAGCGATGGATGATGTTGGTGAAGAATGTCACCGCCTGCTCGGACCTGATGCTGTTCAGAGGTCGGACCTCGACCCACTTGGAGAATTTGTCGATGGCGACCAGCAGGTGCGTGTAGCCCCCGGGCGCCTTCTGCAAGGGGCCGACGAGGTCTAGACCCCACACAGCGAAGGGCCAGGTGATGGGTATTGTCTGCAGAGCCTGAGCGGGCAGGTGGGTCTGCTTTGCATAGAATTGACACCCTTCGCAGGTGCGGACAATTCTAGTGGCGTCAGCCATCGCCGTCGGCCAGTAGAAGCCTTGCCGGAAAGCATTCCCGACGAGGGCTCGAGGCGCTGCGTGATGGCCGCAAGCCCCCGAGTGTATCTCTTGCAAGAGTTCCTGACCTTTGGCGATGGAGATGCATCGCTGGAGGATGCCCGAGGGACTGCGGTGGTAGAGTTCCTTCTCATCGCCCAGCAAGACGAACGACTTGGCGCGTCGCGCTATCCGCCGAGCCTCGGCTCGGTCGAGGGGTAGCTCTCCTTGGCGGAGATATTGCAGGTACGGGGTCTGCCAATTTTGTTCAGGCGTGGCCCCGCTTCGCTCCTCCTTGATGCGCAATGCCTCGCCCTCGGAGACCGAGGGTACCTCGGGTTGAGCTGAGGGTGCCTCGGGCCATGCCGAGGGTACCTCGGGCTGGACCGAGGGCGCCTCGGGCTCGGGAGGGTCGTCGATCTTGACGGAGGGCTGATGCAGATCCTGGGAGAAGATGTCCGGGGGAACCGTTGTTCGCCCCGAGGCTATTTTTGCCAGCTCGTCCGCAGTCTCGTTGTAGCGCCGAGCGATGTGGTTAAGCTCGAGCCCGTAGAACTTGTCTTCCAGGCGCCGAACCTCATCGCAGTAGGCCTCCATCTTCGAGTCGCGGCAGTGGGAGTTCTTCATGACTTGGTCGATGACGAGCCGCGAGTCGCCGCGAGCGTCGAGGCGTCGGACCCCTAGCTCGATGGCGATTCGCAATCCGTTGATCAGAGCTTCGTACTCAGCCACATTGTTGGACGCCGGGAAATGGAGGCGTAGCACATAGCGTAGGTGTTTCCCGAGGGGTGAGACGAAGAGTAGGCCCACGCCGGCTCCCGTCTTCATCATCGACCCGTCGAAAAACATGGTCCAGAGCTCCGGTTGAATCGGAGCCGTCGGTAGCTGGGTGTCGACCCATTCGGCTACGAAGTCCGCCAAGACCTGGGACTTGATGGCCTTCCGAGGCGCGAACGAGATGGTCTCGCCCATGATTTCCACCGCCCACTTCGCAATCCTGCCCGAGGCCTCTCGGCACTGGATGATCTCCCCCAGGGGGAAGGACGACACCACAGTTACCGGGTGAGACTCGAAGTAGTGTCGCAACTTCCGCCTCGTCAGGATCACTGCATACAGCAGCTTCTGAACTTGTGGGTAGCGGATCTTGGTTTCGGACATTACCTCGCTGACGAAGTAAACTGGCCTCTGAACGGGCAATGCATGCCCCTCTTCTTGCCTCTCGACCACAATCGCGGCGCTAACCACCTGAGTGGTCGCGACGACGTAGACCAAGAGGGCTTCTCCATCAGCTGGGGGCACCAAGATAGGCGCCTTGGTGAGGAGCGCCTTCAGGTCCCTGAGAGCTTCTTCGGCCTCAGGGGTCCAAGTGAAGCACTCGGCCTTCCTTAAGAGGCGGTACAGAGGCAGGCCTCTTTCGCCGAAGCGTGAGATGAAGCAGCCCAGGGCCGCGAGACATCCCATGACCCTCTGTACACCTTTTAGGTCCTTGATGGGCCCCATGCTGGTGATGGCTGCGATCTTCTCCGGGTTGGCTTCGATGCCCCGCTTGGAGACGATGAACCCCAAGAGCATGCCCCGGGGCACCCCGAAGACACACTTCTCGGGATTGAGCTTGACGCCTTTTGCCTTGAGACACCGGAATGTCACTTCAAGGTCGGAGAGGAGGTCGGAAGCTTTCCTTGTCTTGACTACGATGTCATCGACGTAGGCCTCGACCGTGCGACCGATGTGTTCGCCGAACACATGGTTCATGCACCGCTGGTACGTCGCACCCGCATTCCTCAAACCGAACGGCATGGTGACATAGCAGTACATGCCGAAGGGCGTGATGAAAGAAGTCGCGAGCTGGTCGGACTCTTTCATCCTGATTTAATGATACCCTGAGTAGGCATCGAGGAAAGACAGGGTTTCGCACCCAGCAGTGGAATCCACGATTTGATCAATGCGAGGCAGAGGGTAGGGAACCTTCGGACATGCTTTGTTGAGACCAGTGTAGTCTACACACATCCGCCATTTCCCCCCTTTCTTTCTCACAAGCACAGGGTTAGCGAGCCATTCGGGATGGAATACCTCTTTGATGAACTCGGCTGCCATTAGCTTGTGGATCTCCTCGCCTATCGCTCTGCGCTTCTCCTCGTCGAATCGGCGCAGAGGCTGCTTGACCGGTCGGGCTCCGGCCCGAATATCCAGCGAGTGCTCGGCGACATCCCTCGGTATGCTGGGCATGTCCGAGGGACTCCACGCGAAGACATTGGCGTTCACGCGGAGAAAGTCGACGAGCACTGCTTCCTATTTGGGCTCGAGCCCGGAACCGATCCGGATCTGCTTGGAGGCGTCGCCACTGGGGTCGAGGGGGACGGTCTTAGCCGTCTCCACTGGCTCGAAGTTGCCGACATGACGCTTCACGTCTGGCACCTCTTTGGAGAGGCTCTCCAGGTCGGCGATGAGGGCCTCGGACTCGGCGAGGGCCTCGGCGTACTCCACGCACTCCACGTCGCATTCGAACGCGTGTTTGTACTGGGGCCGACGGTGATGACCCCGTTGGGGCTCGGCATCTTAAGCTTCAGGTAGGTGTAGTTGGGGACGGCCATGAACTTCGCGTAGCATGGCCTCCCCAGCACCGCGTGGTAGGTTCCTCGGAACCCGACCACCTCGAACGTCAGAGTCTCCCTTCGGAAGTTGGAGGGTGTTCCGAAACAGACAGGGAGGTCGAGTCGTCCGAGGGGCTGGACGCGCTTCCCGGGAATGATCCCGTGGAAGAGCGCAGCGCCTGCTCGGACGGAGGACAGATCAACGCGCAGGAGCCCGAGGGTCTCGGCGTAGATGATGTTGAGGCTGCTGCCCCCGTCCATAAGGACCTTGGTGAGCCTGACGTCACCGATGACAGGGTCGACGACGAGCGGGTATTTCCCCGGGCTCGGCACGTGGTCGGGGTGATCAGCTTGGTCGAAGGTGATGGGCTTGTCGGACCAGTCTAGGTAGGCTGGCGCCGCCACCTTCACCGAGCAGACCTCCCGGCGCTCTTGCTTGCGATGCCGAGCTGAGGCATTCGCCGCGTGCCCGCCGTAGATCATGAAGCAGTCGCGGACCTCGGGGAACTCTCCTGCTTGGTGATCTTCCTTCTTGTCGTCGTCGCGGGCCCTGCCACCCTCCGCGGGTGGCCCGACCCTGTGGAAGTGGCGCCGAAGCATGACGCACTCCTCAAGGGTGTGCTTGACGGTCCTCTGATGATAGGGGCACGACTCCTTGAGCATCTTGTCAAAGAGGTTGGCACCTCCGGGGGGCTTCCGAGGGTTCTTGTACTCGGCGGCGGCGACAAGGTCCGCGTCGGCGGCGTCGCGTTTCGCTTGCGACTTCGTCTTGCCTTTCTTCTTGGCGCCGCACGGAGTAGACGCCTCGGGAGCATCTTCCGACGGGCGGCCCTGGGGCTGCTTGTCCTTTCGGAAGATAGCCTCGACCGCCTCCTGGCCAGAGGCGAACTTGGTGGCGATGTCCATCAGCTCGCTCGCCCTGGTGGGGGTCTTGCGACCCAACTTGCTCACCAGGTCGCGGCAGGTGGTGCCGGCAAGGAACGCGCCGATGACATCTGAGTCGGTGATGTTGGGCAGCTCGGTGCGCTGCTTCGAGAATCGCCGGATGTAGTCCCGAAGAGACTCTCCCGGCTGCTGTCGGCAGCTTCGGAGGTCCTAGGAATTCCCAGGGCACACATACGTGCCCTGGAAATTTCCGGCGAAGGCTTGGACCAGGTCATCCCAGTTGGAGATCTGCCCCGGAGGCAGGTGCTCCAACCAGGCGCGAGCGGTGTCGGAGAGGAACAGGGGGAGGTTGCGGATGATGAGGTTGTCGTCATCTGTTCCACCCAGTTGGCAGGCCAGGCGGTAGTCCGCGAGCCACAATTTCGGCCTTGTTTCCCCCGAGTACTTTGTGATAGTAGTCGGGGGTCGGAACCGGGTCGGGAACGGTGCCCGCCGGATGGCCCGGCTGAAGACCTGCGGACCGGGTGGTTCGGGTGAGGGACTCCTATCCTCCCCGCTGTCGTAGCGTCCCCCACGCCTGGGGTGATAGCCTCGGCGCACCCTCTCGTCGAGGTGGGCTCAACGGTCGCGGTGATGGCGCTCATTGCCGAGGTGGCCCGGGGCCGCAGGCGCGGTGTTGCGCGTGCGCCCGGTGTAGACCGAGGCTTCCCGCATGAATCGGGAGGTCGCGGCATGAGGCTCCGAGGGGTATCCTTGCCTTCGGGAGGCAGTGCTCTCGGCCCGTCGGACCGCGGCGCCTTCCAGGAGATTTTTGAGTTCTCCTTGGATTCGCCGACCCTCGGTGGTGGATGGCTCCGGCATCGTGCGGAGGAGCATCGCTGCTGCGGCCAGGTTCTGACCGACCCCACTGGATGCAGGTGGTGGCCTGACCCTGACGACATCGGCGACGCGGTGCTAGAGACCCTGGGGCAGGTGACGTATTTCTCCGGCCGGGAGTTGGCCCGCCCATGCCTGCCCGACGTCCCGGCGGATCGGCTCAAGCGCTCCTGCTCCCTCGTTGATCCTGGCCTACGCCCCGCGGACTTGCTCAAGCTGTGGGTCGTAACTCCCCGCCGGAACGGGGACCACAGCTAGCTCCCGCGGGATGTCAGCGCGAGGCACCGGCCCAGGGGAGCACCGTCCTCCGGCATGCCGAGATGATTGCCTTCGGAGGGACCCCCTAGATCGACGTGGAAACATTCGCGGTTTGGGCCGCAGTCCTCGTCGTCGAGGCTGCGGCTACCGTCGGAACAGTCAGAGAGGCAGTAGTCACATGTGGTCATGAAGTTCCGCATGGCACTGGGGTTGCCAAATCCAGAGAAATCCCAACAGATGTTGGGGTCGTCATCTTCCTCGGACCCAGAGGGCCCGTAGGTCGAGACGTCCGTCAGCCGGTCCCAAGGCGACCGCAAGCGAAACCCCAGAGGGTTTGTACTCGCCTTTACAAGGGCGCCCGCCAAAGCGAGATTGCTCGGCGGGTTGAGGCGGAGTACAAATGACGTAGGATGGGAATCGGTTGGTACCTTTTGGTCGTCGAGCGGCGATGGAGTCACGTCGAGGACTGACTGCATCGTTGCCTCAGGTACGAGGGCGACGTCCTGCAAGCTTTTCGCAAGCGCGCTGGCGTCGTCCACTTGCTCGAGATTGGCGTGTCGCGGGGAGACGGCGCTCGCCTTCGTCTCAAACGCGAGGTCAACGCCCAACGCGCCCCCCGTTGGGGTGCTAGGGACGTCGACTCGCTCGACAGCCGACGAGGCGCGACCTCCTGCTTGGCCTTGGTTGCCCCGCCTCCTCCTCCTCCGTTGGCGGGGGAGAGGACGGGGCGAGCTCGAATGTTGTTCTTCCGCCACACGGGGAAGACGTCGTCGATTCCGCCGCCGGCGGGCGGGCTGTCGGCCGCCATTGTCGTTGTCGTGCGGCGGTGGAAGGAGTATCATGTCGTAGCTGCCGTCGAGGGACATGAACTCAAGGCTCCCGAAACGGAGCACCATCCCGGGTTGGAGAGGTTGTTGGAGATTGCCCATCTGGAGCTTGACGGGAAGCTGTTCGTCAACACGCAGCAGGCCCCTACCTGGCGCACCAACTGTCGGCATTTCGAGACCGGGGGGTCCCTCAGGCCGACGAGTGAGTGCCGCGTGCCCCAGCCCAGATGGGTCGAGCGCGTGGGCGAGCGCGAAGGGGGGAAAGGAGCAAGGCGGCCGGAGACCGGCGTGAGAGAGGTGGGAATCCCGCGGCCTTCGTGTTCGTCCCGCGCCCAGGTCGAGTGCGCTTGCAGTAGGGGGTTACAAGCGTCCACGCGGGTGAGGGAAGCGAGCGGCCCCAAGAGAGCGCCTGTCCCGTCCTCGTCCCGCGCGGCCAACCCTCTCTAAGAGGGCCCTGGTCCTTCCTTTTATAGACGCAAGGAGAGGATCCAGGTGTACAATGGGGGTGTAGCAGAGTGCTACGTGTCTAGCGAGGGAGAGCTAGTGCCCTGAGTACATGCCAATGTGGCAGCCGGAGAGATCTTGGGACCCAACTAGTGTGATGTCGTGGCCGTCGGAGGAGCGGTGGAGCCTGGCGGAGGGACAGCTGTTGGAGCGGTTGTGTCCTTGCTGACGTCCTCCTGCTTCCGTAAGAGAGCTGAGAGCCGCCGTCGTCACAGGGCATGCGGGACGCCATCATTGCCTATCTGGTGGAGACAGCCAGATGGGACACCGGTCTTGTTCTCTGCGGCCCGAGTCAGCTCGGGGTAGGGTGATGATGGCGCTTCCTGTTGACGTGGCTGGCCTGCGTCCTAGGTTGGGCGACGTGGAGGCTCCTCCGAAGCCGAGGTCGAGTCTGTCCTTCATGGCCGGGGCCGAGTCCGAGCCCCTGGGTCGGGCGAGGCGGAGGTCGTCGGCAGAGGCCAGGGCGGTGTCCGAGCCCTGGGGTCGGGTGAAGCGGAGTTCGTCGTCTTCTGGGGCTGTGCCCGAGTCCGAGCCCTGGGTCCGGCGGAGCGGAGTTCGCCGTCTTCCGGGTCTTAGCCCGAGTCCGAGCCCTGGGTCGGGCGGAGCGGAGTTCGCCGTCTTCCGGGTCTTAGCCCGAGTCCGAGCCCTAGGTCGGGCGGAGCGGAGTTCGCCGTCTTCCGGGTCTTAGCCCGAGTCCGAGCCCTGGGTCGGGCGGAGCGGAGTTCGCCGTCTTCCGGGGCTGAGCCCGAGTCCGAGCCCTGGGTCGGGCGGAGCGGAGTTCGCCGTCTTCCGGGTCTTAGCCCGAGTCCGAGCCCTGGGTCGGGCGGAGCGGAGTTCGCCGTCTTCCGGGGCTGAGCCCGAGTCTGAGCCCTGGGTCGGGCGGAGCGGAGTTCGCCGTCTTCCGGGGCTGAGCCCGAGTCCGAGCCCTGGGTCGGGCGGAGCGGAGTTCGCCGTCTTCCGGGGCTGAGCTCGAGTCCGAGCCCTAGGTCGGGCGGAGCTTCCTATGGTGCCTTTGGCAGGGCCTGGCTTCCTGTCAGCATCACTCTGTCAAGTGGCGCTGCAGTCGGAGTGGCGCAGGCGGCGCTGTCCTTCTGTCAGACCGATCAGTGGAGTGGCGAAGTGACGGCGGTCACTTCGGCTCTGCCGGAGGGCGCGCGTCAGGATAAAGGTGTCAGGCCACCTTTGCGTTAAATGCTCCTGCGATTTAGTCGGTCGGTGCAGCGATTTAGTCAGGGTTGCTTCTTAGCGAAGGCAGGGCCTCGGGCGAGCCGAAGATGTGTCCGCCGTTGGAGGGGAACCTCGGGCGAGACGGAAATCCTCCGGGGTCGGCTGCCCTTGCCCGAGGCTAGGCTCGGGCGAGGCGTGATCGAGTCGCTCGAATGGACTGATCCCTGACTTAATCGCACCCATCAGGCCTTTGCAGCTTTATGCTGATGGGGGTTACCAGCTGAGAATTAGGAGTCTTGAGGGTACCCCTAATTATGGTCCCCGACACCAGCTTCCAGGGGTTTCAGATGAAGCCGGTCACTGCTCAAGCTCTATTCCAGTGCACCCAGGATCACGAAGAATACCTTCAGGCGTATGTCCGGAGGTTCTTACGATTGAGGGCACAGGCGCCAACAGTGCCCAACGAAATTGTAATTGAGGCCATGATCAAGGGACTTCGGCCAGGACCTTCAGCTCAGTACTTTGCTAGGAAACCTCCTCAAACTTTGGAGAAGCTGCTCCAGAAGATGGACGAGTATATTCGGGCTGACAATGATTTTCGTCAAAGAAGGGAGGAAGCTTTCAGGTTTTCCGAAATGACCAGGGGCTTCGGAGGAAGATTTTATCCGAGGCACGTCAGGTCAATTCACAACTCTACTCAAAATGATGATAAGGGGAGCCAGCATCAAAGGCCATAGTGCTCCTCACAAGCTTCGGGGCAACAACAAAGCTTCTTCCGGCCGCCAGCTCCAAGAGGCAGAGGCGCCAGGGGCTTCGGCAGAAGATTTGGAGATCAACCAAGGAGAACATTTTGCTTGTTCTGTGGTGAAAACAAGGGCCATACCACCAGGATGTGCCATGTTACCATCCAGAAGCAAAAGGAGATAGCCGAAGCTGCAGCACAACAGGGTCAGCCGAAGCAGATTATGCACACTGCTTCGTATCATTCGCCTTACATCCCAGAATATGTAGGCAATCACCCTGCAGTTTCTGTTGCTTCGGCGAGTCAACCTCAAGCTTCCTGGCAACAGCCTCCGCCTCCACCACCGCTGCAACAAGGCCAGCAGCCAGAAGGGGGCCAATATGTTCAACAGCAAAGGGACTTCAGAGAACAGTCCGAAGCTCGCACAGTCAATAGCACTGTGCCAGAGTCGAAGTTCCTCAGGAGTCGGGCAAGTCTTCTCTCCTTCGTCGGCCCTCACAATGGACAAGTCCCGGAAATATCTTCCCCTCATGTTGACAAGATGATTTTCTTTGATACTCGATTTGCCGAAAACCGCATGGCTTGGTCGCCAAGGGCGATCTTCGGAGTCTTCACCACCACTGTCCACATCATAACTATCGCTGTCATCAGTATCTTCAGATAAACCTTCTAAAATCTCATTGGTGATTTTTTCTGTATTGGTCTTCGACATTGCTTCAAGAAACCCCAGGTTTTTCTCTTCAGAAAGACTCAGCTTCATCTCGGCAGCAGCCTTTTTACCTTCAGACATCTTCGAAAATGCTAAAAACTGTTTTTAGAGCCGAAGCTTAAAAACTTAAAAAGCTAAGCAGTTGGTGCGCAAGAGCTAAAAAATTGAGTAAGCAAGAGCAGACGGCAAGAAAGCGTACCAAATAAGATCGTGGTATGCTCTTATTTATATGCCCAGTGCATTGAAAATTGGGAGACCCTACTTGTCAGTGAATGTTGCTATTCTAGCAAAGGGAAGGTGTTTTTTTCGGACCTTCGGCTTAAGGCCTTCGTCCATGTCGCAATCTAAATTTATCATTCTAACAAATTAATATTGCGAGGGGCTACTGTTGGGGGCCTTCGGCTTCCGAAGGTCCTCAAAAATATGATTTAACAGTGTTTCTGGAGTATAATGTGTGAACAGGTATCTTCGGACTCGAATCAGCACCACAGCGGGAGAAGAATACGAAGGTTGATACAGCGCCGAAGCTGTGAGCAGGAAAGCTTCGGCATGATAGCAGAAAAGGAAACCGACTTAAAGATGAAAATGTTATTTAGGCCTCGATAGATTACTATAGAATCACTACCAAATGTAAAGGGCATGGATGTAATTTTACATGGGCTGTGTCCCGTGCCTATAAATAGGTGAACAGTACCCCTGTACTGTTCACGCTGACTTGGCATTTTACTTTTGCGTCACGCTTGTACTTACATCTTCCTTCAAGCCGAAGGTATATTTGTTATTGGATATCATTTCTATTTTTCCATAAGAATAATATAAAAAATGAGTTGATGATTATACATAATTGTTTACGTTATCCTTTATATTTTATATGATTCTTTCTTCATTATTATATGTTGTATTGATGAAGGTATGTCCTTCATAACCTTCGTCCGAAAATCATTATATCCCAAGGGAAATAATGCTTCGAAGGACGAAGGACTTTAACACTTAGCATTTTCTGTGTTGCCTTGTTCTTAACTCATAGCATTTGAGAACAAGTCCCCAACACCAGTCTACTTCATCAGCGAAGTGCTCTCCGAGACCAAAGTCCGCTACCCACAGATCCAGAAGCTCTTCTACGCAGTGATCCTGACACGACGAAAGTTGTGACACTACTTCAAGTCTCATCCGGTAACTGTGGTGTCATCCTTCCCCCTGGGGGAGATCATCCAGTGCCGCGAGGCCTCGGGTAGGATAGCAAAGTGGGCGGTGGAGCTTATGGGCGAAACACTATCATTCGCTCCTCGGAAGGCCATAAAATCCCAGGTCTTGGCAGACTTCCTGACTGAGTGGACTGACACCCAGTTACCAACAACTCCAATCCAGCCCGAGCTCTAGACCATGTACTTCGATGGGTCACTCATGAAAACAGGAGCAGGCGCTGGCCTGCTCTTCGTTTCACCCCTCGGAAAGCATCTCCGCTACGTCATTCGCCTCAATTTTTCGGCATCGAACAACATGGCCGAGTACGAGGCACTGGTTAACGGGCTACACATCGCCATCGAGCTAGGGGTCCAATGCCTCGATGCTCGAGGCGACTCGTAGCTTGTCATTGACCAAGTCATGAAGAACTCCCACTGCCGTGACCGGAGGATGGAAGCCTACTGCGAAGAAGTCCGGTGCTTGGAAAACAAGTTCTACGGGCTGGAGCTCAACCACATCGCCCGACGGTACAATGAGACTGCGGACGAGCTGGCGAAAATAGCCTCGGGGCGAACGACGGTTCCCCCGGACGTCTTCTCCAGAGACCTACATCAACCATCCGTCAAGATCGACGACGCGCCCGAGCCTGAGGAAGCCTCGGCCCAGCCCGAGGTACCCTCGGCCGAACCCGAGGCACCCTCGGCCATCGAGGAAGAGGCCTTGCCCATCGAGGAGGAACAGAATGGGGTCATGCCAGATCCGAACTGGCAGACCCCGTACCTGGAATATCTCCTCCGAGGAGAGCTTCCCATCGACAAGACCAAAGCTCGACAGCTGGCTCGGCGCGCCAAGTCATTCATCTTGCTGGGTGATGAAAAAGAGCTCTATCACCGCAGCCCCTCGGGCATCCTCCAACGATGCATATCTATCGGCCAAGGACAAGAGCTGTTGCAAGAAATACACTCGGGGGTTCGCGGCCACCATGCAGCACCTCGAGCCCTCGTGGGGAATGCCTTCCAACAAGGTTTCTACTGGCCAACCGCGGTGGCCGACGCCACTAGGATTGTGCGCTCCTGTCGGGGGTGTCAATTCTACGCAAAGCAGACGCATCTGCCCGCTCAGGCCTTGCAGACGATACCCATCACCTGGCCATTTGCTGTGTGGGGTCTAGACCTCGTCGGTCCCTTGCAGAAGGCACCCGGGGGCTTCACGCACCTGCTGGTCGCTATCGACAAATTCTCAAAGTGGATCGAGGTCCGACCCCTAAACAGCATCAGGTCCGAGCAGGCGGTGGCGTTCTTCACCAACATCATCCATCGCTTCGGGGTCCCAAACTCAATCATCACCGATAATGGCACGCAGTTCACCGGAAAAAAGTTCCTAGACTTCTGCGACGACCACCACATCCGTGTGGACTGGGCCACCGTAGCTCATCCCATGACGAATGGGCAGGTGGAGCGTGCCAACAGTATGATTTTGCAGGGGCTCAAACCAAGGATCTACAACGACCTCAACAAGTTCGGCAAGCGGTGGATGAAAGAGCTACCCTCGATAGTCTGGAGTCTGAGGATGACGCCGAGCCGCGCCACGGGTTTTACGCCGTTCTTTCTAGTCTATGGGGCCGAGGCCATCCTCCCCACGGACTTAGAATACGGGTCCCCGAGGACCAAGGTGTACGACGACCGAAGCAACCAAACCAGCCGAGAAGACTCGCTGGACCAACTCAAGGAGGCTCGGGACGTTGCCTTACTACATTCGGCACGGTACCAGCAGTCGCTGCGGCGCTACCACGCCCACGCCCGAAGCGTTCGGTCCCGAGGCTTCCAAGTGGGAGACTTGGTGCTTCGCCTGCGACAGGACGCTCGAGGGCGCCACAAGCTCACTCCACCCGGGGAAGGGCCCTTCATCATCTCCAAGATCTTGAAGCCCGGAACATACAAGCTGGCCAACGACAAGGCGAGGTCTACAGCAACGCTTGGAACATCCAACAGCTACGTCGCTTCTACCCTTAAGATGTTTTAAGTCGTTCATGTACCTTGTTTACATACACAAAGTCTAACCGTCAAGGAAGGGTCGGCCTTGCCTCGGCAAAGCCCGACCCTCCCTCGGGGGCTAGAAGGGGGGAACCCCCTCTGCATCAAAATTTTCCTCGAAAATTTTTTCTACCAAAACAACCTTTGTGCTTTCGACTTCTGTATTAATAGTGGGATCCTAAGAACGACGAGAGTACATGTAAGCGGCAAGGCCGACCGAGCCGAGGAACTCCTACGCCTCCGGGATTCGGATACCTCACTCATCACCTTCCGCGAGAAGTAACACACGCTCGGATTAGCGATCCTGCTACCGAACAAGTCCTAACACTCAGGTAGAAAATGACTTTCGTGCCTTCTCGACTGTTCCAATAATGGAATCCTTCGACCAAATGAGAGCGCACGTAAGCAGCAATGCCGACTGAGCCGAGGGACTCCTACGCCTCCAAGATACGGATACCTCACTCATCACCTTCCGTAAAAAGTAACTCTCGTTCGGATAAACGATTCTGCTATTGACAGACAAGTCGTGATGCTCGAAACAAGAGGAGAGAAGACGCAACTTTTTAATCACGACGATAAAGTGTTTAGGCCTCGGTGGCCACGAAAAAGCATGCGCATGCTACAGACAAACTGTTCCTGCAGGTTCAGACATCGGCAGGGGGAGCAGCAGCACCCTCGGCGTTGTTTCCACCCTCGGCGGAACCAGGCCCGGCCTCGGACGGCGACCCGGGCAAAAGGACCTCCACCTAAGGGAGGACGCCAGCACCGCGCCAGCAGATGTCTTGGCCAAGCTCCAGCGGCTGCTACCACATCTTCCTCGGCCTAGGAAACCGCCATCTCCTGGGCCGACGAAGTCTCTTTCCGAGCGGACTCCGCGTCTGTCCACGCTAACACCGCTGCCTCCGGCTCCGGCTCATCGCAGAGCAGCCGAGGGTTCCAAAAACTGAGCAAGGGAAGCCTAGAGCGGCAAGGCTAACAGAGCCGAGGGACTCCTACGCCTCCGGAATACGGACACCTCACTCGTCACCTTCCGCGAAAGGCAACCGACGCTCGGTTAAGTGGTTCGGCTAGCCAACACACAAGTCCCAGCGCTCAGAATGAGGAAGACACACAGCTTCATTCTCGAATACCCAAATGTTCAGGCCTCGACAGCCACAAAGAACAAATACATATACTTGGGGGTAATTATGCTACACAGACATAGACGTCGGCAGAACCCTCGACGGTTCTCTCGACCTACGACAAATGTCTAAGTACTTGAAGCGGTTACATTTTGCTCCGGTAAAAACCCGGTATATCTCCTTACAAACAGGACTCCAGTTCCATTCCCGGGGATACGAACGCCCCCCACACCGGGGGGCCAGCAGGATGACGAACTCCACGCGGCTCACCGACAGATCCCCACTCAAATCCTCGAGGACCGGCCAGCACCGGTCCCCACGAGGACCTAGCGGCAAGAGGCAGCATCAGGAGCGGCGCTAGAGCCAGTTGGGCCGGCGAGCCAGACACGCTGTAGATGACGACGTCTATGGCCGACCGAACCCACGTTGTCGAAGTCCGCCCTCTCCGCGAGGGCGGTGACAGCAGCCACCGGCGTATGGCACAACCGTTGCCCAGGTGGAGGATGGACGGCTACGCCCTGGCCGGGCAGCAGCGGTTCGCCTTCCCCCCGCATGGCTGGAGGGCGTCACCCCCGCAGGGCTGGAGGATACCTTTCTCTCCCAAATGTTGGAGGAAGAAGCGGGTCGCCGGCCCACACGGGAGGCGAAACTCGGCTCAGCTTGCTCTCCACCCCAGCCTGCACGACGAAAATCCTTGAAGCCGAGCAATGGATAAAAGGTGCCGATCTCCATGAGGTCGCACTCCTCCAACAACAGCAAGAGCAAGGCGGCGCTGGAGCACCCCATCCGGGGGCTCAAAAGGCGGAAGGGCGCGATGCATGAGGGGAGAACGAAGGCATGGCCACTGCCTAGGGGATCGATCCCCCTTTTTTAGGCAGACCTCCTCGCTTGCACCCCTTAGCGTCACGGGCGAAATCTCCATTAACACACTCCAGGGTTCTCCCCCCACGACACAGGGGCTAGGACCCACACGTCATACGAGCCGATCCGAAGCACGAAGAAGGCGAACCGCCGCATGCGAGGCATGTAACCGTCCCGCGGTTACAAGCGCTCTCCCATCTTCGTAGAAACCGATGGTTGAAAGGGTGGACTGCCACGCGACAGGCATCCAACTGCACCGCAACTCTGCGCCCCTTTGGCTCCGTCCACATCCGGCGGACCAGCGCAAAGGAAGCGGGCCTGCATGTCATGTAACCGGCGCACCGGTTACGACGTGCGAGAAG
Source organism: Zea luxurians (assembly GCA_029449295.1). Lineage (NCBI taxonomy): Eukaryota > Viridiplantae > Streptophyta > Magnoliopsida > Poales > Poaceae > Zea > Zea luxurians. The sequence continues at coordinate 11,469,748 of JAOPSE010000012.1, forward strand.
TTACACCGCCACTCGCTCCAATGCTGCGCCTCCTCGACTGCAGAACCGGTACCGTGACTCGAGGTAGCCCTGCGTAGGACCCATCAATGCCAGTTAAAGGTGACGGCCATGGGCCGGTCAGCCATGGGGTAGGCACGACGGTTGGCATGGTCAAAAGCATGCCGGCAGTAACTGCAGCGGCAGACGAGCGGAGGCAGCGGTCAAGTCGCCTGCAGGCTCGCGTCCCCTCCTGAAGCGACGGGAGAGCCCTCTCTCACGGCGTGAAGATGACGCGCCCGTGCCCCGTTCCTTGAACGGCTCGCACGCGCAACGGGCGCCACGCGAATCGCCCGTCCCGTCGCATAAACTCCCCGACGGAGCAGGCAACACCTCTGGCAGGCGAGGCGGGCGTCGCTTCGCCTTCGCCATAATGACCGCGTCAAAAAAGGTGTGCCACCTTATTTAAATTCATATCCTTCCCCTCCTCCTCTCTCTCTCTTGCAATAGGGACCGGGAAAGGGGACGTTGTGGAAAGGATCCTTCTCGGCGGAGGAAGCGGGCCCCGAGCCCTCCTACTGATCAGGGGTTCGAAGGCTGGCCCCTCGGAAGGGTTTGACAGCTGCCCCAGTGCGCCCGGGCTCCGTGCCCACTACTGACCAGGGGTTCGTAGGCTGGCCCCTCAGAAGGGTTCGAGAGTCGCCCCAGAGCACGCAGAGTGAGGGATGACTCTGGGTACGTTTGATACATAGCCAAGGCTCGGGCTACGCTCCCGTGGTACCCTAGGACATTTCCGAGACCAGCGGGAACGATTTGCAACATAATCCCACCGGAGGGAGGCATCGAGCCCTCGGACCCTGTCGAAGGGGTCTGGGTCCAGCGAATCACCCGCAGGTACTTTTGGAGCATGCCTCTGGGCCACCAGCCGACCCCTATCGAACGGGGCACGAGCGTCCACTCGGATCACCCGTTAGCAGCTCACTAGAAACACCATGTTCGGCGCCCTCCGAGGGCAACATGGCGCTTCCCCCCTCCTTGCGGAAAGGCGACGCAGGGGCGTATAATAAAAGTCGGGAAAGTCCTTTATCGTCCTCTTGCTCCGTGCAGAGGCTCAGGGGCTACTCTCGCACCCGGCTACGGCCAAAACTGTTGACAGCGTCAACAAACCAGCTTGATAACTTGGAACCCGACCACGCACCCGGGCTACTGCCGGGCCGCATGAAGGAACGATCAGACCGGTCGAAGCACAACGAAAAGCATTCAGACCTCAGAGGAGTCAAACCACTCCTCTGAGGCCTCGGAGGCTACATCCGGCAGGTGCGCTCGCGCGCACCCACCAGAACAAGGCAAAAACCGAGAAAGGCCGGTCCCCTCACCGAAAACGCGGCAAAAGCCTCCAAGCGAGTACCATCACTCCCTTCGAGGCTCCGGGGCTACTGTCGGGTACCATAATTAGGGGTACCCCCAACGCTCCTAATCATGGCTGGTAAACACCCTCAGTCCAACTGACGGGTGCGGTTCAAGCCAAGACTTCGTCTACCCGAGGGACACAATCTCACCCGAGCCTAGCCTCGGGTTGGAACAGTAGTCCCAGACGAGTTCACGCCTCGCCCGAGGGCCTCCTCAGGCAGCGGGCGCCCCCTCGGCACTCCCAAGGCTCGGCTCGGGCAGGCTTCGTTGTGAAGCAACCTTGGCCAGACCACCTGTGATGGAACCTACCAAGTCATTAGGCCCACCTACAGTTGTCCTTGTCCAACAGACATCAGACAACCCTATAGATGTTCCTGAATCACTTGACAAGTTTGGTATCTTCTTTCTTACCTTTCGAGGAACGTTTCACCCGTCTTGCAGACATTACAGAACATCGGAGATATAGAAATGCGGAAGCGATTACATAAACTTACATTTATTTAGAAAGTAAGATCAAGTTATATATTACAGACCATAGTTATAAAACGAGTGCTGAGTACTTATTATTACAATACCAAGGGAGGTAAAAACTCCTCCAGATAGTTTATACATAAAAGTCTTATGGAGGACCATGTCCTCTCGCAGCTTCATTCTTGTTTATCTTCATTTGACACCACCTTGGTACAAAAGCAACAAAAATTTGCTGCTTCCTCACCTAAAAACAATAGGGAATAAAACCCTGAGTATGGAATTACTCAGCAAGTCTTACCCGACTAAAGAAAAGACTCTCAAGGGTATGCTGGTTATAAGGGAGTCAAGGTAAGGTTTCTCAATGATCAAAGACTCTGTTTTGCATAAATGCTTACTACAAGTGGATCCTTAGAAATCTAGTTTTATTTTCAAGTTAGTAAAATTACCTGTAACTAGAGTTCTTTCTAACCTAGTTCAATCACTTGTCCTGAACTAGCCAATTTCTTAATCCATCCTTCATCTTTACTGGTTTTCTACGTATAGGGCAGTGACCAAGTCTTCATAACCGCGATGGTACAGCGATCCGAATCGATTATACTCAGCTGAGGATCTCCAATCACACGACATATGTAGCACTTAACCCATACATATGTCAACCCGCCACCGAGGTTCTTAAGACCAGATCAGGTTCACGCGAACCGAGAGCACAGATACACCACCGTCCAGCCTCTTGCCACGAAGGGTACACGCTACTCTCGCCACCGCTCTACGCCCATTCTGTGTTATCTTATTCTGGCCTTAGTCTGCCCGAGGCAAGGCTTACCCATGACGAGGCATGTGACCAGTTAAAGGGTCCTCGGTCAGCAAGCCTACATCGAGACGGTCCTTAATCGACTCAGACGGAGACACTACACCGAGACTCTCTTCTCGTGCAAGTCACCCGCCCGGTCTCAGCTTAATCATTTAAACCCAAAAATTGGTACCTGGCAGAGGTACATCTTTTCCGATGTTGAATCCATCACGACCGTGATGGATTCACCATCAAGTTTTATTTTCAAAAACATCCCTCCCACTTTGCCAATCATCTTTTGTAAAACAAAACCTTTTGTTTTTGCTAAAGCAATACTAAGCATAGTAAAACCTTTTGTAAAAACAGGGTTTCATGGGGGGGGTAATCAAGTTTAAGGAAGGTAATGCAGGAATTGTTTAAGCATTCAACTCCTATCACCTAATGCAGCAAGCAAGTGAGAAAGATTTTAAAACATCAAGGAAGGTGGCAAATGCACCGGGGCTTGCCTTCGTTGATAGGTGAGTCAGGCTCGGACCCACAGATATCAAGGTAGAAACAGTTTCCTGCCTGAGATTCCGAAGGTGGTGGTGTCTTATCTTCGGTTACTTCGATTTCTTCTTCGTTTTCTAAAGATAACCATATATATGTATATAAGAATGAATGCCATGTAATGCTCATGAGAGTGCAAAGATAATAAGAATTTATTATCTAAGGTCTTGAATACAACTTTCCTTCACGGAACTCCGAGAACTTAGGGTTTCCGGAGTCAGTAAAGGAGTTCAAAGGGCAGGGGTGGGGGTTTTGGGTTCTTAGTATCAAACAAGATCCAAATCAAACCAAACTCTACCCAAGGCTTCTAACTAATGTGTAGAGCTCATATAAAAAGTTTGGGCATTTTTGGACTTATTATCTATCTTCTAAAAATCCAAAACTAGTGGTTTAATCTAGTTTAAATGCCTCAAAATTCCTTATTTGATCTAAAATTCATGAAACTATTTTTACTAAATACTATGGAAAATAAAAACTCTAGGAAAATTGGTTTGATAATTTTAGGATTTTTCTACAATTTTCTACAATTTATTTGGCTCTGGAAGAAAAAGAAAAGGAAAAACCAGCAACAGTTCTGGACCGGTTTCAGCCCAGGCAGCCCAGGTCCAGGCGAAAAGGTGCACGCGTAGGGACTCAACGACGGATAGAGGCCATGGATGATGTGCCGCGCGGACGGCCGAGCAGTACATGAACTGGACAGAACCGAGCGCGCAGGCTCCACGGCGAACCGAGAAACCGGCTACGCGCAGGGGGGCAGAGGACCGTGCGCGCAGAGCGAGCAGAGGAGATAGGTGCCGCGAGCAGCCTGCAGGGAACCCCGCGCCACGGGAGAAAACAGAGGGACTCCGCGAGCTGCGGCAGAGAGGAGGGAGATAACGCGAGCACGGGGAACGGCAGTCGAAGCCGAGCAGGGGATCCGGCGAGCGCTCGGAGTTGGGCGCGGCCATGGGAGAGCGTCGGCGAGCACCACGGAGCAGGGAACCGGTGGCAGAAAAACAGGACAGGGGCGCGGCTGGAGCAGAGCTGGGAGACGCAGAGCTCACGCGCAGGAAAAAATGGAGCGCCATGGCACCACTCGGCTGGAAGAACCTGCACGCGCGTTGGAGATGGAGTGCACCAGGAAGCTACGCGCGCGTAGATAAAGCCGCTGAGGAAAAATCTGAGATGGGAGGGCCGGCGAGATCTCTTCCATGAGCGGCGACGGTAGATTTCTTGAAGAACTCCGGGCGGCGGCTGGTGGATAATTATGGAGAATTTGCTAGTATTTTCCAGGGAGAAAAACAACGTGCGGTGGTGAGGATAATAGAAAACTGAGACTCAAACTCAAAGAAGATAAGGTCAGGAAATTGAGCGACGTGGAGACCAACGTGCATGAGAAATATCCTAAAAAAACTTGGTGTCAAGGGATAAGGAAAATAAGAATTTTCCTCATTTTTAGATTTTTAGAAATTCATAGATATTTTGAATTAGGATCTTTAGCGATGATTAAATTCTTAGATTAAGTCTGTGGGAGATGTAAATCAGACAAAAAAATGCTAGTCAAATTAGTACAGGCTGCGCTTGAGCAGATAATTTACTAAAGAAATCTCAATTATAGATCCTCGGACATGATTTTCCGGCTGACGGGCGAAGACGAAATATTTTTAGCGATTAAAAGCTTGACGCACTATACAACTACGTATATTATCTTCTCGGCTTTTGAAATAGGAAACCGAGTTGGCTAGCAATTGTTCTGGTTTTGGTCTATTTAAACAGCCTACCCCAAGTAGCGCATTTACCGAGTTACAAAACGGAAAAAATCCGAGGTTTACGATTCTGACTAAATTTCGTTTAGATAGGTTTTGTGACTATTTTGGGCAACACGTAAACGAACTGGATATCGGATACATTATTTTGAGACAATACTGGTTTAGTCGAACTCAGATAAAAATTTACCTGATGCCTAAACATAGTTGATTTTATTATTTTACAGAGTGTGCCGAAGAATAAATTGGATAATAACTTCGCGCACGATTTTTCTCGGACAACGCGCGATACAGATTATTTCGCCTCGAACATTTTAATTGTCGAGTTCAAACTAATCTGCCCGGGATAAAAATCATCCGAGTGAGTCGGGCTCCCGAATTCGTACTCGCGCGAGCGACGAATTTTAAATAATCACCGGACGTGCCGATTTTCGAAACAGCTATGTTCCGAACATCACGGAAATTTAGGAAGAGACCGGATAAATAAAAACGGTGTCGAACTCGCGACCGACGAAACAGATACGATATTAAAATCGCGATAGGCGAAAATAATTAGACCTTAGTGTCCGTCTTATTCACTGATCTCACGTGCTTAAATTCGTACTCGTTGTCGAGCGGAATATAAACACCTGGGGTGTTACAGCCCTCCTCCCTTAAAAGAATCTCGTCCCGAGATTCGGAGCGAAAGACTTCTAAGGGTAGAGAAGCATGTAATCCAGTCCATTTTATCCAACACTAGTCACGACTCGACTTGATCACACATGATGGAAAAGCACACGTGAGGCAATCAAGGCATGATCGGAGCGATGATTAGGTGGTTTCTGGCCGACTTAATCTCGATTCTCATAAACACTTCCTTAGGGTAGGTTGAACCAAAGTGAGTTTAGACAACTCGATAAAACGATCTCTAAACTCAACCTTTGTTCACAATGCAGTTATAAGTTAGTAAAACCAACTTGTTGAACTACTTTTGACATTGGGGTAAGTCCTCTCAGTACCATCGGTAAGCCAAGGGTTGAGAGTCCACCCATACTAACAAGAGATTATGTATTTGGGTAAAAACCTATTTGGTCAAATTGTGCATCCGTTTCTTCATGCAAGATGAACCGACTTGGTTCGGGAATACATGGATTAAATAAGGGAGCGAATGAACAAACTCCTGCATCTCAGTGGCAGGAAAAATCAATTTGAGAGCTAATCGGTTGTTTCTCAACACAAAAAAGCTCCAAGGCTTCACCTTTACACAAAGGACGTAAAGGGAACGGGTATGAGTAGTCACTACCAAGATCAAAAGAAATAAGACCACACATGAGAGTGGAATGCCCTTTTGATCCAACGGAGATGACAGATGTTGCTTGATCACTTGACAAACAACATAGAAATTGCTTCAAGGAAGGAGTCCACGGAAGATCACACATCGGTGTAGTTCCACAATGGATCATGACTAGAGACTTCGATACCAGCATGCGCCAAGCAGCAAAATCCTGTGTGCACATTCACAGGAGGCTCTCAGTTTCGCCGTGGTACCATAAGTCATTAATCGAGACGCCATTATCGAACTGGCACCAATAATGAATCTCGCGTGGTAAGGACAATCTGCGTAAAGATAACATATTGATATAGTCTAATAATGGATTATGACTACTAACGGTGATACCAGCAGATGCCAAGTAGCGCAACCATGTGTGTGCATCCACAGGAGGCCCTCGGTTTCATCGCGGTGCCATCGGTTTTAGTCATAACACCATTGCCAGACGTAACCAATAAGAAATCTCGCGTGACACCATTGGATTGAACAAAGGTGACAATATACAAAGAAATACTCCACCTGTAAAAATGGTTACAAGTTGAGACCAAATAGATCATGGCCCGATGAAACGAACAAGGTATGGCCATAACCTAAACTTGTTAATGAAGGGAGTACGATGGGAGACTGTTAATTCAGCCACAAGCATATTTCTATGCGCATCGTAGAGATCACAAGGTCAAGGATTAAGTTGATATGCCTTCGATAAACATGAGGAAACCAAGGCATCAACTGAACAAAGGAATGGTTCTAGAAGGAGACATGACTTGAGATCCTTGTTTCAAGCTTAGGTACATTTTATGTCCAATAAGGAAATTGTCTACGCATTTATTTGTATGGGCTTTGTCATGGAGTAATAATGGACAATTCAAATTTGGGCATGGTTCACTAAATAAGAATATGGCCTAGTTTTGGGTTTAGGCAATCAAGTCTCTAACCTTCTATCGACACATTAAGCACAAGAGCACATATAAAGCAACCTAAAAGGTCACCTAAAGCATGGAGGACACCTATTTCATCGAAGTTCATAATTCAGCCTTACACCATATTATCTACAATCAGTGGTTACTGGAATAAGGATGAGAGAAGCATCTTGGGTGTATAGGTGACAAACATAATGCAACAATCAGGATGCATGCTCGTCCTACACGTCCTCACGAGTTTTGCCAACACACTATGGCAATAACGTTCTATGTCGGTGGCATACTTATGACTCTCACGGTATTTTGCTAGTCGTCAGCTACACATACGTTTTCGAGGTTAGTGTACCTGCAGAAAAATCCATCACAGCCCATTTGCCCATGATGCAGTTCACACATGACAGTTATCACAGTTTATACTCCATATATTTCTATATGGAGGCCAGCTCATCATTAAGCGCCGAGCCACGCATAGGCGCCGTTGCCACACTTTAACCATAGGGCAACTCATTATGGTAACTCACCTTACCTGAGCGTCGATCCATTCAAAACTGAATGGCCTTAAAAATAACATTACACATGTATGCAATACCCACCCGGTTGTGGGTTTTTGGTTTTCAACTAAGCCACCTGATAGTCCTCAACTTAGGGCTTAATAGAGGATGTCGCTAGCATTATAGTTTTTTTTCAAAACTGTTTTTCAAAGCCAAACAATGTGTTTAGTTGAAAATAGGTTTTTCAAAACCAAAACCTTTGTTTTGAAAATACGTATGTGACCGTATATACTTAATCCAGCTCTGATATCAGCTGTGACGGAACCTACCAAGTCATTAGGCCCACCAACAGTTGTCCTTGTCCAACAGACATCAGACAACCCTGTAGATGTTCCTGAATCACTTGACAAGTTTGGTATCTTCTTTCTTACCTTTCCAGGAACGTTTCACCCATCTTGCAGACATTACAGAACATCAGAGATATAGAAATGCGGAAGCGATTACATAAACTTACATTTATTTAGAAAGTAAGATCAAGTTATATATTACAGACTAGAGTTATAAAACGAGTGCTGAGTACTTATTATTACAATAAAAAGGGAGGTAAAAACTCCTCCCGATAATTTATACATAAAAGTTTCTATGGAGGACCATGTCCTCCCGCAGCTTCATTCTTCTTTATCTTCATTTGACAACACCTTGGTACAAAAGCAACAAAAATTTGCTGCTTCCTCACCTAAAAACAATAGGGAATAAAACCCTGAGTATGGAATTACTCAGCAAGTCTTACCCGACTAAAGAAAAGACTCTCAAGGGTATGCTGGTTATAAGGGAGTCAAGGTAAGGTTTCTCAATGATCAAAGACTCTGTTTTGCATAAATGCTTACTACAAGTGGATCCTTAGAAATCCAGTTTTATTTTCAAGTTAGTAAAATTACCTATAACTAGAGTTCTTTCTAACCTAGTTCAATCACTTGTCCTAAACTAGCCAATTTCTTAATCCATCCTTCATCTTTACTGGTTTTCTACGTATAGGGCAGTGACCAAGTCTTCATAACCGCGAAGGTACGGCGATCCGAATCGATTATACTCAGCTGAGGATCTCCAATCACACGACATATGTAGCACTTAACCCTTGCATATGTCAACCCGCCACCGGGGTTCTTAAGACCAGATCAGGTTCACGCGAACCGAGAGCACAGATACACCATCGTCTAGCCTCTTGCCACGGAGGGTACACGCTACTCTCGCCACCGCTCCACGCCCATTCCGTGTTATCTTACTCTGGCCTTAGTCTGCCCGAGGCAAGGCTTACCCATGATGAGGCATGTGACCAGTTAAAGGGTCCTCGGTCAGCAAGCCTACATCAAGACGGTCCTTAATCGACTCAGACGGAGACACTACACCGAGACTCTCTTCTCGTGCAAGTCACCCGCCCGGTCTCAGCTTAATCATTTAAACCCAAAAACTTGGTACCTAGCAGAGGTACATCTTTTCCGATGTTGAATCCATCACGGCCGTGATGGATTCGCCATCAAGTTTTATTTTCAAAAACATCCCTCCCACTTTGCCAATCATCTTTTGTAAAACAAAACCTTTTGTTTTTGCTAAAGCAATACTAAGCATAGTAAAACCTTTTGTAAAAACAGGGTTTCAAGGGGGGTAATCAAGTTCAAGGAAGGTAATGCAGGAATTGTTTAAGCATTCAACTCCTATCACCTAATGCAGCAAGCAAGTGAGTAAGATTTTAAAACATCAAGGAAGGTGGCAAATGCACCGGGGCTTACCTTCGTTGATAGGTGAGTCAGGCTCGGACCCGCAGATATCAAGGTAGAAACAGTTTCCTGCCTGAGATTCCGAAGGTGGTGGTGTCTTCTCTTCGGTTACTTCGATTTCTTCTTCGTTTTCTAAAGATAACCATATATATGTATATAAGAATGAATGCCATGTAATGCTCATGAGAGTGCAAAGATAATAAAAATTTATTATCTAAGGTCTTGAATATAACTTTCCTTCACGGAACTTCGAGAACTTAGGGTTTCCGGAGTCAGTAAAGGAGTTCAAAGGGCAGGGGTGGGGGTTTTGGGTTCTAAGTATCAAACAAGGTCCAAATCAAACCAAACTCTACCCAAGGCTTCTAACTAATGTGTAGAGCTCATATAAAAAGTTTGGGCATTTTTGGACTTATTATCTATCTTCTAAAAGTCCAAAACTAGTGGTTTAATCTAGTTTAAATGCCTCAAAATTCCTTATTTGATCTAAAATTCATGAAACTATTTTTACTAAATACTATGGAAAATAAAAACTCTAGGAAAATTGGTTTGATAATTTTAGGATTTTTCTACAATTTCCTACAATTTATTTGGCTCTGGAAGAAAAAGAAAAGGAAAAACCAGCAACAGTTCTGGGCCGGTTTCAGCCCAGGCGGCCTAGGTCTAGGCGAAAAGGTGCGCGTGTAGGGACTCAACGACGGATAGCGGCCATGGATGATGTGCCGCGCGGACGGCCGAGAAGTACACGAACTGGACAGAACCGAGCGCGCAGGCTCCACGGTGAACCGAGAAACCGGCTACGCGCAGGGAGCAGAGGACCGTGTGTGCAGAGCGAGCAGAGGAGATAGGTGCCGCGAGCAGCCTGCAGGGAACCCCGCGCCATGGGAGAAAACAGAGGGACTCAGCAAGCTGCGGCAGAGAGGAGGGAGATAACGCGAGCACGGGGAACGATAGTCGAAGCCGAGCAGGGGATCCGGCGAGCGCTCGGAGTTGGGCGTGGCCATGGTAGAGCGCCGGCGAGCACCACGGAGCAGGGAACCGGCGGCAGAAAAACAGGATAGGGGCGCGACTGGAGCAGAGCTGGGAGATGCAGAGCTCACGCGCAGGAAAAAAAATGGAGCGCCATGGCCCCACTCGGCTGGAAGAACCTGCACGCGCGTTGGAGATGGAGTGCGCCAGGAAGCTACGCGCGCGTAGATAAAGCCGCTGAGGAAAAATCTGAGAAGGGAGGAGCGGCGAGATCTCTTCCATGAACGGCGGCGACAGATTTTTTGAAGAACCCCGGGCGACGGCTGGTGGATAATTATGGAGAATTGGCTAGTATTTTCTAGGGAGAAAAACAACGTGCGGTGGTGAGGATAATAGAAAACTGAGACTCAAACTCAAAGAAGATAAGGTCAGGAAATTGAGCGACGTGGAGACCAACGTGCATGAGAAATATCCTAAAAAAACTTGGTGTTAGGGGATAAGGAAAATAAGAATTTTCCTCATTTTTAGATTTTTAGAAATTCATAGATATTTTGAATCACGATCTTTAGCGATGATTAAATTCTCAGATTAAGTCTGTGGAAGATGTAAATCAGACAAAAAAGTGCTAGTCAAATTAGTACAGGCTGCGCTTGAGCAGATAATTTACTGAAGAAATCTCAATTATAGATCCTCGGACATGATTTTCTGGCTGACGGGCGAAGACGAAATATTTTTAGCGATTAAAAGCTTGACGCACTATACAACTACATATATTATCTTCTCGGCTTTTGAAATAGGAAACCGAGTTGGCTAGCAATTGTTCTGGTTTTGGTCTATTTAAACTGCCTACCCCAAGTAGCGCATTTACCGAGTTACAAAACGGAAAAAATCTGAGGTTTACGATTCTGACTAAATTTCGTTTAGATAGGTTTTGTGACTATTTTGGGCAACACGTAAACGAACTGGATATCAGATGCATTATTTTGAGACAATACTGGTTTAGTCGAACTCGGATAAAAATTTACCCGATGCCTAAACACAGTTGATTTTATTATTTTACAGAGTGTGCCGAAGAATAAATTTGATAATAACTTCGCGCACGATTTTTCTCGGACAACGCGTGATACAATTATTTCGCCTCGAACATTTTAATTGTCGAGTTCAAACTAATCTGCCCGGGATAAAAATCATCCGAGTGAGTCGGGCTCCCGAATTCGTACTCGCGCGAGCGACGAATTTTAAATAATCACCGGACGCGCCGATTTTCGAAACAGCTATGTTCCGAACATCATGAAAATTTAGGAAGAGCCCGGATAAATAAAAACGTTGTTGAACTCGCGACCGACGGAACAGATGCGATATTAAAATCGCGATAGGCGAAAATAATTAGACCTTAGTGTCCGTCTTATTCACTGATCTCATGTGCTTAAATTCGTACTCGTTGTCGAGCGGAATATAAACACCTAGGGTGTTACACCGCCTCACCAACCGACCGCTTCGCAGGTGCATTAAATGCAGGGAATGCTTGACGCTGTATCCTGACACACGCGCCTCAGACGGGCAGGCCGAAGTGACCGCAGTCACTTCGCCCCTCTTCTTTACTGTCCGATATGACAGGAAAACAGCGCCGCTCGCTCCTCTCCGACTGCCGTGTCAGCCACCCCGGCAACGACTGACAACAAGTCACGATCAACCACCGAGTTTAGCCTCGGGCGCAACAGGAAGCTCCGCCTCGCCCGACCTCATGCTCCGGCCTTGGGAGGAGGTTTCCGCCTCGCCCGACCTCAAGCTCCGGCCTCGGGAGGAGGTCTCCGCCTCGCCCGACCCCCAGACTCGGCCTCGACCCTGGTCTCAGGAGGAATCGCGTCCTCGCCCGACCTCGGCCTCGGCCTCAGGAGAAGTCTTCGCCTTGACCGACCCTGGGCTTGGACTGACCGCGCTAATAGAGGATGCATCATTTCCCTATTCCTAGCCTGCTTAGGCTACAAGGAACAAGACCGGCGTCCCATCTGGCTTACCCCGGCGACGGGTAATGATGGTGCCGCGCGCTCCATGACGCCGGTGGCTCTCAGCCCCTTACGACAGCAACGAGACGTCAGCAGGATCCTCGCCGCGTGGCCGGCTGTGCTCCTACAGGACTCAGGCATTCCTCCGGCGGCCACGCCATCACATGTACAGGGCCCAAGCTCTCCCCCAACGGCTACGTTGGCATGTACACAGGGCTTAGGCACTCCACTGCCGGACACGTTAGCGCATAGCTACGCCCTCCGTTGTACATATGGACTCTCTCCTTGCCTCTATAAAAGGGAGATCCAGGGCCACCCTGAGGGGGGTTCGCGCGAGGGAAGCGGCGGACGAGCTCTGTGTCCCTCTCTCTCTCACGCGACACGCTTGTAACCCCTACTGCGAGCGGCACCCCTGGTGCAGGATAATACAAGGCTTGTCCCACCTCTTGTGTTCCATCCCGCGCCAACCCATCTGGGCAGGGACACGCAACGATTTCACTGGTCGGTCCAAGGGACTCCCCGGGTCCGAGACGCCGACAACCATCTTCGTCCATCCTTTGCTATAGTCCTAAAACACATTTGTTTACACTAAAGGTAAGATGTTTCGAGGACCTTCGGTAAGGCATGCCCTTAATAGTAGCCCCTTGCGAAATGAGTTTGTTTCTTCATAACGAGCTTAGATCGCAATAAACACAATTGCGAGGCCTTGTGTCGAAGGTCCAAAAAATACCTTCCCGAAGCTTGTTATGGAGAGGAAAGAAAAAACTTTGCGATAGAAGTAGCTAGACTTGCGGTCCACCAAACATTGAGAAGGTGAAGGCGCTATCACGTGCGCGAACGAATTTTTTTGCTTCTCGTGCCTCTTCTCGCCCACTTCTCAGTATAAAAGCAATAGAACAGGTGAGGGCGAGACATGAGACACATTTACTGCCCTCAACCACCTGCTGTCAAATTTTTCTTTGACTCCAAAGCTCTACATACACTGCCGCTTCAGAAGCAACTTCAGCATAACATCTTTTGGCATAATTCCCTTAGATGGCTAGAATCTACTCAACTACTAAGGTAATCACCCTTACTTGTTCAAAGGCACTCCAAGATACCATGCTGATTTCTGAAGTTATGAGGCTTTGTCATCAATGAAACCTGTGAAGGAGCTGCCCAAGGATAGGCCATCGAAACCAAGCTACATTGAGACAGGCCAGTCCATTTTGAAAGAAAAAAGATTTGCAGACTATGAAGAGGCTTGGTTACTTTAACAACAAGGTAAATGTGTGACTCCTTGGCGAAGAGACAATACCAAACCCGAGGAAAGACATGATTGTTGTTTATAGGAGCTTCTTCAAAGCTGGCCTTTGTCTTCTGATGTATCAGCTTATTGCGAAGATTTTGGAGAAGTATGAGATATTTATGCACCAACTGACGCCAAATGATATTGTTTGCCTTGGCGTTTTTATTTGGATCATGCGAAGCTAGGGAGGTCGCACCGAAGTTGATGTGTTTTGTAGAGTCCATGACATACACTATCAGACGAAGACTAGGGTAGACAAGTTGCACAACAACTTCAGATGTTACAATTTTGCATACCGTGAAGATGTGGTTGCCCTAGTTCTTGCATATCGGATCAAGTGGCAAGGGGATTGAACAAAAGAATGGTTTTATATAGAAGTGGATTCTGAGGACCGAAAAGAATTCAAGAGTATGCTGATGAATCCTTTGAAGATCAGCTTTGGCGTGAAGAGGCTAGATTGCAATATGAACAAAGCTGTTGAGAAATGCTCCAACACTTTCAAGACTGTTGCTGAGAAAGTTAGGACCTGAGATCTGATTCAAGAAGCACTTGCTTGCAACATCCTTCCTACCCGTACCGGGCGGAAGCTGTCGAAGCAGGTGAAGTGCAAGCATGGTGAACTTGTCACCTTAGCCTTCGAATTCAAAGTGCAATCTTCGTATAGAGCTCCTTCTGAAGGGTGGTTGAAGCTAATTGAAACAAAATGCAATGAAATTTGTGGGAACTATCTTATTTGGGAGCACAAAGATATGTCGTCCACCTTCGGGAGCCGAGGAAAACTTAGGCCGAACAGAGTTATGAATGCCATAGGATTCGAATATCCTGATTATATGAAGCCTATGTCCAGCACCAAAGCTAGAGAGAAAAAGGAAAAGAAGCACACAAACTACTGGGAAAAGACTTTCAAGAAGGCTACCGATGATGATACAGAGCAGGATGAATATGAATTTGATGAAGGGTCCCCTTCGGGTAAGGTCGGATCCCCAAAGAAGAAAAAAGCCAAGATTTCTGAAAAGAAGATTCAGACTTTACAAGAGCAGAGGAAAGGATCCTTGAGGTAATGACTCAACCACTATCATTTCCCACTCTAAGTCCCTTAGGTCCAACACTGACTCGGTTATTGACAACTACAAAGGGCACCAACAAAGGTGGGCAAACTTCGGTGGTTTCGAAGGGCAAGGATGCCTTATCTTAGGAAGAAGTTGATAGTCCGCAGATTCAAAATATTATAGACGTTGTTTTTGGGGGTTCATCATGCTAAGAGGAAAAAGATGAGAAAAACCACCGAAGGTGCAGATCTTTGGGGCACAAAAAAATAGAGGAAGAGCCGAGTCTCACCCTTGGGACAGATACAACCGAACCCACCCAAACTGTTGGTGAAGAAATGGATGAGCTTGGATTTTTCTTAAGACATCTTGGTGGAGGAGAGCTAAGGAAGAAAAGGCCTCGGATCTAGAGGATAAAGCTGAAGCTATGAGCTATGGCCCCGAAGCTACGCTACTTGGTAGGGGGATAAAATGTTGATGTGTGTGCCCGATGCTGATGAGTTAAGAATTGTGAAGAATATTACCCGAAGCATCGGATTTTGGGAAATCGAAGATTGGCTTAGCAAAATCAAGAAAAGAAAACTTCCACAAAGTTTGTCTTACACAAGTATCAAGGTAAAAAAGGCTTTTGTATTGATGCAACTTCGAAGGAAAAATTATATGCGACTAAACTATTTATCTTTGTAATGCAGGGTTAATGCTAAGCAAGGCTCTGAAACTCCGGCAAGGAAAGGAAGATGATTAGCTGTCGAAGCTTCAGGACGAAGTTGCAAAACTTCAAAATTTTTTGAAAGAAAAGGAAATCAAAGTAACAACTTTGAAATAAAATTTAGCTAAAGCTAAAAAAGAAAAGGAGAAGTAGAAAAAAACTCATGATAACGATGTCATGAAGATAAAAGAGCAAGTCGATTCCATTAATGCGTTTCGCATCAGCCTTGAGACAACAAAAGAGGATATCATTCGCAAAGACAAAGAGAATAAAAACTGTTAGAAATCTTGTGTCATCTTCAGGATAATTGTTTCGACATCGCTTCTCGGTGTTGCGACTCTTTGAAGAAGGTTTTTTCCTCTGTTGGTGCAAATTTGAGAGCAAGTACATATGCAAGCGGGGACGCTGGAGGGGCGCTTACTTGGATCAAAAAGGAATTAGGAGAAGTCAAAGCTATAATCGATGCTCGAAGCGACTATTGTGCAATGATTGGGTCGCGTGGTATGACATCAATGCTAGAAAAGACTGGTCGTGAGCACATCAAGACCATAGAAAAAACTGACTTTGATGTGGCTGTAGAAGACATAAAGACTCCTTCGAAGGATGTGCTTAATGTTACGAAGGGATCCTTTTTCATGGTCTAGAACAAGGGCGGTCGACAGTTGGCTGCTTTAGACGCCGAAGCATATACAAAGAAGGTTTTCCTTTAAGCATGTATACTCAAAGCCTTTATCATGACTTTTCCTCGATAATTACTTTTGTTTTTCTTTCTGTAGAGCAAAGATGACAAGAAAGAAGTTGAAAAAGTGAGAAAGAACCGAAGATCAGTTGAATTTTTTTCCTTTTTAGGTCAAAGAGATTTTTGCTTTTGTGAATGAACACTTATGCGGTGAGAATGTTGCCTATTGTAATATAACTCTTTTACTTTTTGCTGGATTTTACCTTTTTATTTTAAATGCTTTGTTGTGCATGAAATCAAAACTTACTGGTTTTTTAGCCAAAGGTGATAACACCTTCCCTTCTTTTCACTTGAAACAAGGCCTCTGAAGCTTAGCCTTAGTAGCTATCACCAATGTGGCTTCATGCATTATATCGGCCAGGAATAACTTAAAGGATGCCTAGCACTTTTTAATTCAGTACCTTTGGGGTGATCATGGTTAAGCTCTGCATTCACTTAGGAACGACTTCTAAACACTTTTCACTTTTACGAGGTCATTAGATATGAGCTCTGCATTCCCTTAGGAACGACTTCAGAGCTTTTTCACCTTTACTAGGTGATTGGATTTGAGCTCTGTATTCCCTTAGGAATGACTTTAGAGCTTTTTCACCTTTACTAGGTGATTGTTTTGAGCTCTGCATTCCCTTATGTACGACTTCAGAGATTTTTCACCTTTCCTAGGTCACTTCAAGCTTACCTTCATGGTGAAGACTTGGTAAACGAGTGTTGGGGACTTGTTCTCAAATGCTATGAATCAAGAACAAGGAAACACAAATGTTAATGATTAAAGACCTTCGTCCTTTGAAGCATTATTTCCCTTAGGATATAATGGTCTCCAGACGAAGGTTATGAAGGGCATACCTTCATCATCTCAGCATGTAAGGATAAAAGCAAGAACATATAAGACATAGAAAGAACATGAATAGTTGTATTAGACAATAGATTATCAATATTTTCATTATATGATCATAAATAAACATTAGTGATATTGAGTTACATTAATACCTTCGGCTTGACAGAAGGTGAGAATCCGAAAATGACGTGCGAGGGATTGCAAGACAGCGTGAATAGTACAGGGTTACTGTTCACCTATTTATAGGCATGGGACGCAGCCCAGTCAAAATTACATTTATGTCCTTGTCACACAATTATAATCATAAAACAAACTGTTAAGGACTAGATAAATTTTTCCTCCTTAGGTCGGTATCGTCCTTCGTCTTTACCATAATGCCGAGCCGAAGCTCCTTTAGTAATAGCTTCGGCTTCTGTCCGTACTATCTTCGGGTTGTATCTTCATGTCGTGCCTACCTTTGTATTGTCTTGCTGAAGGTGTTTTTTACTTGAGGACCTTCAGCGAAGAAGAAGACCCCCAACAGTAGCCCCTTCGCGATATTAGATCGTTTTTCGTAACGAGCTCGATCCGCGAAAACACAAAGGCTTCGGAATGCCGAAGGTCCAAAAAACACCTTCCCTGAGCTCGTTGCCGAGAAACAATTATAATATTCCAGGCGCCAGGCGGTCCACCATTCAGTGAGTGCGAGCGGCCTGGCGATTCACCTTCCCTCCCTGCAGCACTATATAAACAGACAGGTTGGTGAGGAGTTACCACAACATTCATTGCCATTGACTGTTGTGCTGTTAAAAAATTTAACCATAGCCGAAGCTTTCTTCATTGCTCTCTCGAGCGAGCGCTTCATCATTTGAGATTAGCTTCGTCAAACGTGTTAGCTTCGTCAAACTGCAAAAAATTCATCAGCTTCATCAAACCGCAAAAAATCCATAAAAAATGGCCAGAGTGCGATCGACTGCAAGGGTGTCTCATGAGGGAGAAGAAACCGAGATCACCGAGACAGCACCAATTTCCGAAGTCATGAAACAATCAGGTCTAGTTGTGACAGAGGGAACTACTGACGAAGGTACTCCTGTTGCCAAAGCTGAATAGATCGTTGCTGAAGAAGAAAATATTGATGAAGATGAGGAAGATTATAGTATTTTGATCCCAACAAAATCGAGCCATCTAGATTTTGAGAAATCTACTGTGTGTGAAGCTGACATGCCCATGATGATGAAGCTAGGCTACTTTGGGGAAGCTAAAAGCAAACTTGTCTGATTTGCTGGAGAAGAGACCACCCCAACATCGAAGAATGATGAAGTAGTGGTTTTCAAGAGCTTCTTCAGAGCAGGACTGCGATTTTCTCTGAACGAGATGATAGGGGAAGTCTTGAAAAATTTCAAAATATATCTTCATCAGCTAACCCCTAATGCCATTGTTAGGCTTAGCATCTTCATCTGGGTCCTCCGAAGCCAAGGGATGAGCCCAGATGCCGAAGCGTTCTGCCGAGTGCACGGGTTGCACTACCAGACGAAGGCCAGGGCAGACGGTCTTCATGAAAATTTTGGTTGCTACAATTTTGCGTATCGCAAGGATACGAAGGCTCCAGTTCTCAGTTACCGCACAAAATGGCCAACTGGCTAGAAAGGTAAATGGTTTTATATTAAGGCTGATGAAAAGAAGAGGGGGAAACTGATGACGATGGTCATGTGCCCGCTGTCCTTAAACTTTGGAATGACTAGGCCTCTCTGCAATATGAAACTAGGGTCAGCATGCCAGCTAGCCACAACAAAGTTCAAGGTAGTTGCTGAGCAAATCAGCACCAGGGACCTGGTACAGGAATACCTGGCCAACCGGACCTTCCCAACGTCAAGTGGCTGGGGAATGCCGAAGATGAAGGAAACGAAGAAGAAGCATGACCTTGTTCGATTAGTGTCGGCGTTCTGAGACCGGGGGGGGTCCCTGAGCCGACAAGTGAATGTCGCCGCGTGCCCCAGCCCAGATGGGTCGAGCGCGAGGGCGAGCGCAAAGCGGGGAGAGCGAGGCGGCCGGAGACCGGCGTGAGAGAGGTGGGAATCCCGCGGCCTTCGTGTTCGTCCCGCGCCCAGGTCGGGTGCGCTTGCAGTAGGGGGTTACAAGCGTCCACGCGGGAGAGGGAGCGAGCGGCTTCAAGCGAGCGCGTGTCTCGTCCTCGTCCCCGTGCGGCCAACCCCCTCTAAGAGGGCCCTGGTCCTCCCTTTTATAGGCGCAAGGAGAGGATCCAGGTGTACAATAGGGGGTGTAGCAGAGTGCTACGTGTCTAGCGGAGGAGAGCTAGCGCCCTAAGTACATGCCGTTGTGGCAGCCGGAGAGATTTTGGCACCCAGCTGGTGTGATGTCGTGGCCGTCGGAGGAGTGCTGGAGCTTGACGGAGGGACAGCTGTCGGAGCGGTTGGGTCCTTGCTGACGTCCTCTTTCTTCCGTAAGGGGGCTGAGAGCCGCAGTCGTCACAGAGTATGCGGGGCGCCATCATTGCCTATCTGGCGGAGCGAGCCAGATGGGACGCCGGTCTTGTTCCCTGCGGCCCGAGTCAGCTCGGGGTAGGGTGATGATGGCGCCTCCTGTTGACGTGGCTGGTCTGCGCCCTAGGTTGGGCGATGTGGAAGCTCCTCCGAAGCCGAGGTCGAGTCTGTCTTCCGTGGCCGAGGTCGGGTCCGAGCCCCAGGTTCGGGCGAGGCGGAGATCGCCGGCTGGTGCAGGGGCGGAGTCCGAGCCTTGGGGTCGGGCGAAGCGGAGTTCATCGTCTTCTAGGGCCGAGCCCAAGTCCGAGCCCTGGGTCGGGCGAGGCGGAGATCGTCGTCTTCTGGGACTTAGCCCGAGTCCGAGCCCTGGGTCGGGCGGAGTTCGCCGTCTTCCGGGACTTAGCCCGAGTCCGAGCCCTGGGTCGGGCGGAGTTCGCCGTCTTCCGGGACTTAGCCCGAGTCCGAGCCCTGGGTCGGGCAGAGTTCGCCGTCTTCCGGGACTTAGCCCGAGTCCGAGCCCTGGGTCGGGCGGAGTTCGCCGTCTTCTAGGACTTAGCCCGAGTCCGAGCCCTGGGTCGGGCGAAGCGGAGCTTCCTATGTTGCCTTCGGCAGGGCCTGACTGCCTGTCAGTCTCACTCTATCAAGTGGCACCGCAGTCGGAGTGGCGCAGGCGGCGCTGTCCTTCTGTCAGGCCGGTCAGTGGAGCGGCGAAGTGACGGTGGTCACTTCGGCTCTGCCGGCTGGGGGGTGCGCGTCAGGATAAAGGTGTGAGGCCACCTTTGCATTAAATGCTCCTGCGACTTGGTCGGTCGGTGCGGCGATTTGGTCAGGGTTGCTTCTTGGCGAAGGCAGGGCCTCGGGCGAGCCGGGAATATGTTCGCCGCTGAAAGGGGGCCTTGGGCGAGACGGAAATCCTCCGGGGTCGGCTGCCCTTGTCCGAGGCTAGGCTCGAGCGAGGCGTGATCGAGTCCCTTGAATGGACTGATCCCTGACTTAATCGCACCCATCAGGCCTTTGCAGCTTTGTGCTGATGGGGGTTACCAGCTGAGAATTAGGAGCCTTGAGGGTACCCCTAATTATGGTCCCCGACAGTAGCCCCCGAGCCTCGAAGGGAGTGTTTGCACTCGCTTGGAGGCTTTCGTCACACTTTTTTGCAAGGGGACCAGCCTTTCTCGGTTGCGCTTTGTTCCGGTGGGTGCGCGCGAGCGCACCCGCCGGGTGTAGCCCCCGAGGCCTCGGAGGAGTGGTTTCACTCCTTCGAGGTCTTAATGCCTCACGTAGTGCTTCGGCTGGTCTGGTCGTTCCCTCATGCGAGCTGGCCGTAACCCAGGTGCACGGTCGGGTCCCAAGTTCTCGAGCTGGTATGTTGACGCTGTCAACGGTTCGGCCGGAGTCGGGTTTGCGAGAGTAGCCCCCGAGCCTCTGCACAGAGCGAGAGGGCGGTCAGGGGTAGACTCGGCTTTTTTACATACGCCCCTGCGTCGCCTTTCCGCAAGGAGGAGGGGGGGAAAGCGCCATGTTGCCCTCGATGGGCGCCGAACATGGTGTCTCCGATGAGCTGCAAGCGGGTAATCCGAGTGGACGTCCGTGCCCTGTTCGTTAGGGGTCGGCTAGGGGCCCAGAGGCACGCCCAAAAGTACCTGCGGGTGATCTGCCGGACCTGGTCCCCTGGCGACGGGGTCCGAGGGCTCGATGCCTCCCTCTGATGGGATTCCGTTACAAGATTGTTCCCGCTGGTCTCGGAAATGTCCTAGGGTACCTCGGGAGCGCAACCCGAGCCTTGGTTATGTATCGAACGTACCCATGGTCATCCCTCGCTCGGTGTCTGAGGCGGCTATGAACCCTTCGGGGGCCAGCCTTCGAACCCCTGATCAGTAATGGGCGCGGAGCCCGAGTAGCCTGAGGCGGCCGTGGAACCCTTTCGAGGGGCCGGCCTTCGAACCTCTGACCAGTAGTGGGTGTAGGGCCCATGCGATCTGAGGCGGCTGTCGAACCCTTCCGGGGGGCCAGCCTTCGAACCTCTGATCAGTAGGGGGCTCGGAGCCTGGTTCCTTCTCGGGGAAGGATCCTTTTCGGGGTATCCCCCTTTCCCGGTCCCTGTTGCAAGAGAGAGAAAGAGGAAAAACGGAAAAGGATACGAAATCGAACGATGCGGCGTACCTTTTTTGACGCGGTCATTACGGCGAAGGCGAAGCGTCGCTCGCTTCTCCTGCCAGAGGCGCCGCGTGTCCCGCCGCGGAGTTGATGCGACGGGGCGAGTAGTTCGCAGGGTAGCCGTTGCACGTGCGTGAGCCGTTCGAGGAATGGGTCACGGGCGCGTTGTCTTCACGCCGTGAGAGAGGGTTCTCTCGCTGCCCCCGGATGGGACGTAAGCTTGGTTGACGACGTGACCGCTGCACCTGCCCGCCTGCCACCGCCATTACTGCCGGCCCGTCTTCGGCCGTATTGACCGTCGCGCCAGGCTGGAGCCGCTGGGTCGTCCGTTAGCGGGGCCGACGCCGGAATTGACCAGCCGAGGCCTCGGGTCGGGCTGACGTCCTTGGAGGGCAGCTAGCCGAGGCCCCGGGGTGATCGGCCGAGCCGCCTGCTCGGGCCGGATTCCCGAGAAGACCCTGGTAGCGATGGCCCGGGCGTGGCGATGACGTCGTCCTTCAGAGTGGAGATCTTCGGACCGCGTCGCCGTCCGAGGCTAGGTCGGGCCTCGCCGAAGGTGTTGTCGATGCCGAGGGTGCTGCTGCCCCCTTCGGCCATCAAGATCCGAGCCTGCAGGATCGGATTATCTTGTAGCATGTGTTCCCTGCGGCCGCCGAGGCCGAGACACACCCTCGCCGTGTTTGTAAAGCCGTGTCTCCTTTCCTCTTGTTTCGAGTATCTGGACCTTTTTGTTGGTAACAGAAATGTTTGTGCGGGCGAGAGTTGCTTCTCGCGGAAGGTGATGAGTGAGGTATCCGTATCCCGGAGGCATAGGAGTCCCTCGGCTCGGTCAGCTTTGCCGCTTACGCGCACTCTCACCCATCCATGGGGCTCTGTCACCGACGCAGTCGAGAAGGCTCGAAGGATCACTCCGGCAGGAGAGCTTCTGAACGTGAAGACTTGTTCGGTCCGCGGGATCACTTATCCGAACGTGAGTTACTTATCGCAGAAGGTGATGAGTGAGGTGCCCGTATCCCGGAGGCGTAGGAGTCCCTCGGCTCGGTCAGCCTTGGCTGCTTACGTGTACTCCGTCGTTTTCAGGATCCACTTTCGAAGTAGTCAAACGGCCCGAAAGACCTTCTGGCAGAAAAGATCTTTTTTCGAGGAAAATTTCGACGCAGAGGGGGTTCCCCCCTTTTAGCCCCCGAGGGAGGGTCGGGCTTTGCCGAGGCAAAGCCGACCCTTCCTTGACGACTAAACTTTTGCTGAGCGCGAGGTATATGAACAACTTGAAAACATCTTAAGGGTAGAAGCGACGTAGCTGTTGGATGTTCCAAGCGTTGCCGTAGACCTCGCCTTGACTGTTGGCCAGCTTGTACGTTCCGGGCTTCAGAACTTTGGCGATGACGAACGGCCCCTCCCAGGGAGGCGTGAGCTTGTGCCGCCCTCGGGCGTCTTGTCGCAGCCGAAGTACCAGGTCGCCCACCCGGAGGTCTCGGGACCAGACCCCTCGGGCGTGGTAGCGTCGCAGGGACTGCTGGTATCGCGCCGAGTGTAGTAAGGCCTTATCCCGAGCCTCCTCCAGCTGGTCCAGCGAGTCTTCTCGGCTAGCTTGGTTGCTTTGGTCGGCGTAGGCCCTCGCCCTCGAGGAGCCGTATTCCAGGTCTATGGGCAAGACGGCCTCGGCCCCGTAGACTAGGAAGAACGGCGTGAAGCCTGTGGCTCGGCTTGGCGTTGTCTTCAGACTCCAGACCACCGTGGGGAGTTCCTTCATCCATCGCTTGCCGAACTTGTTGAGGTCGTTGTAGATCCGAGGCTTGAGCCCTTGTAGAATCATGCCGTTGGCACGCTCTACTTGCCCATTTGACATGGGGTGAGCCACGGCGGCCTAGTCCACCCAGATGTGGTGGTCCTCGCAGAAGTCCAGGAACTTTCTGCCAGTGAACTAGGTGCCGTTGTCGGTGATGATGGAGTTCGGGACCCCGAAGCGATGGATGATGTTGGTGAAGAACACCACCGCCTGCTCGGACCTGATGCTGTTTAGGGGTCGGACCTCGATCCACTTGGAGAATTTGTCGATGGCGACCAACAGGTGCGCGTAGTCCCCGGGTGCCTTCTGCAAGGGGCCGACGAGGTCCAGACCCCACACAGCAAAAGGCCAGGTGATGGGTATCGTCTGCAGAGCCTGAGCGGGCAGGTGGGTCTGCCTTGCGTAGAACTGACACCCTTCGCAGGTGCGGACAATTCTAGTGGCGTCGGCTACTGCCGTCGGCCAGTAGAAGCCTTGCCGGAAAGCATTCCCGACAAGGGCTCGAGGCGCTGCGTGATGGCCGCAAGCCCCCGAGTGTATCTCTCGCAGGAGTTCCTGACCTTCGGCGACGGAGATGCATCGCTGGAGGATGCCTGAGGGGCTGCGGTGGTAGAGCTCCTTCTCATCTCCCAGCAAGACGAACGACTTGGCGCGCCGCGCCACCCGCCGAGCTTCGGCTCGGTCGGAGGGTAGCTCACCTCGGTGGAGATATTGCAGGGCGGGGTCTGCCAGTTTTGATCAGGCGTGACCCCGCTTTGCTCCCCTTCGACATGCAGCGCCTCGCCCTCGGGGGCCGAGGGTACCTCGGGTTGAATCGAGGATACCTCGGGCCGAGCCGAGGGTGCCTCGGGATGATCCGAGGGTGCCTCGGGCTGGGCCGAGGGTGCCTCGGGCTGGGCCGAGGGTGCCTCGGGCTCAGGCGTGTCGTCGATCTTGACGGAGGGTTGATGCAGATCCCGGGAGAAGACGTCCGGGGGAACCGTCGTTCGCCTCGAGGCTATTTTAGCTAGCTCGTCCGTAGTCTCGTTGTAGCGCCGAGCGATGTGGTTGAGCTCGAGCCCGTAGAACTTGTCTTCCAGGCGCCGAACCTCATCGCAGTAGGCCTCCATCTTCGGGTCGCGGCAGTGGGAGTTCTTCATGACTTGGTTGATGACGAGCTGCGAGTCACCGCGAGCGTCGAGGCGTCGGATCCCTAGCTCGATGGCGATCCGCAACCCGTTGACCAGAGCTTCGTACTCAGCCACATTGTTGGACGCCGGGAAATGGAGGCGTAGCACGTAGCGTAGGTGCTTCCCGAGGGGCGAGATGAAGAGTAGGCCTGCGCCGGCTCCTGTCTTCATTAGCGACCCGTCGAAGAACATGGTCCAGAGCTCCGGTTGGATCGGAGCCGTCGGTAGCTGGGTGTCGACCCATTCAGCTACGAAGTCCGCCAAGACCTGGGACTTGATGGCCTTCCGAGGAGCGAACGAGATTGTCTCACCCATGATTTCCACCGCCCACTTTGCAATCCTACCCGAGGCCTCTCGGCACTGGATGATCTCCCCCAGGGGGAAGGATGACACCACAGTTACCGGATGAGACTCGAAGTAGTGTCGCAGCTTCCGCCACGTTAGGATCACCGCGTACAGCAGCTTCTGAACTTGTGGGTAGCGGATCTTGGTTTCGGATAGTACCTCGCTGACGAAGTAGACTGGCCTCTGAACGGGCAATGCATGCCCCTCTTCTTGCCTCTGGACCACAATCGCGGCGCTAACCACCTGAGTGGTCGCGGCGATGTAGACCAGGAGGGCTTCTCCGGCAGCTGGGGGCACCAAGATAGGCGCCTTTGTGAGGAGCGCCTTCAGGTTCCCGAGGGCTTCCTTGGCCTCAGGGGTCCAAGTGAAGCACTCGGCCTTCCTTAAGAGGCGGTACAGAGGTAGACCTCTTTCGCCGAGGCGTGAGATGAAGCGGCTCAGAGCCGCGAGGCATCCCATGACCCTCTGTATGCCTTTCAAGTCCTTGATGGGCCTCATGCTGGTGATAGCTGCGATTTTCTTCGGGTTGGCTTCGATGCCCCGCTCGGAGACGATGAACCCCAAGAGCATGCCTCGGGGTACTCCGAAAACACATTTTTCGGGATTGAGCTTGACGCCTTTCGTCTTGAGACATCAGAATGTCGCTTCAAGGTCGGAAAGGAGGTCGGAGGCTTTCCTCGTCTTGACTACGATGTCATCGACGTAGGCCTCGACCGTGCGGCCAATGTGTTCGCCGAACACATGGTTCATGCACCACTGGTACGTCGCGCCCGCATTCCTCAAGCCGAACGGCATGGTGACATAGCAGTACATGCCGAAGGGTGTGATGAAAGAAGTCGCGAGCTGGTCGGACTCTTTCATCCTGATTTGATGATACCCTGAGTAGGCATCAAGGAAAGATAGGGTTTCGCACCCAGCAGTGGAATCCACGATTTGGTCGATGCGAGGCAGAGGGTAGGGAACCTTCGGACATGCTTTGTTGAGACCAGTGTAGTCTACACACATCCGCCATTTCCCCTCTTTCTTTCTCACAAGCACAGGGTTGGCAAGCCATTCGGGATGGAATACCTCTTTGATGAACCCTGCCGCCATTAGCTTGTGGATCTCCTCGCCTATGGCTCTGTGCTTCTCCTCGTCGAATCGGCGCAGTGGCTGCTTGACGGGTCGGGCTCCGGCTCGGATGTCCAGCGAGTGCTCGGCGACATCCCTCGGTATGCCAGGCATGTCCGAGGGACTCCACGCGAAGACGTCGGCGTTCGCGCGGAGAAAGTCGATGAGCACTGCTTCCTATTTGGGATCGAGCCCGGAGCCGATCCGGATCTGCTTGGAGGCGTCGCCGCTGGGGTCGAGGGGGACGGACTTAACCGTCTCCGCTGGCTCAAAGTTGCCGGCGTTGAAAGGGAAATGTGCCCTTGGGCCATTTCTAAGTATTTTGGTGATTGAGTGCCAACACAAGTGCTTAATTGTGAATTTATGTACATGGATGAACAAGGTGCAAATCATGAGATAAAGGTATGTTTCTAAGCCTTAGTACATTGGTTTTGTGTACTAATATATTTGTCTAAGTGATAGAAACAGGAAGAAGAAGAAAAGAAAAGAGGAGACAATGACTTGGCTGTGTGCAGCCAAGACCCAGCTCGGTCTGGAGCACCGGACTGTCCGGTGTGCACCGGACAGTGTCCGGTGCACCAGGCCGACTCGGCTCGAACTGGCCGCTCTCGGGAAACTGGCCGACGGCGTACGGCTAAAATTCACCGGACTGTCCGGTGTGCACCGGACTATCCGGTGAGCCAACGGTCTGCCGGGCCAACGGTCGGCCGCGCAATCTGCGCGGGACACGTGGCGAAGCCAACGGTCGGAAGACGGCACCGGACTGTCCGGTGTGCACCGGACATGTCCGGTGCGCCAACGGCTCCCAGATCTCCAACGGTCTGCAACGGTCGGAAGCGCCAGATATGGAAACAAATCGGGCACCGGACACTGTCCGGTGTGCACCGGACTGTCCGGTGCCCCCGACGACAGAAGGCAAGGATGGCCTTCCGGATTTGCTCTCAACGGCTCCTAGCTGCCTTGGGGCTATAAAAGGAGCCCCTAGGCGCATGGAGGAGACACACAAGCAACCTTTGAGCATTCTTGATCATCCACACTCAGTCTCTGCGCATTTGATTGTCATTCTAAGTGTTTCGAGCTCCATTCTAGTGAGAACTTTGTGATACTCTTGTGAGCTCGATTCTTGGCCGTGTGTGTGCGCTTTTGCTGTGGATTTGTGTGTGTTGCTTCCCTCCCTTACTCTGTGCTTCTTTGTGATCATATACTTGTAAGGGCAAGAGACTCCAATTTGTGGAGATTCCTTGCAAACGGGATAGTGAAAGGAAAACAAAACACCGTGGTATTCAAGTGGGTCTTTGGACCGCTTGAGAGGGGTTGAGTGCAACCCTCGTCCGTTGGGATGCCACAACGTGGAGTAGGCAAGCGTTGGTCTTGGCCGAACCACGGGATAAACCACTGTGTCACCTCTGTGCTTGATCTCTTGTGGTTTTGTGTTTTGTTGAGACTTCACCTTAGCCACTTGGCAATAATCGTGCTAACACTTAACAAGTTTTTGTGGCTTAAGTTTGAAGTTTTCGCAGGATCACCTATTCACCCCCCCCCCCTCTAGGTGCTCTCAATTGGTATCAGAGCCGTTCTCTTCACAAAGGGACTAACCGCCCGAAGAGATGGATCCTAAGGGGAACAAAAGAGAGAAGAAGAAGCAATATAAGAAGGCAAAGGGCGAGGCGCATCTAGGAAAGGAGTGGGACTCGGATTGCTCCTCCTCCGACTCCGACAATGAAGGACTCGCTGCTACTGCCTTCAACAAGTCTTCCCTCTTCCCCAACGAGCGTCTCACATGCCTTATGGCAAGGGGGAAGAAGGTGAGTACTCAAAACTCCACTTATGCTTCTTCTAGTGATAGTGAGTCTAGTGATGATGATGACATAGATTATTCATGCTTGTTCAAGGGCTTAGATAGATCTAAGATAGATAAAATCAATGAATTGATTGATGCTTTGAATGAAAAGGATAGGCTTTTAGAAAAGCAAGAGGATTTATTGTATGATGAACATGATAAATTTGTAGAGGCACAAAAATCATATGCTTTAGAAGTGAAAAGAAATGAAATGCTTTCTAGTGAATTATCTTCCTGTCATGAAACCATTGCTACCTTAAGAAGTGTTAATAATGATTTAAGTGCTAAACTAGAAGTAGCTAGTAAATCAAATTCCTGTGTTGAACATGTTGAAATTTGTACTAGGTGTAAGGATTTTGATGTTAATGCTTGTAGTGAACACTTAGTGTCAATTTCAAAACTAAATGATGAAGTGGCTAGTCTTAATGCCCAACTTAAGACTAGCAAGAGTGAAGTTGATAAAATAAAGTTTGCAAGGGATGCCTACACGATTGGTAGACACCCCTCAATTAAGGATGGTCTTGGCTTCAAGAGAGAGGCCAAGAACTTAACAAGCCATAAGGCTCCCATCTTCGTCAAGGAGAAAGGGAAGGCCCCTATGGCTAGTAGTGCTAAAAAGAACCATGCTTTCTTATACCATGATAGGAGAAATGCTAGAAATGCTTATAATGATTTTGATTCACATGTTTATGATTCTCATGCCATGTTTGCTTCTAGTTCTTCTTATAAGCATGATAGGAATATGTGTAGGAGAAATGTTGTACATATGCCTAGGAGAAATATTGCTCATGTGCCTAGAAGGAATGTTATTCATGCTCCTAGGAAAGTAGTGAATGAACCTTCTATAATTTATTGTGCTTTAAACACTTCCTTTGCTATTTGTAGAAAGGATAGGAAAATAGTTGCTAGGAAGTTAGGGGCAAAATGCAAGGGAGACAGGACTTGCATTTGGGTCCCTAAGGACATTTGTGCTAACCTTGCAGGACCCAACAAGAGTTGGGTACCTAAGACCCAAGCCTAAATTTGCCTTGCAGGTTTATGCATCCGGGGGTTCAAGCTGGATTATCGACAGCGGATGCACAAACCATATGACGGGGGAGAAGAAGATGTTCACCTCCTACGTCAAGAATAAGGATTCCCAAGATTCAATTATATTCGGTGATGGGAATCAAGGCAAGGTAAAAGGGTTAGGTAAAATTGCAATTTCTAATGAGCATTCTATCTCAAATGTATTCTTAGTGGAGAGTCTTGGATATAATTTGCTATCTGTTAGTCAATTATGTCAAATGGGATATAATTGTTTATTTACAAATGTAGATGTGTCTGTCTTTAGAAGATGTGATGGTTCACTAGCTTTTAAGGGTGTACTAGACGGCAAGCTTTATTTAGTTGATTTTGCAAAAGAAGAGGCCGGTCTAGATGCATGCTTAATGGCTAAGACTTGCATGGGCTGGCTGTGGCATCGCCGCTTAGCTCATGTGGGGATGAAGAACCTCCACAAGCTTCTAAAGGGAGAACACGTGATAGGTCTAACAAATGTGCATTTCGAAAAAGATAGACCTTGTGCAGCTTGTCAGGCAGGTAAACAGGTGGGAGGAGCGCATCACAGCAAGAATGTGATGACCACGTCAAGACCTCTGGAGCTGCTGCATATGGACCTCTTCGGACCCGTCGCCTATCTAAGCATAGGAGGGAGTAAGTATGGTTTAGTTATTGTTGATGACTTTTCCCGCTTCACTTGGGTGTTCTTTTTGCAGGATAAGTCTGAAACTCAAGGGACCCTCAAGCGCTTCCTCAGGAGAGCTCAAAATGAGTTTGAGCTCAAGGTGAAGAAGATAAGGAGCGACAACGGGTCCGAGTTCAAGAACCTTCAAGTGGAGGAGTTTCTTGAGGAGGAAGGGATCAAGCACGAGTTCTCCGCTCCCTACACACCACAGCAAAATGGTGTGGTAGAGAGGAAGAACAGGACGCTAATCGATATGGCGAGGACGATGCTTGGAGAGTTCAAGACCCCCGAGTGCTTTTGGTCGGAAGCTGTGAACACGGCTTGCCACACCATCAACAGAGTCTATCTTCATCGACTCCTCAAGAAGACGTCATATGAGCTACTAACCGGTAACAAACCCAATGTATCTTACTTTCGTGTTTTTGGGAGCAAGTGCTACATTCTAGTGAAGAAGGGTAGAAATTCTAAATTTGCTCCCAAAGCTGTAGAAGGGTTTTTATTAGGTTATGATTCAAATACAAAGGCGTATAGGGTCTTCAACAAATCATCGGGTTTGGTTGAAGTCTCTAGCGACGTTGTATTTGATGAGACTAATGGCTCTCCAAGAGAGCAAGTTGTTGATTGTGATGATGTAGATGAAGAAGATGTTCCAACGGCCGCTATACGAACCATGGCGATTGGAGACGTTCGGCCACAGGAACAAGATGAACGAGATCAACCTTCTTCCTCAACGGTGCATCCCCCAACTCAAGACGATGAACAGGTTCATCAAAAGGAGGCATGTGATCAAGGGGGAGCACAAGATAATCATGTGATGGAGGAAGAAGCGCAACCGGCACCTCCAACCCAAGTTCGAGCGATGATTCAAAGGGATCATCCCGTCGACCAAATTCTTGGTGACATTAGCAAGGGAGTAACTACTCGGTCTCGACTAGTTAATTTTTGTGAACATTACTCTTTTGTCTCCTCTATTGAGCCTTTCAGGGTAGAGGAGGCCTTGCTAGATCCGGATTGGGTGTTGGCCATGCAGGAGGAACTTAACAACTTCAAGCGCAATGAAGTTTGGACGCTGGTGCCTCGTCCCAAGCAAAATGTTGTGGGAACCAAGTGGGTGTTCCGCAACAAACAAGACGAGCACGGAGTGGTGACAAGGAACAAGGCTCGACTTGTGGCAAAAGGTTATGCCCAAGTCGCAGGTTTGGACTTTGAGGAGACTTTTGCTCCTGTGGCTAGGCTAGAGTCCATTCATATCTTGCTAGCATATGCCGCTCACCATTCTTTCAGGTTGTACCAAATGGATGTGAAGAGCGCCTTCCTCAACGGGCCAATAAAGGAGGAGGTGTACGTGGAGCAACCCCCTGGCTTCGAGGATGAGCGGTACCCCGACCACGTGTGTAAGCTCTCTAAGGCGCTCTATGGACTTAAACAAGCCCCAAGAGCACGGTATGAATGTCTTAGAGATTTCTTACTTGCTAATGCTTTCAAGGTTGGGAAAGCCGATCCAACTCTTTTTACAAAGACATGTGATGGTGATTTGTTTGTATGCCAAATTTATGTCGATGACATAATATTTGGTTCTACTAATCAAAAGTCTTGTGAAGAGTTTAGCAGGGTGATGACGCAGAAATTCGAGATGTCGATGATGGGCGAGTTGAACTACTTCCTTGGGTTCCAAGTGAAGCAACTCAAGGACGGCACCTTCATCTCCCAAACGAAGTACATGCAAGATTTGCTAAAGCGGTTTGGGATGAAGGACGCCAAGCCCGCAAAGACGGCGATGGGAACCGACGGACACACCGACCTCAACAAAGGAGGTAAGTCCGTTGATCAAAAAGCATACCGGTCAATGATAGGGTCTTTACTTTATTTATGTGCTAGTAGACCGGATATTATGCTTAGCGTATGCATGTGTGCTAGATTTCAATCCGATCCTAAGGAGTGTCACTTGGTGGCGGTGAAGCGAATTCTTAGATATTTAGTCGCTACGCCTTGCTTCGGGATCTGGTATCCAAAGGGGTCTAACTTTGACTTGATTGGGTACTCAGATTCCGACTATGCTGGATGTAAGGTCGATAGGAAGAGTACATCAGGGACGTGCCAATTCTTAGGAAGGTCCCTGGTGTCATGGAACTCTAAGAAACAAACCTCCGTTGCCCTATCCACCGCTGAGGCCGAGTACGTTGCCGCAGGTCAGTGTTGCGCGCAACTACTTTGGATGAGGCAAACCCTCAGGGATTTTGGCTACAATCTGAGCAAAGTCCCACTCCTATGTGATAATGAGAGTGCTATCCGAATAGCGGAAAATCCTGTTGAGCACAGCCGCACAAAGCACATTGACATCCGGCATCACTTTTTGAGAGACCACCAGCAAAAGGGAGATATCGAAGTGTTTTATGTTAGCACCGAGAACCAGCTAGCCGATATCTTTACCAAGCCTTTAGATGAGAAGACCTTTTGCAGGCTGCGTAGTGAGCTAAATGTCTTAGATTCGCGGAACTTGGATTGAATTGTAGCATACATGTGCTTATGCCTTTGATCATGTTCTTTCTGCATTTTGTTGCTTATTATGGTGCTCAAGTTGTACAAACACTCCCTGGACCTCACAAGTCCGTTGCAATGTGATGCACATGTTTAGGGGGAGATGTGTTACAACTTGACCCTTTGAGACTAACCATATGTTTGAGTTTGCTTGTTTTAGTCACAAAGGAGAATTGAAAGGGAAAAGGTGGACTTGGACCATGAAAGACTTCCACTGCACTCCGATGAGGGGTAACTTATTCCAAGTCCATCTCATGAACTCTTATTGCCATTTGCTCTTAATTGAAGATTTTTTTGTGAGGCAATGGGGTTAAAGGGCCAAAATTGATCCCGTTTTGGTGCTTGATGCCAAAGGGGGAGAAAATAAAGGCCAAAGCAATAAATGGATCAGCTACCACTTGAGAGATTTTGAAAATAGTAGAATAGAGTTTTTGGTTTGTCAAAATTCTTATGTTGTCTCTCTTGTCAATAATTGGCTTCTTGTGGGGAGAAGTATTGATTATGGGAAATAGGGGGAGTTTTTGAAATCTTTGATCAATCTCTTTTGGAATGACTCTCTTTATGCTTCAACATGTGTGTTTAACTTAGAGATAGAGATTTGAGTTTGATTTGCAAAAACAAACCAAGTGGTGGCAAAGGATGATCCATATATGCCAAAATTGAATAAAACTTAAATTTATTTTATTTGAAGTGGGTTTGCACTTGTTCTAGTTGCTTTATGTTGTGTTGGCATAAATCACCAAAAAGGGGGAGATTGAAAGGGAAATGTGCCCTTGGGCCATTTCTAAGTATTTTGGTGATTGAGTGCCAACACAAGTGCTTAATTGTGAATTTATGTACATGGATGAACAAGGTGCAAATCATGAGATAAAGGTATGTTTCTAAGCCTTAGTACATTGGTTTTGTGTACTAATATATTTGTCTAAGTGATAGAAACAGGAAGAAGAAGAAAAGAAAAGAGGAGACAATGACTTGGCTGTGTGCAGCCAAGACCCAGCTCGGTCTGGAGCACCGGACTGTCCGGTGTGCACCGGACAGTGTCCGGTGCACCAGGCCGACTCGGCTCGAACTGGCCGCTCTCGGGAAACTGGCCGACGGCGTACGGCTAAAATTCACCGGACTGTCCGGTGTGCACCGGACTGTCCGGTGAGCCAACGGTCTGCCGGGCCAACGGTCGGCCGCGCAATCTGCGCGGGACACGTGGCGGAGCCAACGGTCGGAAGACGGCACCGGACTGTCCGGTGTGCACCGGACATGTCCGGTGCGCCAACGGCTCCCAGATCTCCAACGGTCTGCAACGGTCGGAAGCGCCAGATATGGAAACAAATCGGGCACCGGACACTGTCCGGTGTGCACCGGACTGTCCGGTGCCCCCGACGACAGAAGGCAAGGATGGCCTTCCGGATTTGCTCTCAACGGCTCCTAGCTGCCTTGGGGCTATAAAAGGAGCCCCTAGGCGCATGGAGGAGACACACAAGCAACCTTTGAGCATTCTTGATCATCCACACTCAGTCTCTGCGCATTTGATTGTCATTCTAAGTGTTTCGAGCTCCATTCTAGTGAGAACTTTGTGATACTCTTGTGAGCTCGATTCTTGGCCGTGTGTGTGCGCTTTTGCTGTGGATTTGTGTGTGTTGCTTCCCTCCCTTACTCTGTGCTTCTTTGTGATCATATACTTGTAAGGGCAAGAGACTCCAATTTGTGGAGATTCCTTGCAAACGGGATAGTGAAAGGAAAACAAAACACCGTGGTATTCAAGTGGGTCTTTGGACCGCTTGAGAGGGGTTGAGTGCAACCCTCGTCCGTTGGGACGCCACAACGTGGAGTAGGCAAGCGTTGGTCTTGGCCGAACCACGGGATAAACCACTGTGTCACCTCTGTGCTTGATCTCTTGTGGTTTTGTGTTTTGTTGAGACTTCACCTTAGCCACTTGGCAATAATCGTGCTAACACTTAACAAGTTTTTGTGGCTTAAGTTTGAAGTTTTCGCAGGATCACCTATTCACCCCCCCTCTAGGTGCTCTCAGGCGTGACACTTCATGTCTGGCACCTCCTTAGAGAGGCTCTCCAGGTCGGCGATGAGGGCCTCGGACTCGGCGAGGGCCTCGGCGTATTCCATGCACTCCACGTCGCATTCGAACGCGTGTTTGTACGTGGGGCCGACGGTGATGACCCCGTTGGGGCCCGGCATCTTGAGCTTCAGGTAGGTGTAGTTGGGGACGGCCATGAACTTCGCGTAGCATGGCCTCCCCAGTACCGCGTGGTAGGTTCCTCGGAACCCAACCACCTCGAACGTCAGGGTCTCCCTTCGGAAGTTGGAGGGTGTTCCGAAGCAGACGGGAAGGTCGAGCTGTCCGAGGGGTTGGACGCGCTTCCCGGGAATGATCCCATGGAAGGGTGCAGCGCCTGCCTGGACAAAGGACAGATCGACACGCAGGAGCCTGAGGGTCTCGGTGTAGATGATGTTGAGGCTGCTGCCTCCATCCATGAGGACCTTGGTGAGCCTGACGTTGCCGATGATGGGGTCGACGACGAGTGGGTATTTCCCCGGGCTCGGCACATGGTCGGGGTGATCGTCTCGGTCGAAAGTGATGGGCTTGTCGGACCAGTCTAGATAGACTGGCGCCGCCACCTTCACCGAGCAGACCTCCCGGCGCTCTTGCTTGCGGTGCCGAGCCGAGGCGTTCGCCGCTTGCCCACCATAGATCATGAAGCAGTCGCGGACCTCGGGGAACTCTTCTGCCTGGTGATCTTCCTTCTTGTCATTGTCACGGGCCTTGCCACCCTCCGCGGGTGGCCCGGCCCTGTGGAAGTGGCGCCGAAGCATGACGCACTCCTCAAGGGTGTGCCTGACGGGCCCCTGGTGATAGGGGCACGGCTCCTTGAGCATCTTGTCGAAGAGGTTGGCACCTCCGGGGGGCTTCCGAGGGTTCTTGTGCTCGGCGGCGGCGACAAGGTCCACGTCGGCGGCGTCGCGTTTCGCTTGCGACTTCTTCTTGCCCTTCTTCTTGGCGCCGCGCTGAGTTGACGCCTCGGGAGTATCTTCCGATGGGCGGCCCTAGGGCTGCTTGTCCTTTCGGAAGATAGCCTCGACCGCCTCCTGGCCGGAGGCGAACTTGGTGGCGATATCCATCAGCTCGCTCGCCCTGGTGGGGGTCTTGCGACCCAGCTTGCTCACCAGGTCGCGGCAGGTGGTGCCAGCGAGGAACGCGCCGATGACATTCGAGTCGGTGATGTTGGGCAGCTCGGTGCGCTGCTTCGAGAATCGCCGGATGTAGTCTCGGAGAGACTCTCCCGGCTGCTGTCGGCAGCTTCAGAGGTCCCAGGAATTCCCGGGGCGCACGTACGTGCCCTGGAAATTGCCGGCGAAAGCTTGGACTAGGTCGTCCCAGTTGGAGATCTGCCCCGGAGGCAGGTGCTCCAACCAGGCGCGAGCGGTGTCGGAGAGGAACAGGGGGAGATTGCGGATGATGAGGTTGTCATCGTCCGTTCCACCCAGTTGGCAGGCCAGACGGTAGTCCGCGAGCCATAGTTCCGGTCTCGTCTCCCCCGAGTACTTTGTGATAGTAGCCGGGGGTCGGAACCGGGTCGGGAACGGCGCCCGCCGGATGGCTCGGCTGAAGGCTTGCGGACCGGGTGATTCGGGCGAGGGACTCCGATCCTCCCAACTGTCGTAGCGTCCCCCACGCCTGGGGTGGTAGCCTCGGCGCACCCTCTCATTGAGGTGGGCCCGACGGTCGTGGTGATGGTGCTCGTTGCCAAGGCGACCCGGGGCCGCAGGCGCGGTGTTGCGCGTGCGCCCGGTGTAGACCGAGGCTTCCCGCATGAATCGGGAAGTCGCGGCATGAGGTTCCGAGGGGTACCCCTGCCTTCGGGAGGCAGAGCTCTCGGCCCGTCGGACCGCGGCGCCTTCCAGGAGATTCTTGAGCTCTCCCTGGATTCGCCGCCCCTCAGTAGTTGATGGCTCCGGCATCGCGCGAAGAAGCATTGCTGCTGCCGCCAGGTTCTGGCCGACCCCACTGGATGCGGGTGGTGGCCTGACCCTGACGTCATCGGTGATGCGGTGCTGGAAGCCCTGGGGTAGATGACATATTTCTTCGGCCGGAGGTTGGCCCGCCCATGCCTGCCCGACGTCCCGACGGATCGGCTCAAGCGCTCCTGCTCCTTCGTCGAGCCTGGCCTGCACCCCGCGGATTCGCTCGAGCTGTGGGTCATGACCCCCGCCTGAACGGGGACCACAGCTAACTCCCGTGGGATGTCAACGCGAGGCGCCGGCCTAGGGAGGTCACCGTCCTCCGGCATGCCGAGATGGTTGCCTTCGGAGGGTCCCCCTAGATCGACATGGAAGCATTCGCGACTTGGGCCGCAGTCCTCGTCGCTGAGGCTACAGCTACCGTCGGAACAGTCGGAAAGGTAGTAGTCGCATGCGGTCATGAAGCCCCGCATGGCACTGGGGTTGCCAAGTCCAGAGAAATCCCAACAGATGCTGGGCTTGTCGTCTTCCTCGGACCCAGAGGGCCCGTAGGTCGAGACGTCCGTCAGCCGGTCCCAAGGTGACCGCATACGAAACCCTAGAGGGTTTGGACTCGCCTCTACAAGAGCGCCCGCCAAAGCGGGGCCGCTAGGCGGGTCGAGGTTGAATCCGAAAGGCGTGGGATGGGAATCGGTCGGTACCTTTTGGTCGACGGGCGGCGACAAGGTCACGTCGGGGACTGACTGCACCGTCGTCTCAGGTACGAGGGTGGCGTCCAGCAAGCTTTTCGCGAGCGTGCTGGCGTCGTCCGCTTGCTCGGGATTGGCGTGTCGCGGGGGGACGGCGCTCGCCTTCGCCTCAAACGCAAGGTCGACGCCCGGTGCGCCCCCCGTTGGGGTGCTGGGGCCGTCGACTCGCTCGACAGACGACGAGGCGCTGTCTCCTGCTTGGCCTTGGTTGCCCCGCCTCCTCCTCCGTCGGCGGGGGAGAGGACGGGGTGAGCTCGAAGGTTGTTCTTCCACCATGCGGGGAAGACGTCGCCGATTCCGCCACCGGCAGGCGGGTTGTCGGCCGCCACTGTCGTTGTCGCACGGCGGTGGAAGGAGTATCATGTCGTAGCTGCCGTCGAGGGACATGAACTCAAGACTCCCGAAACGGAGCACCGTCCCGGGTTGGAGAGGTTGCTGGAGACTGCCCATCTGGAGCTTGACGGGAAGCTGTTCGTCAACACGCAGCAGGCCCCTACCTGGCACGCCAACTGTCGGCGTTCCAAGACCGGGGGGTCCCTGAGCCGACGAGTGAATGTCGCCGCGTGCCCTAGCCCAGATGGGTCGAGCGCGAGGGCGAGCGCGAAGGGGGGAGAGCGAGGCGGCCGGAGACCGGCGTGAGAGAGGTGGGAATCCCACGGCCTTCGTGTTCGTCCCGCGCCCAGGTCGGGTGCGCTTGCAGTAGGGGGTTACAAGCGTCCACGCGGGAGAGGGAGCGAGCGGCTTCAAGCGAGCGCGTGTCTCGTCCTCGTCCCCGCGCGGCCAACCCCCTCTAAGAGGGCCTTGGTCCTCCCTTTTATAGGCGCAAGGAGAGGATCCAGGTGTACAATGGGGGGTGTAGCAGAGTGCTACGTGTCTAGCAGAGGAGAGCTAGCGCCCTAAGTACATGCCGTTGTGGCAGCCGGAGAGATTTTGGCACCCAGCTGGTGTGATGTCGTGGCCGTCGGAGGAGTGCTGGAGCTTGACGGAGGGACAGCTGTCAGAGCGGTTGGGTCCTTGCTGACGTCCTCTTGCTTCTGTAAGGGGGCTGAGAGCCGCAGTCGTCACAGAGTATGCGGGGCGCCATCATTGCCTATCTGGCGGAGCGAGCCAGATGGGACGCCGGTCTTGTTCCCTGCGGCCCGAGTCAGCTCGGGGTAGGGTGATGATGGCGCCTCCTGTTGATGTGGCTGGTCTGCGCCCTAGGTTGGGCGATGTGGAAGCTCCTCCGAAGCCGAGGTTGAGTCTGTCTTCCGTGGCCGAGGTCGGGTCCAAGCCCCAGGTTCGGGCGAGGCGGAGATCGCCGGCTGGTGCCGGGGCGGAGTCCGAGCCCTGGGGTCGGGCGAAGCGGAGTTCGTCGTCTTCTAGGGCCGAGCCCAAGTCCGAGCCCTGGGTCGGGCGAGGCGGAGATCGTCGTCTTCTGGGACTTACCCGAGTCCGAGCCCTGGGTCGGGCGGAGTTCGCCGTCTTCCGGGACTTAGCCCGAGTCCGAGCCCTGGGTCGGGCGGAGTTCACCCTCTTCCGGGACTTAGCCCGAGTCCGAGCCCTGGGTCGGGCGGAGTTCGCCGTCTTCCGGGACTTAGCCCGAGTCCGAGCCCTGGGTCGGGCGGAGTTCGTCGTCTTCCAGGACTTAGCCCGAGTCCGAGCCCTGGGTCGGGCGAAGCGGAGCTTCCTATGGTGCCTTCGGCAGGGCCTGACTGCCTGTCAGTCTCACTCTGTCAAGTGGCACCGCAGTCGGAGTGGCGCAGGCGGCGCTGTCCTTCTGTCAGGCCGGTCAGTGGAGCAGCGAAGTGACGGCGGTCACTTCGGCTCTGCCGGCTGGGGGGCGCGCGTCAAGATAAAGGTGTCAGGCCACCTTTGCATTAAATGCTCCTGCGACTTGGTCGGTCGGTGCGACGATTTGGTCAGGGTTACTTCTTGGCGAAGGCAGGGCCTCGGGCGAGCCGGGAATATGTTCGCCGCTGAAGGGGGGCCTCGGGCGAGACAGAAATCCTCCAGGGTCGGCTGCCCTTGTCCGAGGCTAGGCTCGGGCGAGGCGTGATCAAGTCCCTTGAATGGACTGATCCCTGACTTAATCGCACCCATCAGGCCTTTGCAGCTTTGTGCTGATGGGGGTTACCAGCTGAGAATTAGGAGCCTTGAGGGTACCCCTAATTATGGTCCCCGACAATTAGCCTATCGTTTCAAGTTTGAAAAACAATTTAAAGAGCCATGTCAAGAATGGCTAGAGATGATCGAAACTATGTTTAATGAAATACTGGGAAATTATATGAGGAAAGAAGATCAATTGATGACAGCAGCCTTCGGCACCTGACCCAAGCGAAGGTTGAACCGAGTGATGGGTGCCCTAAAATTTGAATACCCTGATTATGAACGACTTGACAAAGGTGCCAAAGGTGTTAAGAGAAAAAGAATCGTCAGCATTCTGAGCAGACAAGCTGCTAGAATGGTAAAGGAGGACGAAAAAGCTTCAAAGAAAATAAAATCCACTCCTGAGCCGAAAGATGTTGCTTCGAAGAAGAGGAAGGCTGAGAGCCCAAAGCCGAAGATGACTGAGGCAGCAGAGGAAACTCCCTCGACGCCTCCTGCTGCCGAAGTAGCAGAAATTTTAAAGGTAATGACTGAATCTCTACCTATCAAGCTGCTAAGTCCTCTGGGACTGGAACTGACGAAGCTTTTATAGAAGAAGGATGAGCCTTCGGCTACAAAGAAGGCGGATGGGCAGAAAAAGCGAAGAATCATTACAGTAATGCAAGCCATTGAACAGACGCCACCGTCGGCCTCAGTATCTAAAATAACACCTATTGCAAGCGTCGAGGCCACTGCCGAAGCTGCAACTACTGCCGAAGCCGCTAACCTTGAAAGTACACTTTCTGGAATTGATAAACTGCTTTTGGATATGGCTGCGGAAGAGGCAGCTGGGCTACAGAGGAGGTCATGGCCACAGTGCCTGACAAAGAAAAGAAGATTGCCGATGCTGCTTCGGAGGAAAAAGACTTCGACCTTCGGAACCTGGTCAGGCAAGAATTATCCGAGGCCAAAAAGATGGAGCTACAGGAGTATGGTATATCCTGTGGCTACCAGCCAGGAGCCATGCTCTTTGGTGGGATTGATGAAGGGGCCTTAGGATGCATTCATGACCGCACCAGGTCAAAGATAATCGGCACTCTATCGAAGAGTGTTGGCTTCCCGAAGCTCGAAGCCGATATTAGCGGCTACCGGCGACAACATATCGTCGGCAGTTTGTTTTATTCCAACTTCAAGGTAAAATTCCTTTTTTAAGATGAAGCAAAATTTTCTTTTTATTTTTGTGATGAAGCAAAATTTTCTAATGAAGGTTTAATTTTACAGAGTATGTTGCTAAGCAAAGCACTGAGAATGCAGCAAGACCTCGAAGACAAAAAGAACGAAATTATAATCGAGGGTTTGGAAAACAAACTTAAAGACTACGAAGCTTCTATTGAGAAGAAAGATTTCCTGCTTCAGGCAATGGAGGGTTCCCTTGCAGAAGCCCAAGCCGAAAATGCTAGATTAAACGAGGAACTTCTCAAAAAATCAGAGAGCTTCGAACAAGAGAGAAAATATTTCCAAGCAAAATACGAAGCCGAAGCTAACAAAAATACAAAGCTGCAGCAATCTCTGAAAGAGCTTCGGAACATATATTTAAACTTTGGCAACTGCTATGTGCGATGACTTAAAAAGGTCTTCAGCTCGGTTGGAGCCAACTCTGAGGAATTTACCCCTTCGGCTGAAGACCTACCAAGCACCTTCAAACATATTGAAAACGAAGTTGAGGCACTTGATGAAGTGATAGCTAGGCACAGTGACTTCTGTGCCTTGCTAGCTTCTCGCGGCACAGCTGCAGCGTTTATGAAGGCTGGTTGTACGCACGGAAAAACGGTAAACAGACCAACCTTCAGTCTGTCTCCATCAGACTTGGTTGTTATCCCTAGCGAAGCCCGGAGTATTGGAAATAGATTTATAACCCAGATTTGGGCGAAGGGTGGGCGGGATTTGGCTGGCGACAAGGCCCAAAGCTTGTTAAAGCCGGTATAAAACTTACACTTTTTGCTTGCCATCTCTTGTAATTACTTTTTACCTTATACTGCTTGTTTGTCTGCAGGATGGTGGTGCCGAAGATTGATAATCCGAAGCACATCCCGAAGGCTGCTGAAGCTATTTTTTAGGCCTGCCTGTATAGAGCTTAGAAGCATTTGTATTATCTTTGTAAAAGACATTGTAATCGAGAATTGAACATTACTTTGTATACTTATCCATACCTTGTAATATATTTTTACCTTTCCAACAATGTATAAATTGCTTTCCTGTGGACAAAACTTGTATCTTTTGAGCCGAAGGCGAAAAACACCTTCCCTTCTTTTCGTACACAATGAAGCATGTCCTTGTTTCTTCATGCTCATCGAAGCATTGTTGTCAAAGCTGGAGTATTTCTGTTTGTGCTTCATATTATGATGATGATGATCCTACGAATGTCTACATGAATGTGTATGAATGCAATGAATGATGTAATGTAATGTGCAAATGAATGTCCCAAACACACACATGAAACCACACCCAGACTCTACATCCCCTTAGGAACGACTTTTGAGTCTTCTAAGCTCTGTATCCCCTTAGGAACGACTTTTGAGCTTCTTTACCTTCTATTTCGATGGCATTTAAGTTCTGCATCCCCTTAGGAATGACTTTTGAACTTCTTCACCTTCTATTTCGGTGGTATTTGGCTCTGCATTCCCTTTGGAACGACTTTTGAGCAGAAAACTTACTCTGCGCTCCTTAGGAACGACTTTGTAGCTTCATCAAATTTTTGGCTCTGCATTCCCTTAGGAACAACTTTTGAGCAGAAAACTTACGCTGCGCTCCCTTAAGAATGACTTTTTTGCAGCTTCGTCATGCTCTGCATCCCCTTGGGGACGTCTTTTGAGCTTCTCCCTGATTTTCTTTTTGCACTCGATGGTGCAGGCTCAGATTTTACATGTTACATCTTTGGGGGATTTTGCCCTTATAGGGATAAATAAGAAAAAATTACAAGCTATGGCCCCATTAAAAACCTTTCTCCCCTCTTGAAAGGAAAAGGGTGCCATAGAAAAAATGAAAAAAGATTATATCAAATTACACATAGTATCACCAAAGTTCATCCGCATTCCAAGATCTGGGTATGTCATTGCCGTCCATATCCTTCAATCTCTAAGAACCAGGTCTTGACGAAGATATTACCAGAAAAGGACCTTCCCACTTCAGTTGCCACTTGCCCACTGTATCTAGGTTGGCCACTCTCCGAAGCACCAGATGTCCTGGCATGATGTTCTTCAATCAAACTTTTCTATCACGCCACCTTATTGTTTCGGCCTGATATTTATTGATGTGCTCTATAGCCTAAAGTCTAGTCCCTTCTATAGTATCTTTTGTTATTTGATAATCAGCTTCGTCTTCTGCCAAAGATGTTGTTCTTATTGACCCTGTTTTTTCTTCTTCTGGAGTTATTGCTTCGTCACCAAATAGGAGCTTGAAGGGTGTAAATCCTGTTGACCTTGACACAGTTGTGTTGTGGCTCCACACCACTTTAATCAACTCATCTGGCCACTTTCCTCTGGGCTGGTTGAAGATTAGCTTCATTATTCCTGTCATTATAATGCCATTTGCTCTTTCTACCAGCCCATTCGATTCTGGATGCCTGACTGATACAAAATGAATCTTCGTACCAATTAGGTCACAAAAATCTTTGAATGTTTCGGCATCAAATTGTGTTCCATTGTCCACAGTTATTGCCTTTGGCACACCGAAGCGACAAACAATATTCTGCTAGAAGAATTTTTGGACTGTGACCAAAGTTATTGTAGCCAAGGGCTTCACCTCAATCCACTTAGAAAAATATTCTACTGCCACTACAACATACTTCAAGTTGCCTTGTGCTAGTGGGAGTGGACCTAACAAATCCAGGCCCCATCTTTGCAATGGCCAAGTTGGCTGTATTAACTGGGTTAGCGACGAAGGTTGTTTCTGGTCTCTTGCTCATTTTTGACAATTTTCGCACTTTTAAACCAGATCTATTGCATCTGAAGCTGCCTTCGGCCAATAAAATCCTTGTATGAAAACCTTCCCCAGCAAAGGCCTAGACCCAATGTGAGATCCACACAAACCTACATGTATTTCCTTCATCAGCTCTATACCTTCGGTTCTGGATAAACACTAGAGAAGTGGAGAGCAGATCCATGTTTGTATAACTCCCCTTCTATTATGACATATGGTCTTGTCCTTGCTTCCATTCTTTTATTATAAACTTCGTCATCCAAAAGACAGTTACCTTGGAGGAAGGATATGATTTCAGTCCTCCAATCTTCACTATGTACAGGTGATATTGCAAGCATTGCTCTCTCCAGAAGTTCAACCAAAGGTGCTTTTATTGTCTCAAAAAATACTTCCGAAGGTAGACAGAGCCCCTGTGCCACTGACTTAGCTAGCAGATCTGCATGCTCATTTTCCCCTCTTGGAATATTTTTTACAGAAAATCCTTCGAAGGAAGCCTTCAATCTTTGGACTGTATCCAAATATTTTCCAAGCTTCGGATCTCTTGCCTTGCTACTTTTGTATATATGACCAGAAATGACTTGGGAGTCAGTTTTAAGGATCGCCCTTCTTATTCCCATTGCCTTTAGCTTCCAAAGCCCTAACAGAAAAGCTTCATATTAAGTAATATTATTTGTACAACTGAAGTCCAACCTTGTTGTGTAGCATGTTCTGACTTAATAAGGCGCTACTAGAACAGCAGCCACTCCTGCGCCGAAGGTTCCCCAAGAACCATCACACAAGACTGTCCAGGCTTCGGTGTCTTTTGTTACTTCTTCTCCCTGAGCCCCTGGCGTTCAATCTGCAATGAAATCTACTAACGCCTGGGACTGAATTGAGGATCTATGTACATAATCAATAGTGAATTCATTGAGCTCGGCAGCCCATTTTCCGATCCTTCCAGTAGCTTCTCTATTCCTCATTATGTCCTTCAGAGGTTGTGATGAAGGAACAATTATATGATATGCTTGAAA
This sequence comes from Zea luxurians, assembly GCA_029449295.1. Taxonomy (NCBI): domain Eukaryota; kingdom Viridiplantae; phylum Streptophyta; class Magnoliopsida; order Poales; family Poaceae; genus Zea; species Zea luxurians. The sequence goes on from JAOPSE010000012.1 coordinate 11,513,697, forward strand.
ATAATGCCGAAGCTTCCTAGAGGCCATCAACACATCATATAATACCTTCTCCAATTCTTTGATAAGCTTAGAACTTCGGAGACGAAATATACTGGTGCTTGTCTTTTGATTTCGACATCTTGCTTCTCCTGTACAAGCGCCGCACTGACTACAGAGTGAGAGGCTGCTACATACAGGAGTATTGGAGCCCTTGGCGAAGGTGGAGTTAGAGTTGTCAAGTCTATCAAGTATTGCTTTAACTCTTCGAAAGCCTTTTGCTCAGCCGGACCCCATTGGAAAACTTCGGCTGACTTTAGTATTTCAAAGAATGGTAGATTCCTTTCTGCTGATCTTGATATAAATCTATTTAACGATGCCAGCCTTCCTGCCAATCGTTGAGCCCCCTTCTTTGAATTTGGCGGCTCCATCCGAAGGATAGCTTCGATCTTATTTGGGTTAGCTTTGATTCCCTTCGTTGATACCAGATAGCCAAGGAACTTGCCCTTCTTTACTCCAAAAACACATTTTTCTGGATTTATTTTAAGACCAGCTTGCCTGAAATTGGCAAATGTCTCTTGCAAGTCAGCAATATGATTCTCTTGCTTCGTGCTTTTTACTATGATGTCATCAACATAAGTCAGCACATTCCTACCTATTTGAGAGTGAAGGACCTTGGCTGTCATTCTGCTGAAGCTTCCTTTAGCATTCTTGAGTCCCTCAGACATCCAAAGGTAGCAATAAGTACAACTAGGAGTTATGAAGCTAGTCTTTGGCTCATCTTCCTTTTTCATCCAAATCTGATGATAGCCTGAGTAGCAGTCCAATAAACTCATGACCTCCAAAGAAGCTGTTGCATCTACAAGGGAGTCTATTCTTGGTAATGGGAACTCGTCCTTTGGACATGCTTTGTTGAGATCTGTGAAATCAATACACATTCTCCATTTGCCATTAGCCTTCTTCACCATAACAGTGTTGGCTAGCCATTCTGGATATGTTACTTCTTTGATAACACCAGCACTGAGAAGTCTCTTTACTTCATTCCGAGCACCTTTAGCTTTATCCTCAGACATCTTCCGAAGTCTTTGCTTCCTTGGGCTGAAAGATGGATCCACATTAAGTGAATGTTCAATGACATCTCTGTTGACACCACAAAGATCATTGGCTGTCCAAGCGAAGACATCTTTGTTGTTGAACAAAAATCTTAGCAGAGTCTTTTCTTGCTCATCAGATAGCTGAGATCCCAGCAGTACCCTTTGATCTGCTATATCTTCACATAGGAGCATAGGCTTCGGCTGATCTGCCGAAGCAGCCTTCTCTCTTTTGTGCTTATATTGTTGACAAGCTTCGGCTTCATCTATGTAATGGATCCCCTTTGAATTTGTCCAACTCCCTTCAGCCCTTCTGGCAACTTCTTAACTTCCATGGACAGCAATAGGCCCTTGTTCCGAAGGTATCTTCATACATAAGTACACCGGATGAAGTATGGCTTCGAAGGCATTAAGCGTCCCTCGACCAATGATTGCATTATATGGGTAATCCATGTCAACAATGTCAAAGATAACCTGCTCAGACCTTATGTTGTGGACGTAACCGAAGGTAACTGACATTGTGATTTTGCAAAGTGCCACAATCTATCTTCCTCTGAAGCCACAAAGAGGGTGTGTAGCATCATGAATCTTGTCCTCTGGTTCTTGCATCTGTCTGAAAGCCTTTGCAAATATGATGTCTGCTGCATTGCCTGTGTCAACTAGAACATTGTGGACCAGAAATCCCTTGATGACACAAGATATAACCATAGCATCATTGTGAGGATAGTCTTTGAGCTGAAGATCCTCCTAGGAGAAGGTGATTGGGATGTGGGACCACTTGGATCTGACGAAAGGTCCTTGCACCCCAACATGCTGCACTCTTCTTTGTGCTTCCTTCTTCTGCTTCTTGTTGGCTGGCTCTGAACTTGAACCACCCGTGATTGGGAGCACCAGCTTCGTGACCGAAGGTGCTACAGCTTGGTTGTTGAACAAAGCCATCGTCTCAACAATGGAAGTGAGTTCACCGGAGGTGGGCGCCAATGTTGGGGACTTGTTCTCAAATGCTATGAATCAAGATCAAGGCAACACAAATGTTAATGATTAAAGACCTTCATCCTTCGAAGCATTATCTCCCTTAGGATATAATGGTCTCTAGACGAAGGTTATGAAGGGCATACCTTCATCATCTCAGTATGTAAGGATAAAAGCAAGAACATATAAGACATAGAAAGAACATGAATAGTTGTATTAGACAATAGATTATCAATATTTTCATTATATGATCATGAATAAACATTAGTGATATTGAGTTACATTAATACCTTCGGATTGACAGAAGGTAAGAATCCGAAAATGACGTGCGAGGGATTGCAAGACAGCGTGAACAGTACGGGGTTACTGTTCACCTATTTATAGGCACGGGACGCAGCCCGGTCAAAATTACATTTATGTCCTTGTCACACAATTATAATCATAATACAAACTGTTAAGGACTAGATAGACTTTCCTCCTTAGGTCGGTATCGTCCTTCGTCTTTACCATAATGCCGAGCCGAAGCTCCTTTAGTAATAGCTTCGGCTTCTGTCCGTACTATCTTCGGGTTGTATCTTCATGTCACGCCTGCCTTTGTATTGTCTTGCTGAAGGTGTTTTTTACTTGAGGACCTTTAGCGAAGAAGAAGACCCCCCAACAATGAGCTCTTAGATGTTTTTAATTTTTCGGACTCAAAGATACTACTTTGGTGGAGTAGTACTTGGGGGAATGTCCTTTTATTGACTTTAGGCACTTCAATAGAATATTACATTCTTGGCCTCGTTAAAAATCTTACCCCCCTTTGCAAGGAAAAAGGGTCCCAAAGATTTTAGAGATGAGACATGATGAAGCTAAACGTAGTATCTTTGGAGCTCATTGACATTCCATGATCTTGGAATTTCGTTTCCTTCCATGTCCTTCAATCTATAAGAGCTTGGTCTATTCGAAGCAAGAACTACAAAAGGGCCTTCCCACTTTACTTGCAACTTGCCTGTTGTATCTGGATTGGTCACCCTTCGGAGCATCAAGTGACCTGGCACTATTTTTTTTGAGCTTGACCTTTCTATCCCGCCACCTTATTGTTTCTGATTGATATTTCCTTATATGCTCGATTGCTTCAAGTCTGGATTCTTCAATTGTGTCTTTTGAAACTTTTTCATTTTCCTCATCTTCTATCGAAGCTAAAACCCTTGATGAGCCCAATTTAATCTCTTCGAGGGTAACTACTTCGTCTCCAAAGAGAAGTCTGAATGATGTAAACCTCGTGGACTTTGATACTGGTGTATTGTGATTCCACACAACTTTAAAAAGATCTTATGTCCATTTTCCCTTCGGCATCCCAACCAAGGACTTCGTGATTCCTAGAAGTATTATACCATTTGCTCTTTCAACCAATTCGTTGGACTCTAGGTGTCTAACCGAAGCAAAATATATGTTCATCCCACATGGCTGCAGAATGTTTTGAATGCTTTGAAGTCAAACATAGTGCCATTGTCAATAGTGCGCAACTTTGGGACACCGAAGCGGTAGATGATATTTTTCTAGAAGAACTTTTGAATTGTTGCCGAAGTTATTGTTGCTAAGGCTTTTCTTTGATCCATTTAGAGAAGTATTCCACTGCCACCACAGCATACTTCAAGTTCCCTTGTGCTGCTGGCATCGAGCCATTTATGTCCATCCCCCATCTTTGCAAGGGCCATGTGGGTTGTATCAATTGGGTTAATGACAAAGGTTGCTTCTGATCCCTTGCACATCTTTGGCAATTGTCATATTTTTGTACAAATTTTGCTGTGGTTGAAGGTGCTTTCGACCAATAGAAACCTAGACAAAAGATTTTTCCCAACAGAGCTCTAGAGCCAATGTGTGATCCACATATACCAGAGTGAATTTCTTTTATTAGCTCATGACCTTTGTCTCTAGAAATACATTTTAGTAGGGGTGAGCAGACACCCTCCTTATACAATTCCCCTTCTATCATGTTATACGACCTTGTTCTAGCCTACATCTTTTTAACATATGTGTCGGGTACCAGAGAACTGGGTGCCCGAAGAAGATCCAAAAGGCCTCCCAAAGACGACCCACTAATCGATCGGCCCACCTGCCGAGCAACTCGGCGGGGCGAGTTTGCCGATCGACCTGCCGCCGAACAACCCGATGGGGCAAGACGACTGACCAACCCGCCTAACGAGCAACCCAGTGGGACAGTATTGCTAACCAAACCACTCGCCGAGCAACACTAACGAGCAACCCAGTGGGGTGGGGTTGCCGACCAACTCGCTCGCCATGCAACACAAACGAGCAACCCAGTGAGGCGGGGCTAGCAATCAACCTGCCTGTCGAGCAACCCGACGAAGCAGGGCTATCGATCCACCTGCCTGCTGAGCAGCATAGCAAGACGACAACCGGCTCTCAAACGAATGCCTCTATAAGGGGAAAAGCCGACCTAGTTCTATCAAGCCATGATGGCACGATAAGACAGATCATCACCAAGCCGTGTCCAGACCATGGGAGCGGTACCGAAGGGTCTCTATCAAGCACGACGCTGGATACATATCCCTACTGACTAATGGACTAGTGAAAGTCGCCTAGAGGGGGGGTGAATAGGCGGAATCGGAAATTTATAACTTAAAAGACAAACTACAAGTCGGGGTTAGCGTTAGAATTAAAGCCGAGTCTGAAAGAGAGGGTGAAAAACAAATCAACCAAGAAATAAAGCGGATGACATGGTGATTTATTTTACCGAGGTTCGGTTCTTGAGAACCTAGTCCCCGTTGAGGTGGTTACAAAGACCGGGTCTCTTTCAACCCTTTCCCTCTCTCAAACGGTCACCTAGACCGAGTGAGCTTTCTCCTTAATCAAATCGGTCACTTAGACCCCACAAGGACCACCACACAATTGGTGTCTCTTGCTTTGATTACAAGTTGCTTGAAGAACAAGAATGAGGAAGAAGAAAGCGATCCAAGAACAAGAGCTCAAAGAACATGAGCAAAACTCTCTCTCTAGTCACTAATTGTTTGGAGTGGATTTGGGACTTGGAGAGGCTTTGATTCTTTTAAATTGTGTCTTGTATTGATTATACTAGCTCTTGTATTGAATGATATGTCTGAAAAACTTGGATGCTTGGAGTGGTGGTGGTTGGGGGTATTTATAGCCCTCAATCACCACATAGCCGTTGGAGAGGCTGTCTGTCGATGGGCGCACCGGACACTGTCCGATGCGCCAGCCACGTCACCCAACCGTTAGGGTTCTGAAGATTCTAACCGTTGGAGTGCTGACTTCATGTCGCACCGGACAGTCCGGTGCAGCACCGGATAGGTACTGTTCACTGTTTGGTGCGCCTCTGACGCCTGCTCTGACTTCTGCGTGCACTGTTCCCGCACTGTTCACACTTTTGCAGACGACCGTTGTGCTGGTAGCCGTTGCTCCACTTGGTGCACCGGATAGTCCGGTGAATTATAGCGGAGCGCTGCCTCAGAAACCCGAAGGTGAAGAGTTTGGAGTCGATCGCCCCTGGTGCACCGGACACTGTCTGGTGGCACACCGGACAGTCTAGTGCGCCAGACCAGGGTTCTCTTCAGTTTCTTTTGCTCCTTTCTTTTGAACCCTAACTTGATCTTTTTATTGGTTTGTGTTGAACCTTTATGCACTTGTAGGATACATAATCTAGAGCAAACTAGTTAGTCCAATATTTGTGTTGGGCATTCAACCACCAAAATCATTTATAGGAAAAGGTTTGACCCTATTTCCCTTTCAATCTCCCCCTTTTTGGTGATTGATGCCAACACAAACCAAAGCAAATGTATAAGTGCAGAATTGAACTAGTTTGCATAATGTAGGTGCATAGGTTACTTAGAATTAAACCAATTTTTCATTTCACTAGATATGCATGGATTGCTTTCTTTTAATTAACATTTTGGACCACGCATGCACCACTTGTTTTGTTTTTGCAAATTCTTTTGGAAAGTCTTTTCAAAATCCTTTTGCAAATAATCAAAGATATATGAGTAAGATTGCAAGAAGCATTTTTCAAGATTTGAAATTTCTCCCCCTGTTTCATATGCTTTTCCTTTGACTATAACAAAACTCCCCCTGAATGAAATTCTCCCCTTAATGTTCAAGAGGGTTTTGAGATATAATTTCTAGAGGAATACTAATTTGAAAGATACCAATTGAAAACTTCATTTTGAAAATTTTGAAATTGGTGGTGGTGCGGTCCTTTTGCTTTGGGCTAATACTCTCTCCCCCTTTGGCATTAATCACAAAAAACAGAGACATTGGAGAGCCCTTTCTATATTTTCTCCCCCTTTGGTAAACAACATATGAGTGAAAGATTATACCAAATTGTAGAGTGAGTAACAACGAAGGGTAAATGATACCGATAGAGTGGAGTGGAAGCCTTGTTTTCGTCGAGTACTCCATTTCCCTTTCAATCTACGACTTAGCATATAAACACACTTGGAAACACATTAGTCGTAGCAAATGAAAGAGATAAGATCAAAGGTATATAAATGAGCTATGTGTGCAATGTTCTAATCAAAATTCCAAGAATCAAGTATATTTAGCTCATTCCTAAGTTTGCAAAAGGTTTTCTCATCTAATGGCTTGTTGAAGATATCGACTAATTGTTCTTTGGTATTAATATAAGCTATCTCGATATCCCCCCTTTGTTGGTGATCCCTCAAAAAGTGATACCGAATGTCTATGTGCTTAGTGCGGCTGTGTTCAATGGGATTCTCCGCCGTGCGAATAGCACTCTCATTGTCACATAGGAGAGGGACTTTGCTCAATTTGTAGCCATAGTCCCTAAGGGTTTGCCTCATCCAAAGTAATTGCGCACAGCAATGGCCTACGGCAATATACTCGGCTTTGGCGGTAGAAAGAGCTACTGAGTTTTGTTTCTTTGAAGCCCAAGACACCAGGGATCTCCCCAGAAACTGACAAGTCCCTGATGTGCTCTTCCTATCAATTTTACACCCTGCCCAATCGGCATCGGAATATCCTATCAAATCAAAGGTTGATCCCCTAGGGTACCAAAGCCCAAACTTAGGAGTGTAAACTAAATACCTCATAATTCTCTTCACGGCCCTAAGGTGAACTTCCTTAGGATCGGCTTGGAACCTTGCACACATGAATACGGAAAGCATAATATCCGGTCGTGATGCACATAAATAGAGTAAAGATCCTATCATCGACAGGTATACCTTTTGATCTACGAATTTACCTCCCGTGTCGAGGTCGAGATGCCCATTGGTTCCCATGGGTGTCTTGATGGACTTGGCATCCTTCATTCCAAACTTCTTAAGAATGTCTTGAATATACTTCGTTTGGCTGATGAAGGTGCCTTCTTGGAGTTGCTTGATTTGGAATCCTAAGAAATATCTCAACTCCCCCATCATAGACATCTCGAATTTTTGAATCATGATCCTACTAAACTCTTCACAAGTAGATTTGTTAGTAGACCCAAATATAATATCATCAACATAAATTTGGCATATAAACAAATCATTTGCAACAGTTTTAGTAAAGAGTGTAGGATCGGCTTTGCCAACTTTGAAGCCATTAGTGATAAGAAAATCTCACAGGCATTCATACCATGCTCTTAGGGCTTGCTTGAGTTCATAAAGCGCCTTTGAGAGTTTATACACATGGTTAGGGTACTCACTATCTTCAAAGCCAGGAGGTTGCTCAACATAGACATCTTCCTTGATTGGTCCATTGAGAAAGGCACTCTTCACGTCCATTTGATAGAGCTTGAAGCCATGGTAAGTAGCATATGCAAGTAATATGCTACGGGTGCATAAGTTTCATCAAAATCCAAACCATCGACTTATGAATAACCCTTGGCCACAAGTCGGGCTTTATTCCTTATCACCATACCATGCTCATCTAGCTTGTTGCGGAATACCCATTTGGTACCTACAACATTTTGATTAGGACATGGAACCAAATGCCATACCTCATTCCTTGTGAAGTTGTTGAGCTCCTCTTGCATTGCCAGCACCCAATCCGAATCTCTTAGTGCATCCTCAATCCTGTAAGGCTCAACAGAGGACACAAAAGAGTAATGTTCACAAAAATGAGCAAAACGAGATCTAGTGGTTACCCCCTTATGAATGTCACCGAGGATGGAGTTCACGGGGTGATCTCGTTGGATTGCTTGGTGGACTCTTGGATGTGGCGGTCTTTGACCCTGAATTTCTTGCTCGTCTTCCTTGTCTTGATCAACTTCATCTCCCCTTGATCATTGCCCTCTTCTTGAGGTGGCACATCCTCTTGATCTTCTTCTTCATCACCTTGAGCATGTTCCTCATCTTGAGTTGGTGGAGATGCTTGATTGGAAGATGATGGTTGATCTTGTGCGTGTGGAGGCTCTTTGGATTCCTTAGGACACACATCCCCAATGGACATGTTCCTTAGCACGACGCACGGAGCCTCTTCATCATCTAGCTCATCAAGATCAACTTGCTCCACTTGGGAGCCATTAGTCTCATCAAACACAATGTCACAAGAAACTTCAACTAGTCCAGTGGACTTGTTAAAGACTCTATATGCCCTTGTGTTTGAATCATATCCTAGTAAAAAGCCTTCTACAACCTTAGGAGCAAATTTGGATTTTCTACCTCTTTTAACAAGAATAAAACATTTGCAACCAAAGACTCTAAAATATGAAACATTGGGCTTTTTACCGGTTAGGAGTTCATATGATGTCTTCTTGAGGATTCGGTGAAGGTAGAGCCGGTTGATGGAGTAGTAGGCGGTGTTAATCGCCTCAGCCCAAAACCGGTCCGGAGTCTTGTACTCATCAAGCATGGTCCTTGCCATATCTAGTAGAGTTCTATTCTTCCTCTCCACTACACCATTTTGTTGAGGTGTGTAGGGAGAAGAGAACTCATGCATGATGCCCTCCTCCTCAAGGAAGCTTTCTATTTGTGAATTCTTGAACTCTGTCCCATTATCGCTTCTTATCTTTTTGATCCTTAAGCCAAACTCATTTTTAGCTCGTCTCAAGAACCCCTTTAAAGTCTCTTGGGTTTGAGATTTATCCTGCAAAAAGAATACCCAAGTGAAGCGAGAATAATCATCCACAATAACTAGACAGTACTTACTCCTGCTGATGCTTATATAAGCTATCGGGCCGAATAGATCCATGTGGAGTAGTTCCAGTGGCCTGTCCGTTGTAATTATGTTCTTGTGTGGATGGTGAGCACCAACTTGCTTTCCTGCTTGACATGCGCTACAAATCCTGTCTTTTTCAAAATGAACATTTGTTAGTCCCAAAATGTGTTCTCCCTTCAGAAGTTTGTGGAGATTCTTCATCCCAACATGAGCTAGTCGACGATGCCAGAGCCAACCCATATTAGTCTTAGCAATTAGGCAAGTGTCTAGTTTAGCTCTATTAAAATCAACTAAGTATAGCTGACCCTCTAACACTCCCTTAAATGCTACTGAATCATCACTTCTTCTAAAGACAGTAACACCTATATCTGTAAAAAGACAGTTGTAGCCTATATTGCATAATTGAGATACAGAAAGCAAATTGTAATCTAAATAATCTACAAGAAAACATTGGAAATAGAATGGTCACGTGATATAGCAATTTTACCAAGTCCTTTGACCAAACCTTGATTTCCATCCCCGAATGTGATAGTTCTTTGGGGATCTTGGTTTTTCTCGTAGGAGGAGAACATCCTTTTCTCCCCTGTCATGTGGTTTGTGCATCCGCTATCAATGGTCCAGCTTGAGCCCCCGGATGCATAAACTTGCAAAACAATTTAGGTCTTGTTCTTAGGTACCCAAATGGTCTTGGGTCCTTTCACATTAGAAACAACCACCTTGGGTACCCAAACACAAATCTTTGATCCCTTGTGTTTTCCCCCAACATATTTGGCAACTACTTTGCCTGATTTGTTAGTCAGCACATAAGAAGCATCAAAAGTCTTAAATGAAATGTTATGATCATTTGATGCAGTAGGAGTTTTCCTTTTAGGCAATTTAACATGGGTTGATTGCCTAGAGCTAGAAGCCTCATTCTTATACATAAAAGCATGATGTGAAACAGTATGAGATTTTCTAGCATGAATCCTCCTAATCTTGTGCTCAGGATAACCAGCAGGATATAAAATGTAACCCTCGTTATCCTGAACCATGGGAGCCTTACCCTTAACAAAATTAGACAATCTTTTAGGGGCATTAAGATTGACATTGATTCCCTGTTGGAAACCAATGCCATCCTTAATCCTAGGGCGTCTCCCATTATAAAGCATGCTACGAGCAAATTTAAATTTTTCATTCTCTAATTCATGCTCGGTAATTTTAGCATCTAGTTTAGCTATATGATCATTTTGTTGTTTAATCATAGCAATGTGATCATGAATAGCATCAACATTAATGTCTCTACATCTAGTACAAATAGTGACATGATCAACAGTAGATGTAGAGGGTTTGCAAGCATTTAATTCATCAATCTTAGCATGTAAAGTGGCATTCTCATTTCTAAGATTGGAAATAGAATCATTGCAAACATTCAAATCTTTAGCCTTGGAAATTAAATTGTCATTCTCAGTTCTAAGGCTAGAAAGAGATTTATTCAATTTATCAATCTTTGCAATTAAACTAGCATTTTCATTCCTGAGATTGACAATTGAATCATTGCAAGCATTTAATTTTTCAACCTTAGCAATAAAATTAGCATTCTCGGTTCTAAGGTTGGAAATGGTGTCATGGCAAATGCTAAGCTCATTAGTCAATTTTTCACATTTTTCTATCTCCTGAGCATAAGCATTCTTTACCTTAACATGCTTTCTATTTTCCTTAATAAGGAATTCCTCTTGGTTATCCAAGAGTTCATCCTTCTCATGAATAGCACCTATCAATTCATTCAATTTTTCCTTTTGTTGCATGTTAAGGTTGGCAAAAAGGGTAAGCAAATCATCTTCATCATCACTAGAGCTACCCTCATCACTAGATGTTGTATATTTAGTGGAGGCTCTAGATTTTACCTTCTTCCTTTTGTCGTCCTTTGCCATAAAGCATTTGTGGCCGACGTTGGGGAAGAGGAGGTCTTTGTTGACGACGATGTTGGCAGCGTCCTTATCGGAGGAGGAGTCGGTGGAGCTCTCATCGGAGTCCCATTCCCGACACACGTGGGCATCGCCGCCCTTCTTCTTGTAGTATCTCTTCTTTTCCTTCCTCTTTCCCTTCTTGTCGTCGCCCCTGTCACTATCACTAGATAATGGACATTTAGCAATGAAATGACTGGGCTTACCACACTTGTAGCACACCCTTTTGGAACAGGGTTTGTAATCCTTCCCCTTCCTTTGCTTGAGGATTTGGCGAAAGCTTTTGATGATAAGCGTCATTTCCTCGCTGTCAAGCTTGGAGGTGTCGATTGGAATCCTACTTGGTGTAAATTCCTTCTTTTCTTCCTTCGTCGCCTTGAATGCAATGGGTTGCACCTCGGGTGTGGAGGTGCTGCCTTGCTCCAAGTTGATGATTTCTTTGGAGCCTTTGACCATCAATTCAAAGCTCACAAACTTTCCTATAACTTCCTCAGGAGACATTAACTTATATCGAGGATCACCACGAATTAATTGAACTTGAGTGGGATTACGAAAAACAAGTGATCTAAGACTAACCTTGACCATTTCATGGTCATCCCACTTTGTGCTCCCGAGGTTACGCACTTGGTTCACCAAGGTCTTGAGTCGGTTGTACATTACTTGTGGCTCCTCTCCTTGGTTGAGGACGAATTGACCGAGCTCCCCCTCGATCGTCTCCCGCTTGGTGATCTTGGTCACCTCATCTCCTTCGTGCGTGGTCTTTAGTATGTCCCAAATCTCTTTGGCACTCTTCAACCCTTGCACCTTATTATACTCCTCTCGACATAGAGAGGCGAGGAGTATAGTAGTTGCTTGGGAATCAAAGTGCTTGATTTGGGCGACTTCGTCTGAATCGTAGCCCTCATCCCCCATGGATGGTACCTGCGCTCCAAATTCAACAATGTCCCATATGCTAGCGTGGAGTGAGGTTAGGTGATGCCTCATTTTATCACTCCACATACAATAATCTTCACCATAAAAAACCGGTGGTTTACCTAGTGGAACGAAAAGTAAAGGAGTGCGTTTGGAAATGTGAGGATAGCGTAGGGGAATCTTACTAAACTTCTTGTGCTCATGGCGCTTAGAAGTGACAGACGGCGTGTTGGAGCTGGAGGTGGATGGCGACGAAGAGTCGGTCTCATAGTAGACCACCTTCTTCATCTTCTTTTTCTTGTCGCCACTCCAATGCGACTTGTGAGGAGGTGATCCCTCCTTTAGCTTGTTGCTAGACTCCCTTGATGGAGCCTTCCCGTGGCTTGTGGCCTTCTCGCCGGTCACGATCTCCCTCTTGGTGGGGTTGCCGACCAACTCGCTCGCCATGCAACACAAACAAGCAACCCAGTGAGGCGGGGCTAGCAATCAACCTGCCTGTCGAGCAACCCGACGAAGCAGGGCTATCGATCCACCTGCCTGCTGAGCAGCATAGCGAGACGACAACCGGCTCTCAAACGAATGCCTCTATAAGGGGAAAAGCCGACCTAGTTCTATCAAGCCATGATGGCACGATAAGACAGATCATCACCAAGCCGTGTCCAGACCATGGGAGCGGTACCGAAGGGTCTCTATCAAGCACGACGCTGGATACATATCCCTACTGACTAGTGGACTAGTGAAAGTCGCCTAGAGGGGGGTGAATAGGCGGAATCGGAAATTTATAACTTAAAAGACAAACTACAAGTCGGGGTTAGCGTTAGAATTAAAGCCGAGTCTGAAAGAGAGGGTGAAAAACAAATCAACCAAGAAATAAAGCGGATGACATGGTGATTTATTTTACCGAGGTTCGGTTCTTGAGAACCTAGTCCCCGTTGAGGTGGTTACAAAGACCGGGTCTCTTTCAACCCTTTCCCTCTCTCAAATGGTCACCTAGACCGAGTGAGCTTTCTCCTTAATCAAATCGGTCACTTAGACCCCACAAGGACCACCACACAATTGGTGTCTCTTGCTTTGATTACAAGTTGCTTGAAGAACAAGAATGAGGAAGAAGAAAGCGATCCAAGAACAAGAGCTCAAAGAACACGAGCAAAACTCTCTCTCTAGTCACTAATTGTTTGGAGTGGATTTGGGACTTGGAGAGGCTTTGATTCTTTTAAATTGTGTCTTGTATTGATTATACTAGCTCTTGTATTGAATGATATGTCTGAAAAACTTGGATGCTTGGAGTGGTGGTGGTTGGGGGTATTTATAGCCCTCAATCACCAAATAGCCGTTGGGGAGGCTGTCTGTCGATGGGCGCACCGGACAGTCCAGTGCACCACCGGACACTGTCCGATGCGCCAGCCACGTCACCCAACCGTTATGGTTCTAAAGATTCTGACCGTTGGAGCGTTGACTTCATGTCACACCGGACAGTCCGATGCAGCACCGTACATGTACTGTTCACTGTCCGGTGCGCCTCTGACGCCTGCTCTGACTTCTACGTGCACTATTCATGCACTGTTCACACTTTTGCAGACGACCGTTGCGCTGGTAGCCGTTGCTCCGCTTGGTGCACCGGACAGTCCGGTGGCACACCGGACAGTCCGGTGAATTATAGCGGAGCGCTGCCTCAGAAACCCGAAGGTGAAGAGTTTGGAGTCGATCGCCCCTGGTGCACCGAACATTGTCCGGTGGCACACCGGACAGTCTGGTGCGCCAGACCAGGGTTCTCTTCGGTTTCTTTTGCTCCTTTCTTTTGAACCCTAACTTGATCTTTTTATTAGTTTGTGTTGAACCTTTATGCACCTGTAGGATACATAATCTAGAGCAAACTAGTTAGTCCAATATTTGTGTTGGGCATTCAACCACCAAAATCATTTATAGGAAAAGGTTTGACCCTATTTCCCTTTCAACTAGTCATCCCTAGTTGCAAGGACCTCAGCATCGTGGTCTCTACAGACCACTACGCCAGAGGGGATGGGGCGATAGGCCGTGCCAGGCATACGTCTACATATGATGAAATGTGAAGCTAAGGGGAAGATGGAAGATGAAGCTGTACCAAAGTCATCCCTAAATCTCACCTCGAGCTGACTCAGCAGGACACACCAAGCACCACTACGTCTATATCAGAAGTTAGAGGAACCCATATGGCGAACGAACAAGACGTGACACCATACCAGGGATACGATGTCACACAACCTAGTAGACGACACCATAGGGGCTACGAGGCCCAGAAGCAGGAGGCCGAACTCCACCCTAGTAGAACACAAGTTCTCATTTGTAAAGTCTACCATTGAGCTATAAAAGGGCAAGACGACCCCCATCTCCAGATCATCCTAGGACCAGACATCCAATCCATCCACAACTGCACACAAGCACCCAACTGTAACACGCTCCAAGCAATACACGATCAGCACTACATTGGACTAGGGCTCCGGCCTAAACCAATATAACCCCCTATCTCAAATCCACCTTTGAGCTCCCCGTAGCTCACCATTCGGAGTGAGTCTGTGCTAGCATCCCTACTGAACATAAATTTTATTGCCCCTAGTTCTCGAAACCACGATAATATGCTTCATCATCAACTAGATGGTTCCCTCGAAGGAAAGTTATGATCTCTGTTCTCTAGTCTTCGTTGTGTATGGGCGATACGTTAATATGGCTCTTTCCATTAATTCCACCGAAGGTACTTTTAATATTTAGAAGAACACCTAGGGGATAGAGGAAGCTCCTGAGCATCAGACTTGGCCAATATGTTAGTGTGCTCATTATCTAGCCTTGGGATATTCTTTACTGAGAAGCCTTCGAAGGAGGCCTCCATTATCCGGACCATATCAAGGTACTTCTCTAAAGTGGGATTTTTTTGCCTTGCTTGACTTGTCCACATGGCCTATAATGACCCGAGAGTATGATTTGAGGGTTGCTCTTCTTACACCCATTGCCTTAAGATTCCTCAAGCCTAGTAAGAGAGCTTCGTACTCAGCTATGTTTTTTGTACACTAGAGTTGCATTTAGTAGCGTATAATGTCTTTACTTTGGATGGTGAGATGATAATAGCTGCAGCACCAGCCCCGAAGGATCCCATGAGCCATCATAGAAGATTGTCCAGACAACTTCGTCTGATGCACTAGCTTCGTCTTGTGGACCAGGAGTCCAATAAACAATGAAATCTGCTAGTACTTGAGATTGGATAGATGATCTATGCACAAAATCAATGTCGAATTTGTTGAGTTCTGCAGCTCATTTTCTAATTCTCCTTGAAGCTTATCTATTTCTTATAATGTCTTTTAGTGGTTGGGACGA
Source organism: Zea luxurians (assembly GCA_029449295.1). Lineage (NCBI taxonomy): Eukaryota > Viridiplantae > Streptophyta > Magnoliopsida > Poales > Poaceae > Zea > Zea luxurians. The sequence goes on from JAOPSE010000012.1 coordinate 11,529,052, forward strand.
AGGTACGATGATATTATGAGACTGAAAATAATGTCGAAGCTTTCTTGAACCATCAAGGCTGCATATAGGACTTTTTACATTTCTATATAATTCCTCTTGGACGAGCCCAATACTTTGAACACGAAGTATACATGCATTTGCCTTTTGACGCCTTCCTCCACCTTCTCCTGAACCAGAGCAGCGCTCACATTGGACTGTGAAGCTAATAAAAGTAATAGAGGAGCCTCTAGCGAAGGTGGGGGAACGAGTTGTTAGCTAAATTAGGTAGTTTTTCAGCTCTTTGAAGGCTTGATGCTGAGATGGTCCCCACTAAAAAACTTCTATTGATTTCAAAACTTCAAAGAATGGCAAGCTTCCTTGTGCAGATCTTGAGATGAATCTATTCAGAGAGGCGAGGCTTCTTGCTAGCCTCTGAGCTCCTTTCCTTGACTTCAGCGGATCCATCCGAAGTATGGCCTCAATTTTGTGTGGATTTGCTTCAATCCCTTTTGTTGATACAAGGCACCCTAAAAATTTGCCTTTCTTTAGTCCAAACACACATTTCTCAGGGTTCAGCTTGAAGCCCGCCTTTTGGAAATTGGCGAAGGTCTCTTGGAAATCTGAAATATGATTTTGTTGCTTCGTGCTCCTTATAATGATATCATTAACATAAGTCAAAATATTTCTGTCGAGCTATGTACTTAACACTTTGGCCATCATTCGATTGAAGATTACACCAGCATTTTTGAGCCTCTCAGACATTCTAAGGTAGCAATAAGTGCCACTAGGGGTTATGAAGCTAGTCTTTGGCGTATCTTCTTTTTTCATCCAAATTTAATGTACCTTAAAGCCTAAACTATAGAAAAATAGCAGAAATAACATGGTATTCATAGTTTTATAACACTAAAGATTTTATAAACCCATGATTCAAAACCTATCTAACAAATTGTAGCCATCATATCAACCATATATTTTAGAAATCATAAGTAATACCAATTTGTGAGCCAATAAAAACCAATTAATCAAAATCATACTAAGCAATATATGTAACAAACGAATCAGTGAGAAGCCATAACTTGGTCTTCAAGCTATACGGATCAAATCAAAGTTTTGCAACTCGAATACGAAGATATCTAAGGGTCTAAATGTGATGATTTTTTTTGGAGAAAAGGACTAGAATACCAAAAAAAAATCGGTCGCCCACGCCGGTTGGCCGCCCTTCCTGTCGTCACACCATCGCTCGTCCTTCGTCATCACAGTTCACGCAGGACACAAGGCGGCCGGGGGGTCCAAGCAACGGCACACTAACACTACCATCCCGCCCGCGCGCGCGCGCTACCGCTATATACAACACCATTACACCATCACGCCAAAAAGGAACGCATCGCAGCAGCAGCCTCTCGCTCGCCCACTCGCCCAGCTACGTACACGTACTGCACCTGGTGCACGTCGGTGCAGCTAGCAGGCTGAAACTAAAGGACGACCGATCGACGCCGACGATGAAGGTGTCGGCGCTGGCGCTGCTGCTGCTGGCGGCGGCAGAGGCCTCCCAGTCCCACCACAGCAGCGGCCTCGAGCTGGGCTACTACAAGACGGCCTGCCCCGGCGTGGAGAGCGTGGTCAAGTACCACGTCGCCAAGGCCATCAGCGCCAACCGCGGCGCCGGCGCCGGCGCCGCGCTCGTCCGCCTCATCTTCCACGACTGCTTCGTCAGGGTACGTACGTGAGTTCTACTGCTGTCAGTCTGCTCACTTAATTAAGCTTGCTCGTTACAAAACTAATAAACATCGCTCGTTTCATATATATACTCCAAACCAAACATGCACCTTCGTACGTACAATGTACGCGCACACGTACGTGGACTAATTAAGCAACAAAGCACTCCATCCATCACCACTTGGACGAACATGCATCTTGTCAAAAGTTCCAAGCAGTAGCAGCAGCCTGTAGCTTATTAGCTTCAGCATAGCACTAACACTTGTCAAATTAAAGTTCCGTGCGCAGCTTGTTCACTCCAACTGCGTTATTATGGCGCGAAAGGGAGTCTTCCTTCCTATTCTTCTAGCTAGTCTAGCTAGCTGTAAAGAGAGGATCGCTGTGTCATGGAAGAACAGGAACAGCAATGAATGTGATTCTTTCCTTAAGCTTGGGAGTACTAGTTTTTTTTTTCTTCTACTATTTAGATCACACGTTATAGCACAGACGATATTAATAAACTCAACATAGCAGTCATGTTATTAATGATTATATCACACACAAGTGAAAGCATAGAACCGTTAAACACTGAAAAATTCGTCCTCACCCAGAGTAGGTTCCTCTTACCACTACTAGAAAAAGAGTTCTAAGCTGGTGGTACGTACAAATTTTCACTCGTGGTTTCAGTTACCGTGCGCCAATAAAAATAAACAGGTGGAGTCGGCTTAAAGAACCGCTAGTGAAATATGTATACTAAAGTTTAGCTTATATCACATCAGATGTTTGAATATCGGCAGTTATGAGTGATGGATTTATTAAACCTAAATTAATTCATGATTATCAAATGTTTACTCTAGCATCATAAGGGCGTGTACAACCCTATTTAATATGGGGTCTCTTCAGGGATCTCTAAGGGGCTATGTGAAAAAAATATAATAGAGATGAGCTATTCGTGAAGAGACCTCTCTATGCATGTTGTCTCTTAACTGCATTTACGATCCATAGCCTCACGGTTGTATCATGCAGTCTCTTATCTGTCTCGTGTACTTAGAAAACCGAAACGGAGTCTCAGGGTTCTATATGCCCTAAGGGCGAATGATGTACTAATTATACTTAATACATTCTTTTTTCCATTTAGTTTAATAATCATATGCAATTAAATCATATTTAATATTTCTAACTAACATCAACCATTCGGTATGACGGAACTAATTTCATTAGTTGCATAGAACCAAACACCCTTTCTCTTGTAACCACTAATCTACTGGCCTAGCTTGAAGTATAAATACCTCGTATATCCAATGGACACATGCCAAGGCCTCTTTTTAGCAGTGGCCAATAATCTAGCTAAAAATATCGTAGCTTTGTTGTATAATATAAATTTTGCTTGAACTTTAATAGTAGTTTGCTTTTATCGGGATTGACTGACCCTGATAAACCCCTAAATTCGCCGCTGCCTTTTAGGTAGGCCCGGGCCCATACGTGTTTCCCTGTCCTTTTGATCGCAGCTTCCATGTGTTGCTGATTGCTAAATGATAACTAACATGCAACCACCCGGTATTTATTTCCTGTGACTTCCTTCGGTACCTGTTTTCTCAGTCACAACATTTTTTTTATATATACATCCTACTCATTTAATTTTATCCTGATGGAAAATTGGCCCCTTCTTTGAAAACGTGACTAGGTACATGTAGGTTTTATTATTTGAAAACAGGGGCTGGGATGTCTAGATTGATGGAGGTTGATGCTTCAACTGTTGTTTATGAGTGGCATGTGAAAACCAGAGTTGGAAAGAGCTACGTACGTGCAATAGGAGAGATAAGATGGCCGCGCGCGGCCATCCATGTATCATCGGTTCCACTTAGAGATGACGAAACGTGCCGTCTGACCCGGGTCCGGTGAAGCCCGACTCATTTTGGGTTTGGTCCGCCAGGCACGGTTAGAAAAACGGACCGGATCATCTAAGCCCACGAGCTTGTTTTCCTGTTCGAGCCTGGCCTGCAGCGGGTCTAAACGGGCCAGCCCGTTTAGCACGGAAAAACGGGTTGAAAAATAGACTAAGCGGCCCGGTAAGCACGGTTTAGTGCAAAAAGCGGGCTTAACAGGCTTAGAGGTAAACGGGTCATGCCGGGCTAGCCCACCGTACCTAGTTTCCTATCCGAGCCCGGTCCACTCGTGCCGGCCCGGACCGGCATAGAACCGGGCTGTGCAAGGCTTGAATCGGACCCAAACATGGGCTTCGTGCCGGGCTCACGGACCTCGTATTTATTGGCCATCTATAGTTCCACTAGTCCCCTAAATATATAAAAAATTGAGTACCCATAGGACACTAGTCCTCTAAATATAAAAAAATTGAGTACTCACCAAGGCTCCATCTAACAATGCAATGCAATGCTTTTTAGCTTTTGCTATTATATAGAAAAAGCATCCATTTGTAAACATGTATAGTCTATGCATGCACACACTAGCTTTATATACTACCCTTCCCAACAATTAACATATAGGTGCACACACTAGCTTTATATACACACTAGCTTTATATATAGTCCACGCATATATATATCGCGTGATTGGTTGAGTGGCTACCGTGGGCCGACCTCCCGCGCGCCTAGCTCACCAGCGAAGGATGTTCGCTCCGTCTCCACGCATGCAGACGGGTGATGGAATATAGGCTTAACTTGTACATGCACATGCAGGTCGGTATCCTCGTATACAAGCAACCAATCACAATCTTGTATCCGGTCAAAGCATGTGGGGAGCCTGGTTGCTTCTGTACAGCCAACCAATCATACAGATAGCAATACGTATAGGTGCATAAAAAGAGTGTTCATTAGCAGAACAATTAACAACAGTTGATGCACAATATAATGTCCCAAATAAATGTAAATACAATCAGCCTGATTGGGTTGGATGGCTGCACAAGAACGCGCAGACTCCTACGAAAAAGTGGCCAACCGGATACGTCCGTTTTTCGTTCCGTTTTGAGCGTGCGTGTGGATAGAGGTAAAATGACTTATCTTGCATCCATCTATACAGTCCACGTTTCCGGTATGCGCCCATGACTACGGTGGCTCTCAGCCCCTTACGACAGCAAGGAGACGTCAGCAGGATCCTCGCCACGCTGCCAGCTGTGCTCCTACAGGACTCAGGCGCTCCTCCGACGGCCACGCCATCACATGTACAGGGCCCAAGCTCTCCCCCAATGGCCACGTTGGCATATACACAGGGCTTAGGCACTCCACTGCCGGACACGTTAGCGCATAGCTACGCCCCCCGTTGTACGTCTGGACTCTCTCCTTGCCTCTATAAAAGGGAGGTCCAGGGCCACCCTGAGGGGGGTTCGCGCGAGGGAAGCGGCGGGTGTGGGGGACAGATATCCCCGGGTCCACTGGAAGGGTAAAAGACCTCACGAAAGGCCCAAGGGCCCAATAAATCGTAAGGTCATTTCTTCATGGGCCTGGGGAGGGACAATCAGTAAAGCAGATCGACGTAAGGCCGGATCGGTGCAAGCCCGGATGGCCCCACAGCGTTGAGCAAGAAACCACAACAGAAGATCCGACTTTCCCGCGCTGGAGCCCCGTGCAACGGAACCTGGCGAGGATAGGTCGGCAGAATCATAGGAAGATAGACTCGAACAGTTCACTATCTTTTAGGTGCATGTTGTTATCATATCCACATGTATTGCCCCACGGTCGAATATATAAGGCCCGGGGAGCACCCCTTCAGAACAATCGATCTCACTACTTAGCCATCCACCTCAACTCTCTACGTTCTCGCTTTAGAGAACTACCTTGTAACCCACTACACAAAGCATCCTCATCAGGACGTAGGGTGTTACGCATCTCTAAGCGGCCCGAACCTGTAAACACTGTCCATCGTCCCTCGTGCGTCTGGCACGAACCATTTTGCTACAATCGGCGACACCGTCCTACTCCTAAAAACACCACGAGGGGTAACCCCAGGTGTGCGGTCGGACCCAAAACACCGACAGTTGGCGCGCCAGGTAGGGGGTGTGTTGACGATCTAAGCTAGCTCAATGGCCGTCACCATCCACAGCAAGATCACCTTCCGTCCCGGATCCATGTTCTGCTTTGGAACGATCTCGTCCATAGCAGACGAAGAGGGAACTCTACGCCGCGTTGCAGATCCGCCGAGAAAGAAGTCTCCTCCAACAAACTCCGAAAATACTGGAGAAGCGCAACCTCCAGCTCTCCGAAAGAAGATCGCCATGACAGCCGCGCCATTCTACCCCGACGTTCTTTTCATCGGGAGAGTGGAGTCGCCTCCCGTCTCCGACGACGAGCCGACCACGCCTAGGGAAGAACCACCTCAGCGGGAATCCCGTCGACGAAGAAATCGGCGCCGAAACATCCAGCGACATCACCAAGCTGGAGAACGGGATCCAGAACAGCCTGTCTCGCGAGACGAGGTCTCAGAGATGGGAGAAACTCCGGAAGAACGCGTCTTCAGAGAACGAAGGAACTCCCGGCGGCGTGATCGTCGACGAGCTCAGGAACAAGCCGAGCAAGACGCAAGGCAGCGCCGGGAAAATCCACTCTTCGGTCGCAGCCTGAACCCCGACTTCGCCCGAGCCGTGAACACGCCGAGTGAAGTCGGAGGAGTACTAGCTCGGATAGCTGATGGACTCCCTCGGACTCCCGACGCCGAGGGCTATCGACGCCTGTTCACCCAAGCAGCCAACCATCTTCTACCTCTCGCTCACCCGCCGAACGATTTGCGACACGCCATCAACAGTCGTCGAGACGCGCGGAGCTCCATCAACGCTTCGCGTGAACGACGGCATGAGAACGAGATCCGCCGCCGGGAAGAGTACGACAGGGATCATGGCATCCCAACTCGGAGTCAAGCCACTAGAGCCGAATCAACGACGGCCTCGACTGGCGGAACTACCCGGGGACAGTCGAGGAACCACAACAACTACTCCCCTCCCCGGGACAGACATCATCCCTGACGATAGGAGGACACATGTGGAGTGTCCGCCCTTACTCCACGCCTTAGGGCCATTCAGTGGCCCCCTAATTTCAAGGTATCCAATGTCGACAAGTATGAACCTAAGCAGGATCCAGGAGGCTGGCTAGCCGTCTACACCACTGCCGCTCGAGCCGCCGGAGCATCCGAAGACGTGATGACCGCGTACTTACCCATTGTCCTCGAGCAAGACGCACTGCAATGGCTACGACATCTACCTCGACACTGCATCGATGACTGGAGCGACTTCAGTCGACGCTTCACCGCCAACTTTCAGTCCCTCTCCGACAAACCGGCGTAACCATGGGACCTCAAATCCATCAAGCGCCGGGGGGACGAAACTCTCCGGTCATACCTCAAAAGGTTCCAGACCATGAGAAATCGTATCCCCGAGGTCACGGAGGCGGCCGTGATCGAGGACTTCTACAGAGGATCCAATGACTCAGCCTTCGTCCGAGCCATATTGCAGAAGGCGCCAACTACCTCCGAGGAACTGTTCCGGGAAGCCGACCTCTACATCACCGCCGACGAGCGAGCCCAGGACCTCATCGGGGGAGCGAAGCCCGCACCGGTAGCACCACGACGTGACGCGAACCAGCAACCTGACAAACGCTGGGAGAAGAGACCGCGCGAAGAGGTGCATGCCGCTGGACCACCTGCCTCTCGCGCCCGGGGAGGACCTCGCGGAGGCGAGCGCACGCTGGACGACATCCTCGACGCCCAGTGCCCGTACCACAAGGACATGCGCCACACTCTTCGCAACTGCCGGGACTTCAAGCACTCCGTCGGGCATGGCCGACCCTTCCAACCTCTACCTCCTCCTCCGCCGAGGGCAGGACCAGAAGAACCACGACAACCCCAGCAGCAGGAGGAAGGGGGAGGAGGAGCTTTCCCGCGCGTTGATAGGGAGGTCAACGTCATCTTCGGCGGACACGGGTCGCAGGAGAGCAAAAGACAACAAAAGCTCAACGATCGCCAGATACTAGTGGCAACCACCGCTCCTCCCGCTCCGTACCGATTGTCGGAGCACCCAATCACCTTCACTCGGGCGGATCAATGGCTCAACTTCGATCACCCAGGCAAATACCCGCTTCTCGTCGATCCGGTGATCCGAGAGAGCAGGGTGAAGAAGGTGTTAGTGGACGGGGGGAGCAGCATCAACGTCATTTTCCCCCGGACACTCCGAGGCTTGGGAGTTCACCTCAAAGAACTCCACGAGTCAGACACTCCTTTCTTCGGCATCGTGCCGACTGAAGGGGAATATCCGCTGGGCCACATCTACATGCCCATCACCTTCGGAACTCCGGAGAACTACAGAACCGAGTTCCTGAGGTTCGAGGTGGCAAACTTCGACTGCGGGTACAACGCCATCATTGGAAGGCCGGGATTGGCGAAGTTCATGGCCATCCCGCATTACACGTACATGATATTGAAGGTGCCGGGACCACAAGGAATCATAACTGTGCGTGCTAACCTCCAAGGCGCCGCAGAATGTTTCCGAGTGGCCATCCAGGCGGCCCTCACCATCAAACCGTCGGCGACTTCTTCAGCGCAGGCGAACTCTAAGCCTGAGGAAGACCATACAGCACCGGCGAACGAAGTTCAAGCCGCGACCTCTATGCGGCCGACTGAAGAAACCAAAAGGATCAATCTGGGGTTCGCTGATGAACGCAAGACTGCCATCATCAGCTCCAGCCTGGATGATAAATAGGAAGGCGCGCTCGTCCGGTTTCTGCAAGACAACCGAGACGTATTCGCATGGCAACCTGCGGATATGCCGGGAGTCCCGAGAGAACTGGCCGAGCACAAACTGAAGGTCTATCCCCAGGCGAGGCCGATCCGGCAAAAACTACGTCGTTTCACGCCCGACAAGAGAGAGGCCATTCGCGCTGAGCTGGCCCACTTGGTCGCGGCTGGGTTTATTAGAGAGGTGTTACATCCCGAGTGGCTGGCCAACCCTGTTCTTGTACTCAAAAAGAATAAAGTGGATTGGCGCATGTGCGTAGACTATACTGATCTCAACAAACATTGTCCAAAGGATCCCTTCAGGCTCCCAAGGATAGATCAGGTGGTAGACTCCACCGCTCGATGTTCTGTGCTGTCTTTCCTAGATTGCTATTCCGGATACCATCAGATCAGCTTGGCGAAGGAAGACGAGGAAAAAACAGCGTTCATCACTCCGTTTAGTGCTTTCTGTTATACCTCCATGCCGTTTGGCCTCAAAAACGCTGGAGCGACTTATTAGAGAGCCATTCAAACATGCTTAGCCGATCACTGGGCAAGCGTGTGGAAGCCTACGTGGATGATGTGGTAATCAAAACAGAGAACTCGGAAAACTTCATCGAAGACTTACAGCTCATTTTCAACAGTCTACGGCGGTATCGGTGGAAGCTTAATCCCGAAAAATGTGTCTTTGGGGTACCGGCAGGGAAGCTACTCGGATTTATTGTCAGCCACCGAGGAATTGAGGCTAATCCAGAAAAGATTGAGGCTATCATGAAAATGGAGGCTCCACGATCACAAAAGAAGGTTCAGCGACTTACCGGATGTATGGCAGCCCTGAGTAGATTTATATCCAGGCTGGGAGAAAAAGGTTTACCGTTTTACAAGCTACTCAAGAAGGTGGACAAGTTTCAGTGGACTTCAGAAGCGCAGGAAGCCTTAGACGCACTGAAGAAATTCTTGACAACCCCACCAGTACTGAAACCACCACGGCGAGCCACATCGACTCAACCAGCTGAAGATCTGCTGTTGTATATTTCTTGCACGACTCACGTGGTAAGCACCGCGTTGGTAGTCGAGTGAGCAGAAGAAGGACATGCCTACCCTGTGCAACATCCTGTTTATTTCATCAGTGAAGTTCTGGGTCCCTCGAAGAGAAAGTATCCTCAAGTGCAGAAGTTATTATACGCAGTACTTCTAACTGCCCGCAAGCTACGTCACTACTTTGATGACCACAAAGTCATAGTAGTCACCGGTTTTCCGATAGGAGATATTCTTCACAACAAGGAAGCCATTGGCCGAATAGCCAAGTGGGCCTGTGAACTAGGATCTCATGACATCGAATTTCGACCTCGTACTGCCATTAAAACCCAAGCATTGGTTGACTTTGTATCGGAATGGACTGAACAACAAGTACCAGAGAACCCAGAGACTGCAGAAGTATGGCGGATGTATTTTGACGGCTCGTTGAAGCTACAGGGAGCAGGCGCGGGAATCCTCTTCATCGCACCTGGAGGCGAACACCTCAAATATGCCCTCCAGTTGTTATTTCCAGCCTCTAACAACGCAGCCGAGTATGAAGCTCTGATCCATGGACTAAACATCGCCATATCATTAGGCATCAAGAGATTAATGGTATACGGAGATTCTCTGGTGGTCATAAGTCAGATAAACAAAGAATGGGACTGTTCGAATGATTCAATGGGAAAATACTGCACTGCCGTCAGAAAACTAGAAGATAAATTTGAAGGCCTAGAATTTCATCATGTAGAGAGAGATCGAAACACGGCAGCTGATGTATTGTCTAAGCTAGGATCCAGTCGAACTCAGGTCCCACCCGGGGTCTTTGTACAAGAAATACCACAACCAAGCATCTCAATGGATCAGGCAGAAGAGTGTAATATCGTGAACCAACTAGAGTCAGACTCTGATGACTGGAGAAGGCCGATCATCAGATATATAAAGAATGAAGAAGAACCAGATGACAAGAATGTAGCCAAGCGCATCGCCAGACAGTCAGCCCACTACACACTCATTGGGGAAACATTATACAGAAGGGGTGCATCAGGCATCTTCATGAAGTGCATTCTGTCATCTACTGGGAAGCAACTTCTGGATGAGGTCCATGCTGGGCAATGCGGAATACACGCAGCATCCAAGACACTAGTCGGGAAGGTCTTCAAGTCAGGATTCTATTGGCCAACAGTGAAAAGCGACGCAGCCGAGTTAGTTCAGAGGTGTGAAGCTTGCCAGTACTTGTCAAAACAACAACATCTACCAGCACAGCAATTGCAGACTATACCAGTAACCTGGCCCTTCGCATGCTGGGGACTGGATATGATTGGACCTTTCAAAAAAGCTCAAGGAGGATACACTCATGTACTGGTGGCAATCGACAAATTCACTAAATGGATAGAGTTCAAACCCATTGCTTCTTTAACCTCGGCTAAGGCCGTGGAATTCATACAAGACATAATATTCAGATTCGGAATACCGAACAATATCATAACTGACTTAGGATCCAACTTCACAAGTTTAGAATTCTTTGACTTTTGCGAGCAAAAGGGCATTCAGATCAAGTATGCTTCGGTAGCACACCCGAGGGCCAACGGGCAGGTTGAGCGAGCTAACGGGATGATACTGGAGGCACTCAGGAAAAGGGTCTTCGAAAAGAATGAAAAGTTCGCAGGAAAGTGGATAAGGGAATTGCCCTACGTCGTTTGGAGCCTAAGAACCCAACCTAGCCGAGCTCTACATGGAAACACTCCTTTCTTCATGGTCTATGGGTCAGAGGCAGTATTACCCGCCGATCTCAAGTTCGGGGCGCCGAGGTTGGTCTTCGAAAGCATAGCAGAAGCCGAAGCTACTAGGCTGGAGGACATTGATGTACCCGAAGAAGAACGGCTGAATGCAGTAATTCAATCAGCACGGTACCAGCAGACTCTGAGACGCTATCACGACAAAGCCGTGCGACAATGATCCTTCTTAGTGGGAGATCTCGTCCTCCACCGAATTCTAACGGGGGAGGGACGGCACAAGTTGTCACCCTTATGGGAAGGACCATACATAGTAGCAGAAGTCACTCGACCGGGATCATATCGTCTTACTCAAATGGACGGCACAGAAATTGGGAATTCCTGGAATATAGAACACCTCAGGAAGTTTTATCCTTAGCTATACTTCAAAAGCTATCAGAACAATGATGTACTCTATGAGACGGGAGATATGCCATCAATAAAGAAGGCTTCAAAGATACTCAATTTGTTCATGATTGACTAGCTCTCTTACTTAACTCAGGGTGCCACTATGCCCTGCTAACGGAGCAATCGGCTTAAGTCGGCAAAGACTTAAGACGGTGCAACATGCTCACGCTTACTTAACTCAGGGTGACCACTATGCCCTACTAACGGAGCAATCGGCTTAAGTCGGCAAAGACTTAAGATGGTGCAACATGCTCACGCTTATTTAACTCAGGGTGACCACTATGCCCTACTAACGGAGCAATCGGCTTAAGTCGGCAAAGACTTAAGACGGTGCAACATGCTCACGCTTACTTAACTCAGGGTGACCACTATGCCCTACTAACGGAGCAATCGGTTTAAGTCGGCAAAGACTTAAGACGGTGCAACATGCTCACGCTTACTTAATTCAGGGTGACCACTATGCCCTACTAACGGAGCAATCGGCTTAAGTCGACAACGACTTAAGGCGGTACGACATGCTCACGCTTACGTAACTCGGGGTGCCACTATGCCCTATAAACAGAAGCAATCGACTTAAGTCAGCAGCGATTTAAGGCGATCTGACGTGCTTACGACTACTCATATAGGGATGACTTCTATATCCCGTAAACAAGTTTCAAAACCATCACACAACCTTTTACTACTACAAATTTATGTACTGTTGAATTCTAAAACAGTAGGAGAGTAGCAATATCATTCAAATGCTAAACTGGTGTCCTCTAACGAATATATGACCGTGCTAACCGCGCGCTCAAAGCACGCAAAATATTTCTCTATTTCACGATGTCTTTCTCAGGAGCAACCGACGAGGAAGGGCGACTTGAGGAATCAGGAGCAGCATTCACGTCAGCCCTTATATCTTCAGGAACAACTACACCGGGTCTCCTCATCAAGATTCGTCCCGCCCGAATGGCCTTATCCATGGCTCTGTCGCGCTGGGCTCTCAGAGTAATGGAAGTTTCTTCAGCAACCTTGGCAGCCAATTGAGCGGTTTCTAGCTCCTGGGCGATGGATTTCTTGGAAGCACGGAGTTCTTTGATAGTAGCATCCTTAGCCGATATCAACTGCCTGAGACGGATCACGTCATCCGTGGATTCCTGCAGCCTACAGCGAAGATTATCTAACTCCTCCATGGAGAAGCGATGACTCCTCTCCAGGATGGTCAACGAATTGCTAGAGTCGCGATACAATCTGTCAAGATTGTCGCGAGACGCAGCAAGGGCACGTTTTTCTTCCTGCAAACAAGAATCAACTCCTTCAAACATCAAACAAGCAATAGGAACACAGCAATGCAAGGCACAGTTTCATAAGTCACCTTTTCAGAATCAAGCTTAGTGCGAAGGGAAGAGCTCAGTGCATTGGCGTCATCTAGGGCAGCAGAGACCTGGGCTAGTTCAGTCTGGCTTTGAGAATACTTCTCTTCAAAATCAGAGCACCGCTGGACCAGTTCGGCCTGATCTCGAGAGTGTTTTTCTTCAAGAGTAGAAATTTGTCGAGTCATATCTAGCAGGAGACAATCAAACAAAAAGGGTCAGAATGTAAGGCAGTTCAATAATGAAGACAAAGAGAAGCAGAAAAGCACTAACCAGCATTGGTCGCCTCCAAGTCAGAGACACGCTGTTGAAGTAACACCGGATTCCAACGTGCAAGAGACAAAGCTCCTTCTGGAACAGAAGCACCCTGCAACCTCAGCTGGCTAGCCATCCCGTCCACCAGAGCCTAATAAGGAGAACAGACGAATGTAATGACAGCAGTTCATACGGAACAAAAGCCAGGACAGAATATATCACAGTACCTGGAGATTGGAAAAGAACGAAGGGACTCCCAAATCATTAGAGATCAATTGATGACCGGGCGTAAGGTCGCCACCCGAAGCAGCTTGCAACAAACCAGCAGGAACCAACTCAGTGCCATCAACAGAGCTCAAAACTTGGCCAGCAGGGACGCTGCCCTCTAAAGCGACTCCCTGGTCCAAAGCTTGGGCTACCACCATGCAGCCGGATTGCGGAGGCGATCCCGCATGAACGTCCATGGAAGTACAAGAGGGAGACCACGCTCCGACACCCTCGGGGGCTGGGTCATAGTTTGCACTACCCACATGAGCCGGATCATCTCCGGCAGTACCCTCGGGGGCTGGGCAGTGGCTTGCACTTCCCACCCGAGCCGAGTCACCCTCGGCAACACCCTCAGGGGCTGGGTAAGCGTCAACACCATCCTTGAGGGCCAGGTTCTCTGCAGTAGCCGCCTCTAAGGCTGAAAGCCCCTCAGTTACTTCCATGGGACCGAGATGATCCAAGTCAATCTTCTGACCCTCAAGACCGCGCTCTAAGATCGATGAGGCACAGGATGACCTCAACCCAGCATCGAGCACATCAGCACAAACCTCCATCACACCATCATCCGCTGGCTCTGATAAAAGGTCCTCGGGAACCATATCCTCTAGAGTCTGATCAAAGTTTGCCAGAGATAACTCCTGTAGACCAACGAGGGCTGACAGAGCAGGAGAAGGAACTCCACTACTCTCCCCACTGGCAATATACTGTCGACTGTTCTTCCGAGTCAGAGGGACCTCATCTTCTTCCTCCCTGTCGTTTTCATCAACAACATAAGCAACACACCCATTGGGATCAGCATCGGATGGAGCACCCCCATTGGGATCAGCAGCAGATGGAGCACCCCCATTGGGGTCGGCGTCAGTAAAATCAGGCACGGGAACCTCCTCAGCAGCAGGAACCGAAGGACCAGCGCCCCGATCCAAACTAGATACTTGCCGAAGACGTCTCTTTTTCTTTTTCTGCTCATCAGCAGAAGGATCAAGTTGATTGGCTCAGCAAGGGCGTCTCGGGCGGGCACTGGCAGGCTTCTGAATATCCAAAGTCGTACTAGCTTCTGGGAGAGGCGCCACCACCAATGTCCCGGCAGGAGCAGCATCAGGAGAGTCCTCAGCCAGCAAATCAAGCATAGCACTTATTTCTGTGTCACTGGGATCCAAAGGCACCTCAAAGTGGACTTGCCGTTCGTCATCAGGAATTTCCCTGAGCAAGGCAACCAAAGTGTTAACTTCTTCGGCAGAGGGTCGCACTCTAAGGCCCAAACCGCCATCAGCGGCAGGTGGATTCGACACATAAAAAGTGAAGGCCTTGGGAGGAGGCAGGTTCCATGCTGAGTATGCCATTGGGGCACCAATATTTGATACCTTGCCTCTAAGAATCATCTCAAGTCGGTTCACCAAGTATACAGAGGGAATTTTCCTGTTGGTAACCCGAGTCGGGTCAGCTAGGCCTCTGTACAGATAAGCCGGGTATGCCCTGTCCTTCAACGGCTGAATATTCTTGAAAACAAAATCAGCAACCACAGCCTCAGCAGTTAGACCCCTTTCTTTCAGCAGTCCAACTTCAGCTAGCAAAGCCCTCGCCTCAGCTACCTCCTGATCTGTGGGAGACTCTGTCCAACTCGGAGTGCGAACATCCGGCTGTCTTCCCGATCGTGGGGGGAGAGAATTTCCATGGTTCTCAACAATAAACCATTCCAAGCGCCATCCCTTGATACTGTCTTTGAGAGGGATTTCAAGATACTCAGTCTTCCTCCCACGGCGCATCTCCAAACTAGCACCTCCAACCAACTGATGCTGGCCCCCGGCCATCCCAGGGCGACAGTGATACAAGTACTTCCACAACCCAAAATGTGGCAGCACACCAAGAAAAGCTTCGCACAAATGAACGTAAATAGAAATTTGAAGAATAGAATTGGGATTCAGGTGGGTCAAGTTAAGGCGATAAAAATCAAGGAGGCCGCGAAAAAAGGGAGAAATGGGGAGAGCGAGACCGCGGAGAAGAAAAGGAACGTAAATCACGGATTCATGGGTATCCTCTGTCGGGACAGTGACCCCATGACAAATCCGCCAAGAACAAAGCTCCCTCGGGGGAAGAACCCTGATGGACATGAGGTGGAGGAGATCAGGCTCGGAGACAACAGACATGTGGTTACCTACGAAAGGCAACTGGCTGTTGGGGTCGATGGGGGGAATTACCGCAGCGGATGAACTCGAGGCCTTTCTCTTGGGCGCCATCTCAACTCTACTGGCGGATAGAGCGAGAGCCGAATTGCAGAGAGGATTTGGAGACAGGAAAGCAAGAACTAGGGCACGGAAAGCAGAGGCTGCTGAAAGCGAAGTATATGCGGGATATTCCCGAGTCAGATACCGTCTCCAAAAGCGCCCAGTCAGCACCCGGCAGTTACTTCTAAAACACCGGCGTGCCACGTCGTCACCCGGCGGCTGCTTCTGAAACCCCGGTGTGCCACATCATCACTCGGCTACTATCCTCAAAGTGGCCGACACGGTGCGTTTTAACTCGGCTGTTATTTCTAAGACGCTGACGTTATCACCAGTCGCTCGGCATTCATCTCTAAAGTGCCGACGATATCTTCAGTCGCTCGGCAGCTATCTCTAAAGCGCTGACGATATCTTCAGTCGCTCGGCAGCTATCTCTAAAACGCCAACGATGTCCTCAGTCGCTCGGCGGTTATCTCCAAAAAACGCTGACGTTGTTACAGGTCACTCGGCTGTCGCATCTAAGAGCGCCGACGTGGTCAACAGTTATTCCGATGCTGGCATGGTTTCATCATCACTCGGACTCTAATTCAAATGCGTAAATATCGACAGTAATAAGCTCGGCCATCACCCCTGAAGCGGCGATACGATGCCCGAGTTATTCAGTTACTATTCCGAATGAATCAACTCCACAAATAAGAGATCGACTTAACTCGAAGCACAGTAATTGGTACCAGAGGAGACAAAGCCATTCTTCATTAAGGGAAGTAACAGTACTTACAAATCAACTCATTATGAGTTGATAACTTCCCTATTGGTACTACTATACTACATTCTACTACTACTGCTACTGCTACTGCTACTACTACTACTACTACTACTACTACTACCACGCTACACTATACTACTCTACATTACTAATACTACTACATTATTTCACTATACTACTTTTAATCTATACTAATATTTAAAAACCAGTGGCATTTAGCCACTGGCCTTGTTGCTGCCCCTGCCGCCGCCGCCGCTGCTGCCCCTGCCGCCGCCGCCGCCGCCGCTGCCGCCCCTGCTGCTGCCCCTGCCGCCGCCGTCGTCGCCGTCACCGTCGTCGTCGTTGTCGTCGCCTTCGCCATCGCCGCCACCGCCCTCCTCGGACGAGTCCTCCTCGTCCGAGGAGTACTCCGACTCATCCGAGCCCGCGAGCCCGGAGCGCTCGACGGCCCGGATGTAAGTCCAGACCTCCGCGGCGAGCCCCTGGGAGTCGTCTGAATCATCAGACGACTCACGCAGAGGGATGGGAGCCGAAGACCCCTCGGACTCAGAGGAGAACTCCTCCTCTGAGTATTCCGAGTCACCAAAGTCCTCAGACGGAGGAGTTGGCTCGCGCTTGCGTTTCTTGCCCATGGCGGAAATGCAAGGGGAGGAAGAAAGCAGGAAGTGGAGAACAGCAAGAGATGTGAAAAAACCAGAGAGGCAAAGGCACTATTTATAGAAGAAGAAGGCAACCGCTCACCTCCAACCGCGGTCACTGAACAGTCGCGAAGCATTCAATACACACTTCAACCCGTCTGAAGACGCGCGGCTGACGCCGTTTCACGCAACGCAACACCCATTGGGACTCCAGTCAACAGCGCGGATGATATGATTACGCCTGCAGTCACATCACATTACTACTCAGAAGTAGCCGGCTAAAACGCTCAGCGTACCAAGCCGTCCCTTGCCCACACCCATTGGGGGGGGGACGCCCAGGAATTATCAGTATATTTTTCAAAAACTGTCACATCCGCGCAGGGCGTGCAATGAACACCTCAAGACAAAAATGAGATATCAGTAAGGATCAAAGGAAAGCCAAATATAGCCGGTGAAGTACAAAATCTGACCGACGGAAGCGACGTGAAGACTAGCCAGGGAACGTCCATCAAATGTCCAATCAGTCGCAGAGCAAATAAATTGCACCACCTAGCAAGATATGGGCGGATCACGAACTCGGCTGCAAAAGACAAAATACATGCTGACCTCGGATGCATAATACTGATGACATAATGCTGACCTCTAAAGCATAATATGGATGACATAATGCCGACTTCTAAGGCATTCAAAAAAAAGAGAAAATATGATTCTCAGCAAAAGGACACGAAGTAAAGACCTTTGAGAGGATTGTTTTCAAAAATCCACTCAAAGCTCGGGGGCTACACCCATTGGGTGCATGGATCACCATTTCAAGCCAAGATAGTGCCGACTTCTAAGGCATAAGACAAGATTAAAAGACAAGGCTAGCCCTCAACCAAAGTACGAGAAGAAAATAAAAATAATTTCTGATGAAGACCTTCGAGTAGATTATCTTCTAAAATCTACTCGAAGCTCGGGGGCTACACCCATTGGTGAAGTTCAGGGTCCTACAATATGAAATGCCGACTTCTAAGGCACAAGCATGAAACAAAGCTCCAGTGTACGAGTGATCACAGCAGAAGGAGACAGTAAGAAATCGTCTTTCTCCATATTACCTGCAAGCTAGGCCTAGGATCTTTGGGCTGATTACCTCAAAATCAACCCAAAGATCGGGGGCTTGTGGGGGACAGATATCCCCCGGGTCCACTGGAAGGGTAAAATACCTCACGAAAGGCCCAAGGGCCCAATAAATCATAAGGTCATTCCTTCATGGGCCTGGGGAGGGACAATCAGTAAAGCAGATCGATGTAAGGCCGGATCGGTGCAAGCCCGGATGGCCCCACAGCGTTGAGCAAGAAACCACAACAGAAGATCCGACTTTCCCGCGCTGGAGCACCGTGCAACAGAACCAGGCGAGGATAGGTCGGCAGAATCATAGGAAGATAGACTCGAACAGTTCACTATCTTTTAGGTGCACGTTGTTATCATATTCACATGTATTGCCCCATGGTCGAATATATAAGGCCCGGGGAGCACCCCTTCAGAACAATCGATCTCACTACTTAGCCATCCACCTCAACTCTCTACGTTCTCGCTTTAGAGAACTACCTTGTAACCCACTACACAAAGCATCCTCATCAGGACGTAGGGTGTTACGCATCTCTAAGCGGCCCGAACCTGTAAACACTGTCCATCGTCCCTCATGCGTCTGGCACGAACCATTTTGCTACAATCGGCGACACCGTCCTACTCCTAAAAA
This sequence comes from Zea luxurians, assembly GCA_029449295.1. Lineage (NCBI taxonomy): Eukaryota > Viridiplantae > Streptophyta > Magnoliopsida > Poales > Poaceae > Zea > Zea luxurians. The sequence continues at coordinate 11,547,875 of JAOPSE010000012.1, forward strand.
CACCACGAGGGGTAACCCCAGGTGTGCGGTCGGACCCAAAACACCGACAGCGGGCGAACTCTGTGCCTCTCTCTCCCTCACGCGACGCGCTTGTAACCCCTACTGCGAGTGGCACCCCTGGTGCAGGATAATACAAGGCTTGTCCCACCTCTTGTGTTCCATCCCACGCCAACCCATCTGGGCAGGGACACGCAGCGATTTCACTGGTCGGTCCAAGGGACCCCCCCGGGTCCGAGACGCCGACAGTTGGCGCGCCAGGTAGGGGCCTGCTACGTGTTAACGAACACCTTCCCGTTGAGATCCAGATGGGGAGTCTTCAGCATCCTCTCCAGCCCGGGACGGTGCTCCGCTTCGGGAGTCTCGAGTTCATGTCCCTCGACGGCAGCTACGACATGGTACTTCTCCCCTCGCGGCGTGACGACAACGACGGTCTCCGACTCGCCCGATGGCGGTGAGCTCTACGACAGCATCTCCCCGTGGCAGAAGAGGAGCACTCTGGTCGTCCCCGCCACCCTCCTCGTCGGAGGAGGCGGAGACGAGGCAACCATGGCCACGCAGGAGGCGGCACCTTGTCGGCTGTCGCATCAGAGCGAGTCGACGACGCCGGCACTCCCCCGGGGGACATGTCGAACATTGTCCTCGCACCTGAGACGACGGCGGGTGTCACTTCCCCGTGACGTGTCAGCCCTAAGCGGACTGATGACGCCAGCACCCTCGCAAAGGACCTGCTGGGCGTTACCCTCGTACCTGAGATGATGGTGTGCTCCGCCCCCGACACGACTTCACCACCGTCCAACGACCAAGAGGTACCGTCTGTTTTCCATCCCGTACCTTTTCGGTTTAGCTTCGATCCACCTAGCGACCCCACTATGGTGAGCGCCTTCGTAAAGGCGTATCCAAACCTTCTGGGGTACCACATGTGGTCGACCTGGGACCGACTGACAGCCGTCTCAACCTTCGGACCGCGGGTTCTGAGGAAGAGGACGACCCCGACTCCGGTTGGGATTTCTCTGCCCTCAATGACACCAGTGCCATGCGGGGCTTCATGTCCGCATGTGACCACTGCCTCTCCGGTTGTTCTGACGATGGCCATGACCTTGATGACGAGGGTTACAGCCCAAGTCGCGAATGTTTCCACGTCGATCAGGGAGATCACAACGAAGGCAACCACCTCAGTATGCCAGAGGTTGACGATCCCCCTAGGCCCGCATCTCGCGTTGACATCCCGCGGGAGCTAGCTATGGTCCTACTCCCTGCGGGGGGTCAGGACATACAGCTCGAGCAAATCCGTGAGATGCAGGCCCGGGTCGATGGGGAAGCATGCCGGCTTGTACAGCTCCGACAAAACATCGAACAGGAGTGGGCAGGCCGAACACTCGCTGGAGAAGCCTGTCATCGGGCCCAAGACATCCGGCGCCGCATCGTCGATAATGCTAGGACAGCGCTGCCCCCGGCCATCAGTGGGTCCGGCCAGGGCCTAGCTGCAGCGGTGATGATGCTTCGAGCCATGCCAGAGCCATCCACCACCGAGGGAATCTCCTAGAACGCTCCGTGGTTCGACGAGCCGAGAGCTCCGCCTCCCGCAGGTGAGCTGACCCCTCGGAGCATCATGCGGTGTCCTCCCGACGCATTCAGGAAGCCTCGGTCCATCCCGAGCGTACGCGGGACGAGGCACCCGCCGCTCGGGAACGCCTCGGCAACGAGCACCACCATCTCGACCATCGAGCCCGCCTCGACGAGAAGGTGCGCCGAGGCTACCATCCCAGGCGTGGGGGACGCTGCAATAGTGAGGAGGATCACAGTCCTTCGTCCGAACCACCTGGTCCACGAGTCTTCAGCCGGGCCATACGACGAGTGTCGTTCCCTGCCCGTTTCCGAGCCCCGACTACCATCACCAAGTACTCGGGGGGAGACGAGGCTGGAGCCGTGGCTCGCAGACTACCGACTGACATGCCAGTTGGGAGGGGCGGACGATGACAACCTCATCATCCGTAATCTACCCCTTTTCCTCTCCGACGCCGCCCGAGCCTGGCTAGAGCATCTGCCTCCTGCGCAGATCTCCGACTGGGATGATCTGGTCAAAACTTTCGTGGGAAACTTCCAAGGCACGTACGTGTGCCCTGGGAACTCGTGGGACCTCCGAAGCTGCCGCCAGCAGCCAGGGGAGTCCCTCCGAGAGTACATTCGGCGGTTTTCAAAGCAGCGCACCGAGCTGCCCAACGTTACCGACTCGGATGTCATCGGGGCTTTCCTTGCCGGCACCACTTGCCGAGACCTAGTGAGCAAACTGGGGCGCAAGACTCCCACCCATGCAAGCGAACTGATGGACGTTGCCACCAAGTTCGCCTCGGGTCAAGAGGCGGTCGAAGCTATCTTCCAAAAGGACAAGCAGCCTCAGGGAGAGCCGAACACAGACGCCCCTAAGGCGTCCGCCCAGCGGGGCACGAAGAAGGCTAAAAACAAGTCGCAAGTGAAGCGCGACGCCGCAAACACGAATCTCGTCACTGCGGCCGAGCACAGTGTAACGCCCTGAATTTGGGGGTAGAATTTTTTCTTCTTTTCTCTCACCAAATTCGGGCGTTACTCTCTTTTCTCTTTCCCCGTTTTGCTCATTCTTCCCAATTTCAAACCAGTATAGTGACAGGTGTTCGTGTCATGTATAAACCAAAACCTAAGTGTCATGGGTGTTGCATCATGCCGAAGCACATTTCTTGGTCTGATGTTGAGTGTTCGTCTCGTTCCGTTCCGGATTTCGGTTTGCGATTTAATTCCATTTAGTGGCCCGGCCCAGCCCAGCCTAGCCCAGCCCTGCCCGGCCCGATCCGACCCGGCCCTACGCGCCCCAGGCGCCCCACCCCCCCCCCCCCCATGCGCCCCCCTTCTCCCTCTCTCTCTCATTTGGATCTCCCGCGCAACAACCTCTCCTCTCCATCTTCCACCTCTCTCTCCCCATGGTGCCCTAGGAATTGGAGACGGCGATCACCGGATTTTGGACCCCGAGGTGAGCTCCCCTCCCCTCCACTTCTCCTCTCTCTCTCTCCCTCCTCTTCTTCCTCCCCACGCGCGCCCCCCCCTTTCTTCCCCTGCTCGCGCGCGCCCCTGCCCGCCCCTGCCCGCCGGCGGCGCGGCGCCCCCCGCCCTCCCCCGGCCCCGCGCGGCGGCGCCCGCCCTCCCCCGGCCGCGGCGACGCTCGCCCGCCCCTCCCACGGCCGCGGCGGCGCTCGCCCGCCCTGCCCCGGCCGCGGCGGCGCTCCCCGCCCCTCCCCTCGCGCGCGGCGGCGGCGCCCGCCCTTCCCCGGCCCCGCGGCGGCGCCCCCCGCCCTCCCCCGGCCCGCGGCGGCGCTCCCCGCCCCCTGCCCGCCCGCGGCGGCACCCCCTGCCCCTCCCCGGCCCGCGGCGGCGATCCCGCCCGCCCCTGCTCGCCGGTGCGCGGCCCCCGGCGCGGCCCCCGGCGCGGCCTCCGGCCCCCGGCACGGCCCCGGCCGGCCCAGCCGCCCCTGGACGGTTCAACCGCCCCCCCGGTTCAACCGCCCCGGCCCCGGCTCGGCCGCCCGTTCCCGCGCTCGGCCTCGTCCGACCGTGTCCCCGCTCGCCCGCGCTCGTGGTGATTATTTTTGTTAGTTGATGGTTAATGTCAAACTCCGTTAGTTAGCGTGCTGCGTCGCGCGCTTCGCCGCGCGACGGGTTGTCTAATTTCAGATTCTATCTGTGTGTTGCGTCGTGCGCTTCGTCGCGCGACGATTCATTTTAATTTCAGGTTGTTTAAGGTGTAACGCCGCGTGGGTATTCACGCGACGTTCCACTTTGGACTCAGTTTAGTCGACGTATGCCGTCGTGCGTTTCGTCGCGCGACGCTTAACGTCTCCTCATAACCAAGGCGAAGTGTCTCGTTGCGTGCCCGGTCGCGCGACGAGTTGTTAACTTCTTAATTTGTTTTAGAGTGCTATGTCGTGCGTCTCGCCGCGCGACCATCCTTTTTATTTATCTCCACCTGCTTATAATGATTAGACATGAAACATGACTTTACTTTACGCTAAACATAGTGTCTACATTAAATTTCCTTCCATTAAGCGAGTGGTTAATTTATAATCATGTAACGTGATCGTTTCTCGACTGTCTTTTCCTCTTTCTCTCTTAACCGTACTCGCGAGCCCGCGTGAAACGTCTGTTTACTTATTGCATTCTATTGAATGGTGTACTGTTCTTTTGTATTAAATATGTGGATGTATGTATGTTTGCGCTCGCATAGAGAACGATCCGGTCGGAGAACCCGAAGAACCCGCAGGAGAAGCCCCTGAGCAGCAGTCGGTTGGTGGAGGCAAGTGTCCTTTGACCTATCTCTGTCCTATTCATTCTTTAATTCACCTCCCGCATTACACATTTATACCTAAGGATTGACTAGCTTTTGTTATCCATGTCCTTGTTTACCTATCTGGGTTGGATTATTATTGTTTAGCTTTATGCTATTGCTTAACTCTAATCAATGAACATGATGAGATTATCTATGATACGCTGTTTTCCCTTCTCTTATTATGATGTTGTACTTGTGGTCTTCAAGGGGGCTCGAGCGGTTTCTCGAGTGCCTCTCCGTAAGGACCTGTTCTATGGATGACCGCCCGGGAAAACAGTGCAACCATGAGGGTGGAATGGGACGCCCTTAGCTGAATAATTAGAGGAACCGGGGTGTAGTTCGCTTAGCCGTCGTGCCGTCAATGGGGCTCGGTGTATGCGGCTCGCTCTGCCAAGGTTGATTTGTCCCTTGGGGAGGAGTGCGGTACATTTAGGAAACCTAACGGGCGACTACAGCCCCGGGGAATCTTTGTAAAGGCTACGTAGTGATGCCCTGCTGGGTCACCTTGGTAGTGATCAATGGAGATTCATGATCTCCGGGCAGAAAGGGAATCACGGCTTGTGGGTAAAGTGCACAACCTCTGCAAAGTGTTTAAAAACTGATATATCAGCCGTGCTCGCGGTTATGAGCGGCCAAGGGAGCTCCAGTGATTAGTGGTACTTGATCAGAGACATTTTGGTTTACAGATGACAATGAGGATGGTTATGATTATGCTTATGGTAATGGTAAGTGGTGTTCTTTCCGTTTGGAAAGGGTACTTTGGGTTAATAACTTGGGTCAATGCTAAAACCTGGCTTTCTACTAGTAAATAATAAACTGACCAACTAAAAGCAACTGCTTGACTTACCCCCACATAAAGCTAGTCCACTACAGCCAAACAGGATACTTGCTGAGTATGTTGATGTGTACTCACTCTTGCTCTACACACCAAACCCCCCCCCCAGGTTGTCAGCATTGCAACCACTGCTCCGGCGAAGATGAAGCTGTGGAAGGAGACTTCCAGGAGTTCCAAGACTACGACGAGTTCTAGGTGTGGGTTAGTGGCAACCCCCAGTCGGCTGCCTGTGAAGGCCGCGGTTATCTACGTTTCTTTTCCGCACTTTGATTTATTGTAAGGACTATATGGACGTCTCAGACGTATGATGTAATCGACTATTATTTCCCCTTTTAATACTATTTTGAGCACTGTGTGATGATGTCCATGTTATGTAACTGCTGTGTACGTGAATAACTGATCCTGGCACGTACATGGTTCGCATTCGGTTTACCTTCTAAAACCGGGTGTGACATAAGTGGTAGGACCGCTAACCTAGAGTAGAATGGTCGTTCTAAGGATTATAGACCTCTGTCACTGCCTTGACTTTGGTACCCCTTCAAAGTTGGTCATACTGACCAAACCTATGTTCTACTATATATTATACCTTGGTGAAAATTATGTTTTATTCTAATCCTTCATTTATTTATGATTCATTATTTGCTGGTCATATTAATTCTGTTCTCACTCTTTTGCTTGCGGTGTCTTTTGTAGATGGCTCGTCTTAGACACACTGCACGAAAGTCCGTCATCCCCTTCTTACCCTCCCGCCTTGCTGAGCGTCCGCTTCGCCGTCTCGTGGCCGGACAGTCCAGCCACTTGGAGAGACTGCACCACCGCCTGCATGAGGAGCAGGAACGTCGACGACAGGAGCAGCAGGGCTCCTCTTTCTCGCTCCAGCAGGAGATAGAGTCCGTGAGGAGCTGCTCTCCTGTGCTTCCCCTGGAGGCGCCCCCTGCACCACCACTAGGCACCCCAGCCTCTGGAGTAGCTGCTGGAGGAGACCCAGACGACGGAGATGGCGACGACAGCCCGAGCCACGACACTGACTTCCCTGCTGACCATGAGCCGGAAGGATGGGTTGCTCGACCCATCACTCGCGACGCTGCTCGCGGGTGTCACTTCCACGACGCGCTCGACACCCTGCTACGTCAGGCACTTGACCGGCGTACTTGGTCCATCGAGTATCGCTGTGTGGTCTACCAGCATAGTCGCGGGGTCTACCCGGACCGCTGGGAGGTGACCTGTTTGGTGCGCCGTCCGGAGAACAGTCTCTAGGGCGCGGAGGCTTGCTCAGAGCACTATTCTATCTCTGAGCGGGACTCAGCTGAGGCAGCCATGCAGGATGCTGCACGGCGTGCGCTTTCGCACTACTGCTCGGTTCTCGGTGGGGTAGCTGACGGTCTCGACCTGAAGTATTACCCCCGCCGTCCATCTGGCAGCACAGGAGGCGTGATTGTTTCACCTGCTGGTGAGGACAATCCTAGGTTGAGCAGCACAGTCAACCTATCCGCCGTGCTAAACACGGAGCTGGACCATGCATTAGACGAGCTGAGTAGGGCTCGTGCTGAGATCGCCCTGCTGCGGGCTGAGCGCGCGGAACGTCGTCACTTGGATGATGGTTCCCCTGCTCCTGTTGGGACTCAGCACCCGTACCGCTCACCTCGGCGTGGACTCCAGTCTTATGGCAATCCCGACTGCAAGACCAAGATAAATCTAGAACTATAGATCGTTAGAGTTGGATCTTGTAATTAATACGAAATATACATACGTGGAAGCTACAGTCTTAGCGTTAGTCTCGCTGTTAGTTAGTCTTAGTTAGACAGGGTAATTTGCTATATCCTGTGCATTTATGTTTATCATGATGAACTATGTTTGGTTTGGATCTTTGTAATGACTGTCACCAGAGTGTGGGTGCCCCCTGCATTATGGTTTACCTGTTATATGTTAATGGAGTCAGTTATATAGTTGGGAAAACCTTTATTCCACTTTCCTCTTTATCTGAGAAGCTGTGTGGTCTGTGTTGGAGATTAGTGAAGATGCTCATCTGTTCAGTGCTGTTGAAGAATTCTATACTCTTTTCTTATGCTGCAAGATTTGCCAGATCAGTTCTGATGTGTGGTTGCATTCTGCAGATGTCAGAAAACAGGCGCAGAGGAGGAAGGCGTGCTCAGCAGGAGCGAGCCGCTCCGCAGGATGAGGTGCCTCAGCAGCAGCACCTGCCGCCCCGCCCCCGATGTCAATCGAGCAAATGTTTCTGATGTAGACTCAGGCAGTTCAAGCCATCGGTCAGACTCTGGCCGCCATTCAGCAGCAGCAGCAGCAGCAACAGCAGCAGGCTCCACCTCAGCCTCAGATGCCTCAGATGCCCAGAGACAAGCGTGCTGAATTCATGAGAGGTCATCCCCCAACGTTCGCTCACTCTTCTGACCCCATGGATGCTGAAGATTGGCTGCGCACTGTGGAGCGGGAGTTGCATACCGCTCAGTGTGATGACAGGGAGAAAGTCTTGTATGGTCCCCGTCTGTTGAGAGGAGCAGCCCAATCATGGTGGGAGTCTTATCTCGCCACCCATGCCAACCCCGATGCCATCACCTGGGAAGAGTTCAGAGGTAGCTTTCGTCAGTACCATGTGCCTGCAGGTCTGATGACAGTGAAGAAGGAGGAGTTCCTGGCCCTTAAGCAAGGGTCATCATCTGTCAGTGAGTATCGAGACAGGTTTCTGCAATTGTCTCGCTATGCTCCTGAGGATGTCAACACCGACGCCAAGCGACAGTACCGTTTCTTGAGAGGCTTGGTTGACCCTCTGCACTACCAACTGATGAATCATACCTTCCCGACATGTCAGCACCTGATTGACAGAGCAATCATGACAGAAAGGAAGCGTAAGGAGATGGAGGATCGTAAGCGCAAGATCAGTGGACCTCGGCCTGGAAGCAGCAGCCGTCCTCGTTTCTCAGGCAATCAACCTCAGTAGTTCAGGCAGAACCAGCATCTACCTCAGCAGCATCAGCAGTTCCAAAGGCAGTATCCTCAGCATCAGTACCAGAACTGTCAGAGCAATCAGTCAGGAGGTCAGTTTCAGAGGCAAAATCAGCAGACACCTCGTCTTCCTGCCCCAGCAAACCAGCAGAACAGTCAGGCAGCACCAGCTCAGGATGGAAACAGAGCATGTTTCCACTGTGGAGAGCAAGGCCACTGGGTGATGCAATGTCCGAAGAAGGCAGCCCAGCAGCAGTCAGGCCCCAATGCCCCAGCAAAGCAGAATGTGTCTCAGCCTGGAGCAGGCAACCGCTCTCAGCCGCGTTACAATCATGGAAGACTGAACCACTTGGAGGCTGAAGCAGTTCAGGAGACCCCCGACATGATAGTAGGTATGTTCCCAGTCGACTCCCATATTGCAGAAGTGTTATTTGATACTGGAGCAACGCATTCTTTCATTACTGCATCATGGGTAGAAGCACATAATCTTCCAATTACTACCATGTCAACCCCCATTCAAATTGACTCAGCCGGTGGTAGAATTCGAGCTGATAGCATCTATTTGAATATAAGCGTGGAAATAAGGGGGATAGCGTTTCCCGCTAACCTTATAGTAATGGGTACTCAGGGAATAGATGTCATCCTAGGGATGAATTGGCTAGATAAGTATCAGGCAGTTATCAGTTGTGATAAAAGGACCATCAAGTTGGTGTCCCCACTAGGAGAGGAGGTGGTGACCGAGTTAGTCCCGCCTGAGCCAAAGAAAGGAAGTTGTTATCAGATAGCTGTCGGTAGCAGTGAAGCAGATCCAATTGAGAGTATCAAGGTTGTGTCCGAGTTCCCAGATGTGTTTCCAAAGGACTTACCGGGTATGCCACCAGAGCGGAAAGTTCAGTTTGCCATAGAGCTTCTTCCTGGAACCGCCCCCATCTTTAAGGGAGCTTACAGAATATCCGGACCAGAGTTGGTTGAGCTTAAGAAGCAGATTGATGAGCTGTCAGAGAAAGGTTACATCCGGCCAAGCACCTCGCCTTGGGCTGCCCCTGTCTTGTTCGTGGAAAAGAAAGACGGCACCAAAAGGATGTGTATCGATTATCGAGCTTTGAATGAAGTCACGATCAAGAACAAGTATCCTTTGCCCAGAATAGAAGATCTGTTCGACTAGTTGAGAGGAGCCAGTGTGTTCTCCAAGATTGATCTGAGGTCAGGTTATCATCAGCTCAGGATCCGACCTTCGGACATTCCGAAGACGGCATTCATTACCAAGTATGGGTTATATGAGTTCACAGTGATGTCTTTTGGTTTGACCAATGCACCAGCGTTTTTCATGAACTTGATGAACAGTGTATTCATGGATTACCTTGATAAGTTTGTGGTGGTATTCATTGATGACATTCTGGTTTATTCTCAAAGCAAAGAAAAGCATGCAGATCATTTGAGGATGGTATTGCAGAGATTGCGAGAGCACCAGTTGTATGCAAAGTTGAGCAAGTGTGAGTTCTGGATCAGTGAAGTCCTGTTCTTGGGTCACATAATCAACAAAGAAGGATTGGCTGTGGATCCGAAGAAAGTGGCAGACATTTTGAACTGGAAAGCGCCAACAGATGCTCGAGGAATCAAGAGCTTCATTGGAATGGCCGGATATTATCGGCGATTCATTGAAGGGTTTTCGAAGATTGCGAAACCAATGACAGCGTTGATAGGCAACAAAGTTGAGTTCAAGTGGACCCAGAAATGTCAAGAGGCCTTTGAAGCGCTGAAAGAGAAGTTGACAACAGCGCCTGTCCTAGTCTTGCCTGATGTGCACAAGCCCTTCTCTGTGTACTGTGATGCTTGTTACACAGGTTTGGGATGCGTGTTGATGCAAGAGGGAAGAGTTGTGGCTTACTCGTCCCGACAGCTGAAGGTTCATGAGAAGAATTACCCAATCCATGACCTAGAGTTGGCAGCAGTGGTTCACGCACTGAAGACATGGAGGCACTATCTGTATGGACAGAAATGCGATGTTTACACAGACCACAAGAGTCTGAAGTACATATTCACTCAATCAGAATTGAATATGAGGCAGCGAAGATGGTTAGAGTTGATCAAAGACTATGAGTTGGAGATCCATTACCATCCAGGCAAAGCAAACGTAGTGGCAGATGCTTTGAGCAGGAAGAGCCAAGTCAATCTGATGGTCGCTCGTCCGATGCCTTATGAGTTGGCCAAGGAGTTTGACAGGTTGAGTCTCGGGTTTTTGAACAATTCGCGAGGAGTCACAGTTGAGTTGGAACCTACCTTGGAGCGAGAAATCAAAGAAGCGCAGAAGAATGATGAGAAGATCAGTGAGATCCGGCGACTGATTCTAGATGGCAGAGGCAAAGATTTTCGAGAAGATGCAGAAGGCATGATATGGTTCAAAGACCGCTTGTGTGTTCCCAATGTCCAGTCCATTCAGGAGTTGATCCTTAAGGAAGCTCATGAGACAGCCTATTCGATTCACCCTGGTAGTGAGAAGATGTATCAGGATCTGAAGAAGAAATTCTGGTGGTACGGAATGAAGAGGGAAATCGCAGAGCATGTGGCTATGTGCGATAGTTGTCGAAGAATTAAGGCAGAACACCAGAGACCTGCTGGATTGTTGCAACCGTTGCAGATCCCTCAGTGGAAATGGGATGAAATCGGTATGGATTTCATAGTCGGATTGCCTCGCACTCGAGCCGGCTACGATTCCATCTGGGTAGTAGTGGACCGTTTGACAAAGTCAGCCCACTTCATACCTGTCAAGACCAACTATAGCAGTGCCGTATTGGCAGAATTGTATATGTCTCGGATCGTTTGTCTTCATGGTGTGCCGAAGAAGATAGTGTCAGACAGAGGAACGCAGTTCACCTCTCATTTCTGGCAGCAGTTGCATGAAGCCTTGGGCACGCATCTGAATTTTAGTTCAGCTTATCATCCGCAGACAGATGGCCAGACCGAAAGGACCAACCAAATTCTTGAAGACATGTTGAGAGCCTATGCGTTGCAAGATCAGTCCGGATGGGACAAGCGATTGCCTTATGCGGAGTTTTCCTATAACAACAGTTATCAGGCCAGTTTGAAGATGTCACCATTTCAGGCGCTCTATGGAAGGAGTTGCAGAACTCCGTTGCAATGGGATCAGCCTGGAGAAAAGCAAGTGTTTGGGCCAGACATTCTACTTGAAGCTGAAGAGAACATCAAGATGGTCCGAGAGAATCTGAAGATAGCGCAATCAAGGCAACGAAGCTATGCAGACACAAGAAGAAGAGAGCTGAGTTTCGAAGTCGGAGACTTTGTCTATCTGAAAGTGTCACCGATCAGAGGAGTCAAGAGGTTCGGAGTCAAAGGCAAGCTAGCACCCCGCTACATTGGTCCATACCAAATCCTCTCAAGGCGTGGAGAAGTGGCCTATCAGCTCAGTCTGCCAGAGAATTTGTCCGCTGTGCATGATGTCTTTCATGTGTCTCAGTTGAAGAAGTGCTTGCGTGTGCCAGAAGAGCAGTTGCCAGTGGAAGGTCTTGAAGTCCAGGAGGACTTGACCTACGTTGAGAAGCCAGTGCAAATCCTTGAGGTTGCAGACAGAGTCACCCGAAGGAAGACCATCAGAATGTGCAAAGTCAGATGGGATCACCACTCTGAGGAAGAAGCAACCTGGGAGCGTGAAGATGATCTGATGGCTAAATACCCTAAGCTCTTTGCTAGCCAACCCTGAATCTCGAGGGCGAGATTCTTTTAAGGGGGATAGGTTTGTAACGCCCTGAATTTGGGGGTAGAATTTTTTCTTCTTTTCTCTCACCAAATTCGGGCGTTACTCTCTTTTCTCTTTCCCCGTTTTGCTCATTCTTCCCAATTTCAAACCAGTATAGTGACAGGTGTTCGTGTCATGTATAAACCAAAACCTAAGTGTCATGGGTGTTGCATCATGTCGAAGCACATTTCTTGGTCTGATGTTGAGTGTTCGTCTCGTTCCGTTCCGGATTTCGATTTGCGATTTAATTCCGTTTAGTGGCCCGGCCCAGCCCAGCCCAGCCCAGCCCTGCCCGGCCCTGCGCGCCCCTGGCGCCCCACCCCCCCCCCCATGCGCCCCCTTCTCCCTCTCTCTCTCATTTGGATCTCCCGCGCAACAACCTCTCCTCTCCCTCTTCCACCTCTCTCTCCCCGTGGTGCCCTAGGAATTGGAGACGGCGATCACCGGATTTTGGACCCCGAGGTGAGCTCCCCTCCCCTTCTCCTCTCTCTCTCTCCCTCCTCTTCTTCCTCCCCACGCGCGCCCCCCCTTTCTTCCCCTGCTCGCGCGTGCCCCTGTCCGCCCCTGCTCGCCGGCGGCGCGGCGCCCCCCGCCCTCCCCCAGCCCCGCGCGGCGGCGCCCGCCCTCCCCCGGCCGCGGCGGCGCTCGCCCGCCCTCCCCCGGCCGCGGCGGTGCTCCCCGCCCCTCCCCTCACGCGCGGCGGCGGCGCCCGCCCTTCTCCGGCCCCGCAGCGGCGCCCCCCGCCCTCCCCCGGCCCGCGGCGGCGATCCCGCCCGCCCCTGCTGTAACACCCCTGGTGTTACTATAACTAAAACTTGAGCATGGCATCATGAGCATGGGCATTGCATATGTTTGACACACCTAGAGTGCATCCACTAGGCAAAAATTTCAAACAAGTTGTATTGTTTTAAAGTTTTACAAATAGGACCCTGGTTAAAGGACTTAACCCTAAATAGTGATTAAAGGGGTAAAACTTAACCTAAGTTGAGAAAACCCAAAGGCTTTAGGGTAAAGGTCATAAAATGACCCTAAGAACAAAGTTGAATCCCACTTATACCCCTGGAATACCAGAAACCCTAATTGGAACCCTGGAAAACCCTAAAACCAAACCCTAGGGACCTAAGTGCAAAATTAGTCCACTTTTGGGCTAAAGTGTAAAAACCAAGTCAAATAAGTGTTTTAAGTCCATTGGATCACAAATATGTGGATTTGAAAGCAAAACCCTAAGTTTTGGACTTAAATGCAAAATGGACCTCATTTGAGTTTTACTCTAAGTCTGAAAAATCAGTGAATGGGCTCAACTTTGGGGCTTTGTAACTTACAAAGTATAGGGTTTTTACCCTAGGTCACCACATCAAAGTTGAAGACCAATTATAGGAGAACAACTTTGCTTAAGAGTGCAAGCCATGTTCTTGTGAAGAATTTAGAGAAAACTAAGCCTAAAGTTGGGCTGTCAGGCTGTTATGTCTGAATTTTCTGACTAGCAGTGAACTGACCTCGACTTCAAGCTCGGTTTTGAGCATGATCCAGTGCTCAAATGTGATCAAGTCCTATAGTTGAGTTGTAGCTGGGTTGTAGCTCTACAACTTTGGTACAGAGTATTGACAAAGTTGCAATGTAAAATTTGGAGAAAATCTGCTCTGAACTTGCTCTGTCAGGCTAACTGATGGGGTCCTCGCCATTGTACAGTAACCCGGACAGATAAGATCGCCAGCCGGGCTGTCCTCACCGCCGACGACTTCCTCCGCCGCGATTCGTGCTGTGGTCACGGTGATTTGTGCCCAAGCTGATCCGGTAGCGTTCAAGCCACGTCGCCGTGGATAGGTCCGGCCGGTAAAACAATTCCGACCACCGTACAGGCGTCGTCGTGGTGGAAACCGATAAGAACGCCGGTGACGCCGTCTCCCGGCTGTGTGCCGCGTGTCCAAGCCCTTCCACCGCGTCGCCATGACTCCTCTAGGCCATCCCATCGTCGACGGGGAGCTTGCCACAGCGGTAGCCACGTATTCACCGCGGCCAGCGCTTCTTCCCCACCTCCGACCGCCGCCACGCCATCCAAAATTCACGAGCCACCGCCCCGGCACCTATAAATTGAGTGTGCCTCTAGGTCCGTATGGTAGTCAAGCACCTCGACACCCCGTATTGCCTCCAGTTGTTCACCGACGAGCTCGAATTTCGCGTTTCCCCCAATTCGGTTCTCCGCCGCCGTAGAAGTGAGCTCACCGTGGTCAGCCCTCCACAGGTCAGCCCCGGTCCTCTGCTATTTCGTTTGAGTGCCCTCCCACCTCCGTGATGCTTGCCGAGCCATTGAATTGAACTAAAGGCTCTCGGATCGCCGGGAACACGTTCATGTCGTCGCTATGCTTGCGGCCACCGTGGCCGGAGCTCTATAGTTCATCAAACGTGCGATTAAGTTAGGGGAAATGGTTAGACTGACCCCAATTTCATGTCCACCGCTCGGAGAACCCAGCCGTTGCCCCGTTCGGCCGGTCTGCTGGCTCGCCGGAGCGCGGCCGTGCGCGAGCGCCATCGAGGACGTGCGGTTGTGAATTGACAGAAACCCGAGGGCCTTTTCGTGAACTGTCAGTGACTTAACACAATAGTGAATGGACCTATTTCGGTTTAGCTGTTAAGCCGGGGGTCTCTGCGCAAAACCTCCTTCGCGGGCGCGGGCGCGCGCGCGAATCCGTTCAGGCTTGGGCCGCCTGGACCTGATTTCGGCCCAGTACTGCTCCTATTTTTCTTCTTTTCTTTTTCAGCGAAGCTTTGGAAAATTGTAGAAAATTATAGAAAAATGATAAAATTATGAGACCAATTTTCCTAGGTTCCTTATTTTCCCTTGAATTTAATAAAAATAGTTTCATGATTTTTAGATCAAATAGGGAATTTTAGGGTATTTAAAATAGCCTAAACCATTGATTCTGGATTTTTAGAAAATAATTAATAAGTCCAAAATTTCCCAAACTTTTTATGTGAGCTTTTCACATTATTTAGAAGCCATGGGTAGAGTTTGGTTTGATTTGGACCTTGTTTGATCACTAAACCCAAAACCACCCCCCCTGCTCCATGAACTCCTTTACTGACTCCGGAAACCCTAGGTTCTCGGAGTACCGTGAAGGAAAGTTGTACTCAAGACATAAATAATAAGTTTATGCTATCTTTGCATCCTCATGAGCATTCCATGACATCCATTCTTATGCATGTATATGGTTATATTAGAGCACGAAGAAGAAGAAGAAGTTTCTGAAGAAGGGATACCACCCACCTCTGATCCTCAAGCAGACAACTGCTTTTATTTCGATATCTGTGGATCCGAGCAAGACACCCCTGATAACAAAGGCAAGCCCCGGTGCATTTGCCACCTCCCTTGATGTTTTTAAAATCTTTCTCACTTGCTTGATGCATTAGGTGATAGGAGTTGATTGATTAAACAATTCCTGCATTACCTTCCTTGATCTTGATTACCCTCCTTGAAATCCTGTTTTTACAAAAAGGTTTTACTATGCTTAGTATTGCTCTAGAGAAACAAAAGGATTTGTTTTACAAAAGATGTTTGGCAAAGTGGGAGGGATGTTTTCGAAAATAAAACTTGATGGTGGATCCATCACGGCCGTGATGGATTCAACATCGGAAAAGATGTACCTCTGCCAGGTACCAAATTTTGGGTTTGAAATGAGTAAGCTGAGACCGGGCGGGTGACTTGCACGAGAAGAGAGTCTCGGTGTAGTGTCTCCGTCTGAGTCGATTAAGGACCTTGTCGATGTAGGCTTGATGATCGAGGACCCTTTAACTGGTCACATGCCTCGTCATGGGTAAGCCTTGCCTCGGGCAGACTAAGGCCGGAATAAGATAACACGAAATGGGAGTGGAGCGGTGGCGAGAGTAGCGTGTACCCTCCGTGGCAAGAGGCTGGACGGTGGTGTATCTGTGCTCTCGGTTTGCGTGAACCTGATCCGGTCTTAAGAACCCCGGTGGCGGGTTGACATATGCAAGGGTTAAGTGCTACATATGTCGTGTGATTGGAGATCCTCAGCTGAGTATAATCGATTCGGATCGCCGTACCTTCGCGGTTATGAAGACTTGGTCACTGACCTACACGTAGCATTCCACTAAAGATGATGGGCTTTTGTTAAAGAAATTGGCTAGTGCAGGACCAGTGATTGAACTAGGGTAGAAAGAACTCTAGTGCAGGTAATTTTACCTAACTTGACAAATAAAATTGGATTTTTAAGGATCCACTTTAGTAAGCATTTCTGCAAAACAGAGTCTTTGATTATTGAGAAGCCTTACCTTGACTCCCATATAACCAGCATACCCTTGAGAGTCTTTTCCTTAGTCGGGTAAGACTTGCTGAGTAATTCCATACTCAGGGTTTATCCCTTTGTTGTTTTTAGGTGGGGAAGTAGCAGACTTTTGCTGCTTCTGTGCTAAGGTGGTTCCCAAAGAGGAAAAACAAGACTGAAGTGCGGGAGGACTCGGTCCTCCATCTAGGATCTTTTGTTTATAGCCTTTCGGGAGAAGTTTGTGTCTCCCTGGTTTGTATAATTAATACTTCTATGCACTCACTTTAGACTGGTCTGTAAATAAATAACTCGAGCTTGCTTTTTAAAATAAATGTAAGTTATGTAATTCGCTTCCGCATATCTTTATCTCCGATGATCTGTAATGTCTGCGAGACGGGTGAAACGTTCCTGGTGAGGTAAGGAAAGATACCGAGCTTGTCAAGTAACTTAGGAACATCTACAGGGTGTCTGATGTCTGCTAGACAAGGACAACTGTAGGTGGGCCTGATTACTTGGGAGGTTCCGTCACAGCTGGTATCGGAGCGTAGCCCTTCTTTGCAGATATTATAAGGCATCTTCAAAAGATTTTCAAAAGTCTTACCTAAAGATTCTTTTCTCTTCTTACCTAAGTATTCTGAAGAGTTTATCTTAAAGACCAGATAGGAAGAGTGCAACGTATAGAAGGTTGAATCAACCAAGGTTGATTCTGTACTTACTCATGCATCATGCTAAGAATTATGCTAATAAATTTTCCCCCTTAGAAAGATGCCGCCACGCACGAGGCTAACGGCACGAAAGTCAACGGGACCAATTGGAGTACCCCGGCATCAACTAGCCCCTCGACACGAAAGCAGTAGCAGCGGGAGTAATGACCCCATAGGAGACTTGGAAGCCGAAGTACGTCGACTTCAAGCAACGCTACAACACAGGACCAATGCTTGGATTGCAGACGGAGATAGAATTAATGAACTAAGAAGGGATATCCGTCACCTGCGGGACCAGCTGGCTGATCGGGACTTAGCACTTGACTGGGCAGTACAGTCTCGTATGTTGGTATGTGCTAAGGAAGCAAGGGCTCAGGCCCGAATTAAAGAACTTAGCTCAGCTGTCGACAACTTGCAGGTCTACTGCAATACTTTGCATGAGGAAGTCCATGTGTTATATTCACAGTTACACCCTAGTGAGCCTGTACACTCTGCTGAGTCAGGAGCCGGACCCTCTCACGTTGCGGGACGCACGTTGGGTGGGGAGTTAGACCTGTATGAACCCCCTCCTTCTTTGAGGTTGGTGGACGTCTGGACTCCCACACCTGACAATGAAGCCGCCAAAAGCAACGGAAAGCAGGACTAATGGTGTAATAAAGGAGAGTAGTGTATTGTAGGGTGTACTGTTGTATAATAGGTTAAACTTTTGTAAAATGGGTAATGTATCCTGTTGTATAATATCGAGTCTGTATCATTACTCTTTATAGTAATGTAAAACGGAAGGTTTTCTTTGGCACATTATGTTTATTCAAATGTTTTTGCCTCAGATGCCGACCCGGACTCGCGGACAGGATGCAGCCGGAACATCCGGGGGTCGGGATGCTACCCCGAATCCACCTCCCGTTCCACCCACGCTTGCCGAGGCAATAGCTGCCTTGGTGAATGCTACCACCGACAATACCCGCTTCTTGAGGGAGATGGCGGGTCAGCAACAGCTCCAGCAACAAGCAGGAAGAGGTTTTCCACAAGGTCCCCGTGAGACTACTTATCTGGATTTCTCCGAGACTCGTCCGCCTCTCTTCATCAAAGCAGAAGATCCGCTCGAAGCCGACGAATGGATAAGGGTCATTGAACAGAAATTTGGCCTTCTTCGTTGTTCGGAAACCCAGAAGCCATTGTTTGCGGCACAGCAACTCCGAGGCCCTGCCAGTACTTGGTGGGGAAACTTTGTGGCCATCCAACCGGACAACCATCAAATTACATGGAACGAGTTCAAAGCAGCATTCCGCGAGCACTATATTCCTGAGGGAGTGTTGCACATGAAACAAGAAGAGTTTATGAAACTGAAACAAGGGGGAGATACTGTTAACCAGTATCTCAACAAATTCAATCACCTGTCACAATACGCGATTGATCAGGTGAACACAGATTTGAAGAAAAGGAATTGTTTTATGAGAGGTCTGAATGACCGAATGCAGCGAAAAATGGCTGCATGTATTGATCTCACATACGGAAAGGCTGTCAGCACAGCCTTATCTGTGGAGGCCAAATATGCAAATTCTGGGAAAAGTAAGGGATTCAGTGGTGATAGGCCTAGTCAGGGCCCGGTAAAGAGGCAACGGTTGATTCTCCGGCCCTCTAACCAGAACCGTTCAAGTGCACCATCTTTCCCTTTCAAGCAGCCCATAATTATTCGTCCCAACAAAGCCCCTACTGTCCAAAGTCAGCCGGGTGCCCCAGGCACTCGATTCCCTGCTCTGCCAAGTTCTTCAACTGGATGTTTTAACTGTGGCAAATCTGGACATTTTATTAAAGATTGCCCCTATCCTCGGCAAAATCAGGCTAATAATCAGCAAGGATCGAGGAATTCTGCTTCAGGCAAGGGAAGTACTTCGGGCAAGAATACCAAGAAAACGGGGCGAGTATATTATACGCAAGTGGCTACCACACCGGAGGGAGAGCCGGTGATGATGGGTACGTTCCCTGTGGCCAGTCACCCTGCAATTATTCTTTTTGATTCTGGTGCTTCACATACCTTCATTAGCAAGACATTTGTGGAGCAACATCACATTGCATGTCATGAATCAAAAGAGGGATTTAAAATTCATTCACCTGTGGGACACATTTTTACTAGAGAAGTGGCCTATGAAGTGCCAGTAACTATGGCCGGACGGAACTTTCCTGCTAACATGATTGTTCTAAGAGGCCAGGATATAGATGTAATTTTGGGTATGAATTGGTTAACTCAACACAAGGCAATTCTCAACACTGAATTCAGAACCGTCAGGTTGAGTTATAACCAAGAAGAAATTCTCTTGTCTCTCCCCAAAACCAATCCAGCCAAAGCTTCTGGTAGAATATTTGAAGCCATTGTACCGGAAATCAAGAACATTCCGGTAGTATGTGAGTTTCCAGATGTATTTCCGGAAGATTTGCCTGGACTACCCCCTGAAAGAGATGTAGAATTCGTAATTGAGCTAAAGCCCGGTACGGCTCCCATCTCCCGAAGATCGTACCGTATGCCCCCTAATGAGTTAGCAGAATTGAAGATTCAATTACAAGATCTGCTGAATAAGGGATTTATCCGGCCAAGCTCGTCCCCGTGGGGTTGTCCCGCCATCTTTGTGAAGAAGAAGGATCAAACCTTGCGCATGTGCGTGGACTATCGGCCCCTAAATGAGGTCACCATTAAGAATAAGTACCCTCTTCCAAGGATTGACATCTTATTTGATCAACTGACTGGGGCGAGGGTATTTTCCAAAATCGATCTCAGGTCGGGCTATCATCAAATCCGCATCCGGCCCGAGGATATACCGAAGACCGCATTTACTACGCGGTATGGATTGTTTGAATACCTAGTAATGTCTTTCGGGCTCACCAATGCTCCTGCCCACTTCACCTATTTGATGAACTCGGTGTTCATGCCCGAGTTGGACAAGTTCGTGGTGGTCTTCATCGATGATATTTTGATATACTCTAAAATGAAGAGGAGCATGCTTAGCATCTACGGATTGTATTAACGCGCCTGAGGGAACATCAGCTATATGCCAAGTTCAGCAAGTGCGCGTTCTGGCTGGAAGAAATTCAATTTCTGGGGCACGTGTTATCAGCTAAAGGAATTGCGGTAGATCCTAGCAAGGTCAAGGATATTCTGGAGTGGAAACCCCCAACAACTGTTCACCAAGTCCGGAGTTTTCTTGGACTAGCGGGATATTATCGCAGATTCATACCTGATTTTTCTAAGCTTGTGAAGCCAATCACAAGTTTATTGAAGAATGACATTAAGTTCAATTGGTCTTCTAAGTGTAATGAAGCCTTTGAGCGACTGAAGACACTATTGACCATTGCTCCGGTATTGGCTCAACCGGACATCACTAAGCCTTTTGATGTATACTGTGATGCGTCAGGCAGTGGACTCGGCTGTGTGCTGATGCAAGAGGGCCGAGTAATTGCGTATGCTTCAAGGCAGTTACGCCGACATGAAGAGCATTATCCAACACATGATCTCGAGCTAGCCGCTGTGGTTCATGCCCTGAAAATATGGCGTCACTATCTGCTGGGAAATATCAGCCACATATATATAGATCATAAGAGTTTGAAGTATATATTTACCCAGTCAGAGTTAAATATGAGGCAAAGACGATGGCTTGAGCTCATTAAAGACTATGAACTAGAGATCCATTATCACCCAGGCAAAGCCAATGTGGTGGCAGATGCATTGAGTCGTAAGACTTCCTGCCACTGTCTTATGATAAAGACCTCCGAAAACACTTTGTGTCAAGACATGGAGAAGTTAAACCTGGAGATAATCCAACAAGGAACTCTGAATTAGCTAAAGCTTGAGTCAACCATTTTGCAAAGGATAATTGATGCTCAAAAGGACAATCTGGGCATGAAGCACATACGCGAGAAGATAAGGGCTGGAACAACCAAATGTTTCAAGGAAGATGATCAAGGTGTGTTATGGTTTAACAACCGCATAGTAGTACCGAAGAGTGAAGAGCTCCGCCAGCAAATCTTAGATGAAGCGCATCTTAGCCGCTATTCTATTCATCCGGGAAGCACTAAGATGTATCACGACCTAAAACAGCACTACTGGTGGACGAAGATGAAGATTGAAATTGCACGCTATGTGGCTAAGTGTGACACTTGCAGACGTGTCAAGGCCATACACATGAAAACTGCCGGTCCATTGCAGTCATTACCAATACCAACATGGAAATGGGAAGACATAAGCATGGACTTCATTGTGGGATTGCCCAGGACCGCAAAAGGGTATGACTCTATTTGGGTGATTGTTGATCGACTTACAAAGGTTGCTCATTTTCTGCCGGTCAAGACATATTACCCGGTACTTACCTATGCGGAGTTATACATTGCCCGTATTCTCAGTTTGCATGGTGTTCCAAAGACCATAGTGTCGGATCGTGGACCTCAGTTCGTATCCAAATTTTGGGAAGAACTTCATAAATCCCTGGGAACTAAGTTACTCCACAGTTCGGCCTATCATCCTCAAACCAGTGGACAAACTGAGAGAGTGAATCAGATACTCGAGGATATGTTGCGGGCATGTGTCCTGGATTTCTCGCAGAAATGGGATGAATGTTTACCTTTAGCGGAGTTTTCATACAATAACAGTTATGAGGAAAGTATCAAGATGGCACCTTTTGAAGCTTTATATGGGCGACGGTGTCGAGCTCCGCTAAATTGGTCTGAACCTGGTGAAAGGTATTTCTTTAGGCCTGATATGGTAAAAGAAACCGAAGAAAAGGTTCAGAAAATAGTTCACAATATGAAAAAGGCACAGGCTCGTCAGAAAAGTTATGCAGACAAACGGCGAATGCCCTTATACTTCTTAGAAGGAGACTACGTCTACTTAAAGGTTTCACCAATGAAAGGCGTATCGCGTTTTGGGATTAAAGGAAAACTTGCACCCAGGTACATTGGTCCATTCCTGGTACTCCAGCAATGTGGACCAGTGGCATACCGACTTCAGCTCCCCGAAACATTGTCTGTTGTGCATAATGTGTTCCACGTGTCGCAATTGAAGAAGTGTCTTCGGGTTCCCGATCGAACCGTTGAAGTGACTGATGTTGTCCTGGAACCAGATTTAACATACTCGGAACATCCCATTCGAGTTCTGGATCAAAAGGACAGGGTTACCCGGAGAAAGACTCTCAAGTTTTATAAGATACAGTGGAACCAGCATTCGGAAGATGAGGCTACATGGGAAACCCAAGATTTCTTAGATAAGAATTTCCCAGGCTTTCTAGCCTCTTGTAAGTTGTAAAGTTTGTATAGCAGTATAGTAAAGGAATGAACCCCCACACCACCCCTGCCTTGTACCAAAAATAAGGAAATAAAAATGTGACACATTTCCTTTTCCATTACTCACCCTAGGACTTTAAATCTCGGGACGAGATTCTTTTATGGGGGGAAGGATGTAACACCCCTGGTGTTACTATAACTAAAACTTGAGCATGGCATCATGAGCATGGGCATTGCATATGTTTGACACACCTAGAGTGCATCCACTAGGCAAAAATTTCAAACAAGTTGTATTGTTTTAAAGTTTTACAAATAGGACCCTGGTTAAAGGACTTAACCCTAAATAGTGATTAAAGGGGTAAAACTTAACCTAAGTTGAGAAAACCCAAAGGCTTTAGGGTAAAGGTCATAAAATGACCCTAAGAACAAAGTTGAATCCCACTTATACCCCTGGAATACCAGAAACCCTAATTGGAACCCTGGAAAACCCTAAAACCAAACCCTAGGGACCTAAGTGCAAAATTAGTCCACTTTTGGGCTAAAGTGTAAAAACCAAGTCAAATAAGTGTTTTAAGTCCATTGGATCACAAATATGTGGATTTGAAAGCAAAACCCTAAGTTTTGGACTTAAATGCAAAATGGACCTCATTTGAGTTTTACTCTAAGTCTGAAAAATCAGTGAATGGGCTCAACTTTGGGGCTTTGTAACTTACAAAGTATAGGGTTTTTACCCTAGGTCACCACATCAAAGTTGAAGACCAATTATAGGAGAACAACTTTGCTTAAGAGTGCAAGCCATGTTCTTGTGAAGAATTTAGAGAAAACCAAGCCTAAAGTTGGGCTGTCAGGCTGTTATGTCTGAATTTTCTGACTAGCAGTGAACTGACCTCGACTTCAAGCTCGGTTTTGAGCATGATCCAGTGCTCAAATGTGATCAAGTCCTATAGTTGAGTTGTAGCTGGGTTGTAGCTCTACAACTTTGGTACAGAGTATTGACAAAGTTGCAATGTAAAATTTGGAGAAAATCTGCTCTGAACTTGCTCTGTCAGGCTAACTGATGGGGTCCTCGCCATTGTACAGTAACCCGGACAGATAAGATCGCCAGCCGGGCTGTCCTCACCGCCGACGACTTCCTCCGCCGCGATTCGTGCTGTGGTCACGGTGATTTGTGCCCAAGCTGATCCGGTAGCGTTCAAGCCACGTCGCCGTGGATAGGTCCGGCCGGTAAAACAATTCCGACCACCGTACAGGCGTCGTCGCGGTGGAAACCGATAAGAACGCCGGTGACACCGTCTCCCGGCTGTGCGCCGCGTGTCCAAGCCCTTCCACCGCGTCGCCATGACTCCTCTAGGCCATCCCATCGTCGACGGGGAGCTTGCCACAGCGGTAGCCACGTATTCACCGCGGCCAGCGCTTCTTCCCCACCTCCGACCGCCGCCACGCCATCCAAAATTCACGAGCCACCGCCCCGGCACCTATAAATTGAGTGTGCCTCTAGGTCCGTATGGTAGTCAAGCACCTCGACACCCCGTATTGCCTCCAGTTGTTCACCGACGAGCTCGAATTTCGCGTTTCCCCCAATTCGGTTCTCCGCCGCCGTAGAAGTGAGCTCACCGTGGTCAGCCCTCCACAGGTCAGCCCCGGTCCTCTGCTATTTCGTTTGAGTGCCCTCCCACCTCCATGATGCTTGCCGAGCCATTGAATTGAACTAAAGGCTCTCGGATCGCCGGGAACACGTTCATGTCGTCGCTATGCTTGCGGCCACCGTGGCTGGAGCTCTATAGTTCATCAAACGTGCGATTAAGTTAGGGGAAATGGTTAGACTGACCCCAATTTCATGTCCACCGCTCGGAGAACCCAGCCGTTGTCCCGTTCGGCCGGTCTGCTAGCTCGCCGGAGCGCGGCCGTGCGCGAGCGCCATCGGGGACGTGCGGTTGTGAATTGACAGAAACCCGAGGGCCTTTTCGTGAACTGTCAGTGACTTAACACAATAGTGAATGGACCTATTTCGGTTTAGCTGTTAAGCCGGGGGTCTCTGTGCAAAACCTCCTTCGCGGGCGCGGGCGCGCGCGCGAATCCGTTCAGGCTTGGGCCGCCTGGACCTGATTTCGGCCCAGTACTGCTCCTATTTTTCTTCTTTTCTTTTTCAGCGAAGCTTTGGAAAATTGTAGAAAATCATAGAAAAATGATAAAATTATGAGACCAATTTTCCTAGGTTCCTTATTTTCCCTTGAATTTAATAAAAATAGTTTCATGATTTTTAGATCAAATAGGGAATTTTAGGGTATTTAAAATAGCCTAAACCATTGATTCTGGATTTTTAGAAAATAATTAATAAGTCCAAAATTTCCCAAACTTTTTATGTGAGCTTTTCACATTATTTAGAAGCCATGGGTAGAGTTTGGTTTGATTTGGACCTTGTTTGATCACTAAACCCAAAACCACCCCCCCTGCTCCATGAACTCCTTTACTGACTCCGGAAACCCTAGGTTCTCGGAGTACCGTGAAGGAAAGTTGTACTCAAGACATAAATAATAAGTTTATGCTATCTTTGCATCCTCATGAGCATTCCATGACATCCATTCTTATGCATGTATATGGTTATATTAGAGCACGAAGAAGAAGAAGAAGTTTCTGAAGAAGGGATACCACCCACCTCTGATCCTCAAGCAGACAACTGCTTTTATTTCGATATCTGTGGATCCGAGCAAGACACCCCTGATAACAAAGGCAAGCCCCGGTGCATTTGCCACCTCCCTTGATGTTTTTAAAATCTTTCTCACTTGCTTGATGCATTAGGTGATAGGAGTTGATTGATTAAACAATTCCTGCATTACCTTCCTTGATCTTGATTACCCTCCTTGAAATCCTATTTTTACAAAAAGGTTTTACTATGCTTAGTATTGCTCTAGAGAAACAAAAGGATTTGTTTTACAAAAGATGTTTGGCAAAGTGGGAGGGATGTTTTCGAAAATAAAACTTGATGGTGGATCCATCACGGCCGTGATGGATTCAACATCGGAAAAGATGTACCTCTGCCAGGTACCAAATTTTGGGTTTGAAATGAGTAAGCTGAGACCGGGCGGGTGACTTGCACGAGAAGAGAGTCTCGGTGTAGTGTCTATCTGAGTCGATTAAGGACCTTGTCGATGTAGGCTTGATGATCGAGGACCCTTTAACTGGTCACATGCCTCGTCATGGGTAAGCCTTGCCTCGGGCAGACTAAGGCCGGAATAAGATAACACGAAATGGGAGTGGAGCGGTGGTGAGAGTAGCGTGTACCCTCCATGGCAAGAGGCTGGACGGTGGTGTATCTGTGCTCTCGGTTTGCGTGAACCTGATCCGGTCTTAAGAACCCCGGTGGCGGGTTGACATATGCAAGGGTTAAGTGCTACATATGTCGTGTGATTGGAGATCCTCAGCTGAGTATAATCGATTCGGATCGCCGTACCTTCGCGGTTATGAAGACTTGGTCACTGACCTACACGTAGCATTCCACTAAAGATGATGGGCTTTTGTTAAAGAAATTGGCTAGTGCAGGACCAGTGATTGAACTAGGGTAGAAAGAACTCTAGTGCAGGTAATTTTACCTAACTTGACAAATAAAATTGGATTTTTAAGGATCCACTTTAGTAAGCATTTCTGCAAAACAGAGTCTTTGATTATTGAGAAGCCTTACCTTGACTCCCATATAACCAGCATACCCTTGAGAGTCTTTTCCTTAGTCGGGTAAGACTTGCTGAGTAATTCCATACTCAGGGTTTATCCCTTTGTTGTTTTTAGGTGGGGAAGTAGCAGACTTTTGCTGCTTCTGTGCTAAGGTGGTTCCCAAAGAGGAAAAACAAGACTGAAGTGCGGGAGGACTCGGTCCTCCATCTAGGATCTTTTGTTTATAGCCTTTCGGGAGAAGTTTGTGTCTCCCTGGTTTGTATAATTAATACTTCTATGCACTCACTTTTAGACTGGTCTGTAAATAAATAACTCGAGCTTGCTTTTTAAAATAAATGTAAGTTATGTAATTCGCTTCCGCATATCTTTATCTCCGATGATCTGTAATGTCTGCGAGACGGGTGAAACGTTCCTGGTGAGGTAAGGAAAGATACCGAGCTTGTCAAGTAACTTAGGAACATCTACAGGGTGTCTGATGTCTGCTAGACAAGGACAACTGTAGGTGGGCCTGATTACTTGGGAGGTTCCGTCACACCTGCTCGCCGGTGCGCGGCCCCCGGCGCGGCCCCGGCCGGCCCAGCCGCCCCTGGCCGGTTCAACCGCCCCCCCCCCGGTTCACTGTGTGTTGCGTTGTGCACTTCGTCGCGCGACGATTCATTTTAATTTCAGGTTGTTTAAGGTGTAACGCCGCGTGGGTATTCACGCGACGTTCCACTTTGGACTCAGTTTAGTCGACGTATGCCGTCGTGCGTTTCGTCGCGCGACGCTTAACGTCTCCTCATAACCAAGGCGAAGTGTCTCGTTGCGTGCCCGGTCGCGCGACGAGTCGTTAACTTCTTAATTTGTTTTAGAGTGCTATGTCGCGCGTCTCGCCGCGCGACCATCCTTTTTATTTATCTCCACCTGCTTATAATGATTAGACATGAAACATGACTTTACTTTACGCTAAACATAGTGTCTACATTAAATTTCCTTCCATTAAGCGAGTGGTTAATTTATAATCATGTAACGTGATCGTTTCTCGACTGTCTTTTCCTCTTTCTCTCTTAACCGTACTCGCGAGCCCGCGTGAAACGTCTGTTTACTTATTGCATTCTATTGAATGGTGTACTGTTCTTTTGTATTAAATATGTGGATGTATGTATGTTTGCGCTCGCATAGAGAACGATCCGGTCGGAGAACCCGAAGAACCCGCAGGAGAAGCCCCTGAGCAGCAGTCGGTTGGTGGAGGCAAGTGTCCTTTGACCTATCTCTGTCCTATTCATTCTTTAATTCACCTCCCGCATTACACATTTATACCTAAGGATTGACTAGCTTTTGTTATCCATGTCCTTGTTTACCTATCTGGGTTGGATTATTATTGTTTAGCTTTATGCTATTGCTTAACTCTAATCAATGAACATGATGAGATTATCTATGATACGCTGTTTTCCCTTCTCTTATTATGATGTTGTACTTGTGGTCTTCAAGGGGGCTCGAGCGGTTTCTCGAGTGCCTCTCCGTAAGGACCTGTTCTATGGATGACCGCCCGGGAAAACAGTGCAACCATGAGGGTGGAATGGGACGCCCTTAGCTGAATAATTAGAGGAACCGGGGTGTAGTTCGCTTAGCCGTCGTGCCGTCAATGGGGCTCGGTGTATGCGGCTCGCTCTGCCAAGGTTGATTTGTCCCTTGGGGAGGAGTGCGGTACATTTAGGAAACCTAACGGGCGACTACAGCCCCGGGGAATCTTTGTAAAGGCTACGTAGTGATGCCCTGCTGGGTCACCTTGGTAGTGATCAATGGAGAGTCATGATCTCCGGGCAGAAAGGGAATCACGGCTTGTGGGTAAAGTGCACAACCTCCGCAGAGTGTTTAAAAACTGATATATCAGCCGTGCTCGCGGTTATGAGCGGCCAAGGGAGCTCCAGTGATTAGTGGTACTTGATCAGAGACATTTTGGTTTACAAATGACAATGAGGATGGTTATGATTATGCTTATGGTAATGGTAAGTGGTATTCTTTCCGTTTGGAAAGGGTACTTTGGGTTAATAACTTGGGTTAATGCTAAAACCTGGCTTTCTACTAGTAAATAATAAACTGACCAACTAAAAGCAACTGCTTGACTTACCCCCACATAAAGCTAGTCCACTACAGCCAAATAGGATACTTGCTGAGTATGTTGATGTGTACTCACTCTTGCTCTACACATCAAACCCCCCCCCCCCCCCCCCCCCAGGTTGTCAGCATTGCAACCACTGCTCCGGCGAAGATGAAGCTGTGGAAGGAGACTTCCAGGAGTTCCAAGACTACGACGAGTTCTAGGTGTGGGTTAGCGGCAACCCCCAGTCGGCTGCCTGTGAAGGCCGCGGTTATCTACGTTTCTTTTCCGCACTTTGATTTATTGTAAGGACTATATGGACGTCTCAGACGTATGATGTAATCGACTATTATTTCCCCTTTTAATACTATTTTGAGCACTGTGTGATGATGTCCATGTTATGTAACTGTTGTGTACGTGAATAACTGATCCTGGCACGTACTTGGTTCGCATTCGGTTTACCTTCTAAAACCGGGTGTGACACACAGGAACCCTCAGAAACCTCCTGGAGGGGCTGGCGCGTTCGACAAAATGCTCAAAGAGTCGTGCCCCTATCACCAGGGGCCCATCAAGCACACCCTCGAAGAATGTGTCATGCTCCAGCGCTACTTCCATAAGACCGGGCCCCCGACGGAGGATGGCAAGGGCCATGACAACGACAAGGAGGGCGGCAAGGAAGAGGGATTCCCGGAAGTCCATAACTGCTTCATGATCTATGGCGGGCAGGCGGCGAACGCCTCGGCTCGACACCGCAAGCAGGAGCGCCGGGAAGTCTGCTTGGTGAAGGTGGCGGCGCCAGTCTACCTAGACTGGTCTAACAAGCCTATCACCTTTGACCAAGGCGACCACCCCGACTTCGTGCCAAGCCCCGGAAGGTACCCGCTCGTCGTCGATCCGATCATCGGCAACGTTAGGCTCTCCAAGGTCCTCATGGACGGAGGCAGCAGCCTTAACATCATCTACGCCGAGACCCCGGAACTCTTAGGGGTTGATCGGTCCGAAGTCTGGGCCGGTGCGGCACCCTTCCACGGGATCGCGCTCGGGAAGCGAATCCTACCCCTCAGACGGATCGACTTACCCGTCTGCTTTGGAACTCCCTCTAACTTCCGAAAGGAAGCTCTCACCTTTGAGGTCGTCGGGTTCCGAGGAACCTACCATGCGGTGTTGGGAAGACCATGCTACGCCAAGTTCATGGCCGTCCCCAACTACACCTACCTCAAGCTCAAGATGTCGGGCCCGAATGGGATCATCACCGTCGGATCCACGTACCGCCACGCGTACGAATGCGACGTGGAGTGCGTGGAGTACGCCGAGGCTCTCGCCGAGTCCGAGGCCCTCATCGCCGACCTGGAACGCCTCTCTAAGGAGGCGCCCGGCGCGAACCGGCATGCCGGCAACTTCGAACCAGTTGAGGCGGTCAAGTCCGTCTCTCTCGACCCCAGCAACGACGTCAGCAAGAAAGTTCGGATCGGCTCCGAGCTCGACCCCAAATAGGAAGCAGTGCTCGTCGACTTTCTCCATGCAAACACTGAAGTCTTTGCATGGAGTCCCTCGGACATGCTTGGCATACCGAGGGATGTCGCCGAGCACTCACTGGACATCAGAGCTGGAGCCCGACCCGTGAAGCAAACCCTACGCCGTTTTGACGAAGAAAAGCGCAGGGCCATAGGCGAGGAGATCCACAAGCTACTCGCGGCAGGGATTATCAAAGAGGTATTCCATCCCGAATGGTTAGCTAACCCTGTTCTTGTAAGGAAGAAGGATGGGAAATGGAGGATGTGTGTAGACTACACTGGTCTAAACAAAGCATGTCCGAAAGTTCCCTACCCTCTACCTCGCATCGATCAAATCGTGGACTCCACTGCTGGGTGCGAAACCCTGTCATTCCTCGATGCCTACTCAGGCTATCACCAAATCAAGATGAAGGAGTCCGACCAGCTCGCGACTTCTTTCATCACACCTTTTGGCATGTACTGTTACACTACAATGCCATTTGGGTTGAGGAATGCAGGCGCCACCTACCAGAGGTGCATGAACCACGTGTTCGGAGAACACATCGGCAGAACGGTCGAGGCTTACGTCGACGACATCGTTGTCCAGACGAAGAGAGCCTCCGACCT
This sequence comes from Zea luxurians, assembly GCA_029449295.1. Taxonomy (NCBI): domain Eukaryota; kingdom Viridiplantae; phylum Streptophyta; class Magnoliopsida; order Poales; family Poaceae; genus Zea; species Zea luxurians. The sequence continues at coordinate 11,577,900 of JAOPSE010000012.1, forward strand.
CCTCTCTGACCTTGAAACGACATTCAAGTGTCTGAGAGCGAAAGGCGTGAAACTCAATCCCGAGAAGTGTGTCTTTGGAGTCCCCCGAGGCATGCTCCTTGGATTCATCGTCTCCGAGCGGGGCATCGAGGCCAACCCGGAGAAAATCGCGGCCATCACCAACATGGGACCGATCAAAGATTTGAAAGGAGTACAGAGGGTCATGGGATGCCTTGCGGCTCTGAGCCGCTTCATCTCACGCCTCGGCGAGAAAGGCTTGCCTCTGTACCGCCTCTTAAGGAAGGCCGAGTACTTCACTTGGACCCCCGAGGCCGAGGAAGCCCTCAGAAACCTTAAGGCGCTCCTTACGAGCACACCCATCCTGGTGCCCCCCGCCGCAGGAGAAGCCCTCTTGATCTACGTAGCCGCGACTACTCAGGTGGTCAGCGCCGCGATCATAGTTGAGAGACGAGAAGAAGGGCAGGCATTGCCCATTCAGAGGCCAGTCTACTTCATCAGCGAAGTGCTTTCCGAGACCAAAGTCCGCTACCCACAGATCCAGAAGCTGCTTTACGCAGTGATTCTGACACGGTGAAAGTTGCGACACTACTTCGAGTCTCATCCGGTGACTGTGGTGTCATCCTTCCCCCTGGGGAGATCATCCAGTGTCGCGAGGCCTCGGGTAGGATAGCAAAGTGGGCGGTGGAGCTTATGGGCGAAACGCTATCATTCGCTCCTCGGAAGGCCATAAAATCCCAGGTCTTGGCAAACTTCCTGGCTGAGTGGACTGACACCCAGTTACCGACAACTCCAATCCAGCCCGAGCTCTGGACCATGTACTTCGATGGGTCACTCATGAAAATAGGAGCAGGCACTGGCCTACTCTTTGTTTCACCCCTCGGAAAGCATCTCCGCTACGTCATTCGCCTCCATTTTCCGGCATCAAACAACGTGGCCGAGTACGAGGCACTGGTTAACGGGCTACGCATCGCCATCGAGCTAGGGGTCCAGCGCCTCGACGCTCGAGGCGACTCGCAGTTTGTCATCGACCAAGTCATGAAGAACTCCCACTGCCGTGAGCGGAGGATGGAAGCCTACTGCGACGAAGTCCGGCGCCTGGAAAACAAATTCTACGGGCTGGAGCTCAACCACATTGCCCGACGGTACAACGAGACTGCGGACGAGCTGGCGAAAATAGCCTCGGGGCGAACGACGGTTCCCCCAAACGTCTTCTCTAGAGACCTACATCAACCATCCGTCAAGATCGATGACGCGCCCGAGCCTGAGGAAGCCTCGGCCGAGCCCAAGGTACCCTCGGCCAAACCCGAGGCACCCTCGGCCATCGAGGAAGAGGCCTTGCTCGTCGAGGAGGAACAGAATGGGGTCACGCCAGATCCGAACTAGCAAACCCCGTACCTGGAATATCTCCTCCGAGGAGAGCTTCCCATCGACAAGACCAAAGCTCGGCGGCTAGCTCGGCGCGCCAAGTCATTCGTCTTGCTGGGTGATGAAAAAGAGCTCTATCACCACAGCCCCTCGGGCATCCTCCAACGATGCATATCTATCGCCCAAGGACAAGAGCTGCTGCAAGAAATACACTCGGGGGCTTGCGGCCACCATGCAGCACCTCGAGCCCTCATGGGGAATGCCTTCCGATAAGGTTTCTATTGGCCAACCGCGGTGGCCGACGCCACTAGGATTGTGCGCTCCTGCCGGGGGTGTCAATTCTACGCAAAGCAGACGCATCTGCCCGCTCAGGCCTTGCAAATAATACCCATCACCTAGCCGTTTGTTGTGTGGGGTCTAGACCTCGTCGGTCCCTTACAGAAGGCACCCGGGGGCTTCTCGCACCTTCTGGTCGCCATCGACAAATTCTCCAAGTGGATCGAGGTCCGACCCTTGACCAGCATCAGGTCCGAGCAGGCGGTGGCGTTTTTTTACCAACATCATCCATCGATTTGGGGTCCCAAACTCAATCATCATCGACAACGGCACCCAGTTCACTGGCAGGAAGTTCCTGGACTTCTGCGAGGACAACCAGTATCGGAGCCCGGTTTGGCCCATGCCTGCCTTGGGGGGCTTCCCAAGGAGGGGTGGGATGTCAGGGGCCGATAGTCAGTGCCCCGGTTTAGTCCCACATCGGCTAGTCAAGGGGGCCGTAGGCAGCTTAAAAGGGAGAGTCCCCCTCCTCCCATCAGCCTGGCTTTTGGGATGTGAGTGGTGGGCTCTCTTGGCTGGGCCGGCCCACGAGCGCATGAACGTCCGAAGCTGTCGAGTGTGGGCTGGGCCGGGGGTTGGACGCTGACATCTGGTATCATGGCTGCCGTAGCCCACCCCATGACGAATGGGCAGGTAGAGCGTGCCAACGGTATGCTCCTGCAAGGACTAAAACCAAGGATCTACAACGACCTCAACAAGTTCGGCAAGCGATGGATGAAGAAACTACCCTCGGTGGTCTAGAGTCCGAGGACGATGCCAAGCCGATCCACGGGCTTCTCGTCGTCCTTTCTAGTCTATGGGGCCGAGGCTATCTTGCCCACAGACTTAGAATACGGTTCCCCGAGGACGAAGGCGTACGACGACCGAAGCAACTAGACCAGCCGAGAAGACTCGCTGGACCAACTCGAGGAGACTCGGGACGTTGCCTTACTACATTCGGCACGGTACCAGCAGTCACTGCGGCGCTACCACGCCCGAAGCGTTCGGTCCCGAGGCTTCCAAGTGGGAGGCTTGGTGCTTCGCCTGCGATAGGACGCCCGAGGGCACCACAAGCTCACTCCTCCCTGGGAAGGGCCCTTCATCATCGCCAAGATCTTGAAGCCCGGAACATACAAGCTAGCCAACGACCAAGGCGAGGTCTACAGCAACGCTTGGAACATCCAACAGCTACGTCGCTTCTACCCTTAAGATGTTTTAAGTCATTCATGTACCTCGTTTACATACACAAAGTCTAACCGTCAAGGAAGGGTCGGCCTTGCCTCAGCAAAGCCCGACCCTCCCTCAGGGGCTAGAAGGGGGGAACCCCCTCTGCGTCAAAATTTTACTCAGAAAAATTTTCTACCAAAACAACCTTTGTGCTTTCGAATTCCGTATCGATAGCGGGATCCTGAGAACGACGAGAGTACACGTAAGCGGCAAGGCCGACCGAGCCGAGGAACTCCTACGCCTTCGGGATATGGATACCTCACTCATCACCTTCCGCGAGAAGTAACTCATGCTCGGATAAGCGATCCTGCTACCGAACAAGTCCTAACACTCGGGTAGAAAACGACTTTCGCGCCTTCTCGACTGTACCAATAATGGAATCCTTCGACCAAATGAGAGCGCACGTAAGCGGCAAGGCCGACCGAGCCGAGGGACTCCTACGCCTCCGAGATACGGATACCTCACTCATCACCTTCCGCGAAAAGTAACTCTCGTTCGGATAAACGATTCTGCTATTGACAGACAAGTTGTGATGCTCAAAACAAGAGGAGAGAAGACGCAGCTTTTTAAACATGACGATAAAGTGTTTAGGCCACGGCGGCCGTGAAAAAGCATGCGCATGCTATAGACAAACTGTTCATGTAGGTTCGGGCATCAGCAGGGGGAGCAGCGGCACCCTCGGCGTTGTTTCCACCCTCGGCGGAACCTGGCCCGGCCTCGGACGGCGACCCGGGCAAAAGGACCTCCACCTAAGGAAGGACGCCAGCACCGCGCCAACAGATGTCTTGGCCAAGCTCCAGCGGCTGCTACCACATCTTCCTCGGCCTGGGAAGCCGCCATCTCTCGGGCCGACAAAGTCTCTTTCCGAGCCGACCCCACGTCTGTCCACGCTAACACCGCTGCCTCCGGCTCCGGCTCATCGCAGAGCAGCCGAGGGTTCCAAAAACTGAGCAAGAGAAGCCTAGAGCGGCAAGGCTGACCGAGCCGAGGGACTCCTACACCTCCAGGATACGGATACCTCACTCGTCACCTTTCGTGAAAGGCAACTCACGCTCGGTCAAGTGGTTCGGCTAGCCAATAGACAAGTCCCAGCGCTCGGAATGAGGAAGACACACAACTTCATTCTCGAATACCCAAATGTTCAGGCCTCGACAGCCACAAAGAACAAACACATATACTTGGGATAACTATGCTACACAGACTTAGACGTCGGTAGAACCCTCGGCGGTTCTCCCGACCTACAACAAATGTCTAAGTACTTGGAGCGGTTACATTTTGCTCCGGCAAAAACCCGGTATATCTCCTTACAAACGGGACTTTGGTTCCGCTCCCGCGGGCATGAACGACCTCCACACCAGAGGGTATGCGGGATGACGAACTCCAAGCAGCTCACCGGCAGATCCCCACTCAAATCCTCGAGGACCGGCCAGCGCCGGTCCCCATGAGGACCAAGTGGCAGGAGGCAGCATCGGGAGCGGTGCTAGAGCCAGCTGGGCCAGCGAGCCGGACACGCTATAGATGACGACGTCTACGGCCGACCAAACCTGCATTGTCGAAGTCCGCCCTCTCCGCGAGGGCGGTGACAGCAGCCACCGGCGTACGGCACAACCGTGGCCCAGGTGGAGGACGGACGGCTATGCCCTGGCCGGGCAGCAGCGGTTCGCCTTCCCCCTGCATGGCTGGAGGGCATCACCTCCGCAGGGCTGGAGGATACCTTTCTCCCCCAAATGTTGGAGGAAGAAGCGGGTCGCCAGCCCACATGGGAGGCGAAACCCGGCTCAGCTCGCTCTCCACCTCAGCCTGCACGACGAAAATCCTTGAAGCCGAGCGATTGCTGAAAGGTACCGATCTCCATGAGGCCACGCTCCTCCAACAACAGCAAGAACAAGGCGGCGCTGGAGCACCCCATCCGGGGGTTCAAAAGGCGGAAGGGCGCAATGCATGAGGGGAGGACGAAGGCATGGCCACTGCCCAGGGGATCGATCCCCCTTTTATAGGCAGACCTCCTCACTTGCACCCCTTAGCGTCACGGGCGAAATCCCCACTGACATCCTCCAGGGTTCTCCCCCTACGACACGGGGGCTGGGACCCACACGTCATACGAGCTGATCTGAAGCACGAAGAAGGCGAACCGTCGCACACGAGGCATGTAACTGTCCCGCGGTTACAAGCGCTCTCCCATCTTCGCAGAAACCGGTGGTCGAAAGGGTGGACTGTCCCGCGACAGGCATCCAACTGCACCGCAACTGTGCGGCCCTTCGGCTCCGTCCACATCCGGCGGACCAGCGCAAAGGAAGCGGGCCCGCATGTCAAGTAACCGGCGCGCCGGTTACGACGTGCGAGAAGTTACACCGCCGCTCGTGCCAATGCTGCGCCTCCTCGACTGCGGAACCAATACCGCGACTCGAGGTAGCCCTGCGCAGGACCCAGCAGTGCCAGTTAAAGGTGACGACCATGGGTCAGTCAGCCGCGGGGTAGGCACAACGGTTGGCATGGTCAAGAGCGGGCCGGCAGTAACTGCAGCGGCAGACGAGCGGAGGCAGCGGTCAAGTCGCCTGCATGCTCGCGTCCCCTCCTGAAGCGACGAGAGAGCCCTCTCCCACGGCATGAAGACGACGCGCCCGTGCCCCGTTCCTCGAACGGCTCGCATGCGCAATGGGCGCCACGCGAATCGCACGTCCCGTCGCATTAACTCCCCGAAGTAGCAGGCGACACCTCTGGTAGGCGAGGCGGGCGCCGCTTCGCCTTCACCATAATGACCGCATCAAAAAAGGTGCGCCACCTTATTTAAATTCATATCCTTCCCCTCCTCCTCTCTCTCTCTCTCTTGCTACAGGGACCGGGAAAGGGGATGTTGTGGAAAGGATCCTTCCCAGCGAAGGAAGCGGGCCCCGAGCCCTCCTACTGATCAGGGGTTCGAAGGCTGGCCCTTCGGAAGGGTTTCGACAGCCGCCGCAGAGCACTCAGGCTCCGTGCCCACTACTGATCAGGGGTTCGTAGGCTGGCCCCTCGGAAGGGTTCGACAGTCGCCCCAGAGCATGCAGAGTGAGGGATGACTCTAGGTACGTTCGATACATAGCTGAGGCTCGGGCTATGCTCCCGAGGTACCCTAGGACATTTCCGAGATCGGCATGAACAATTTGTAACAGAATCCCATCGGAGGGAGGCATCGAGCCCTCGGACCCTGTCGAAGGGGTCTGGGTCCGGCAAATCACCCGTAGGTACTTTTGGAGCGCGCCTCTGGGCCACCAGCCAACCCCTAACAAACGGGGCACGGGCATCCACTCGGATCACCGGTTAGCAGCTCACTGGAAACACCATGTTCGGCGCCCTCCAAGGGCAACATGGCGCTTTCCCCCCCTCCTCCTTGCGGAAAGGCGACGAAGGGGCGTATGATAAAAGCCGAGTCAGTCCTTGATCGTCCTCTCGCTCTGTGCAGAGGCTCGGGGGCTGCTCTCGCAAACCCGGCTCTGGCCAAACCGTTGACAGCGTCAACATACCAGCCTGAGAACTCGGAACCCAACCATGCACCCAAGCTACCATCAGATTGCATGAGGGAACAGCCAGACCGGCCAAGGCACCACGAAAGGCGTTAAGACCTCGGAGGAGTCAAACCACTCCTCCGAGGCCTTGGGGGCTACACCCGGCGGGTGCGCTCGCGCGCACCCACCGGAACAAAATGTAACCGAGAAAGGCCGGTCCCCTTGCAAAAAAGTGCGACAAAGCCTCCAAGCGAGTACCAACACTCCCTTTGAGGCTCGGGGGCTACTGTCAGGGACCATAATTAGGGGTACCCCCAACACTCCTAAACTCGGCTGGTAGTCACCATCAACACAAGCTGCAGAAGCCTGATGGGCGCAATTCAGGTCAAGGCTCCGTCCACTCAAGGGACACGATCTCGCCTCGCCCGAGCCCAGCCTCGGGCAGGAATAGTAGACCAAGGCGGATTCACGCCCCACCCGAGGGCCTCCTCAAGCAACGGGCGCACCCTCGACTCGCCCGAGGCCCAGCTCGGGCAAGCTTCGCAGTGAAGCAACCTTGGCCAGATCGCCTCGCCAACCGACCGTATCGCAGGAGCATTCAATGCAAGGATCGCCTGACAACTTATCCTGACGCACGTTCCTCAGTCGGCAGGGCCGAAGTGACCGCAGTCACTTCGCCCCTCCACTGACTGACCTGACAGGATAACAGCGTCGCCTGCCCCGCTCCGACTGCTGTGCCACCCGCTAGGGTGAGGCTGACAACAGCTAAGCCCCGCCTCAGGCGCAACAGGAGGTCTCCGCCTCGCCCGACCCAGGGGCTCGGCCCCCGCCTCGGCCTCGGAAGGTGGTCTCCGCCTCGCCCGACCTCAGGGCTCGGCCTCAACCTCGGCCTCGGAAGGTGGTCTCCGTCTCGCCCGACCCCAGGGCTCGGCCTCAACCTCGACCTCGGGCAGAATCGCGTCCTCGCCCGACCCCGGCCTCGGCCTCAGGAGGAGTTTCCGCCTCGCCCGACCTTGGGCTCGGACCAACCACGCCACAGGGGGGATCATCATTACCCTACCCCTAGCTAGCTCAGGCTACGAGGAACAAGACCGGTGTCCCATCTGGCTTGCCCCAGTAAACAAGTAATGATGGCACCCTGCGTGCGCCCATGACTACAGTGGCTCTCAGCCCCTTACGACAGCAAGGAGACGTCAGCAGGATCCTCGCCGCGCTGCCAGCTGTGCTCCTACAGGACTCAGGCGCTCCTCCGACGGCCACGCCATCACATGTACAGGGCACAAGCTCTCCCCCAACGACCACGTTGGCATGTACACAGGGCTTAGGCACTCCACTGCCGGTCACGTTAGCGCATAGCTACGCCCCCCGTTGTACGTCTGGACTCTCTCCTTGCCTCTATAGAAGGGAGGTCCAGGGCCACCCTGAGGGGGATTCGTGCGAGGGAAGCGGCGGGCGAACTCTGTGCCTCTCTCTCCCTCAGGCGACGAGCTTGTAACCCCTACTGCGAGCGGCACCCCTAGTGCAGGATAATACAAGGCTTGTCCCACCTCTTGTGTTCCATCCCACGCCAACCCATCTGGGCAGGGACACGCAGCGATTTCACTGGTTGGTCCAAGGGACCCCCTGGGTCCGAGACGCCGACAATTTTAGATTAGGGGAGACTGTAGTGGGGCTCCATGGGATCCGAAGCGGTAGGGGGGGCTCGAGCCCCGCCCGCCCCACCGCTGGATCCATCCCTACATGTGAACCGTGTGTTAAGTCTGAGTGTAATTTGTTTAGTGGATTTAATGAAGGCAATGTGTATGAGGTTGATTTGGTTGAGTGGGTTTTGCAAACCGGTGGATAGTGGTGGTATGAATAATCGTTTCAGGGAGAGAGAGAGGATGGAATGGTCATTCAAGAAAGTCGTCAGGCAATGCCTCCTCTAGCTAATGAAGGTCGTTAGGCAGCAGCATCAGCGAGCACACATGTGCACATACCATACCATAGCATAGCAGCTTGCAGCTTCATATCCAGAGTTCACTTGTTGGGTTGTCTATGCTGTCCATCTTTTGACATTTTCACTTTATTAAAAAAAAGAATATCAGCCTGGTGGGCCGGCCCATAACCGAGCAGCCCACCGGCTGGCTGAGCATTAGGGCAACTGGTGCCGCTTATGCTGGAGAGGAGACGTGGCTGGGATGTGGCGTGAGGGAGCGAGCGAATGGAATAAGGCTCTGGCGGCGGCGGCGGTTCGAAGAGCGCGGGCGAACTCCTCACCGGCTAATCTGCAACCGCTTCTCGTGCCAGGCTCCATATGTATGGTGTCTTGCCCCTGTTCAGTAGCTCGCCAAAAATTGCCAGCAGCCCTCTGCTCCTCTCTGCTGCTTGCTGTTCTATTCTTCTCAATCCATTAGGTTCCTAGTGTTCCTGTGGTTAATCGCTGGTGGTGATTGGAAGATAGTAGAGGTGGTGCTGTTCTTGTGCAGCGAGGTTCTCCTGTGCCCTATTGATTTACAGTGCACCTGTGAGGTGCTCTGTATGTTCTGATTGCTGTCCACCGTGGCCTGGTGTTTGGGCTCCCTGCTGCGCGGTGTTCATCTTCTCGGGCTGGTGCCGTGGACGTCTCCCTCGGTTCCGGCAGCGGCTCTAGTATCTCCGTCAACCTCCCGTCGTGCAGGCCCGGACGTGGGCGGTGGAATTGGTTTTCTGGGACAGAACCTTGTGTTCGCTGAGCCGGTCTTCCCACGTAGATTTTCTACGTGCTGTGAGTTACCCGTTACCTCACTTTATTTACTGTTTAATTTTGTGCAATCTGCTAGTATTAAATACTTGGGTGTGATTGCACTGTTGTGGGCGGATTTGTGTGCTCGATGATGATAGCGGTGTAGTGAGACAGCGTGACAGTCTGGGTTTTAGTGTATTATCATTTTCATCATTGATATTATTTGTGCCTAATTAAATCTCTCTTTGTTGAGGCTGTTTACCTGTGTTAAATTCTGTTAATTTATTTAGTACACAGCTCCTTTCTATCTGTATTTATATTTGATTATTAGGCTTATTACATCTGATCTAAAACCCTTATTTGGTAAGATACGACTGTCACGTTAGTCGAGGATCTCTGATCACCTTTTAGCGTTGGAGGGCTGTTTATTACAGCAACCCGCTATTTTGAGAGCAATAGTTTAAGATAAACAATTATGTTTATTTGTTTAATCTGCCTTCTTCATCTGCGAGCCATGTTTAATTATGAAATGGACCTGTGTAGCTATTTTACATGTTTACATGTCTTAGAATTGCTAATGTTCATTGCTGCTATAATTTCATATGGTATTTATCTGAGTTATGTGATTGTTTTATTTGGAATTAGAATATTTAATTTATTTAAATATGAAGGTAGCATGTCACTTATTTCTCTAAATTTACAACAATCCAGAAAACCAATTCCTATTATGGCCTCCAGTTCTGATGTCATTAAGCCTGAAGCGTTCGACGGCGCAAGCTTTAAACGCTGGCAGATTAAGACTCGCATGTGGCTCACTGACCTAAAATTATTTTGGGTAGTGACGTCGGCTGTTCCCCAGGCTGCATCAGATGATTCTGATGATGCAGCGAAAGCCGCGGCACTAGCGGAGAAGGCCAAGTGGGATGAAGCCAATGAGGCATGCTTGTCTCGTCTGCTGAACGTCTTGTCGAACCGCTTATTTGACGTGTACTCTGGTTTTACCTCCGCTAAGGGTCTATGGACTGAACTTGAGAACGAGTTCTCTGAAGTTGACAATGGCAATGAGTCATTCACAACGGAAAACTATCTCAACTATAAAATGGTTGAGGGAAGGTCTGTTATGGAGCAGCTACAGGAGATTCAAATCCTTGTTAGGGACTTGGTCCAATATGGCTGCGTCCTACCAGACAGCTTTTAGGTGAATGCAATACTGGCAAAGCTCCCGCCTTCTTGGCGAGACTTTGTGACTTCACGCCGCCACATGAAGAAGCAAATGACTCTCACTGAGTTGTCAGCTGCGATTAATGTGGAAGAGCGTGCAAGGTCCAGTAACAAGCCATCTCAGCAACTCCAGGCTCACGTTGTTGAGAAGGGTGGAGATAGAAAATTCCAGAAGAAGAAGAAGAACTCCCCACAGAAGAATATGAACCAACCTAAGTCCAAAAAGATGAAGAAGAAAAAGGAGGACTTTATCTGCTATGTTTGTGGTGTCTCCGGGCATACAGCTCGGAGGTGCAAACTTAGGAAGGGAAAAGGTCCTCCACCTCAGCGCAAAGAAGGGAACGTGGTGGTTAACTCCACCCCAGGGTATGCACCTCAGGCCTTTATGGCAAGTCCATCAGATGACTGGTGGATGGATTCCGGTGCTACTGTTCATATTTGTGCTGATCGATCCATGTTCTCTTCATTCCAGGGATACAGCAGCGCACCAGTCTTGATGGGAAATGGTGTTCCGGCAGCAGTTCGAGGTACTGGACAGGTCTACCTGAAGTTAACTTCAGGAAAGACGCTCGTGCTGAAGGACGTACTCTATGTGCCATCGATGAGCCGGAACCTCATTTCAGTGTCGCTGCTATGTCGACAGGGTCTCAAATTAGTGTTTGAGTCTAATAAAGTGGTCCTGTCTAAGTTTGGTACTTTTGTTGGAAAGTCATATGAGTCAGGCGGTTTGTTCCGTCTTTCTGTTTTGAATAATCATTCTTCTTACCATGTTAATGTGGTCTGTAATAACGATTCCATTAATAATATATGGCATTCCCGTTTGTGTCATGTGAATTTTGAGGCCATTAAGAGATTAAGTGACATGTCTTTAATTCCTGAATATAAACATGTTAAAGGTGTAAAATGTGGTATTTGTGTGCAAGCTAAGCAGCCTAGAAAACCGTTTCATACGGTTGAAGGCAGAAGTACCACTCCTTTAGAATTAATTCACTCAGATATCTGTGAGATGAATGGTATAATCACAAAAGGCGGTAAAAGATACTTTCTTACCTTGATAGATGATGCTACCAGGTTCTGTTATATTTACTTACTCAGAACTAAAGATGAGGCACTAGAACACTTTAAGATCTATAAGACTGAAGTTGAAAACCAATTAGACAAGAAAATTAAAAGGCTCCGGTCTGATAGAGGAGGTGAATACCTTTCCAACCTTTTTGATGAGTACTGCAAAGAGTGTGGAATCATTCATGAAACCACTGCTCCATATTCACCTCAGTCAAATGGGGTAGCTGAAAGGAAGAACCGAACGATGTGTGACTTAGCTAATGCTTTGTTGCAAAGTTCGGGGATGCCTGACATCTGGTGGGGCGAGGCAGTACTCACGGTGTGCTATGTCCTGAACAGGGTGCCGCCTCGCAACCGTGAGGCCACGCCCTATGAAGGATTTAAAGGAAGGAAGCCAGATCTTTCGCATCTTCGGACTTGGGGTTGCCTTGTAAAGGTGAATGTCCCGTTGCCGAAGAAGAGAAAGCTAGGCCCTAAGACCGTAGACTGTGTCTTCCTGGGTTATGCACATAACAGTGCAGCTTATAGATTTCTAGTGGTCCATTCCGAGACAAGCAAAATCGCTGTAAATGTAATAATGGAGTCTCGGGATGTGACATTCTTTGAGAGCATCTTCCCTATGCGGGATAAGGAAGTAGTAGCCCCAGATGGTCCATCTCGGACATATTCTCTGCCCTCGAGTGTCAATGACCAGACTCCAGATTTGGAGTTAAGGAGGAGTAAGAGACAAAGGACTGAAAAGTCTCTGGGTGATGATTATATTATTTATCTAGTGGATGAAGAACCACGCTCCCTCACAGAGGCATATACATCTCCGGATGCAGAGTACTGGAGGGAGGCTGTCCGTAGCGAGATGGATTCAATCATCTCGAACGGAACTTGGGAGATAACTGATCTCCCAGCTGGTTGCAAGCCTGTGGGCTGCAAATGGATCTTTAGGAGGAAGAGGAGACCCGATGGTACTATTGAAAAGTACAAGGCCCGTCTTGTGGCTAAGGGTTTTACTCAAAGGAAAGAGGAGGATTATTTTGATACTTATTCTCCGGTGGCTCGATTGCCCACAATCCGTGTGCTTTTAGCACTGGCAGCTGCTTATAAACTTCTTGTCCATCAAATGGACGTAAAGACAGCATTCCTAAATGGAGAGCTGGAAGAGGAAATTTATATGCAGCAACCAGAAGGATTTGTGGTTAAAGGACAAGAGAGCAAAGTGTGTCGCTTGATTAAATCCTTATACGGTCTTAAACAAGCTCCCAGACAATGGCATGAGAAGTTTAATAATACTCTGACCACTGTCGGGTTTTGTGTAAACGAAGCCGACAAGTGTGTGTATTATCGTTTCTCTGGGGGCAAAGGTGTCATCATGTGTTTATACGTTGATGACATATTGATATTTGGGACCGATTTGGAGGCTATCATGGAGACAAAAATATTCCTCTCCAAAAACTTTGATATGAAGGACTTGGGTGAAGCTGATGTAATATTGAACATCAAGCTGATAAAGGGTGAGGATGGGATTACTTTGTCACAATCCCATTATGTGGAAAAGGTCCTGACTCGCTTTGGACATATGGACTGTAAACCAGTCACCACGCCCTATGATCCATCCTACACGCTCAGTAAACATGAAGGCGAGCCTGTGAACCAGCTACTATATTCGCAGATCATCGGATCTCTCATGTACCTGAGCAGTGCAACTAGACCAGATATCTCATATGCAGTATGCAGACTGGCTCGTTATTCGGCCAGTCCAGGAGATAGACACTGGGTAGCCTTATACAGAGTGCTTCGGTATTTGAAGGGAGCGATGAATCTTGGTATTAAATATACCGGATTTCCGTCAGTACTTGAAGGATTCAGTGATGCAAACTGGATCTCTGACTCGGATCAAATGAAGTCTACAAGTGGCTATGTGTTCACTTTAGCTGGTGGGGCCGTGTCATGGAGATCGTCTAAACAATCAGTGTCGACACGTTCCACCAAGGAGGCTGAATTAGTTGCACTTGATTCAGCAGCATTGGAGGCTGAATGGTTGAGAGACCTGTTGTCAGACCTTCCAATGTTAGCAAAGCCGATACCGGCTGTCCTAGTATACTGTGACAACACTTCTGTGTTGCTGAAAGTGAACAGTAGAAAGGACAACCAAAAATCCTCGAGGCATATCAGAAGACGACTTGATTCATGTCGGCATGCTAGAGAGACGGGTGTAATAACCGTAGATTACATCAAGTCTGAAAGGAACCTTGCTGATCCTTTCACCAAAGGGCTGGCTCAAAAGCCAATCCAAGCAGCGTGTATGGGAATGGGACTCGTACCCTGTTAGCGGTTTCAACTGTGGATAATTGTCCTGTGTGACCGGAGATCCCGAGATCCAGGCTCCAGGAAACGAAGCACTGTGCAACCAAGAGCACAAAAGATAAAGAGTCTCATGAGCTGCTGTGCTCTGACTGTATGGCAGGTTGAGCAATATGCTCTTAATGAAGTCAATGCTATAAGCAGGGAAATTGTCCTACAAAATTTCCTTAACGATTTCACCTATATGAGCTGACTGTGGGGTCGCAGTCCAGGAGAGAATGGGGTTTTCTCTCTAGTGAGCTCATGAATAGATATTAAAGGGCATGACCGTAACGCCCTGCCCCGTAAGAGAAGCAGATAATCTGCCTAGTACTATGTGCCTTTTGTGCGAAGATTCTCACACTAGGGTTTGTGGATCAAGGCGTAGTCCTTCGCTTACTCGTGCAGGGTTGGAGTACACTGGGATAGGCTTTGGTTCAAACCTAACAAGTACCTCTGCCGAAAAGTAGTATATAAACAGTACGGGAGCTCAATGACAATGATCAGAAAATAAGAGTGAAAATGGTGGGGATTGCTGTCCATCTTTTGACATTTTCACTTTATTAAAAAAAAGAATATCAGCCTGGTGGGCCGGCCCATAACCGAGCAGCCCACCGGCTGGCTGAGCATTAGGGCAACTGGTGCCGCTTATGCTGGAGAGGAGACGTGGCTGGGATGTGGCGTGAGGGAGCGAGCGAATGGAATAAGGCTCTGGCGGCGGCGGCGGTTCGAAGAGCGCGGGCGAACTCCTCGCCGGCTAATCTGCAACCGCTTCTCGTGCCAGGCTCCATATGTATGGTGTCTTGCCCCTGTTCAGTAGCTCGCCAAAAATTGCCAGCAGCCCTCTGCTCCTCTCTGCTGCTTGCTGTTCCATTCTTCTCAATCCATTAGGTTCCTAGTGTTCCTGTGGTTAATCGCTGGTGGTGATTGGAAGCTAGTAGAGGTGGTGCTGTTCTTGTGCAGCGAGGTTCTCCTGTGCCCTGTTGATTTACAGTGCACCTGTGAGGTGCTCTGTATGTTCTGATTGCTGTCCACCGTGGCCTGGTGTTTGGGCTCCCTGCTGCGCGGTGTTCATCTTCTCGGGCTGGTGCCGTGGACGTCTCCCTCGGTTCCGACAGCGGCTCTAGTATCTCCGTCAACCTCCCGCCGTGCAGGCCCGGACGTGGGCGGTGGAATTGGTTTTCTGGGACAGAACCTTGTGTTCGCTGAGCCGGTCTTCCCACGTAGATTTTCTACGTGCTGTGAGTTACCCGTTACCTCACTTTATTTACTGTTTAATTTTGTGCAATCTGCTAGTATTAAATACTTGGGTGTGATTGCACTGTTGTGGGCGGATTTGTGTGCTCGATGATGATAGCGGTGTAGTGAGACAGCGTGACAGTCTGGGTTTTATTGTATTATCATTTTCATCATTGATATTATTTGTGCCTAATTAAATCTCTCTTTGTTGAGGCTGTTTACCTGTGTTAAATTCTGTTAATTTATTTAGTACACAGCTCCTTTCTATCAGTATTTATATTTGATTATTAGGCTTATTGCATCTGATCTAAAACCCTTATTTGGTAAGATACGACTGTCACGTTAGTCGAGGATCTCTGATCACCTTTTAGCGTTGGAGGGCTCTTTATTACAGCAACCCGCTATTTTGAGAGCAATAGTTTAAGATAAACAATTATGTTTATTTGTTTAATCTGCCTTCTTCATCTGCGAGTCATGTTTAATTATGAAATGGACCTGTGTAGCTATTTTACATGTTTACATGTCTTAGAATTGCTAATGTTCATTGCTGCTATAATTTCATATGGTATTTATCTGAGTTATGTGATTGTTTTATTTGGAATTAGAATATTTAATTTATTTAAATACGAAGTAAGCATGTCACTTATTTCTCTAAATTTACAACAGTCTATTGGGCTCTCGTGATGGCTACTTTCGGATCTCCATGGGCCCCCACGAGGCAAATACTATCCCCGCACCAGCTGCCATTGCTTAGGACTGTTGTGAACTGCTGGGCGGAGAGGATAGTGAAGAAGGGCATGCGTCTTGTAATCTTCCCTCATGGTCTGGAGTGTGTGGGCAGGATTCGACGTGCGCCAGCGATGAGGCGAGTGCCGCCAAGACAAATGCCAACCACGTCGACCTCATGGCCATCGATCAGATGCTACTGATATTACCATATCCTCTATCTGTTCTTGCTAGCTAGCTGCTTCTAGAGCTCGAGCGAGCGAGGTGGTGATGGTGATGAGGAGATGCAAACAATCGAAGCAAAATATATGTTCATCCCACATGGCTGCAGAATGTTTTGAATGCTTCAAAGTCAAACTTAGTGCCATTGTCAATAGTGCACGACTTCGGGACACCGAAGCGGTAGATGATATTTTTCTAGAAGAACTTTTGAATTGCTGCCGAAGCTATTATTGCTAAGGCTTTGCTTCGATCCATTTAGAGAAGTATTCCACTGCCACCATGGCATACTTCAAGTTCCCTTGTGCTGCTGGCACCGAGCCATTTATGTCTATCCCCCATCTTTGCAAGGGCTATGTGGGTTGTATCAATTGGGTTAATGACGAAGGTTGCTTCTGATCCCTTGCACATCTTCGGCAATTGTCATATTTTTATACAAATTTTGTTGTGGTTGAAGGTGCTTTCGACCAATAGAAACCTAGATGAAAGATTTTTCCCAACAAAGCTCTAGAGCCAATGTGTGATCCACATATACCAGAGTGAATTTCTTTTATTAGCTCGTGACCTTTGTCTCTAGAAATACATTTTAGTAGGGGTGAGCAGACACCCTCCTTATACAATTTCCCTTCTATCATGTTATACGACCTTGTTCTAGCCTACATCCTTTTAACATATGTGTTGGGTACCTGAGAACTGGGTGTCCGAAGAAGATCCAAAAGGCCTCCCAAAGACGACCCACTAATCGATCGACCCACCTGCCGAGCAACTCGGCGGGGCGAGTCTGCCGATCGACCTGCCCGCCGAACAACCCGATGCGGCAAGACGGCTAACCAACCCGCCTAATGAGCAACCCAGTGGGGCGAGATTGCTGACCAAACCGCTCGCCGAGAAATACTGACAAGCAACCCGGCGGGGCGGGGTTGCCGACCAACTCGCTCGCCGTGCAACACAGACGAGCAACCCAGTGAGGCGGGGCTGGCAATCAACCTGCCTGCCAAGCAACTCGACGAAGCAGGGCTATCGATCCACCTGCCTGCTGAGCAGCATAGCAAGATGACAACCGGCTCTCAAACGAATGCCTCTATAAGGGTAAAAGCTGAGTCCATGCTAGCATCCCTACCAAACATAAATTTTATTGCCCCTAGTTCTTGAAACCACGATAATATGCGTCGTCATCAACTAGATGGTTCCCTCGAAGGAAAGTTATGATCTCTGTTCTCTAGTCTTCGCTGTGTATGGGCGATACGTTAATATGGCTCTTTCCATTAATTCCACCGAAGGTGCTTTTAATATTTAGAAGAACACCTGGGGGATAGAGGAAGCTCCTGAGCATCAGACTTGGCCAATATGTTAGTGTGCTCATTATCTAGCCTTGGGATATTCTTTACTGAGAAGCCTTCGAAGGAGGCCTCCATTATTCGGACCATATCAAGGTACTTCTCTAAAGTGGGATTTTTTTTGCCTTGCTTGACTTGTCCACATGGCCTATAATGACCTGAGAGTATGATTTGAGGGTTCCTCTTCTTACACCCATTGCCTTAAGCTTCCTCAAGCCTAGTAAGAGAGCTTCGTACTCAGCTATGTTTTTTGTACACTAGAATTGCATTTAGCAGCGTATAATGTCTTTACTTTGGATGGTGAGATGATAATAGCTGCAGCACCAGCCCCAAAGGATCCCCATGAGCCATCATAGAAGATTGTCCAGACAGCTTCGTCTGATGCACTAGCTTCGTCTTGTGGACCAGGAGTCTAATAAACAATGAAATCTGCTAGTACTTGAGATTGGATAGATGATCTATGCACAAAATCAATGTCAAATTTGTTGAGTTCTGCAGCTCATTTTCTAATTCTCCTTGAAGCTTATCTATTTCTTATAATGTCTTTTAGTGGTTGGGACGAAGGTACGATGATATTATGAGACTAAAAATAATGTCGAAGCTTTCTTGAACCATCAAGACTGCATATAGGACTTTTTACATTTCTATATAATTCCTCTTGGATGAGCCCAATACTTCAAACACGAAGTATACATGCATTTGCCTTTTGACGCCTTCCTCCACCTTCTCCTGAACCAGAGCAGCGCTCACATTGGACTGTGAAGCTAAGAAAAGTAATAGAGGAGCCTCTAGCGAAGGTGGGGGAACGAGTTGTTAGCTAAATTAGGTAGTTTTTCAGCTCTTCGGAGGCTTGATGCTGAGATGGTCCCCACTAAAAAACTTCTGTTGATTTCAAAACTTCAAAGAATGGCAAGCTTCGTTCTGCAGATCTTGAGATGAATCTATTCAGAGAGGCGAGGCTTCTTGCTAGCCTCTGAGCTCCTTTCCTTGACTTCAGCGGATCCATCCGAAGTATGGCCTCAATTTTGTGTGGATTTGCTTCAATCCCTTTTGTTGATACAAGGCACCCCAAAAATTTGCCTTTCTTTACTCCAAACACACATTTCTCAGGGTTCAGCTTGAAGCCCGCCTTTTGGAAATTGGCGAAGGTCTCTTGGAAATCTGAAATATGATTTTGTTGCTTCGTGCTCCTTATAATGATATCATCAACATAAGTCAAAATATTTCTACCGAGCTATGTAATTAACACTTTGGCCATCATTCGACTGAAGATTACACCAGCATTTTTGAGCCCCTCAGGCATTCTATGGTAGCAATATGTGCCACTAGGGGTTATGAAGCTAGTCTTTGGTGTATCTTCTTTTTTCATCCAAATTTGATGGTATCCTAAACCCTAAACTATAGAAAATAGCAGAAATAACATGGTATTCATAGTTTCATAACACTAAAGATTTTATAAACCCGTGATTCAAAACCTATCTAACAAACTGTAGTCATCATATCAACCATATATTTTAGAAATCATAACTAATACCAATTTATGAACCAATCAAAACCAATTAATCAAAATCATACTAAGCAATATATGTAACAAACAAATCAGTGAGAGACTATACCTTAGTCTTCAAACTATACGGATCAAATCAAAGTTTTCCAACTCGAATACGAAGATGTCTAAGGGTCTAAATGTGATGATTTTTTTTGGAAAAAGGACTAGAATACAAAAAAAAATCGGTCGCCCACGCCGGTTGGCCGCCCTTCCCTGTCGTCACACCATCGCTCGTCCGTCGTCATCACAGTTCACCGCAGGACACAAGGCGGGGGGTCCAAGCAACGGCACACTACCATCCCGGCCGCGCGCGCTACCGCTATATACAACACCATTACACCATCACGCCAAAATGGAACGCATCGCAGCAGCAGCCTCTCGCTCGCCCACTCGCCCAGCTACGTACACGTACTGCACCTGGTGCACATCGGTGCAGCTAGCAGGTTGAAACTAAAGGACGACCGATCGACGCCGACGATGAAGGTGTCGGCGCTGGCGCTGCTGCTGCTGGCGGCAGCAGAGGCCTCCTAGTCCCACCACGGCAGCGGCCTCGAGCTGGGCTACTACAAGACGGCCTGCCCCGGCATGGAGAGCGTGGTCAAGTACCACGTCGCCAAGGCCATCAGCGCCAACCGCGGCGCCGGCGCCGCGCTCGTCCGCCTCATCTTCCATGACTACTTTGTCAGGGTACGCGCGAGGGAAGCCGGCGCCAACAGATTGGTCCCACCGGGCAGAGGGAGAGAGGGAGCGAGAGCGCGCGAACGCGGCTGACGCTGACAGGCGGGACCCACCTGTCAGGGAGAGCGGGCACACTCGTCGCTGGCTGTGCCAAGCTGGGTTTTTCCATTTTCCTAAATTTTGAAATGCCTTTTCTTTTCATTTTCTCTATGGAATTCAGTTCAAATTCAACCATAATTCAAATTCAAATAATTCAAACATGTGCATCAAACAAAAGAATAATCTAGGCTCAGCATGATGCAAACATCCATATCTTCCTAGGTTTTGATTATCCTAAAGAAAATAATACATCTCCCACATAATTAACCCAAAATCCTATTAAAGAGAATAGAAAAAGGAACACTATATAAGTGAGAAAAGAAGTAACACCTGAATTTGCTAGGTATCTAGAGAAGAAATTTTATACCCCCAAATTCAGGGTGTTACATAGGGTTTTGAATGGGATTCAAATTTGAGTTGTGGATTCTTCAAATTGGTTGGAGATCTGTTAGTACTCATCCTAGTTCAATGTTGTTTCAAATTTATTGGGTATTCATCGCAAAATCAGTGTAGTGTGTCTATGGATCTAGAAGATTCGCCACAACTGCACCCTGATTATCTTATTGATGTTGCTAGGTGGACCTTTCTAAAGAGAATATTCTCCATGGTGGAGTACTCTTCATTAAGAATAGTAAATCAATACACTCTTCAAGTGATACAAATGTCCAGTTCTTCCACACTTAACTTCAGTTTGATGTGTTCTGGGCATTTAGTTGATACAAAGTTTCACAACATCAAGTCATCGACTGGAATTACATGCTTAAGGAGACAATGGTGGAGGGACTAGGTCCCAAGTTCTAGGCATGTGGCCATTATGAATTCATGGCGCAGAGGACAACCTATAATGAGATGGTCATCAGACAGTTCCTGGCCATAGCAGAAATTGATATAGATGATAAGATTATTGTCTGGATGATAGGGCACAAAAGTTAAGGTGTTACCTTTGTTGACTTTGCATATGCAAATCAATTGAACTATGTTGTGATATCTGTTGGAGTTGATATGTATGGTGACGATGTATTTGAGGATTATGAGCAGTACTATGAGCCAGCCAGACTTGGCATTCCTAGGCAGTTTGGTGAGACTCTCGGGCTAAGGCATCATCCTATTATCATCAACAAGATAGCTAGGTCACCCTCCTCCCAAAGAGTAGGGACAAGAGTAAGATAAGGGGCAAGTTCTAGAACATCGTACATCATGTAATGAATGGTGAAATCATGGGTGTGGTCACCTTCATGCTAAGGCAATTGAATGGCTTGAAGATGGACAAGAATCTCAATCTAGCTTATGCTCTATACATTATGGCTCTGATTCAGGCAAAGACTAAGTTTGAGGGCAGATGTGAGGTGGTTCACACCACTTTCAAGCCTTTCAAGAATGTTGCTACTTTTCTCCATAGGCCCCTGACACCATTCCTAGATCAGGATCAAGGTGTTGGTGATGATGAGGAGGAGCAAGATACTCCACAAGATGCAGCAACTCAACAGATGCTACCTCCTCTATAGCAACAACAGTATTGGCAGCCACCCCTGGCTACTTTGACACTTATTTTCAACATATGCAACAGGGGATGCAAGATTGCATGGAACCTTCAATTCCAAGGTATGAGGACATATATGGAGAGGCAGTTCTAGGACATGAGGGCCCATGTGGATGGGCAGTTCAGAGAGATGAACTTTAGATTTGGCTCTCTTGATGAACAAATTAATGGGATCACTAGCAGTTTTGAAGAGCTTCGTAACCATGTCTTTGAATAGGTGCATGATCCTATCATGACCAGGATGAATAATATACAGCATACCTTCTAGGATAACATGAGCGCTCTCTTTAATCAGTTTGAGACATTATCCACTCAAGATAGCATCCATGAGTTAGATTAGAGACATCAGAATATCCAGAATGACTTCAGTTGGTTCACCTCAATCTTTGACAGCTTTAGTAGTCACTTCTACTTAGTGTACCCTCATTCTCCTTCTTGTGGTCAGTAGAAGCCCTTCTTTGTGGCAATTGATGTCAAAGGGGAGAGATTGGAAATAGGGGGAGTTGGAGTGTTGGTGTTAGGGGGAGCTCATGGACATGTGCATGAACATTATGTTACTTTTATGCATTTGCTTAAGTTTATGCATTAATGTCATGGACTATGTTGTGACTATTTTTGCTTTATGTTATGATTGTTGGTTTTTAAATAATTTGTGACTATTCATTGCTATCAAATCCTAACATGTTGGTTGATCGAGGGGTTATAACTGTTTATGCCTAATCTTTTGAATCATGCTATATATTGTGCCTCGGTAACCATGTTGTAGGGAACTCTACCAAAAACTCTGATCTTATATGTGTGTGCAAATCAAAATGGATATATCATGTGCACATGTAGGGGAGCTATCCCTACGCCTTGAGTTTTGAAATGGCTTATCTACATCTAATATGGAGCATCAAAGTAAAGATAAATCACTCGAAACTCACTCTCAAATCCTTCTTATACCTAGTGTATGGGGAAGATTTGAAAAACTGAACCGACCACTGAAAGTGTAGTGTTGTCATCAATTACCAAAAAGGGGGAGATTGTGAAGCATCTAGACCCTTAGTACTATTTTGGTAATTAATGATAATTATTTGTGGACTAACAGATTCTTGGAGAAATAAGAATGCAAGTTGGACCACTAGAAGTTGAGCTACATTGAAAGCCTTGGGGACTTTCGTATTGATTATGGAATGGCTTAAGGCAAAGGTAAAGAATAGGGTTTTACTTTTGCCGGTCAAAAGGTGATTAGAGAAGTAAATTGAGCAGGTTAGTAAGCTAGATAGACGTACTACCAAGAGGAGTCAAGGATGTTTGCTTGATAAGAAATTTAGTGCCTCATCGAGCATATAGATGTTGCATCTGCATGAGGACTAATAGTTCTTCTGAATTTGTGAAAGAAAAACTTTTTAAAAGCGTGTTTGAAAAGTGGCGAAGTTGTCTAAAGGGCAAACCATCTGGGTCAGGAGGCCGGATTGTCCGCGTGCCTTTAGACTAGTCCAAAGTTGTGCAGAAGTATGTGTTCTTCGGAGTGGTTCGAAGTGTTTGTACTACAGACTGTCCAGGACAAGGGGTTAGGCCATCCGACAATATTGACTAGGAAGGGTCCCATTTTTGCATAGTCCCTAAGTTGTTGTGCGGACTGTCTGACCAAAGGGCACGAATCGTCTGCAGATGTCCAAAATGCTTTGAGTAGGGACTGCATTGTTTTTGGTAAGTTGGCTTATGGACTGTTGGGACCTAGGTCCCGGATAGTAATAACTCCCAAGTCGCGAATCCCGGCTATGCTCGGCGGACCGTCCGGCCATGCTTGGTGAACTGTCCACACGTATTGAAGTCAGGTGGGCAAAACTCAGGGTGTTCAAGTTCCCAGGTCGCAGATAGTCCAGCCGGGAATGGTGAACCATCCGCACTAGCTTTTCTGACAGCTCTGACACGACTTTCAAACAAAAGTAGTCACTAAAGTGATGGGTGACTACGAAGAAAGGGTGCGGTTTGCCCATAACTGCTAGTTCTGTTTGGGAGGCTATAAATAGAAGTGGTGCTCGTGTGTGGTAGTTCTCTTTGTCATTCTTTGCACACATTGAGCACAGTTGAGTCTTCTAAACGCTCTTACACATTATCTTAGCATGGGATTGCATTCTAGTGAGTGATTGAGTGATTCTAGTGCGTTGCATCATCAAAGTGATCTTGAGGCACTATGTGAATCATCAAGCAAGCGTCATCGACATATTACTCTTGGAGGTTGCCGCCTCCTAGATGGCTTGGTGGTGACTCTGTCGAGCTCTTCAAGAAGTATTATGAAGAAGTCGTGGAGGAGATTGTGAGAGGTGTGTGCTTTCCTCACTGGAGTGGCAAAAGTGATGATAGTGGAATCGAGATTTGAGTGATTCCTTGACCATTTGGCTCAAAGATCAAGCGGGGTTTTGATAGAGGAGCAAGTGAGTGCATTGAACCCACCTCAACGTGGATTATGGATGATCGACAAATCACCGAGACCATGGTAAAAAATCTGGTCTCTCCTTGTTGATTTTATTATTGCAATCTTTATCACTTGTGCTTATTGTGTTCATCATTGTATTGCTAGTCAATTTAATCACTTGTTCACGCTAGCTTGTAAACCAAATTAAGGTCGACATAGGCTAAAGGATTTAATTGTCTTGTTATTCTAATAAAATTGGCTAGTTTTTTATTTTAGTTGAAACCAACTATTCACCCCCTCTAGTCGGTATTCTTGATCTTACACTGTCGGACATCGCTCGCAAGAGGGTCAAGAGCAAAGCATGTCTAGAGTGGAGGACAAGGCCAGCCAGCGCGACCTGTGGGGGAGCAGTGTAAAGCCCAAAAATGTGTATCAGAGGAAAATAATGAGATAAATAAATAAATAAATTTATGTTAGTGTTTTGGGAACTTTTGAAAAACTTTGGAGATTTATTAATTCCCTTCCTTTTCATAATCAATTAATGGAGTCAAATTAGTCAATTAACCCATAAATAAATAAAAAAATGTGCATTTCATGTTGACGATTTTGTTGTGATGCATTTTATTGAAATAAAAGAATCATAACTTAATTTGACCTCAAATTATAAATGAAAAAATAAAACAAAAAATGAGAAAGGAAATTGTAATAAGGTCATTTATTACTTCTAGAATTAAATAATGAGAAGGAGAATAAATAATAATATTGAAAATAGTAGGAATTATATTCACATTAGGATTATATTTGAGATTGGACACCTGAAATTCAAAACCAAAATTTGAATTTGGCTTGAATGTTTGAAATTTGAAATAATAAACAAAAAGAAAAAAGACAAAAACAAGTGTTGGGCCGTTTTCCCACAACCTAGCCCATCTACGCCTTCCCCCGCGGCCCACTCCCTGTCTTCTAGCCTGGGTCCACCCCACACCCGCATGCTGGCCGTGCCACTACGTCGACCTGTGGGCCCGCGTTGTCATTCTCACCCACGCGCCGACACTGACCCTTGGGGCCCACGCTGTCATCCCCTCCGCGACGCTTCGCAACAGACCTCACGCGAAAGACGGACCTCGCGCGGATCTCTAGCGTTCCGGACGGATTCCGCGCAGGCTGGGTAGGGTTGATGGGCGACTATAAAAGTCGAGCACCATGGGACCTTGTCCTCTGTCTTCCTCGCTGAACCCAGGCGATGTCACTGAGAGCAAGGTGGGAGGGAGTGCAAGCCGGCCGCTGCCGCGGATACTCGTTACCAACCCAGTTGAGCTCCCGCGTGGCTGCCCGAGGGTGGCCTGGTCGCATAGAAGCTGAGGGAGGGGTTAATTGAAGGGGAAACCGACTGGTTCATCACGGATTCGTCACCGGAGTGCCTTCACCATCGCGGACCTGCATCTTCGTGTGACCAGCCTCTCCGTGGTGACCACCACTGGTATGATGCCCTCATCATGTTCGCCCTCTTCCCCTCCTTGTGATACAACCGTCGGTAGGTTAGGAGCCGCACTAGGTGGAGTGCGGGCGTTGCTCCAGCGGCACCGCCGCCACGATGAGCTCTGCTCGCCGTGGCAAACGCCTGGGGGAGAAGAACGACCTCGGTCATTGACCTGGAAAGGGATGCCTTAGATTAGCCGTGGCGTGTACCTCTTCAGTGGTTAAATCGGGGCCCTTGATCCTATAGCGTGTGGTTCGGATTAGCTTACGTCGTGGTCATCGATAGGACCACAAATCCAGAATCCAAGGGCCCAAATGGATAACGGTTTGGTTGAAGTGTTTTCTAATCTGGCGCATTGGAGTTTGATCGGAAGACCGAGATCCATCTAAACCCCTTCGGCTGTGCGATTTCACGTAAGAGACCCTGTGAAATTTAAAAATAAACCTACAGTCCATGTGAATGTAAAAGTAATTCAGATTAGGTCCTGTTATTTGTGTACTAGTCCCTGGGGTTTATAATAATTGTGTCTGCAGTCTAAAATCATTAGGAAAATTTAGAATTAAATCAGAAAATTTATTTCTAGTATAAAAATAATTCCAGAAACTTGTTAAATTCATAAGTAATTCATTTTAACTCCTTTTTGATCCATTCCAGTTGCATTAATTTCATATTAATATTTTTTATCATCTAGTAACCTTGTATTACCATGAAACCCATGTCTAAATCTTGTACCTCATTTAGTTTACAGTAAACACTTAAACCTTTGGAAAATCAAAACTCTTTAACTGTAACTCCGAATTTATTGGTTCTCGAACCTAGGATCTAGTTGCGAAACGTAGATCATTATTATGCAGTATGTTCTTATGTTTGGTGTAATGTTAATTTTTGCCTATACTATGTTCGTTTGTATTGCCACGATTAGCAGCGAGGTTACGAGTCACTTGAAGACCAAGTTGGTACCTGAGAATCTCGAGTCTAAGGTAAGTTGTTCCCTTGATCACTTTTCTCTTTACCCAATAATGTTCCTGTTAATCACTATGACATGCTTAGGTTAATTTGATGGGACCTAATAGGCTTCCCTAGCATTGTTTATCCCACACCTTGCAGACAAAAGAACTATTGGGTAGTTTTGCTATTGCTCTACCTGGTTTTGGGAAAGTAATGTTATATTATATTCATGTTCCAATTTTGTTGTTGTTGATTATTGTTCATGATAAGATCATTATTTTAATTATAACATGGAGAACCACCCGAGAAAATAGTTCTACCATAAGGTTGGTATGGGACGCTCTTGGCTGACTAATTAGGAAAGCTAGTGGAGGACTACCTTACCCGAAAGGGGCAAGGGCGGTAGAGGAGATGTGTATGGGGAGGTTCTTGGGTCGATCATGCTGTGATGGCTTTTCGGATGAGGGATTCCTATATTGCCCTTCTCAGAAACTGTAGCAGGTTTTCTGAAGTTAGTGGAACTTTGTAAAGGCCTCGTAGTGGATCCCTAGGCATTCACCTCGGAAGTGTCTAAGGGCCTTGCAAACCTTGGCTAGATGGGATACACGACTTGTAGGTAAAGATGTGCAACCTCTGCAGAGTGTAAAACTGATATATTAGTCATGCTCACAATCATGAGCGGCTTTAACACACACATGATTAATCTATGGAATTAAAATTAATTTGCCATTTGCATTGTATTGTGGGTGTTGTTATTAATTTTGATCTCATACTCATTTGGGTTGGTATCTATTTATATTTAGTAATTGCTAATAAAATTTTGACCAACTCTAAAAGCAATGCTTAGCTTTAACCATCTCCTTTGGTAAGCCTTACACTTCACATGAGCTCCCTCCTTTAGTGAGTTCATGCACATTATTCCCCACAACTTATTGAGCGATGAACGTATGTGAGCTCACCCTTGCTGTACTCACATCCCCCTAGGTCAAGGATAGGTACCATAGGATGAGGAGCATGAAGGATGCTGTGATGAGTTCGTGAGTGGTCTAGGCCGTCGTCTCCTAGTCAACTTTGATTACTGGATCGTTGTCTTCGTATGATGTAATTATTTAACTATTTTGTATAGAACTCCATTATATATTAAATATGTGACATTCGTTTCTGTACCATGAGACATCATATGTGTGAGACTTGATCCTAGCACACACTTGGTGAAGTTCGCCCCGGGTTTGGATCCCTAAAACCTGGGTGTGACAGAAGTGGTATCAGAGCAATATTGATTGTAGGATGAAACCTAGATAGAACTAGACAACCCTTATCTACTTATCTTTGGTACTCTAATTCTTTCTAAACTTACCTTAATCTTTTGTCATCAATTGTTGCTTTACTCTGATTACTTTGACCTTTTTCTTGAAACCAAAAGTGGATTTCACACTTTGAAATCTTGTACCTAAAGTGACCTTTAGGAATAGGAGACCTAATCTTAGGAACAAAAACAAAACTATTTTTAGGTATCTATATGCTTGAATGTTTGATCTTATGATAACCGTTTGATTTGGTTCTTTGATTGAGTGTGATGAGTTGTGGAGTAATATCCACAATTGCATCTGCATATACATATAGGCATAAAAATGTGTTTATAAGATAACTAGCCAACCTAGATTATTCCAAATTAAAATGTAGCTAATATCATATATCTATTAGCAGATTCCATCTTATCCTTGGAGATTTGTCGGGGACCATAATTAGGGGTACCCTCAAGACGCCTAATTCTCAGCTGGTAACCCCCATCAGCATAAAGCTGCAGAGGCCTGATGGGTTTGATTAAGTCAGGGATCAGTCCATACGAGTGACTTGACCACGCCACGCCCGAGCCTAGCCTCGGGCGAGGGCAGCCGACCCTAAGATGACTCCGTCTCGCCTGAGGCCTCCTCTTTCACGGCAGACGCATCTCCGGCTCGCCCTAGGCCCCGCCTTCGATAAGAAGAAACCCTGACTAAATCACCGCGCCAACCGACCGAGTCACCGGGGCGTTTAACGCAAAAGGTAAGACCAACGGGCGACCAGACTTCGCCAGAGGTGCCATAGGAGGCTCCGCCCGACCAAGGGCTCGGACTCGGGCTAAGGCCCCGGAAGACGGCGAACTCCGCTCCGCCCGACCCAGGGCTCGGACTCGGGCTAAGGCCCCGGAAGACGGCGAACTCCGCTCCGCCCGACCCCAGGGCTCGGACTCGGGCTAAGGCCCCGGAAGACGACGAACTCCGCCTCGCCCGACCCAGAGCTCGGACTCCGCCTCGGCCTCTGCCAAACGATCTCCGCCTCGCCCGACCCAGGGCTCGGACTCTGCCTCTGTCTTGCAGGACGGACTCGACCTCGGCTTCGGAGGAGCCTCCACGACGCCCGACCTAGGACACGAGACCGCCACGTCAACAGGAAGCGTCATCATCACCCTGCCCTGAGCCGACTTGGGTCGCAGAGAACAAGACCGGCGTCCCATCTGGCCAGCTACGCCAGATAGGCAATGATGGCGCCCCGCTAGATCATGACGACGGCGACTCTCAGCTCCCTTACGAAAGCAGGAGGACGTCAGCAAGGGCCCAGCCACTCCGACAGCTGTCCCCCCGTCCGGCTCCGTTACTCCTCCAACAGCCACGACGCCACACCAACAGGGTGCCAAGATCTCTCCGGCTGCCACCTTGGCATGTACATAGGGCGCTAGCTCTCCCTCGCTAGACACGTAGCACCTTGCTACACCCCCATTCTGTACACCTGGATCCTCTCCTTACGACTATAAAAGGAAGGACCAGGGCCTTCTTAGAGAAGGTTGGCCTCGCGGGGACGAAGGGCAGGGGCAGGCGCTCTCTCGGGGCCGCTCGCTCCCCTCACCTCGCGCGGACGCTTGTAACCCCCTACTGCAAGCGCACCCGACCTGGGCGCGGGACGAACACGAAGGCCGCGGGAATTCTCCGACTCCCTCACGACCCGGCTCCGGCCACCGACCTCTCTCTCTGTTCCCCCCTTCGCGCTCGCCCACGCGCTCGACCCATCTGGGCTGGGGCACGCGGCACTCTCACTCGTCGGCTCGGGGACCCCCCGGTCTCGGAACGCCGACAGTTGGCGCGCCAGGTAGGGGCCTGCTGCGTGTTGACGTTCGATTTCCCGTCAACCTCCAGATGGGCAGTCTCCAACAACCTCTTCAACCCGGGACGGTGCTCCGTTTCGGGAACCTCGAGTTCATGTCTCTCGACGGCAACTACGACATGATACTCCTTCCTCCGCCGCGCGACAGCGACATTGGTGGCGGACAGCCCGCCCGCCGGCGGCGGAATCGACGACGTCTTTCCCGCGTGGGGGAAGGACAACTTTCGAGCTCGCCCCATCCTCTCCCTCGCCATCGGAGGAGGAGGAGGCGGGGCAACCAGGGCCGAGCGGGAGGCCGCGCTCCGACGACTGTCGAGCAAATCGACATCCCCGGCGCCCCAACGGAGGACACGCCAAGCGTCGCCCTCGCGTTCGAGGCAAACGCGAGCGCCATCCCCCCGCAACACGTCGACCCCGAGCAAGTGGACGACGCCAGCACGCTCACGGAGGGCCTGCAGGACGTCGCCCTCGTACCCGAGACGACGACGCGATCCGCCCCCGACGTGACTTCATCGCTCCTCGTCGACAAAAAGGTACCGACTGCTACCCATCTTTCGTCATTTCGACTCGGCCTCAGCCCGCCTGGCGACCTCGCTTTGGCGGGCGCTCACATTGAGGCGAGTGCAACCTCTCTGGGGTTTCGTGTGCGGTCGCCTTGGGACCGATTGACGGGTGTCTCGACCTACGGACCCTCTGGGTCCGAGGAAGATGACGACCCCAGCATCTGCTGGGATTTCTCCGGATCTAGCAACCCTAGTGCCATGCGGGACTTCATGACCGCATGTGACTACTGCCTCTCCGACTGTTCCGACGGCAGCCGCAGCCTTGGCGACAAGGACTGCGGCCCGAGTCGCGAATGTTTCCACATCGAGCTAGGGGATCCCTCCGGAGGCGGCTGTCTCGGCATGCCGGAGGATGGTGATCCCCCTAGGCCAGCGCCTCGCGCCGACATCCCGCGGGAGCTAGCTGTGGTCCCCGTTCCGGCGGGGGGTCACGACCCACAGCTCGAGCAAGTCCGCGGGGCGCAGGCCGGGCTCGATGAGGGAGCAGGAGCGCTCGAGGCAATCCGCCAGAACATCGGGCAGGTATGGGCGAGCCAACCCCCGGCCGGAGGAATACGTCACCTGCCCCAAGGTCTCCAGCACCGCATCGCCAACGATGCCAGGGACAGACCGCCACCCGCATCCGGCGGAACCGGTCAGGACCTGGCCGCCGCAGCGATGCTCCTCCGCGCGATGCCGGAGTCATCAACCACCGAGGGTCGGTGAATCCAGGGAGAACTCAAGCATCTCCTGGAAGGCGCTGCGGCCCGGCGGGCCGAGAGCTCTGCCTCCCGAAGGCAGGGGTACCCCTCGGAACCTCGTGCCGCGACTTCCCGACTCACGCGGGAAGCCTCGGTCTTCACCGGGCGCACGCGCAACACCGCGCCTGCGGCCCCGGGCCACCTCGGCGACGAGCACCCTCATCGTGACCGTCGGGCACGCCTCGACGAAAGGGTGCGCCGAGGCTACCACCCCAGGCGTGGGGGACGTTACGACAGCGGGGAGGATCGGAGTCCCTCGCCCGAACCACCCGGTCCGCAGGTCTTTAGCCGAGCCATTCGGCGGGCGCCGTTTCCGCCCCGATTCCGACCCCCGACTACTATCGCAAAGTACTCGGGGGAGACGAGACCGGAATTGTGGCTTGCGGACTACCGCCTGGCCTGTCAACTGGGTGGGACGGACGATGACAACCTCATCATCCGAAACCTCCCCCTGTTTCTCTCCGACACCGCTCGTGCCTGGTTGGAGCACCTGCCCCCGGGGCAGATTTCCAACTGGGAAGATCTGGTCCAGGCCTTCGCCGGCAACTTCCAGGGCACGTACGTGCGCCCCGGGAATTCCTGGGACCTCCGAAGCTGTCGGCAACTGCCGGGAGAGTCTCTTCGGGACTACATCCGGCGGTTCTCGAAGCAGCGCACCGAGCTGCCCAACATCACCGACTCCGATGTCATCGGCGCGTTCCTCGCCGGCACCACCTGCCGTGACCTGGTGAGCAAGTTGGGTCGCAAGACCCCCACCAGGGCGAGCGAGCTGATGGACATCGCCACCAAGTTCGCCTCCGGCCAGGAGGCGGTAGAGGCCATCTTCCGAAAGGACAAGCAGCCCTAGGGCCGCCCGTCGGAAGATGCTCCCGAGGCGTCTACTCCGCACGGCGCCAAGAAGAAAGGCAGGAGGAAGTCGCAAGCGAAACGCGACGTTCCCGATGCAGACCTTGTCGCCGCCGCCGAGCACAAGAACCCTCGGAAGCCCCCCGGAGGTGCTAACCTCTTCGACAAGGCACTCAAGGAGACGTGCCCCTACCATCAGGGGCCCATCAAGCATACCCTCAAAGAGTGCGTCATGCTTCGGCGCCACTTCCACAGGGCCGGGCCACCCACAGAGGGTGGCAGGGCTCACGACGACGACAAAAGGGAGGATCGCCAAGCAGGAGAGTTCCCAGAGGTCCGCGATTGCTTCATGATCTACGGAGGGCATGCGGCAAACGCCTCGGCTCGGCATCGTAAGCAAGAGCGTCGGGAGGTCTGCTCGGTGAAGGTGGCGGCGCCAGTCTACCTAGACTGGTCCGACAAGCCCATCACCTTCGACCGGGACGACCACCCCGACCACGTGCCGAGCCCGGGGAAGTACCCGCTCGTCGTCGACCCCGTCATCGGCGACGTTAGGCTCACCAAGGTCCTGATGGATGGAGGCAGCTGCCTCAACATCATCTACGCCGAGACCCTCAGGCTCCTGCGGGTCGACCTGTCATCCGTCCGAGCAGGCGCTGCGCCCTTCCACGGGATCATTCCCGGGAAGCGCGTCCAGCCCCTCGGACAGCTCGACCTCCCTGTCTGCTTCGGAACACCCTCCAACTTCCGAAGGGAGACTTTGACGTTCGAGGTGGTCGGGTTCCGAGGAACCTACCACGCAGTGTTGGGAAGGCCATGCTACGCGAAGTTCATGGCCATCCCCAACTACACTTACCTGAAGCTCAAGATGCCAGGCCCCAACGGGGTCATCACCGTCGGCCCCACGTATAAACACGCATTCGAATGCGATGTGGAGTGCGTGGAGTACGCCGAGGCCCTCGCCGAGTCCGAGGCCCTCATTGCCGACCTGGAAAGCCTCTCCCGAGAGGTGCCGGACGTGAAGCGGCATGCTGGCAACTTCGAGCCAGCGGAGACGGTTAAGGCCGTCCCTCTCGACCCCAGTGGCGACACCTCCAAGCAGATCCGGATCGGTTCCGGGCTCGACCCCAAATAGGAAGCAGTGCTCGTCGACTTTCTCCGCGCAAACGCCGACGTTTTTGCGTGGAGTCCCTTGGACATGCCCGGCATACCGAGGGATGTCGCCGAGCACTCGCTGGATATTCGGGCCGGAGCCCGGCCGGTCAGACAGCCTCTGCGCCGATTCGACGAGGAAAGGCGCAGGGTGATAGGCGAGGAGGTCCACAAGCTGATGGCAGCAGGGTTCATTAAAGAGGTATTCCATCCCGAATGGCTTGCCAACCCTGTACTTGTGAGGAAAAAAGGGGGGAAGTGGCGGATGTGTGTAGACTACACTGGTCTCAACAAAGCATGTCCGAAGGTCCCCTACCCTCTACCTCGCATCGACCAAATTGTGGACTCCACTGCAGGGTGTGAAACCCTGTCTTTCCTCGATGCCTACTCAGGGTATCATCAAATCAAGATGAAAGAGTCCGACCAGCTCGCGACTTCTTTCATCACGCCCTTCGGCATGTACTGTTATGTCACAATGCCGTTCGGTTTGAGGAACGCGGGTGCAACGTACCAGCGGTGCATGAACCATGTGTTCGGCGAACACATTGGTCGCACGGTCGAGGCCTACGTCGATGACATTGTAGTCAAGACGAGGAAAGCCTCCGACCTTCTCTCCGACCTCGAACTGACATTCCGGTGTCTCAAGGCGAAGGGCGTCAAGCTCAATCCCGAGAAGTGCGTCTTCGGGGTGCCCCGAGGCATGCTCTTGGGATTCATCGTCTCCGAGCGGGGCATCGAAGCCAACCCGGAGAAGATCGCAGCGATCACAAACATGGGGCCCATCAAGGACTTAAAAGGCGTACAGAGGGTCATGGGATGCCTCGCGGCCTTGAGCCGTTTCATCTCGCGCCTCGGCGAAAGAGGCCTGCCCCTGTACCGCCTCTTAAGGAAGGCCGAGTGCTTCACTTGGACTCCCGAGGCCGAGGAAGCCCTCGGGAACCTGAAGGCGCTCCTCACCCAGGCGCCCATCTTGGTACCCCCAGCTGATGGAGAAACCCTCCTGGTCTACGTCGCCGCAACCACTCAGGTGGTCAGCGCCGCGATCGTAGTCGAAAGGCAGGAAGAGGGGCATGCCTTGCCCATTCAGAGGCCAGTTTACTTCGTCAGCGAAGTGCTGTCCGAGACCAAGGTCCGCTACCCACAAGTCCAGAAGCTGCTATATGCAGTGATCCTGACGAGGCGAAAGCTGCGACATTACTTCGAGTCCCATCCGGTGACTGTGGTGTCGTCCTTCCCCCTGGGGGAGATCATCCAGTGCCGAGAAGCCTCGGGGCGGATCGCGAAGTGGGCGGTGGAAATCATGGGCGAGGCAATCTCGTTCGCCCCTCGGAAGGCCATCAAGTCCCAGGTACTGGCGGATTTCGTAGCCGAATGGGTCGATACCCAGTTGCCAACGGCTCCGATCCAACCAGAGCTCTGGACCATGTTTTTCGACGGGTCGCTGATGAAGACGGGAGCTGGCGTGGGCCTGCTTTTCGTCTCGCCCCTCGGAAAACACCTGCGCTACGTGCTCCGCCTCCATTTCCCGGCGTCCAACAATGTGGCTGAGTACGAGGCCCTGATCAACGGATTGCGAATCGCCATCGAGCTAGGGGTCCGACGCCTCGATGCGCGTGGCGACTCGCAGCTCGTCATCGACCAAGTCATGAAGAACTCCCTCTGCCGCGACCCGAAGATGGAGGCCTACTGTGAGGAGGTTCGACGCCTGGAAGACAAGTTCTACGGGCTCGAGCTTAACCACATCGCCCGGCGCTACAACGAGACTGCGGACGAGCTGGCGAAGATAGCCTCGGGGCGAACGACGGTTCCCCCGGACGTCTTTCTCCCGGGATCTGCACCAACCCTCCATCAACATAGGCGACGCGCCCGAGCCCGAAGCACCCTCGGCCTCGTCCGAGGTGACCTCGGCCCAGCCCGAGCCATCCTCGGCTCACCCCGAGGAACCCTCGGAGCCCGAGGGCGAAGCGCTGCGCATCGAGGAGGAGCAGAACGGGGTCGTGCCAGATCAAGATTGGCAAACCCCGTACCTGCAATATCTCCGCCAAGGAGAACTGCCCCTCGACCGAGCCGAGGCTCGGCGGGTAGCGCGACGCGCCAAATCGTTCGTCTTGCTGGGCGATGAGAAGGAGCTCTACCACCGAAGCCCCTCGGGCATCCTCCAGCGATGCATCTCCATCGCCGAAGGTCAGGAACTCCTGCGGGAAATACACTCGGGGGCTTGCGGTCATCATGCAGCACCTCGAACCCTCGTCGGGAACGCTTTCCGCCAAGGCTTCTACTGGCCAACGGCGGTGGCTGATGCCACTAGAATTGTCCGCGCCTGCGAAGGGTGCCAATTCTATGCGAAGCAGACCCACCTGCCCGCTCAGGCTCTGCAGACGATACCCATCACCTGGCCCTTCGCTGTGTGGGGTCTGGACCTCGTCGGCCCCCTGCAGAAGGCGCTCGAGGGCTACACGCACCTGCTGGTCGCCGTCGACAAATTCTCCAAGTGGATCGAGGTCCGACCCCTGAACAGCATCAGGTCCGAGCAGGCGGTGGCGTTCTTCACCAACATCATCCATCGCTTCGGGGTCCCGAACTCCATCATCACCGACAATGGCACCCAGTTCACCGGCAAAAAATTCTTGGATTTTTGCGATGATCACAACATCCGGGTAGACTGGGCCGCCGTAGCTCACCCCATGTCGAATGGGCAGGTAGAACGTGCCAATGGCATGATTCTACAGGGGCTCAAGCCTCGAATTTACAATGATCTCAACAAGTTCGGCAAGCGATGGATGAAGGAACTCCCCTCGGTGGTCTGGAGCCTGAGGACGACGCCAAGCCGGGCCACGGGTTTCACGCCGTTCTTCCTGGTCTACGGGGCCGAGGCCATCCTGCCCACGGACCTGGAATACGGCTCCCCGAGGACGAGGGCCTACAACGAAGAAAGCAACCAAGCTAGCCGAGAAGACTCGCTGGACCAGCTGGACGAGGCTCGGGACAGGGCCTTACTACACTCGGCGCGGTATCAGCAGTCCCTGCGACGCTACCACGCCCGAGGGGTCCGACCCCGAGATCTCCAGGTGGGCGATCTGGTGCTTCGGCTGCGGCAAGACGCCCGAGGGAGGCACAAGCTCACGCCCCCCTGGGAGGGGCCGTTCATCATCGCCAAAGTTCTGAAGCCCGGAACGTACAAGCTGGCCAACAGTCAAGGCGAGGTCTACGGCAACGCTTGGAACATCCAACAGCTACGTCGCTTCTACCCTTAAGATGTTTCCAAGTTGTTTATATACCTCGCACCCACGCGAAGTTTAGTCAACAAGGAAGGGTCAGCCTCGCCTCGGCAGAGCCCGACCCTCCCTCGGGGGCTAAAAGGGGGGAAACCCCCTCTGCGTCAAAATTTTCCTCGAACAAAAAATCTCTTTTACCAGAATATCTTTCGTGCCTTTTGACTACTTCGAAAAGCGGGTCCTGGAAACGACAGGGTACACGTAAGCAGCCAAGGCTGACCGAGCCGAGGGACTCCTACGCCTCCGGGATACGGATACCTCACTCATCACCTTCTGCGATAAGTAACTCGCGCTCGGATAAAGTGACTCCGCGGATCGAACGAGTCTTTACGTACGGAAGCTCTTCTGTTGAAGCGATTCTTCGAGCCTTCTCGACTGAGTCGGTGACAGGGCCTCATGGACGGGTAAAAGTACGCGTAAGCGGCGAGGCCGACCGAGCCGAGGGATTCCCACGCCTCCGGGATACGGATACCTCACTCATCACCTTCCGCGAGAAGCAACTCTTGCTCGCACTAACATCCCTGCTACCGACAAAAAGTCCAGATACTCGAAACGAGAGGAAAAGAGACGCAGCTTTATAACGCAACAAGGGTATGTGTTCTGGCCTCAACGGCCGCGCAAGGCCCACGCTACAAGACGATTTGACCCTGCAGGCTCGGATCTTGACGCTGGGAGAGGGCGATGACACCCTCGGCATCAACAGCACCTTCGGCAAGGCCCGACCTAGCCTCGGACGGCGACGCGGTCCGAGGGCCTCTGCTCCGAAGGACGACGTCATCACCACGTTCGAGCGATCTCTGCCAGGGACTTCTCCGAGAACCCGGCCCGAGCGGACGGCTCGGCTGGCCACCTCCGGGGCCTCGGCCGACCGCCTTCCGAGGGCGCCAGCTCGGTCCGAAGCCCCGGCTAATCAACTCCGACGTCGATCCTGCCGACGGACAACCCGGCTAGGCTCCGGCCGACCAGGTTTCATTTCCGAGCCAACTCCGCCTCCGCTCGTGCTGATATCGCTACCCCTGGCCTCGGCTCGTCGAAGAGCGGCCGAGGGGTCTCTTTAACTAAGCTAGAGGAGCCTCGGACAACAGGTCTGACCGAGCCGAGGGATTCCTACGCCTCCGGGATACGGATACCTCACTCGTCACCTTGACACGGGGCAACTCACGTTTGGTGAAGCGGTTCAGATAATCAGCAGGCGAGTCTTAGTGCTCGAAAATGAGGAAAAAACACGGCTCTGTGCCGAAGTTACATACATGTTCAGGCCCCGAAAGCCGAAATGAACAAAAAAACCCGGCACTCAAAGTGCCATTACAAACGGAACTCCGGTTCCATCCCCGCGGGTACGGACAACCTCCCCGCCATGGAAGCCCGTGGAGCAACAAGCTCTGGGCGAATCACCAGCAAACGCGGGACGCCCCTAAGCACCCCGGCAGATCCTCGCAGCCGTCCTCGCCACGAATGCGAGGAGGAAGACGGAATGTTGCATCCTAGCTGGGCAGCAACAGTTCTCCTTCCCCGGCATGACTGGAGGATGTCTCCGCCGTGGGGCTAAAAGGCGATTGCCACCACCAGAAGCTGGAAAATGAGGTGGCCCGCCGACCCGCGTAGAAGGTGCAGCCCCGGCTCGCCTCGCTCCCCGCCCCGGCGAGGATGACGAACACCCTCAACACTGAGGGCGGGGCCGGGACCGCAGCCCGGTTTGCCCCTCCCCATTCGGGAGCTGGAGGCCACCATCTTGGGTGACCCCCAGCCGAGGGGGGCAACCGGGCTGCCTGATGAAAATCCTTGAAGCCGAACGATGGCTGAAAGGTACCAACTCCCACGGAGTTGCGTTCCTCCAGCGATGGAGCGAAAAGACGGTGGTTCCCCCCATCCGGGGGCTCGGAAGATGGAGAGACACAATGCATAGGGGAGGAAGGAGACATGGTTACCTTACGAAGGGGGTCGCCCTCCTTTTAAAGGCAACTCCCCCTGCTTGCGCCCTCAACCGTCATGGGCTGAGTCTTCTCCAACACGCCTCCAAAGTCCTCCCCTGCGGCGCGGGGGCTGGGGCCCGCCTGTCATGCAGACCGGCTCTAAGCAGAAGAAGCCGAACCGCCGCGCACGCGCAACGGCAACCTCGCCAACTACTCACCCCGGCGCATTAACTCCGCGGCTCGACGGACATCGCTACGGGCGGGAGCGGCTGGCGACGTTTCGCCTTCGCCAAAACGACCACGCCGAAAAAGGTACGCCACGACGTTCAATTTCGAATCCTTTTTCCCTTTTCCTTCTTTCTCTATCTCTTGCAACAGGGACCGAGAAGGGGGATAACCCCAAAGGGATCCTTCCCCATGAAGGAACTAGGCTCCGAGCCTCCCTACTGATCAGGGGTTCGAAGGCTGGCCCCCCGAAGGGTTCAACAGCCGCCTCAGATCACGTGGGCCCGACACCCACTACTGGTCAGGGGTTCGAAGGTCGGCCCCCGAAAGGTCCCACGACCGCCTCAGGCTACTCGGGCTCCGTGCCCCCTACTGATCAGGGGTTCGAAGGCTGGCCTGTCGAAGGGTTCACAGTCGCCTCAGACGCCGAGCGAGGGATGACCAGGGGTACGTTCGATACATAACCAAGGCTCGGGCTGCGCTCCCGAGGTACCCTAGGACATTTCCGAGACCAGCGGGAACGACTCTGTAACGGAATCCCATCGGAGGGAGGCAACGAGCCCTCGGACCCCGTCGCTAGGGGACCGGGTCCGGCAGATCACCCGCAGGTACTTTTGGGCGTGCCTCCGGGCCCCTAGCCGACCCCCAACGAACGGGGCACGGACGTCCACTCGGATTACCCGATTGCAGCTCACCGGAGACACCATGTTCGGTGCCCATCGAGGGTAACATGGCGCACTCCCCCCCTCCTCCTTGCGGAAAGGCGACGTAGGGGCGTATATAAAAAGTCGAGTCTGTCCCTGATCGTCCTCTCGCTCCGTGCGAAGGCTCGGGGGCTGCTCTCGCAAACCCGGCTCCGGCCGAACCGTTGACAGCGTCAACATACCAGCCCGAGAACTTGGGCCCCGACAGTGCACCTGGGTTACGCCCTGCTCGCATGAGGGAACCGCCAGACCAGCCGAGGCATTACGCAAGGCATTAAGACCTCGAAGGAGTGAAACCACTCCTCCGAGGCCTCGGGGGCTACACCCGGCGGGTGCGCTCGCGCGCACCCACCGGAACAAAGTGCCACCGAGAAAGGCTGGTCCCCTTGCAAAAAAGTGCGACGCAAGCCTCCAAGCAAGTGTTAACACTCTCTTCGAGGCTCGGGGGCTACTGTCGGGGACCATAATTAGGGGTACCCTCAAGACGCCTAATTCTCAGCTGGTAACCCCCATCAGCATAAAGCTGCAGAGGCCTGATGGGTTTGATTAAGTCAGGGATCAGTCCATACGAGTGACTTGACCACGCCACGCCCGAGCCTAGCCTTGGGCGAGGGCAGCCGACCCTAAGATGACTCCGTCTCGCCTGAGGCCTCCTCTTTCACGGCAGACGCATCTCCAGCTCGCCCTAGGCCCCGCCTTCGATAAGAAGAAACCCTGACTAAATCACCGCGCCAACCGACCGAGTCACCGGGGCGTTTAACGCAAAAGGTAAGACCAACGGGCGACCAGACTTCGCCAGAGGTGCCATAGGAGGCTCCGCCCGACCAAGGGCTCGGACTCGGGCTAAGGCCCCGGAAGACGGCGAACTCCGCTCCGCCCGACCCAGGGCTCGGACTCGGGCTAAGGCCCCGGAAGACGGCGAACTCCGCTCCGCCCGACCCCAGGGCTCGGACTCGGGCTAAGGCCCCGGAAGACGACGAACTCCGCCTCGCCCGACCCAGAGCTCGGACTCCGCCTCGGCCTCTGCCAAACGATCTCCGCCTCGCCCGACCCAGGGCTCGGACTCTGCCTCTGTCTTGCAGGACGGACTCGACCTCGGCTTCGGAGGAGCCTCCACGACGCCCGACCTAGGACACGAGACCGCCACGTCAACAGGAAGCGTCATCATCACCCTGCCCTGAGCCGACTTGGGTCGCAGAGAACAAGACCGGCGTCCCATCTGGCCAGCTACGCCAGATAGGCAATGATGGCGCCCCGCTAGATCATGACGACGGCGACTCTCAGCTCCCTTACGAAAGCAGGAGGACGTCAGCAAGGGCCCAGCCATTCCGACAGCTGTCCCCCCGTCCGGCTCCGTTACTCCTCCAACAGCCACGACGCCACACCAACAGGGTGCCAAGATCTCTCCGGCTGCCACCTTGGCATGTACATAGGGCGCTAGCTCTCCCTCGCTAGACACGTAGCACCTTGCTACACCCCCATTCTGTACACCTGGATCCTCTCCTTACGACTATAAAAGGAAGGACCAGGGCCTTCTTAGAGAAGGTTGGCCTCGCGGGGACGAAGGGCAGGGGCAGGCGCTCTCTCGGGGCCGCTCGCTCCCCTCACCTCGCGCGGACGCTTGTAACCCCCTACTGCAAGTGCACCCGACCTGGGCGCGGGACGAACACGAAGGCCGCGGGAATTCTCCGACTCCCTCACGACCCGGCTCCGGCCACCGACCTCTCTCTCTGTTCCCCCCTTCGCGCTCGCCCACGCGCTCGACCCATCTGGGCTGGGGCACGCGGCACTCTCACTCGTCGGCTCGGGGACCCCCCGGTCTCGGAACGCCGACAAGATTCATCTTATAAGCCTAGTTATCCCGACATAGACACAAAACAACAGATCAAAGCTCTGCCTAAGATCCTTCAGTTTATGGCCAGCTACTAGGCTATCTGTTCTGCCTATTAAATTATCCCACTTGAAAAACTATCTTACCATATGTCTCTAACCCAGATGGTTAATACCAGGAGGGGAGGAGGTGTTGATCTACCCGCACGAATTCAACGAAGAAGGGTTGTAGCTAATCTAGAACTAGAAATGAATCCTTCTCCGAATCCCCCACCTGCTGATGGCATGACTGCTGCTCAAATGCGACTATTATAACAAATGGCCAACACAATGACAAAAATGCAAGCACAGATCCATCAAGAACGACAGGAAATGTGGCAAGAACGTCAAGAACGGCAGGAACGACAACAACCACCACCACCAGCTCCGCCCATGGATAAGCACCGGGAGTTTATGAGTCACAAGCCACCTACATTCTCTAACTGTCGGGTACCATAATTAGGGGTATCCCCAACACTCCTAATCACGGCTGGTAAACACCCTCAGACCAACTGACGGGCGCGGTTCAAGTCAAGGCTTCGTCTACCCAAGGGACGCGACCTCACCCGAGCCCAGTCTCGGGCTGGAGCAGTAGTCCCAGACGAGTTCACGCCTCGCCCGAGGGCCATCTCAGGCAGCGGGCACCCCCTCGGCTCTCCCGAAGCCCGGCTCGGGCAGGCTTCATTGTGAAGCAACCTTGGCCAGACCGCCTCACCAACCGACCGCTTCGCAGGCGCATTCAATGTAGGGGACGCCTGACGCCGTATCCTGACACACGCGCCTCAGTCGGCCAGGCCGAAGTGACCGCAGTCACTTCTCCCCTCTCCTTTACTGTCCGATATGACGGAAAATAGCGTTGCCCGCCCAGCTCCGACTGCTGTGCCAACCACCCAGGCGAAGCTGACAACAAGTCACAATCAACCACCGAGTTCGGTCTCGGGCACAACAGGAAGCTCCGCCTCGCCTGACCTCAAGCTCCGGCCTCGTGAGGAGGTCTCCGCCTCGCCCGACCCCCGGACTCGGCCTCGACCTTGGTCTCGGGAGGAATCGCGTCCTCACCCGACCCCGGCCTTGGCCTCAATAGAAGTCTCCGCCTCGCCCGACCTTGGGCTCGGACCGACCGCGCCAAC
Organism: Zea luxurians; assembly: GCA_029449295.1. NCBI lineage: Eukaryota > Viridiplantae > Streptophyta > Magnoliopsida > Poales > Poaceae > Zea > Zea luxurians. The sequence continues at coordinate 11,619,387 of JAOPSE010000012.1, forward strand.
AGGGGATACATCATTACCCAATCCCTAGCCAGCTCAGGCTACAAGGAACAAGACGGCGTCCCATCTGGCTTACCCCGGCGACGGGTAATGATGGTGCCCCACGTGCAACCATGACGCCGGTGGCTCTCAGCCCCTTACGGCAGCAAGGAGACGTCAGCAGGATCCTTGCCGCACTGCCAGCTGTGCTTCTATAGGGCTCAGGCGCTTCTCCAACGGCCACGCTATCACGTGTTTAGGGCTCAAACTCTCCCCCGACAGCCACGTTGGCATGTACACAAGGCTTAGGCATTTCTTTGCCGGACACATTAGCGCATAGCTACACCCCTATTGTATGTCTGGATCCTCTCCTTGCGTCTATAAAAGGGAGGTCTAGGGCCATCCTGGAGGGGGGTTCGCGCGGGGGAAGGAGCGAATGAATAGGCTCCCTCTCACTCTCTCTCTCACTCTCGCGACGTGCTTGTAACCCCTACTACGAGCGGCACCCCTAGTGCAGGATAATACAAGGCTTGTCCCACCTCTTGTGTTCCATCCCGCGCCAACCCATCTGGGCAGGGGCACGCAGCGACAATCTCACTCGTCGGTCCAGGGACCCCCCCAGGTCCGAAACACCGACACTAACTCCTTAGACCCACTACAGGCTGACGACTGGTTAAAGTCCATAGAAAAGATGCTCAATATAGCTTAGTGCACCGACAGGGAGAAAGTGATGTATGCATCGAGTCGCCTTACTAGCCTCGCTACGGATTGGTGGGATGTATACTGCGCTGCTCACGCTGCTACTAACACCATCTCATGGGCAGAATTCTCCACTCACTTCTAGAATTACCATATTCATGTTGGCCTTATGAAGATTAAAAAGAAGGACTTCCTATCCCTCAAATAGGGAGGCATGTCAGTAATCGAATACAGAGACAAATTCATCCAGCTATCCATATATGCTCCTGGGGAGGTTGATGATGATGAGAAACAGCAGGAGCTATTTCTGGAGGGTTTGATCGGGCCACTACAATACCAACTGATGTCGCACATATTTCTGTCCTTCTAGAGACTACTAGACAAGGCAATCGCTCTGGAAAACAAGAGAGTTGAGCTAGGAGAGAAGAGGAAGGCTACTAACCAGGGACAAGCTGGAGGTAGTTCTCGTCCCCATTGTGCTGCACCTCAAGGCACACTAGCTCGTGGCAGTTCTGGGTAATACACTCAACAGACCCAATCAGCTCCTCCTCAAGCAAGCACTCCAGCTGGACCTATTGCTCCTAATACATCCATAAACAGGCCATGCTTCAAATGTGGACAGGCTAGACATTATGCCAACTACTGTCCCAATAGGGCCGCTTATACAACTCTAGCTTCGATGAAGCAAGGTCAGGCCTCAGGAGGCAAGAGTTAGGCCTTATCTGTCAATCGGGGTCAGGTCAACCATGTGGAAGCAGAAGCTGAACCTGGTGAACTCGAAAACCCGAAAGAGGTGCCGGTTGAAGGTGAAGAAGCCGGTGAAGAAGGCAACGAGCAACAAGATTATAGTATATATATATACATTTATAAAGTAGTATTTGTAAGACCTAAATAATATCTTAGGTAGTAGCTAGTATTTACTATTTTAGGAATAATAATAAGGTCTATTTGAACATATGTTTTAAATAACAAATTATGCATCATATCGAAATGCTTGCTTGTGCATATGTTTTGATACAAGACTCGAATACATCCCCTTTCTTACAAATCTCGAGGATTATTTTTAAAGGGGGTAGGATTTGCAAAGCCCAAAAATGTGTATCAGGGGAAAATAATTAGATAAATAAATAAATTTATGTTAGTGTTTTGGGAATTTTTGAAAACTTTGAAGATTTATTAATTCCCTTCCTTTTCATAATCAATTAATGGAGTCAAATTAGTCAATTAACCCATAAATAAATAAATAAATGTGCATCTCATGCTGATGATTTTGTTGTGATGCATTTTATTGAAGTAAAAGAATCATAACTTAATTTGACCTCAAATTATAAATGAAAAAAATAAAATAGAAAATGAGAAATGAAATTGTAACAAAGTCATTTATTACTTCTAGAATTAAATAATGGGAAGGAGAATAAATAATAATATTGAAAATAGTAGGAATTATATTCACATTAGGATTATATTTGAGATTGGACACTTGAAATTCAAAACAGAAATTTGAATTTGGCTTGAATGTTTGAAATTTGAAATAGAAAAGAAAAAGAAAAAAAAGACAAAAGCAACTGTTGGGCCATTTTCCCACGATCTAGCCCATCTGCGCCTTCCCCCGCGGCCCACTCCCCATCTGTCAGCCCGGGTCCACCCAACAGCCGCATGCGGGTCGCGCCACTGCGCCGACCTGTGGGCCAGCGCTGTCATTCTCACCCACGCGCCCACACTGACCCTTAGGGCCCGCGCTGTCATCCCCTCCGCGATGCTTCGCAACAGACCGCGCGTGATCGACGGACTTCACGCGGATCTCGAGCGTTCCAGACGGATTCCGCGACGGCTGGGGTAGGGTTGGTGGGTGGCTATAAAAGTCGAGCACCATGGGACCTTGTCCTCTGTCTTCTTGCTGAACCCAGGCGATGTCACCGAGAGCAAGGAGGGAGGGAGTGCAAGCTGGCCACCGCCATGGATACTCGTTACCAACCCGGCTCGAGCTCCCACGTGGCTACCGGAGGGTGGCCTTGCCGTTTAGAAGCTGTGGGAGGGGTCAATCGAAGGGGAAACCGGCTGGTGCATCACAGATTCATCGCCCGAGTGCCATCACCGCCGCGGACCCGCATCTTCGTGTGACCACCACTGGTGTGATGCCCTCTTCATGTTCTCCCTCTTCCCCCCCCCCTCCCTTGCGATATAACCATCGATAGGTTAGGGCCGTATTGGGTGGAGTGCGTGTGTTGCTCCGGCGGCACCGCCGCCACGCGTTGAGCTCTGCTTGCCGTGGCAAAAGCCTGGGGGAGAAGAATGACCTTGGTCGTTGATCTGGAAAGGGACACCTCAGATTAGCCATGGCGCGTACCTCTTCAGTGGTTAAATCGGGGCCCTTGATCCTATGGCGTGTGGTTCGGATTAGCTTACAGCGTGGTCACCGATCGGACCGCAGATCCAGAATCCAAGGGCCCAAAATGGATAACGATTCGGTTGAAGTGTGTTCTAATATGGCGTGTAGGAGTTTAATCGGACGGCCGAGATCCATCCAAACCCCTTCGGCTGTGCGATTTCACGTAAGAGACCCTGTGAAATTTCAAAATAAACCCGCAGACCATGTGAATGTAAAAGTAATTCAGATTAGGTCCTGTTATTTGCATATTAGACCCTAGGATTTATAATAATTGTGTCCGCAGTCCAGAATCGTTAGGAAAATTCAGAATTAAATCAGAAAAATGATTTCTAGTATAAAAATAATTCCAGAAACTTGTTAAATTTATAAGTAATTCATTTTAACTCCTTTTTTATCCATTCCAGTTGCATTAATCTCATATTAATATTGTTTATCATCTAGTAACCTTGTATTACCATGAAACCCATGTTTAAATCTTGTACCTCATTTATTTTATAGTAAACACTTAAACCTTCAAAAAATCATAACTCTTTGACCGTAACTCTGAATTTAGTGGTGCTCAAACCTAGGATCTAGTTGCGAAGCGTAGATCATTATTATGCAGTATGTTCTTATGTTTGGTGTAATGTTAATTTTTGCCTATACTATGTTTGTTTGTATTGCTATGATTAGCAGCGAGGTTACGAGTCACTTGAAGACCAAGTTGGTACCTGGGAATCTCAAGTCTAAGGCAAGTTGTGCCCTTGATCACTTTTATCTTTATCCAATAATGTTCTTGTTAATCACTGTGACATGCTTAGGTTAATTTGATGGGACCTAATAGGCTTCCCTAGCATTGTTTATCCCACACCTTGCAGACAAAAGAACTATTGGGTAATTTTGCTATTGCTCTACCTGGTTTTGGGAAAGTAATGTTATATTATATTCATGTTCCAATTTTGTTGTTATTGATTATTGTTCATGATAAGATCATTATGTTAATTGGAACATGGAGAACCACTTGGGAAAACAGGCTACCACAAGGGTCGTATGGGACGCCGGACGCCCTTGGCTGACTAATTAGGAAAACTAGTGGAGGACTACCTTACTCGAAAGGGGCAAGGGCGGTAGAGGAGCTACGTATAGGGAGGTTCTCGAGTCGATCATGCTGCGATGGATTTTCAGATGAGGGATTCCTATATTGCCCTTCTCAGAAACCGTAGCAGGTTTTCTGAAGCTAGTGGAACTTTGTAAAGGCATCGTAGTGGATCCTTAGCCATTCACCTCGGAAGTGTCTAAGGGCCGGAAACCCTAGCTAGATGGGATACACGACTTGTGGGTAAAGATGTGCAACCTATGTAGAGTGTAAAACTGGTATATTAGTCGTGCTCACGGTCTTGAGCGGCTCGGACACTCACATGATTAATCTATGGAATTAAACTTAATTTGCCATTTGCATTGCATTGTGGGTGTTGTTATTAATTTTGATCTCTTACTTATTTGGGTTGGTATCTACTTATACATAGTAATTGCTAATAAAATATTGACAAGCTCTAAAAGCAATGCTCAGCTTTAACCATCTCCTTTGATAAGCCTTACACTTCACTTGAGCTCCCACCTTTGGTGAGTTCATGCACATTATTCCCCATAACTTGTTGAGCGATGAACGTATGCGAGCTCACCTTTGCTGTACTCACATCCCCAGGTCAAGGACAGGTACCACAGGACGAGGAGCATGAAGGATGCTGTGATGAGTTCGTGAGTGGTCTAGGCCGTCGTCTCCCTGTCAACTTTGGTTGCTGGATCGTTGTTTTCGTATGATGTAATTATTTAACTATTTTATATAGAACTCCATTATATATTAAAGATGTGACATTCATTTCTGTACCATGAATCATCATATGTGTGAGATTGATCGTAGCACACAATTGGTGAAGTTTGTGTCCGGGTTTAGACCCCTAAAACCCGAGTGTGACAAGCAGTGGTCTGGCAACACAGCCTATGGGGCGGCGGTGGTTTGCCGGTGGAGAAGAAGCTTGTGTGACGTGTATGGGACCTGGCTACCTCACGTGGGAAAGGGGGGAAAAGCACATCGAACTTGGCTACATCACGGAGTGGAAAAAGAGAAAAAAAATGAGCACGCTGCGTGAAGAGATCGGTACCACCTGCGTTTAGGGAGTGTCTATCCGGTTGCCAAACTTGAAGAGTAAATAGGGTCAGATAATAAGTAACTATATTAATAAGTCTATTTAGAGAACTATTAGAGAAATATTTTTCTATTCACTTATTAAATTTAAGATTTAGGGAATTGTTTAGACAACAATTGGAGTTGCTCTAACAGCAGCCAACGTTCATGAGCCTCGTGTAACACTCCAGGTGTTTATCTCACGTTCGACATTAACTATGGACTTAAGTATAGGATATCGGTGAATATAATAGTCACTAAATTTTAATCGTCTTCGCCTATTACGATTTTCAATATCTTATCTGTCTCCGTTTGTATGGACTGTCTAAAATATCTTGTGAAATTCATAGTTAAATAATCGCCTGAAATATCGAGGCTTATGCTGGTTTGAAATTTATCAACGAAACAAATATGAATTTGGAAAGCTCAAATGAGCCGTGTAATTTTGTCCCGAGCAAATTAAGTAGAACTCAACGACAAAAGTATTAACGCAAAATTTAATTGGATCGAGATAATTAGAGCCGATATTGAGCCTTCATAATTAATATGTTTCCCTATTCAGACTACGGATAAAATTTTCCGGTTTTGAATCAAATCTAGCACAGTCTAAAACATCGAAGATAATGACGTGGTCTGGTGCCAATTTAAAATTAATCGAATAAGGCGGATTGGAAAGGTCACCCAAGTATTTTGCTCTTGTTCGAGCGATCTCTACAAATTCAGTAGAGACACTACTAGGGACAGGCTGTTTAAAATAAACCGAACCCAAAACTAAATAAGACCAAATTAGTTGCTAGCCAATTCAGTTTCCTATTCCAGAATCCGAGAAAAATAATATTGTATCCTAATAGCATTTTGATCCAATCCGTTTGTATCTCGCCCAGATTCAATGTTCTGATATAAATAATTTCTAAATCAGTTGGGTTCTCTGTTTTGTAATCTCGAAAATAAAATACGTAGTCCGAAATGTATGTTGAGCCAGTTCATTAAACCTCTCCAAACTATAACACTAAAGCTTAGAGCGGTGCATATAATATATAATTTCGTTTCCTCTGAAGAAAATATGGATAAGATGAGAAAATATTTTTCCTTTTCTCTTCGTTTGCACGTCACATATCAGCTTTATCTCCATATTGATTTTTTTTCACTGGAGCATTCTTCTGCATGTCTCCTCTCCTTATCGCCACAGACTTGATTAAAGAGTTAGTTAAATCAAGTGGCTATAAAGTATGTTAGCGCAAACAATATGATCACAAGAGGCAACACAAGAGACACGCGATTTTTATCCTGTGGTTCGGCCAAGTAACACTTGCCTACTTCCACGTTGTGGCGCCCCAATGGACGAGGGTTGCACTCAACCCCTTTCAAGTGATCCAATGATCAACTCGAATACCACGGCTTTCTTCCTTATAGTCTTCTTCCCGTTTGCGATGAATCTCCACAAGTTGGAGCCTCTCGCCGTTACAATATTGATCACAAAGAACGCACAAGAGTAAGGTTGGGGAGAGCAACACACACAAGACTCAAAATCACAGCACAATCACGCACACAAGTGAGAAGGTGAGCACACAAACACAGCGCGAGGAATTTACAACTCAAATAGTGCTCAAATCTCAAGAACGATGATCCGATTGCATGAAAGCGAAGTCTAGAAGTCTTATGATGCTTAGAGTGTGCTTGGGTGAATCCTTCATGCGCCTAGGGGGTCCCTTTTATAGCCCCAAGGCAGCTAGGAGCCGTTGAAGACCAGCTTGGAAGGCCAATCTTGCCTTCTATTGCGCGGCGCACCGGACAGTCCGGTGCGCCACCGGACAGCTACTGTAGCCTGTCTGGTGCATGATTTCCTTCCAAAACGGGCACAGTCGACCGTTGCAGCTCCGACCCCGTTGGCGCACCGGACACTGTCCGATACACACCGGACAGTCCGGTGCCTCCTTCCGACCGTTGGAGCTGCCACACGTCGCCCGCAGATTTCGCGGCCGACCGTTGGCGCTGGCGACCGTTGGCTCACCGGACAGTCCGGTGAATTATAGCCACGTCGCTTTTCTTCATTCCCGAGAGCAACGAGTTCGTCGTAGATGACTCACCGGATAGTCCGGTGCACCACCGGACAGTCCGGTGATTTTTAACCGTACGCCGTCGTTGAGTCCCAAGAACGGCAAGTTCACCGCGGACCAGCCTGGCGCACCAGACACTGTCCGGTGCACCACCGGACAGTCCGGTGTGCCAGACCGAGCTGAAGTTTGGCTGCACAGAGCCAAGTCATTTCCATTTCTTTTCTCCTTCTTTTGTCACTGTTTCTAGCACTTAGACAAACACATTAGCGTTCAATAAAACAATGTACTAAGTCTAGAAACATACCTTGTGCCTTGATTTGTACTTCTCACTTTATTTGGCACATAAGAACTTAATCAACCGTGTTGGACATTTAATCACCAAAACATTATAGAAATGGCCCAAAGGCACATTTCCCTTTCAATCTCCCCCTTTTTGGTGATTTATGCCAACACATCAAAAAGCAACCAAAATAAGTGCAACATTAATGCAAATGAGGGCCAAATTGTTTTTCTTATGATTTGGCATATTTGGATCACTCTTTGCCACCACTTGGTTTGTCTTTTGCAAATCAAATTCTTTTTCCTATCTCTAAGTCAAACACACTTGTTTGGGCAAATAGAGAGATATTCCAAGAGTAGAATTGATTAAGAGCAAAAAAAAACTCCCCCTTTTTCCCATAGTCAAAATTTTCCCCCACAAAAGATCAAATTTTGCAATAAGAGTATTTTGGACACATCAAGAGTTCTAACTCTATTGTTTTCAAAATTCACAAGTGGTAGCTGATACATTTTCTTTGGCCTTAATTTCTCCCCCTTTAGCATTAAGCACCAAAACAGGATCATTTGTGGCCCTTTTAACCCCATTGCCTCGCCAAAAATGTTAATTAAGAGCAAAAGGCAAATAGAGCATAAGAATGAACTTGGAATTAAATACACCAATACCGGAGTGCAGTGGAAGTCTTTGCATCGTCCAAGTCCATTTTCCCTTTCAATGCACCTTTGAGACTACATCAAGAGTACTCAAACAAACATATTAGTCTCAAAGGGTCCAGTTGTAGCACATCTCCCCCTTAATATGTGCATCATTCGCATATGGACTTGTGAGGTCCGGGGATCACTTGTACAACTTGAGCACCATAAATAACAATAATTGATTGAGATGCACAAAGTAACATGATCAAAGGCATAGAACACATGTATGCTATAGATCAATCCAAGTTACGCGAATCTAAGACATTTAGCTCTCTACGCAACCTGCAAAACCTTTTCTCATCTAAAGGCTTAGTGAAGATATCGGCTAGCTGGTTCTCAGTGTTAATATGGTACACCTCGATATCTCCCTTTTGCTGGTGGTCTCTCAAGAAGTGATGCCGGATGTCTATGTGCTTAGTGCGGCTGTGTTCAATAAGATTATCCGCCATGCGGATTGCACTCTCATTATCACATAGGAGTGGGACTTTTCTCAGATTGTAGCCAAAGTCCTAGAGGGTTTGCCTCATCCAAAGTAGTTGCGCGCAACACTGTCCCGCAGCAACATACTCGGCCTCAGCGGTGGATGCGGCAACGGATGTCTGTTTCTTTAAACTCCAGGACACCAGGGACCTTCCTAGAAATTGACACGTCCCTGATGTGCTCTTCCTATAAACCTTGCACCCGACATAATCAGAGTTTGAATATCCAATCAAGTCAAAGGTAGACCCCTTTGGATACCAGATCCCGAAGCAAGGCGTAGAAACTAAATATCTAAGAATTCGCTTAACGACCACAAGGTGACATTCCTTGGGGTCGGATTGATATCTAGCACACATGCATACACTTAGAATAATGTCCGGTCTACTAGCACATAAATAAAGCAATGAACCTATCATGGACCGGTATGCCTTTTGATCAACGGACTTACCTCCTTTGTTGAGGTCAACATGCCCGTCGGTTCCCATAGGTGTCTTCGCGGGATTGGCATCCTTCATCCCAAACTGCTTGAGAAGATCTTGTGTGTACTTCGTTTGGGAGATGAAGGTCCCGTCCTTGAGTTGCTTCACTTGGAACCCAAGGAAGTAGGTCAACTCACTCATCATCGACATCTCAAACTTTTGTGTCATCACCCTGCTAAACTCCTCACAAGACTTTTGATTAGTAGAACCAAATATTATGTCATCGACATAAATTTGGCACACAAAAAGATCTACATCACAAGTCTTTGTAAAAAGCGTGGGATCGGCTTTCCCAACCTTGAAAGCATTAGAAATTAAGAAATCTCTAAGGCATTCATACCATGCTCTTGGGGCTTGCTTAAGTCCATAGAGCGCCTTAGAGTGCTTATACACGTGGTCGGATACCTGTCATCCTCAAAGCCAGGGGGTTGTTCCATGTATACCTCCTCCTTGATTGGCCCGTTGAGGAAAGCGCTCTTTACGTCCATTTGAAACAACCTGAAAGAGTGGTGAGCGGCATAGGCTAATAAAATTCGAATAGATTCTAGCCTAGCCATAGGAGCAAAAGTCTCCTCAAAATCCAAACCTGCGACTTGGGCATAACCTTTTGCCACAAGTCGAGCCTTGTTTCTTGTCACCACCCCGTGCTCATCTTGCTTGTTGTGGAACACCCACTTGGTTCCCACAACATTTTGCTTTAGACATGGCACCAGGCTCCAAACCTCATTTCTCTTAAAGTTGTTGAGCTCTTCCTACATGGCCAACACCCAGTCCGGATCCTACAAGGCCTCTTCTACCCTGAAAGGCTCAATAGAAGAGACAAACGAGTAATGCTCACAAAAGTTAGCTAATCTTGAGCGAGTAGTTACTCCCTTGTTGATGTCACCCAGAATCTAGTCGATGGGGTGATGTCGTTGGATCGTTGCTCGGACTTGAGTTGGAGGGACTCGTGGTGCTTCTTTCTCCATTACTTGATCTTCTTGTGCTCCCCCTTGAACATGCCCTTCTTCTTGAGGTACCTATTCATCATCTTGAGTTGGGGGATGCACCACTATGGAGGATGATGGCTGATCTTGCTCCTGTTGTTCCTGCGATCGCACATCATCGATCGCCATCGTGTGCATTGCGGCCGTCGGAACATCATCTTCATATATGTCATCAAGATCAACTTGCTCTCTTGGAGAGCCATTAGTCTCATCAAATACAATGTCGCTAGTGACTTAAACTAATCCTGATGATTTGTTGAAGACCCTATACACCTTTGTATTTGAGTCATACCCTAGTAAAAACCCTTCTACTGCCTTGGGAGCAAATTTTGAATGTCTACCTTTCTTCACTAGAATGTAACATCAGCTCCCAAATACACGAAAATAAGAGACATTGGGTTTGTTACCAGTGAGGAGTTCATAGGAGGTCTTCTTGAGAAGGTGATGCAGGTAGAGCCGGTTTATGGTGTGACAGGCTGTATTCACAGCTTCCGACCAAAACCGCTCAGGTGTCTTGAACTCGCCAAGCATCGTTCTCGCCATGTCGATTAACGTCCTGCTCTTCCTCTCTACTACACCATTTTGTTGTGGTGTGTAGGGAGCGAAGAACTCGTGCTTGACACCTTCCTCCTCAAGATACTCCTCAACTTGCAGATTCTTGAATTCGAACCTATTGTCGCTCCTTATCTTTTTCACCTTTAGCTCAAATTCGTTTTGAGCCCTCCTTAGAAAGCGCGTTAGGGTCCCTTGGGTTTCTGATTTATCCTGAAAAAAGAATACCCAAGTGAAGTGGGAAAAATCATCAACAATTACAAGACCATACTTACTTCCCCCGATGCTAAGGTAGGCAACGGGTCCAAAGAGGTCCATGTGAAGATGCTCCAGTGGTCTTGATGTTGTCATCATGTTTTTGCTGTGATGAGTGCTTCCCACCTATTTTCCTGCCTGACATGCTGCACAAGGTCTATCTTTCTCGAAACAAACATTGGTTAGTCCTAACACATGTTCTCCCTTTAGTAGTTTATGAAGGTTATTCATCCCAACATGTGCTAGACGGCGATGCCAGAGCCAGCCCATAGTAGTATTAGCCATTAAGCATGCATCTAGATCGGCATTCTCTTTCAAAAAAATCAACTAAATAGAGCTTGCCGTCTAATACACCCTTAAATGCTAATGAACCATCACTCCTTCTAAAGACAGATACATCAACATTTGTAAACAAACAATTGTAGCCCATGTGACACAATTGACTTACAGATAGGAGGTTGTATCCTAATGACTCTACTAAAAATACATTTGAAATAGAGTGCTCGCTTGTGATGGCTATTTTTCCCAAACCTTTGACCTTGCCTTGATTCCCATCTCCAAATATGATTGTATCCTGGGAATCCTTGTTCTTGACGTAGGAGGTGAACATCTTCTTCTCCCCCGTCATGTGGTTTGTGCATTCGCTGTCGATAATCCAGCTTGAGCCCCCGAATGCATAAACCTACAAGACAATTTAAGCTTGGGTTTTAGGTACCCAACTCTTGTTGGGTCCTACCAGGTTAGTCACAATAGTTTTTGGAACCCATATACAAGTTTTATCTCCCTTGCATTTGGATCCCAACTTCTTGGCAACCACTTTTGCATTTTTACGCGACAGTACAAAAGTATCATTACAAGCATGGTAAATGGTAGAAGGTCCAATACACATTTTTCTAGGAACATGATGCACAACATGATTTCTCCTAGGCCTACTTCTACCATGAACAAAAGTAGAACTAGAGGCAAACATAGCATGTGAATTAAAAGCATCATGATCATAACTCCTATTATAATGAGCACGATTAGCAATTTTCCTATCATAAATAAAGACACGGTTCCTTTGAGGATTACTAACCATAGGGGCCTTCCCTTTCTCCTTGTTGGGAATGGGAGCCCTTTGGCTTGTTAAGTTCTTGGCTTCCTTTCGAAAACCAAGCCCATCCTTAATTGAGGGGTGTCTACCAATGGTGTAGGCATCCCTAGCAAATTTTAATTTATCAAAATTAATTTTGCAAGTCTTAAGTTGAGCATTAAGACTTTCCACCACATCATTTAATTTGGTAATAGAAATAAGGTGTTCATCACAAGCATCAACATCAAAATCCTTACATCTATTACAAATAACTACATGCTCTACACATGAACTAGTTTTGTTGACTTCCTCTAGCTTAGCATTTAGTTCATCATTTAAACTCTTTAAACTAGAGACAGATTCATGGCAAACAGACAATTCAGAGGATAATATTTCATTTCTCTTAATTTCTAAGGCAAGGGATTTTTCCACACTAACAAATTTTTCATGTTCCTCATATAAAATATCCTCTTGCTTTTCTAACAATCTATCCTTTTCATTTAGAGCATCAATTAATTCATTAATTTTTTCTACCTTAGCTCTATCTAAACCTTTAAATAAACTAGAGTAATCTACTTCATCATCGGAGGATTCTTCATCACTAGATGAAGTGTACTTGGGTGTGTCCCAAACATGTACCTTTTTCTCCTTGGCCATAATATATGTATGGCGTTCGTTGGGGAAGAGTGAGGATTTATTGAAGGCCGAAGCAGCGAGTCATTCGTCGTCGGAGTTGGAAGAGGAGCAGTCCAAGTCCCATTCCTTTCCAAGGTGCACCTCGCCCTTTGCCTTCCTGTAGTTCTTCTTTTTCTCCTTCTTCCCGCTCTTTTCTTGTCACTGGTCACTATCATTATCGGGACAATTTGCAATAAAGTGACCAGTCTTACCATATTTGAAGCAGGAGCATTTTCCCTTTGTTTTATTCCCGTTGGGGTACTCCTTGCGTCCTTTGAGTGTGGTCTTGAAGCGCTTGATGATAAGCGCCATCTCATCTTCATTGAGTCCGGCAGCCTCCACTTGAGCTACCTTGCTTGGTAGCGCCTCCTTGTGCTCGTTGCTTTGAGAGCAATGGGCTGCGGCTCGTAGATAGGTAGTGCACCGTTCAAGGCGTCATCCATTTATCGTGCCTCCTTTACCATCATGCGCCCGCTCACGAATTTTCCGAGTATCTCCTTGGGCGTCATCTTTGTGTATCTGGGGTTTTCACGGATAAGATTCACAAGATGGGGGTCAATAACTGTAAAGGACCTGAGCATGAGTCGGACGACGTCATGGTTGAGAGCACCTAGAGGGGGGGGGGTGAATAGGTGATCCTGTAAAAACTTCAAACTTAAGCCACAAAAACTTGTTAAGCGTTAGCACAGTTAATGCCAAGTGGCTAAGGTGAAGTCTTCAACAAAACACAATACCACAAGAATCAAGCACAGAGGGACACGGTGGTTTATCCCGTGGTTCGGCCAAGCCAATGCTTGCCTACTTCCACGTTGTGGCGTCCCAACGGACGAAGGTTGCAATCAACCCCTCTCAAGCGGTCCAAAGACCCACTTGAATACCACGGTGTTTTGTTGTTCTTATCTCAATCCCGTTTGCGAGGAATCTCCACAACTTGGAGCCTCTCGCCCTTACAAAAGATGTTCACAAAGAATCACGGAGTAAGGGAGGGATTAGCAACTCACACACAACACAAAGATCACAGCGAATACGCACACACAAAACCCAGACTTGAGCTCAAGAGGCTAACACACTAGAACGGAGCTCAAATCACTAGAATGTCAAACAAGTGCGCAAGATTGATGTGTGAGTGATCAAGAGTACTCAAGGAATGCTTGGGGTACTTCCTCCATGCGCCAAGGGGTCCCTTTTATAGCCCCAAGGCAGCTAGGAGCCGTTGGGAACAAATCTGGAAGGCCATCTTTGCCTTCTGTCTCGTGGCGCACCGGACAGTCCGGTGCACACCGGACACTGTCCGGTGCCCGATTTGTTTCCAAAAACAGCACTTCTGACCGTTGCTGGCTGCTCCAGATCTGCGCTCAGTTGGCGCACCGGACATGTCCGGTGCACACCGGACAGTCCGGTGTTCCTTCCCGACCGTTGGCCCGGCCACGTGTCGCGCGCTGATCGCGCGGCCGACCGTTGGCCCTAGCCGACCGTTGGCTCACCGGACAGTCCGGTGCACACCGGACAGTCCGGTGAATTTTAGCCGTACGCCGTCGGCGAATTCCCGAGAGCGGCCAGTTCGAGCCGAGACAGCCTGGCGCACCGGACACTGTCCGGTGCACACCGGACAGTCCGGTGCTCCAGGCCGAGCTGGGTCTTGGCTGCACACAGCCAAGACTTTCTCCTCTTTTCTTTTCATCTCCTTTTCTGTTTCTAACACTTAGACAAACATGTTAGTCCACAAAACCAATGTACTAAGGCTTAGAAACATACCTTTACTTCATGATTTGCACCTTGTTCCATTTTACAATTAGGCACCTGTGTTGAGCACTAAATCACCAAAAAACTTAGAAATGGCCCAATGGCACATTTCCCTTTCAATCTCCCCCTTTTTGGTGATTTATGCCAACACAACATAAAGTCACTAGAACAAGTGCAAACTCAATTCAAATAACACTTAAATTTATTTTGAATCAATTTTGGCATATATGGATCATCCTTTGCCACCACTTGGTTTGTTTTTGCAAATCAGACTCAAATCTCTATCTCTAAGTTAAACACACATGTTAAAGCATAAAGAGAGTCATTATCAAGATTTCAAAAACTCCCCCTTTTTCCCATAATCAATACTTCTCCCCACAAGAAGCCAGCTTTTGATAAGAGAGACAACATAAGAATTTTGACAAACCAAAAACTCTATTGCCCTATTTTCAAAATCTCTCAAGTGGTAGCTGATCCATTTAAACCAAAAACTCTATTGCCCTATTTTCAAAATCTCTCAAGTGGTAGCTGATCCATTTATTGCTTTGGCCTTTATTTTCTCCCCCTTTGGCATCAAGCACCAAAACGGGATCAATTGTGGCCCTTTAACCCCATTGCCTCACCAAAATCTTCAATTAAGAGCAAATGGCAATAAGAGTTCATTGAGATGGACTTGGAATAAGTTACCCCTCATCGGAGTGCAGTGGAAGTCTTTCATGGTCCAAGTCCACCTTTTCCCTTTCAATTCTCCTTTGTGACTAACATATGGTTAGTCTCAAAGGGTCAAGTTGTAACACATCTCCCCCTAAACATGTGCATCACTTTGCAACGGACTTGTGAGGTCCAGGGAATGTTTGTACAACTTGAGCACCATAATAAGCAACAAAATGCAGAAAGAACATGATCAAAGGCATAAATACATGTATGTTGCAATTCAATCCAAGTTCCGCGAATCTAAGACATTTAGCTCACTACGCAGCCTGCAAAAGGTCTTCTCATCTAAAGGCTTGGTAAAGATATCGGCTAGCTGGTTCTCGGTGCTAACATAAAACACTTCGATATCTCCCTTTTGCTGGTGGTCTCTCAAAAAGTGATGCCGGATGTCTATGTGCTTTGTGCGGCTGTGCTCAACAGGATTTTCCGCTATGCGGATAGCACTCTCATTATCACATAGGAGTGGGACTTTGCTCAGATTGTAGCCAAAGTCCCTGAGGGTTTGCCTCATCCAAAGTAGTTGCGCGCAACACTGTCCTGCGGCAACGTACTCGGCCTCAGCGGTGGATAGGGCAACGGAGGTTTGTTTCTTAGAATTCCATGACACCAGGGACCTTCCTAAGAATTGGCACGTCCCCGATGTACTCTTCCTATCGACCTTACATCCAGCATAGTCGGAATCTGAGTACCCAATCAAGTCAAAGTTAGACCCCTTTGGATACCAGATCCCGAAGCAAGGCGTAGCAACTAAATATCTAAGGATTCGCTTCACAGCCACTAAGTGACACTCCTTAGGATCGGATTGAAATCTAGCACACATGCATACGCTAAGCATAATATCCGGTCTACTAGCACATAAATAAAGTAAAGACCCTATCATTGACCGGTATGCTTTTTGATCAACGGACTTACCTCCTTTGTTGAGGTCGGTGTGTCCGTCGGTTCCCATCGGAGTCTTTGCGGGCTTGGCGTCCTTCATCCCAAACCGCTTCAGCAGATCTTGCGTGTACTTCGTTTGGGAGATGAAGGTGCCGTCCTTGAGTTGCTTCACTTGGAACCCAAGGAAGTAGTTCAACTCGCCCATCATTGACATCTCGAATTTCTGCGTCATCACCCTGCTAAATTCTTCACAAGACTTTTGATTAGTAGAACCAAATATTATGTCATCGACATAAATTTGGCACACAAACAAATCACCATCACATGTCTTTGTAAAAAGAGTTGGATCGGCTTTCCCAACCTTGAAAGCATTAGCAAGTAAGAAATCTCTAAGGCATTCATACCATGCTCTTGGGGCTTGTTTAAGTCCATAGAGCGCCTTAGAGAGCTTACACACGTGGTCGGGGTACCGCTCATCCTCGAAGCCAGGGGGTTGCTCCACGTACACCTCCTCCTTTATTGGCCCGTTGAGGAACGCGCTCTTCACATCCATTTGGTACAACCTGAAAGAGTGGTGAGCGGCATATGCTAGCAAGATACGAATGGACTCTAGCCTAGCCACAGGAGCAAAAGTCTCCTCAAAGTCCAAACCTGCGACTTGGGCATAACCTTTTGCCACAAGTCGAGCCTTGTTCCTCGTCACCACCCCGTGCTCGTCCTGTTTGTTGCGGAACACCCACTTGGTTCCCACAACATTTTGCTTGGGACGAGGCACCAGCGTCCAAACTTCGTTGCGCTTGAAGTTATTAAGTTCCTCCTGCATGGCCAACACCCAATCCGGATCTAGCAAGGCCTCCTCTACCCTGAAAGGCTCAATAGAGGAGACAAACGAGTAATGTTCACAAAAATTAACTAATCGAGATCTAGTAGTTACTCCCTTGCTAATGTCACCCAAAATTTGGTCGACGGGATGATCCCTTTGAATCATCGCTCGAACTTGGGTTGGAGGTGCCGGTTGCGCTTCTTCCTCCATCACTTGATCATCTTGTGCTCCCCCTTGATCACAAGCCTCCTTTTGATGAACCTGTTCATCGTCTTGAGGTGAGGGATGCACCGTCGATGAGGAAGAAGGTTGATCACGTTCATCCTGTTCCTGTGGCCGAACGTCTCCAATCGCCATGGTTCGTATAGCGGCCGCCGGAACATCTTCTTCATCTACATCATCACAATCAACAACTTGCTCTCTTGGAGAGCCATTAGTCTCATCAAATACAACGTCGCTAGAGACTTCAACCAAACCCGATGATTTGTTGAAGACCCTATACGCCTTTGTATTTGAATCATAACCTAATAAAAACCCTTCTACAGCTTTGGGAGCAAACTTAGAATTTCTACCCTTCTTCACTAGAATGTAGCACTTGCTCCCAAATACACGAAAGTACGATACATTGGGTTTGTTACCGGTTAGTAGCTCATACGAAGTCTTCTTGAGGAGTCGATGAAGGTAGACCCTGTTGATGGCGTGGCAAGCCGTGTTCACGGCTTCCGACCAAAAGCACTCGGGGGTCTTGAACTCTCCAAGCATCGTCCTCGCCATATCGATTAGCGTCCTGTTCTTCCTCTCTACCACACCATTTTGTTGTGGTGTGTAGGGAGCGGAGAACTCGTGCTTGATCCCTTCCTCCTCAAGAAACTCCTCCACTTGAAGGTTCTTGAACTCGGACCCGTTGTCGCTCCTTATCTTCTTCACCTTGAGCTCAAACTCATTTTGAGCTCTCCTGAGGAAGCGCTTGAGGGTTCCTTGGGTTTCAGACTTATCCTGCAAAAAGAATACCCAAGTGAAGCGGGAAAAGTCATCAACAATAACTAAACCATACTTACTCCCTCCTATGCTTAGATAGGCGACGGGTCCGAAGAGATCCATGTGTAGCAGCTCCAGGGGTCTTGACGTGGTCATCACGTTCTTGCTGTGATGTGCTCCTCCCACCTGTTTCCCAGCTTGACAAGCTGCACAAGGTCTATCCTTTTCGAAATGCACATTTGTTAGACCTATTACGTGTTCCCCCTTTAGAAGCTTGTGGAGGTTCTTCATTCCCACATGTGCTAAGCGGCGATGCCACAGCCAGCCCATGCAAGTCTTAGCCATTAAGCATGCATCTAGACCGGCCTCTTCTTTTGCAAAATCAACTAAATAAAGCTTGCCGTCTAGTACACCCTTAAAAGCTAGTGAACCATCACATCTTCTAAAGACAGACACATCTACATTCGTAAATAAGCAATTATATCCCATTTGACATAATTGACTAACAGATAGCAAGTTATATCCAAGACTCTCCACTAAGAATACATTTGATATAGAATGCTCATTAGAAATTGCAATTTTACCTAGCCCTTTTACCTTGCCTTGATTCCCGTCACCGAATATAATTGAATCTTGGGAATCTTTACTTTTGACGTAGGAGGTGAACATCTTCTTCTCCCCCGTCATATGGTTTGTGCATCCGCTGTCGATAATCCAGCTTGAACCCCCGGATGCATAAACCTGCAAGGCAAATTTAGGCTTGGGTCTTAGGTACCCAACTCATGTTGGGTCCTGCAAGGTTAGCACAAATATTCTTAGGGACCCAGATGCAAGTTTTATCTCCCTTGCATCTAGCCCCTAATTTCCTAGCAACAACCTTCTTTCCCTTTCTATAAATAGCAAAGGGAGCATTACAAACATAATAAATGGTAGAAGGTTCATTCACTAATTTTCTAGGAGCATGACTAACATTCTTTCTAGGTACATGAGCAATATTTCTCCTAGGCATATGCGCAACATTTCTCCTACTCATATTTCTATCATGTTTATGAGAGAAACTAGAGGCAAACATGACATGAGAATCATAAACATGTGAATCAAAATCATTATGAACATTTCTAGCATGTCTCCTATCATGGTATAAGAAAGCATGGTTCTTTTTAGCACTATTTGCCATAGGGGCCTTCCCTTTCTCCTTGACGAAGACAGGAGCCTTATGGCTTGTTAAGTTCTTGGCTTCTCTCTTGAAGCCAAGCCCATCCTTAATTGAGGGGTGTCTACCAACCGTGTAGGCATCCCTTGCAAATTTTATTTTATCTACTTCATTCTTGCTAGTCTTAAGTTGGGCATTAAGACTAGCCACTTCATCATTTAATTTGGAAATTAGAACTAGGTGTTCACTACAAGCATTAACATCAAAATCCTTACACCTAGTACAAATTTCAACATGTTCAACAAAAGAATTTGATTTACTCGCTACTTCTAGTTTAGCACTTAAATCAATATTAACACTTCTTAAGGTAGAAATGGTTTCATGACAGGAAGATATTTCACTAGAAAGCATTTCATTTCTTTTCACTTCTAAAGCATATGATTTTTGTGCCTCTACAAATTTATCATGTTCATCATACAATAAATCTTCTTGCTTTTCTAAAAGCCTATCCTTTTCATTCAATGCATTAATCAATTCATTGATTTTCTCTATCTTAGATCTATCTAAGCCCTTGAATAAGCAAGAATAATCTATGTCATCATCACTAGACTCACTATCACTAGATGAAGCATAAGTGGAGTCTTGAATACTCACCTTCTTCTCCCTTGCCATAAGGCAAGTGAGATGCTCGTTGGGGAAGAGAGCTGATTTGTTGAAGGCAGTGGCGGCGAGTCCTTCGTTGTCGGAGTCGGAGGAGGAGCAATCCGAGTCCCACTCCTTTCCTAGATGCGCCTCGCCTTTTGCCTTCTTGTATTGCTTCTTCTTCTCTCTTTTGTTCCCCTTTTCCTGGTCACTTTCATTATCGGGACAATTAGCAATGAAATGACCAAGCTTACCGCATTTGAAGCATGAGCGCTTCCCCTTGGCTTTGGTCTTGCTTGGTTGTCCCTTGTGACCTTTAAGCACCGTCTTGAATCTCTTAATGATGAGAGCCATCTCTTCATCATTAAGGCCAGCCGCCTCAACTTGCACCACCTTGCTAGGTAGCGACTCCTTGCTCCTCGTTGCCTTTAGAGCAATGGGTTGAGGCTCGTGGAGTGGTCCGTTCAACGCGTCGTCGACGTATCTTGCCTCCTTGATCATCATCCGCCCGCTCACGAATTTTCCAAGTACTTCCTCGGGCGTCATCATCGTGTACCTGGGATTCTCACGAATATTGTTCACGAGATGAGGATCAAGTACGGTAAAGGACCTGAGCATTAGGCGGACGACGTCGTGGTCCGTCCATCGCGTGCTCCCGTAGCTTCTTATCTTGTTGATAAGGGTCTTGAGCCGGTTGTACGTTTGTGTTGGCTCCTCGCCCCTTATCATCGCGAACCGTCCAAGCTCGCCCTCCACCAACTCCATCTTGGTGAGTAAGGTGACGTCGTTCCCCTCATGAGAAATCTTGAGGGTGTCCCAGATTTGCTTGGCGTTGTCCAAGCCGCTCACCTTATGGTATTCATCCCTGCACAAGGAAGCTAGAAGAACAGTAGTAGCTTGTGCATTTTTATGAATTTGTTCATTAATGAACATGGGACTATCCGAACTATCAAAGTGCATTCCACTCTCTACAATCTCCCATATACTAGGATGGAGAGAGAATAGGTGACTACGCATTTTGTGACTCCAAAATCCGTAGTCCTCTCCATCAAAGTGTGGGGGCTTGCCAAGTGGAATGGAGAGCAAATGAGAATGTGAACTTTGCGGAATACGAGAGTAATCAAAGGAAAAGTTCGAATTAACCGGTTTTCTCCTCTCGTAGTCGTTGTGGTCCTCATCCTTTTGGGAAGAAGTAGACTCGTCGCTGTCGTAGTAGATGATCTCCTTGATGCGCCTGGTCTTCTTCTTCTTCCCATCCTTTCGTCTTTGACCCGAGCCGGAGTCGGTAGGCTTGTCGTCCTTCGGCTCGTTGACGAAGGTCTCCTTCTCTTTGTCGTTGATCACTATACCCTTCCCCTTAGGATCCATCTATTCGGGCGGTTAGTCCCTTTGTGAATAGAACGCCTCTGATACCAATTGAGAGCACCTAGAGGGGGGGGGGTGAATAGGTGATCCTGTAAAAACTTCAAACTTAAGCCACAAAAACTTGTTAAGCGTTAGCACAGTTAATGCCAAGTGGCTAAGGTGAAGTCTTCAACAAAACACAATACCACAAGAATCAAGCACAGAGGGACACGGTGGTTTATCCCGTGGTTCGGCCAAGCCAATGCTTGCCTACTTCCACGTTGTGGCGTCCCAACGGACGAAGGTTGCAATCAACCCCTCTCAAGCGGTCCAAAGACCCACTTGAATACCACGGTGTTTTGTTGTTCTTATCTCAATCCCGTTTGCGAGGAATCTCCACAACTTGGAGCCTCTCGCCCTTACAAAAGATGTTCACAAAGAATCACGGAGTAAGGGAGGGATTAGCAACTCACACACAACACAAAGATCACAGCGAATACGCACACACAAAACCCAGACTTGAGCTCAAGAGGCTAACACACTAGAACGGAGCTCAAATCACTAGAATGTCAAACAAGTGCGCAAGATTGATGTGTGAGTGATCAAGAGTACTCAAGGAATGCTTGGGGTACTTCCTCCATGCGCCAAGGGGTCCCTTTTATAGCCCCAAGGCAGCTAGGAGCCGTTGGGAACAAATCTGGAAGGCCATCTTTGCCTTCTGTCTCGTGGCGCACCGGACAGTCCGGTGCACACCGGACACTGTCCGGTGCCCGATTTGTTTCCAAAAACAGCACTTCTGACCGTTGCTGGCTGCTCCAGATCTGCGCTCAGTTGGCGCACCGGACATGTCCGGTGCACACCGGACAGTCCGGTGTTCCTTCCCGACCGTTGGCCCGGCCACGTGTCGCGCGCTGATCGCGCGGCCGACCGTTGGCCCTAGCCGACCGTTGGCTCACCGGACAGTCCGGTGCACACCGGACAGTCCGGTGAATTTTAGCCGTACGCCGTCGGCGAATTCCCGAGAGCGGCCAGTTCGAGCCGAGACAGCCTGGCGCACCGGACACTGTCCGGTGCACACCGGACAGTCCGGTGCTCCAGGCCGAGCTGGGTCTTGGCTGCACACAGCCAAGACTTTCTCCTCTTTTCTTTTCATCTCCTTTTCTGTTTCTAACACTTAGACAAACATGTTAGTCCACAAAACCAATGTACTAAGGCTTAGAAACATACCTTTACTTCATGATTTGCACCTTGTTCCATTTTACAATTAGGCACCTGTGTTGAGCACTAAATCACCAAAAAACTTAGAAATGGCCCAATGGCACATTTCCCTTTCAATGGTCCGTCCATCTTGTGCTTCCATAGCTTCGAATCTTGTTGACCAAGGTTTTTAGCCTGTTGTAGGTTTGTGTTGGCTCTTCTCCCCTGATCATGGCGAATCTCCCTAGCTCGCCTTCCACCAGTTCCATTTTGGTGATCATTGTAGCATCATTTCCCTCATGTGATATCTTGAGGGTGTCCCAGATTTGCTTGGCGTTGTCCAAGCCACTCACTTTATTGTATTCATCCCTGCAGAGGAAGCTAACAAGACAGTAGTAGCTTGGGCATTCTTATGAATTTGTTCATTGATGAATACAGGATTATCCGTACTATCAAAATGCATCCTATTTTCCACAATTTCCCAGATGCTAGGATGGAGAGAAAACAGATGACTACGCATTTTATGACTCCAAAATGAGTAATCCTCTCCATCAAAGTGTGGGGGTTTTCTAAGAGGAATAGAAAGCAAATGGGCATTTGAGTTGTATGGAATACGGGAATAATCAAAGGAATAGTTTTGATTGACCGTCTTTTTCTTTGATGAGGAGTCGTCGTCGTCGTCCCTTGGTGAAGAGGAAGATGCAACGCTGTCATAGTATATGATCTTCTTGATGCGCCTCTTCTTCCCGTCCCTCTTCTTGTGACTTGAGCCTGAGTCGGTGGGCTTGTTGTCCCTTGGCTCGTTGAAGAGGGATTCCTTCTCCTTGTTGTTGACCAGCATTCCCTTTCCCTTAGGATCCATCTCTTCGGGTGGTTAGTCCCTTGAATGAAGAGTACGACTCTGATACCAATTGAGAGCACCTAGAGGGGGGGTGAATAGGTGATCCTGTAAAATCAAAGACTAAATAGCCATAGACTT
This sequence comes from Zea luxurians, assembly GCA_029449295.1. NCBI lineage: Eukaryota > Viridiplantae > Streptophyta > Magnoliopsida > Poales > Poaceae > Zea > Zea luxurians. The sequence goes on from JAOPSE010000012.1 coordinate 11,642,595, forward strand.
GATTAAAGAATTAGTTAAATCAAGTGGCTATAAAGTATGTTAGCGCAAACAATATGATCACAAGAGGCAACACAAGAGACACGTGATTTTTATCCCGTGGTTCGGCCAAGTAACACTTGCCTACTTCCACGTTGTGGTGTCCCAATGGACGAGGGTTGCACTCAACCCCTTTCAAGTGATCCAATGATCAACTCGAATACCACGGCTTTCTTCCTTATAGTCTTTTTCCCGTTTGCGAGGAATCTCCACAAGTTGGAGCCTGTCGCCCTTACAATATTGATCACAAAGAACGCGCAAGAGTAAGGTTGGGGAGAGCAACACACACAAGACTCAAAATCATAGCACAACCACACACACAAGTGAGAAGGTGAGCACACAAACACAGCGCGAGGAGTTTACAACTCAAATAGTGCTCAAATCTCAAGAACGATGATCTGATTGCATGAAAGCGAAGTCTAGAAGTCTTAGGATGCTTAGAGTGTGCTTGGGTGACTCCTCCATGCGCCTAGGGGTCCCTTTTATAGCCCCAAGGCAGCTAGGAGCCGTTGAAGACTAACTTGGAAGGCCAATCTTGCCTTCTGTCGAGTGGCGCACTAGACAATCCGGTGCGCCACCGGACAGCTACTGTAGCCTACCCGGTGCATGATTTCCTTCCAAAACGGGCACAGTCGACCGTTGCAGCTCCGGCCCCGTTGGCGCACCGGACACTGTCCGGTACACACCGGATAGTCCGGTGCCTCCTTCCGACCGTTGGAGCTGCCACGCGTCGCCCACAGATTTCACGGCCGACCGTTGGTGCTGGCGACCGTTGGCTCACCGGACAGTCCGGTGAATTATAGCAACGTCGCTTTTCTTCATTCCCGAGAGCAACGAGTTCGTCGCAGATGACTCACCGGACAGTCCGGTGCACCACCGGACAGTCCGGTGATTTTTAGCCTACGCCGTCGTTGTGCATCATGCATTTCAATTAGGTATGCTAGTTGATCACGTGATGCGGAAGTCGAGCTGAGTCGACCACGAGATGCTGTTAAGCGTGGGCTTCTTCGCAAGGAGATACTGATGATGAACCTGAAGATGGATAATCTGAACGAGTGCCAAGACAAAGGATGGTCACCAAGTGATCGTCATCTAACAACACTAACCTAGTGTTATCCTAGGCAAGCCCCGGTGCATATGCCACCTCCTATTTTAAAAACTTTTATCACTTATATGTTGCATTAGGTGATAGGAGTTGTGTGAATAAACAGTTGATGCATTACCATTCCTTGGAATTTGATTACTATTCCTTGATTCGTGTTTATAAAAGAGAACTAAAGATGCTTAGCCCTGCTTAGATAATTAAAAGTTGTTCTTTTTTAAAAAAGATGATGTGTTACACGGGATATGGGAAATTTTTGTAAAAAAAGAAATGGGATGGTGAATCCATATAGCCATGATGGATTCAACATCCAGAAAAAGTATCTCTTTTTTAAGTACCAAAGATTGAGAAATGGTTTAAATAAAATAAGACCAGACGTTGAGCAGGAAAGGTCGCCCGTCTGTGTCGATTAAGGGCCGTTCCGATTGTTGGCCTGTTGATCTAGGATCCTTTAACTGGCCATATGCCTCATCATGGGTAAGCTTAGCCTCGGTCAGACCAATACCAGAATAGCTCGCACGCACTAGGAGTGGAGAGATGGCGAGAGTAACGTGTGCCCACCTAGCAAGTGGCTGGATGGTGGGGTGCTGTGCTCTCGGGTCGCGTGAACCTGTTCGGGTCTTGAGAAACCCGGTGACGAGTTGACATATGCAAGGATTAAGTGCTACATATGTCGTGTGGTTGGAGATCCCCAGCTGGGTATTAATCGATTCGGATCGCCGAACTTCTCGGATATGAAGACTGGATCTTCGACCTTTAGCGTAGATAACAAGTGAAATTGAAGTTGATAAAATAAAGGTAGTGTAGGACAAGTGAATGCTCTAAATCAGGCAAATCTAGATTCAGGAAAAGTACTTATTTTGTGAAGTAAAATTTTTGCATAAGGATCCACTACTAGTAGGATTTTCTGCGAAAATGAGTCTTTGAAATTTGATAAGCTTTACCTTGAATCATTTTCAAACCAGCATACCCTTGAGAGTCTTTTCTTTAGTCGGGTAAGTCTTGCTGAGTAATTGCGTACTCAGGGTTTTATTCCCATTGTTGCTGCAGGTTGCGAGTCGCTTTGATTGTGATTGATGTTAAGTGACGGTGGACTCGGCCTTCTTATATAAGTATATCTCATCTTTAGCTTCTTTATTGAGGATTGTCACTTGAGCTAGCATGTATTTCAAATTTACAAATATTTTATAATATTTCAAGGTGTAATTCTTTTGAAACACTTTCTTTTGTAATCACTTCGATGACGTATAATAAAATCTTGATGTAACTTGTAATCATTATGTAATAAAGAATTTATTTCCGCTGCAAGTGTTTGTATGTGATTTGTGTTTACTTAATCCTGCGATCTTGGTGGTAAGTCGTTTATCCGAGGTTCTTGGGACAATCAGACAGATCCTGTTAAATTATTTGGTGCGCGTGCATAGCCGTCTGATGTCTTTGGAACGAGGGCTGGTGCATGTGGGTCCAATAACTTGGGAGGTTCTGCGACAGCTCACAGTCTAAACGTAAATTGTGGTATGTAGGTGAAAGGGCTTCTAGCGTAATGATTAAGGCTTCTGAGTAACACTTCCAGGTCATAGGTTCGACCCCTCGCTGTGTCCCTACCGCTACCGAGTTACATAGTGTACGCTATCCTCCGTCTCGGCCGTTGCAGAGTGGGTAATGATGATAATCGGAGATTTTGTTAGCGAGGACCATGTTTCCATCTCTTGCTCTCCGGCATACTCTTACGGCAGCAAGTAGGGTCGTTAGATCTGAAGCTAAATTACTGCTACTAAAACAAACTGAACCTGACGCTGGAATGGATGGATCTACGCGCGCTAACCCAGCAGCTAGCTGTATCAGGCAGGCGCAGAACTACGACACCACTCCTCCCACCAGGCCGGCCTCTGAATTGACTGCGCCAAATTACCTGACAGAGACAGTTCCGATGTCTCAGTGTGATGTCAACGAGCAAGAAGCGACGCCCGGCCGGCGGCGAAGCACAGGCACAGCACATCACAGGAGTGTGCAGTGCAGTGCAGGGCACAGCGCTCGGTCTGCACTACTGCAGGTTTGTATAATTAGACAAGACAAGATTCGTGTACGTTAATTAGCAGCTGGTCATGGCTACAGGCCCAATCGGATGGCGTGCATGTTCGTCCAGATGACAACACACCGCTGGCCATGTTGCTAGGTGCCTTCTTCCTCCTCCCTACCTCTAGCTACGCACGCAGTATACCTAATTAAGTAGCCAGTGTACGTTCTTCACCAGTTCACTCTGCACATGGATGCCTGGATCGATCGATCGATCTGTATATATAATAGAAGGTTCCTCGATCTTCTTTTCCTTGCCACTCCGAGCAAGCTACTAGCTGCTGGCTGCTTCCTTCTGTCAGTGTACAGTAGCCGGCTTGCGAGCTGTGGGCCGGCCGGTGGCGGTGCTCTCCCGTCTCTATCCTATCCATCATAGAATAGAATAGATAGATAGATAGGCTACTCAGTGCCACTCGATCAGTAGTGGTAGCAGCTGGCGGCTGGCCTGGGACGACGATGAGCGCCAAGACCAGAGCTGGGGCCGCCCATGTACGCCGCCAGCTCGTCGCGGCCGTGGCGGTGACGGTGGCATGCTTCTACTCCTCGGAGGCGACGCAGCTGCAGGTGGGGTACTACAACGGCAGCTGCCCGGCCGCCGAGAGCCTCATCGAGACCATTGTCCACGCCGCCGTCCGCAAGGACGCCGGCAACGGGCCGGGCCTGATCCGGCTCTTCTTCCACGACTGCTTCGTCAGGGTACGTAGGATTATTCGATGCCCAATGGGAATGAATTACTGCCGGACAATGCAATGCAACTGAGCAACGCGCGACGACGACAGGGATGCGACGCGTCGGTGCTGCTGGACGACCCGACGGGCAGCCCGGGGAACAGGACGGTGGAGAAGACGTCCGCGCCCAACTTCCCGAGCCTGCGCGGGTTCAGCGTGATCAGCCGCGCGAAGCGCGTGGTGGAGAGGCGGTGCCCCGGGACGGTGTCGTGCGCGGACATCGTGGCGTTCGCGGCGCGCGACGCGGCGCGCATCATGGGCGGCATCCGGTTCGCGATGCCGTCGGGGCGGCTGGACGGGCGCGTGTCGAACGCGTCGGAGGCCACGGCCAACCTGCCGCCGGCGTCCTTCAACCTGACGCAGCTCCTGGGCCGGTTCGCGTCCAAGAACCTGAGCGCCGACGACCTGGTGACGCTGTCGGGGGCGCACTCCATCGGGCGCTCCCACTGCTCGTCCTTCGCGGCCGCCAGGCTGTACCCGCAGCTGGACCCGGCGATGAACGCCACGCTGGGGGCGCGGCTCAGGGCGCGGTGCCCCGCCGGCGGCGGCGGGCGGCGCGACCGCGTCGTGGACCTCGACTTCGCCACGCCGCTGCAGCTGGACAACCAGTACTACCGCAACGTGGTGACGCACGAGGCCGTGTTCTCGTCGGACCAGGCGCTCGCGGGGCGCAACGACACGGCCGCGCTCGTGGCGCTGTACGCCGCCAACCGCACGCTCTGGTCGCAGCGATTCGCCGCCGCCATGGTGAAGATGGGCAGCATCGAGGTGCTCACCGGGCCGCCCGGGGAGGTCAGACTCAAGTGCAACAAGGTCAACTGATCGAGGAGATCGATCGGGGGATCGGAGTTAGGTGAGGGTCAAGCTGCCTGTACTACTAAGCTAGCTAGTAGCAGCAGCGGGAATCGCGTCAAGTCAAGCCGGCCCAGAGCCAGAGATTATTTCACCATCACTCTCGACGATATGCACTTCATCTGCATGATTCATTCATGTGTGTACTTAATTGTACATGGGATCACGTACTACCTGCACTTTATTTGCCTAGCTTGTATACTTATTATTGTTGTTGTTTCTTAAAAAGGAAAAAGTAACATACCAATTATTAATTTACAGTATGAGGCATAGAATTAAGAGATGATGATTATTGAGAAATTTGTGGCCCTAGCTATGCATGCATGTGCATGTGGGTTAAATAATAAATTATTGTTCACGATCCAAGCTGATCTGGTCTGCGGAAGCTAGCCACGCATGCACGAGGAAGAACTGAAGGCAACAACTGGCACGCATGCATGCATGCATGTTGCCTGTCTAATTGACTCTCGCTTGTCGCTGCGCTCGCTGTCGTGCACTCGATCTCTTGCCTTGCCTCTCTATCTCTAGCTTAGCTAGCATGCTTATTGGTGGTCTCTCTTTACACACGAGTCGAACGAACGAACCGAGAACATGCGTGCATGTGCATGGGCCTCCATCATTGACGATTATTGCATGCACTCACGGTGTCAGCACCTGCGCCCTTCTCCTGTTCGTGCCGCCGGCGCATCTGCTGGTTATCAAGTACGGTTTGGCATGCATGCATGGAGGAGGACGGCCGGGTCCAGGGAGGGACCGCCATGGCTACCTGCAGCTTCTAGCTACCTACTTTTTTTTTGGGGGTGGTGGAGTATGCTTTTAAGAAAGCAAATTAAGAGGTCCAGGGATTACAGGAGAAACCATGCACCGCTGGAGCACTGCAGGCTACCAGAAGGAAACCAGAAACAAACAGACACAACTGTTCCCCTATCGACTTCTACAGCACTCACTACCAAAATCGACATCTTTGCCGAGTGCTTGAAGCACTCGGCAAAGCCTGAAAAACGTACTCAGCAAAAAGGGCTCGACACACAGTACATCGGCAAAGGCTTCTTTGCCGAGAGTACTTTTTCTCGGACACTCGGCATAGACTTTGTTGAGTGCCAGACAGTACTCGGCAAAGCAAAGCCGCCGTCACGGCGTCGGGGTGACGGAGACGGCGTCTTTACCGAGTGTCACTTAATATACTCGATAAAGAAGTTACCTCTTTGCCGAGTATCTGCCGTCTAGCACTCGGCAAAGAATCCGTCAACGGGTCCCCATGTCAGGTTCTTTGCCGAGTGCTTTGTATGGCACTCGGCAAAGAGTATCTCTTTGCCGAGTGCCATACAAAGCACTCGGCAAAGAACCTATATCGGTGCCCAGGTCTTGGTTCTTTGCCGAGTGCTATGGTCTTGACACTCGGCAAAGCACCTCTTTGCTGAGTGTTACACTCGACAAAGTGACCAGTACGCACCTTTTTTATTTGTTTTCCCTATTCCATCCAAACAAACAAAAGATACATCACAGATATCACATATATACATCACAGATCATTACAGACATAAATATCCAACACAAACATTAATATACAAGTTCTCAACACAAACAGTATCAACACAAGATCAGAAGTATCAACACAAGTTCAGAAGTATCAACACATAAGTCTCAAGCTCTGACATAAGTATTCAACATAAGTTTTGTAGTCTGAACACTAAAACATAACTCTCATCAAGGTGGCCGGTTGGACTAGTGCTGCGTTGGGTTGTGCGCTTCATGAGGGTTGTTGGATGCTGCCCCAGATTGACCCTGCACAGAGAAGAGATTGCATGTGTTATACCAGATGCATTACCAACATCTAACTACAATTTTGATACTCACAGGAGTATGGAACAGAGCAGGGTCCATTGTAGGGAACAATGGAGGTGGCGGAGCGAAATCCTATGCGGCGCCAAGGCTCTGCATGTATTGAAACATCTCCGCCATCCTCTGCTGATCTGTCAGACGTTCCCTCTTCTCTTCTTCTAGCTGGGTCTGTAATATTACAAGCCAACGTTATAGTAACTCAAAGAGAAGGTATATAACTCAAGGAATGACGAGTTACAGAAGCACTAACCTCGAGTGGCTGTATGCGAAACCCTGTGCGGCGCCAAGGCTCTGCATGTATTGAAACTCTAAGATTCTTTGCCGAGTGTCAATTAGATGACACTCAGCAAAGCCTTCTTTACCGAGTGTCTTTTTTGGGCACTCGATAAATCATATTTTTATTTTTTTTATTTTGCCAACTAAACTTTTTATGGTATGTTCCTACACTATGTAGACCTACATGTACTATTTTGGGACAATTATAACAGTGTTTTCTATAGCTAGTAGATTTAGTTCGTTTATTTGAATTTCTTCGGAAAATTCAGATTTGAACTGCAAGTCAATCGATACTAGGAAAACCGTGCATGCAAAAATGATATCCATGCTATTTAGCACAAGTTACGACCAATTTCAGAAGTGTACTGCAAACTTTGAGCAACATGCTCACTCAACATGGCCGTGAACTTGCCAACAAGTTGTTTAAAAATTGTATAAAACACAAACAAAGTCAGAAAATCATGAAACTTGTCCACGTGTCATGATATCATATATAGAGGCTGTGATAAAAATTTGAGAAAGTTTCGAGAAAGTTGTGACGCACTATATATAGAAACCTAAGAGATCCACACATGAAATCATAGAGTTTCAATGTAGTTCTCCTAGGTTTCTACACATAGTGTCTCACAACTTTTTCAAAACATTTTCAAATATTTATCACAGCCTCTACATATGATATCATGACATGTGGACAAGTTTCATGATTTTCTGACTTTGTTTATGTTTTATAAAATTTTTAAACAGCTGGATGGCAAGTTCACGACCATGTTGAGTGAGCATGGTGCTCGAAGTTTCTGGTCCGCTCCTGAAATCGGTCGTAACTTGTGCTAAATAGCATGAGTATTATTTTTACATGTACGGTTTTCCAAGTTTTGAGTGACTTGCAGTTCAAATATGAATTTTCCAAAGAAATTCAAATAAACGGACTAAATCTACTAGCTATAGAAAACACTTTTCTAATTGTCCCAAAATGGTACATGTAGGTCTACATAGTGTAGGAACATACCACAAAAAGTTTGGTTGGGAAAATAAAAAAATAAAAATGTACTTTGCCGAGTGTCTAGAAATGACACTCGGCAAAGAAGCCTTTGCCGAGTATCAACTGGTTGACACTCGGCAAAGAAGCCTCTTTGCCGAGTGTCAACCCTCGGCCCTCGGCAAAGGTTAACGACCGTCAGCTTTAGACGACCGCTGATGGCTCTTTGCCGAGCGCCGCCTTTGCCGAGGGTTCGCCACTCGGCAAAGATGTCTTTACCGAGTGTGTTTCTGTGTCGAGTGTCTTGCGCTCGGTAAACGAGCTCGTTACCGAGAGCAGGACTGTGTCGAGCGCGGCTCTCGACAAAGGCTTCTTTGCCAAGTGCCCGACAAAAAGCACTCGGCAAAGGCCTGGATTCCGGTAGTGACTAAGGCCGCATAGGAATACAGGGAAAACACAACTCTAAGAAACCTTTGCAACCACCGGCTAGAAGTCAATTAACCTCTTCTTTAGGGATGGATACAGATAGGAAAATATTCGAATTATCTGTATTCGTATTCGAAAAAATATAAATATGGATATTCATATTCAATCTGGTTCACAAAATGTATATATATCCATATTCCACTACAGTAAACAGAAAAACGTCCGACGGCCGAAGCCGTCGAACATAAGGCTAAAACCGTCGGAGATAGATAATGTCCGACGACTTTAAAGCCGTCGGAGATAATTCGTCGGAAATAACGGTATGTCCGACGGCTGCCGTCGGATATACGCTATGTCCGACGGCCGCCTCTGCCCGTCGGACGTAATACACAGCAACCGTTTTAACGGTCAGCCTGTGGGGCCCACAGGCTTATGTCCGACGGCCCGCGCTAAGCGTCGGACATAAGGCTGTCTTATGTCCGACGGCTACCACTAGGCCGTCGGACGTAATAAATTACAGAATTTACACAAAATTCTGTTTTTTAAAAAATCTGACATTTACAAAACAAAAACAGATTTCATGCACATATACACATTCACATTCACAATCATAAGTATACACATTCAAATAAGTATTCACAATCACAAATATTCTCACATAAATATTAACATTCACAAATTTAACATCAACATATAGTTCCGACGGTTGTTGCAAACTGACATTGTGTCTCACAAACAAGTGTTGCAAAGTGTTTCATAAATTAACATCACGACACATCAATCATATCCATAGCCACCTCCTCCGGCTGGACTCTGCGTGTTGAAAAGGTTGTTCACCCACGAATGTGTTGTGTCGTCTTGACCAGACCCATCACCAGGTGCGGCAACTGAAGCGGGTGGTGTCTGAAATCCCTATAACACAAGCACATGAAATAGTAACCACTCAGTTGTTCATTTAAACATATAAGACATCTATGAACATGTCACACACGCATATGTGTACATACCATAGGGAATTGTGACGGAGGCGGAGGCGGAGGTGGAGGTGCCAACATTGGCATTGACAGTGCAAACTCCGGAGGCGGCATCCCATATGTCGGCATCGGGACGCCCGCTTGTTGGGCTAGTTGCTACAAATTATATACAAGTCATTGTTGAGCTAATAAGATACACATCAAGTGTTTTGCAAAATAAGCTACAAAATGTTACTTCAGCTTACCGAGAGAAGAGCTTGATTTTGGGCCTGGAGGTTTGCGTAATACTCGTCCCTCTTCTTCTGGTACTCGGCTTGTTGCCTCTGGTACTCAGATTGTTGCCTCTGGTACTCCAATTGTTCCCTCAAGACTGATTGATGGTACTCTGCCTGTTGACGCAACACTGCCATCTCTATGTCGTGGGCGGATGATCGTGAACGGGACGACTGTGAAGACGACGATGTGGACTGTCGTCCACGGCGTCTCAGCTCTCTGGAATCAATCGTAGAATCAAAAATACCCAACCTACAAGTATAGTAACTCATGCCTCAGTTGAATCGCAAGCATATGATGACAATTTTGTAATCCAAATCAAATAATCTCACCGTCCGTGGGCTTGTCCTCCTCCGCTAGCATATGCTGCCTGAGGGTCGATTGGCTGGTTCCTCCAATCGTACTCCTCCCCATGGCGTTGAACCATCTCCTGCCCATACGAAGCCTGGAGGCAAACAATATCAAATATAAGTGCATAACCCCTATGCCCTTGCAAACAATATCAAACACATAATAGAGTATCAAAAACTCACTAGACGGTCGGTGGCCGTCTGAGTGCATAACACATCAGGATTCTGAGGATCAGAACCCCTATGCCCTTGCATATACACCTCCACATCCGTGGGCGTACGGCCGGATTTGACTTCCTGTACATAAAAGTTACAATGACACATTTCTATGTAATTCAAAAGTTACAACAAACTGTGACTTACCATTCGCTTAGCCAAGCGCACATGACCATCACCACCGTAGTTGTGGAACGACTCGGTCCCACGGTTTCCCCTGTTCCTTTCGGAAATGGCACGAAACTCAGGGGAAGCCCACCATCTGCACAATGCCCGATAACCCTCTGATCGGGTGGCCATCCACGGCACCGACACCTACATGAAATTTTTTAAATAAAGCAAGCAAATACATGGCTTCGTGCGATATGAGAGGCAAGAACCTGTTTACCTCTAGGTATTGCTCCTCCGTCAAGTAAATTGATGACCACTCGGCCTTGGTATTTGGCATCGGTCGATCATCAGCATTTGCTCTGTACCATGCCTTTATAGCCTGAATTCGTGCATAGTACATTGCATCTGCAACGACATCGTTCGCGTTATACTCAAACACGTAACGAGCGTTCATATCATATGATCCATCGTCCGGCAACTTGTACCGTTTCTGCAAAAAAAATTAGTGTTATCATAAAAGCAAACATGTATGGAATAACTAAAATAGTATAAATAATTCATACCCAGAATGCATCCCAAACTAGTGCCTGTGTGTTGCCAAAGGTTCTACAGACACCATAGCGATAATGCTCCCAAGTGGTGGCGGGGACAGACTCGCCAGTAGGCAAAGTCACAACACCAGGCCAGTGCAGACGAACAAGATTACCAAGGACCATGTTCACCTGCCTGTAGTGTCCTGTGCCTGTGAACGAGTCGTCGATCCAAGACCTGCAAATAGTATAAACAATGTAGAAATTAAAACATAACTTTCAATAACATTTAAGCAAAGACATGTCACTCACTTTCCACTAGGCTTTATCAAAACCCGAGATTCGGGTGGAAGCTCTGGAGGTGGTCCAACAAAATGCAGCTTCCTCATTCTCCTAACTCGAGAAGTTCCAGACCCAGCTGCGGAATCTCCACCAGCACCAGAATCCCCAGCATCGTCTCCAGCATCATCTCCCACATTATCTCCACCATCATCTTCAACATCATCTCTTGCATGATCCTCTACCACTGGTTCCTCAATTTCAGCATCCTATGAAACAAATACCTTACATCATACAATATTAAGTAACTCAAATAATGTAATTTAACAACTAACTTACATCTTGTGGAGGCAAATGTTCTGCCAGCGCTCTCCGTCTGCTCATGGTAGAACCTGTGCCCTGAAAAACTGAATCCTCACCCCTCGAGCTGCTCCTCGAGCTACTCCTCGTCCCAAGCAAACTACGAGCAAAAGACTTCATTTTCTTTGACATCCTATTTTAACAACAACAAGTTAGTACATAAATCGACAATAAAATATGCAACAAAATCATAAAATATGCAATAAAATAATAAAATATGCAATAAAATCATGTTCCATACTCGTCAATCGTAATCGTAATCAAAATCAGGATCTAGTTGCTTTCGTCGATTTAATGGACGCCAAGTAGCTTTCTTCTTTCTCGTCACTCGTTTTCGTTTTGGAGGAACCTCTACATCATTTTGATCACCTAATAAAGATTCTTCCAACATTTCAGTTTGTACATTAAACGTGCTTGTAAGTTCTTCGTCTTGGAAAATCTCAGCAGCCCCCACTTCGTGCTCGATTTGACTTTCAACATAACCAGCATCACCAGGAGCATATAGTCGTTCACGAGGATTAACTTTGTACACTACCCTCCAATCAACCAAACCCTTTTTCTTAGATGGATATGTCATATAATACACCTGCTCGCATTGGTGGGCAAGGATTATAGTGTCGTGGCCTTTTAATCTATCGTTGTGTTTGACTTCCACCATGCCATATTGATTTTCTCGCGTTGAGTTTGGAGAAAACCAATCACAATCGAAGAACACCACTTTGAGTTGTTTATCTCCAAAAAACTTGTACTCGATTATATCATTAATGACTCCATAATAATTAGTCACCTTCCCTTCATCATCGACAGCTCTAGTTACAACTCCGGAATTTGTCGTGGCTGCTAGAGGATGATCATCTTCGAACCTTGTGGAACGGCTAAAACCATTGACATCATACCGACCATAACGCCTGCCAGTTACTGCTCCTAGGGATAATTGTCGAAGGTCCGGGTGTATATTGTCATTTTTATCTACATAATCTCGAAACCAACACAAGAAATTAAGTCCCCCATCTTTTCCCTCTCGACGAATCTGGTCACGTTCACAGCCAGAGATGCAATTTTGAGAATCAAATTCCCTGTTAGTACAAGGAAACAAACCTTTTAGTCTCACAACAAAAATTCTAGCGGCAATGACTAAAATAAAGTTTACACTTACAGGAGAAACTGACTCATCTCTTCCATGTTGTTATACATGTAGAGTAAAGCAGTCTTCCATTCGTCGTTGGTGAAACAGTATGTTGTGCTGGGTCCTACAGTTTTGCCCCTCCATTGAAAAATTTCAATATCACTGATAGGGGGCTCATCGACATGATACCGCAACGTATGGGCATTGACATTGTGTTCCTCTGCAAAGTATAGGCCCGTGAACGATGCTATCTCTTTATATTTGAATTCTTCAGCGATGCACCCTTCAACTCGTCTCTTATTACTAACCATTGCACGTAGCTTCTTTAGTGTCCTTTCGATGTGATACATCCATCTATATTGCACAGGACCTCCTACCTTAGCTTCGTATGGTAGGTGAACAAGTAGATGTTGCATCGGATTGAAGAAACCTGGTGGAAATATTTTTTCAAGTTTGCATACCAAAATCGGTATTTGTTGCTCAAGCTTCTCCATCATCTCTTTCTTTATTTCTTTGGCACAAAGATGTCTATAAAAGTAGCTTAGCTCCGCTAATGCTTTACATACATCATTTTTTACAAAACCACGAAACATAACAGGAAGGAGTCTTTCCATTATTATGTGGTAGTCATGACTCTTCAACCCAGAAAACTTGCCCGTCTTCAAATTCACAGACCTTCTAAAGCCCGCGGCGTAACCATCTGGGAACTTTAAGTTTTTCAACCATTTCATCAATTGTTTCTTCCTTTTAGGTTTAATACTGAAAGGAGCACGTGGCTTCTTCTGATTCTCTCCTATCTCCATAGTTGGTCTTCTACAGATTAAGGCCAAGTCTTTCCTTGCCTTAGGGTTGTCTTTTGTTTTGTCAGTGATATTCATGCAAGTGCTGATAATGCTTTCACCCATATTTCGTTCCTGGTGCATGACATCAATGTTATGCATTAGAATCAAGGCTTTCATATAAGGGAGTTCCCATAGACCACATTTGTGAGTCCAATTATGCTCGGTTCCATAACCTTCAAAACAATTTCCATGTTCGTTTAGTTTCAAATCATTAAGTCTCGCGAGAATCTCTGGACCACTTAGACGCTTGGGTGGTCCCCTCGTCACAATCGTGTCCTTTTTAAAAGCGTTCCTATCGAACCTGAACGGGTGATCCTCTGGCAAAAAACATCTATGGCAATCGAAGTAACATATCTTTCCACCAAACTTTAGTCGAAAGCATGAAGTGTCTTCAACGCATATCGGACATGTCAAAATCCCATGACAACTCCATCCAGCAAAGATACCATAAGCCATAAAATCATGAATAGACCATAAAAACGCGGCTCTCAGGTTGAACTTCTGTTTCTTGTAACAATCGTACGCCTCGACTCCTTCCCACAAAATTTTCAATTCTTCAATCAGGGGCCTCATCATCACATCGATCTTTGTTCCAGGATGATCCGGACCAGGTATTACAAGACACAAGAAAATAAATTCATATTTCATGCAAAGAGCTGGTGGAAGGTTGTATGGAACAGCAAAGACAGGCCAACATGAGTAGGACGTTGCAGTTAGATTGAATGGCGAGAAACCATCTGTTGCCAAACCGAAGCGAACATTCCGCACTTCATCAGCAAAGCTGGAATCAAAAGCATCTAGTGCCTTCCATGCATCTGTATCAGCTGGGTGCACCATGACATTTGGATTCTCACGTACCCCTTCTTTGTGCCACCTCATGTGTCTGGCTGTATTCTTGGAGATGAACAAACGTTTCAACCGAGGTATAAGAGGCATGTAACGAAGCTGCTTACGTGCAATCTTCGTAGTCACGGTCAAACCATCGTCGTTTTCAACCTCAACGAATCTACGCTCACCACATACAGTACACTCCTTCTCACCCGCGGTCTCCTTCCAGAAAAGCATACAATTATTTTCACAGACATCGATTTTTTCGTAGTCCATACCGAGCCCAGATAACAACTTTTTAGACTGATACATGTCCTTTGGCATCTTGTGATTCTCCGGAAGTACATCACTGATCAAGTTCAAAAGCTCCTTGTAACAGTTGTTTGAGAATGCAAACTTAGACTTAATAGCCATAAGTCGAGTCACAAATACAAGGACGGTCACTTTTGTGTGCTCATGCAACGGCTCTTCGACAGCTTTAAGGAGCTCGAAGAACTTCTGAACCTCAGGTGTAGCTGGATCCTCAAACTCGGTGGGTTGACCGGGGTTCTCCCAATCGACTGTTAGAAGCTCATGGCGTACATCATCAAGCATCTCTTCCATCCTATCGTAGTCCTCCTCTTCATGTGACTGAACTTCCGATACAATACGAGGAGGTGGATCCTCACCGTGGTGCACCCACACCTCATAGCCTGGCATATAACCGTTCTTGCAAATATGTATCGACATACTCCTCATGTCAAGGAAATTAATGTTCCGACACTTGCTACAAGGGCACCTAACATCGGTTCCAGTCTCTGACCGAGCAAAAGCACGGTCGAGAAAAGCATCAGTCTTGGCAACCCACTCACTTGATAGAGCACCTCTTTTCTTCCAACCTTCATACATCCATCGACGATTCTCCTCCATACTAGATACGAGATGTTAACTTAATTAGTTATGATTACTAATTAACCACACTAATACAATAGCCACTAATTAACCAAACTAATACAATAGCACTACAAAAAATCATTTCACGGGACCCTAAATCAAATAAAACAACCTTATTTCCGAGGGCTTAATAATTACCCTCGGAAATTAAAAGTTTAAATTATATAACCACTAATAAATAAATTAAAACAAGCTAATTTAATTGCATAATTAAATTAAGCCGTCGGACATAACAAAACTAAACATTGCTAATAGCAAACAATATATGCATATACAAAATTATACTAAACATTATAAAATTCCTTACTTTGTCGGACGATTAGCTGATGAAGCGGACGCCGGCGGGGTCGGGGCGGGCGCCGGTGGCGTCGGGGACGGGGGCAGAGGCTCCGGCGGCCGTGGGCGGCGTCGGGGCGGCTCCGGTGTCGCTTTGGCGGCGGTGGAGTTGCCGGTCGACGTGGACAGAGGATCGGGCGCGGGCTGGGCGTCGGGACGGGGCTGGAGGTCCCCGGGAGAGGCTTGGGCGGTGCTAGGCGACGACGGCGGCTCGTCGGCGATGGTGGCGGCGGCGTGGGAGAGGCGGCGGCGGCGGCTACGCATGCGAGCGGCGGAGAAACAGAGAGAAATGAAACCGACGCGGGTCGCGGGGCGCGGTTAAAATTCATTAGTTCCGACGGCCACCTAGGAAGCCGTCGGACATAAGCTTATGTCCGACGACTTGCCTGACAGCCGTCGGACATAAGCTTATGTCCGACGGTCCACCTGCCGGCCCTCGGATATTCCCTCTTATGTCCGACGGCTGCCAGTGGCCGTCGGACATAAGCCAGTGGCCGTCGGACATAAGCTTATGTCCGACGGCGGCCTAGGAAACCGTCGGACATAAGGTAGCCGTCGGACTTGTATCATTTTACTGTAGTGTTCGCTTAGCAAATGTGGATCTGGATTCGGATATCCGACTTGTTGCTATATCCATATATGAAATGAATATATCCGATATCCAATTTCTTAGTGGCGTGCGCGCTTCGTACACCACATGCCTATGGCGCGCATTTCTCCTGCCTCTCCCTCGCGCCAAATCCTTTCCAACCACTTTTCTTTATCACCATCCTAGCTTGGATTTTCCTATTATAAAGTTGCCGAAGGAAAATCTTGATTTTCAAAGGCATCCTACACTTCTGGATTATTAGATTAATGTTTTTAGTAATACCCCCATGCATCCCTGTCGGTCCTAAATTTGTATAGGGATTTAGTAGTGAATTGGTGTGATTTATCTAGCGCCCAGAACACCGAGTCTCCCCCTTGAGAAAAGGTGTAACATTGAAGCTCAGAATAGTGGTCCTTCCACTCATCAATTTTTGAAACTGTGAGGGGTCTTGCAAAATCTAAATCCTAGCTCCCATCCTCCATGCACTCAGAGACACGAACCTCCTTTTTCGAACAGATGTCAAAGAATCTGGGATACTTCACTCTAATTGGCACATCACCCAATCAAATGTGCTACCAGAAAAGAGTACCCTCCCCATTATCAACTTTATTCATAGCCCCCCACTGAAACAAAAAGTTTTACTTTCTGTAAACCTCCTTTTTGTTTTTTGTTTTTTGAGAGGAAGAAATTGTTTTCTGGCATATATTTGGCTTTAAGAAGATTGTACCAAGTATCTTCAGATCCTTGATAAATTCTCCAAATCCTAGCTTTGTAGAAACTGGGGCCGAAGCCTTCAGGGTCGGGGCGCTTTGGGAAGGCATGGCGAGGATGGCATCTAGGGTTTCTTTTACTCTGAAGGGAGCGTCAAGGCTGGCTTGGAGGGTAGAGGGGATATAGATTTTGGAAGTTCAAGGCAGGGATAGGTACAAGAGCAGCCCCCATAGATGAGGCATAGTACTCGGTGATTGTTTTGGATTTTTTTTCTTCCCGGTCTGAGTAGACGACTTGGCCAACCTATACTCGGGTGATGAAGCACTTCTTCCTTCGAGCACAGGAGTGAGCATGGTGCAAAGTAATTGTAATACACAAAATTGTATACAAAGAATAATAGAGAAATCTCCTCAATTTTATGTGCCTTAATTGCATCATAAAAAGAGCACACATATAATAATTAGTGCTTAATTAAAAACAAATGATATAAAAATAAAAGAAAGAGCATTTTGTTGGAGTTTTATATGCTTGTGCCTTAAATAGAATAATAAGGATAAAAATAATAAGATAATAGACATTAGAAGTGGAATTAAAACCCTAAATTTGAAAGTAGGGTTTTGAAAATAAGAAGAAGAAAAATGATATAAGAATATAAATAATATAATTATATTTCCAAAGTTGGTATTTTTAATCTCACAATTTGATTTGGGAATAAATTTGGCATAAATTTGAATTTAAAATTCGAATTCAAATTAAACTTAGAAAAAGAGAAAGAAAAAGATAAAGGAAAAAGAGAAAGGAAGCCTGCTGGGCCAAATTCTCCATCCGCGGCCCATCCCACCTCACTGCGCGCTCGCGCCGCTGACACCGGGGCCCCACTTCTCAGCCTCGCCACTGCCCGCGAGGATCGCTGCACTGCGGGCTCCACCTGCCGGCCCATCCTTCACCAGATACTGCCTTGTGGGCCCAGTTGCCAGAGACTTTCTCGCGCACTCACGTCCCTCCTTCGCTGCTCCACGGGACCCGCCTGGTCAGCATCCTCTCCTTCCCAGCGGCAAACGTGGACCGGCTTCAACCGAACGTCGCGAATCACCGGGGGATTAGGTAGAGATCTGCCCTCTCGACCTGGGTATAAGGACCTCGGGTGCATCTGCCTGCTCCGATCTATCCTCACGTGAGAATCGCTGACCGCCACCACGATTAGAGAGGGAATTTGGCCGCCGCCGCCGCCGTGGGACTCTGTCACGCCGCTGTAGTCGACCTCCACGTTGTGCTGTCGTACGGGCGAGTAAGGGCGGTGCTAGGGCTTCAGCATCACGTAGCATTGCTACGCACAACGTTGACCAACGGATTACGACCTCGTCCGCGCGGTATTGCTCACCGGAAATCTCCTCCGCCGCGTCCACGTGGACAGCTCCGCGCCCACCGTTTTCTCTGGTAAAATTCCTCACCCTAACTCCGCCTTGATCTCCTCTACGTGTTGCACGCGCTGGGTTGTTGTTTGGAGCTCTGGGGTGTGGGGGGAGGCTTGCCGGCAATGGCGCCGCCGCCCCTGGTTACTGGCGCCACCTCGGCTGGGTTGGGGGGAAAACACCCTGGTCGTCCGATCCTCATTGAACGGTATAGATTAGATAGACGATAACCTTTCGGCTCTTTATATCTAGTCCGTAGAAATGTGATCAGAGGGCTACGGTTGTTTTAAATTTAGTCCGTTGATGGTAGATCCAAGCGCCTATAATGCGTCACGGTTCATCGTAGTCGGCTTTTAATCTGGGCCGTCTGGTTTCTATCCTGTGGCTGTGGGTTGTCGATACCCCTTCGCCATGTCATTTTGCTGAAGAGACCCCGGGTTCTTGCGGAATCAACCCGCAGTCCACCTAGTGGGTCAACTGTGTCTTAGGAT
Organism: Zea luxurians; assembly: GCA_029449295.1. Classification (NCBI taxonomy): domain Eukaryota; kingdom Viridiplantae; phylum Streptophyta; class Magnoliopsida; order Poales; family Poaceae; genus Zea; species Zea luxurians. The sequence goes on from JAOPSE010000012.1 coordinate 11,661,270, forward strand.
TAATTACATCAGGACCCCTGCGCTTTCTAGAATTTGAGGCCCAGTCCAGAGAACATATAAAATAGGTAAATAAATACAGAAATTGATTTTTAATATAAAAAGAATTCCTAAAACTTGTTTATTGCATAGAAAATTCATTCTAGCTCCAAATTGAGCCATTCCAATTTCTAAAATTTTGTAATTTTATTCTCCATCATCTAGAGTCTCTGTTTGGACATGAAAACAGTAAGAAAATTAATTTATCATTTAATCCTATTTCAAGCACATTAAATCTTAGGAAATTCATAACTTGAAATCTATAACTCTAAATTTAATGATTCCAGTTCCTGTGATCTTATTTTAATGTCTAGTTTATTAATATGTATTTTATTTACATGTTTGGTGTAATGTTAATTTTTGCTATACTATGTATGTATTGTGTTGATACGAGTAGACGAGCAAGCCACTGTGGATTCTGAGGTTCAACAAGTAGAAGTAGCTGAGCAGGAGCTCATTGAAGGCAAGTTGTACCCTTGATCACTTACTTTTTCCCAGCCATGTTCTTATTAATTATAATGATCTGCATAGGTTAATTTTGATGGGATCCTTTAGGTTACCCCAGTTTTGGTTATCTTTATACCTTGTTCACCACTGAAATATTTTTGGGTAGTACCTGCTATTGCTTTATGTGGATTGGGTATGGAGATACAATATTCATGATTACTCTTTTATTATCTTTTTATTTATTACTGTTCATGTTAAGATCATTAAATTAATGGGAACATGGAGCGACCACCCAGGAAAACAGTGCTACCACAATGGTTTAATGGGACGCCCTTGGCTGATTAACTAGGAAAGCTAGTGGAGGTCTTCCTTACCCGAAAGGGGCATGGGCAGTAGGGGAGTGGTCAGTGTAGGGAGGTCCTTGGGTTGATTTTGCTGCGATGGCGGTTAGGCGAGGGATTCCTGCACTGGAGCTTCCTATAAACTGTATCGGGATTTCTGAAGCTAGTGGAACTTTGTAAAGGCCTCGTAGTGTTACCCTGCCTCGTCTCCTCGGTTATGAGCGGAGGTGTATGGGATTTCTGGAGGTGTATGGGATTGGCCGTCTCTTGGCAGATGGGTAACATGACTTGTGGGTAAAGATGTGCAACCTCTGCAGAGTGTAAAACTAGTATACTAGTCGTGCTCACGGTTATGAGCGGCTCGGACCCTCACATGATTAATTTATGGAACTTAAATTTAATTTGACATTTGCATCACATTTGGGATTATTTTACTATTACTTTTCTTTATTACTATTAAGGTTTGGTATTTACTTACACTTAGTAATTGCTAATAAAATTTTGACCAACTTATAAAAGCAATGCTCAGCTTCAGCCTTTATTTCATTGATCAGCCTTACACTTCATGAACTCCCACCTTTGTGAGTTCATGCCACATTATTCCCCATGACTTGTTGAGCTATGAACGTATGTGAGCTCACTCTTGCTGTCTCACACCCCCCACAGGAGAAGAACAGATGGTCGAAGAGGATCCGCCTAACTCTGAAGCTTTTGACTTGATCTAGGTGGCACCTCCCAGTCAGCTTTCTGGCGCCAAGGATAGATTTTAGGTATTGTGATATTTATCTCTTATTTTGTAAGACTTCCGCTATGTAATAAAGTACTCTGATTATATTATGACATTTATCTCTATACACTCTGTTATTATATATGTTGTCTTCTTTGGCGCATGTATGAGATGCACCCGGCTTTGTCCCTTAAAACCGGGTGTGACAGAAGTGGTATCAGAGGAAATGTTGACTGTAGGACGAAACCTAGATAGAAATGGACAAAACCCTTACCTACTTATCTTATTCTGATTCATTCTACACTTACCTTACTCTAATTCTTTCTACACTTATCTTGATCCTGTCTCACCTTCTAATGTTCTACTCTGATCATTCTTACCTTTTCTATTCTGATACAAGACGGATTTCACACCTTGGAATCCCTACCCCTATGACATTTTTAAGAGATAGGAAGCCTAAGACAAAATCAAAACTATTTTCTATATTTAAAAAACGTTGTTTGATTGTTCTGATGATAAATGTCTGATTTGCTTCTTCGATTGATTGAAAAATTATATATGGACATCTTAGTATGTGCCAACATAAGGTAATAAATTAGCTATGGTAGGTAAAACATTAATCTGCTTAGCTAATAAATCCCCCAAAGTAACATGGTTCGTAATTACTGCCTTGTCTTCTGCTCTCTCTTACCATATGTATCTAACTCAGATGGTCAATACCAGGAGGGGTGGTGGAATTGATTTGCCTCCTAATCGACACACTCGGAGGATATATAGACAACCTCAGCCACAGCCAGCAGAGATGAATCCTCCTAATCCTCCACCAGGCGGAGTTGATCCACTGATTGCAGCTCAGATGAGGGTGATGCAGCAAATGGCGGACACTATGGCTGATATGCGTGCCCAGATGCAGCAAGAACACCAGGAGATGCGCCAGGAAAGAGAAGAGATACGCCAGGAGTTGCGCCAGGAGAGAGAAGAGATACGCCAGGAGAGGAGGGCGCAACAGCAGCTGCAGCAGCAATTTTAGCAACAGCAACAACAGCAACAAATACCATTGCCTCCACCACCACCACCAGTTCCACCTCGTGATAAGCACCGGGAATTTATGAGTCATAAGCCACCGATCTTCGCCAGTTCGCCAGATCCTCTTGATGCATATGATTGGTTGAAGTCAATTGAGAAGATGCTCAACATCGCCCAATGCTTAGACCTGGAGAAAGTTCTTTATGCCTCAGGTCGTTTGACAGGTCCTGCTGCTGACTGGTGGGATTCTTATACTGCTGCCCATGATGCCGCTGATACTATTACTTGGGCAGAGTTCAGTACACAATTCAGGAACTACCATATTCCAGCTGGTTTGATAAAGATCAAGAAGAAGGAGTTTCTGTCATTGAAGCAAGGCAACATGTCGGTCAGCGAGTACAGAGATAAATTTATTCAGCTGTCGAGATATGCTCCGGAGGAAGTTGCTGAGGATGAGAGGAAGCAGGAGCACTTTATTGAAGGACTTAATGGACCCTTGCAGTATGCACTGGTCGCACACACATTTCTGTCATTCCAGAGACTACTGGATAAGGCTCTTGCTATTGAACACAAGCGTGTTCAACTGGGAGATCTGAAGAGGAAGGCTATCTCATAGGGACAGGGTAGCACAGTGTTCGTCCCCGCTACGTATCGCCACAGGGTACACCAACTCGACCAGGAGGACCACACCCAGTTCAGTATGCTCCGCAGGGGTCTCCACAGACACCTCCTACTCGTCAGGCTGCTCCCACTGGCACCCCAACGAGGCCTGCAGTCACAGAAGACCGGCCCTACATGCTTCAAGTATAGTCAGATTGGGCACTATGCTAATGCTTGTCCGATGGGAAATTCTGGTACACCAGCTAAGAACAAGCAACAGACTCCTGGCAAGGGATATTCTATAGCCAGGGTGAATCAAGTCAGTGTTGATGATACTCCTGATGGTGCTGACATCGTACTCGATATGTTTTACATTAATGCCATTCCTGCAACCATACTGTTTGATTCTGGTGCTACACATTCATTCATGTCTGCTCGATATGCCAACACTAATGAGATACCCCTGCTAAATATGAGAAAACCAATGATAGTAATCACACCTAAAGGGCCTATTGAGGCAAATCAAATGACACGTAGATTGACATTAACAATTATGGGAAGAGAATTTGGAGCTACTGCTATAATATTAGAGGCCAGCAGTATAGATCTGATCCTTGGTATGTCATGGTTAAGGAAGGCAAAGGCCATTATAGCATGTGGTAGGGGTACTATAGAACTCACTAGCCCTAAAGGAGAAACATTTCAAGTTAATATTGCAGTAACCACCTCATCCAAGCGTGCAATGTTCTTTATACCTGAGGAGTTTGTTGGTGACAACATCCGGGTGGTTAGAGATTTTCCGGATGTCTTTCCAGAGGAGTTACCAGGGATGCCACCAGATAGGGAAGTTGAGTTTGTCATTGATCTTTTACCTGGAACTGCCCCTATTTCTAAACGACCATACAGGATGGCTTTAGAAGAACTGAAGGAGCTTAAGAAGCAGTTAACTGAGTTATAGGAAGCAGGGTACATTCGTCCGAGTTCCTCACCATGGGGAGCACCAGTGTTATTTGTACAGAAGAAGGATGGATCGCAACGAATGTGTGTGGACTATAGATCACTTAATGATGTCACTGTGAAGAACAAGTATCCATTACCCCGTATTGAGGATTTGTTTGATCAGATGAGAGGAGCCAGGGTATTCTCGAAGATTGATCTCCGATCGGGATACCATCAGATGAAGATTAGACCATTAGATATTCCTAAGACGGCTTTCTCAACCCGATATGGATTATATGAGTTCACTGTTATGTCATTTGGATTAACCAATGCACCAGCTTATTTCATGAATTTGATGAATAAGGTGTTTATGGAGTATTTGGACAGATTTGTCGTGGTGTTCATCGACGATATTCTTATCTATTCTAATAATGAAAGTGATCATGAAGAACATCTAAGGTTGGTGCTACAGAAGCTGCGAGATAATCAACTCTATGCCAAGTTTAGCAAGTGCGAGTTTTGGATTGACAAGGTGCCATTCCTTGGTCATATTATTTCTAATGGAGGAATAGCAGTGGATCATGCTAAAGTGAAGGAGATAATGGAGTGGAGAGTGCCCACTACAGTTACTGAGATTCGGAGTTTCTTGGGACTCGCAGGATATTATCAGAGATCTATTGAAGGGTTCTCTAAGATTGCCAAGCCTATGACCTCGCTTTTGGAGAAAGGAAGAGAATTCAAGTGGGATGAGAAATGCCAAGACAACTTTGATCAATTGAAGAAGAGATTGATGTCGCCACCAGTGTTGGTTATGCTAGATCTGCAGAAGGGATTTGATATTTATTGTGATGCATGTGGCTAAGGATTGGGATGTGTGCTCATGCAAGATGGTCATGTGATCGCCTATGCATCTTGTCAGTTGCGAAAACATGAATTGAACTACCCCACTCATGATTTAGAGCTGGCAGCCGTTGTGCATGCACTTAAGATTTGGAGACACTACATTATGGGAACTAAGTGCCAAGTATACACGGATCATTGAAAGGGAAATGTGCCCTTGGGCCATTTCTAAGTATTTTGGTGATTGAGTGCCAACACAAGTGCTTAAATGTGAATTTATGTCCATGGATGAACAAAGTGCAAATCATGAAGTAAAGGTATGTTTCTAAGCCTTAGTACATTGGTTTTGTGTACTAATATACTTGTCTAAGTGTTAGAAACAGAAAGAAGAAGAAAAGAAAAGAGGAGAAAAAGACTTGGCTGTGTACAGCCAAGACTCAGCTCGGTCTGGCACACCGGACTGTCCGGTGTGCACCGGACAGTGTCCGGTGCGCCAGACTGACTCGGCGTGAAGAGGCCGCTCTCGGGAATTCGCCGACGGCGTACGGCTAAAATTCACCGGACTGTCCGGTGTGCACCGGACAGTCCGGTGAGCCAACGGTCGGCTGGACCAACGGTCGGCCGCGCAATCTACGCGAGACACGTGGCCGAGCCAACGGTCGGAAGGGGGCACCGGACTGTCCGGTGTGCACCGGACATGTCCGGTGCGCCAACGGCTCCCAGATCTGCAACGGTCGGCAACGGTCGGCAGCGCTGTTTAAGGAAAGAAATCGGGCACCGGACAGTGTCCGGTGTGCACCGGACTGTCCGGTGCACCCGACGACAGAAGGCAAGGATGGCCTTCCAGATTTGCTCTCAACGGCTCCTAGCTGCCTTGGGGCTATAAAAGGGACCCCTAGGCGCATGGAGGAGACATCCAAGCAACCTTAGAGCATTCTTGATCATCCACACTCAGTCTTTGCGCATTCGTTTGTCATTCTAAGTGATTCGAGCTCCGTTCTAGTGAGAACTTTGAGATAGTCTTTTGAGCTCGATTCTTGACCGTGTGTGTGCGCGTTTCGCTGTGGATTTGTGTGTGTTGCTTCCCTCCCTTACTCTGTGCTTCTTTGTGATCATATACTTGTAAGGGCAAGAGACTCCAATTTGTGGAGATTCCTTGCAAACGGGATATTGAAAGGCAAAACAAAACACCGTGGTATTCAAGTTGGTCTTTGGACCGCTTGAGAGGGGTTGATTGCAACCCTCGTCCGTTGGGACGCCACAACGTGGAGTAGGCAAGCGTTGGTCTTGGCCGAACCACGGGATAAACCACTGTGCCATCTCTGTGATTGATCTTCTGTGGTTATTGTGTTTTGTTGGGACTCCTCTCTAGCCACTTGGCATTATTGTACTAACACTTAACAAGTTTTTGTGGCTTAAGTTTTAAAGTTTCACAGGATCACCTATTCACCCCCCCTCTAGGTGCTCTCAATTGGTATCAGAGTCGTTCTCTTCACAAAGGGACTAATCGCCCGAAGAGATGGATCCTAAGGGGAAGGGTATCGTGATCAACGACAAAGAGAAGGAATCCTTCATCAACGAGCCGAAGGACGACAAGCCTACCGACTCCGGCTCGGGTCATAGACGGAAGGAAGGGAAGAAGAAGACAAGGCGCATCAAGGAGATCGTCTACTACGATGACAGCGATGAATCTACTTCTTCCCAAAAGGACAATGACCACAACGACTACAAAAAGACGGTCAATTCGAACTTTTCATTTGATTATTCTCGTATTCAACATAGTTCGAATTCGCATTTGCTTTCTATTCCTCTTGGCAAACCTCCACACTTCGATGGGGAGGACTACGGATTTTGGAGTCCCAAAATGCGTAGTCACTTATTCTCTCTCCATCCAAGCATTTGGGAGATTATAGAGAATGGAATGAAGTTTGATAGCTCGGATAACTCTATGCTCATAAATGAACAAATCCATAGAAATGCACAAGCTACTACTGTTCTCTTAGCATCCTTGTGCAGGGAAGAGTACAACAAGGTGAGCGGCTTGGACAATGCCAAGCAAATATGGGACACCCTCAAGATCTCTCACGAGGGGAATGACATCACCATGCTCACCAAAATGGAGTTGGTGGAGGGCGAGCTTGGACGATTCGCCATGATAAGGGGAGAGGAGCCAACCCAAACGTACAACCAGCTCAAGACCCTCATCAACAAAATAAGGAGCTACGGAAGCACGCGATGGAAGGACCACGACGTCGTCCGCCTAATGCTAAGGTCCTTTACCGTTCTTGATCCTCATCTCGTGAACAATATTCGTGAGAATCCCAGGTACACGATGATGACGCCCGAGGAGGTACTCGGAAAATTCGTAAGCGGGCGGATGATGATCAAGGAGGCGAGATACGTCGATGAAGCTTTGAACGGTCCAATCCACGAGTCTCAACCCATCGCTCTCAAGGCAACAAGGAGCAAGGAGCCGCTACCCAGCAAGGTGGCGCAAGTTGAGGCGGCCGGGCTCAATGATGAAGAGATGGCTCTCATCATCAAGAGATTCAAGACGGTGCTAAATGGTCGCAAGGAGCAACCAAGGAAGACCAAGACAAAGGGGAAGCGCTCATGCTTCAAATGTGGTAAGGTTGGTCATTTCATTGCTAACTGTCCCGATAATGAAAGTGATCAGGAAAAGGGGAACAAAAGGGAGAAGAAGAAGCATTACAAGAAGGCCAAGGGCGAGGCACATATCGGAAAGGAGTGGGATTCGGATTGCTCCTCCTCTGACTCCGACAATGAAGGACTCGCCGCCACCGCCTTCAACAAGTCATCTCTCTTCCCCAACGAGCGTCACACTTGCCTCATGGCAAGGGAGAAGAAAGTAAGCACTCATGATACTAGTACTTCTTCAAGTGAGGATGAGTCTAGTGATGATGATGAAATAGATTACTCATGCTTATTCAAGGGATTAGATAGATCTAAAATTAATAAGATTAATGAGTTGATTGATGCTTTGAATGACAAGAATAGATTACTAGAAAAACAAGAGGATCTCTTATATGAGGAGCATGATAAATTTGTTAGTGCACAAAATTCTCTTGCTCTAGAAATTAAAAGAAATGAAATGCTTTCTAGTGAATTATCTACTTGTCATGAAACTATCTCTACTTTAAAAGGTGTTAACAATGATTTAAATGCTAAACTAGTAGAAGCAAATAAATCTAACTCTTGTGTTGAACATGTTGAAATTTGCACTAGGTGTAAGGATGTTGATATTAATGCTTGTTGTGAACACCTAGTTTCAATTTCCAAACTAAGTGATGAATTGGCTAGTCTTAATGCCCAACTTAAGACTAGCAAAAGTGAATTTGATAAGTTAAAATTTGCAAGGGATGCCTACACAATTGGAAGACATCCCTCAATTAAGGATGGGCTCGGCTTCAAGAGGGAAGCCAAGAACTTAACAAGCCATAAGGCTCCCATCTTCGTCAAGGAGAAAGGGAAGGCCCCTATGGCTAGTAGTGTGCAAAAGAACCATGCCTTTATGTATTATGATAGAAGACAACCTAGAAATGCTTATAGGAGTTGTAATGTATATAATGCCTTTGATTCTCATACCATGGTTGCTTCTAGTTCCTCTTATGTGCATGATAGGAATGTTGGTAGGAGAAATGTTATTCATAATATGCCTAGGAGAAATGTCGTTAATGTTCCTAGGAAAGTTAATGAACCTTCTACAATATATCATGCTTTAAATGCTTCTTTTGCTATTTGTAGAAAGGATAGGAAAATAGTTGCTAGGAAGTTAGGGGCAAGATGCAAGGGAGACAAAACTTGCATTTGGGTCCCTAAGAATATTTGTGCTAACCTTGCAGGACCCAACATGAGTTGGGTACCTAAGACCCAAGCCTAAATTTGCCTTGCAGGTTTATGCATCCGGGGGTTCAAGCTGGATTATCGACAGCGGATGCACAAACCATATGACGGGGGAGAAGAAGATGTTCACCTCCTACGTCAAAAATAAGGATTCCCAAGATTCAATTATATTCGGTGATGGGAATCAAGGCAAGGTAAAAGGGTTAGGTAAAATTGCAATTTCTAATGAGCACTCAATCTCCAATGTGTTTTTAGTTGAGTCTCTTGGTTACAATTTGCTATCTGTTAGTCAATTATGCAATATGGGATATAATTGTCTTTTTACAAATATAGATGTGTCTGTCTTTAGAAGATGTGATGGTTCACTAGCTTTTAAGGGTGTACTAGACGGCAAGCTTTACCTAGTTGATTTTGCAAAAGAAGAGGCTGGTCTAGATGCATGCTTAATGGCTAAGACTTGCATGGGCTGGTTGTGGCATTGCCGCTTAGCACATGTGGGGATGAAGAACCTCCACAAACTTCTAAAGGGAGAACACGTGATAGGTCTAACCAATGTTTATTTCGAAAAAGATAGACCTTGTGCAGCTTGTCAAGCAGGTAAACAAGTGGGAGGAGCACATCACAGCAAGAATGTGATGACCACGTCAAGACCTCTGGAGCTGCTGCATATGGACCTCTTCGGACCCGTCGCCTATCTAAGCATAGGAGGAAGTAAGTATGGTCTAGTTATTGTTGATGACTTTTCCCGCTTCACTTGGGTGTTCTTTTTGCAGGATAAGTCTGAAACCCAAGGGACCCTCAAGCGCTTCCTAAGGAGAGCTCAAAATGAGTTTGAGCTCAAGGTGAAAAAGATAAGGAGCGACAACGGATCTGAATTCAAGAACCTTCAAGTGGAGGAGTTTCTTGAGGAGGAAGGGATCAAGCACGAGTTCTCCGCTCCCTACACACCTCAGCAAAATGGTGTGGTAGAGAGGAAGAACAGGACGCTCATAGATATGGCGAGGACTATGCTTGGAGAATTCAAGACCCCCGAGTGCTTTTGGTCGGAAGCTGTGAACACAGCTTGCCACGCCATCAACAGGGTCTACCTTCACCGCCTCCTCAAGAAGACGTCGTATGAGCTTCTAACCGGTAACAAACCCAATGTATCTTACTTTCGTGTATTTGGGAGCAAGTGCTACATTCTAGTGAAGAAGGGTAGAAATTCTAAGTTTGCTCCCAAAGCTGTAGAAGGGTTTTTATTAGGTTATGATTCAAATACAAAGGCGTATAGGGTCTTCAACAAATCATCGGGTTTGGTTGAAGTCTCTAGCGACGTTGTATTTGATGAGACTAATGGCTCTCCAAGAGAGCAAGTTGTTGATTGTGATGATGTAGATGAGGAAGATGTTCCGACGGCCGCGATACGAACCATGGCGATTGGAGACGTTCGGCCACAGGAACAAGATGAACGAGATCAACCTTCTTCCTCAACAACGGTACATCCCCCAACTCAAGACGATGAACAGGTTCATCAAAAGGAGGCGTGTGATCAAGGGGGAGCACAAGATGATCATGTGATGGAGGAAGAAGAGCAACCGGCACCTCCAACCCAAGTTCGAGCGGTGATTCAAAGGGATCATCCCGTCGACCAAATTTTGGGTGACATTAGCAAGGGAGTAACTACTCGATCTCGATTAGTTAATTTTTGTGAGCATTACTCCTTTGTCTCTTCTATTGAGCCTTTCAGGGTAGAGGAGGCCTTGCTAGATCCGGATTGGGTATTGGCCATGCAGGAGGAACTCAACAACTTCAAGCGCAATGAAGTTTGGACACTGGTACCTCGTCCCAAGCAAAATGTTGTGGGAACCAAGTGGGTGTTCCGCAACAAACAGGACGAGCACGGAGTGGTGACGAGGAACAAGGCTCGACTTGTGGCAAAAGGTTATGCCCAAGTCGCAGGTTTGGACTTTGAGGAGACTTTTGCTCCTGTGGCTAGGCTAGAGTCCATTCGTATCTTGCTAGCATATGCCGCTCACCATTCTTTCAGGTTGTACCAAATGGATGTGAAGAGCGCTTTCCTCAACGGGCCAATAAAGGAGGAGGTGTACGTGGAGCAACCCCCTGGCTTTGAGGATGAACGGTACCCCGACCACGTGTGTAAGCTCTCTAAGGCGCTCTATGGACTTAAGCAAGCCCCAAGAGCATGGTATGAATGCCTTAGAGACTTTTTAATTGCTAATGCTTTCAAGGTTGGGAAAGCCGATCCAACTCTTTTTACTAAGACTTGCGATGGTGATCTTTTTGTATGCCAAATTTATGTCGATGACATAATATTTGGTTCTACTAATCAAAAGTCTTGTGAAGAGTTTAGCAGGGTGATGACGCAGAAATTCGAGATGTCGATGATGGGCGAGTTGAACTACTTCCTTGGGTTCCAAGTGAAGCAACTCAAGGACGGCACCTTCATCTCCCAAACAAAGTACACGCAAGACTTGCTGAAGCGGTTTGGGATGAAGGACGCCAAGCCCGCAAAGACTCCGATGGGGACCGACGGACACACCGACCTCAACAAAGGAGGTAAGTCCGTTGATCAAAAAGCATACAGGGCCATGATAGGTTCTTTGCTTTATTTATGTGCTAGTAGACCGGATATTATGCTTAGTGTATGCATGTGTGCTAGATTTCAATCTGATCCGAAGGAGTGTCACTTAGTGGCTGTGAAGCGAATTCTTCGATATTTAGTCGCTACGCCTTGCTTTGGGATCTGGTATCCAAAGGGGTCTAACTTTGACTTGATTGGGTACTCAGATTCCGACTATGCTGGATGTAAGGTCGATAGGAAGAGTACATCGGGGACGTGCCAATTCTTAGGAAGGTCCCTGGTGTCGTGGAACTCTAAGAAACAAACCTCCGTTGCCCTATCCACCACTGAGGCCGAGTATGTTGCAGCAGGACAGTGTTGCGCGCAACTACTTTGGATGAGGCAAACCCTCAGGGACTTTGGCTACAATCTGAGCAAAGTCCCACTCCTATGTGATAATGAGAGTGCTATCCGAATAGCGGAAAATCCTGTTGAGCACAGCCGCACAAAGCACATTGACATCCGGCATCACTTTTTGAGAGACCACCAGCAAAAGGGAGATATCGAAGTGTTTCATGTTAGCACCGAGAACCAGCTAGCCGATATCTTTACCAAGCCTCTAGATGAGAAGACCTTTTGCAGGCTGCGTAGTGAGCTCAATATCTTAGATTCGCGGAACTTGGATTGAAATGTAGCATACATGTGTTTATGCCCTTGATCATGTCCATTCTGCATTTTGTTGCTTATTATGGTGCTCAAGTTGTACAAACACTCCCTGGACCTCACAAGTCCGTTGCAAAGTGATGCACATGTTTAGGGGGAGATGTGTTACAACTTGACCCTTTGAGACTAACCATATGCTTGAGTTTGCTTGATTTAGTCTCGAAGGAGAATTGAAAGGGAAAAGGTGGACTTGGACCATGAAAGACTTCCACTGCACTCCGATGAGAGGGTAACTTATTCCAAGTCCATCTCATGAACTCTTATTGCCATTTGCTCTTAATTGAAGATTTTGGTGAGGCAATGGGGTTAAAGGGCCAAGATTGATCCCGTTTTGGTGCTTGATGCCAAAGGGGGAGAAATTAAAGGCCAAAGCGATAAATGGATCAGCTACCACTTGAGAGATTTTGAAAATAGTAGAATAGAGCTTTTTGTTTGTCAAAACTCTTTTGTTGTCTCTCTTATCAAAAGTTGGTTTCTTGTGGGGAGAAGTAGTAATTATGGGAAAAAGGGGGAGTTTTTGAAATCTTTGATCAATCTCTTTTGGAATGACTCTCTTTATGCTTCAACATGTGTGTTTGACTTAGAGATAGAGATTTGAGTTTGATTTGCAAAAACAAACCAAGTGGTGGCAAAGGATGATTCATATATGCCAAAATTGAATCAAAATAAAACTCAAATTTATTTTATTTGAAGTGAGTTTGCACTTGTTCTAGTTGCTTTATGTTGTGTTGGCATAAATCACCAAAAAGGGGGAGATTGAAAGGGAAATGTGCCCTTGGGCCATTTCTAAGTATTTTGGTGATTGAGTGCCAACACAAGTGCTTAAATGTGAATTTATGTCCATGGATGAACAAAGTGCAAATCATGAAGTAAAGGTATGTTTCTAAGCCTTAGTACATTGGTTTTGTGTACTAATATACTTGTCTAAGTGTTAGAAACAGAAAGAAGAAGAAAAGAAAAGAGGAGAAAAAGACTTGGCTGTGTACAGCCAAGACTCAGCTCGGTCTGGCACACCGGACTGTCCGGTGTGCACCGGACAGTGTCCGGTGTGCACCGGACAGTGTCCGGTGCGCCAGACTGACTCGGCGTGAAGAGGCCGCTCTCGGGAATTCACCGACGGTGTACGGCTAAAATTCACCGGACTGTCCGGTGTGCACCGGACTATCCGGTGAGCCAACGGTCGGCTGGACCAACGGTCGGCCGCGCAATCTACGCGAGACACGTGGCCGAGCCAACGGTCGGAAGGGGGCACCGGACTGTCCGGTGTGCACCGGACATGTCCGGTGCGCCAACGGCTCCCAGATCTGCAACGGTCGGCAACGGTCGACAGCGCTGTTTAAGGAAAGAAATCGGGCACCGGACAGTGTCCGGTGTGCACCGGACTGTCCAGTGCACCCGACGACAGAAGGCAAGGATGGCCTTCCAGATTTGCTCTCAACGGCTCCTAGCTGCCTTGGGGCTATAAAAGGGACCCCTAGGCGCATGGAGGAGACATCCAAGCAACCTTAGAGCATTCTTGATCATCCACACTCAGTCTTTGCGCATTCGTTTGTCATTCTAAGTGATTCGAGCTCCGTTCTAGTGAGAACTTTGAGATAGTCTTTTGAGCTCGATTCTTGACCGTGTGTGTGCGCGTTTCGCTGTGGATTTGTGTGTGTTGCTTCCCTCCCTTACTCTGTGCTTCTTTGTGATCATATACTTGTAAGGGCAAGAGACTCCAATTTGTGGAGATTCCTTGCAAACGAGATATTGAAAGGCAAAACAAAACACCGTGGTATTCAAGTTGGTCTTTGGACCGCTTGAGAGGGGTTGATTGCAATCCTCGTCCGTTGGGACGCCACAACGTGGAGTAGGCAAGCGTTGGTCTTGGCCGAACCATGGGATAAACCACTTTGCCATCTCTGTGATTGATCTTCTGTGGTTATTATGTTTTGTTGGGACTCCTCTCTAGCCACTTGGCATTATTGTACTAACACTTAACAAGTTTTTGTGGCTTAAGTTTTAAAGTTTCACAGGATCACCTATTCACCCCCCCCCCCTCTAGGTGCTCTCAATCATAAGAGTTTGAAGTACATATTCACTCAGAAGGATCTCAACCTTAGGCAACGCCGTTGGTTGGAGCTTATTAAGGATTATGATTTGGAGATTCACTACCACCCAGGTAAGGCAAATTTGGTTGTAGATGCCTTGAGTCGGAAGGAGCATGTTCACTCCGCTTTCGTTGTCCAGCTACCCGATGAATTAGCAAAAGATTTTGAGAGGCTCAACCTGGGAATTGTTACACATACGGAAGGAATTACCATTGAATTGGAACCTACCTTGGAGCAAGAAATTCGTAAAGGTCAGGTTGGTGATGCTAAGATTCAGGAGATCAAAGATCTGATAACAGAGGGTAGAGGCCCAAAATTCACAGAGGATGAGCAAGGCACGATATGGTTCAAGAATCGGATTTGTGTTCCTGATATCGATAGTCTTCAGGAAACCATATTGAAGGAGGCACATGATTCAGTTTATTCTATCCACCCTGGGAGCACTAAGATGTATCAGGATTTGAAGCAAAAATATTGGTGGTATGGATTGAAGAGAGATGTGGCTGCACACATGGCTATGTGTGATGTGTGTCAAAGAGTTAAGGCTGAACACCAGAGGCCAGCCGGACTACTGCATCCACTGAAGATACCTGAGTGGAAATGGGAAGAGATTGGCATGGACTTTATTGTTGGATTACCCCGCACGTCTGCTGGATATGATTCTATATGGGTGATTGTGGACAGGCTAACTAAAGTAGCCCACTTTATTCCAGTGAAGACCACATATTCAGGAGCCAAGTTGGCAGAGTTGTACATGGCACGGATTGTCTGTCTGCATGGGGTGCCAAAGAAGATTGTGTCAGACCAGGGATCACAGTTTACCTCTCGGTATTGGAAGAAGTTGCACGAGTCCTTGGATACCAGATTGAATTTTAGTTCGGCTTACCATCCACAGACCGATGGGTAGACTGAGAGGACCAACCAAGTGCTAGAGGATATGTTAAGAGCTTGTGCTCTTAAACATGGTGGAAGTTGGGATAAGAGTTTGCCTTATGCGGAGTTCTCTTATAATAATAGCTATCAGGCCAGTTTGAAGATGTCACCGTTTGAAGCTTTGTATGGCAGAAAGTGCAGGACTCCACTGTATTGGGATCAAACTGGTGAAAGGCAGTTGTTTAGGCCTGAGATTATACAAGAAGCAGAGGAGCAAGTCCAGCAAATAAGGGAGAATTTGAGAACTGCACAATCCAGGCAGAAAAGCTATGCTGATACCCGGAGAAGACTGCTAGAGTTTAAAGAGGGAGATTATGTCTATTTGAAGGTGTCACCACTCAGGGGTATGAGAAGATTCAAAGTCAAGGGAAAGTTGTCCCCTCGCTTTATTGGACCCTTCTTAATCTTAAAGCGAGTGGGAGAGGTGGCATATCAATTGGAGTTACCGGATTATCTTGCGGATGTTCATGATGTATTCCATGTATCTCAACTGAAGAAATGTCTCAGGGTACCTGAGGAGCAATTACCAATAGAGGACCTTAGTGTTCAAGATGATCTGACTTATGCGGAGTACCCCATCAAGATTTTGGATACTTTGACTCGTGTCACAAGGAATAAGGTTATAAAGATGTGCAAAGTGCAACGGAGCCACCACGAAGAGGACAAAGCTACTTGGAAAAGAGAAGAAGAGCTTCACATAGATTTTCCCCACCTTTTCCCTAGATCTTCTTAAATCTCGAGGACGAGATTATTTTTAAGGGGGGTAGGATTTGTAATACTCAAAATTGTATACAAAGAATAATAGAGAAATCTCCTCAATTTTATGTGCCTTAATTGCATCATAAAAAGAGCACACATATAATAATTAGTGCTTAATTAAAAACAAATGATATAAAAATAAAAGAAAGAGCATTTTGTTGGAGTTTTATATGCTTATGCCTTAAATAGAATAATAAGGATAAAAATAATAAGATAATAGACATTAGAAGTGGAATTAAAACCCTAAATTTGAAAGTAGGGTTTTGAAAATAAGAAGAAGAAAAATGATATAAGAATATAAATAATATAATTATATTTCCAAAGTTGGTATTTTTAATCTCACAATTTGATTTGAGAATAAATTTGGCACAAATTTGAATTTAAAATTCGAATTCAAATTAAACTTAGAAAAAGAGAAAGAAAAAGATAAAGGAAAAAGAGAAAGGAAGCCTGCTGGGCCAAATTCTCCATCCGCGGCCCATCCCACCTCACTGCGCGCTCGCGCCGCTGACACCGGGGCCCCACTTCTCAGCCTCGCCACTGCCCGCGAGGATCGCTGCACTGCGGGCTCCACCTGCCGGCCCATCCTTCACCAGATACTGCCTTGTGGGCCCAGTTGCTAGAGACTTTCTCGCGCACTCACGTCCCTCCTTCGCTGCTCCACGGGACCCGCCTGGTCAGCATCCTCTCCTTCCCAGCGGCAAACGCGGACCGGCTTCAACTGAACGCCGTGAATCACCGGGGGATTAGGTAGAGATCTGCCCTCTCGACCTGGGTATAAGGACCTCAGGTGCATCCGCCTGCTCCGATCTATCCTCACGTGAGAATCGCTGACCGCCACCACGATTAGAGAGGAAATTTGGCCGCCGCCGCCGTGGGACTCTGTCACGCCGCTGTAGTCGACCTCCACATTGTGCTGTCGTATGGGCGAGTAAGGGCGGTGCTAGGGCTTCAGCATCGCGTAGCGTTTCTACGCACAACATTGGCCAACGGATTACGACCTCGTCCGCGCGGTATTGCTCACCGGAAATCTCCTCCGCCACGTCTGCATGGATAGCTCCACGCCCACCGTTTTCTCTGGTAAAATTCCTCACCCTAACTCCGCCTTGATCTCCTCTACGTGTTGCACGCACTGGGTTGTTGTTTGGAGCTCTGGGGCGTGGGGGGAGGCTTGCCGGCAATGGCGCCGCCGCCCCTGGTTACTGGCGCCACCGTGGCTCGGCTGGGTTGGGGGGAAAACACCCTGGTCGTCCGATCCTCATTGAACGGTATAGATTAGATCGACGATAACCTTTCGGCTCTTTATATCTAGTCCGTAGAAATGTGATCGGGGGGCTACGTTGTTTTAAATTCAGTCCGTTGATGGTAGATCCAAGCGCCTATAATGCGTCACGGTTCGTCGTAGTCGGCTTTTAATCTAGGCCGTCTGGTTTCTATACTGCAGCTCTGGGTTGTCGATACCCCTTCGCCATGTCATTTTGCTGAAGAGACCCCGGGTTCTTGCGGAATCAACCCGCAGTCCACCTAGTGGGTCAATTGTGTCTTAGGATTAATTACATCAGGACCCCTGCGCTTTCTAGAATTCGAGGCCCAGTCCAGAGAACATATAAAATAGGTAAATAAATACAGAAATTGATTTTTAATATAAAAAGAATTCCTAAAACTTGTTTATTGCATAGAAAATTCATTCTAGCTCCAAATTGAGCCATTCCAATTTCTAAAATTTTGTAATTTTATTCTCCATCATCTAGAGTCTCTGTTTGGATATGAAAACAGTAAGAAAATTAATTTATCATTTAATCCTATTTCAAGCACATTAAATCTTAGGAAATTCATAACTTGAAATCTATAACTCCAAATTTAATGATTCCAGTTCCTGTGATCTTATTTTAATGTCTAGTTTATTACTGTGTATTTTATTTACATGTTTGGTGTAATATTAATTTTTGCTATACTATGTATGTATTGTGTTGATACGAGTAGACTAGCAATCCACTATGGATTCTGAGGTTCAACAAGTAGAAGTAGCTGAGCAGGAGCTCATTGAAGGCAAGTTGTACCCTTGATCACTTACTTTTTCCCAGCCATGTTCTTATTAATTATAATGATCTGCATAGGTTAATTTTGATGGGATCCTTTAGGTTACCCCAGTTTTGGTTATCTTTATACCTTGTTCACCACTGAAATATTTTTGGGTAGTACTTGCTATTGCTTTATGTGGATTGGGTATGGAGATACAATATTCATGATTACTCTTTTATTATCTTTTTATTTATTACTGTTCATGTTAAGATCATTAAATTAATGGGAACATGGAGCGACCACCCGGGAAAACAGTGCTACCACAAGGGTCTAATGGGACGCCCTTGGCTGATTAACTAGGAAAGCTAGTGGAGGTCTTCCTTACCCGAAAGAGGCAAGGGCAGTAGGAGAGTGGTCAGTGTAGGGAGGTTTTTGGGTTGATTTTGCTGCGATGGCGGTCAGGCGAGGGATTCCTGCACTGGAGCTTCCTATAAACTGTTGCGGGATTTCTGAAGCTAGTAGAACTTTGTAAAGGCCTCGTAGTGTTACCCTGCCTCGCCTCCTCAGTAGAGGTGTATGGGATTGGTCGTCTCTTGGCAGATGGGTAACATGACTTGTGGGTAAAGATGTGCAACCTCTGCAGAGTGTAAAACTAGTATACTAGCCGTGCTCATGGTCATGAGCGGCTTGGACCCTCACATGATTAATTTATGGAACTTAAATTTAATTTGACATTTGCATCGCATTTGGAATTATTTTACTATTACTTTTCTTTATTACTATTAAGGTTTGGTATTTACTTACACTTAGTAATTGCTAATAAAATTTTGACCAACTTATAAAAGCAATGCTCAGCTTCAGCCTTTATTTCATTGATCAGCCTTACACTTCATGAACTCCCACCTTTGTGAGTTCATGCCACATTATTCCCCACGACTTGTTGAGCTATGAACGTATGTGAGCTCACTCTTGCTGTCTCACACCCCCCATAGGAGAAGAACAGGTGGTCGAAGAGGAGCCGCCTAACTCTGAAGCTTTCGACTTGATCTAGGTGGCGTCTCCCAGTCAGCTTTCTGGCGCCAAGGATAGATTTTAGATCCTGCGATATTTATCTCTTATTTTGTAAGACTTCCGCTATGTAATAAAGTACTCTGATTATATTATGACATTTATCTCTATACACTCTGTTATTATATATGTTGTCTTCTTTGGCGCATGTATGAGATGCACCCGGCTTTGTCCCTTAAAATCGGGTGTGACAGTAATATTTTCATCTGCTTCTCTGATGGCTTTCTGCTTGCTTCTTTTGTTTCCAGTAGGTAGCTCGCTCAAGGAGACTGCGACAACCATGATCTGCATAGCCCCCGGGCTTGAGATTCAGCAGGAGAAAGGTTTATGTCTTCATCCAAGGTGTCAAGCAGCATGATGATGAAGGTGCAGTCAGCGATCAAGGAGGATTTGTGTCGGTGTAAACACCCCAGTGTTTGAAGGAGTGCCTGAGGTTTTTTAGGCTGGCGGCCAGCATCGCGACAGCGTTAGGGCGGACAGGGGCGGAGTGCCAAGCCGGAAGCACAACGGGGAGGAAGAATTGGTTGAGAAGCCAAGCATTTTCAAAGCAGAAGATTTTGGACTTCGGAATTGTTGTGGAGATGGAGACTAGGATGGGTCTGTGATCTGAAGTGGGGCGAGGGAGAGCATTCAGGGAGATGGAGGAGAAAAGGGCGAGCATTCATGTGTTAGAGAAGGCGCGATCGAGACTGGCAAGGGTGGGGTTAGAACGATAGTTGGACTAGGTAAAGGAGCATCCGAGTAGGGGGAGCTCCGTCACGCAGATGTCATTGAGGGTGGAGTTGAAGGCAAAGTAAAGTCCGTTGTTGACACAGCCATAGCTTATCTCGTCTGGTGATTGGATAAGGTTGAAGTCCCCAAGAAAGAGTTAGGGGCCATGAAACTAAATGAAGAGCTCAGAGAATTCAACCAAGAAGGAGGGGGAGTCTGGGTGGCAGGGCGGAGCTAGGGGCTTTTGTTGGTGTCGCCTGACGCCGATAGATAGATTTTGGAAAAACCAATAAAGAAACAATATAATTTACTGCTTTACAGTGTAGACGATACTTCATGTAATGGTGATGACGCCGACAGTGTTATTGGGTAGCTTTGCCCCTGCTGGGTGGTAGGCAGGGGCATAGACCTTACCACCTTTGACTGTGTTCATCACCATCTCGACCCACTTGACTTGGAGTTTTTTTTTGAGACCATGACCTCCTCCATAAAATCACATCTAACTTTGCCATAAGCTTTTTCAAAATCAATTTTCAAAATTCGCCCCTTCTTTTTAGTTTTCAGCCCGTGAACAACCACAACATGTAAAACGACCACCCCCTTTTAAAATGTTTCTGTCTACTGTAGCTGCCTAGAGCTTGGGGACGAGACGACAACCCTGCCTGTCCCGATCTGGAACATGTGAGCAACCTCTGGAGTTCGGAAGCGCTCGACGGCGAGAAGAGCTTCCCCCCCTGCGCCGCGGCGTTTACTATTGCCATGGGCCCCAGTGGACTGCAGACTGCTGGAACTCTGAAAGCGAGGAGGTTTTTCGCCCCAGCCGGCCTCGGGATCGGCGCCCGAGGAATGGAGTAAAACCAACCAGTCACAGTCAGAGTCAGTCAGTCTGACACTGCTCACTGTGTGTGTAGTGCCAGCGGTTGACTTGGATAGAATACTTGCACGACCTACGCACGCATTTCTTTACTGCAATCTTTCTTTCCTTGTTTCTTTTAGGGGGTGTTTGAATGCACTAAAACTAATAATTAGCGACTAAAATTAGTTGAGACATCCAAACACCCTAGATAATAGTTCAGCTATTAGCTATTTTTGGTAAATTAGTTA
This sequence comes from Zea luxurians, assembly GCA_029449295.1. Taxonomy (NCBI): domain Eukaryota; kingdom Viridiplantae; phylum Streptophyta; class Magnoliopsida; order Poales; family Poaceae; genus Zea; species Zea luxurians. The sequence continues at coordinate 11,682,063 of JAOPSE010000012.1, forward strand.
ATAGTTAGGTAGCTATTTGTTAGCTAGCTAATTTCAATAACAATTTTTAGTCAACTAACTATTAGTTATAGTGCATTCAAACACCCCCTTAGCTCCATCCAAGTCGACGGATCTTGAATCATCATCGTCACTTGATCCACGTTCTTAGCTAAAAGAGAGAAGAGGCCGGACATGGGGCCAGCTAGGGGTGAAAAACGGGCAGGGTACCCGAAACGGGTACCGGATACGGGTACTGATTCGGGACCATTTTTCGGATACGGATACGGGTATTTTTTATATTTGGGACGAATACGGGTAATACCCGAAAGTACAGCTTCGGATTCGGGTTGGATACGGAGCGAGTACTACCCGGTAAATACCCGGATATTCGGGTCGGATACGGGTACCCGGAATTCGAGTACCCGTTTTTTTTCTGCATAATAATATAGCTATAAAATCATAACTTTTACATATGAAATCGGATGAAGATAAAGTTTATATGAAAATTGTAGAGCTCGAAGAGATCTATAACTTTGTAGTACAACACATTTTTGTTTAAACATATATTTAGGCCAAAATCATTGAAATAATATTTAAATTTATATCAAAATAATAGACTTTATCATTTTCAGGTGTGAATTTAAGATTATATTCATGTGGGAACTTAGGATTATCTTTTTATAAACTATTTATTAATATTGGTAACTTATTTGCAATTTTCGGTCGACGCTACAATATTTTTATGAATTTAATTGTATTTTGATGATTTTCTACAACAAGAAATTAATAATACACCAAATAGCCTAAAAAAATTCATGAATTTTTACTGGGACATAACATATATCCACATATAGTTCTCAAAAACATTTGGACTATAAAATCTACAAGATGTTGGTGTTTCTTGCATTCCACTCTCACTTATTGCGTGAGTTACATGTGAAATCATTTTATGTATCGAAGTTTCAACATAATTAACATTTCACTTATCATTTTCATGTGGCGACTTGAGGTTTTATTTGAATAGAATGTTTATTTATTTTGGTAAGCTTTTTGCAATTTTGATTAAAACTAGTGTATTTATGAATTTTAATTATATTTTGATGATTTTATGTAGAAAGAAATTAATAATGTATAAATAGCCTCAGAAATCTATGAAATTATACGAAAGTACAACATATGACCACATATAGTCATAAAAATAATGAGACCATAAAATCCACAGGATGTCAACGTTTTTTCTATTTTATTTCCAATTATTGCGTGAGTTACACGTGAAATCACTCTAAGTATCCAAGTTTCAACATAATCAATACTTCACTTTACCATTTTTATGTGGGAACTTGAGATTATCTTCTATTAAATGTTTATTAGTGTTAATTTACTTGCAATTTCGTGGTCGAACAAGAATATTTTTTGATAACCAATTAATGCATTATCCGACAAGTATCCGATATCCGATCAAATAATATCCGTATCCGTCACTTATCCTCCCGGATAAATATCCGGTCCCTGTATCCGTATCCGTCCCGTTTCTAACTATCCGTATCCGATCCCAAATCCTTTTTAAATACATTAGGGTAGGATACAGGATGAGCTAATATCCGTCCGTATCCGTCTGTTTTTAACCCTAGGCCAGTGAGCCGCCAAGGTTCTCTCGCTCCACTGGCATGCAATGGGCAGGAGGAGGAGGTGGATGGATGGTTGGATGGGCAGACGAATCTTCTGCTCCGTCAGAGACGGACGCATGCAGTGCTCCTCCTCTTGGATCCTTGTGCCTTCTGGTTCTGGACCAGAATTAATAATGCGGGGGAGCACTTTGGATCCTTGTGTGGCCCGCCCGACATGGCACGCGCACACATGATTGACACAATCATGCACATGCTTCTTCTAACTGTGCTTCATGGATGCCCTTCCTTTCTCCTTTCTTTTCCTTTTCTTCCTCCTCCTCTCCTTCTTTCCACCACCACCTTTGAATAGTCATATCTCTGCTGGGTGCTGGCCTTTACATACTTCTCTCGAGATTTGCTCATGATTATGATTTGTACACCCCCTTAATTACACGTTTGGCGCTACTGATAAAGTCATGTATTTGCAAAGTACTACATCGTTGTCCTCAAATATTTGTCGCACACTAGTTTATTTTTTAAACTAAAACGTGACAAATAAAAAAGAACGAATGACGTAGCAATCTCAAACTTTTTTGTTTGGTTTAGTCCAAGTAGGTACCATACATCCATGAATTCGGTGTATGTTTTTTATACTTGATACTGGCTAATGCAATTTTACACTAAAAATGTCAACTAAAAAACGAAGGAAGTAAGTAGCAAGATATGATAAAAACTGCCTTCTACACTATATATCTCTATCTCGCGTAGACTGGCGTGTTTTGGTTTCATACGAAGTCAAAATATTTTTATATCCGACAAAACCTTTAGAGAGGAGGTGTTTATGACGACAACTATGTTTCCTACATCACATTCCAGCAATTGAATAATATTTATAAGGCATCATAAATATCAATATAATTTTGTAATAAACTTAGTCAAACTTAAGATGAGAAAACAAAAAAATGATTTTTTTTGTGTGTGTAGGACGCCGGACGCAGGTGGCATTATCTTAGTTTTTGGTCAACAAAAAGGGCCCCTCCGTGTTCATCCTTTTAGCTAGGTGCATAGAAATTACCACCACATCAATCGGAGAAGAAGGAAAATAGAGCGCCCCTTTACCCGGATTTTTTTGCATTTTGGTCTTTTCTCGGAAAAAAATCATGTTTAGACCCTAGAAAATTTTAATGTCATTTTTAGACCCTTTGCTCGGCGCCGTAGCATATGGCGCCGAGTTAACACAGCTCGGTGTCATAGGCTATGGCGCCGAGGTACGTGCTGCGCTGGCACAAAAACGGACGTCGTGGCGCCGACATGGCACAGAGCTCGGCGCCATAAATCTTGGCGCCGAGCTTAGTTGTGTACACAAAACCTGTCTAGCTTAGTCAGTAAAGCATAAGACTTTTAACCTTGTGGTTGTGGGTTCGAGCTACACGATGGGTGTTTTTTAATAATACTTTTTATTTTTGTCACTGATTTGTTTTTTTGTCCAGATTTTTCGTTTATGTCGTTGATTTGTCCGTCCAGATTTATTTCTTATCCAGATTTTTTTGTTTTTGTGACTGATTTGTTTATTCATCCAGATATTTTTTTGTTTATCCGGCGAGCACAACGACTGTGTGCCACAGTGGTCGCGAGCCATCAACTTCCCCCTTGTTTGCTCAACTAACCTACACCTAGGAAAATCAAACTGAACCGCAAATGGACTATAATGTTTAAAATTTCTTTTGGAAATGCAATTTGAAGATTAGCATAGGAATAACAATTATGTTTCTCTTTGTCAATCAAAAAGTGACCTACAAAATAATAGCATGGTTAGATCTATGCATCGTGATGGGAACTCAGCATTGAATGGAAAGGTTAATTAAATCTGTGGATTAACTATACTGTTTAGTTTAGTAGTATATAAATTAAATATAAAGTGAGAGACTGTACAGTCCTCCTATACACAGACACAAGCTCACAAAGTATTTTGTCCACTTAAAAAACTTAAATTTGTTTGAAAAACGTCATAGTAAATGGAGGGAATGGAACTAGGTATCACCTAGTGGAGTAATTTATGCAGTAAATTCTAAAATATATTATCCATGAGACAAGTATATAATGGAGTATACTTTTATTTAGTGCAGAGGAAAAAAAGATGAATATGTGTGCTTCTTTTTACTGGGAATATGTTATTATGCATTTAGAATTTATGTTCAAAAGAACTTAATAAAAATATAATATTTTTATTTGGTTATGATTGAAGTAAGAGTGTTCTTATTTGATTTTTATTGTGGTTAGCTGAGCAAACAAGGGGGAAGTTGACGGCTTGTGGCCATGGATAAAAAAAATCTGGACGAATAAACAAATCAGTCACAAAAACAAAAAAATCTGGATGGACAAATTAGCGACATAAACGAAAAATCTGGACAACAAAAAAAAAACAAATAAATGACAAAGACAAAAAGTATTAAAAAACGCCCATCGTGGGGCTCAAACCCACAACCACAAGATTAATAAGAGTCTTATGTTTTACCGACTGAGCTAGACAAACTTTGTGTATAGAACTGAGCTCGGCGTCAAGATTTATGGCGCGGAGCTCGGAGCCACGTCGGCGCCACGACGTCCGTTTGTGCCAGCGCAACATATACCTCGGCGCCATAGCATATGACGCTAAGCTGTGTTACCTCGGCGCCATAGGCTACGGCGCCGAGCAAAAGGTTCAAAAATGACATTAAAATTTTGTAGGTCCAAACGTGATTTTTTTTTCAAAAAAGAGTCGAAATGCAAAAAAAAAAAAAATCGGCCCCTTTACACGATGATAAACGACCATTGTCATAACGTAAAATTAACACAAGGGGTACTCTTGCACATATTTTGCTATAACGCGTCCAAGCTATTATTAAAAAATAAAGCTAACTACGTATTTCGTATTAAATGCATTTACGTTAAAGGTTGAAATTGAAAATGATTTTAAAAAACAGAGAAATACTTAAATAAGGGAGGTTAGAAATAAGAAAAATGATGCAAACAAAAGGATCCAATACAAGGGAATCCTTATCCTTGTTAATATAAAGGAGTAGTTTCGTCGTAAATCCCCGCCTACGCGGCAGCGAAATAAAATATAAAAAAGTGCAGCTTGTAGGATACAAATCATGATCTCTAGAAAAAAGCACTCACCACTAACCATTACATCCCATGTTGGTTTCTGGTGTACAAAGAAATAGTATATCATATATATATATTATATATATAAACCATAGCAATGCACGAGCAACTAACTACTAATGTATCTATATATTATGGAACGGTTACAAAGTCAGTCTAGGAGTAAGGTTACAAAATTAGTCTATCACGATAGTGGAAGTGGAACGAGAGAGTAGAGTATTGTATACAAGTGGACTATTATCGGTACACTCGACACATAAGCAACTAATAATCTTACCCACATTACTACAAAAACAATTTAAAAAAACACTGATTTTTTATACTCAAAGGTATGTGTTTGGAACCAAATTGAGCCTTGCGGACGGTCCGGCCCTGAGGCCGGACGGTCCGCACGTGCGCAGAGCAGATTAGGGTTCCGAGTTTTGTGCTACGGTTGTTAGCTAAAATCACGGGAAAAGCTCGGAAATTAGTTTGTAAAGGGTCTAGCCCCCCTCCTCTATAAATAGAGAGGTATACGGCCGATTTGTAATCATCAATCGAATCAATACAACTTCTATTTCGCATTTATTTCCTGTACAATTAGGAGTAGTTCTAGTCTAGTTTAGGTTTAGTCTTCCAATCCCCAAATCCTCCGCTTCTCTTCGACTCTACGTCGATTAGAGGAGTCTAGGTCGGTCTACCCGAGCCTAGACACCACCTAGGATCTCTACTCCCCGACGGGGTCCCTCCCGGGAGCGAGATCTAGGCGCCGCCAGCGATCCACCGCCGCCCCTGCACACGCGCGGACCGTCCGGCCCTAGGGCGCGGACCGTCCGGCCGTCAGGCAGGGAACCCGAGCTCCTGCGCCAGGTCGCGGACCATCCGGCCCTGTGCCACGGACCGTCCGCGTCTGACTAGAGAGCACCGCCGCCTCGCGCCAGGTCGCGGACGGTCCGGCCCTGTGTCGCGGACCGTCCGCGCCTGACCAGAGAGCACCGCCGCTGGTTCTTTTGAAGTGATTGGCGCCTCCAAAAAGGTGCCAACATACTTTTTGGCGACTCCGCTGGGGACAACACATATAGACCTATCAAATCGGCCCTCAATGGCCGGTTCAAAGGATAGCTCTAAAGTTTCCACCAGCAATATCATCACACCGACATGGGAAACCTTGTCGGCTGAAGAACAGCTCCTGTTCGAGGAGCGCCGGGAGCAGCTGATCCAAGAAGCAAAGGTAAAGTTCCTGGCCGACTTCAAAGTGGACAGGAACAACGAAGTCGTTCGGCAATGGGCGACAGATCACCCCTTTATGGACAGGAACAACGAATTGAGGGAATACACACATAATTCATCGGCTACAGGTTGTCACGACCAGTCACAACCCCTTTATGGGATGCCGATGGACATGTACCCTAGGCAACGACAACCTCCCACGCACATCGGCGATAAATTTGCCGATCTGCACATGTCCGGACCATCCGCACGTGAGCGCGGACCGTCCGGGCCAGCGGCGACTGATCCCATTTTTAGAAGCGAATTACCGAGACCTGCACCCAAGCCGCCACATGCCATGCAAACCCTAGATGACCCATTCGGACCATCTGCGTATGGCGCTAGACAGTCCGAATACAATGTCGGACGGTCCGGCCACATGGCCGGACAGTCCGCGCACGGAGCCGGACGGTCCGCGTATTTAACCAGACGGTCCGACACAGAGTTTTTTAAGGAGGATGGATATCCAACTCCGTATCCGTCCTAGCTAGACTCCCCATCTCACCATACGACACACCAGCACCATAATATAATCTATCAAACCCGTGAGAGTGAGTACTTTCCGGCCCCTAGAAGGCCAGAAAGGAATGGCCAGTCCTATGAACCCCATAGGGCATGGATTAACGCGCCGCAAAACCCAAACCAATGGGGGAGGAAAACAATATACCAACATCCAAACAAACTCACCCATATTGGGTCAAAGAGCTGATGGTCTCCCACCGACTGCCATCGATATAGTAAGGGAGGAAATAGCTGGGGCGTTCCGAGATAAGCTCGGAGTTAGTATAGTCCTCGGGGGGCAGTCATATCGGAGACCTTATGATAGCTAGTTTGACCGGCTCCCATACCCACAGGGGACCAGAATACCCGAATTCGTAAAGTTTTCGGGTGACCAAGAAAAGAGCACGCGCGAGCACATAGACAAGTTCTTAGCACAGTTAGGAGAATTGACCGACACCGAAGCATTCCGTGTACGTTTATTTTCATTATCTTTAACAAGAACTGCATTCACATGGTATGCCACGCTCCCTCCTAATTCCATTTTGTCGTGGGGAGATTTAGAACAAAAATTTCATGAACATTTCTTCTCTGGCGATTATGAGCTAGATTTAGTAGACTTAGTGGCCCTACGACAAGAAAAAGATGAATCGGTTAGTGATTACATCCGGAGATTTTGGGATACGAGAAACCGATGCTTTCAAATTCATTTAACAGATAAACAACTGGTGGGAATAGCCTTTGATGGATTGCGCTATTATTTAAAAGAGAAATTAGAAGGCATCCAGTTCTTTACGCTAGCACAATTACATCAGAAAGCTTCGGCTTGTGAAAGCCGAAGCAAAGAACTAGTCAAAACGGTTCATCATAATGTCCATATAGTAGAACACAATCAAAGTAGTTTGGACGGTGAACCAAATGAAATTTACACTGCCGAGATAGTTTGGCCTGAGCAGGCCAAATCTTCGGCTTGCTCCTCCTTGCAGCCAGTTCAAAAGAAACAGCAGGAGGAGATTAAGTTTACATTTAATGTTGGCAAATGTGATAAGATATTCGATGAATTACTAAAAATGGTAACATTAAAATTGATTATATCGTTCCACCTGCCGACGAACTAAAGCGTCGCGCATACTGCAAGTGGCACAACTCATTTTCCCATGCCACTAATGACTGTAATGTGTTCCGACAACAAATCCAATCGGCCATTAACGAAGGACGATTGAAATTTCAGGAGGACACAGAGCCCTTTCCAATGAATATGATCGACTTAAAGGGCAAAAGAGTCCTAATTCGGCCCAGCACAGCCGATAAGGGCAAAGACAAAGAAGTCATCATCGGCAACTCACGGGAGGCTGATGGAAACAACAAAATTTCTTGCAGGAAAGTGGTGGCCGAGAAGACTCCTGATGGAGGAGAGACACTAAAAGTAACCATCACAAACTCCGGCACTGGGGGGCAAGCGCAGACAAGGGGATATGCGCGAGAACCCATACTACGCATCACGGACGGTTCGGTGTCCAGGCGCGGACGGTCCATAACATCACCGGACGATCCGAAGCGTTCCAGCGGACGGTCCGGCAACGCCGAAGAGCCACGGCGACCACGTACCTTCAAACCACGACGACCAGAAATAGGTATGTGGAAAACTAACACGTTCAAGGCAACTGGTCGGTTGGTAAAATCTAGCCCGACCTTTGATCAATTATTGTCTAAATATGTGAAAAAGAAGGTTGGCCCCAGCGACCGGCCACCAAAGGGACCTCGCTTACCCACCCAGGTGCGACGACAGGTTAGGCCGATTGGACCACCACACCAATCGGAAAGGACGAGAGGTCATAATGTTCAATTAAGACCTAACGTACCTGCATGGACACCTCCACCACCATATCCACCTATGCCATATCCATACACATACATACCTCCACCATACGTCCCAAATCAAATGTGGGGCATGCCACCATACCCATTTGGGATGCCACAGTACCCCGCTTGGGAGGCACCCCAAACATCTGTATTCAATAGGTTGACACCTCTAGTACAAGACCGATTGAGAGCCCCTCAATCTGGTCCACGAGCACAGGCCCAGCAAGATTGCCGAACAACTCGGCCCCAAAGGCTGACTAATCCGGCAGGGGGCATACAGCTACAACCTCCAACAGTACAAAAAAGGGAGACGTCATTAAAGTAGGAACGACAAATGTCGTCGTACAACAAAATAACGAAGGGCCGATGATTTTTGGTGAATCGACCAACACAAACAAAAAAGAAAGTACGACTGTCAATAAAATAGCCGATCCAAAATACTCTATGCCTCGATGGTGCCCATCGGGATTGACACGATCGCAAAAGCGAAAATTACAGCGCCTTAGAGCAAAGGAGAATCAGGAGAAGGAGGCGGAAAAAATATTCAATGACACACATCCGCAGTATCCGCCACCACAAAAGAGATGGAGACCAAAGGCCGTTGAGGAAAATCAAACGGCCATAAAGACAGAAAATAAAACAACAACTGTGCAGCTCTTTGCAGGTATAGCAGACAGTCCGGCTATAAAGACCGGACCAACCGTACAGGGCGCGGATCATCCGACCCCTGAGGCCGACTCATCCGCAATACACCATGACACCTGCAACGACGTACCAACACCCATGGAGGAATACGACCTGCAAGGAGAAGACCTGGTCGACTATAAAGCTACGACAGAACACTTAGAAAATTAGGAAAGCAAGGTGACGAATTGGTCAGGACCAGTATGGCGCTCGGCGGTATTGGGACTAACAGTTCAATTAAAGCTAAAGGGGTCAAGTCCGTTGAGTCAACCATCGGGACTAAGGCCACTGCGTATCATCCTAGTAAGTGTCAAGACGCCTAAGAAAATTGATGTGATCACATCGAGTTAGTTGCTTTTGGTTCGCTCAGCTTCACCAAAAGGCAGGGGGGCATATGTTTGGAACCAAATTGAGCCTTGCGGACGGTCCGCGGTCCGGACAGTCCGTGCCTGGGGGCCGGACGGTCCGCGCATGCGCAGAGCAGAATAGGGTTCCGAGTTTTGTGCTACGGTTGTTAGCTAAAATCACGGGAAAAGCTCGGAAATTAGTTTGTAAAGGGTCCAACCCCCTCCTCTATAAATAGAGAGGTATACGGCCGATATGTAATCATCAATCAAATCAATACAACTTCTATTTCGCATTTATTTCCTGTACAATTAGGAGTAGTTCTAGTCTAGTTTAGATTTAGTCTTCCAATCCCTAAATCCTCCGCTTCTCTTCGACTCTACGTCGATTAGAGGAGTCTAGGTCGGTCTACCCGAGCCTAGACACCACCTAGGATCTCTACTCCCCGACGGGGTCCCTCCCGGGAGCGAGATCCAGGCGCCGCCGGTGATCCTCCGCCGCCCCTACGCACGCGCGGACCGTCCGGCCCTAGGGCGCGGACCGTCCGGCCGTCAGGCAGGGAACTTGAGCTCCTGCGCCAGGTCGCGGACCGTCCGGCCCTGTGCCGCGGACCGTCCGCGCCTGACCAGAGAGCACCGCCGCCTCGCGCCAGGTCGCGGACCGTCCGGCCCCTGTGCTGCTGACCATCCGCGCCTGACCAGAGAGCACCGCTGCTGGTTCTTTTGAAGTGATTGGCACCTCCAAAAAGGTGCCAACAGTATGCCTCTTGATATACCATATCTGGAAATCATCTAGAGACCACAAGGCCATAGTTCCGTCTCTAGAAATTCACTTTCAAGGTAAGTCTACTATATATAAAATCGCTTATGGTAATATGGCTATTACTAGAGGTAGATCCATTGTAGATCCCCCTAAAAAGTCGATTTCTTTTGGTGGGCCTGTTAAGCAATGGCCTCTAAAAATAGCTATCACGGTAAATGAAGACAACATTTATATAAAAATTCTAAAGCATGCCAAAATCAATGTTCTATAGATGATAATTTTTTTATTTGACATCGTTTAAAGGCTCATTATTTCTTTTAAGTTGTCGGATTCTCGAATTGAGAAATTTAAATATTTAAACAACCTTGAATATTAACATGGTATATAAAAATGTTGCGATTCTCAACGTCACCTACAATTTTAGATAACAACATTTTTATCATTAATATTCACCATAAACTCCAAGATCTACATAACAAATGTATTATTTTTGGTAACCACCATGTAAGGAAAATAGACCCCGACCCATTTGACTAAATGATTTTGGTGTTTGATGATCAACATAACCTAAACTAATGTATTTCCTAGTGTTTGTGTTTGTAGTTTACAGGATGTAAAGTGATTTGGACTAGGGCATTGAGGAAGCAACACCTCAAAGAAGATATTATAAGACCCATAGAAGAATTATGAAGCCATATTGAAGACACTTTATACATGCTAAGAGTCCAACACATCAAGAAGTAGAAGTGGGATGCAAAACAACAAAACAAAAGTGAAGTTGACAAAGTTGAGAGGAAGGGCTAATTGAATTGGAGTGTTTCATGATTTCAGATCTATTAAAACTGACATGATGTAGGAAACGGGTGACGCCTAAGAGGGGGGGGGGTGAATTAGGACTTCTAAAACTTTTACTAAACTAGGCCACAATTAAATCCCTAGAGCAAAACCTATGCAAATAATCAAACTAGAATGTGCAAACTAGGTTTTGTCTAAGTGTTGCTATCTCTACCGCAAAAGGCTAAGTTTCAATCTATACTAAATAAGTATGACTACAAGATTGAAACTTAAATGCTTAATATAAATGCGGAATGTAAAGAGCTAAGTAGAGAAGCAAACTCTCGTGGATGACGCCGGTATTTTTACCGAGGTATCCGGAACCACGCAAGGTCCCGACTAATCCTCGTTGGTGCCCCTACGCAAAGGGAAGCCCACGCGAGGGCCAAGCACCACGGTCGAGTAACTCCGTAGAGAGCCGCGGGCCTTCTCCACGCGCAAGTGGTGCTCCGCTTCCGGCTCCTCTCGGACGCTCCCCGCCGTCTCCACTATCGAGCTTCCGGCCGAAACGCCGCGGGCCTCGTTCCCTTCGGTACACGGTGGCGGCCGTGACACAAACGCGGTTGTCACGGTCTCGCAAGACTCTCGCCCCACTCGGTACAATTACAACGACTCACGCAAGAGCCGAGGGGTTGTGTGGTTTTACAAAACTCACTCAACTAACTAGGATTCACCTAGAGCAAGCGCTAAAGCGGTCTAACTAACCTAAGCACTTCGCAAAGCACCTACGCTAATCACCGAGTGATTCTATTAAGCACTTGGGTGTTTGAGCTCTTGGAAATATGCACTATGTGTATTGGTATGTTGCTTGGGCTCTCACACTTTAGAATGGCCGGTTGGGGTGGTATTTATAGCCTCCACACCCCAAACTAGCCTTGGACAGAAAGCAGCAGCTTTCTGTCGTCGGGCGCACCGGACAGTCCGGTGCACACCGGACACTGCACTGTAGCATGTCCGGTGCACGCCACGTCAGCCGACCGTTGGCGCCTGTAGCAGTCGACCGTTGGATCCGACCGTTGCCGTCTGCCCGTTGGCACACCGGACAGTCCGGTGCTACAGCCAGAGAGCGCCTGTCTGCGGCCTCTCTGCGCAGACTGTCTGGTGTCTCACCGGACAGTCCGGTGCACACCGGACACCGATGTCCGGTGCGCCACCAGGCGCTGGCTGACAGCCCTTCGTCTTGGATTTCTTTGCTGATTTCTTCGGGCTTCTTTGTTCTTGAGTATTGGACTCCTATGCATCTTTTTATGTCTTCTTTTGAGGTGTTGCATCCTCATTGCCTTGGTCCAATTCTCTTCGCATCCTGTGAACTATAAACACAAATACTAGAAGACTTATTAGTTCACGGATTGTGTTGTTCATCAAACACCAAAACTCAATTAGCCAAATGGCCCGGGGTCTATTTTCCTTACACATGACTTTAACTCTGAGATGTAGAGAATTTTATAAGTTTTCCAAAAAGTCCATGATCATCAAAATCGGAGTTCAGAGCTAAAAGTTATGCCCACAATACTATGTTGGAATTGCTAAAAAAACTACATCAGCATAAGGGTTGTTTCACCGAACTGTCCGGTGCTCCATGTCCAATATGCCATCTTCGGAAGCTCCAACGGCTACCTTTAACGGCTAGTACACACGGCATGTCCGATGCACTACCGGACAGTCCGGTGCACCTGTCTGGTGCGCCACAGAAAGTTGCAGAACTTCTTTCTAACTGCTAGTTTCAAGTTGGGGCCTATATATACTTCACCCAACCGGCCATTTGAAGGTGTGGGAGCCCAAGCAACATACCAATACATGTTATAGACATTTCCAAGTGCTCAAACGCCCAAGTACTTAATAGAATCACTCAATGATTAGCGTAGGTGTGCTTTGTGAAGTGCTTAGGTTAGTTAGACCGCTTATGCTCTTGTCTAGGTTGTTCCTGTGGGGGATAGATATCCCCCGGGTCCACTAAAAGAGTAAAAGGACCTCACGAAGGGCCCAAGGGCCCAATAAATCGTAAGGTTATTCTTTCGTGGGCCTAGGGAGAAACGACCAGCAACGCAGAACGACATGAGGCCGGATTGGTGCAAACCCGGACGGCCCACAGCGTCGAGCAAGTAACCGCAACGGAGATCCGACTTTCCCGCGCTGGAGCCTCCATGCAACGAAGCCACGTGAGGATAAGTCGGCGAGGGTTACGTAAAGGATAATTTCAAGAGGTTCACTATCTTTTAGCCACTTGTTGTTATCTTATCCATGTGTACTGCCCCACGGTCGAGTATATAAGGCCTAGGGGGCACCCCTTCAGAACGATCGACCCATTCTTTAGCCACCCACATCAACTCTCTGTATTCTCGATCCAGAGAGTTCTCTTGTAACCATATCCACCAAGCATACTCATCAGGACGTAGGGTGTTACGCATCACTAAGCGGCCCGAACCTGTAAATCTTGTCCACCGTCCCTCGTGCGATCGGCACGAACCATTCTGCTACAGTTGTTGACACCTTCCTACTCCTAAAACACCTTGAGGGGCAACCCCAGGTGTGCGGTCGGACCCAAAACACCGACAGCTGGCGCGCCAGGTAGGGGGTGTGTCGACAATCCAAGCTAGCTCAATGGCCATCTCCTTCTACAGCAAGATCGCCCTACGCCCCGGATCTATGTTCTGCTTCGGAACAATCTCATTCGTAGCGGACGAAGAAGGAATTCTGCACCGTATCGCGGATCCGCCGGAAAAGGAATCTTCCTCAACAAACTCCGAAAATACCGGAGAAGTGCAACCTCCGGCTCTCCGAAAGAAGATCACTACGACGGCAGCACCGTTCTACCCCGACGTCCTCTTCATCGGAAGGGCGGAATCGCCCGCCATCTCCGACGACGAGCCGACTGTACCCGGGGAGGAACCGCCTCAGCGAGAGTCCCGTCGACGGAGGAACCGGCGCAGGAACGTTCGACGACATCACGCAGCCGGAGAGCGGAATCCGGAACAACCTGTCTCGCGAGACGAGGTCTCGGAGGTAGGAGAAACCCCGGAAGAACGCGTCTTCAGAGAGCGAAGGAACTCCCGACGACGTGATCGCCGACGAGCTCAGGGACAGGCTGAGCAGGATGCAAGGCAACGTCGAGAGAATCCACTCTTCGGGCGCAATCTGAACCCCGACTTCGCCCGAGCCATGAACACGCCGAGCGAAGTCGGAGGGGTGCTGGCTCGGATAGCGAAAGGACTTCCTCGGACTCCTGACGCCGACGGCTACCGACGACTGTTCACCCAGGCGGCCAACCATCTTCTACCGCTTGCTCACCCGCCGAACGATCTACGACACGCCATCAACAGTCGCCGAGACGCGCGGAGCTCCATCAATGCTTCGCGGGAACGGCGGCATGAGAACGAAATTCGTCGTCGAGAGGAGTACGACAGGGATCATGGCGCCCCGACTCAGAGCCAAGCTACCAGGACTGAGTCGGCAACGGCTTCAACTGGCGGAACCACCCGGGGACGGTCGAGGAATCACAATCACAACTCCCCTCCCCGGGACAGACATCGACCCCGACGACAGGAGGACACGTGCGGAGTGTCCGCCCTTACTCCGCGCCTTAGGGCCATCCAATGGCCTCCCAACTTCAAGGTATCCAATGTTGACAAATATGAACCTAAGCAGGATCCATGGGGTTGGCTAGCCGTCTACACCACCGCTGCTCGAGCTGCCGGAGCGTCCGAAGACGTGATGACCGCATACTTACCCATTGTCCTTGGGCAAGACGCACTGCAATGGCTACGGCATCTACCCCGACACTGCATCGACGTCTGGGGAGACTTCAGTCGACGTTTCACCGCCAACTTCCAGTCCCTCTCCGACAAGCCGGCGCAGCCGTGGGACCTTAAATCTATCAAGCGCCGGGGGGACGAAACTCTCCGGTCGTACCTCAAGAGGTTTCAAACCATGAGGAATCGTATCCCCGATGTCACGGAGGCGGCTGTAATTGAGGACTTCTACCGAGGATCCAATGATTCGGCTTTCGTCCGAGCCATACTACAGAGGGCGCCGACCACCTCCGAGGAGCTGTTTCGGGAAGCCGACCTCTACATCACCGCCGACGAGCGAGCCCAGGACCTCATCGGAGGAGTGAAGCCCGCACCGGCTGCACCACGACGCGACACGAACCAGCAACCTGACAAGTGGTGGGAGAAGAGGCCACGCGAAGAAGTGCACGCTGCCGGACCACCTGCCTCTCGCGCTCGAGGAGGACCTCGTGGAGGCGAACGCACGCTAGACGACATCCTCGACGCCCAGTGCCCGTACCACAAGGACATGCGCCACACTCTTCGTAACTGCCGAGACTTCAAGCACTCCGTCGGACACGGCCGACCCTTCCAACCTCTACCTCCTCCTCCGCCGAGGGGAGGACCAGATGAACCACGACAACCCCATCGGCAGGAGGAGGGAGGAGGAGGAGGAGCTTTTCCACGCGTTGACAGGGAGGTCAACGTCATCTTCGGCGGGCACGGATCGCAGGAGAGCAGAAGACAGCAAAAGCTCAATGATCGCCAGATACTGGTGGCGACCATCGGCCCTCCCGCCCCATACCGGTGGTCGGAGCACCCAATCACCTTCACTCGGGCAGATCAATGGCTCAACTTCGACCACCCGGGCAAGTACCCGCTTCTCGTCGATCCGGTGATCCGAGAGAGCCGGGTGAAAAAGGTGTTAGTGGACGGGGGGAGCAGCATCAACGTTACCTTCCCCCGGACACTCCAAGGCTTGGGAGTTCATCTCAAAGAGCTCCACGAGTCGGACACTCCTTTCTTCGGCATCGTGCCGACGGAAGGGGAATACCCGCTGGGCCACATCTACATGCCAGTCACCTTCGGAACTCCGGAGAACTACAGAACCGAGTTCCTAAGGTTTGAAGTGGCGAACTTCGACTACGGGTACAACGCCATCATCGGGAGGCCTGGATTGGCCAAGTTCATGGCCATTCCACATTACACCTACATGATACTGAAGATGCCAGGACCGCAAGGGATCATAACTGTGCGCGCCGACTTCCAAGGCGCCGCAGAATGTTTCCGAGTGGCTATTCAAGCAGCCCTCACCGCCAGGCCATCGACAGCTCCCTCCGCAATGGCGAACTCTAAGCCTGAGGAGGACCTCGCAATACCGGCGAATGAAGCTCAGACCGCGACCTCTATGCGGCCGACTGAAGAAACCAAGAGAATCAACCTGGGATTCGCTGATGAGCGCAAGACGGCCATCATCAGCTCCAGTTTGGATGACAAATAGGAAAGCGCGCTCGTCCGGTTTCTGCAAGATAACCGAGATGTATTCGCATGGCAACCTGCGGATATGCCGGGAGTCCCGAGAGAACTGGCCGAGCACAAACTGAAGGTTTTTCCCCAGGCGAGGCCGATTCGACAGAAATTACGTCGTTTCACGCCTGATAAGAGGGAAGCCATTCGCGCCGAGTTAGCTCGCTTGGTCGCGGCTGGATTCATTAGAGAAGTATTACATCCCGAGTGGTTAGCCAATCCTGTTCTTGTACTCAAAAAGAATAAAGTGGACTGGCGCATGTGTGTTGATTATACTGATCTCAACAAACACTGTCCGAAGGATCCTTTCGGGCTCCCGAGGATAGATCAGGTGGTGGACTCCACCGCTGGATGTTCTATGCTGTCTTTCCTGGATTGTTATTCTGGATATCATCAGATTAGTCTGGCGAAGGAAGATGAAGAAAAAACGGCATTCATTACTCCATTTGGCGCTTTCTGTTATACCTCCATGTCGTTTGGCCTCAAAAACGCTGGAGCGACTTACCAGAGATCTATTCAAACATGCTTAGCCGATCACTGGGGCAAGCGTGTGGAGGCTTATGTGGATGATGTGGTGATCAAAACACAGGACTCAAAAGACTTCATCGAAGACTTACAACTGGTTTTCAACAGTCTGAGACGTTATAGATGGAAGCTTAATCCCGAGAAATGTGTTTTTGGGGTACCAGCCGGAAAGTTGCTCGGATTTATTGTCAGCCACCGAGGAATTGAAGCTAATCCAGATAAGATTGAAGCTATCATGAAGATGGAAGCACCTCGATCGCAGAAGAAGGTTCAGCGACTTACTGGATGCATGGCAGCTTTAAGCAGATTTATATCCAGGCTAGGAGAAAAAGGTTTGCCGTTTTACAAGTTACTCAAGAAGGTGGATAAATTCCAGTGGACTTCAGAAGCACAAGAAGCTCTAGAGGCTCTGAAAAAATTCTTGACAACACCACCAGTGCTGAAACCACCTCGGCGAGCTACGTCAACTCAACCAGCTGAAGATTTGCTATTATACATCTCTTGCACGACTCACGTGGTAAGCACCGCGTTGGTAGTCGAGCGAGTAGAAGAAGGGCATGCCTATCCAATACAGCATCCTGTCTACTTCATTAGTGAAGTCCTCGGCCCCTCAAAGAAAAAGTATCCTCAAGTTCAGAAACTATTATATGCAGTACTTTTAACTGCCCGCAAGCTGCGTCACTACTTTGACGACCACAAAGTCATAGTAGTCACAAGTTTTCCAATAGGGGATATTCTTCACAACAAGGAAGCCATCGGTCGAATAGCCAAGTGGGCCTGCGAGCTGGGATCTCATGACATCGAATTCCGACCTCGCACCGCCATCAAAACTCAAGCACTGGTTGATTTCGTATCGGAGTGGACTGAACAACAAGTACCAGACAACCCGGAGACTGCAGAAGTATGGCGAATGTATTTTGATGGCTCACTAAAACTGCAGGGAGCAGGAGCGGGAATTCTCTTCACTGCACCTGGAGGCGAACACCTCAAGTACGCCCTCCAGTTGCTATTCCCGGCCTCCAACAATGCAGCTGAATATGAAGCTTTGATCCATGGATTGAATATTGCCATATCATTGGGCGTCAAAAGATTAATGGTATATGGGGATTCTCTGGTAGTCATCAGCCAGATAAATAAGGAGTGGGATTGCTCAAACGATTCGATGGGAAGATACTGCACTGCCGTCCGAAAGCTGGAGGATAAATTCGAGGGTCTAGAATTTCATCACGTGGAAAGAGATCGGAACACGGCAGCCGATGTACTGTCCAAGCTAGGGTCCGGTCGATCTCAGGTCCCACCCGGGGTTTTTGTGCAAGAAATTCTGCAGCCAAGTATCTCAATGGATCAAATAGAAGAGTGCAACATCATAGATCAACCCGAGTCAGATCCCGATGACTGGAGAAGGCCAATCATTAAGTACATAAAGAATGAAGAAGAACCAGACGACAAGAATTCGGCAGAGCGCATTGCAAGACAGTCGGCTCACTATACACTTATTGGAGAGACATTATACAGAAGGGGTGCATCAGGCGTCTTCATGAAGTGCATTCTCCCATCCACTGGAAAGCAACTTCTGGAGGAAGTCCATGCTGGGCAGTGTGGAATACATGCAGCCTCCAGAACACTAGTCGGGAAGGTCTTCAGGTCAGGATTCTATTGGCCAACAGCAAAGAATGATGCAGCCGAGTTAGTTCAGAGGTGCGAAGCCTGCCAATACTTGTCAAAGCAACAACACCTGCCAGCACAGCAGCTGCAGACCATACCAGTAACTTGGCCTTTCGCATGCTGGGGATTGGATATGATTGGACCTTTCAAGAAAGCTCAAGGGGGATACACTCACGTATTGGTAGCAATTGACAAGTTCACTAAATGGATAGAATTCAAGCCCATTGCCTCCTTAACCTCTGCTAAAGCCGTGGAATTCATACAAGACATAATATTCAGATTCGGAATACCAAACAGCATCATAACTGATTTAGGATCCAACTTCACGAGTTCAGAATTCTTTAACTTCTGCGAGCAAAAGAGCATTCAGATCAAGTATGCATCTGTAGCCCATCCAAGAGCCAACGGGCAAGTTGAGCGAGCCAACGGGATGATATTGGATGCACTCAGGAAAAAGATTTTCGATAAGAACGAAAAATTCGCAGGAAAGTGGATAAGGGAATTACCCTATGTTGTTTGGAGCCTAAGAACCCAACCTAGCCGAGCTTTGCATGGAAACACTCCTTTCTTCATGGTCTATGGGTCAGAGGCAGTGCTGCCCGCTGATCTCAAGTTTGGGGCGCCAAGGCTGATCTTTGAAAGTATGGCAGAAGCTGAGACCACCAGGCTGGAGGACATAGACGTACTCGAGGAAGAACGGTTAAACACAGTAATCCAATCAGCAAGATACCAGCAGACTCTAAGGCGCTATCACGACAAGGCTGTGCGGCAACGATTCTTCTCAGTAGGGGAGCTCGTCCTTCGCCGAATTCTAACAGGAGAAGGACGACACAAGTTATCACCCTTATGGGAAGGACCCTTCATAATAGCAGAAGTCACTCGGCCCGGATCATATCGCCTCACTCAGATGGATGGCACGGAGGTTGGGAACTCCTGTAACATAGAGCACCTGAGAAAGTTTTATCCTTAGCCGTACCTCAAAACTGCTGGGATAACGATGATGTACTCTGTAAAGTGGAAATATGTCATCAATAAAGAAAAGGTTTCAAGGATACTCAATTTATTTACGATTGACTTGCATTCTTACTTAACTCGGGGTGACCACTATGCCCTGCTAACGGAGCAATCGACTTAAGTCGGCAACGACTTAAGGCGGTGCAACATGCTCACGCTTACTTAACTCGGGGTGACCACTATGCCCTGCTAACGGAGCAATCGACTTAAGTCGGCAACGACTTAAGGCGGTGCAACATGCTCACGCTTACTTAACTCGGGGTGACCACTATGCCCTGCTAACGGAGCAATCGACTTAAGTCGGCAACGACTTAAGGCGGTGCGACATGCTCACGCTTACTTAACTCGGGGTGACCACTATGCCCTGCTAACGGAGCAATCGACTTAAGTCGGCAACGACTTAAGGCGGTGCAACATGCTCACGATTACTTAACTCGGGGTGACCACTATGCCCTGCTAACGGAGCAATCAACTTAAGTTGGCGGCTACTTAAGACCAATGCAATATGCTCTCGCCTATATAATTCAGGGGATGATTTCCATATCCCACAGACAAAATTCATAGTCATCATGCGTCATAACTACCAAACTCATTAACTAAAAAATTCTGATACAATGAGAGAGTAATTATGTTATTCAAATAAACCGGTGTCCTCTAACAAATATTCAATCATGCAAGCTGCGCGCTTGGAGCACGCGAAATGTTTTCTCTATTTTGCAATGTCTTTTCCAGGAGCAATTGACGAAGAAGGACGACTCGAGGAATCAGGGGCAGCGTTCACGTCAGCCCTTATATCTTCAGGAACGACTACGCCAGGTCTCCTCATCAGGATTCGTCCCGCTCGAATGGCCTTATCCATGGCCCTATCGCACTGGGCTCTCAGAGTACTGGAAGTCTCTTCAGCAACCTTGACAGCCAACTGGGCAGCCTCTAGCTCCTGGGTAACAAATTTCTTGGAAGCACGCAGATTCTTGATGACAACGTCTTTAGCCGATATCAACTCCCTAAGGCGAATCACATCATCCAAGGACTCCTGCAGCTTATAGCGAAGATTGTCTAACTCCTCCATGGAAAAGCGATGACTCCTCTCCAGAATAGTCAGCGAATTGCTAGAATCTCGATACAACCTATCAAGATTGTCACGAGAAGCGACAAGGATACGTTTTTCTTCCTGCAAGCACAAATCAGTTCCTTCAGAAAACCAGGCAAAATAATAGGAGCACAGCAAGACGAAAGCGCAGTTTCGTATGTCACCTTTTCACAGTCGAGCTGAGCATGCAGGGAAGAACTTAACGCATTGGCATCATCTAAGGCGGCAGAGACCTGACTCAGCTCAATCTGACCTTGAGAGTACTTTTCCTCAAGATCAGTGCATCGCTGAGATAGTTCAGCCCGATCTTGAGAATGTTTTTCCTCAAGAAGCGCAATCTGTCGAGTCATTCCTAGCAAAGGATAACCAAACAAAACGAGGTCAGAAGGTAAAACAGTCCACAACAAGCGCGAAGAAAAGAAAAAAGGGCACTAACCAGCGTTAGTCGCCTCCAACTCGGATACACGACGATGAAGTGACACTGGATTCCAACACGAAAAAGACGAAGCCACTTCTGGGACAGGAGCACCATGCAATTTCAGCTGGCTGGTCATCCCATCCACCAAAACCTGATGAGAAGAACAGATGAGCATAATGGCAAAAGTTCATGCAACGTAAAAATCAAGCTAAGAAACAGCATAGTACCTGGAGGTTGGAGAAGAACGAAGGGATCCCCAAATCAGGAGAAATCAGATGATAACCAGGCACAAGGTCATCACCCGAAGCAGCTTGCAACGGAACAGTGGGAATCAGTTCAGCGCCTTCAACAGAGCCGGATACCCGATCAGCGGGGACGCTGCCCTCCAAAGCGACGCCCCGGTCCAAAGTTTGGGCCACCACCATGCAGCCAGAGTGTGGAGGTGACCCTGCGTGAACGTCCATGGAAGTGCCGGAAGGAGACCCTGTTTGGGCACCCTCGGGGACTGGGCCATAGTTGGCACTGCCCACTTGAGCTGGATTATCCCCGGCAGCACCCTCGGGGGCTGGGCAGTAGCTCGCACTCTTCGCCCGAGCTAAGTCATCCCCGACGACACCCTCGGGGGCTGGACATGTGTCAACACCATTCTTGAGGTCCAAACTTTCAGCAGTAACCACCTCTAAGGTTGATGGGCCCTCGGCTACTTCCATGGAATCGGGACAATCCAAGTTAGCATCCCGACCCTCGAGATCGCGCTCTAAGGTTGACGAGGCACGGGATGACCTCAACCCAGCGTCCGGCACGGCACCACAAGCTTCCGTTACATCATCATCCACTGGCCCTGATAACAAGTCCTCTGGGACCATATCCTCGAGAGTTTGATCAAAGTCGGCCAGGGATATGATTTGCAGACCAACAAGGGCAGATAAAGCAGGGGAAGGAACTCCACTACTTTCCCCACTGGCGAGGAATTGCCGACTGTTCTTCCGAGTCAGAGGGACCTCATTCTCTTCCTCTCCGTCGTCTTCATCAGCAATACTGGCAACACCCCCATTGGGACCAACGACGGATGGAGTACACCCATTGGGATCAGCAACAGACATACCACACCCATTGGGATTAGCATCAGTAAATTCAGGCACAGGAACCTCCTCATAGGCAGGAACCGAGGGACCAGCACCCTGATCCAAACTAGATACTCGCCGAATACGTCTCTTTTTCTTTTTCTGCTCATCAACAAAAAGATCAGTTTGATTGGTTCGGCAGGGGCGCCTCGAGCGAGCACGGACAGGTCTCTGAACATCCAAGGTTATACCGACCTCTGGGAGAGGTGCCACTGCCAATGTCTCAGCAGGAGTAGCGTCAGAAGAATCTTCAGCCAACATATCAAGCATGGCATTCATTTCCGCGTCATTAGGATCCAAAGGCACCTCGAAATGGACTTGTCGTTCATCATCAGGAATTTTCCCAAGTGAGGCAACCAAAGCATTAACTTCCTCATCAGAGGGCCGCGTTCTAAGGCCCAAATTGCCATCAGTCGCAGGTGGATTTGACACGAAAAGAGTGAAGGCCTTGGCAGGAGGCAGATTCCAGGCCGAGTACGCCACCGGAGCACCAACATTGGATACTTTGCCCCTGAGAATCATCTCCAGTCGGCTCACCAAATCTGCAGAAGGGATTCTCTTGTTGATAACTCGAGTTGAGTCGGCCAACCCTTGATACAGATAAGCCGGGTGGACCCTATCTTTCAGTGGTTGAATGTTTTTGAAAACGAAGTCAGCAACTACAGCTTCAGCAGTTAAACCTCTCTCTTTCAATAGTCCAACTTCAGCTAGCAGCACATTGGCTTCGGCTACCTCCTCGTCTGTGGGCGACTCGGTCCAGCTTGGGGTGCGAACATCTGGCTGTCTTCCCGACCGGGGGGGGGGAGAGAATTTCCATAGTTATCAACTATAAACCACTCCAGGCGCCATCCCTTAATGCTGTCAAGATATTCAGTCTTCCGTCCCCGGCGCATCTCCAAACTGGCACCTCCGACCAATTGATGTTGTCCACCGACCATCCCAGGGCGACAGCGATACAGGTATTTCCACAAGCCAAAATGCGGCAGCACGCCAAGAAAGGCTTCACATAAGTGGACGAAGATAGAAATTTGCAGAATTGAGTTAGGGTTCAGATGGGTTAGGTTGATGTGGTAGAAATCAAGAAGACCACGGAAAAAGGGAGAAATAGGAAGGCCAAGGCCGCGGAGAAGAAAAGGAGCGTAAACCACGGACTCGTGGGTATCCTCCGTCGGGACCGTAGTCCCGTGGCAAATCCGCCAAGAACAGAGTTCCCGTGGAGGAAGAACCCCGATGGACACGAGGTGGAGGAGTTCGGCTTCAGAGATGATGGACATGTGGTTACCTGCAAAAGGCAACTGGCTGTTGGGATCAATTGGAGGAATCACCACAGCGGAAGAGCTCGCGATTTTCCTCTTGGGAGCCATCTCGATTTCACCAGTGAGCAGATTGGAGGCGAGTGCAGAGAGGATTTGGAAGCAGGAATGCAAGAACTAGGGCGCGGAAAGCAAAGGCGGCTAAAAGTGCAGCTCTTATGGGATATTCTCGGACCAGATACCGTTTCAAAAAGTGCCCAGTCATCACCCGGCAGTTATTTCCGAAATCCCAGCATGCCACCTGGTCATTCGGCAGTTATTTCCAAAAAACTGGTGGGCCATCTCCTCACTCGGGTGTTAATCCTCAAAATAACTCGGCGTTGCCTCTAAAATGCCGACGTCACTACTCAATCACTCGGCGTTGCCTCTAAAACGCTGATCTCGAGTTCAATAACTCGGCGTTGCCTCTAAAATGCCGATGTCACTACTCAGTCACTCGGCGTTGCCTCTAAAACGTCGATCTTGAGCTCAATCGCTCGGCATTACTTCTAAAATGCCGACAACGACCCTTAATAACTTGGCGTTGCCTCTAAAACGCTGATCTCGAGTTCAATAACTCGGCGTTGCCTCTAAAATGCCGACGTCACTACTCAGTCACTCGGCGTTGCCCCTAAAACGCTGATTTCGAGTTCAATCGTTCGGCATTACTTCTAAAATGCCAACGTCGACCTTCAATCACTCGGCGTCGCCTCTAAAACGAAGATCTCGAGTTCAATAACTCGGCGTTGCCTCTAAAACGCTGATCTCGAGTTCAATAACTCGGCGTTGCCTCTAAAACGCTGATCTCGAGTTCAATAACTCGGTGTGGCCTCTAAAATGCCGGCGTCACTACTCAGTCACTCGGCGTTGCCTCTAAAACGTTGATCTCGAGTTCAATCGTTCGGCATTACTTCTAAAATGCCAACGTTGACCTCCAATCGCTCGGCATTACTTCTAAAAACATTGATACAGACTGCAATATTGCTCGGAAGCGTCAGCATAATGATCAAGCTGTTCATCTATGGTCTCAAAAGAATCAGATTTATAGTCAAACAAAACGAGTCATCAAGAGGAAACCAAATTCATTCTTCATTTAAGGGAAGTGGCAATACTTACAAATCAACTCATTCTGAGTTGATACTCCCCTACTGCTACTACTACTACTACGCTACACTATACTACTCTACATTACTAATACTACTACATTATTTAACTATACTATTTCTAATCTATACTAATATCTAAAAAGACCAGTGGCATCTAGCCACTGGCCCTGCCCCTGCCGCTGCCGCCGCTCTTGGTGCCGCCCCTGCTGCCGCCGCTCCTGGTGCTGCCCCTGCTGCTGCTGCCCTTGGTGCTGCCCTTGCTGCTGCCATTGCCGCCGCCCCCGCCACTGCCGCTGCCGTCGTCGTCGTCGTCGTCGTCGTCCTCGCCCTCGCCGCCGCCGTCCGAGTCCTCCTCATCCGAGGAGTACTCAGACTCATCCGAGCCCTCGAGCCCGGAGCGCTCGACGGCCCGGATGTACGTCCAGACCTCCGCGGCTATCCCCTGGGAGTCGTCCGAGTCATCGGACGACGCCGGGGGAGAGACGGGAGCCGGAGACCCTTCGGACTCGGAGGAGAACTCCTCCTCCGAGTACTCCGAGTCGCCGAAGTCCTCCGATGGAGGAGTCGGCTCGCGCTTGCGCTTGTTGTTTTTTCCCATGGTGGAAGCAAGCGGGAAAGAAGAGAAGGAAGCAGTAAGGAATAGCGAAGAGATGTGAAGATACCAGAGGGGCAACAGCGTTATTTATAGAAGAGAAAGGCAACTGCTCACCTCCAACCGCGGTCACTGAACAGTCGCAAAAGCATTCAATATGCACTTCCACCCGTCCGAAGACACGTCAGGCGGCTGACGCCGTTTCATGAGCCACTACACCCATTGGGACTCCAGTCAACAGCGCAAAGGATATGATTACACTCGCCGTCCCATCACATTACAACTCAGAAGCAACCGGTTAAAACACTCAGCGTACCAAGCCGTCCCTTGCCCACACCCATTGGGGGGGGGACGCCCAGGAATTGTCAGTATATTTTTCAAAATGGTCACATCTGTACAGAGCATGCAGTGAATGCCTCAAGACAAAAATAAGATATCAACAAGAGTTAGAGGGAAGCCAAGTATAGCCAGCAGAGTGCAAAATATGGTCGACAGACATGACTTGAAGACTAGACAGAGAACGTCCATCGAATGTCCAATCAGTTGCAGAGCAAATAAACTACGCTACCTAGCAAGATATGGAAGGATTGCAAATTTGGCTGCAAAAGACAAAGCACATGCTGACCTCTGAAGCATAATATCGATGACATAGCACGGATGACATCATGCCGACTTTTTTATAAGTAGAAAGAGTAATCTTCAGCAAAAGGACATAAAAAGAAGACCTTCAAGCGAATTATTCTCAAGAAATCCACTTGAAGGTCGGGGGCTACACCCATTGGGTGCACCTTCGGTGCACCCCATGGATTGTTATTCTAAGCCGAGATCATGCCGATTTCTAAAGAGCATGGGACAAGATTAAAAAGCCAATCTTCAACCGAAGTGAAGGAACACAAATGGAAATAATCTCTACTGAAGACCTTCGAGTAGATTATTTTCTAAAATCTACTCGAAGCTCGGGGGCTACACCCATTGGGTGCACCTCCGGTGCACCCAATGAAGTTCAGAATCCTACGAATAGGAATGCCGATCTCTAAGGCACAGGCACGAAACTAAGTTTTGGTCAACAAGTGATCGAAGCAGGAGAGAACAACAGGAAGCTGTCTTTCTTCAAATCACCTGCAAGCTGGACCGGGGATCTTCGGGTTGATTACCTCTAAATTAACCCAAAGATCGGGGGCTTGTGGGGGATAGATATCCCCCGGGTCCACTAAAAGAGTAAAAGGACCTCACAAAGGGCCCAAGGGCCCAATAAATCGTAAGGTTATTCTTTCGTGGGCCTGGGGAGAAACGACCAGCAACGCAGAACGACATGAGGCCGGATTGGTGCAAACCCGGACGGCCCACAGCGTCGAGCAAGTAACCGCAACGGAGATCCGACTTTCCCGCGCTGGAGCCTCCATGCAACGAAGCCACGTGAGGATAAGTCGGCGAGGGTTACGTAAAGGATAATTTCAAGAGGTTCACTATCTTTTAGCCACTTGTTGTTATCTTATCCATGTGTACTGCCCCACGGTCGAGTATATAAGGCCTAGGGGGCACCCCTTCAGAACGATCGACCCATTCTTTAGCCACCCACATCAACTCTCTGTATTCTCGATCCAGAGAGTTCTCTTGTAACCATATCCACCAAGCATACTCATCAGGACGTAGGGTGTTACGCATCACTAAGCGGCCCGAACCTGTAAATCTTGTCCACCGTCCCTCGTGCGATCGGCACGAACCATTCTGCTACAGTTGTTGACACCTTCCTACTCCTAAAACACCTTGAGGGGCAACCCCAGGTGTGCGGTCGGACCCAAAACACCGACAGTTCCTAGTAAGTTGAGTGAGTTTAGAAAAACCCACAAAACCCCTCGACCCTTGTGTGAGCCATTTTAATATTGTACCGAGTGAGGCGAGAGTCTTGCGAGACTGTGACAACCGAATTTGTGTCACGACCGCCACCGTGTACCGGAGGGAACGAGGCCCACGATGTTTCGGCTGGAAGCTCGATAGTGGAGACGACATGGAGCATTTGAGAGGAGCCAGAAGCATAGCACCACTTGCGCGTGGAGAATGCCCAAACCGGGAACGAAAGCCGGCAACCACCATGTATTAACGATTCCCGCTGTGTTCTGGGTCTCCCCTTCCCTCTCTACCTCGCCTCCTGCCCAGGCTGCCACGGGCGAGTTCAACGCTACCGCTGTTCTGAGACACCTGCAGCGTCACCATCCTTGTCAAACACCTCTTCAACCTCGCCTCCGTTGGCTAGGCCAAAGCCGCGCTGGGCCACTTCCCGGCATTGGGCTAAGACGGGCTCGACTCTGCCCTTTGCCGAGCTTTTTGGAACCAAGGTATGACCAAGACTAGGCTTCTAAAAAATGTTATCCCGAACACCGTAATTGGAGTTTTAGTATTATAATACGTTCAACTTTGGTTTTTTGCTATCGGAGTGTGATTTAGACCATGTCCAGCTACCAGTACGCATTGCTACGACAGTCCGTCTCACTGCCCCGTTTCTTAGAACGGATCGACGCTCACGCTCCTCTCCCAACGCTCTTCTCAGTCTTGTCCGACGGCACTCGTCGAGCATGCTCCTCTCCCTAGTCCCGGTGGCGCTCCTCTCCCTGGTCCTCGACCCTATCTTCTTCCCTGCCTAGGTGCTTCCCCACCAGCAGTGCTTCCTCGCCAGCAGTGCTTCCTCACTCCCGGCAGTGCTTCCCCGCGACCGTTTATCGTTCCCTGAGACACTCGATCTCGCTCCTGACCTCAACAATGCAGACCCCGCCAGGAGCAACGACTCTGGCACCAACTGTTGTCATCCCCAACGACAACCACGGTTCGTTCCCAGTTGAATAGTCACCTTGTTATTATGCTAAACCCTATAGATTATTCATTACTACACATTGTATTAGATGCATATTGGTCCGTCACTATTGAAGATGTTGATCACTCGTTGATTGAGACACCAACAACACTTGAGGACATCGGTGCTCCGCCTTCTATGGATGTTGTAGAGCAAGGTCATTCGGTAAGGCAGTTCGATTTTAGGTTTATGAACTTCATTTTTGCAATTTACAGCGAATTCGTTGTAGGTTGGTCAGAAAAAGCAATTTACAGCGAGCTCGTCATCACAAGGAAATGATTTTGAGGGTATTTTACCGAATTTGAGATGGGAGGAAGAAGGACCTCAAAATGTACCCAATGAGAGTGTTATGTACCTCAAACTTGGATTAGCTGCCGAGGATGAACGAGAAAATAAAGAGAGAGAGGATGCTTGCAATTGTAGAGGTCATGGAAATATTATAGAAGAATTTGGTCCTGATGGATCAGCCGCATTGCCTTGTGTCGATTTTTTGCCGCACGAGACCAGAGTTGTGTATGACTCTAATCATCCGGTGATGGATGTTGGCAGCTTGTATGCATCTATGACTGAATTTAGACTAGAAATGAGACAGTATGCCATAGATAAAGAGTCTAATCATCCGTTGCTTTTGGATTCTTTGAGTTTGAAACAGAGGACAATTGAAAATGGTTTATGCAGCAGTTACGCAAGGCCATTGGAGATCTTCTTGTACTAGCAGTTTGTTCTGATGCTTGCAAAGGTTTAACCAACGCAATGAGGGATGTATTTCCCAATGCAGAGAAAAGAGAGTGTTTTAGGCATCTAATGAACAACTTTATCAAGCAATTCCCTAGATCTGAATACATGTACCCTGCTACTAGGGCGTACAGGAAAGAAGTTTATGATATGTACATTGCGAACGTGAAACAGAACCCTGCCATCGTTGATTGGTTGGATAAGTTTCATAGTCTATTGTGGTACCGTAGCGCTGTTAACCCTAACATCAAATGTGACTATGTGACAAATAACATTGCTGAGGTTTTCAACAACTAGATTAAGGACTACAAGGACCTTCTAGTATGCGACCTCGCAGACAAAATAAGGTTGATGATCATGCAACTTTTTCATAAGAGAAGGCGGATTGGATGGAGGTTAGAAGGAAAGGTACTACCCTCCATCATAGCCCAACTCAATGCACGTACTAGAGGGCTCGGACACCTAGAAGTGATAAAAGGTGATGACTATGTTGTCGAGGTGAGGGACAACAGTGACTGTGTTTCAAGATATGTGGTGAAGGCATATCTAAGAGAATGTTCATGCCTAGAGTGGCAACATACTAGGAAGCCTTGCCACCATGCGTTATGTCTAATAACTGCCCAACAATTTAGAGATGCAATGATGGAGGAGTTTGTTGATGATTACTACTCTGTAGAGATGTTTAGGAAAGCATACTCAAGATTGGTGAAGCCAATTGAGAACAAGTTGTTTTGGCCTAAGGTGGAGTTTGCAAAAGAGGTTGGTGCACCCCTTGATAAAAGAGGTGTAGGACGTCAAAGAAAAAATAGGACCAAGAGCTGTCTCGAGGGTGGTAGCAGCAAGAAGAAGCCTTCAAATGACAACGAGAAAACAAAAAAACTGATTAGAGGAAAATTTAAGTGCCCAAATTGTGGGGAGTTAGGGCATAGGAAGAGCAGCTACAAGTGTCCCCTTAATGGTACAAAGAAAAGGTACTACGTAAACATCAGCTGTCTTAGTAACTTCACTATTGTTTATCTAACTTATGTCATGACAGGAAACGGAGGCCGAGGAAAAACACAACTAAAAAATGGTTTCCAACAACGCAGGAGGCTGATAACGTGGAAACAACATCACAACAACCTATTACCATCCATTCTTCCTCGCTGCCGAATGTACAGCAGCCTTCTACTAATGAACTTGTGGCAGCAATGGAATGTTCACCATCTAGGAGACTAAGGACAGCTGTACAAAAGAAACTTACTCCGAAGAAGAAGTTAGTAGGAATGCAAAGTTCTTAAGTGAACCTTCTAAGTGAACTGTATCAGTTATGTATGCTTGCTAAGTGAACTGATGTATGCTTCATAAGTGAACCTTCTAATTGATGTATGCTTCTACTGATGTATGCTTCCTAAGTAGTTTCAGTGAACTGTTATGGTACGCTGTTGTTTTCAGTGAACTTTCAGTGAACTGTTGTATTTCTAAGTACTATCAGTGAACTTTCAGTGAACTTGTTGTTTTCAGTGAACTTTCAGTGAACTGTTAACCTATATTAGAATCAATGAACTTTAATTGAACTGTGAACCAGGCTATTGTTGTTTTTAGTGAACTTTCAGTGAACTGTAAACCTTATGTTCACGATGTGCTTCTTGCAATGGTTCCATATTTTCTTTAACAGCCGTTTGATGAATTGTTCAGGAACTTCTCTCACATTTAGATGGTTCCATGCATTTCGTTGTAGTGCTCTATAGCAAAAGCCAGCTTTGAGAAGAGTAAAGTGTCCCTTGGCTTTGAGGCTCTGGCACGACATTGGTAAAGCCAGCATACGTAACTGAATAAGGGTCTTCTGAATAGTAAATACAAAATCATGCCATAACTTATTCATTGGTGGTCCAGATTGAAGAATCACTTGAAGAGCTTGCGCCTGCTTGCACATAGGAGCTTCTAAGCTTGCCTCAGACACTTGAAAATTCTGGACGCAGGCGAGGTGCTATTGCAGCTCTCTATGAACTGCTTAGATAGGGCCTTGATGTTGAATCATCTTGTAGAGTCCATGACTGGCTTTGTTTCTTGGTACCCTCGTTTTCTCACTCGCTTGGCAACCTGTAGAAGTTGCTATCTCTTTGCATTATTTTTAATTTGTTTTACATCTGTGCAGATCAAGAAAGCTAAAACCATTTGTTTTACATCTGTCCACCATCTTTGGTTTGTACAATGCTACTTTTAGTAATCACATAAACCACAACATCTTCTGTTATATAATTTAATTATCTTATTCTCTTATAGCAGACCAACTTTTTTGGAGCTCCTAAACGTGTCCTTAACACATCCAAGCAGAAACTGGGATCCCCAAGATCAGTCCTTTTGAGCCTCTCAGCCATCTTCTAGAGCCTCATTATGCAACAGAACTTCAACAGAACAGAGCCCAAGATTGAGTCCCAACAGCCATCTGGGGGAGGCTGTTAAGCAACTTGAGTTTCAGTTACCGCGTATGCTGTTTGAAAATCTGAAAACAGAAACAATCTAAACTCATGTCACAGGTACAGCTTACAAATACTTCAGTCTAGTCCACCACATCATTGTCCGCACAAGTACATCTTACAAATACACCTAACATACACTGATAGGTAGGCACAATCTAAACACTCTCACCAAACAAATAGCTCAGATACGCTCGTTCATATGTGAGAGACGGCGATCATTGATCTCCTCCGAGTCCAGAGAGTTGTCTTCATCCAAAACACACTGCTCATTACAATCACAATGAACATCACCATCAGATTGGAAATCATCGTACAAGCCAAGGGCTTCATAATCCTCAAGTGGAGGTTGCGGACCAATAAGAACTTACTCTAGATCCCTGCTCACAGTGTCTAGACCTTCTGCAATTTTAGTAACAACATTCATGGCATTAACCAGGCTATTCTTGTGCACATACTCTACATACTCAGGCACATGGTTACGACCGCTCAACCTCCGCAGGTCATCGATGGAGACTTGCATATGTCTAATGGTGTCTAAAAGACTAGCTCAAACTCGATGTAATATCTGCGCCTACAACAAAAAACGAAGAATGAGATTCACTAACACATGGTTACTATTTATTGTTTGCTACTAACAAAATTGTGACTCCAATTCTACATTATTATTGACACCAAAACATACCGGATGATATGTCCTACATAATCAATGGCGCAGACGTAATCTGCTAGTGCCATAATCAATGTTACTCGTGTCGACGGTGCCTGTGCGCCTACCTCCCATCAATCAGCCTAGTCCCATTTGCATCTTCCGCGACATCTTTGCGTGCGCCGGCCCTAGCAGGTTCTGATCCGATAGGAGTGGATCTTGGAGATTTCTCTACGGCCGCAGGGAAGCAACCTACGACGGGGTTGGTTGGGAATGGGAAGAGAACAGGGCACCAGAGAGGATAGAGCGCTCGAGAGGATACCTAGGCAGGGAAGGAGACAGGGTCGAGGACCAGGGAGAGGAGCGCCGCCGGGACTAGGGAGAGGAGTGTCGAGGAGCACCGTCGGACAACGCTTTCTGGAGAACGAGAAGAGCGTCGGGAGAGGAGAGCGAGCGTTGATCCGTTCTAAAAACGGGGCAGTGAAATGGACTGTCGTAACAACGCCTACCGGTAGCTGGACATCGGCTAAATCACACTCCGATAGCAAAAAAAACCAAAGTTGCACGTATTATAATACTAAAACTCCAATTACAGTGTTCGGAATAGCAATTTTTTATAAGCCCAGTCTTAGTCACGCATTGGTTCCAAAAAGCTCCCCTTTGCCGCAGCCAACCAAAATCACTTTGCGTACAGCCTCCCTACATGCTTCTCTGATTGATAGATGGATACAGTCTCTTTTTGGGGATCTATATATCCTTGCCTTGCACATAAGTACCGCTTGCATCCATTGTTGTCATCTAGTTTTTGTGCATAATCCTTGTACAACGTAACTTCTCTACTGAGTCCAAGTCGTCGAATGGCATCCCTACCTGTAAATCCGCAAGATGTGATACGTGCTTGCATCATATACAAAATGCACATAATAAAATTAGATACTACAAATTATACCCACTAGTTTTCTTTGCTGGCGTACTAAATCCATATGGACATCTTTGGCATCATCTGAAGTATCATAATGCAATTCCTTCATGTCACCGTCAATATCAGACTAGAGGTTTCCGGCCTCATCATCCATTATTACGCAGGTGATTTAGACACTGCTCTGAGTTTAGAGATGGCAATGGGTACCCTGAACCCGAATACCCGAGGGGTTTTACCCGATATGAAGGCAGTTACGGGATGATTTCTCTACCCGCGGGTATGTTAATAGGTAAAAACCTCTACCCGTTGGGTAGACGGGTACGGGTTGGAACTACCCATACCCGTCTACCCATGGGTAAAATATACCCGCATCAATACAACTATAATCATCTAATAGAGCCCATCTTAGCTAAAATAAAACACTTTTCTAGCTATCATTTGTCTAGATACCAAGTTATGTAATCATATGATTTGTTATATGTGAAGTTGAAGTTGTTTTTATATGTTTATTTAATATTTTGAGTGATTGGTATATTGGAATTTAAGACTTTACTAGTGGGTACAGGTTACCCGACGGGTAAAAATACCCGCACGGGTACGGGTATGGTAAGATTTTATATCCGCGAGTATATATGGGTAACCCGACAGATAGAATTTTTTTTGATGGGTACCGGAATGGAATGGTACTACCCGACGGGTATGTACCCATTGCCATCCCTATCTGGGTTTCAGCTTCAACATAAAGATATGTATAATATAAATTTAAACGGTTTAATAAATATTTTTAATCTAAATAAAAAAATACATTATCTAAATATCGTGTAAAAGCTTGTAACTCCAGCTTTACGGTTTTCTGAAGCTCCCAATGACCTGCTTCATCAACTTCATCATTTTTTTGTGAAGCTGAAGCAGCCTTAAACAGGAATATGAAAATCTTGAAACAATCACAAGACATAAATCAATATGATTATGTGATGAAGGACTAGGACTTCATTGCGATTTCTAGGAAGGAAGGAAATCTTCATTGCGATCAGTAACAGAGCTAGGGAGGCTTTATTGAGGTCCTACGGACTGGGGAAGCTGCAAGCTTCCCCATCAATGACTGCTCCATGCAAGACAACAACGATGAACCACTACATGGACGATGGATCGGAGGATGGTACTCACGGACTTGGTCGAAGTCTACGACTGCGGTCATGGCTTCCATACAGAGTACATCTAGCATGCACAACTTGTTCTTCAATGACGACGACGTCCGCACCTCGTTTCTATTATTTCCATTACATAAATACATCAGAGTTTAAAGTAACATACCGACCAAGCTAGGTACAACCTACGTCCAATAGAAGAAGACCAACGACATTGAGGAGCAGAGAAACACCCTGAATCAGAGGACCCAATGAAAGTAAACTTGTACTACATGATCAAGTTTTTAATATAAACAGAGGCTCCTTTCTTCCTCAAGCCTCTACAATTCCAAATAAGGCCTTTCATTTCACAACAACATTTTTTTTTCTTCTCCAACCTTGGTAGGGAATTTCCCATTGCCGCCTCTCCCTTTTTTAAAACCAAGATTTTCGAGTGCCTTATGCTGTCCATTTTGAGATTTTCACTTTATTAAAAAAAAGGAAGGGAGGCCTGCCGGGTGGGCCGCTATAAGGCCTGGTGGCCGAGCAGCCCACCATGAGACACATTCCTAGGGCAAATGGAGGCCGCGGCTGGTGGTTCGTGCGTGCGAGCAGAGGAGCTGTAGCTCTAGCGGCGGTGGCAGCGCTCAGCGGATCTGCAGGTCGTTCGGTGCTCGCCCAAACTCCACGCAGCCGCTGCGCAACCTCCTCAAGTCCGGCTCCTTAAGTATGGAGACTTGCTCCCTGCTCAGTATCTCGCCAAAATCGCTAGCTCTCTGTTCCCCTTCCTCCTCTCGGTTCCAGTCACGGTTTGGATCGATTCCTTCGATTCTTGGTGTTCTGGTGTTCATCCTGCTGGTGGAAGAAGGTGGAGGTGGCACTGCTTGTGCGCAGTGAGGTTCTCATGTGCTCCGTTGTTTTACCAGTGCACCTGTGTGGTGCTCTGTCTGCTCTGATTGTTGTCCACCGTGGCCTGGTGCTTGGGCTCCCCGCTGCGCGGTGTTCCTCTTCTCGGGTTGGTCCCGTGGACGTCTCCCTCGGCTTCGGCAGTGGCTCTAGTATCTCCGTCAACCTCCCGCCGTGCAGGTCCGGACGTGGGGGACGGAATTGGTTTTCTAGGACAGAACCTTGTGTTCGTTGAGCTAGTCTTCCCACGTAGACTATCTACGTGCTGTGAGTTACCCGTTGTCTCTCTATATTTATTGAGTAATTTTGTGCAATTTGCTAGTATTATTTACTTGGGTGTGATTGCACAATTTATGGGCGGAGTTGGTTGCTCGATGATGATAGCGGTGCAGTGAGACAACGTGACAGTCTGAGTTTTAGTGTGTTGTTATTTTCAGCATTGATATTATTTGTGCTTAATTATATCTTTATTTGTTGAGACTGTTTACCTGTGTTAAATTCTTTTATTTTATTTAGTACACAACTCCTTACTATTAGTATTTGTACTTGATTATTAGGCTTATTATATCTAATCTAAAACCCTGATTTGGTAAGATAGGACTGTCATGTTAGTCGAGGATCTCTGATCACTATTTAGTGTTGGAGGGCTGTTTATTATAACAACCCGCTATTTTGAGAGCAATATAAAAAGATAAACAATAATGTTTATGTGTAAAATCTACCTTCTTCATCTGCAAGTCATGTTTAATTCTGAAATGGACCTGAGCAACTATTTTACATGTTTACATGTCCTAGAATTGCTACTGTTCATTGCTGCTATAATTACATATGACATTTATCTGAGTTATATATTTGTTTTATTCGGAATTAGAATATTTAATATATTTAAATATGATGGAAGCATGTCACTTATTTCTCTAAAATTACAACAATCCAGAAAACCAATCCATGTAATGGCCTCCAGTTCTGATGTCATTAAGCCTGAAGCGTTCGACGGCGCAAGCTTTAAGCGCTGGCATATTAAGACTCGCATGTGGCTCACTGACCTAAAATTATTTTGGGTAGTGATGTCGGCTGTTCTCGAGGCTGCATCAGATAATGTTGATGATGCAGCGAAGGCCGCCGCACTAGCGGAGAAGGCCAAGTGGGACGAAGCCAATGAGGCATGCTTGTCTCGTCTGCTGAACGTCTTGTCGAACCGCTTA
This sequence comes from Zea luxurians, assembly GCA_029449295.1. NCBI lineage: Eukaryota > Viridiplantae > Streptophyta > Magnoliopsida > Poales > Poaceae > Zea > Zea luxurians. Next base: position 11,718,001 of record JAOPSE010000012.1, read on the forward strand.
TTTGACGTGTACTCTGGTTTTACCTCCACTAAGGGTCTATGGACTGAACTTGAGAACGAGTTCTCTGAAGTTGACAATGGCAATGAGTCATTCACAACGGAAAACTACCTCAACTATAAAATGGCTGAAGGAAGGACTGTTATGGAGCAGCTACAGGAGATTCAACTCTTTGTTAGCAACTTGGTCCAATATGGCTGTCCTGCCAGACAGTTTTTAGGTGAATGCAATACTAGCAAAGCTCCCGCCTTCTTGGCGAGACTTTGTGACTTCACGCCGACACATGAAGAAGCAAATGACTCTCACTGAGTTGTCAGCTGCGATAAATGTGGAAGAGCGTGCAAGGGCCAATAACAAGCCATCCCAGCAACTCCAGGCTCACGTTGTTGAGAAGGGTGGAGATAGAAAATTCTATAAGAAGAAGAACTCTCCACAGAAGAATCTGAACCAACCTAAGTCCAAAAAGATGAAGAAGAAAAAGGAGGACTTTATCTGCTACGTTTGTGGTGTCTCCGGGCATACAACTCAGAGGTGCAAACTTATGAAGGGAAAAGGTCCTCCACCTCAGCGCAAAGAAGGGAACATGGTGGTTAACTCCACCCCAGGGTATGCACCTCAGGCCTTTATGGCAAGTCCATCAGATGACTGGTGGATGGATTATAATGCTACTGTTCATATTTGTGCTGATCGATCCATGTTCTCTTCCAGGGATACAACATCGCACTAGTCTTGATGGGAAATAGTGTTCCAGCAGCAGTTCGAGGTACTGGACAGGTCTACCTGAAGTTAACTTCAGGGAAGATGTTCGTGCTGAAGGACGTGCTCTATGTGCCCTCGATGAGCCAGAACCTCATATCTGTGTTACTGCTATGTCGACAGGGTCTCAAATTAGTGTTTGAGTCTAATAAAGTGGTCCTGTCTAAGTTTGGTACTTTTGTTGGAAAGTCATATGAGTTAGGCGGTTTGTTCCGTCTTTCTGTTTTGAACAATCATTCTTCTTACCATGTTAATATGGTCTGTAATAACGATTCCATTAATGATATTTGGCATTCCTGTTTGTGTCATGTCAATTTTGAGGCCATTAAGAGATTAAGTGACATGTCTTTAATTCCTAAATATAAACATGTTAAAGGTGTAAAATGTGGTATTTGTGTGCAAGCTAAGCAGCCTAGAAAACCGTTTCATACGGTTGAAGGCAGAAGTATCACTCCTTTAGAACTAATTCACTCAGATGTCTGTGAGATGAATGGTATAATCACAAAAGGCGGTAAAAGATACTTTCTTACCTTGATAGATGATGCTACCAGATTCTATTATATTTACTTACTCAGAACCAAAGATGAGGCACTAGAACACTTTAATATCTATAAGACTAAAGTTGAAAACCAGTTAGACAAGAAAATTAAAAGGTTGCGGTCTGATAGAGGAGGTGAATACCTTTCCAACCTTTTTGATGAGTACTACAAAGAGTGTGGAATCATTCATGAAACCACCGCTCCATATTCACCTCAGTCAAACGGGGTAGCTGAAAGGAAGAACTGAATGGTGTGTGACTTAGCTAATGCTTTGTTGCAAAGTTCGGGGATGCCTGACATCTGGTGGGGCGAGGCAGTATCAAGGTGTGCTATGTCCTAAACAGGGTGCCGCCTTGCAACCGTGAGGCCACGCCCTATGAAGGATTTAAAGGAAGGAAGCCAGATCTTTCACATCTTCGGACTTGGGGCTGCCTTGCGAAGGTGAATGTCCTGTTGCAGAAGAAGAGAAAGCTAGGCCCTAAGACCGTAGACTGTGTCTTCCTGGGTTATGCACATAACAGTGCAGCTTATAGATTTCTAGTGGTCCATTCCGAGACGAGCGTAGTCGCTGTAAATGTCATAATGGAATCTCGGGATGTGACATTCTTTGAGAGCATCTTCCCTATGCGGGATAAGGAAGTAGCAGCCCCAGATGGTCCATCTCAGACATATTCTCTGCCCTCGAGTGTCCATGACCAGACTCCAGATTTGGAGTTAAGGAGGAGTAAGAGACAAAGGACTGAAAAGTCATTGGGTGATGATTATATTATTTATCTAGTGGATGAAGAACCATGCTCCCTCACAGAGGCATATACATCTATGGATGCAAAGTACTAGAGGGATGTTGTCCGTAGCGAGATGGATTCAATCATCTCGAACGGAACTTGGGAGATAACAGATGTCCAAGCTGGTTGCAAGCCTATGGGCTGCAAATGGATCTTTAGGAGGAAGAGGTGACCCGATGGTACTATTGAAAAGTACAAGGCTCGTCTTGTGGCTAAGGGTTTTACTCAAAAGAAAGAGGAGGATTATTTTGATACTTATTCTTCGGTGGCTCGATGATTGCCCACAATCCGTGTGCTTTTAGAGCTGGCAGCTGCTTATAAACTTCTTGTCCATCAAATGGACGTAAAGACATCATTCCTAAATGGAGAGCTGGAAGAGGAAATTTATATACAGCAACCAGAAGGATTTATGGTTAAAGGACAAGAGAGCAAAGTGTGTCGCTTGATTAAATCCTTATACGGTCTTAAGCAAGCTCCCAGACAATGGCATGAGAAGTTTAATAATACTCTGATCACTGTCGGGTTTTGTGTAAACGAAGCCGACAAGTGTGTGTATTATCGCTTCTCTAGGGGCAAAGGTGTCATCATGTGTTTATACGTTGATGACATATTGGTATTTGGGACCGAACTGGAGGCTATCATGGAGACAAAAGTATTCCTTTCCAAGAACTTTGATATGAAGGACTTGGGTGAAGCTGGTGTAATATTGAACATCAAGCTAATAAAGGATGAGGATGGGATTACTTTGTCATAATCCCATTATGTGGAAAAGGTCCTGACTCGCTTTGGACATATGGACTGTAAACCAGTCACCACGCCCTATGATCCATCCTACACGCTCAGTAAACATGAAGGCGAGCCTGTGAACCAGCTACTATATTCGCAGATCATCGGATCTCTCATGTACATGAGCAGTGCAACTAGACCAGATACCTCATATGCAGTATGCAGATTGGCTCGTTATTTGTCCAGTCCAGGAGATAGACACTGGGTAGCCTTGTATAGAGTGCTTCGGTATTTGAAGGGAGCGATGAATCTTTGTATTAAATATACCGGATTTCCATCAGTACTTGAAGGATTTAGTGATGCAAACTGGATCTCTAACTCGGATCAAATGAAGTCTACAAGTGGCTATGTGTTCACTTTAGCTGGTGGGGCCGTGTCGTGGAGATCGTCTAAACAAACAATATCGACACATTCTACCAAGGAGGCTGAATTAGTTGCACTTGATTCAGCAGCATTGGAGGCTGAATGGTTGAGAGACCTGTTGTCAGACCTTCCAATGCTAGCAAAGCCGATACCAGTTGTCCTAGTATACTGTGACAACACTTCTGTGTTGCTGAAAGTGAACAATAGAAAGGACAACCAAAAATCCTCGAGCATATCAGAAGATGACTATTCATGTCGGCATGCTAGAGAGACGGGTGTAATAATCATAGATTACATCAAGTCTGAAAAAAACCTTGCTGATCCTTTCACCAAAGGACTGGCTCAAAAGCCAATCCAAGCAGCGTGCATGGGAATGGGACTCGTACCCTATTAGCGGTTTCAACTGCAGATAACTGTCCTATGTGACCAGAGGTCCCGAGATCCAGGCTCTAGGAAACGAAGCACTGTGGAACCAAGAGCACAAAAGACAAAAAGTCTCATGAGCTGCTGTGCTCTTAATGAGCGATATGCTCTTAATGAAGTCAATGTTATAAGCAGGGAAATTGTCCTACAGAATTTCCTTAATGATTTCACCTATATGAGATGATTGTGGGGTCGCAGTCCGGGAGAGAATGGGGTTTTCTCTCTAGTGAGCTCATGAATAGATATTAAAGGACATGACCGTAACGCCCTGCCCCGTAAGAGAAGCAGATAATATGCCTAGTACTATGTGCCTTTTGTGCAAAGATTCTCATACTAGGGTTTGTGGATCAAGGCGTAGTCCTCCGCTTACTCGTGCAGGGTTGGAGTACACTGGGATAGGCTTTGGTTCAGACCTAACAAGTACCTCTGCCGAAAAGTAGTATATAAACAGTACGTGAGCTCAATGACATTGATCAGAAAATAAGAGTGAAAATGGTGGGGATTGCTGTCCATTTTGAGATTTTCACTTTATTAAAAAAAGGAAGGGAGGCCTGCCGGGTGGGCCGCTACAAGGCCTGGTGGCCAAGCAGCTCACCAGGAGGCACGTTCCTAGGGCAAATGGAGGCCGTGGCTGGTGGTTCGTGCGTGCGAGCAGAGGTGCTGTAGCTCTAGCGGCGGTGGCGCTCAGCAGATCCGCAGGTCGTTCGGCACTCGCCCGAACTCCACGCAGCCCCTGCGCAACCTCCTCGAGTCCGACTCCTTAAGTATGGAGACTTGCTCCCTGCTCAGTATCTCGCCAAAATCGCTAGCTCTCTGTTCCTCTTCCTCCTCTTGGTTCCAGTCAAGGTTTGGATCGATTCCTTCGATTCTTGGTGTTCTGGTGTTCATCCTGCTGGTGGAAGAAGGTGGAGGTGGCACTGCTTGTGCGCAGTGAGGTTCTCATGTGCTCCGTTGTTTTACCAGTGCACCTGTGTGGTGCTCTGTCTGCTCTGATTGTTGTCCACCGTGGCCTGGTGCTTGGGCTCCCCGCTGCGCGGTGTTCCTCTTCTCGGGCTGGTGTCGTGGACGTCTCCCTTGGCTCCGGCAGCGGCTCTAGTATCTCCGTCAACCTCTCGCCGTGCAGGTCCGGACGTGGGCGGCGGAATTGGTTTTCTAGGACAGAACCTTGTGTTCGCTGAGCTGGTCTTCCCACGTAGACTATCTACGTGCTATGAGTTACCCGTTGCCTCTCTATATTTATTGAGTAATTTTGTGCAATCTGCTAGTATTGTTAACTTGGGTGTGATTGCACAATTTGTGGTCAGAGTTGATTGCTCGATGATGATAGCAGTGTAGTGAGACAACGTGACAGTCTGGGTTTTAGTGTGTTGTTATTTTCAGCATTGATATTATTTGTGCCTAATTATATCTCTATTTGTTGAGGCTGTTTACCTGTGTTAAATTCTATTATTTTACTTAGTACATAGCTCCTTACTATTAATATATATACTTGATTATTAGGCTTATTACATCTGATCTAAAACCCTAATTTGATAAGATAGGACTATCACGTTAGTCGATGATCTCTGATCACCATTTAGTGTTGGAGAGTTGTTTATTACAGCAATCCGCTATTTTGAGAGCAATATAAAAAGATAAACAATAATGTTTATATGCAAAATCTGTCTTCTTCGTCTGCAAGCCATGTTTAATTCTGAAATGGACCTGAGCAGCTATTTTATATGTTTACATGTCCTAGAATTGCTACTGTTCATTGCTGCTATAATTACATATGGTATTTATCTGAGTTATATGTTTACTAGCTGGATGCCCGTGCGTTGCAACGGGAATATATAATACCAGTATACTATGATAACTTATATACAAAATCTGTGTTATATTGTTATGAGAAAATGTTTCATAATCAATTTGTGATCCTAGCCATACATAAATTTTGTTATTTTAATCTAGTTATTTCACCACTACATTGCAACCATCAGTATAATGCACACTTCGATATATGCCACGATTTGTATGGTCTCATCATTGGAGAGCACGAGCACGTTCCACACATGCCGGAAAAATTCCCTCGTACATCGTTAGTCATCAGACACGCACCACCATATGCTCTTGCTTAAACAAAAAGGTAAGTGTGTATGTGTTTGCGAAGAGAATTAAAGGCAGGCCGGCACAAAAGCTACCCTAACGGTGGCGAGGATGACGAACTGGTCACTGTTGTCGATCCTCCTCTGTGTCACCTTCGGCGCCAAGATGACGCCACAATCCTCGATATAATAGTCGTCGAACGCACGCGACATGACGAGTACCGATGACTCTTGGTTGGGCTGCCAAACGAAGGGCACCCCGGGCACATCAGCGAGGTAGTACCCCTGGCCGTTGCACCACCGAATGCGCTATTCCACTACATACATCATGTTCGAGGACACTCACACAACGTCAGCAACGTCCATCGTCCCAGCGCACAAGAATTCATGTCCGGTCAGTAGCGACTTTACGTGGTAGGTTGGGCTTCAGGTGGACGATGAGCTGGATGGCGTGATGGCGTCGTCGTCGGATGCGGTGTCCAGAACAACCCGAGAGTCGTCGACGTTGGCGACAACCATGAGGCCCCCCTGCTTAACGATGGACAACGCGGTGCAGATGCTCTAGACCGCGTCCAAGCGGCGGCTTCGCGGGAGCTTGTCGTACACAGCGGCGCATGCGACCACGTAAGACTGCTTTTAGAGGTCGAACTGACAGTCGTCAAGCTTCTTCTCGTCATCGATGAGCGACGACAACGCGAATGCCTCCTGCTCATGGAGTTTGTTCGGGGTTTGAAGTAGGAAACATGGATTCATGCTTGGCGTTGGTTTATGAAAATGACTCACAAGTCTGATCCATGGAAAAAAAATATTACGAAGAAAAAATTTCACACATGCAAAAAAGGGAATTTAAGTATAATGCATTATTCAAACAAAAGAAATAGCATGCAAAGCTCTTCTTTAAATAATATTACCTCCATCCAAAAATATAATTCAAGAATATTGGTTATACTTATCTACTACTACGCATTGTGCAATGGTAGCAAGTGAGCTTGGAGAGAGATGTAGTAGATGTGTTTCCTGTCATAGATGTAGACATAAACACATATATGTGGGTGCCCGTGCGTTGCAACAGAAACATTTAATATCATGATAATTTATGAACAAATGTGTGTTATACTGTTATGTGAAAATGTTTCGTAATTAATTTGTGATCCTAGCCATACATAAATTTTGTTATTTCAATCTAACTATTTCATCACTACATTGCAACCAACAGTACCGTGCAGACTTCTATACATGATAGCTGAATGCCCGTGCGTTGCAACGGGAATATATAATACCGGTATACTACGATAACTTATATACAAAATATGTGTTATACCGTTATGAGAAAATGTTTCATAATCAATTTGTGATTCTGGCCATACATAAATTTTGTTATTTATAATCTATCTGTTTCACCACTACATTGCAACCATCAGTATCATGCAGACTTTGATATATATCACGATTTGTATGGTCTCATTATTGGAGAGCACGTTTCACACATACCGGAAGAAATTCTCTCGTACATCGTTAGTCATTGGACACGTACCACCATACGCTTTTGCTTAAACAAAAAGGTAAGTGTGTGTTTGCAAGACTAATGGTCAAACATCGTATAACCACAAAGTTAGAATACTATATTAATATATTAAATAAATTAATCCAATAGACATAGATTAACCCAATTAACATAGGATAAATAAATATCTAATTATAAAAGTATGAAACATGGTATAATCAATGTTGTTACTGCGTAGTAAATATTCATACGAGACTAACACAACTGGAACGATTCAATTTAGAATTAAAATGGGGAAGTTACGAATTTTCAAAGTTTCTATGTATTTGATATAGGATTAATTAGGAAATCAATTTTATTGTTGTTTTCATGACAAAACAGAGGTATTATGTGATAAAAATAATATTATAGAATTATAGAAATTGGAATGAACTCATTTGGATTTAATATGAAATTTTCATGAATTAAATGGGTATCTGCAATTATTTTTAAACTAAAAATCAATTTCTAAACTCCTTTTCCCTATTTTCTTTATTTCCTGGACTGCGTCCCAAATTCCAGAAAGATCAGGGGCCAAGCTATAAATGTTTTTTTAGACTCAGTGAGCATACAGAGTGGACGGTGGGTTAAACACAAAAGACGTTTTAGTTGAAGTTGTACACAATTCAACATGAGTCATGTTGGCTAGAGGGTGGAAGGCTAGGCATTCTGCTCAATAGATCCAAGGTTTGATCCCTAGACAGCCACGATTTGATTTTTTTCTGTGCGCGGAAAACTGGTGTGCGGGATTGGACGGTTGAGATTGTAGCACGGTAGAATGGACGGCTGAGATCGTAGAATGGCAGAACACAAAAAGGCAGGCTACTATTGCTAACTTAATAAGTAGTAGAGAAATGTTTCGTAATTAATTTTTGATCCTAGCCATACATAAATTTTGTTATTTCAATCTAACTATTTCATCACTACATTGCAACCAACAGTACCGTGCAGACTTCTATACATGATAGCTGAATGCCCGTGCGTTGCAACGGGAATATATAATACCGGTATACTACGATAACTTATATACAAAATATGTGTTATACCGTTATGAGAAAATGTTTCATAATCAATTTGTGATTCTGGCCATACATAAATTTTGTTATTTATAATCTATCTGTTTCACCACTACATTGCAACCATCAGTATCATGCAGACTTTGATATATATCACGATTTGTATGGTCTCATTATTGGAGAGCACGTTTCACACATACCGGAAGAAATTCTCTCGTACATCGTTAGTCATTGGACACGTACCACCATACGCTTTTGCTTAAACAAAAAGGTAAGTGTGTGTTTGCAAGACTAATGGTCAAACATCGTATAACCACAAAGTTAGAATACTATATTAATATATTAAATAAATTAATCCAATAGACATAGATTAACCCAATTAACATAGGATAAATAAATATCTAATTATAAAAGTATGAAACATGGTATAATCAATGTTGTTACTGCGTAGTAAATATTCATACGAGACTAACACAACTGGAACGATTCAATTTAGAATTAAAATGGGGAAGTTACGAATTTTCAAAGTTTCTATGTATTTGATATAGGATTAATTAGGAAATCAATTTTATTGTTGTTTTCATGACAAAACAGAGGTATTATGTGATAAAAATAATATTATAGAATTATAGAAATTGGAATGAACTCATTTGGATTTAATATGAAATTTTCATGAATTAAATGGGTATCTGCAATTATTTTTAAACTAAAAATCAATTTCTAAACTCCTTTTCCCTATTTTCTTTATTTCCTGGACTGCGTCCCAAATTCCAGAAAGATCAGGGGCCAAGCTATAAATGTTTTTTTAGACTCAGTGAGCATACAGAGTGGACGGTGGGTTAAACACAAAAGATGTTTTAGTTGAAGTTGTACACAATTCAACATGAGTCATGTTGGCTAGAGGGTGGAAGGCTAGGCATTCTGCTCAATAGATCCAAGGTTCGATCCCTAGACAGCCACGATTTGATTTTTTTTTCTGCGCGCGGAAAACTGGTGTGCGGGATTGGACGGTTGAGATTGTAGCACGGTAGAATGGACGGCTGAGATCGTAGAATGGCAGAACACAAAAAGGCAGGCTACTATTGCTAACTTAATAAGTAGTAGAGATTTTATTCAGAATTAGAATATGTAATATATTTAAATATGATGGAAGCATGTCACTTATTTCTCTAAAATTACAACACCTTAGTCAGGGGACATCTTTTTATATTTCATCTTTTCCCTTCGTTTTTTTCTGGATTGCACTAGGATGAAATCATCAGCTTCCATTTCCTCTTCTCGAATGGCGTTTTCATCTTCTGTTAGAATACTTTCAGATATCTCACATAAAACATCATTGCTTTGTTTTTTCCTCGTCTCATCTTTTTTTGGTCCAGATTGTGTCTAACTATCTCCAATCTTTTAACAAATTAATAGAATTTAAATTTTTTTAATCAATTATAACTCCAATGTTTTAGACAAAGTAATAATTTCTTTAGAGGGTAAGCAATAAAAGCTATTAGGATTTTGGGTGTTACCTTCCAGATTTCTTTTGACAATCTTCCTCCTATTTTTCTCTTCAATTTTGATTCCTCTGTCCTTTTTAAGCCTTTCACTCATCCTTCTTGATGCATCTCCACTTCCTTTTTCTTGATAGGAATCAACTCTTCAGCCAACCCTCCATCATTAGACCAACTCCAGCAACACTCCCCATCCCACTCCGCATCCGCATTTTACACGGTCTGAGGCACTATTTCGCTCTCCAGCAGGCTCCGCATCCGTCTCCGCAAAATGGACGCCGTGTACCCTGACTCCCCATTTCCACGCATTCTCTCTCCTCTCCGCAGCTCTCTGCTCGCGCGCGCGGCTGCTCGCGGGCCCCACGTGTCATAGACTGCATGCGGAGTGTAAATACGGAGTCTGCTGGAAACGGAGACGGATACGGAGAGGAGAGAGAACCTGTTGGCCGCGCGTTTTAGGGATACGGAGACTCCGTCTGCTGGAGTTGGTCTTAGGGTTTTTGTAGTGACTTCCCAATTTAGTTTCCCCTTGAGAAGCATTAAGAATTGCACTATCTTGAGTAGATATCACATTCTCCTCTTTTTCATCATCTCCCTTGAATATTCCTTAATCACAACATAGCTTTTGAGAGCAAATCTTTGCCTTATAATTTCTTAATTAACCTTCATATCCTTAACAATATGTATGTTCCAGATTTTCTTGGCAGAACCACCAGCTTCTTTATAGAATTCAGATTTGTCCTCCACGAGAAAATCATATTCATCATCACCTTCACTTTTAGTTATATGCACTTTACCTCCTCCTATGGGGTGATCTCCATGTGTTCCAATTTCAGTGTTCCCCTGTTCCATGACTTGTTTCCTCTGTTCACCTCTACATCAAAAGACTCACACACTTGTTTTTTCCTCTGACATTTTTATCAAAGAATTTATCATTGTCAGTTTTTCCAAAACCAACAGACTGAGAATCTTTTCTATTTCTCCCATCTCTTGATTCATCTTCTCCAAACTTAGAGCAACTCCAAGAGAGCACTATAAAATTCTTCCCCAAAATCTTTTATTGGGGTTGTTGTCAAAACAATTTCCCCCCAAAAAAATTTATCCCACATCAGACTGCTAAGCTGGTCCCTAAAAAAATTGAAACAACCTACGTTCCATTGCTGTGCGTTCGTATCATCTGAGACTGAGTATGGTGCAATTTGCCTTGCCTCTACCACTCGTACACACCCATGGCCAGTCGCTTGGATAGGAGCGAGTCCGTACTCGCCATGAGATTTGGTGGCCGAGTAGCCTTTGATCTTAAACTTGTGCATGATGCAAGCGGCGTCGGTGAGGTTCCAGGAGGATCCCATGGATGGCGTGATGAACTACTTGTGCTGCAGGGGTGAGACGAGCAAGGGCATCAGAAATCAACAAGACATTCGCGTGGGCAAAATCTTGGCGCGAAACAACTTTCTCTGTGCGTGCAGTGTCTGATTGGGGAGATTTGGTTGACACGAATATTTGCGGGAGAGGGAGCTGTGGATTCAGGATGCGAATGTTTTGGAGAAAAGTTGAAGAGTCCGTTGGATGGCTAAAAAGGTGTTTTTGATCCTATAAAAGCTTTTGGGGTTGTTTTACATTTTCTCTTGGAGGTGCTCTTAGCCCTCTTAGCAGTGTGGTGTGTGTTATCATCCACTTTAACTACATTGCTTAGCTTTTCCTCTTCTTCATCCTTTTGCACTTCCCTCTCAAAGAAGAAATCATATATAAACAATCCAAGTGAGCTCTCAACCACACCAGGCACTGCTTTAACAACTCTATAAGCGATTCTAGCCCTTACAAACTCATTCCTCGGTCTAGATTTTTCATCAATTTCCACCACTTTGCCCACCAGTCCCCCAAATTTAGCAATTGTTCTGATGGATCTTTGTTCCATTGGGATTCCTCTAATCCTAAACCATGTCCTCTACAAACATCCTTTTGCATTCACAGAAGGAGACCAAGGATCTATAGTAATTTGTGCTTTGGCAGTTCTAATTACTGTAATTGTGACTACGGAGGCATGAAAACATGTGCGCTGTTCAGAGCTTTCTCGAATGTCATGGCCAACTCTTCTGCACACAGAGATGGTACTATGTCATGCAGTGCAATGCAAGAACATATTCAAAGGACAAATGCTCACGAAAAAATTATTGTCGGAGCTTGCCAAGTTGCCATGCCCACATGGCAACTGAGTTGGCAACCGTGGCTGCCAAGTGGTGCTTCGCCCACCCAACAGCGCCGGTTGCTCATCTACCTGGTGGTGGTTTCTCACACGCCACGGTTGCTAACACGGCCTGAGAAGTGGGGATGCCCGTGTGCACCTGCTTGGACAGCAGGCGACGGTGGCTGGTGGACCCAAGGCCCAAGACTCAGCACCATCGCGGTAATCGCACACCTGGCCGACTATTGTGCCCACGAGCCCAACAAGCACCGGCATCAGCGCTAGCTGCGACGACGTCTGGCCGACCAACACTGTTAGCGAGACAATTGCTCTTATGCTCAGCCGTGATCACTCGTGGCCCTGTTTGTCTGTTAGATGTTTATGTTTTCCAGGTCTTTAACATGGCTTCTAATACAGTACTTTAGGTGTTGGTCATTCTGGCCATCACTTAAACTAAGTCCAAGTTCACCGTGCATTTATGTAAACTATACCTTATATACTAGCAAACAACATTAATTCAAATGATCATAAGCACCAAATTCCAACTCAGTGGTCTATAGGGTTCATTTTTGCTTATAGTAGTAGAGTTTTATGTATTGATAACGATATATTCATGAATATGTTAGCCTAGAGACCATGACTATACCAACAATTTATTTGCCTACTGTCAAGAGATCTACTATATGTTCGAGACATAGAGATTGTCTACACATGTGTGTACCAACATTAATAACGGTCGTTTGTGAGGTCTACATATCATTGTATGTACCTCTAATTATTGTGAGGTTTATAGTTTTGTGACTACATGCAACTATCCAAAACAAAGTTACAAGATATAGAACTACTAAATTTTGCATTTGAGATTGCAACATCGTACCAGTGATTAGTGATTTACCATAATTGTAAATTAATTAAATAAACATACTTCATATATTGAGACAATGACTTTAGATGTCACACCCGGATTTAAGGACAAACTCGAGCGCGACTCAAATGTGTGCTAGGATCAAATCTCACATATATGATGACTCATGGTATAGAAATCAATGTCACATCCTTATTATATAATAGAGGTTCTGTACAAAATATCTAAGTAAAATACATCATATGACGACAACCATCCTCCACCATCATAGTTGATTGGGAGACAATGGTCTAGACCTCTCCAAACTCATCGTAGCATCCTTCATGTTCCTCATCTTTTGGTACCTGTTCTTGACCTGGTGTGATTATAGCAAGGGTGATCTCACATACTGTCATCGCTCAGCAAGTGTGGGGAAAAGTGTATTGTAAGGCTTACCAAGGAATGTGGTTAAGGCTGAGCATCGCTTTTAAATAGTTGGTCAAAATTTTATTAACAATTACTAAGTATAAATGTTTACCACCCAATTAAATAATTGATCACAATTAATAATAAATCTCACAATACAATGCAAATGACAGATTAAATTTAATTCTATAAATTAATCATGTGAGAGTCCTTAGTCGCTCTTGACCATGAGCACGGCTGATATACCAGTTTTACACACTGTAGAGGTTCTACCCTTTACCCACAAGTCATGTATCCCATCTAGCCAGGGTTGGTAAGGCCCTTAGACACTCCCGAGGTGAATGGCTAGGGATCCAGTACGAGGCCTTTATAAAATTCCACTAGCTTCAGAAAACCCGTAGTGGTTTCTACGAGAAGGGGGCGATATAGAAATCTCTCATCCGAAAAGCCATCGTAGCATGATCAACTCGAGAACCTCCATATACCGGCGGCTCCTCACAACGAGGTTGCCCTTTTCGGGTAAGGTACTTCTCCACTAGCTTTCCTAATTAGTTAGCCAAGGACGTTCCATTCCACCCTTGTGGTAACACTGTTTTCTCAGATTAAGCTCCATGTTCTAAGTAACAAAATGATCTTATCATGAACAATAAATAATCCAGCAATAATGATAAAGTATGATCATAAATCAAATATAATATTAATCTCAAAACCAGGTAGAACAATAGCAAGACTACTCAACAATTCATTTGTATGCAAGGTATAGGGTAAACAAAACTAGGTAACCTATTTGATCCCATCAACTTAACCTAACCGTGCCATAGTGGTTAACAGAACATTATTAGGTCAAAGAAAGTGAAAGAGAAATGTGCCCTTGGGCCATTCTATTTGTTTTGGTGATTAAATGTGCAACACATTACTATGGACTAACATCTCTTCTATGAGCATGAGCACATGTGGTTGTAAAGCAAATTGAGAAATATAAGAAAAAACACCTTTTGGGCTTGAAAGTGGGCATACTACAAACCTCTAAGGTGCCAGTGAAAAAGGTATGCTTCTAGCACTTAGTCAATTGTTTTAGGTACTAATCATGTTTGTCTAAGTGCTTGGGAGCATATGAAGATGAACCAAAAAGGAGCAAAGAAATTTGGCTAAGTGTGGCTGTTGGGGACTTGTTCTCAAATGCTATGAATCAAGAACAAGGCAACATAAAATGTTAAAGGTTAAGGTCCTTCGTCCTTCGAAGCATTATTCCCTTCAGGATATAATGATCTTCAGACGAAGGTCATGAAGGTCGTACCTTCATGATTGCAGTGTATATAAATGAAGGGGGGAATATGTAGAGCATAGAAAACAACATGGATTACTATGTAACATTATTGACTTATCTTTTTTATTATATTATCATGGATGAACAGAAATAATACAAAATTATATTTGTACCTTAGGCTTGAAAGAAGAAGATAACACAAGTGAAAGGCACAAGCGAGTACAAATCAGCATGAACAGTACGGGGGTACTGTTCATCTATTTATAGGCACAGGGCGCAGGCTGTGAGATATTACATTCATGCCCTTTACAAAATATTATAACTATGACACAGACTCTTATGGACTAATCGGTCATTTCATCTTTAAGTCGGTGCAATCCTTCGTCTTGAGACACGCCATTATGTCGAAGCTTCATGGATGATAGCTTCGGCACTGCTTTTGAAAGGATCTACCGAAGGTATTTCTTCCTACAGGACCTTCGGCGACGAAACATACCCCCAACAGTAGCCCTTTCGCGGTGCTAGATCGTTTTTCGTAACGAGCTTGATCCGTGAAAAAGTCTTCTAGGCTTCGAGAAGCCGAAGGTCCGAAAAACACCTTCCCAGAGCTCGTTGCCGAGAAACGATTAAAATATTCCGAGCGCAAAATGATCCCACCATGCAACGGGTACGCGCGTCCTGGCGATTCACCTTTTCGGGTTCTGTGGCCCACCATTTAGTGAGTGCGGGCGACTGTTCGCCCGGTGCGGAAGACTTGACGATTCACCTTCCCACCTGCGACACTATATAAACAGACGGGTAGGTGTGAAGTTACCACAACATTCATTGCTACTGCACTGTTTTGCTGCTAAAAGTTTGACCATAGCCGAAGCTTGTTCATCACACTTAACCGAAGCACCGCTGTTGATTTTGCTTCGTCTCAAGAGAAAAAGCTTCGGGAAATCAAAAAAGTCAGCAATCTTCATCAAAAAATTGTAAGGAATTCATCATTTAAATGGCAAGGGTACGTTCTACTGCCAGGGTTACACGTGATGGAGAAGAAGCCGAAGCTGCTAAAACCGCTCCGATTTCCGAAGTGATGAAATGGTCAGGGCTGGTAGTGCCAGAAGAAGCTTCTGAAGGTGCCCCTGCTGCCGAAGCTGAGCAGATTGATGTTGAAGAAGGTGAAATTGAAGATGAATACAACGCCCTGCCATCTAAACCCAACCATCTGGAGTTTGGGAAGTCTACTATTACCGAAGGTGACATGCCTAAGTTGATAAAGCTAGGTTATATCAGTGAAGCCAAGAAGAAGCTAATTCGTTTTGGCAAAGAGGAAATTACTCTGAAGCCAGAAAAGGATGAGGTGGTAGTCTTTAAAAGCTTCTTTAAAGCAGGATTGAGATTTCCTCTGCATGATATGATTGCGGATGTTTTGGAGAAGTTTGGGATTTACCTTCATCAGCTAACTCCTAACGCCATCGTTAGGCTTAGCGTTTACATTTGGGCTCTCCGAAGCCAGGGGACAGAACTGCTTGCCGAAGGCTTCTGCCGGGCACATGAGCTTCATTATCAGACAAAAGCTAGAGAAGATGGGCTGTACAAAAATTTCGGTTGCTACAATTTTGCTTATCGCAAAGATGCGAAATCTCCAGTTATCAGCTATCGTACCAAATGGCCCACCGACTGGAAGACCAAGTGGTTTTATGTCAAGGTTGACGAGAAGAAGGAGAAGCTGGTTCAAAGCCCGCTGGAGTTAATTTTTGGAGAAACCAGGCCCCCGTGCAACATGTTGCCAGAATCACCGTGCCAAATTGCCTTGGGCGAATTTCGAGTTGTTTCGGAGCACATTGGCACTAGGGATTTGGTGCAAGTATTCTTAGCTTTCAGAATATTCCCGACCTTGAAAGAATGGGACATGCCGAAGCTTAAAGGGGAGAAGAAAAAGAAAGAACTTGTTCGGCTGCCCTACTACTATAAATTCAAGAAACATTTCAAAGAACCTTGCCAAGAATGGCTAGACACCATTGAAGTTATGTGCAACGAGATTCTTGGCAACTATTCTAAAAAAGAAGATCAATTAATGACTGCAGCCTTCGGCACTCGACCGAAGCAAAGGTTGAACTGGGTGATGGATGCCCTAAATTTTGAGTATCCTGATTATGAGCGATTGGACAGAGGGTGTAACACCCGGATTTTAGGGATCCAAAACCCGGGGTTAACATAAACACCAGGTATGCTGGGACCAAGTCTCAAACATATGATGTATAGTGGCACAGGATCGAATGTCACATCTTTATATATAACAGGAGTTCTATACAAAATAAATAATTACATTATAAGGAGACAACGGTCCAGCAACCCAAAGTTGACTGGGAGACGACGGCCTAGACCACTCACGAACTCATCGCAGCATCCTCCATGAGCATCATCCTGCAGTACCTGGTCTTGACCTGTGGTGTATGTGAGACAGCAAGAGTGAGCTCACATACGTTCATCGCTCAACAAGTTGTGGGGAATAATGTGCATGAACTCGCCAAAGGTGGGAGCTCACGTGAAGTGTAAGGCTTACCAAAGAAGATGGTTAGAGCTGAGCATTGCTTTTAAAGTTGGTCAAAATTTTATTAGCAGTTACTAAGTATAAGTAAATACCAGACCCAATTAAGTAATAGATCAAGAGTAACAACACCACCTGCAATGCAATGCATATGACAAATTGAATTTAGTTCCATAAATTAATCATGTGAGGGTCCGAGCTGCTCTTGACCGTGAGCACGGCTAGTATACCAGTTTTACACTCTGCAGAGGTTGCACATCTTTACCCACAAGTCGTGTATCCCATGTCGCCAGGGTTTGCAAAGCCCTT
This sequence comes from Zea luxurians, assembly GCA_029449295.1. Classification (NCBI taxonomy): domain Eukaryota; kingdom Viridiplantae; phylum Streptophyta; class Magnoliopsida; order Poales; family Poaceae; genus Zea; species Zea luxurians. The sequence continues at coordinate 11,735,359 of JAOPSE010000012.1, forward strand.
AGACACTTCCGAGGTGAATGGCTAGGGATCCACTACGAGGCCTTTACAAAGTTCCACTAGCTTCCGAAAACCCGCTACAGTTTATAGGAAGATCCAGTGCAGGAATCCCTTGCAGGACCGCCATCGCAGCAAAATCCTCCCGAGGGCCTCCCTACACTGACCTCTCCCCTACTGCCCTTGCCCCTTTCGGGTAAGGTAGTCTTCCACTAGCTTTCCTAATTAATCAGCCAAGGGCGTCCCATTCCACCCTCGTGGTAGCACTGTTTTCCCGGGTGGTTCTCCATGTTCCAATTAACATAATGATCTTAACATGAACAGTAATAATAACTGATAACAAAAGTATAATCATGAACAGTGTGATCTTCATACCCAAAACCACATAAAGCACTAGCAAGTACTACCCAAAAAGTTCAGTGGTAAACAAGGTATAAAGATAGACAAACTAGGGTAACCTATTGGGTCCCATCAAAATTAACCTATGCAGATCATTATGATTAATCAGAACATGGCTGGGTAAAAAGAAGTGATCAAGGGCACAACTTGCCTGGGCCTTGAGAATCCAGGTACCAGGATGATCTTCAGGTGACTCGTGACCTCGCACTAGTCGTAGCAATACAAACAAACAGTGTATAGGCAAAATTAACATTACACCAAACATATATGCCAAAATACATATTAATAATCTACCTATTAAAATAAGATCACAGGAAAAAGAATTATTAATTTTGGAGTTGTAGAATTCAAGTTATGAATTTCCTAAGATTTAAGGTGATCATAATATGATTAAATGATAAATAAATTTTCTGACAGAGTTCATGTCAAAACAGTAATTCTAAATGGTAGAGAATATTATTACAAAATTTTAGGAATTGGAATGAACTAAAAAGGAGTTAGTATGAATTTTCTATGAATTACCCAAGTTTTATAATTATTTTTATACTCAAAATCAATTTCTAAATTTATTTTTCTGGTTTTATTTAATTCGTGGACCGAGCCTCAATTCCCAGAGAAGGCAGGGGTTATCTTATAAATGTTCCCGAGACTCAGAATTTCCCCGCACAGGACGGCGGGTTGAATACTTAAAACTATAAGGTCTCTTTAGAAAAATTGCCACGGCGAAGGGTTACGGGCGATCCTCGGCCGTTGGATTAGACACCGAGCGCCCAGATTAAATCTGGATTGCGCCGAACCGGTACGCAACGCTGCCCATCGGATTCGAGATCGACGCCCCAGATCCAACCACGTTTCCTCCGCTCACATGCCCTCGGATGAACCGCCAACGGACCAGATTTTAAGCGCGAAGGGGTATTCCCTCTAATCTAATCTCGGTCGTTGCCCAAGGATCCGACGTCCGCGCGCCCTTCATCCTCCCTTCGCCGAACAGAGGCGGCGGCGCTTGTCGCCCACGGTGGCGATCTCACCGGAGAAACTCTCCCCGTCGATTCAGTGCACGAACCCCGCCACAATTCGTCCCTACACGTTGCGGAGCTCAAATCGAATATAGGGCCGTGGTCCTTACAAGCGGAGATGACGAGCCGACGGTGAACCACGAAGGTGCGCGGTGGCGGGAGGTGCGAGAGCCGACGGTGCTCCTGGTCGGGTCCTGCGGTGATGTTCTCCCGAGAAATCCGCGACAAGGAGAACGACGAAGTAACGCCGCCACCCACCGGTGAGGATTGACGTCCAAGCGGCGGTAATGGCGGTGGCACACCGGCTTGCTCGCGACGGCGACACAGCACTCGGCGAAGTGATTTCCGAGCGACGATGGCTACGGTGGTAGATAGGAGAGGAAATCCACGGGAGTTGGAGGGTCCCAGGCGCCCCGGCCGAGCGCGTACTTATCCCCATGCTAGGAACGGCTTGCGAGATTACCGGGCGAGCGACCATGGCGGCGTTTGACGCGGATTGGAAACAGAAGAAGCGAAGAAGGGGGAGAGGATAACGATGACAGACGGGGCCCACACGGCAGAGAGTCGGCGCGATTGAGAACTGGAGATAGAGGCTGACGGAGGGGCCCCAAGTGTCGGCGCCAATATGTTCCTGGGCCGGCGCGGGGGAAGAGTGGGCCGAGCAGCGTTGGGTGTGTTGGGCCGGTTGGCCGAGATGGGCCAAGGTGAGGAGAGTTGGCCCAGCCGGGGTCTTCCCTTTTCCTTTTTTTTTCTGTTTTCTTTTCTTTCTTATTTTCAATTCCCTATTTCAAGTTTCAAATTCAAACTTAGTTTTGGATTTCCAATTCAATTAAATGCACACCCAAAACTCCAGCATGAGATGCATAAACTAAATCTCTTCTCTCTCTCTCTCTCTCTCTCTTTTAAATATTTATTGAAAGAAACCATGTTTCACAAATAAATCCTAATTTTATTTCTCCAGGGCTACTTACTTTAATACTATATTTTAAGGGTTTACAAATCCTACCCCCCTTAAAAGAATCTCGACCTCGAGATTTGTAAGAAAAGGAAATACAAAAGGATTGGTTTGCAAATTAGCTTTTAATTTCTAAATCAAGGGTCTCTCTTTGTATTATTAGTAAGTGATAGGAGAGCATGTGTATTATATGTATGTCCACTTTATTATGTAGGATAGAGGATGTCTTTAGGGCATATATAGGTTTGGGTAAGAAAGAGTAGGATAAGAAAAACTCCATCCAAGATTGTGGATCTTGACTCATCTTGGTGACCACACTTGATCCTTGAAGACTTGAGTTGGTGCTCATCCTCCTTTGATGAAGTTGATCATCTTCTTCGGTCTTGTCTCAGTAATTAGGAGTTAGTGTATGTTATTGGGCTGGGGAATATAGTTAATATAGGTATGGATGAGATAGACTACATGATGTAGGTCAAAATCTGGTTTGATGTCAGGTGGTGGTTGATAGATTTATGCAATCCATTAAAACTCTATTGATTGGGTAAATTATGTAACTTGTTATATAGGTCGAGTTGTTGTGTATGGCCAAGTTGATATAAGTCTCCAAATTAGGCTTAAGTGATTCAGGGGTATGGCCTTATCCTTTGTATCAGCATTAAGTAACTTTACTCTAGATTAGATCATAATAGATTAGATAAAATCTAGATTAGGTTGGATATGACTAGGTTAGACTAGTTTAGGTCAGATAGATCCACCAGAGTAGAATATGTATTATTAAGATATGTTAGGATGTTTTGAGATTAGTTAGATCTATTAGGATGAGATAAAATCTTTTCAAGATAAGATGAGTATCTTTTAAGATGAGATGGATCTATTAAGATAAGGGAGAATCTTTTAAGGTAAGATGAATTGGCTAGAATGAGATCTTTTAGGATAAGATAAATCTCTTAAGCTAGATATATTCCAATGGGGATAATTTAGGTTGTCTAGTTATTTCATAAATATATTTTTATACCTATGTGTATATGCAGATGCAATTGTGGACATTACTCCACAACCCATCACACTCAATCAAAGATCCAAATCAGACAAATGTCATAAGAACAAACACTCAAGCATACCAATATCTACAAAAATAGTTTTGCTTTTGTCCCTAAGTTTAGGTCTCCTATTCCTAAAGTCACTTTAGGTTAAGGATTTCAAAGTGTGAAATCCAAGTTTGTCTTTGGAAAGAAAAGATAAGAATAATCAGAGTATAGCGGAAATAGATAAGAATAGATTAAGAAAAGTATAGAAAAGAATCAGAGTAGCAAAGGTAAGTAGACAATGGTTGTCCAGTTCTATCTAGGTTTCGTCCTACAGTCAACATTGCTCTGATACCACTTCTGTAACACCCGGATTTTAGGGATCCAAAACCCGGGGTTAACATAAACACCAGGTATGCTGGGACCAAGTCTCAAACATATGATGTATAGTGGCACAGGATCGAATGTCACATCTTTATATATAACAGGAGTTCTATACAAAATAAATAATTACATTATAAGGAGACAACGGTCCAGCAACCCAAAGTTGACTGGGAGACGACGGCCTAGACCACTCACGAACTCATCGCAGCATCCTCCATGAGCATCATCCTGCAGTACCTGGTCTTGACCTGTGGTGTATGTGAGACAGCAAGAGTGAGCTCACATACGTTCATCGCTCAACAAGTTGTGGGGAATAATGTGCATGAACTCGCCAAAGGTGGGAGCTCACGTGAAGTGTAAGGCTTACCAAAGAAGATGGTTAGAGCTGAGCATTGCTTTTAAAGTTGGTCAAAATTTTATTAGCAGTTACTAAGTATAAGTAAATACCAGACCCAATTAAGTAATAGATCAAGAGTAACAACACCACCTGCAATGCAATGCATATGACAAATTGAATTTAGTTCCATAAATTAATCATGTGAGGGTCTGAGCTGCTCTTGACCGTGAGCACGGCTAGTATACCAGTTTTACACTCTGCAGAGGTTGCGCATCTTTACCCACAAGTCGTGTATCCCATGTCGCCAGGGTTTGCAAAGCCCTTAGACACTTCCGAGGTGAATGGCTAGGGATCCACTACGAGGCCTTTACAAAGTTCCACTAGCTTCCGAAAACCCGCTACAGTTTATAGGAAGATCCAGTGCAGGAATCCCTTGCAGGACCGCCATCGCAGCAAAATCCTCCCGAGGGCCTCCCTACACTGACCTCTCCCCTACTGCCCTTGCCCCTTTCGGGTAAGGTAGTCTTCCACTAGCTTTCCTAATTAATCAGCCAAGGGCGTCCCATTCCACCCTCGTGGTAGCACTGTTTTCCCGGGTGGTTCTCCATGTTCCAATTAACATAATGATCTTAACATGAACAGTAATAATAACTGATAACAAAAGTATAATCATGAACAGTGTGATCTTCATACCCAAAACCACATAAAGCACTAGCAAGTACTACCCAAAAAGTTCAGTGGTAAACAAGGTATAAAGATAGACAAACTAGGGTAACCTATTGGGTCCCATCAAAATTAACCTATGCAGATCATTATGATTAATCAGAACATGGCTGGGTAAAAAGAAGTGATCAAGGGCACAACTTGCCTGGGCCTTGAGAATCCAGGTACCAGGATGATCTTCAGGTGACTCGTGACCTCGCACTAGTCGTAGCAATACAAACAAACAGTGTATAGGCAAAATTAACATTACACCAAACATATATGCCAAAATACATATTAATAATCTACCTATTAAAATAAGATCACAGGAAAAAGAATTATTAATTTTGGAGTTGTAGAATTCAAGTTATGAATTTCCTAAGATTTAAGGTGATCATAATATGATTAAATGATAAATAAATTTTCTGACAGAGTTCATGTCAAAACAGTAATTCTAAATGGTAGAGAATATTATTACAAAATTTTAGGAATTGGAATGAACTAAAAAGGAGTTAGTATGAATTTTCTATGAATTACCCAAGTTTTATAATTATTTTTATACTCAAAATCAATTTCTAAATTTATTTTTCTGGTTTTATTTAATTCGTGGACCGAGCCTCAATTCCCAGAGAAGGCAGGGGTTATCTTATAAATGTTCCCGAGACTCAGGATTTCCCCGCACAGGACGGCGGGTTGAATACTTAAAACTATAAGGTCTCTTTAGAAAAATTGCCACGGCGAAGGGTTACGGGCGATCCTCGGCCGTTGGATTAGACACCGAGCGCCCAGATTAAATCTGGATTGCGCCGAACCGGTACGCAACGCTGCCCATCGGATTCGAGATCGACGCCCCAGATCCAACCACGTTTCCTCCGCTCACATGCCCTCGGATGAACCGCCAACGGACCAGATTTTAAGCGCGAAGGGGTATTCCCTCTAATCTAATCTCGGTCGTTGCCCAAGGATCCGACGTCCGCGCGCCCTTCATCCTCCCTTCGCCGAACAGAGGCGGCGGCGCTTGTCGCCCACGGTGGCGATCTCACCGGAGAAACTCTCCCCGTCGATTCAGTGCACGAACCCCGCCACAATTCGTCCCTACACGTTGCGGAGCTCAAATCGAATATAGGGCCGTGGTCCTTACAAGCGGAGATGACGAGCCGACGGTGAACCACGAAGGTGCGCGGTGGCGGGAGGTGCGAGAGCCGACGGTGCTCCTGGTCGGGTCCTGCGGTGATGTTCTCCCGAGAAATCCGCGACAAGGAGAACGACGAAGTAACGCCGCCACCCACCGGTGAGGATTGATGTCCAAGCGGCGGTAATGGCGGTGGCACACCGGCTTGCTCGCGACGGCGACACAGCACTCGGCGAAGTGATTTCCGAGCGACGATGGCTACGGTGGTAGATAGGAGAGGAAATCCACGGGAGTTGGAGGGTCCCAGGCGCCCCGGCCGAGCGCGTACTTATCCCCATGCTAGGAACGGCTTGCGAGATTACCGGGCGAGCGACCATGGCGGCGTTTGACGCGGATTGGAAACAGAAGAAGCGAAGAAGGGGGAGAGGATAACGATGACAGACGGGGCCCACACGGCAGAGAGTCGGCGCGATTGAGAACTGGAGATAGAGGCTGACGGAGGGGCCCCAAGTGTCGGCGCCAATATGTTCCTGGGCCGGCGCGGGGGAAGAGTGGGCCGAGCGGCGTTAGGTGTGTTGGGCCGGTTGGCCGAGATGGGCCAAGGTGAGGAGAGTTGGCCCAGCCGGGGTCTTCCCTTTTCCTTTTTTTTTCTGTTTTCTTTTCTTTCTTATTTTCAATTCCCTATTTCAAGTTTCAAATTCAAACTTAGTTTTGGATTTCCAATTCAATTAAATGCACACCCAAAACTCCAGCATGAGATGCATAAACTAAATCTCTTCTCTCTCTCTCTCTCTCTCTCTTTTAAATATTTATTGAAAGAAACCATGTTTCACAAATAAATCCTAATTTTATTTCTCCAGGGCTACTTACTTTAATACTATATTTTAAGGGTTTACAGAGGGGCCGAAGGGCAAAAAAGAAAGAGAGTTGTTAGTGTTTTGAATAGAGAAGCTGCTAAATTGGTGAAGATGGATGAGGAAATTTTGAAGAAAAGAAAATTAAGCCCTGAGCCGAAGATAGCTGCTCTGAAGAAAAGAAAGGCTGCTGCTCCGAAGCCAAAAACGACTGATATAGAGGAAGAGGCTCCTTCAACGCCTTCTGCTGCCGACGTGGAAGAAATATTAAAGGTAATGACTGAATCTTTGCCTGTCAAGCTAAGTCCACTAGGGCCACATCTGACGAAGCTTTTTCAGAAGAAAAAGGAGCCTTCGGTAGCGAAGAAGCCTGATGAGCCGAAATAACGAAGAATCATTCATGTAGTTGAAGTTATCGAGCAGACACCACCGCCGACATCGGCGTCAAAGACTCCAGCTATTGAGAGCACTGCTGCTGCCGAAGCTGCAGCCACCGAAGTTGAAAGTGCCAAAGCTGAGGCCGACGAAGATACAAATCTAGAAACGACACTTGCTGATATTGATAACATGCTTCTGAATGAGCCCGCGGAAGAAGCTGCTAGGATCGCTGAAGAGACTCTGGCCACAGTGCCTGGGAAAGGAAAGGAAAAAGCTGAGGAAACTTTGGAAGAAGAGGACTTCAACTTTCAGGATTTACTTGGACAAGAACTGTCAAAGGCCGAGAAAGAAGAACTGAAAGAGTATGCCATTTCTTGCGGGTACAGCCCCGGGGCGCTGCTCTTTGGGGGAGTTGACGAGGAAAGCTTAGGATGCCTTCGGGACCGCACTAGGGTGAAAGTTATCGGCACTCTATCAAAGAGTGTTGGCCTTACGAAGGTTGAAGCAGACCTCAGCAGGTACCGGCGACAGCATATCGCCGGTAGCCTATTCTATGCTAACTTTAAGGTAAAATTCTCAACTTTTTATTGCTTCGTTATGAAGATGTTATCTGATGAAGGTTATTTTGTCAGAGCTTACTGCTAAGCAAAGTCCTGAGGATGCAACAAGACCTCGAGGATAAAAAGAATGAAGTTATAATTGAGGGCCTGGAGAAGAAGATTAAAGACCATGAAACTGCCCTGGAGAAAAAGGACTTCACACTCCAAACCATGGAAGGTTCACTGGCAGAGGCCCAAGCTGAAATTGCTAGATTAAATGGTGAACTTTCCACGAAAAAGAAAAATTTGAGGCCAGACTCGAAGCTGAGGCTGAGAAAAATTCAAATTTGCAGAAACCACTGAAGGAACTTCAAGAGAAATGCTTAAACTTCGGCAACCGATGCCTGCAGCGGCTGAAGCAGGTTTTCAACTCGGTTGGAGCAAGCGCTGAAAAATTCAGTCCTTCGGTTGAAAACCTGCCAGAAACCTTCGAACATATTGAGGGCGAAGTTGATGCTCTCGACAAAGTTATAGCTGGACACGCCGATTTCTGCGCTCTGCTATCTTCTCGGGGCACAGCTGTTGCCTTCATGAAATCTGGCTGTACGCATGGAAAATTTGTCAACAAACCAAATTTTAGCTTGTCATCGGCAGATTTAATTGATATCCCCAGCCTAGCTCGGAGTATAGGAAATAGATTCATAACTCAGGTCTGGGTAAAGGGTGGGCGAAAAATGGCTGGCGACGAAGCTCGAAGCCACCTTAAGCCGGTAAAAAATTTGTGTCTATCACCTTACCTTCTCCTTGAACTTTGCACTTCTCTCATACTATTTTAATGTGTACAGGATGACGAAGCTGAAGAACAATGAGCCGAAGTTTGACAGATAATCCGAAGCTCAAATGATCCGAAGCTCAATGATATCGAAGTTGAAGACCTTGCCGCAAAAAAATTCTAGAGAAAATTTTGTAATATTGGTGTAAAAATATTGTAATCTTAAGGATTAGATATTAACTCTGTAAATTTGTGCATACCTTGTAATATATTTTTACCTCTTCGTACATGTGTGATCTGCTTTGATGTGGACGAAACTCGTATTTTTTGAGCCGAAGGCGAAAAACACGTTCCCTTCTTTTCGTACACAACGAAGCTGCTTCTTTTTCTTTTTGCCGAAGCCTTATCCTTATAGCCGAAACATCTACCTTTGTCTGTATGATATGATGCTGATGATCCTATGTATGTCTAAATGAATGTTTATGAATGCAAATGCATGATGTAATGTGACGTGCAAATGAATGTCCAAACACACACATACGAAGCCACAACCATGGCCTTCATTCCCTTGGGAATGATTGAAGTCTCTTTGCCGCTTATTTTTCGGCTTCACCGTTTATTTTTCGATGTATCAGAGCTGACTTTTCGCTGTAAGTTCTACATCCCCTTAGGAACGTCTTTTGAACTTCTTCGCCTTCTATTTCGGTGGTATTCGCGTTGACTTTTCGCGCTTCGCCTTATATTTCGGTGGTATTTGGCTCTGCATTCCCTTAGGAACGACTTTTGAGCAGAAAACTTACGCTGCGCTCCCTTAGGAACGGCTTTCTGTAGCTTCGTCGTGCTCTGCATCCCCTTAGGGACGACTTTCGAGCTTCTCCCTTTTTTCCTTTTTCTCTGCACTCGATGGTGCATGCTCAGATTTTACATTTACATTTTTTGGAGGATTTTGCTCTCGTAGAGCTGAATAAGAAAAGAAAAATTACATGCTACGGCCCCATTAAAAACCTTTCTCCCCCTTTGGAAAGGAAAAGGGTGCCATAGGAAAAATAAAAAGTTTACATCAAGCTAGACATAATATCGCCGAAGCTCATCTGCATTCCAAGATCTAGGGATGTCGTTACCATCCATATCCTTCAATCTGTAAGAACCGGGTCTTGACGAAGATACTACCAGAAAAGGTCGTTCCCACTTCAGCTGCAGCTTGCCTACTGTATCTAGGTTGGCCACTCTCCGAAGTACCAAATGCCCTGGCTTAATGTTCTTTAGCCGAACTTTTCTGTCGCGCCATTTTATTGTTTTGGCTTGGTATTTATTGATATTCTCCATAGCCTGAAGCCTGATCCCTTCTATAGCATCTTTTGCCACAGAATAATCGGTGTCGTCCTCTGCCGAAGCCACTGTTCTTATTGACCCTGTCTTAGCTTCTTCTGGGGCTATTGCTTCGTCACCAAACAATAGTTTGAATGGTGTAAACCCTGTTGACCTTGATATTGTCGTGTTGTGGCTCCACACCACTTTGATCAATTCATCTGGCCACTTTCCTCTGGGCTGATTGAAGATTAACTTCATTATTCCCGTCATTATAATGCCATTAGCTCTTTCAACAAGTCCATTTGACTCCAGATGCCTGACCGATGCAAAATGAATCTTCGTGCCAACCTGTTCACAGAATTCCTTGAAAGCTTCGGCATCGAACTGTGTACCGTTGTCTACAGTAATGGCCTTTGGCACTCCAAAGCGACAAACAATGTTTTGCCAGAAGAATTTCTGGACGGTGGCCGAAGTTATTGTGGCTAAAGGCTTCGCCTCAATCCACTTGGAAAAATACTCTACCGCCACCACAACATATTTTAAATTTCCTTGTGCTGGTGGGAGTGGACCTAGCAAATCGAGGCCCCACCTTTGCAACGGCCAAGTGGGCTGTATTAATTGAGTGAGAGATGAAGGTTGTTTCTGGTCTCTTGCACATTTTTGGCAGCCTTCACATTTTTGAACTAATTCTGATGCATCCAAAGCTGCCTTCGGCCAGTAAAATCCTTGTCGAAAAACTTTTCCCAACAGGGGTCTAGACCCAATATGAGATCCACACAGACCTGCATGTATCTCTTTCATTAGTTCAATACCTTCAGTTCTTGATAAACACTTGAGAAGTGGGGAACAAACTCCATGTTTATACAATTCCGCTTCTATTATTACATATGGTCTCGTCCTCGCTTCCATTCTCTTATTATAAGCTTCATCACTTGAAAGACAATTGCCTTGGAGGAAAGATATTATTTCAGTTCTCCAGTCTTCACTATGTATTGGAGAAATAGTAAGCACTGCTCTCTCCATGAGTTCAACCGAAGGTGCTTTTATTGTTTCAAAGAATACTTCCAAAGGTAATGGGAGCCCCTGGGCCGCTGATTTAGCTAGCAAATCTGCATGCTCATTTTCACCTCTTGGAATATTCTTGACAGAAAAGCCCTCGAAGGAAGCCTCCAACCTTTAGACTGTATCCAAGTACCTTTCAAGCTTCGGATCTCGTGCCTTGCTACTTTTGTCCACGTGACCAGCAATAACTTGAGAATCAGTCTTCAGAATGGCCCTTCTAATTCCCATTGCCCTTAGTTTTCGAAGCCCCAATAGAAGTGCTTTGTACTCAGCAATATTATTTGTGCAACTGAAATCTAATTTGACTGCATAACATGTTTTAAGTTTTGACGGTGCCACTAGAACCGCAGCTGCTCCTGCACCGAAGGTTCCCCAAGAACCATCGCAGAACACCGTCCAGGCTTCGGTATCCTTGCTTGTTCCTTCTTCGTGAGCCCCTGGCGTCTAATCAGCGATGAAGTCTGCTAGCGCTTGGGATTGAATTGAAGATCTGTGCACATAGTCAATGGTGAATTCATTGAGCTCCGCGGCCCACTTTCCAACCCTTCCAGTAGCTTCCCTGTTCCTCATAATATCCTTCAGAGGCAGTGATGACGGAACAATTATATGATAAGCTTGAAAATAATGCCGAAGCTTCCTGGAGGCCATTAATACAGCATACAACACCTTCTCTAATTCTGTGTAATTTTTCTTTGATAAACTTAATACTTTAGAGACAAAGTATACTGAGACTTGCTTTTTAGTTTGTCCTTCAATCTTCTCCTGTACAAGCGCCGCACTCACTGCAGAGTGTGAAGCTGCCACATATAATAGAAAAGGAGCCCCTGGCGTAGGTGGAGTTAGTGTTGTTAGATCAATCAGGTATTGCTTCAGCTCTTCGAAGGCTTTCTGCTGAGCTGAACCCCATTGAAAGACTTCGACCGACTTCAGCACTTCGAAGAATGGTAAATTTCTTTCTGCTAATCTAGATATGAATCGATTCAAAGATGCCAGTCTTCCTGTCAGCCGTTGGGCCCCCTTCTTTGTGCTTGGCGGCTCCATCCGAAGGACAGCTTCGATTTTGCTTGGATTAGCTTCGATCCCCTTTGTTGAAACTAGACAGCCAAGGAACTTGCCCTTCTTCACTCCGAAGACACATTTTTCTGGATTTAATTTTAGGTCAGCTTGCCTAAAATTAGCAAATGTTTCCTGCAAATCAGTAATATGGTTTTCTTGCTTCGTGCTCTTCACTATGATATCATCAACATATGTTAGCACATTTCTGCCTATTTGAGAATGAAGGACCTTGGCTGTCATCCTGCTGAAGCTTCCTCCAGCATTCTTGAGCCCCTCAGGCATCCAAAGATAACAATATGTACCACTGGGGGTTATGAAGCTGGTCTTTGGCTCATCTTCCTTTTTCATCCAAATTAGATGATAACCTGAATAACAATCTAGTAGACTCATGAGCTCTGACGAAGCTACTACATCTACTAGAGAATCTATTCTTGATAATGGGAACTCATCCTTTGGACAAGCCTTGTTGAGATCAGTAAAATCAATGCACATTCTCCATTTACCATTGGCCTTCTTCACCATAACAGTGTTGGCTAACCATTCTGGGTATTTTACTTCTCTGAGACACCAGCACTGAGAAGTCTTTTTACTTCATTCCGAGCACCTTCGGCTTTATCATCAGACATTTTCCGAAGCCTCTGCTTTCTGGGTCTGAAGGATGGATCGACATTGAGTGAATGTTCAATGACGTCCCTGTTGACACCACAGAGATCGTTGGCTGACCATGCAAAAACATCTTTGTTGTTGAACAAAAATCTTATTAGAGTTTTCTCCTGCTCCTCAGATAATTGAGATCCCAGCAATACCTTCTGTTCTGCTATGTCTTCACATAGAAGCATGAGCTTCGGCTGATCGGCCGAAGCAGCCTTCTCCCTTCTGTACTTGTACTGCTCACAAGCTTCGGCTCCATCTATATTATGGATTGCTTTTGAATCTGTCCAATTTCCCTCAGCCTTTCTGGCAGCCTCCTGACTTCCATGAATAGCAATAGGCCCTTGATCTGAAGGTATCTTCATGCATAGATATGCTGGATGAAGAATTGCTTCAAAAGCATTGAGTGTTCCACGACCAATGATTGCATTATAAGGGTATTCCATGTCGACAATATCAAACACAACTTGTTCAGTCCTTGTATTGTGGACAAATCCGAAGGTCACTGGCATTGTGATTTTGCCGAGTGCTACGATTTGCCTTCCTCCGAAGCCACAAAGAGGGTGTGTAGCATCTTGAATCTTATCCTCTGGCTCTTGCATCTGTCTGAAGGCCTTGGCAAATATGATATCCGCTGCGCTGCCTGTATCAACCAGAACATTGTAGACCAGAAATCCCTTGATGACACAAGAAATGACCATATCATCATTGTGAGGATAATCCTTGAGCTGAAGGTCACCCTAGGAGAAGGTAATTGGGATGTGGGACCATTTTGACTTGATGAAGGGTCCTTGTACCCCGACATGTTGTACCCTTCTCTGGGCCTGCTTCTTCTGCTTCTTGTTGGCCGGCTCTGAGCATGAACCGCCTGTTATCGGGAGCACCAGCTTCATAGCCGAAGCAACTTTAGCTTGATTGTTGAACGAAGCCATCAGCTCAAAAGTGGAAGTGAGTTCACCGAAGGTGGGCGCCAATGTTGGGGACTTGTTCTCAAATGCTATGAATCAAGAACAAGGCAACATAAAATGTTAAAGGTTAAGGTCCTTCGTCCTTCGAAGCATTATTCCCTTCAGGATATAATGATCTTCAGACGAAGGTCATGAAGGTCGTACCTTCATGATTGCAGTGTATATAAATGAAGGGGGGAATATGTAGAGCATAGAAAACAACATGGATTACTATGTAACATTATTGACTTATCTTTTTTATTATATTATCATGGATGAACAGAAATAATACAAAATTATATTTGTACCTTAGGCTTGAAAGAAGAAGATAACACAAGTGAAAGGCACAAGCGAGTACAAATCAGCATGAATAGTACGGGGGTACTGTTCATCTATTTATAGGCACAGGGCGCAGGCTGTGAGATATTACATTCATGCCCTTTACAAAAGATTATAACTATGACACAGACTCTTATGGACTAATCGGTCATTTCATCTTTAAGTCGGTGCAATCCTTCGTCTTGAGACACGCCATTATGCTGAAGCTTCATGGATGATAGCTTCGGTACTGCTTTTGAAAGGATCTGCCAAAGGTGTTTCTTCCTACAGGACCTTCAGCGACAAAACATACCCCCAACAGTGGCCAAACCTGAGCCAGACTGGGCCTCACCGGACAGTCTGATGTGCACCAAACAGTGTTTGATGTCCAGGCTGCTCAGCAGCTGAACAGTCCGCTCTTAGGAAAAACGTCGGGCACGCTGACTAAAAATCACCGGACAGTCCGGTGTGTACCGGACATGTCCAGTGCGCCAGTCAGCCAACGACTATGCCTCGCACCAATGGTTGGCAAGTGATCGACGTCCATCTAGGTCAGCTCAACAATGGTCAACAAGGGCCACCGGACAGTCCGGTGGGCCACCGGATAGTCCGGTGCACCCCCTGACAGAAGGCAACTAGGCCTTCCAAATGGAGCTTTAATGGCTCCTAGGACCCTTAGGGCTATAAAAGGACTCGTTGGCATATGGAGGTCTAAAAAAGCATACTTTGAACACACCACAACTTCGAACCACTGCGACCATGCTGTTGATTTGTTATAGAGAGATTTGAGCGCGTTCTTGAGCTTTGACTTTGTCATTTTGATTCATGTGCTCTCTCTTTTGCTTGTGTGTGTTGTTGCTGCATTGTGCTCTTGTGCGCATCTCTACTCCCCTCCTTACTCTAGATTTGATTTTGATCATTTGTGTAAGGCGTGAGAGACTCCAATCTATGGAGATTCCTCACAACGAGATACTGATATAAGGAAGACAGCTGTGGCACTCAAGTTTGATCTTTGGATCACTTGAGTGGGGTTGAGTGCAACCTTTGATCAAAGGAGGTCACCACAACGTGGAGTAGGCATTGGCGGAACCATGATAAAAACCGTTGTGTCTCTTATCCATTTTACTTATTGCGATTATTGTCTTCTTGAGTTCTCTTCTCACTTGCAATATTTCTCCTAAGTTTAATACTCATCTGAAAGGAGCATTCAAGTGAAGAATTCTCCCTTCTCTGTTCTCATCCTAACTTGGTTTTAGTTCTCACTAACACATATTATAAACCAAGTTTGTGTTGTTGAGAGCACCTAGAGGGGGTGAATAGGTGATCCTGCAAAAATCAACTCTAAACAACACAAGCTTGGTTTATGATGAATGTTAGTGAGAACTAAAACCAAGTTGGTATGAGTAGAGTGCTGGAGAGAGGACTCTTCTCTTGATTGCACCTTTAATATGTGTATTAAAATTAGGAGCAATATTGCAAGAGTGGAGAACTCAAGAAGATAGTAATCACAATAAATAAAGAGACAAGTGAGACAATGATTTTTACCATGGTTCGGCCAATGTCTACTCCACGTTGTGGTGACCTCCTTTGGTCAAGGGTTGCACTCAACCCATCTCAAATGATCCAAAGATCAAACTTGAGTGCCATAATATCTTTCTTATATCAAGAATCCTATTGTGAGGAATCTCCACAAATTGGAGTCTCTCACGCCTTACACAAATGTTTACAATCAAAATGGAGTAAGGAGGGGAGTAGAAACACACACAAGAACACAATCGCAACAACAACATGCACACAAGTCAAGAAGAGAGCACAAGAATAAAAACGGCAGAGTCACAGCTCAAGAACGTGCTCAAATCTCTATATAATGAATCAACAGCGTGGTCGCTGAGTTTCAGAGTTGTAGTGTGCTCAAATTATGCTTGTGTACTGCTCCATGGCGCCTATGGGATCCTTTTATAGCCTCAAAGCACCTAGGAGTCGTAGGAACTCCATTTAAAAGGCCCGGACTGTCCGGTGCACACCGGACACTACACAGTAGTCGATTTCTTTCCATCTTCAGCCGAGCTGACCGTTGAGTCAGCCATTGAAGCATTCGGTCGCTCGACACACTGGATTGTCCAATGCGCACCGGGTTGTTCAGTGGTGCCTCCCGACCGTTGGCCCAGTAGACGTGGCCGCCACGTGGCCGCCGTTCATTGCGTGCTGACCATTGCCGTGAGCAGAGTTGCCGGCCGCCTATCTCACCGGACTGTCCGGTGCACACCAGACTATTCGATGAATTTTAGCGAGCGCACCTACCGCTTTTCCCTAGAGCGACTAGTACGACTGTTGAATAGTCTAGGCACCTGACACTGTTCGGTGCACACCGGACAGTCCGGTGCTCCGAGACTGGCACAAGTTTGGCTACACTTAGCCAAACATCATTTCTCCGAAAATGGTTCGACTTGAGAAGTTTCCTAGCACTTAGATAAACATGGTTAGTAACTTAAACAATTTACTAAGTGTTAGAATCATACATTTGTTCCTTCCATGCATTAGGATTTGCAATGTACATAAATATGCACTTTTCCCATATTTCTCAATTTGCCTTTCAAATACCTATGCTCATGCTTATACAAGATGATGTTAGTCCAAAAATAGTGTGTTGAGTACTTAATCACCAAAAAACTAGAAATGGCACAAGGGCACATTTTCCTTTCAGTTGTTTAGAGTTAATTTCGCAAGATCACCTATTCACCCCCCTCTAGATGCTCTCTTTATTGGTATCAGAGTCGTTCTCTTCATCAAGGGGCTATCCACCCGAAGAGATGGATCCTAAGGGCAAGGGGAATGTGATCGATGACAAGGACAAGGAGACGGTCACCAACAACGAGCCAAAGGGAGATAAGCCCATCGACTGAGGCTCAAACAACAAGGACGGAAAGAAGAAGAAGAGGCGCATCAAAAAGACAGTCTACTACGACAATGATGCATCCTCATCTTCACCGAAGGACGATGGCGACTCTTCTTCAAAGAAAAAGACGGTTAACCAAAATTACTCTTTTGGTTATTCTCGCATTCCGTACAACTCAAATGCTCATTTATCATCTATTCCTCTTGGCAAGCCCCCTCACTTTGATGGAGAAGATTATTCATTTTGGAGTCATAAAATGCGTAGTCATCTATTTTCTCTTCATCCTAGCATTTGGTAGGTAATAGAAAATGGAATGCATTTTGATAGCAATGATAATGCTATATTTATTCATGACCAAATTCATAAGAATGCCTAGACTACTACTATCTTTTAGCATCTCTATGCAAGGATGAATATAACAAAGCTAGTGGCTTGGACAATGCCAAGGAAATATGGGACACCCTAAAAATCGCTCATGAGAGAAATGATGCCATAATGATCACTAAGATGGAGTTGGTGGAAGGTGAGCTAGGGAGGTTTGGCATGAAGAGGTGAAGAGCCAACTGATACGTACAACAGGCTCAAGACTCTGGTGAATAAGATCTAAAGCAATGGAAGTACAAGATGAACGAATCTTGACATCGTGCGCCTCATGTTAAGGTCATTTACTGTTATTGATCCCCATCTTGTTAATCTTATTCTTAGTAAGTTTGTAAGCGGGTGCATGATGGTAAAAGAAGCTGTGATGCTGCTGCGAGGCTATAGAGGGGATGAGTCTATGGTTGATGGCTTGAGATGTTATGGTGACATGTATTTATATAGGCAGGGATGTAGACAGTTACATGATAGATCTAATCTAGTAACCTAGTTCTATGACAATCCAACTCTGCTTATTTGTTAGAATCATATCCTATCTGTTTAGGACTTTAAGTTATCTCTTTTATTCCAATAATATTGTTGTGATATTTTAAATTTAAAACTCAATTCTAATTTTGAGCTAAGTTAAATGTTCTATTTCAAGCATAAATTGCAACAAACAAAAATTCAACATGAATGCTTCAAACAATACATATAACTTAGTAGGTATAATTCATGTAAGATGTTTTACCATAAAAATTATTCAAGAAAATAATTCAAACACATAGCCAAATTTTTATATTTAACATTTAGGAAATGGATTGAATTTATAATTTTATTATAAAGACTCTTTAAATTTTAAATCTTTATAGAATTTTTCTGAATCATAAAAAAGTATTTTGGTGTGTTACATTAGAGGAGTTTATTGAATTTCACTCTTGCTGGCATGAATGTGCCACAAGGACAATGGACATTAACAATAGTTTTGATTGTTGGACTAATTGAAACATTTAATCAACCTGAATTAGGGGTTGCTTTTCTTATAGATCAAAGAAGTTTGTGCCTTAATGTAGTTATGGTACTACATCCATACAAATATTCTATATAGTATCATGTGGAAGGAAATACAAATCTTTATGGAAAACTCTTCAGGAATATTGTGAATAATAGATGACCTCATATAACTTAAGGATTATCATGAGTGAATCACATCTTTAGTTTTAAAAACTATGGAAGACTATGACCATATTGTGAATCATGGCAATGTGAACACAAGAATGACACAAGAGTAATGTCATATATGTTATTGCATTTATCATTCCTACTAAGGAATTCACTTACCCTTAGAGCTTATAAGGGATGAAATAGGAGCTATATAAATAAGATACAAAATATTCTTAAATCTTAAATCTAAAGCTACATAGAAGGTTAGATGTTTATTGTTAAATTCTATGAGTTTGCATAACAATTTTGTTCCTCTTGTAAGCCAATATCACATAAATAGACAACACGACAACCAAATAAGCCTCCAATAATTTGTTTTGAGATACTTTTGTCAAAATATATTGTAATACTTGAGTTGTCATTGCATAATTATTGTGTGCATCATATTAATGTCTTTGATATTTGAAAATATATTATGCATTTCTATATATTAGATGATAATTTCATTAAATTCTTGTCATATATAGATTGTAGAGGAATCATTCTGATAAGGAATAATGTGTGCCACTTTTTATACCAGCAACTCTATATTATAGCAACAAAATATTCTAGGTTCTTATGAAAAGAAAGAGGGAATATTTTGGAAAAAGCTCAATGCAATGCGATGATAATTTGACATTTTTATAGTAAGTTAATAATTGAGAGTATTTCTTATGTCCTAATTATATTCATATCTTACCAAACCATAGAGATATCCATATGTGTTTTGTATAGAAAGACAATAATATAACATGAGATATGGCATATAAATAATTAGATAAGTCTATGTTGGTTTATGTTATACATATATCTGTCCATACAATATTGATGCATTCTAGATTTGGAATAATCAACTTAGTCATCCAATAGAGTAATGTGAAAAAATATTAGTAATCCGGTTTGTCATGTTTTTCCTTGAGTGTGGGTATCGTAAGTATCCTAAGGAAAATAATTTTAAGACTCTCTTACACTAGAAGGGCTACAATCATTTTCGGCGGCCAGGAACCGCCGAAAATAAGACCGTTGCCGCCGAAAATAAGCAATTTTCGGCGGCCTTAGGCTTATTTTCGGCGGTTTCTGGCCACCAGAAAAAATAACCAAAAATAAGGCTATATTTTCGGCAGCCAGAGTCCAGCCACCGAAAATAACTTATTTTCGGTGGCCAGAAGAAAACCGCCGAAAGTAAATGGTTATTTTCGGCGGCTGCCAGGTAGCCACCGAAAATAGTCAACTTTCGGCGGCCCACCTCCTGGCCGTCGAAAATAAACGCCCGCTGAAAATTGACGCCTTATTTTCGGCGGTCAGGGCAGGCCGCCGAAAATTAATAATTTCAGAGCAAAAGATTTTGAAAAATGCAAAAAATAATAGCAAATTCATCAACAATATAATCACAATATAAAATGATAGTCTATACAACATCCACAATACATAAACATTAAATCCACAATCCACAAATAGTCCACAACATAAAATTAGAGTCTATTACAATATCCGAGTTCACAAACAGTCCATACAACATAAAGTTCACAAATAATCCATTAGAACGCACAATTCGGCACAAAACTAACACCATCACATATCGGGGTCGTTGGAGTTGTGACCACTACCTCTAGAAGCGAAAAACTCGTTGACAAAGTCGTGTAACAGGTTTGGATTCTAAAGAAAAAAGAAGACATTAATAACGACAGTGATTACATGCATGACTATTTATTCAAACAAATTGTTTGTCAAACTAACCTCTCCTGGAGTAGCTCCCTCCCCTGCATAAGCTCCTCCTGGTGCTGATATCGCCGGTGGTGGCGTGTTGTGGCCCATGACCCCGGATCCCTACAAAATCAAGTTTAGTAAAGATTTGAAAGGTTGATACAAACGACAAGTCTTAACTAAATTGAAGCACCTGAGGTGGAGGTGGAGGTGGCGGAGCATGTAATCCCCACTGAGGCATCAACGGCTGAAATTGAGGGAAAACAAATGGTTGCTGCTGTGCCTGCTTTGGAAACCAAGACTGCTGCAAATATAATATGTTAGTTATAGAACCAATATCGACCGTGTTGAAAATAAATAAGACACTCACGTTTATTGCTTGTTGCGCCTGTGCGTTGTAAGCAGCCATGTACTCTGATTACTGTTGGAGGAATGTCATTTGTTGTTGCCGCATCTCTTCACGAAACTTTTCTTGCTGCTCCCTCATAGCGTCCTCCATGCTAGATATAGAGCGGCGACTACGGCTGCTACTACCACAACCCGCCTGCGATGAAGAGCCGCCACGAGAACGCAACTCCGTCGAATCGATAACACCGGTAAACATAGAATATCTTGAAAAACAAGAAAATTAGCTATTCGGTCATAGTTCCAATATTATTGAAAAGAGTCACAAGTTCATACCGTCCATGCGCCTTGCCTCCAATAGAATGCACAACTTCAGCGTCGATGGTAGGCGCTCCTCGCCAATCGTAGTCTTCTCCATACTTCCTAACCATCTCCTGCCCGTATGTCTCCTGCAATACAATATGAAGGTTCAGCACACATATAATTTATAGCTATATGGCAAGAAAACATTAATCCTAACAACAACTAACCATACGCTCAACGGCCGCTTGACTACACATCTCATCGGAGATTTCACTGTTTTTCGCTCTATGCCTTCTCCTATAAACATCGATTGGGCTCGGGACAACTCCAGTTTGAGCCTCCTGCAAAAATATGAGTTTAATCCGGTTTCATTTCCGAGTAAAACATAATACTACATATTAACCATTCACTTCGCCAACCGAATGTGTCCATCAGCCCCATAGGTATGGTTGACTACGACCTCATCATCGTCCTCGTCCTGCTGATGGCATTGCCTATGTCGATTCATGTTAGACTTCTCAATCCACTCGGGCGAAGCCCATATCTCACACAAAGCCTTGTAAGCCTGCGGCCGGTGTTCCATCCATGGAAGAGTTACCTGCATCTAATGCGTTAGCTCAAAATTACATTCACATCAGAAGGAGCTGCTAAATTAGATTTTTACCTCCATGTACTGGTCTACAGTCAAGTAGACATCCGAATATTGTCGAAAGTTGTTGATAGAATGACCTCGGCGCTTCATGTACGCGTTCACAACCTGTAGACAAGCATTGGAAAATGCATCCCTGCACACCTTCTTCGCATTTTTCTCTAATACTTGGTCTGCATGCTCTTGAGCCTCAGGTTCGACACGATAGCGTCTCTATCCAACATCGAAAATAAATTTAGTTTGAAAATAGCTAATAAATGTTAGTTTGAAACATTACTCTTACCCAAAAGTCGTGCTTGACGGCGCCTTGAGCTGTTCCATATGTAGCATGTGAAGCTAGTGCGAAGTGCGCCCAGCTAGTGCAAGGAACCACCACACCTTTCGGGTCGGTGACAATTCCTGGATTATGTAGACGACAGATGTTACCTAAGACTTGATTAACCTGTCTATGGTGACCTCGGCCGTCGAAAGACGTGTCATCCCATTGGCTGCATGACAAAAAACAAGGTAAGTCATGTCATATACAATAAAAAAATAAGTAAGAACAAAGTGGCCAAACATGAGTACCTATCACCAACAGGGATGATCAGTACCCGAGCTTCAGATTGTGCAGGCGCTGACGGAGGTAGGACAAAGTGGCCCTTCTGAGTGCCCGTTCGTCGAACGACAGGAGCCTCGATGGTATCGTCATCCGCCTCAGCATCTATGCCCGCGACCTCCTCCTCCTCCTCATGGGCCTGCACCTCCTCCTCCTCCTCCTCGTGGGCCTGCACCTCCTCCTCCTCGTCCTCCTCTTCCTATGGACATGAAATAGAGACATGTAAGACACATTTATATATAAGTGACTGACAAATAAGATCAATTACATAAACATTTACATCGGTATCCGTTGTAGAGCGATAGGTGTATCACACAGTTCTGGTCGGGCGTGTCTCAGCAATGCCTCCTGTCTGCTCTGGCTAGAAGAACTCCCTTGGAAAAGGGAACGTGCACCAGGGAGTATCCTGCTAGCCGCATTAAGAAACCCCCTAGCAGTGTGCTTTGTTTTCCTACCACTCATCCTGTTCAATAGAAAAACATTAAATGTATTAGCTCCATAAAATTAAGTGAATTAATAAAAAAATCAAATAATACATCAGATAAAATTAAATTATGCATTACACATCAAAATTCATCGGAATCATGATCAAGGATGTTGGGGGCCTTCGGCTCCCGAAGGTCCTCAAAAGCATAGTTTGATAATATTTTCCAAGTGTAATATGTGAACAGGCACCTTCGGAACAGGCACCTTCGGAGTCAGGTCGCGAATATACAAGAGCATGGTTAAGACGAAGCGTGACTGGAATGAAAAACGATCATGACGAAGGATAAGACGATCACGAAGCTATGTGCAGAAAAGCTTCGGCACAACAACAGAAAAGAGGAACCGACTTAAAGATGAAAAGCCAAATTGGACCTCGAAGAATTACTGTAGTTATTAATAAATGTAAAGGGCATCAATGTAATTTTACACGGGCTGCGTCCCGTGCCTATAAATAGGTGAACAGTACTCCCGTACTGTTCACGCTGACTTGGCATACGCTTTTTCACATCACGTTTGTACCGTTACCTTATATCAATCTGAAGGTACATTTGTAATTCGTTTTTATGACTTCAATAATGAAAATATATCGATGATAATGCTGGTATTATTACTTGCATATCATTTATATAGTTGCTCTGTTTAATCATTTGTCAACCTAATGAAGGTCCTTTCTTTCGTAACCTTCGTCCGAGATTCATTATACCCGAAGGGATATAACATTTCTAAGGACGAAGGAGTTCGACATTTAACACTTTTATGTTGTCTTGTTCTTAATTCATAGCATTTGAGAACAAGCCTCCAACATTGGCGCCCACCTCCGGTGAACTCACTTCCACTTTTTGGGTTTTGAAAATCTTCGGCAAGCGTCACCTTCGTCATGCCGCCGAAAAAAGCTTCAACGACAGGGGCTGCCACTCTGCAGCCGCTGGACCCCAATCAGGATGTCGTCTCTCTTAGGGAGGCCTGAAGCCAGAAGAGGAAGGCCATCAGTCCAACGCCTCCGGAAGACGATTTGGACCAAGAAATACAGAAAATGGAGATGCTCCATCAACAGGTTCAACGAAAGAAGGAGAAGATGGCTCGTCTAGCTGATCTTCAAAAGCAGATAGATGAAGCCTCTGAAGAGCTTCGACACCTCGCTCAAGATGACCAGAATCAAAGGCCCCCGCGCAGAGAGCTTCATCAAGAGGGTTTCTACAACGAGGACGACTGGTATGAAGATTTCCATCATGGAAATTTTGCTTTTGATGACACTTCTCCCCTGTCAACAGAATTGCAGGCTACACCTTGGCCACAGTCTTATAAGCCACCTCAGCTCCCTATGTATGACGGTCATTCAGACCCGAAGCAATTCTTGATGAGCTATGAAGCAACTATATCTTCGTATGGTGGCAACACATCGGTCATGGCAAAGTCCTTCGTCATGGCTGTCAGGAGCGTTGCACAAACCTGGTACTCCTCCCTTAGGCCAGGAACAATCACTTCATGGCAAAAGCTGAAGGATATGTTGATAACCAGCTTCCAAGGTTTCCAGACGAAGCTAGTCACTGCTCAAGCTTTATTCCAGTGCACCCAGGATCACGAAGAGTACCTTCAGGCATATGTCCGAAGGTTTCTACGTCTGAGGGCACAGGCACCAATAGTGCCCAATGAAATTGTCATTGAGGCCATGATTAAGGGGCTTCGGCCAGGACCTTCAGCTCAGTACTTTGCCAGGAAACCTCCTCAAACTTTGGAGAAGCTGCTCCAGAAGATGGACGAGTATATTCGAGCTGACAATGATTTTCGCCAAAGAAGGGAGGAAGCTCTCAGGTTTTCTGAAATGACCAGGGGCTTCGGAGGAAGGTTTTATCCGAGGCATGTCAGGTCAATTCACAATTCTACTCAAAATGATGACAAAGGGAGTCAGCAGCAAAGGTCACATTATTCCTCGCAAGCTTCGGGGCAACAACAAAGCTCTTTTCGGCCGCCAGCGCCAAGAGGCAGAGGCGCCAGGGGCTTCAGGGGAAGATTTGGAGATCAACCAAGAAAAATTTACTGCTTATTCTGCGGTGAAGGCAAGGGCCATACCACCAGAATGTGTCATGTTACCATTCAAAAGCAAAAGGAGCTAGCAGAGGCTGCAGCACAACAGAGCCAGCCGAAGCAGGTTATGCATACTGCTTCGTATCATTTGCCTTACATTCCAGAATATGTAGGCAATCACCCTGCAGCCTCTGTTGCTTCGGCAAGCCAACCCCAAGCTTCCTCGCAACAGCTTCCACCGCCACCACCAATACAACGAGCTCCGCAGCTAGAAGGGAGCCAGCACTCTCACCCTCAGAGGGACTTCAGAGAAGAATCCGAAGCTCGCACAGTCAATAGCACTGTGCCAGAGTCAAAGCACATTTACTGACAAAATATCCTACTCCCACAGCAGTTTTTTATGCTTTCACGTTCAGTTTTATTTTCTTCGTAGTAAAGAACAATTATGGGAAGTTTAAGTGTTTTTTATCGTTTTTCAAATTCTTGTAACAGTTTACCGTATTATCGTAATGAAAATATATCTCCTCCAAAGGCTTCAGTTACCGAAGCACAAGAATTTATGGAGGCACGAAGAACCTTCGAAATATCGAAGACTTGTTCTAAGGAATGAGCCGTAACTTTTTTTGAACTAATAAAAAGTCGTTCCTAAGGGAGAGCAGTGTAAGTTTTCTGCTCGAAAGTCGTTCCAAAGGGAATGCAGAGCTTACAGCGAAAAATAAACGCTGATTCTGCTGAAAGTAAAAGGCGAAGAAGCTCCTAAGGGAGGCTTACAGCGAAAAATAAACGCTGATTCCGCTGAAAGTAAAAGGCGAAGAAGCTCCTAAGGGAGGCTTACAGCGAAAAATAAACATTGATTCCGCTAAAAGTAAAAAGCGAAGAAGCTCCTAAGGGAGGCTTACAACGAAAAGTCAGCGCTGAGATAAAAAGATTGTGTGCTCTATGGCAGGGATATGTGTATTTTCAGCATAAATGTCATTTTGCATAACATAACATCATTACATCATCTTGCATAACATAAGCATCATCCATCATTTCGCATGGAGAACAGGAAGGGGACACAGCATTGATCTTTGAAGAATGTTTTGAAAAAGAGAAAATCGTGCCAAGGCACAAGATAAATTGAGAAGAAGTGTAGCTTCATTTGAGAGGCAACATAACACTTTTTTATGGATTCAAAGAATGTTTTCACGAAGTTTGGAGATTCTTCATCAAAGAAGTATGGCAATTCTTGTGACACATAAAAGATTTTCTTTACGAAGCATGAAAAGAAGGGAAGGTGTTTTTTCGCCGAAGGCTCAAAAAGCGGTATGTATGAAAAAATTTCATGCATCGTAAAGAATTGAGCCATAATAGATTATATATTACATTCAAAGTTACAAAGCTTTACACATGTCATGTTCCAAGTATTTTTACAATAGCATTCAATCTTCCCTAAGAACTACTTCTGCAGCTTTGTTTAGCAGCTGATTGACAACTTCATCCATGATGGCTTCGGCCATTTGTCTAATTTCATCGTCTCCCTTCGGGGGAGGGTCCGCAGATGCCTCAGCGGGTTCTGAGGGAGGAGAGGACACGACTATATTACTATTACAAACTACGGATAAAGTTTAAAATAAAAAATTACAATAAAATAAAAATCACTAATTAATACCTATTTGCCCTTCGGGCCCTGTGTTTTTTTCAGCGGCTCTCGCTACCTCCCTAGCATCATGGATGCCTTTTTCACTTCTCTGAATGATCTCTTGAGCCATTTCTCGGCCGCCATTGTCCCAAATGTCAGTGAAAATTTTTCCACCAACTTGGCTTGCTTCGGCTGAAGGGTCTTTGATATCTTCAGAGGATAAAGTAGCTTCAGACTGCGCCAAAGATTTCACATGCTCGCACCCTTTTTTCTCTAAAATAGTAACAATTCCCCTGGCGCCCGAAAAAGCACAAATGTCCCCGCGACTATTCAAGATTTCGTCGAAGGCATCAGCTTCGCGACTAATCCATTCAATCGGGCCTTCTGGGTTTCCTCTTGTGAAATTTTCTTCACTAGAGAACGCGCCAACGCTGGCGAAGCTGGATTTTATTTTCTTAACACACTCTATGGATTTATCGTAGCACTTCTTCTTCGCAGCACGAAGCTCTTTAACACTTACTTCCAAATGATCTGCCCATTGATCACTTAATTCTCGTTTTGTTTCTTCAAGAATGCGTTCTTCTTTGGCTCGGGCTAGTTGTTTACGAAGGTCTTCGATTTCACGCTTCTGAGCTTTGGCTTGAGTTTTAGAGTTAGCTTCGTCTTCCTTCATTTTTTCCACTAATGTAAGCAGAATTCTGTCCTTCTCCAAGGCTTCGTTTCTTAGCCTGATAACCTCTGTTCGAAGGTTGTTGAGAGCAATGGTGCAGCTCTCATCTTCGGCATTCTTCTGAGCCCTTAAGGCATTGCTGAGTATTAAGCCCTATTCAAAAGAATGAATGAGTTAACATAAGAGCAAAAAACTAATTCAAAATTCATAAACTTCAAAATTCACAATTTTTGTACCTTCAAACTATTGTATGCCAGGCTATCCGCAAGATCGTCCTTCGTCATGGCGCAAAGGCCAGCTTCGAGTTTCGGGAACCCCATGCTTCTAGCCATCTCCCGGCACACGGATAATTCTTTATTGTCTGGGAGACAGTACAGGAAATCATCTTCGTTTGTCCCATTGAACACTACGGCCCCCCTCGGATACTTCAGTTCTCGGGTATAGTGATTGGCTTCAAAAATCTCTTCTTCAGATAGTTTCTTCCCCGAAGCATGTCGCACAATATAATCATGTATTTTGGAAGATGCTTCGGGGGTGGCAGTGCCAATTTCCTCAGTCAGAATCGGTTCTGTTATTTTTGCTTTTTCAGTTTCTAAACTTGCCTTTGACATTTTTTCGACCTCCAAAGGTTATATCTTGGTGGGTTCCAAAGGCCCAGCTTCAGTTTCAAATTGCTGCTTCGAAGTTTCAGCAGCAAAGGCTTCAGTAGACACTTCAATAGTTTTCTTTGGAGTTGTGCTTGAAGATTTAATTGTCTCCAAAACATCCAGCACATTAACCATCCTTTTTCTTTTCGGGGTCGCTGCTGGCCCTTTCTGGCTTTTAGCTGCCTCAACTTTTGATGAAGGACTTAAAACATCTAGTGTTTTTCTTTCTTCAGTTCTCTCTTTTCCTGTTTTTTCTATTGCTGGTGCTTCGGCCATTTCTTCGGATTTTGGCGCTGTAGTTGGTTCTCTGGCTTCGATGGCCGAAGAGGCCTCGCCAATAAACTCGGGCACTATGGCCGGCTCAATACAGCGTGGAGGGTGTGTGAACACTTTTACCTTCTTCCTCTTCGGCGCTGGCTCCCCGGGAGCAGCCGAAGCAGTGTCCTTTGCAGGAGAAGTATTTTTTCTCTTTTGACCTCGCATTGGATAATAGTAGTCGGGATAGATAAACCCAATAGCATCAAATACTCGGTTGAGTCTCTTCTTATTTTGGCCTCCGAAAGCCGCTGATAATGCAGTATTTTCGGCCTTTGAGTATGCCCCAAGCAGTTCATCACTTACATTCTCAATGCTTTTCAGCCAATCATCATCCGGTTCAACAAACTTATCTCCATACTTGAATGTATATTTTAGCCTGATTAGTCCACCCTCGTCAGTTTCTTTAACGGTCTCCTTCGGCATTTCCCAGTTATCTACAAGTGGCCACACTCTGAAGGCAATGTGCTCTTGCATTAAATCCTTGGTCCCAATAAAAGAACAGACTACGCCGAAGGCCCTCTGATATTCTTCAGCTGCTTCGTCCATTTCTACCTTTGGTTTTCGGAGTCCGAAGCGCTGCCAGATAGGGCGCATGATGATATCTTTGATATCTTCCCGAACCTTCAAATCGTTCTTCACATAGAACCATTCCTTCATCCATTTTCCAGGCCATCTCTTCCGAAAGGTTGGCACGGGACAGCTTGACCCAGAGTGGGCACCGAAGCTATAGCAACCAAAATTATTATGGTATTGCTCCTTACCCCAGGGTTTCGTCTCATATACTAGCTCGTGTATATTGCAAAAGCTTTTTGCACTTGGCTCCAGGCCCTGGCTCCTCACGGCCCAGACGAAGATTCCCAATCTTATCACTGCCTCAGGGGTAAGTTGATGAAGGTAAATTTGGTATATTTTCAGAACTTCTACCATAAACCTGCTTAGAGGGAATCGTAGCCCAGCCTTTAAAAAGCTTCGAAAGATCACGACCTCATTATCTTCGGGGGTCGACGTAGTTTTTTCTCCGTCATCTGCCCTCACGATGGATATATCTCGGAAATATCTCCCCTTCATATTTTCAAGGTGACTCTGCTTTATAGTTGATTTTCCGAAGTTTGAGTGACTAGGCCGCCACGGGCGATCTTCGGAGTCCTCTCCACCACTATCCACATCATAGCCATCACTGTCGCCAGTATCTTCAGATAAACCCTCCAAAGTTTCCTTGACAATCTTTTCCGTATTGGTCTTCGACATTGACTCAAGAAAACCCAGGTGCATTTCCTCCGAAAGACTTAGCTTCGAAGCACCAGCAGCTACCTTATCCTCAGACATTTTCGCGAATGCTGGCAAACCAGACTTGAAACCGAAGCTTAAAAATTTAAGACCGAGCAAATGCTGTCGCGCGCAGGCTAAAAGCTGGGTGAGTAAAAAGCAGGTGGCAAAAGGGCGTGCCAAATAAACTCGCGGTGAGCTTGTATTTATACACCCAGTATGTCGAAAACTGGAGGGCCCCGCTTGTCAATGACTATTGCTATTCTAGCAAAAGGAAGGTGTTTTTTTGGACCTTCGGCTTAAAGCCTTCATCCATGTCGCAATATGAATTTATCTTTACAATAAATTGATGTTGCGAGGGGCTACTGTTGGGGGCCTTCGGCTCCCGAAGGTCCTCAAAAGCATAGTTTGATAATATTTTCCAAGTGTAATATGTGAACAGGCACCTTCGGAACAGGCACCTTCGGAGTCAGGTCGCGAATATACAAGAGCATGGTTAAGACGAAGCGTGACTGGAATGAAAAACGATCATGACGAAGGATAAGACGATCACGAAGCTATGTGCAGAAAAGCTTCGGCACAACAATAGAAAAGAGGAACCGACTTAAAGATGAAAAGCCAAATTGGACCTCGAAGAATTACTGTAATTATTAATAAATGTAAAGGGCATCAATGTAATTTTACACGGGCTGTGTCCCGTGCCTATAAATAGGTGAACAGTACTCCCGTACTGTTCACGCTGACTTGGCATATGCTTTTTCACATCACGTTTGTACCGTTACCTTATATCAATCTGAAGGTACATTTGTAATTCGTTTTTATGACTTCAATAATGAAAATATATCGATGATAATGCTGGTATTATTACTTGCATATCATTTATATAGTTGCTCTGTTTAATCATTTGTCAACCTAATGAAGGTCCTTTCTTTCGTAACCTTCGTCCGAGATTCATTATACCCGAAGAGATATAACGTTTCTAAGGACGAAGGAGTTCGACATTTAATACTTTTATGTTGTCTTGTTCTTAATTCATAGCATTTGAGAACAAGCCTCCAACAAAGGAGTCTTCTTCGATCCAAAGCTCGAAATGTGGCTCTTTTGTTCCTTGGATTTCGTTTTTGTTTCGGTGCAACACACTCATCAGCAGCGACATCGTTATGGTCTCCGACTAGTGAGTTCAGTGCAACACCCTCATCGATAGTAAAAGTGGTTGGCTATTCTTCTTCTTGATAAACATCATCGGCCTGTTCGTCTTCGAATTGATAACCAGCAGTGCAAGGAGTATGTAAACGTTCCCTAGGGTTCACCTTGTGAACTACCCACCATGCTTTAAACTTCGGATTTGGGTACGGCATTTAGTAGACCTGCTCTTACTTATGGGCAAGGATAAAATTATCATGGCCTCGAAGTCGTTCCTTGTGCTTTACTTCAGTTATGCCATATTGACTTTGTCTAATCCCATTATTGCTGTCAAACCAATCACATAGAAATAATACTGATTTCAAAGTTTTGTTCCCTGCAAAATTAAACTCTAGGATGTTTTGAATGATGCCATAATAATTAGTTTCTCTTCCGAGTGCATCGAGTGCCCTAGTCAGAACTCCAGTGTTACGTGTGGCTGCACGAGGACGAGACTTTTCAAATTGGTCTGTACGAAAACGGAAGCCATTCACATCGTATCTGAAAGGGAAATGTGCCTTTGGGCCATTTCTATAATGTTTTGGTGATTAAGTGCCCAACACATAATCTTTAAGTTGCTATGTGCCAAACAAGCAAGAAGTGCAAATCATGTAACAAGGTATGTTTCTAGACTTAGTACATTGTTTTGAGCACTAACATATTCTGTCTAAGTGCTAGAAACAGCGAGAAAGGAATTGCAAAAAGTCTTGGCTCGGTGCAGCCAAAACTCTGCTCAGTTTGGCACACCGGACTGTCCGGTGGTGCACAGGACAGTGTCCGGTGCGCCAGGCTGGACTCCGGTGAACAGGCCGCTCTCGGGAAAGTTTGGCGGCGTACGTCTATAATTCACCGGACTGTCCGGTGGTGCACCGGACTGTTCGGTGAGCCAACGGTTACCAGCGCAACGGTCTGCCGCGCTATCCGCGGACGACGCGTGGCCCGCGCCAACGGTCGGCAGGGGGCACCGGACTGTCCGGTGTGCACTGGACAGTGTCCGGTGCGCCAACTGCCACGAATCTGCAACGGTCGTCTGCGCCAGCAAAGGAAAGAGATCCGCACCGGACTATCTACAGTGACTGTCCGGTGGCGCACCGGACTGTCCGGTGCGCCACCCGACAGAAGGCAAGGATGTCCTTTCTTGTTGGCCTCCAACGGCTCCTAGCTGCCTTGAGGCTATAAAAGGGACCCCTAGGCGCATGGAGGAGCTATCCAAGCATTCATTGATCATTCCTAAGCATCCAGACTCCAACTTCACGCATTCGATTCTTTGAGATAGTGACTTGAGCTCCATTTGAGTTGTGAACTCCGTGCGTTGTGTTTTGAGCTCGAGTTGTGACTTGTGTGCGTGATTGTACTGTGGATTTGAGTCTTGTGTGCGTTGCTCTCCCCTCCCTTACTTCTGTGCTTTTTTTGTGATCATCATTGTAAGGGCGAGAGGCTCCAAGTTGTGGAGATTCCTCGCAAACGGGAGAAAGACTAAGAAAGGAAAAATCGTGGTATTCAAGTTGATCATCGGATCACTTGAAAGGGGTTGAGTGCAACCCTCGTCCATTGGGACGCCACAACGTGGAGTAGGCAAGTGTTACTTGGCCGAACCACGGGATAAAATCGCTTGTCTCTTGTGATTGCTTTCTGTGATTATTTGTGTTCGCAAGAGCTCGCTTCAAACTACTTAGCTGTACTAACTCTTATAACTAAGTTTTGTGGCTATTAGTGTTTGATTTTTACAGGATCACCTATTCACCCCCCCTCTAGGTGCTCTCAATTGGTATCAGAGCCATTCTCTTCACGTAAGGGACTAATCGCCCGAAGAGATGGTTCCTAAGGGAAAGGGGATGGTGGTCAACGACAAAGACAAGGAGTCCTTCCTCAACGAGCCTAGAGAGGACAAGCCGACTGACTCTAGCTTGAGTCACAAGAAGAAGGACGGGAAGAAGAAGAGGCGCATCAAGAAGATCGTCTACTACGACAGCGATGAATCTTCTTCTCCACCAAGAGACGACGATGACTCGTCTAAAAAGAAACCGGTTAATCAAAATTATTCATTTGATTACTCTCGTATTCCATTCAATTCTAATGCTCATTTGCTATCAATTCCACTTGGTAAACCTCCACATTTTGATGGAGAAGACTACTTTTTTTTGAGTCACAAAATGCGTAGTCACTTGTTTTCTCTCCATCCTAGTATTTGGGAGATGGTTGAAAATGGAATGCATTTTGATAGTACGGATA
This sequence comes from Zea luxurians, assembly GCA_029449295.1. Lineage (NCBI taxonomy): Eukaryota > Viridiplantae > Streptophyta > Magnoliopsida > Poales > Poaceae > Zea > Zea luxurians. Next base: position 11,767,693 of record JAOPSE010000012.1, read on the forward strand.
ACCCTGTATTTATTAATGAGCAAATTCATAAGAATGCACAAGCTACCACTATTTTGCTAGCATCTTTATGCAGGGATGAGTACAACAAGGTGAGCGGCTTGGACAACGCCAAGCAAATCTGGGACACCCTCAAGATATCTCATGAGGGAAACGACGCCACCATGATCACCAAAATGGAGTTAGTGGAAGGCGAGCTGGGAAGGTTCATGATGATCAGGGGAGAGGAGCCAACGCAAACATACAACAGGCTCAAGACCCTGGTCAACAAAATTAGAAGCTATGGAAGCACAAGATGGACGGACCACGACGTCGTCCGACTAATGCTAAGGTCATTCACGGTAATTGACCCCCATCTTGTCAACCTTATTCGTGAGAATCCCAAGTACACCAAGATGACACCCGAGGAGATTCTTGGGAAGTTTGTGAGCGGGCGCATGATGGTGAAGGAGGCTCGATATGTGTATGATGCTCTAAACGGTCCACTACCCGTCCACGAGCCTCAAACCATTGCCCTCAAGGCAACCAGCAGCAGGGAGACGCTACCAAGCAAGGTGGCACAAGTGGAGGCCGCTGGCCTCAACGAAGATGAGATGGCGCTTATCATCAAGCGCTTCAAGACCGCTCTTAAAGGACGCAAGGAGTACCCCAACAAGAACAAAACAATGGGAAAGCGCTCCTGCTTCAAATGCGGTAAGACTGGTCACTTTATAGCAAATTGTCCCGATAATGATAGTGATCAGGGACAAGAAAAGAGCGGGAAGAAGGAGAAGAAAAAGAGCTACAGGAAGGCAAAGGGCGAGGCACACCTAGGAAAGGAATGGGACTCGGACTGCTCTTCTTCCGACTCCGACGACGAAGGACTCGCTGCCTCGGCCTTCAACAAGTCTTATCTCTTCCCCAACGAACGACACACTTGCCTCATGGCCAAGGAGAAGAAGGTAAGTGTTCGTGATACCCCTAAATACACTACTTCAAGCGATGATGATTCTAGTGATGATGAAGTAGATTACTCTAGCTTATTCAAAGGTTTCGATAGAGCTAAGGTAGAAAAGATCAATGAATTAATTGATGCTCTAAATGAAAAGGATAGATTGTTAGAAAAACAAGAGGATATTTTATATGAGGAGCATGATAAATTTGTTAGTGTGCAACAATCTCTTGCTTTAGAAACTAAGAGAAATGAATCTATCTCCTTGCTTTAGTGTGCAACAATCTTCTGAGTTATCTGCTTGCAATGAATCTATCTCTAGTTTGAAGACTTTGAATGATGATTTAAATGCTAAACTAGAGGTAGCTAATAAATCTAGTTCATGTGTAGAACATGTTGTAATTTGCAATAGATGCAAGGATTTTAATGTTGATGCTTGTGATGAACATCTTGCGTCCATTGCTAAATTAAATGATGAGGTGGCAAGTCTTAATGCTCAACTTAAGACTTGCAAGGTTGATTTTGATAAGTTAAAATTTGCTAGGGATGCCTACACCGTTGGTAGACACCCCTCAATTAAGGATGGACTTGGCTTTCGAAAGGAAGCCAAGAACTTAATAAGCCAAAGGGCTCCCATTCCCAACAAGGAGAAAGGGAAGGCCCCCATGGCTAATAGTGCTCAAAGGAATCATGCATTCATTTATAATGATAGAAATTTTTCTAGGAATGCTCATTATAATAAGAGTTATGATCATGATGCCTTTAATTCACATGCCATGTTTTCCTCTAGCTCTACTTTTGTGCATGGTAAGTCTAGGAGAAATCACATTGTGCATCATGTGCCTAGGAGTGTGTGTAATGAACCTTCCACTATTTACCATGCTTGCAATACTTCATTTGTGCTTGTACGTAAGAATGAAAAAGTAGTTGCTAGAAAGTTGGGATCCAAGTGCAAGGGAGACAAAACTTGTATTTGGATTCCAAAGGCTATTGTAACTAACCTTGTAGGACCCAACAAGAGTTGGGTACCTAAAACCCAAGCGTAAATTGTCTTGCAGGTTTATGCATCCGGGGGCTCAAGCTGGATTATCGACAGCGGATGCACAAACCACATGATGGGGGAGAAGAAGATGTTCACCTCCTACGTCAAGAACAAGGATTCCCAGGATACGATCATCTTTGGAGATGGGAACCAGGGGAAGGTCAAAGGCTTGGGCAAGATAGCCATCACCAACGAGCACTCCATTTCAAACATATTTCTAGTAGAGTCGCTTGGTTACAATCTCCTGTCTGTAAGTCAATTGTGCCACATGGGCTACAATTGTTTGTTTACAAATGTTGATGTTTCTGTCTTTAGAAGGAGTGATGGTTCATTAGCGTTTAAGGGTGTATTAGACAGCAAACTCTACTTAGTTGATTTTTCGAAAGAGGAGGCCGATCTAGATGCATGCTTAATAGCTAAGACTAGCATGGGCTAGCTGTGGCATCACTGTCTAGCACATGTTGGGATGAAGAACCTTCATAAACTTCTAAAGGGAGAACATGTGTTAGGACTAACCAATGTTTGCTTCGAAAAAGATAGACCTTGTGTAGCTTGTCAAGCAGGGAAACAGGTGGGAAGCACTCATCACAACAAGAATGTGATGACAACATCAAGACCACTGGAGCTTCTTCACATGGACCTCTTCGGACCCGTCACCTACCTTAGCATCGGGGGAAGTAAGTATGGTCTAGTAATCATTGATAATTTTTCCCGCTTCACTTAGGTGTTCTTTTTGCAGGATAAATCAGAAACCCAAGGGACTCTCAAGCGCTTTCTAAAGAGAACTCAAAACTAATTTGAGCTCAAGGTGAAAAAGATAAGAAGCGACAACGGGTCCGAGTTCAAGAACCTACAAGTTGAGGAGTATCTTGAGGAGGAAGGAGTCAAGCACGAGTTCTTCGCTCCCTACACACCACAGCAAAACGGTGTGGTAGAGAGGAAGAACAGGACACTTATCAACATGGCGAGGACGATGCTTGGAGAATTCAAGATGCCCGAGCGGTTTTGGTCAGAAGGTGTGAACACAGCTTGCCACGCCATAAACCGGCTCTACCTACATCGCCTCCTTAAGAAGACCTCCTACGAACTCCTTACCGGTAACAAACCCAATGTTTCCTACTTTCGTGTATTTGGGAGCAAATGCTACATATTGGTGAAGAAAGGTAGACATTCCAAATTTGCTCCCAAAGCAGTAGAAGGGTTTTTACTAGGGTATGACTCAAATACAAAGGCGTATAGAGTCTTCAACAAATCATCGGGTTTGGTTGAAGTCTCTAGCGACGTTGTATTTGATGAGACTAATGGCTCTCCAAGAGAGCAAGTTGATCTTGATGACATAGATGAAGATGATGTTTCGACGGCCGCAATACGCACGATGGCGATAGGTGAAGTGCGACCACAGGAACAACAAGAGCAAGATCAGTCATCTTCCTCAACAATGGTGCATCCTCCAACACAGGATGAAGGACAGGTTCCTCAAGAAGAGGCGTGTGATCAAGGGGGAGCACAAGAAGAACAAGTTATGGAGGAAGAAGCACCACGAGCCCCTCCAACTCAAATCCGAGTTACGATCCAAAGAAATCACCCCGTCGATCAGATACTGGGTGACATAAGCAAGGGAGTAACCACTCGCTCAAGATTAGCTAATTTTTGTGAGCATTACTCGTTTGTCTCTTCTATTGAGCCTTTCAGGGTAGAAGAGACCTTGCAGGATCCGGACTGGGTGTTGGCTATGCAGGAATAGCTCAACAACTTCAAGAGAAATTAAGTTTGGAGCCTGGTGCCACGTCCTAAGCAAAATGTTGTGGGAACCAAGTGGGTGTTCCACAACAAGCAAGACGAGCACGGAGTGGTGATAAGAAACAAGGCTCGGCTTGTGGCAAAAGGTTATGCCCAAGTCGTAGGTTTGGATTTCGAGGAGACTTTTGCTCCTGTGGCTAGGCTAGAGTCTATTAGAATATTATTAGCCTATGCCGCTCACCACTCTTTTAGGTTGTTTCAAATCGATGTGAAGAGCGCTTTCCTCAACGGGCCAATCAAGGAGGAGGTGTATGTGGAACAACCCCATGGCTTTGAGGATGACAGGTACCCCGACCATGTGTGTAAGCTCTCTAAGGCGCTCTATGGACTTAAGCAAGCCCCAAGAGCATGGTATGAATGCCTTAGAGATTTTTTAATTTCTAATGCTTTCAAGGTTTGGAAAGCCTATCCCACTCTTTTCACTAAGACTTGTGACGATGACCTTTTTGTGTGCCAAATTTATGTCGATGACATAATATTTGGTTCTACTAATCAAAAGTCTGGTGAGGAGTTTAGCAGGGTGATGACTCAAAAGTTTGAGATGTCGATGATAGGAGAATTGAATTACTTCCTTGGGTTCCAAGTGAAGCAACTCAAGGACGGCACCTTCATCTCCCAAACGAAGTACACACAACACCTTCTCAAGAGGTTTGGGATGAAGGACGCAAAGCCTGCCAAGACACTGATGGGAACCGACGGGCATGTCGACCTCAACAAAAGAGGTAAGTCCGTTGATCAAAAGGCAAACCGGTCTATGATAGGTTCCTTGCTTTACTTATGTGCTAGTAGACCGGACATTATGCTAAGTGTATGCAAGTGTGCTAGATTTCAATCCGACCCCAAGGAATGTCACCTTGTGGCCGTTAAGCGGATTCTTAGATATTTAGTTTCTACGCCTTACTTTGGGATCTGGTATCCAAAGGGGTCTACCTTTGACTTGATTGGATACTCAGACTCTGATTATGCTGGATGCAAGGTTGATAGGAAGAGTACATCAGGGACGTGCCAATTCCTAGGAAGGTCCCTGGTGTCTTGGAGTTCAAAGAAACAAACCTCCGTTGCCCTATCCACCGCTGAGGCCGAGTATGTTGCTGCAGGATAGTGTTGCGCGCAACTACTTTGGATGAGGCAAACCCTTCGGAACTTTAGCTACAATCTGAGCAACGTCCCACTCCTATGTGACAATGAGAGTGCAATCCGCATGGCGGATAATCCTGTTGAACACGACCGCACTAAGCACATAGACATCCGGCATCACTTTCTGAGAGACCACCAGCAAAAGGGAGATATCGAGGTGTTCCATATTAGCACCGAGAACCAGCTAGCCGATATCTTTACCAAGCCATTAGATGAGAAAACCTTTTGCAGTCTGCGTAGTGAGCTAAATGTCTTAGATTCGCGTAACTTGGATTGATTTATAGCATACATGTGTTTTATGCCCTTGATCATGTTACTTCATGTATTTATGTGATTTGTTGTTTATTTACGGTGCTCAAGTTGTGCAAGGGATCCCCGGACCTCACAAGTCCATATGTGAATGATGCACATATTTTGGGGGAGAAGTGCTACAACTTGACCCTTTGAGACTAACCCTTGTGTTTGAGTTACCTGATGTAGTCTCAAAGGTGCATTGAAAGGGAAAGGTGAACTTGGACCATGCAAAGACTTCCACTGCACTCCGGTATTAGTGTACTCACCTCCGAGTTCATTCTAATGCTCTTATTGCCTTTTTGCTCTTAATTGACATTTTTGGTGAGGCAATGGGGTTATAGGGCCAAAAATGATCCCATTTTGGTGCTTAATGCCAAAGGGGGAGAAATTAGGGCCAAAGCAAAGCAAATGGATCAGCTACCACTTGAGAATTTTGAAAATAGTAGAGTTGGAATTTTTGATTTGTCCAAAATACTCTTATTGCAAAAAATTTTGTCTCTTGTGGGGGAGAATTTATGATTATAGGAAAAAGGGGGAGTTTTTTGCACTTGATAAATTTCACTCTTGCATTATCTCTCTTTGTGCCCAAACAAGTGTGTTTGACTTAGAGATAAGGAAAATGAATTTGATTTGCAAAAACAAACCAAGTGGTGGCAAAGAATGATCCAAATATGCCAAATTAGAGTCAAAAACAATTTGGTCCTCATTTGCATTGATATTGCACTTATTTTAGTTGCTTTTTGAGGTGTTGGCATAAATCACCAAAAAGGGGGAGATTGAAAGGGAAATGTGCCTTTGGGCCATTTCTATAATGTTTTGGTGATTAAGTGCCCAACACATAATCTTTAAGTTGCTATGTGCCAAACAAGCAAGAAGTGCAAATCATGTAACAAGGTATGTTTCTAGACTTAGTACATTGTTTTGAGTACTAACATATTCTGTCTAAGTGCTAGAAACAGCGAGAAAGGAATTGCAAAAAGTCTTGGCTCGGTGCAGCCAAAACTCTGCTCAGTCTGGCACACCGGACTGTCCGGTGGTGCACCGGACAGTGTCCGGTGCGCCAGGCTGGACTCCGGTGAACAGGCTGCTCTCAGGAAAGTTTGGCGGCGTACGGCTATAATTCACCGGACTGTCCGGTGGTGCACCGGACTGTCCGGTGAGCCAACGGTTGCCAGCGCAACGGTCTGCCGCGCAATCCGCGGACGACGCGTGGCCCGCGCCAACGGTCGGCAGGGGGCACCGGACTGTCCGGTGTGCACTGGACAGTGTCCGGTGCGCCAACTGCCACGAATCTGCAACGGTCGTCTGCGCCAGAAAAGGAAAGAGATCCGCACCGGACTATCTACCGACAGAAGGCAAGGATGGCCCTCCTTGTTGGCTTCCAATGGCTCCTAGCTGCCTTGGGGCTATAAAAGGGACCCCTAGGCGCATGGAGGAGCTATCCAAGCATTCATTGATCATTCCTAAGCATCCAGACTCCATCTTCACGCATTCGATTCTTTAAGATAGTGACTTGAGCTCCATTTGAGTTGTGAACTCCGTGTGTTGTGTTTTGAGCTCGAGTGGTGACTTGTGTGCGTGATTGTATTGTGGATTTGAGTCTTGTGTGCGTTGCTCTCCCCTCCCTAACTTCTGTGCTTCTTTTGTGATCATCATTGTAAGGGCGAGAGGCTCTAAGTTGTGGAGATTCCTCGCAAACGGGAGAAAGACTAAGAAAGGAAAAATCATGGTATTCAAGTTGATCATCGGATCACTTGAAAGGGGTTGAGTGCAACCCTCATCCATTGGGACACCACAACGTGGAGTAGGCAAGTGTTACTTGGCCGAACCACGCGATAAAATCGCTTGTCTCTTGTGATTGCTTTCTGTGATTATTTGTGTTTGCAAGAGCTCGCTTCAAACTACTTAGCCATACTAACTCTTATAACTAAGTTTTGTGGCTATTAGTGTTTGATTTTTACAGGATCACCTATTCACCCCCCTCTAGGTGCTCTCAGTATCGACCAAAGGTTCTGCAAGTCACCGTCCCATAAGATAGTTGTCTCAAGTCCTCGTGTATGTTAGGAGTCTTTGTGCACTGCAAATAATATACAGTTAAAATGACTACCTCACGTAAAAGGCTAAATGACATCAAAGTAAGGAATATAAAGAGTTTACATGCTCCCGAAACCAGTCAACAAAATTAGGTCTTCCTTGCCTCCCATGCCGTCGCATCGTATCTAGTTGTTTGCTTGTAGGCTGATGGGAATAAGTCCAATTTTCCTCGTCGAACTTATTGTACGACAAATAAGTAATTAAATATGGCTCCTTGGCAAATAAATTATGGGGTAAAATAAAGACTTACATGAAATATGGCTCCATCTCTTCCATATTAGAGTACATGTATAGCAATGTGGACATTCTTTCATCCATGCTAAGGTGGTAGAACGTGCCCTTACTAGTACTTGTGCCTCTCCATTGGAAAATGTTGAGATCACTGTTAGGAGGTTCCTCATCGACATTGTATCGCATGGTAGCAGCATAGACATTATGTTCCTCTGCGAAATACACACTCGTGAAGTATGAAACCTCCTTTAGCAAAAAAGCTTCAGCGATGCATCCTTCTACTCTAGCCTTATTTCGAACCATGCCTCGCAGGTTTTTGAGTGCATGTTCAATGTGATACATCCACCTATATTGTACAGGTCCACCAACCTTTGCCTCATATGAAATGTGAATAAGTAGATGCTCCATCGGATTGAAGAATCCAGATGGGAATATTTTTTTCTAGCTTGCATAACAACAATAGTATTTCTTACTCCAACTTCTCCATCATATTCTTACTTATTTCTTTGGCACAGATCTACCTGTAGAAATAACTTAGCTCAACTATTGCTTGCCACATGGCGTCGGGCATGTAACCACGAAACATGACAGGGATAATCCTCTCCATTAATATATGGAAGTCATGGCTCTTTAACCCTGTTAGTTTTCCCGTTTTCAAATTCACAGCTCTTTTCAAGCCCGCAGCATAACCATCGGGAAATTTAATTTTTTTCATCCATCTCATTACCTCGATCTTGTCTTTAGAGGTAAGACAGAACAAGGCACGTGGCGGTTTGCCGTTGTCATTGAGCACTTGGGTTGGTCGGTCACAAAGCATTGCTAGATCTCTTTGAGCTTTCAGATTGTCCTTTGTTTCTTCAAAATGCATGCAGGTGTGTATGAGGGCTTCAGCAACATTACTTTCTTGGTGCATGACAGCAATGTTGTGCACAAGAATCAATGACGACATATAAGGGAGCTCCCAGAGACCACATATATGTGTCCAGTTGTGGTCCACTCCAAATCCTTCGTACTTGTCCCCCTTTTCATTTAGGACAAGGTTGTTCAGCTAAGCATATATTTCTGTTGCGTTAAGACGTTTAGGCGGTCCTTTGGTGACCACGGTGTTCTTTATAATTTTTTTCTTATCGCTCCTAAAGGGGTGTTTCCTGGGCAACCAACGTCGATGACAATCGAAGTAAGTGATCTTTCCACCATGAGCAAGACAGAAGCAATCTGTATCTAAACCGCAATATGGACATGTCAATCTACCATGTGTACTCCAACCGGTAAAAATAGCATACGCCATGAAGTCATGCACCGACCACAAATACGCAACTCGAAGTTTGAATATCTGTTTTTTAAAAACATCGTATGCTTCAACTCCTTTCCAAAGCTCCTTTAACTCTTCAATCAAGGGTTTTAACATCACATTGAGGTTCTTTCCAGGGTAGTCTGGGCCAGGAATGATTAAGCAAAGAAATATAAATTCATATTTCATACAAAGAGAAGGTGGAAGGTTGTATGGAATAACAAAGACGGGCCAACATAAGTATGATGATGCCATTTGACCAAAAGGTGTGAAGCCATCGGTCGCGAGGCCGATTCGAACATTCCTCAGATCAGCTGCAAAGTCTGGATCAAACGTGTCGAGAGCCTTCCAAGCATCCCCATCTGAAGGGTGCACAATTAGGTCATCGTTATCACGAACACCTTCTTTGTGTCATCGCATGTGCATAGCGGTTTTTTTAGATAGAAACAACCGTTTCACTCGAGGAGTTAGTGACAAGTAGCGCAACTGCTTATGTGCAACATCTGTCATCACCTTGTCACCCTCATCATTAACAACTTCCATAAATCTAGATTGTCCACATTTCAGACATTTGTTCTCTTCCACATGCTCATTCATGAAAAGCATACAATTATTTTTGCACACATCAATCTTTTCATAATCCATACCGAGACCTTTGATAATTGTCTTTGAATGGTACATGTCTTTAGGCAACTTATTGGGCTTTGGGAGCACATCTCCTAATAACTTCAAAATCTCATTGTAACAATTGTTCGAGAAAAAGTACTTGGACTTAATGGCCATGAGTCGAGTCACAAAAGCAAGTATACTCACATCTGTGTGTTCATGCAACAACTCTTCAGAGTCTTTTAGTAGTTTAAAAAATCTAGAAACCTCAGGTGTGGCAGGATCCTCGGAGCTTAGATTTAATTCTGGACGTAGCGAATCTAGCATCTCATGCCGGTTGGGTACTACCTCACCATCGCCAGCCCAATCATTGTTCTCCTCCTCTTCTACATTCCGGTTGGGTACTACCTCACCATGATGTTCCCACACCTCATATCCGGGCATAAATCCAAACTGACAAAGATCTAGGCTAACTCTTTCCTTATTAAGAAATATACTGTTTTCGTGCCGCCTACAAGGGCATCTGACAGTGCCGGTTAATGACAAGGAGAATACGTGGTCCACAAAATCTTTGGTTTGGCTACCCATTCATCAGAATGACGTCCATTTCTACTCCAGCCATTGTATATCCATGCACGATCTTCAGCCATGCCTGAGACTGTTAAACCGAACCATATCGTGAAAACATTACTCAATTTCGTTAATGGTTTCAGTCCTATATGTATAGGCAAGGATAGGTTCTAAACCCACAGCAAGCTAGCAGGACCAAAAAAATTCGGCAGCATAACCTCGCTGCCACTAAACAATATAAGAATGAACCACATATACCACATATCCCACATACATATGTCTTCCCTAAACCACATAAACCACATATATAATATGCATCGAACTAAACAATAATACTAATCACACGCACCAATCAACAAACACATATATCACTAATACATTAACAAACCACATATTATACCACATATGCCTTTCCTAAACATATAACACATATACAATAAAAGGCCACCGAAAATACCAATAATTTCAAAAATATACTAAACAATAATATTAATCAAACGCACTAATCTACAAACACAATTACAAAAATTAACTAATTTTGGCGGCAATTAAATAAATGGCCGCCGAAAATACAAAATAAAATACGAAAAATTACCTTAATGGAGCGTCGGGGCTTGCGTGCGGCGCGTCGGCGGGGCGCGGACGGCGTTGCTTGGGGCGGCCCGCGCAGCGGCGTGGCGGCGGCTCACCTTCGCGGCGGCGCGTGCGGGATGGCGAGCTGCGCGGCGGCGTGCGCGGCTGCTAGGGCAGCGCCCCGTGGGGGCCTCGACGGCGCGGCGGGGGCGGGGGGCACGGGCGGCGCAGCCGGGCGTCGCGAGGAGGACGGCGGGCGGCGGAGAGGTCGGCGATGGGCGGGGCAGCGCGCGGAGAAAGAGAACGAGCGAGAGAGAAAGAGAAAGAACTGAGAGGAAGACGGTCGGCGGTTTTAAACACTTAATTTTCGGCGGCCGTGTCAGGGAACCGCCGAAAATAACACTATTTTCGGCGGCCGTGTCAGAGGGCCGCCGAAAATAACTCTATTTTCGTCGGCCGTGTCAAATGCCGCCAAAACTAACACTATTTTCGACGGCTTGCTCGGCCCACCGAAAATAGCTACTTATTTTCGGCGGCCAGGGAGGAGCCGCCGAAAATAACCCTGGCTGCCGAAAATGGTATACAGTGCTGTTGTGTTATATTATAATCATATTTGAATGGCCTAGACTCTTAATCATATCAAAGTCAAAATATGTGAGTCTGATACAGAAACTCTATGGAGAGTTCAAGACTTTCATGGTTTTTGAATACGCATCTATAAGGTGATCTTGAGTCGATGAAGGATCCATAATCAGCCATGTATTTGGTAAATTGTGACTCATATCATAATGAGAGAAGTAATTTTTTTACTATCTTAATCTCCCACGTCCTCTTGATTCTCTTGGCTTTGAGATAAAAGCTTCGTCCTATTATTCATTCATTTTTTGGTTCGCTTTCATTTGACTGCTTCTTTTGTTGGTCAAGTTCCTCATTCTAGTTCGTCCATGTAGAGTACCAGGAGAGCAAATCTCCTAAGGGCTTGTTCGGTTGCTAGGGAATTAGAGGGGATTGAACAGGATTAAATCCCCTCCTATTTAAAATTGAATAGGAGGGGATTTAATCCTCTTCAATTTCCCTCGAACCACTAGTAACCAAACATGGCCTAAGGGCTTGTTCGGTTCTACCTCAATCTATATGGATTGAGGGGAATTGAGAGGGTTTCAATCCCTATTAAGTCAAAATCCCCTCCAATCCGTATCAATCCCCTCCAATCCATATGGATTAAAAATAACCGAAGAAGCCCTAAATGGGTGTTGTGCAAGAGTTCACCTGCTCGGTGAAAGCTGATAAAAACATTTTTGGGGAGTATTCACAAACGACACGACTGCTCGTTTCGTTGTCTCCTTCCTAGTGGTGATCAACGTTTCATCCTTTCCTAAACCCTAGTGGTGGTCGGCATGACTAACTCTATGCATTGCACCAAATGGGATGACTATCATCTAGTGAATTTGGCTCTATCGTTGGGTATGATTCTCTTGCTCACTATCTGTTGACACCTTTTTCGGGTGCCAAACACTCAACAAGAACCGGCGGCGGTGCTTTCTGCAGAGGCGCGGACGGTCCGCGACCTGGTACAGGGCTGGCGTTTCCTGCCTGACGGCCGGACGGTCCGCGCGTGCGCAGGGGGCTGCGAAGGTCGCCGGCGGCGCCTGGATCTCGCTCCCGGGAGGGACCCCGTCGGGGAGGAGAGATCCTAGGGGTTGTCTAGGCTCGGTATGCCGACCTAGACTCCTCTAATCGACGTAGAGTCGAAGAGAAGCGGAGAATTTGGGGATTGGAATACTAGACTAGGCCTAAACTAGAACTAGACTAGAACTACTCCTAATGCATAAGGTAAAAACGAGAAATAGACTTGATTTGATCGATTGGTGGGGGTTTAATCGGCCGTAGCCCTTCATCTATATAAAGGGGGAGGTCTGGATCCGCTTCGAACTGATTTTCGAGTCAATCCCACGGTTTTAGGTAACAAATCCCGCGAGAAACTCGGAACCCTAACTGTCTCTGCGCACGCGCGGACCGTCTGCGCCGCCACCGCGGATAGTCCGGACCGCGGACCGTCCACAAGGCCTTTTTTGGCTTCTAACATATGCCCCCTGCCTTTTGGTGAAGGTTGATGAACCAAAAGCATATGAACTAAACCTGATGTAAGTCACCGGCTTTTCAAAATAGAGATCATTCAATAAAGCACCAATGTATAAAGGCCGTTTTGGATTGTATCTTTCTCGGCCATGACCATTTGATCAATGCATCAGAATGAATAGAATGGAGGTGCCCCCCAGCCTGGATAGATAAAAGGGACTATACATGTACCATGGATTCATCATTGTGCCATTCCACATTTGAGTAGGACAATATACCGACGATGAATAAATAGGTGGAAAATACCCTGGTCCCATAGGATGAACAGGCGATGCTTGTCGCGTTGCCTTTTGGGCTGTTTTGTTCGGCCATTTCATTTTAGCAGGTGACCGAGGTTTCTTTGTTGACCGATCACGTGGAACAGTCTTTTTGCTAGCATTTTTGGAGAGCAACTGATCAAAAGTAGGGTCGGCTTTGATCATCCGACTATATGTGCTTTGACCTTGCGTCTTTTTCCTTGCTTCGTGTAGAGGCTGACGCCTTTGGTCATAGGTGGACTGTCCGGCTGAGTTAGCCGGACCGTTTGTCTGAGCACTGGACCGTCCGCACGTAGGTGCCGGACCATCTGCGATGCTCTGGCTAGGATGATGTGTTTGGTTCATTAATTGTGCCTGCCCCCCGGCGTCTTCGGACATTTTAGCCTTCTCGTCCGAAGCCTTTCGAGCAATCTCCTTTTGTGATATAATTGACATGCGAGGATCGCCAATAACGATGCCCTTGCCTTTGCCTTTATCGGCCATTTCGGGCCGAACCAAAACCTTTTTGCATGTGAGTTCTATTGTATTAACAGAAAAAGGTTGTGTGTCTACTTGCATCTCCTGAAAAGCCAATCGGCCCTCATTTATGGCCGATTGTATCTGTCGACGAAAAACATTACAATCATTGGTGGCATGAGAAAAGGAATTTTGCCACTTACAATAAGCACGCCTCTTTAGCTCATCAGGAGGAGGAATAGTATGAGTTAATTTAATGTTGCCGTTTTTTAGTAACTCGTCAAATATTTTATCGCATTTGGCAACATTAAAAGTAAACTTTACTTCTTCTTGTCGATTCTTTCGAATCGACTGTAAAGCAGAACATGCGGAAGGTTTAGCGTGTCCTAGCCAAACTAGTTCAGCGGTGTACACATCCGTGGATTCATCGTCCGAATTATCGTATGCCACTAGATGCATCTTATGATTAGCCGATTTTGATGTTTCCTTACTTCGACTTTCACAGGTCATAGCCCGCTGGTGCAAGTGCACTAGCGAAAAGAATTGGGAGCCATCTAATTTTTCTTTTAAGTAGGGTCGCAACCCATTGAAAGCCAGCCCTGTTAGTTGTTTTTCTGCGACATGGATCTGAAAGCATCGGTTTCTAGTGTCCTAGAACCTCCGGATATAGTCATTAACCGATTCTTCAGGCCCCTGTCGGACTGAGGCTAAGTCAGCCAATTCTAATTCATGTTCTCCTGAGAAGAAGTGTTCATGGAATTTCTGCTCTAATTCTTCCCAAGAGTTAATAGAGTTTGGTGGCAAGGCTGTGTACCATGCGAATACAGTATCAGTAAGGGACAACGAGAATAAACGAACACGGTAGGCTTCCCCATCAGCTGATTCTCCCAAGTGTGCTATGAATTGGCTTATATGTTCGTGTGTGCTTTTCCCACCTTCACCATAAAATTTAGAGAAGTCTGGTATTCTAGTTCCCTGTGGATATGACACGGTGTTGAATCGGTGGCTATAAGGCTTCCGATACGATTGCCCTGTACCTGACACATTAACACCGAGTTTGTCCCTGAACACCCCAGCTACTTCGTCTCTGATCCTCTCCGCCATGTCTGGCGACCATCCATTGAGTTTGTGGGTGGAAATCTCAGGTTGCCTGACATCACTCTGTCGACTTTCCTCCCAAGGATGTTTGAGGTGTGTGTTAGGTGTCCTATTAATGTCACCAGCTCCTGCCCTATACCTCTCAGGCTCTCTTATGGCCGAACAGTATTCAGCCCTATGTCCATGAGGTGGTATGGTATGATTATAATGTGTTGCTGGTGGGGCACCATAATGTTGCTACGATGAATGTGGAAACTGTGCGTATTGCGCAGCTCTCGGCTCTGCGTACGCATATCCGGAAGGTCCGGCGTAAGAGGCCGGATGGTCCGCGACCTGGCCAAACGGTCCGAAGGTATATCCAGAATGTCCAGCCGTATATGGTGCTACGTGGGTAGTCTCATACCCAGACCGTCTGTCGTAAAGAACTGGACGGTCCGCGATCGGTTCGAATGGTCCAGGGCTATACCCGGACGGACCGGTCATATATGGCGCGACTTGGGCAGTCTGCGCGTGGACTCGTGTAGAGTCGGATGGTCCGGCGTAATACGTCGGCCGGTTCATGCCATATCCGAACGGTCCAACGTAAGATGGCGGACGGTCCGCAACATATCCGGACGGTCCGCAACATATCCGGACGGTCCGCAACATATCCGGACGGTCCGTGATGGGGCCGAATTGTTCGGGGTTGTACCCTGATGGTCCAGCCATGTACGGTGCGACCTGAGTGTTTTGTGTGCGGGCCTGCATTGGGTCGGACGGTCCGGCGAAATACACCGGACGGTCCGCGGTATAACCGGACTGTCTAAGATGATGCTCGGACGGTCCGGTCGCGTCCAGTACCTGTCGCGTGCCTAGTGGTTGCGGCTGTGATGGTGACACGAAAGTGTGCATCGGCATACCATATGATGGCTGGGTCAAGGGTGACCCGTTTATAGCCGATGTGTTTGATGCAGGTGGCTCTGTATTAGACTCTCGCGATGGAAAGCTAGGAGCAGCTGATTTCTCATATGCACGTAAATGCATTTTAACAGATTCGTCTACATATTGCTTTAACTGATCTCCTCGTTGATCCATGAAAGTCGTAAGAGATAGATCTGGAGTACTTACAGCGGGACCCTGAAGTGGAGGTAGGAGAGATTCCATATCGATCTCCCCTTGACGGATGATCTTCTGGTGGCGATCCACGGTGAAGTGTGACAAGTACTTCTCTGCCGCCTCCTTGCGCCGTTCGGAGAGTTTATGCAGCAGTTCCGCCTCTTCCTTGTCGCATTGTTCGTTCCATTGCCGCATCACCTCCTTCTCATCGCGCATTACAAGGTCTTCAAAGGGTCTTTGGTCATCAGCCAAGAGCGCCTCCATGGCCGGCTTGATGATGTTGGTGGTGGAGATCTTGGTGTGATCCTTAGAACCGGCCATCTATGGGCCGATTTTTAGCAGGTCTAGACACCTAGTCCCCAGCGGAGTCGCCAAAAGTATGCTGACACCTTTTTCGGGTGCTAAACACTCAACAAGAACCGGCGGCGGTGCTTTCTGCAGAGGCGCGGACGGTCCGCGACCAGGGGCCGGACGGTCCGCGACCTGGTACAGGGCTGGCGTTTCCTGCCTGACGGCCGGACGGTCCGTGCCCTAGGGCCGGACGGTCCGTGCGTGCGCAGGGGGCGGCGAAGGTCGCCGGCGGCGCCTAGATCTCGCTCCCGGGAGGGACCCCGTCGGGGAGGAGAGATCCTAGGGGTTGTCTAGGCTCGGTATGCCGACCTAGACTCCTCTAATCGACGTAGAGTCGAAGAGAAGCGGAGAATTTGGGGATTAGAATACTAGACTAGGCCTAAACTAGAACTAGACTAGAACTACTCCTAATGCATAAGGTAAAAAACGAGAAATAGACTTGATTTGATCGATTGGTGGGGGTTTAATCGGCCGTAGCCCTTCATCTATATAAAGGGGGAGGTCTGGATCCGCTTCGAACTAATTTCCGAGTCAATCTCACGGTTTTAGGTAACAAATCCTGCGAGAAACTCGGAACCCTAACTGTCTCTGCGCACGCGCGGACCGTCCGCGCTGCCACCGTGGACAGTCCGGACCGCGGACCGTCCGGCCTCAGGGCCGGACCGTCCACGAGGCCTTTTTTGGCTTCTAACACTATCCGATAAGATTATGGATTAAATTTAGTTGTTTATACATGCATGCTCATCACGCTTAGATCACACGTGCATATATTTGACATCACAAATGTACCAATTATCTGTTTTTGGATTAAATTGCTGCTAAAATTGTCTACATTTTAAACACTTTTTCTCCCATTATAACATACGGACATGCTCCCTTCAGGTCCAAGTTACAGGTCATTTTGGACAAGATTAAGTCAAACTTTTACAACTTTGATTAATATACGAGATTTATCTTAAAAAGTATTTTTACAAAAGTGTAAATATATTAAGAGTTTATTTGTATTTTAACAAATAAAAGCTTTGATTAAAGCTATATTTAAAGACTGTGTCGTTGTTCTAAATGATTTATAATTTAAACCTAGAGGGAGTAGTTAATAGTATTATTAATAAAAAAACTCAGACCGGACATATATATAGGGCATGTTTGTTTGAGATTATAATATGCTTAAATTAGGTAATTCTATGTAACACCCCTGGTGTTACTGTCACTAAAACTTGAGCATAACATCATAAGCATGGGCATATCATGTGTTTGTCACACTTAGAATGCATCCACTAGGCAAAATTTCAAACAAGTTGTATTGATATGACATTTTGTGAATAAAACCCTAGGATAGAGTATATAACCCTAGAGTGGGCTTAAAGGGATAACCAAAGTTTAACCTAGAGAAAACTTCAAAACTCAATTGAAATAGTCATAAAGTGTCACCATAGATGAACTTAAGTGGTATTCAAACCCTAGAAACATTAGAAACCCAAATTAAGACCCTGGATCCAAACCTTGGGGGCTAAGTGCAAAATTAGTGCACCTATGGACTAAAATGCAACAACCATGATAATAAGGTGTCTTAAGTCATATGGTTCACAATAATGTGGATTTGCAACTTGAATCCTATGTTTGGACTTATTTGCAAAAGAGCCACACTTGAACCCTATTGGCTAAGTCTGAAATCAGTGTAATTAGCTCAACTTTGGAGCCCTATATCTGCCAAATTATAAGGTTTTTGCCCTAGGTCACCACATCAACTTTGTAGATCTATGGAAGGAGAATAACTTTGCTATAGAAATCATGCCTTGGTACCATGAAGAATTCTGAGATAAATGAGCCTGAAGTTGGACTGTTAGACTGCTTGAAATCTGAAATTCAGACTAACAATGGAATGGCATGGAGTTAGGGCTCGAATTTAAGCATGATCCAGTAAGAATTTGGTTAGGGATGCTATGACAAAGATGAAGATGGTTGATAGGGCTGCAACTTTTGTACAGAAGGATGATCGTGTTACTGCACGAAATTGGGAGCAAATCTCCCTGCAAGTTGTTCTGTCAGGTGTTCTGAACTGCTGGCTGATGGTACAGTGTTCTGAACAAGATTCAGATACAGCGAACCTCGCCGCCGGTGACCTCGCTCGTAGATTCGCGCCGATGAGGTGATTCGTGCCCATTTTAGTCTGGATAACGTCGCGGGGTAAAAAGATCATCACCACCGTTGGGCTATGGACACCAATCCGGCTAGCCGCCGTGCTTTTTTCTGCTTTGCGGCCGGTCCGGATAAGTCACCGGAGTTGGCTACCCGTCAACCGAACGCCACGTGCCTCCGCAATTACCACGTCGCATTTATCAATGTTGGGCACGTCCGATGATCGCCGGGGAGGCCGCCACGGTGAAGGCCACGAATCACCATGTCAGTGACTCATCTTAGTTCTTACCGATAACCATCCGCCGATCAAATTCGTTGTGCTCACGGTCGATCTCTATAAATTGAGGCCTCTGAGAGCTCCGTTAGGTTATCCCCAAGCCAACGCACCAAGTATTGCCCTCAATCGATCACCAAAGGTCGCCGATTTCTAACTTCCCGAATTCTGTTTCCGCCACCGTAGGGACACCCTCACCGCGGCCAGCTTATTCCAGGTTCGTTCAAGCGCTCTGGTCGATTGTTCTAGCGTTCTTACGTCTTCCTCAAGCTTCACGACTCCTTTGATTGAACTAGACCGCCCTAGGTTGCCGGGAACGCCCGTGTTCTTCTGCGATGCCCACGGTCACCGTGGCCAGAGCAAACCGAGTAGCCATTTGCGAAATTATGTGAGGGAAAACGCTAACTAGACCTTGAATTCGGTCCTCGGCTAAGATAGGGCGCCGGTCTTTGAGCGAATTGGCCGGTACGCGAGCTCGTCGGAGCTCTGCGCGACGCCGCTCGCCGTCAGGGACTAGGTTCGTGAAGAAATAGAACGTGAGGGACCTTTTTGCACGATGTCAGTGACTATCTAGAATAGTGTTTAGGATTCTTTCGGGTTATGCCAAAAGCCAGGGACTTTCTTGCAAAGACTACACGCGGGCACGCGCTGGCACAGTTTCACCCGTAGTTGGGCCGACCTGGGTCAGATTCGGTCCAATACTATTCACAAGTTTTTCTTTTTCCTTTTCTGCCAGAGCTAAAACAATTCTAGAAAATTGTAGAAAAATCCTAAAAATGTAAGACCAATTTTGCTAGATTCCTGTTGGGGACTTGTTCTCAAATGCTTCGGATTAAGAACAAGGCAACATAAAAAGTGTTAAATGATAAAGCCCTTCGTCCTTTGAAACATTATTTCCCTTCGAGATATAATGTGTTCCGGACGAAGGTCACAAACAACATATCTTCGTAAGCACAATAAACTATGACGAAGAACTTAAATGCAACATAAAGAGTAATATAAACATTTAAATATTATCACAACGTCATTTCTATTTTATTATCATATAAAAATAGAAATGAGTTCAAATTACAAGTGTACCTTCGGATTGCAGGAAGGCAAAAGTACAAGGATGACGGAAAGCAAATGCCCAGTCAGCCTGAACAGTACGGGGGTACTGTTTATCTATTTATAGGCGTGGGACGTAGCCCATGAAAAATTACATTCATGTCCGTTACATTTGCTAATGACTTATGGGAATCTATTAAGGCCTAAGTAGTCTTTTCATCTTTAAGTCGGTTCCCCTTTCTGCTATCGCGACGAAGCTTTCTGCGCATAGCTTCGGCTGTGCACCATTCTTCGTACAGCTTGGTAATCAGCTTCGTACAGCTTGGGCTTCGTTCTGACCGTACTCCATGTTCATGATCCGAGTCC
Organism: Zea luxurians; assembly: GCA_029449295.1. Taxonomy (NCBI): domain Eukaryota; kingdom Viridiplantae; phylum Streptophyta; class Magnoliopsida; order Poales; family Poaceae; genus Zea; species Zea luxurians. Next base: position 11,787,481 of record JAOPSE010000012.1, read on the forward strand.
GAAGATACCTGTTCATATAATTCACTTGGAAAATATTGTCAAATCATGTTTTTGAGGACCTTCGGAGGACGAAGGCCCCCAACAGTAGCCCCTCGCAATATTAATTTGTTAGCGATAAATTCAGATTGCGATATGGACGAAGGCCTTAAGCCGAAGGTCCGAAAAAAACACCTTCCCTTTGCTAGAATAGCAAAAGTCACTGACACCTGGGACCACACAGTTTCCGTCATATCGAGTGTATAAATAGGAGCCCGCCATATTTGATTTGGCACGCTCTCTTTGCCATCTGTTTTTCCTGCTTATAAAACTTTCTGCCCAAAAATATTTGTTTTCTTTCGTAGTTTTAAGTTTCGGAAGCGAGAAGTAGGATCTCCGAAGAGATGTCTGAGGGGAAGAAGGCTGTTGTCGAGATGAAGCTAAGTCTCTCTGAAGAGAAGAACCTGGGGTTTCTTGAGGCAATGTCGAAGACCAATACAGAAAAGATCACTAAAGAGATTTTAGAAGGTTTATCTGAAGATACTGGTGACAGCGACAGTTATGATGTAGAAAGCGGCGGGGGAGAGTCTGAAGATCGACCATGGCGGCCAAGTCACACGGTTTTCGGGAAAACCACTATTAAACAGAGTCATATTGACAATATGAGGGGGAGATATTTTCGAGATATATCTATTGTGAGGGCTGATGCTGGAGAAAAGACTTCTCCCACCCTCGAAGAAGATGAGGTCGTGATCTTCCGAAGCTTTCTCAAGGCTGGGCTTCGGTTCCCCCTAAGCAGCTTTGTTGTCGAAGTCCTGAATACATTTCAAATCTACCTTCATCAAATTACTCCCGAAGCTATCATAAGAATGGGAATCTTTGTCTGGGCTGTGAAAAGCCAAGGTTTAGAACCAAATGCTAAAAGCTTTTGCAAAATTCATGAATTGGTATATGAGACGAAGCCTTGGGGGAAAGAACAATATCACAACAACTTTGGTTGTTACAGCTTCGGTGCTCGCTCCGGGTCAAGCTGCCCTGTGCCAACCTTTCGGAAGAGGTGGCCCGGGGCCTGGATGACAGAATGGTTCTATGTAAAGAATGACTTGACAGCGCAAGAAGATGTTAAGAGTATCATTATGCGCCCCATCTGGCAACGCTTCGGACTCCGAAAGCCGAAGGTTGAAATGGATGAAGCGGCCGAAGAATGCCAAAGAGCTTTCGGCGCAATCTGCTCTTTTATTGGGACAAGGGATCTGGTCCAAGAGCATATTGCCTTCAGGGTGTGGCCACTTGCAGGAAAGTGGGAAATGCCGAAGGAGACCATCAAAGGGTCTGACGAAGGTGGACTAGTCAGACTAAAATACACATTCAAATACTGGGATAAATTTGTTGAACCTGATGACGACTGGTTAAAAAGCATTGAAACATTAAGTGACGAACTGCTTGGGGTATATTCGAAGGCCGAAAACACTGCATTATCGGCAGCCTTCGGAGGCCGAAAGAAGAAGAGGCTCAACCGGGTATTTGATGCAATTGGGTTTGTCTACCCTGACTACCATTATCCGGTGCCGGGCCGCAAAAGAAAAAATACTTCTCCTGCAACAGAAGTTGCCACAAGTGCTTCTAGTGAGCCAGCGCCGCAAAGAAAAAAGATGAAGGTGCTCACCCACCGGGCACGTTTTATTGAGCCGGCCACAGTGCCTGAATTTATCGGTGAAGTCTCTTTGGCCACTGAAACTGCAGAGCCAGCTCCAGTGCCGAAGATCGAAGAAAAAACTGAAGCACCTTCAGCAGAGAAGACAGAAAAACCGAGAATTGAAGGACAAAAAATATTGGAAATCTTAAGTCCTTCAGCAAGTGCTGAGACAATAAAAAATCAAAAGGGCCCATCTGTGACCCCAAAAAGAAAAAGAATGGCGAACGTTTTAGACGTTTTGGAGACAATTAAGTCTTCAAGCATAACTCCAAAGAAGACTGTTGAACTTTCTGGAGTGTCTACTGAAGCTTTAGTTGCTGAAGCTTCAAAGCAACAACCTGAGGCTGAAGCTGGGCCTTCAGAGCCCAGCAAGGAACAACCTCTGGAAGCCGAAGAAAAAATAAAAGTGCCAGAGCCAATTTTGGTTGAAGAAATTGACACTGCCGCCCCCGAAGCTCCTTCCACCATATGCGATTACATTGTGCGACATGCTTCGGGGAAGAAATTATCTGAAGAAGAGATTTATGAAGCCAAACACTATGCGAAAGAATTAAAATATCCGAAGGGGGCACTAGTGTTCAATGGGACAAACGAAGATGACTTCCTATACTGTCTCCCTGACAACAAAGAATTATCTGTCTGCCGGGAGATGGCTAGGAGTATGGGGTTCCCGAAGCTCGAAGCTGGCTTATGTGCTATGACGAAAGAAGATCTCGCGGATAGTCTTGCGTATAATAGCCTGAAGGTATGGGAATTAGACGTTTGAAAAATTTTACAATTCGTAACTCATTCTTTTATTCTTATATGGATTCTTTTTCGTATAGGGTTTAATTCTAAGCAACGCATTAAGAGCACAAAAGAGTGCCGAAGACGAGAGCTATGAAATTGCGTTCAACAATTTACGATCAGAAGTTATTAAACTGAGAAACGAATCTCTAGAAAAAGATAAAATTCTGCTTACATTGGTAAACAAGATAAAAAAGGACGAAGCTGCTGCAAAGGTTCAGGCCAAAGCTCACAGACGCGAAATTAAAGATCTTTAGAAGCAATTGGCCCGGGCGAAAGAAGAACGCATACTTGAAGAGACGAGGCGGGAATGTAGCGACCAATGGGCTAATCATTTGGAAGGAACCGTTGAAGAGCTTCGGTCTTCTAAGAAAAGGTGCTACGAAAAATCCATGGATTGTATAAAGAAAATAAAAACCAGCTTCGCCAGTGTTGGCGCATTTTCGAGTGAAGAAGATTTTGTGAGAGGTAACCCAGAAGGGCCGATAGAATGGATCTGCCACGAAGCTGAAGCCTTCGAAGAAATTCTAAACAGTCGAGGTGACATTTGCGCCCTCTCGGGTGCCAGGGGGATTGCTTCTATACTGGAGAAAAAAGGCTGCGATCATGTTAAGGTTCTTGCACAATCCGAAGCCAGCTTATCCCCTGAAGATATTAAAGATCCCTCGGCCGAAGCTAGCCAGGCTGGTGGAAAATTTTTCACCGATGTCTGGGACAATGGTGGCCGAGAAATGGCCCGAGAAATTATCCAAAAAAGCGAAAAAGGCATTCATGATGCTAGGAAAGTAGCAGAAGCTGCTGAAAAAAGCACAGAACCCGAAGGGCAAATAGGTATTAACTAGTGTTTTTTATCTCTTTGTTGTAATTTTTGATTTCAAACTTGACGACGGCTTGTAATAGTAATAAGTCCGCATCCACTCTTCCCTCAGAACCTGCTGGATCGTCGGCTGGCCCCCACACGAAGGGGGATGACGAAATTAGACAAATGGCCGAAGCTATCATGGATAAAGTTGTTGAACAACTACTAAATGAGGCTGCAGAAGTAGTACTCAGGGAAGACTAGATGTTATTGTAAAAACATTTGAAATGTGATCTATGTAATATTTTGTAACTTTGAATGTAATATACAAATTTCTTTTTAAGATTCAATTCTTTACGATGCATGAAATTTAACATACATACCATTTTTGAGCCTTCGGCGAAAAAAACACCTTCCCTTCTTTTCATGCTTCGTGAAGAAAAACTTTTATGTATCCCGACAACTTCGATACTGCTCTGATGAAGCATATCTATGCTTCGTAAAATTTTTTCCGAAGATGTACTTCGAAGGTCAATATCGTATTTCCTTTTTCTGCCTTAGCACAATTTTCACTTTTTCAAAACATTCTCTGAAGATCGATATTGTATCCCCTTCTTGTGCCATATGCAGCATGATGTATGATGCTTATGCTATGCAAAATGATGTGATGATGTTATGTTATGTAGATGACATTTGTTCCGAAGATACACACATATCCCACAAAATATTTTTGTACCAACGCTGACTTTTCGCTGTAAGCTCTGCATTCCCTTAGGAACGACTTTGGAGCTTCTTCGCCTTTTACTTAGGCGGTATCAGCGTTGACTTTTCGCTGTAAGCTCTGCATTCCCTTAGGAACGACTTTGGAGCTTCTTCGCCTTTTACTTAGGCGGTATCAGCGTTGACTTTTCGCTGTATGCTCTGCATTCCCTTTGGAACGACTTTGGAGCAGAAAACTTACACTGCGTTCCCTTTGGAACGACTTTTTCTGATTTCAGCAAACTTACTCTGCGTTCCTTAGAACGACTTTTTGTTGCTTCGAAGGATTTTCAATAATTCGAAGGTCCTCCTTGTTATCGTAAACTTTTTCATGAAAACTAAAAAATGTCCTTTATTACACAGAAAATAGAACTGAATGGAAAAAACTGGTAGGATATTTGTCAATAGATGTGCTTCGACTCTGGCACAGTGCTATTGACTGTGCGAGCTTCGGATTGTTCTCTGAGATCCCTTTGGTGTGGAGCATATTGGCTCCCTTCTGGCTGTTGGCCTTGTTGCAACGGTGGTGGAGGCGGAGGCTGTTGCCAGGAAGCTTGAGGTTGACTCGCCGAAGCAACAGAAACTGCAGGGTGGTTGCCTATGTATTCTGGGATGTAAGGCGGATGGTACGAAGCAGTATGCATGACCTGCTTCGGCTGAGCTTGTTGCGCTGCAGCTTCGGCTATCTCCTTTTGCTTCTGGATGGTAACATGGCACATCCTGGTGGTATGGCCCTTGTTTTCACCACAGAATAAGCAAAATACTCTCCTTGGTTGATCTCCAAATCTTCCGCCGAAGCCCCCGGCGCCTCTGCCTCTTGGAGCTGGTGGCCGGAAGAAACTTTGCTGTTGCCCCGAAGCCTGTGAGGAGCACTGCGGCCTGTTCTGCTGACTCCCCTTATCATCATTTTGAGTAGAATTGTGGATGGACCTGACATGCCTCGGATAGAATCTTCCTCCGAAGCCCCTGGTCATTTCAGAAAATCTGAAAGCCTCCTCCCTTCTTTGGCGAAAATCGTTGTCGGCACGAATGTACTCGTCCATCTTCTGGAGCAGCTTCTCCAAAGTTTGAGGAGGCTTCCTAGCAAAGTATTGAGCTGAAGGTCCAGGACGAAGCCCCTTGATCATGGCCTCGATGACAATTTCATTGGGCATTGTTGGTGCCTGCGCCCTCAAACGCAAGAACCTTCTGACATACGCCTGAAGGTATTCTTCATGATCCTGAGTGCATTGGAACAGGGCCTGAGCAGTGACCGGCTTTGTCTGAAACCCTTGGAAGCTGGTTAACAACATGTCCTTCAGCTTTTGCCATGAAGTGACCGTTCCTGGTCGAAGGGAGGAATACCAGGTTTGACCAACACTCCTGACAGCCATAACAAAAGACTTTGCCATGACTGCCGTATTGCCACCATACGAAGATACTGTTGTTTCGTAGCTCATCAAAAACTGCTTCGGGTCTGAGTGGCCGTCGAACATGGGAAGCTGGGGCGGCTTGTAGGATGAAGGCCAAGGTGTAGCCTGTAGCTCAGCGGACAGAGGAGAAGTATCATCAAAAGCAAAATTTCCATGGTGGAAATTCTCATACCAGTCATCTTCGTTGAAGAAACCCTCCTGATGAAGATCCTTGTGCTGAGGCCTTCGGTTCTGCTCATCCTGAGTAAGATGGCGAACTTCTTCAGAAGCTTCGTCTATCTGCCTTTGCAGTTCAACTAGCCTGGCCATCTTTTCCTTCTTCCTCTGCACCTATTGATGAAGCATCTCCATATCCCTGATCTCTTGGTCTAGCTCATCCTCCTGAAGCGTCGGGCTGACGGCCTTCCTCTTCTGGCTTCGGGCCTCCCGAAGAGAGACAGTCTCCTGATTGTGGTCCAGCGGTTGCAGGGCTGCAGCCCCAGTTGCTGAAGCTTTCTTCGGCGCCATAGCGAAGGTTTATGGCTTCCGAAGGTGTTCAAAAAACTCAAAGTGGAAGTGAGTTCACCGGAGGTGGGCGCCAATGTTGGGGACTTGTTCTCAAATGCTTCGGATTAAGAACAAGGCAACATAAAAAGTGTTAAATGATAAAGCCCTTCGTCCTTTGAAACATTATTTCCCTTCGAGATATAATGTGTTCCGAACGAAGGTCACAAACAACATATCTTCGTAAGCACAATAAACTATGACGAAGAACTTACATGCAACATAAAGAGTAATATAAACATTTAAATATTATCACAACGTCATTTCTATTTTATTATCATATAAAAATAGAAATGAGTTCAAATTACAAGTGTACCTTCGGATTGCAGGAAGGCAAAAGTACAAGGATGACGGAAAGCAAATGCCCAGTCAGCCTGAACAGTACGGGGGTACTGTTCATCTATTTATAGGCGTGGGACGTAGCCCATGAAAAATTACATTCATGTCCATTACATTTGCTAATGACTTATGGGAATCTATTAAGGCCTAAGTAGTCTTTTCATCTTTAAGTCGGTTCCCCTTTCTGCTATCGCGACGAAGCTTTCTGCGCATAGCTTCGGCTGTGCACCATTCTTCGTACAGCTTGGTAATCAGCTTCGTACAGCTTGGGCTTCGTTCTGACCGTACTCCATGTTCATGATCCGAGTCCGAAGATACCTGTTCATATAATTTACTTGGAAAATATTGTCAAATCATGTTTTTGAGGACCTTCGGAGGACGAAGGCCCCCAACAATTCCTAATTTTCCATAGAATTTAATAAAAATAGTTTTAGGATTTTTAATCCAAAACGGAAATTATAGAGTATTTAAAATAGCCTAAGACCTTGTTTCTGGATTTTTAGAGAATAGATAATAATTCCAAAAATCCCCAAATTTTTTAGATAACCCTTAAATGTTATTTAGAAGCCTTGGGTAGAATTTGGTATGATTTGGACCTTGTTTGAATTTCAAAACTCTACCCCCTGCCCTTTGAATTCCTATATTGACTCTTGAAACCCCAGTTCTCTAGAGAGCCGTGAGAGAAAGTTGTATTCAAGACTTTAGATAATAAACTTTTATTATCTTTGCACTCTCATGAGCATTACATGGGCATTCATTATTATACTTGGCTATATTTAGAAAATGAAGAGGAAGTAGAAGTCGAAGAAGAGAAGACTTCACCACCACCACCTGAGGAACATCAGGCAACCAACTGTTTTAATTTCGATATCTGCGGAACCGAGCCTGATTCACCAATAACACAAGGCAAGCCCCGGTGCATTTGCCACCTCATTGTCCTTTTTAAATCTTTCTCACTTGCTTGATGCATTAGGTGATAGGAGTTGTGTGCTAAAACAATTCCTGCATTTCCTTCCTTGAATTTGATTATCTTCCTTTGAATCCCTGTTTTACAAAAGGTTTTTCTTATGCTTAGTCTTGCTCTAGCAAAACAAAATGTTTTGTTTTTACAAAAGATGATGCTGCAAAGTGGGAGTGATGTTTTCAAAAGTAAAACTTGATGGTGGATCCATCATGGCCATGATGGGTTCAACATCGGAAAAGATGTACCTCTGACAGGTACCAAGTTTTTGGGTTTGAAATGATAAAGTTGAGACCGGGCGGGTGACTTGCACGAGAAGAGAGTCTCGGTGTAGTGTCTCCATCTGTGTCGATTAAGGACCATGTCGATGTAGGCTTGATGACCGAGGACCCTTTAACTGGTCACATGCCTCGTCATGGGTAAGCTTTGCCTCGAGCAGACTAATACTAGAATAAGATACCACGCAATGGGAGTGGAGAGATGGCGAGTGTAGCGTGTACCCTCCGTGGCAAGAGGCTGGACAGTGGTGTATCTGTGCTCTTGGTTGGCGTGAACCTGATCTGGTCTTAAGAACCCTGGTGGCGAGTTGACATATGCAAGGCTTAAGTGCTACATATGTCGTGTGATTGGAGATCCTCAGCTGAATATAATCGATTCGGATCGTCGTACCTTTGCGGATATGAAGACTTGGTCACTGCCCTATACGTAGAAATCCAGTAAAGATGAAGGGTTGTTAAAGAAACTGGCTAGTGCAGGTCAAGTGATTGAACTAGGGTAGAAAGAACTCTAGATGGAGGTAATCTTACTTAACCTGACAATTAAAACTGGATTTTTAAGGATCCACTATTAGTAAGCATTTCTGCAAATGGAGTCATTAATTATTGATAAACCCTACCTTGACTCCTTTAAAGCCATCATACCCTTGAGAGTCTTTTCTTTAGTCAGGTAAGACTTGCTGAGTAATTCCATACTCAGGGCTTTGTCCCATGTTGTTTTAGGTGAAGAAGCAGCCAACTTTTGTTGCTTCTGTTCGAAGGTGGTACCAAAAGAAGAAAATCAAGACTAAAGCTGCTGGAGGACAGGCCCTCCATTGTTAAAAACTTTTTACTGCTTTATCTAGGAGGGGTTTTTGCCTCCCATGGTTTGTAATAATACTACTCAGCACTCCTATATTTAGTTCTAGTCTGTAATAAATCTACTCTTTCAGTACTTTAAATAAAGTAAGTTATTATAACCGCTTCCGCATTTTCGTTTCTCCGATGAATTGTAATGTCTGCGTGACGGGTAAAACGCTCTTGGGAAGGTAAGGAAAGCAGATACCGAACTTGTCAAGTGATTCATGAACACCTGTAGGGTTGTCTGAGGTCCGTTGGACAAGGACAACTGTAGGTGGGCCTAATGACTTGGAAGGTTCTGTCACAACTGTATCGGAGCGAAGCCCATCTCTGCAGATGTTATGAGTCATTTTCAAAAAGAATTTTTAGAGACTTATCTATAAAATTTCTTTCTTTCTTATCTAACTCCTGAAGCACTTACTGTAAAGACCAGAAAATAGAGTGCGATGTATAGAAGGCTGAATCAACTAAGGTTGATTCTGTAATTACACATGCATCATGCTAAAAACTATGCTAATAAAATTTCCCCCTTAGAAAAATGCCACCACGCACAAGAAAGACCGCGCGCAAGTCTACCGGGCCGTTTGGCGTACCCCGTCATCAACTTGCCCCGAGGCATGAAGATAGTAGTAGTGGTAGTAACGATCCAATCGGGGATCTGGAAGCACAAGTAGATCAGCTTCGATCAGAACTCCGTCACAGGAACGATATATGGGTCGCGGATGGTGAGAGAATAAATGAATTAAGAACAGACATCTGCCACCTGCAAGACCAGCTTGCGGAACGGGATCTAGCACTCGACTGGGCAGTTAACTCTCGTTCGCTTGCATGGGCCAAGGAAGCTAGTGCTCGAGCCCGCGTGGAGGAGCTTAGCTCAGCCGTGGATAACTTGTAGGTTTACTGTAATACACTACATGAAGAAGTTCATGTATTGTACTCACAACTGCACCCTGATGTACCTGCGGATAGTGTCAGGATGGAAGCCGGACCTTCTGGAGTAGCGGGAGAAGCATTTGGTGGTGAACTCGACCTTTTCAGGCCTCCTCCCTCTATGAAGCTGGTTGACGAATGGTCTCCTACTCTCGACAGCGAGGCTACTAAAAGCGATAAGAAGTTAGAATAGTGTAGTATAGAAGTAGTAATAATGTGTAATAGGTAATGTAATCCTATTGTAAATACGAGTCTGTAACATTACTCTTTTAAGTAATGTGAAATGGATGGTTTGTTTTGGCATATCATATGTTTCCAAATGTTTTTGCCTCAGATGCTGTCTAGGACTCGTGCACAGGATGGGGCAGGAACCTCCCGTGGGAGGGAAGCGACCCCTAATCCACCCCCAGTACCTCCAACCTTAGCCGAGGCCATCGCTGCCTTGGTTAACGCTACAGCAGACAATACCCGATTTCTTCGGGAATTGGCGGGGCAACAAATGCAGCAACAAGGCGGGCGGGCGTATCCGCAAGGACCCCACGAAACATCCTATCTAGATTTCTCATAGACACGTCCCCCATTGTTTATCAAGGCAGAAGATCCTTTGGAAGCGGATGAGTGGATCCACGTTATTGAACAAAAGTTTGGGCTTCTCCGGTGTTCAGAAACTCAAAAGGCCCTGTTCGCAGCACAGCAATTGCATGGCCCTGCCAGCACATGGTGGGGAAACTATGTTGCCGTTCAGTCGGCCTGTCATCAGATTACTTGGGACAAGTTCAAGTTAGCTTTCCGGGAGCATTATATACCGGAAGGGGTCCTCCACATGAAGCAGGAGGAGTTCATGAAGCTTAAACAAGGCGGGGATACTGTCACCTAGTATCTCAATAAATTCAACCACTTGTCCCAATACGCTATCGATCAAGTTAACACAGATTTAAAGAAGAATTGCTTTATGAGAGGACTTAATGATCGAATGCAAACAAAGATGGCCACCTGTATCGATCTTACTTATGGAAGGGTTGTCAGCACAGCGCTGGCAGTTGAGGCCAAGTATGCAGGCGCCGGAAAATCCTAGGGTTATGGAGGTGACAGGCCCAATCAGGGGCCTGAGAAAAGACAAAGGTTGGTAATCCGACCTTTTAACCAAAATCATTCTTCACCACGCCCCTCCTCCTTCCCCTTCAAGCAACTAATTTTTATCCGTCCTACTGCTGCCCCCACTGCTACAAATCAGCCGGGTGCCCCTGGCACTCGTTTCCTTGCTCTCTCCAGCTCTTCTACAGGTTGTTTCAATTGTGGAAAGTCCGGGCATTTTATCAAGGACTGTCCATACCCGAAGCAGAATCGATCAAATAATCAATAGAGTTCTGGGAGTTCAGCTCAAGCCAAGGGAAATGCGGCAAACAATACCGCGGGTAAGAATACCAGGAAAACGGGGCGGATTTATTACACATAAGTGGCCACAACACCGGAAGGCGAACCAGTTATGATGGGTACGTTTCTCGTGGCCAATCACCCTGCCGTTATTCTCTTTGATTCTGGTGCTTCGCATACATTCATAAGCAAGAAATTTGTGGAGCAACATTGCATTCCATACAATGAATCAAGGGAAGGGTTTAAAATTCATTCGCCTGAGGGCCAAATATTCACTAAGGAAGTGGCTTTCCAAGTGCCCGTAACATTGGCTGGACGGGACTTTCCTACTAATATGATTGTTCTGAAAGGCCAAGACATAGATGTAATTTTGGGCATGAATTGGTTGGCCCAACATAAAGCAATCCTCAACACTGATCTGAGAACCATCAGGTTGAGTTATGGTCAAGAAGAGATTCTTTTGCCCATTCCTGTAGCCACTACAACTAAACCATTTGGCAGAATTTATGAAGCCATCATACCAGAAATCAAAGATATTCCGGTAGTATGTGAGTTCCCAGATGTCTTTCCAGAAGATTTGCCTGGACTGCCTCCAAAGAGGGATGTAGAGTTTGTGATTTAGTTGAAGCCCGGTATGGCTCCTGTTTCTAGAAGGTCGTACCAAATGCCTCCAAATGAGTTGGCAGAACTAAAGACTCAATTGCAAGATCTACTCGAAAAAGGATTCATCCAGCCAAGCTCGTCGCCATGGGGTTGTCCAGCCATCTTCGTCAAGAAGAAGGATCAAACACTTCGGATGTGCGTGGATTACAGACCCCTTAATGAGGTTACTATCAAAAATAAGTACCCTCTTCCACGGATTGATATTCTATTTGATCAACTGACTGGAGCAAGGGTATTCTCCAAGATTGACCTCAGGTCGGGCTATCATCAGATCTGTATCTGGCCCGAAGATATACCAAAGACCGCATTCACTACGCGGTACGGATTATTTGAATATCTGGTTATGTCTTTCGGACTGACAAATGCTCCTGCCCACTTCACTTACCTTATGAACTCGGTATTCATGCCCGAGTTGGATAAATTTGTGGTGGTATTCATCGACGATATCTTGATATACTCCAAGAATGAAGAGGAGCATGCTCAGCACTTGCGGATCATATTAACGCGCTTAAGAGAACACCAATTATATGCTAAGTTCAGTAAGTGCGCATTCTGGCTGGAGGAGATTCAATTTCTGGGACATGTATTATCTGCCAAAGGGATTGCGGTGGATCCCAGCAAAGTCAAGGATATTTTGGAGTGGAAACCCCCAACCACTGTACATCAAGTCCGAAGTTTCCTTGGGCTAGCTGGCTATTACCGCCGATTTATTCTGGATTTTTCTAAGCTTGTGAAGCCAATCACAAGTTTATTAAGGAATGATACTAAATTTAATTGGTCTTCAAAATGTTATGAAGCCTTTGAACAATTGAAGGTATTATTAACCACGGCTCCGGTATTGGCTCAACCGGATATTGAAAAGCCCTTCGATGTGTATTGTGACGCATCCGGCAGTGGTCTCGGCTGTGTTTTAATGCAAGAGGGCCGAGTAATAGCTTATGCTTCAAGGCAGTTACGCCGACATGAGGAACATTACCCAACTCATGATCTGGAGTTAGCTGTGGTGGTTCATGCCATGAAGATATGGCGTCATTATCTGCTGGGGAATGTCTGTCATATTTATACAGACCACAAGAGCTTAAAGTATATCTTCACCCAGTCAGAGTTGAACATGAGACAGAGACGATGGCTCGAGCTTATTAAGGACTATGAACTGGAAATTCATTATCACCCAGGCAAAGCTAATGTAGTGGCAGATGCCTTAAGTTGCAAGACCTTTTGTCATTGTCTTACAATGGAGACTTCTGACATTACGTTATGCCAAGAAATGGAGAATTTGAACCTGGGAATGATTCAACATGGAACTTCAAATCACTTAAAACTTGAGTCAGTCCTTCTGCAAAGAATAATTGATGCCCAAAGAAATGATAAAGGTATGAGGCACATCCATGAGAAGATAGAAGACGGTAAAGCCAAATGCTTCAGAAGAGATGATCAAGGTGTTATATGGTTTAACAACCGCATAGTGGTGCCTAAGAATAATGAGGTCCGCCAGCAAATCTTAGATGAAGCTCATCTTAGTCGCTATTCTATTCATCCCGGAAGCACTAAGATGTATCATGATCTAAAACAACATTATTGGTGGACAAAGATGAAGATTGAAATCGCACGCTATGTGGCAAAATGTGACACTTGCAGACGTGTCAAGGCCATACACCTGAAAGCTGCAGGTCCATTACAGTCCCTACCTATACCAACATGGAAATGGGAGGATATAAGCATGGACTTTATTGTGGGATTACCCAGAACAACAAAAGGCTTTGACTATATTTGGGTTATCATTGATCGACTTACCAAGATTGCCCACTTTCTCCCAGTCAAAGTAAAGTACCCTATAATCGCATATGCAGAACTGTACATTGCTCATATTCCCAGTTTGCTTGGTGTCCCGAAGACTATAGTGTCGGATCGTGGATCTCAATTTGTATCCAAGTTCTGGGAAGAACTTCACAAATCCCTGGGTACTAAATTGCTCCATAGTTCGGCCTATCATCCTCAAACCAGTGGGCAGACTGAGAGGGTAAATCAGATACTTGAAGATATGTTACGAGCGTGTGTTCTAGAATTCCCACAGAAATGGGATGATTGTTTACCATTAGCGGAGTTCTCGTACAATAATAGCTATCAAGAAAGTATTAAGATGGCACCCTTCGAAGCTTTGTATGGGCGACAGTGTCGTACTCTGCTAAACTGGTCTAAACCAGGTGAAAGATGTTTCTTCAGGCCTGATATGGTAAAAGAGACAGAAGAGAGAGTTCAACGAATAATTCATAACCTGAAGAAAGCTGAAAGGGAAATAGGCTTACACCTTTTCCTAAAATGATTTTGGTGGTTGAATTGCCCAACACAAATAATTGGACTAACTAGTTTGCTCTAGAATATAAATTTTATAGGAACCAAAGGTTCACAATAAACCAATACAAAGCCAAAAGAAAGGGTTCAAAAAGAAAGGAGCAAGGCACCCGAAGGCTACCCTGGTCTGGCGCACCGAACTGTCCGGTGTGCCACCGGACAGTGTCCGGTGCACCAGGGAGAATTCTTTCGAACTGCTCAGCTTCGGGAATTCTGGGAGCCACTCCGCTATAATTCATCGGACTGTCCAGTGTAGCACCGGACTTTCCGGTGTGCCAGCGGAGTAACGGCTACCCAGCGCCAACGGTCGTCTGCAACTGCTACAGGAACAGTGAACAGTGCGCGACTGCGCGCGCAGAGTCAGAGCAGGCGCCAGAAGGCGCACCGGACAGTGCACAGAGACTGTCCGGTGCACCACCGGACTGATCGGTGGCCCACATGTCAGAAGCTCCAACGGTCGAACCCTAACGACCGGGTGACGTGGCACCGGACAGTGTCCGGTGGCGCACTGGACTGACTGGTGCGCCATGCGACAGCAGCCTTCACCAAACGGCTACTTTGGTGGTTGGGGCTATAAATACCCCCCAACCACCACACTTCAAGGTATCCAAGTTTTCAGCCATCAAACCTCATACAAGAGCTATAGACTTCATTCCAAGACACCAACAAAGAGATCAAATCCTCTCTCAAGTCTGGAATCACTCCAAACAAATTAGTGACTAGAGAGAGAGACTTTTTGTGTTCTTTTGAGCTCTTGCGCTTGGATTGCTTTTCTTCTTCCTCCATTCTTGTTCCCAAGATCATTGTAATCAAAACAAGAGACACCAAGTTGTGGTGGTCCTTGTAGTGGACTTAGTGTCCCATTTGATTGAGAAGACAAGCTCACTCGGTCTAGGTGACCGTTTGAGAGAGGGAAAGGGTTGAAAGAGACCCGGTCTTGGTGACCACCTCAACGGGGAGTAGGTTTTCAAGAACCGAACCTCGGTAAAACAAATCACCGTGTCATCCGCCTTATTTGCTTGTGATTTGTTTTTGCCCTCTCTTTCGGACTTGTTTATATTTCTAACGCTAACCCCGGCTTGTAGTTGTGCTTAAACTTTATAAATTTCAGATTTGCCTATTCACCCCCCTCTAGGCGACTTTCTATTGGTATCAGAGCCCAGTTCTTCATTAGAGCCTAACCGCTCGAAGTAATGTTGAGAGATCACGCCAAGAAGGAGATGGTGACCGGCGGGGATAAGCCTACAAGCCCTGCGAAGGCTACAAGCCACGAGAAGGCCACATCAAAGGAGTCCGGCAACAAAAAGAAGGAAGGATCCCCTTCACGCATTCGGACGCACAAGAGTGGCGAGAAGAAAAAGAAAATGAAGAAAGTGTTCTACTACGAGACCGACTCTTCATCGCCCTCTACATCGGGATCTGACGCCGCGTCCGTCACTTCTAAGCGCCAAGAGCGCAAGAAGTATAGTAAGACCCCCCTACGCTACCCTCACATTCCTAGACATACTCCATTACTTTCCGTCCCATTAGACAAATCACTGACGTTTGACGGTGAAGATTATTCTAGGTGGAGTGATATGATGAGATATCACCTAACCTCACTCCACAAAGGCATATGGGATGTTGTTGAATTTGGAGCACAGGTACCATCCGTAGGGGATGAAGATTATGATGAGGACGAGGCAGCCCAAATCGAGCACTTCAACTCTCAAGCAACTACTATTCTCCTCACCTCTATAAGTCGAGAGGAGTATAATAAGGTGCAAGGGTTGAAGAGCGCCAAAGAGATTTGGTACGTACTCAAAACCGCGCACGAAGGAGACGAGGTGACCAAAATCACCAAGCAAGAGACGATCGAGGGGGAGCTCGGTCGATTTATGCTCAACCAAGGAGAAGACCCACAAGCCATGTACAACCGGCTAAAGACCTTGGTGAATCAAGTGCGCAACCTCGGGAGCACAAAATGGGATGACCATGAGATGGTCAAGGTTATTCTTAGATCACTCGTATTTCTTAACCCAACTCAAGTTCAATTAATTCGTGGTGATCCTAGATATAAACTAATGTCTCTCGAGGAAGTGATAGGAAAATTTGTGAGCTTTGAATTGATGATCAAAGGCTCCAAAAAATCATCGAGCAAGGCGCCACCTCAACACCCGAGGTGCAACCCGTCGCATTCAAGGCAACGGAAGAAGAAAAGAAGGATTCTACACCAAGTAGAGTCCCCATCGACGCCTCCAAGCTCGACAACGAGGAAATGGCTCTCATCATCAAGAGCTTTCGCCAAATCCTCAAGCAAAGGAAGGGGAAAGATTACAAGCCCCGTTCCAAGAAGGTTTGCTACAAATGTGGTGAGCCCAGTCATTTTATCACTAAATGTCCTTTGTCTAGTGATAGTGATAGGGATAACGACAAGAAGGGAAAGAGGAGAGAAAAGAAGAGGTACTACAAGAAGAAGGGCGGCGATGCCCATGTTTGCCGGGAGTGGGACTCTGACGAGAGCTCTACCGACTCTTCCTCCGACGAGGACGCCGCCAACATCGCCGTCACCAAAGGCCTCCTCTTCCCCTACATCGGCCACAAGTTCCTCATGGCAAAGGATGGCAAGAAGAAGAAGGTAAAATCTAGGTCCTCCACTAAGTACGCAACTTCTAGTGATGAGGATAATTCTAGTGATGATGAGGATAACTTGCTCACCCTTTTTGCAACCTAAACATGCAACAAAAAGAAAAATTGAATGAATTAATTAGTGCTATTCATGAGAAGGATGAACTCTTGGATAGCCAAGAGGACTTCCTTATTAAGGAAAACAAAACGCATGTTAAGGTTAAAAATGCTTACGCTCAGGAGGTAGAGAAGTGTGAAAAATTAACTAGTGAGCTAAGCATTTGCCATGATGTTATTTCCAACCTTAGAGATGAGAATGCTAAATTAATTGCTAAGGTTGAGAATTTAAATGTTTGTGATGATTCTCTTGTTAATCTTAGAAATGATAATGCCAATTTGATTGCTAAGATTGACAAGTTGAATGTATCTCTTGCTAGCTTTAAGAATGAGAATGAAAAATTAATTGCTAAGGCTAGAGAATTAGATGTTTGCAATGTTTCCATTTCAAATCTTAGAGATAAAAATGCTATTTTACATGCTAAGATTGTTGAATTAAATACTTGCAAACCCTCTACATCTTCCGTTGAGCATGTTACTATTTGCACTAGATGTAGAGATATTAATGTTGATGCTATTCATGATCACCTAGCTTTAATTAAACAACAAAATGATCACATAGCTCAGCTTAGTGCCAAAATTAATGAGCATGACTTAGAAATTGAAAATTTTAAATTTGCTAGAAGCATGCTCTATAGTGGGAGACGCCCTGGTATTAAGGATGGCATTGGCTTCCAACAGGGAGACAATGTCAAGCTTAATGCCCCTCCTAAAAGAATGTCAAACTTTGTTAAGGGCAAGGCTCCCATGGTTTAGGATAATGAGGGTTATATTTTATACCCTGCCGGTTATTCCGAACACAAAATTAGGAGAATTCACTCTAGGAAGTCTCACTTTGGCTCTCATCATGCTTTTATGTATAAGAGTGAGTCATCTAGTTCTAGGCAATCCACTCGTGCTAACTTGCCTAAGAAGAAAACTCCTATTGCATCAAATGAACCTATTATTTCATTTAAGACTTTTGATGCATCATATGTTTTAACTAATAAATCAGGCAAGGTAGTTTCCAAATATGCTGGGGCAAACACAAGGGGTCAAAGACTTGTGTTTGGGTACCCAAGGTGCTTGTTTCTAATGTGAAAGGACCCAAGACCATTTGGGTACCTAAGAACAAGGCCTAAATTTGTTTTGTAGGTTTATGCATCTGGGGGCTCAAGTTGGATCATTGATAGCGGGTGCACAAACCACATGATAGGGGAGAAAAAGATGTTCTCCTCCTACGAGAAAAACCAAGATCCCTAACGAGCTATCACATTCGGGGATGGAAATCAAGGTTTGGTCAAAGGACTTGGTAAAATTGCTATATCACCTGACCATTCTATTTCCAATGTTTTTCTTGTAGATTCTTTAGATTATAATTTGCTTTCTGTTTCTCAATTATGCAAAATGGGCTACAATTGTCTTTTTACGGATGTAGGTGTTACTGTCTTTAGAAGAAGTGATGATTCAGTAGCATTTAAGGGAGTGTTAGAGGGTCAGCTATACTTAGTTGATTTCAATAGAGCTGAACTCGACACTTGCTTAATTTCTAAGACTAACATGGGTTGGCTCTAGCATCGCCGACTAGCTGACGTTGGAATGAAGAATCTTCACAAGCTTCTAAAGGGAGAACACATTTTGGGACTAACAAATGTTCATTTTGAGAAAGACAGGGTTTGTAGCGCATTTCAAGCAGGGAAGCAAATTGGTGCTCATCATCCACACAAGAACATCATGACGTCCGACAGGCCGCTTGAGCTACTCCACATGGACCTATTCGGCCCGATAGCTTACATAAGCATCGGCGGGAGTAACTATTGTCTTGTAATTGTGGATGACTATTCTCGCTTCACTTGGGTGTTCTTTTTGCAGGAAAAATCTCAAACCCAAGAGACCTTAAAGGGATTCTTGAGACGGGCTCAAAATGAGTTCGGCTTAAGGATCAAAAAGATTAGAAGCGACAATGGCACGGAGTTCAAGAATTCTCAAATTGAAGGCTTCCTTGAGGAGGGCATCAAGCATGAGTTCTCTTCTCCCTACACGCCACAACAAAATGGTGTAGTGGAGAGGAAGAATAGAACTCTATTGGACATGGCAAGGACCATGCTTGATGAGTACAAGACTTCGGATCGGTTTTGGGCCGAGGCGGTCAACACCGCTTGCTATGCCATCAACCGATTATATCTACACCGAATCCTCAAGAAGACATCTTATGAACTCCTCACCGGTAAAAAGCCCAATGTTTCATATTTTAGAGTCTTTGGTAGCAAATGCTTTATTCTTGTTAAAAGAGGTAGAAAATCAAAATTTGCTCCTAAGGCTGTAAAAGGCTTTTTACTTGGTTATGATTCAAACACAAGGGCATATAGAGTCTTTAACACGTCCACTGGACTAGTTGAAGTTTCTTGTGACATTGTGTTTGATGAGACTAACGGCTCTCAAGTAGAGCAAGTTGATCTTGATGAGCTAGATGATGAAGAGGCTCCATGTGTTGCACTAAGGAACATGTCCATCGGGGATGTGTGTCCTAAGGAATCCGAAGAGCCTACCCAATCACAAGATCAACAACCACCATCTTCCTCGATGCAAGCATCTCCACCGACCCAAGATGAGGATCAAGCTCAAGAGGATGAAAATGAAGATCAAGAAGATGAGCCACCTCAAGACGAGGGCAATGATCAAGGAGGAGATGCTAATGATCAAGACAAGGAAGATGATGAGGGTCCAAGACCGCCTCACCCAAGAGTCCACCAAGCAATTCAACGAGATCACCCCATGAACACCATCCTCGACGATATTCATAAGGGGGTAACCACTCGATCTCGTGTCGCTCACTTTTGTGAACATTACTCTTTTGTGTCTTCTATTGAGCCATACAGGGTGGAGGACGCAATAATAAATTCGGATTGGGTGTTGGCAATGCAAGAGGAGCTCAACAACTTCACGAGGAATAAGGTATGACATTTAGTTCCACGTCCTAACCAAAATGTTGTAGGAACCAAGTGGGTCTTCCGCAACAAGCAAGATGAGCATGGTGTGGTGATAAGAAACGAAGCACGACTTGTGGCCAAGGGATACTCTCAAGTCGAAGGTTTGGATTTCGGTGAAACTTATGCACCCGTAGCTAGGCTTGAGTCAATTCGTATATTACTTGCCTATGCTACTTACCATGGCTTCAAGCTTTATCAAATGGACGTGAAAAGTGCCTTCCTCAATGGACCAATCAAGGAAGAGGTCTATGTTGAGCAACCTCCCAGCTTTGAAGATAGTGAGTACCCTAACCATGTCTATAAACTCTCTAAGGCGTTTTATGGGCTCAAGCAAGCCCCAAGAGCATGGTATGAATGCCTAAGAGATTTTCTTATCGCTAATGGCTTCAAAGTCGGAAAAGTCGATCCAACTTTATTCACTAAAACTATTGCAAATGATTTGTTTGTATGCCAAATTTATGTTTATGATATCATATTTGGGTCTACTAACAAATCTACTTGTGAAGAGTTTAGTAGGATCATGGTACAAAAATTCGAGATGTCTATGAAGGGGGAGTTGAAGTATTTCTTAGGATTTCAAGTAAAGCAACTCCAAGAAGGTACCTTCATTAGCCAAACGAAGTACATTCAAGACATACTCACCAAGTTTGGAATGAAGGATGCCAAGCCCATCAAGACACCCATGGGAACCAATGGGCATCTCGACCTCGACACGGGAGGTAAATCCGTAGATCAAAAGGTATACCAGTCGATGATAGGATCTTTACTCTATTTATGCACATCTCGACCGGACATTATGCTTTCCGTATGCATGTGTGCAAGATTCCAAGCCGATCCTAAGGAAGTTCACCTTAGTGCCGTGAAACGAATCTTGAGATATTTAGTTCATACTCCTAAGTTTGGTCTTTGGTACCCCAAGGGATCCACCTTTGATTTATTAGGATATTCCGATGCTGATTGGGCAGGGTGCAAAATTGATAGAAAGAGCACATCAGGGACTTGTCAGTTCTTGGGAAGATCCCTAGTGTCTTGGGCTTCAAAGAAACAAAATTCCGTAGCTCTTTCAACCGCCGAAGCCGAGTACATTGCCGCAGGCCATTGTTGCGCGCAATTGCTTTGGATGAGGCAAACCCTTAGGGACTATGGCTACAAATTTAGCAAAGTCCCTCTCCTATGTGATAATGAGAGTGCAATCCGCATGGCGGATAATCCCATTGAGCACAGCCGCACTAAGCACATAGCCATTCGGTATCACTTTTGAGGGATCACCAACAAGGGGGGGATATCGAGATTTCTTATGTGAGCACCAAAGAACAATTAGCCGATATCTTTACCAAGCCATTAGATGAGAAAACCTTTACCAAACTTAGGCATGAGCTCAATATTCTTGATTCTAGGAATTTTGATTGATATTTTGCACACGTAGCTCAATTATATACCATTGATCATGCCTCTTTCATGTGCTATGACTAATGTGGTTTTCAAGTGTATTTCATGCTAAGTCCTAGATTGAAAGGGAAATGGAGTTCTTCGGTGAAGACAAGGCTTCCACTCCAGTCCATCGAATTATTCATCCTTCGTCGTCGCTCCACACCACTCTTCAATTTGGTATAATCTTCACTTATATATTATTTACCAAAGGGAGAGAAAGTAAAAGGCTTATATTTCACTCGCAAGTATCCGTTTTTGGCGATTCATGCCAAAGGGGGAGAAAGTATTAGCCCAAAGCAAAAGGACTGCACCACCACCAATTTTCAAAATTTTTAAAGAAGTTTTCATTTGGTATTGAATCTTGATGTATTTCAAAATTGGTATAACTAAAACCCTCTTGAACACTAAGAGGAGAATTTCATTGAGGGGGAGTTTTGTTTAGTCAAAGGAAAAGCATTTGAAACAGGGGGAGAAAATTTCAAATATTGAAAATGCTTCCTGCAATCTTATTCATATACCTTTGACTATTTGCAAAATATGTTTGAAAAGAATTTTACAAAGAATTTGCAAAAACAAAACTTATGGTGCAAGCGTGGTCCAAAATGTTAAATAAGAAGAAAATCATCCATGCATATCTTATGAAATGAGTATTGGTTTAATTCCAAGTAACCTTTGCACTTACCTTATGCAACCTAGTTCAATACTGCACTTATATATTTTCTTTGGTTTGTGTTGGCATCAATCACCAAAAAGGGGGAGATTGAAAGGGAAATAGGCTTACACCTTTTCCTAAAATGATTTTGGTGGTTGAATTGCCCAACACAAATAATTGGACTAACTAGTTTGCTCTAGAATATAAGTTTTACAGGTACCAAAGGTTCACAATAAACCAATACAAAGCCAAAAGAAAGGGTTCAAAAAGAAAGGAGCAAGGCACCCGAAGGCTGCCCTGGTCTGGCGCACCGGACTGTCCGGTGTGCCACCGGACTGTGTTCGGTGCACCAGTGAGAATTCTTCCGAACTGCTCAGCTTCGGGAATTCTGGGAGCCACTCCGCTATAATTCACCAGACTGCCCGGTGTAGCACCGGACTGTCCGGTGTGCCAGCGGAGTAACGGCTACCCAGCGCCAACGGTCATCTGCAACTGCTACAGGAACAGTGAATAGTGCGCGACTGCGTGCGCAGAGTCAGAGCAGGCGCCAGAAGGCGCACCGGACAGTGCACAGAGACTGTCCGGTGCACCACCGGACTGTCCGGTGGCCCACATGTCAGAAGCTCCAACGGTCGAACCCTAACAGCCGGGTGACGTGGCTGGCGCACCGGAAAATCCGGTGCGCCATGCGACAGCAGCCTTCACCAAACGGCTACTTTGGTGGTTGGGGCTATAAATACCCCCCCAACCACCACACTTCAAGGTATCCAAGTTTTCAGCCATCAAACCTCATACAAGAGCTATAGACTTCATTCCAAGACACAAACAAAGAGATCAAATCCTCTCTCAAGTCCGGAATCACTCCAAACAAATTAGTGACTAGAGAGAGAGACTTTTTGTGTTCTTTTGAGCTCTTGCGCTTGGATTGCTTTTCTTCTTCCTCCATTCTTGTTCCCAAGATCATTGTAATCAAAACAAGAGACACCAAGTTGTGGTGGTCCTTGTAGTGGACTTAGTTTCCCATTTGATTGAGAAGACAAGCTCACTCGGTCTAGGTGACCGTTTGAGAGAGGGAAAGGGTTAAAAGAGACCCGGTCTTTGTGACCACCCCAACGGGGAGTAGGTTTGCAAGAACCGAACCTCGGTAAAATAAATCACCGTGTCATCTGCCTTATTTGCTTGTGATTTGTTTTCGCCCTCTCTTTCGGACTTGTTTATATTTCTAACGCTAACCCCGGCTTGTAGTTGTGCTTAAACTTTATAAATTTCAGATTTGCCTATTCACCCCCCTCTAGGCGACTTTCAAAAGCCCAAGCTCGTCAGAAGAGTTATGCAAACAAGCGACGACAACCCTTATACTTTCTAGTTGGGGATTATGTCTACCTGAAAGTTTCACCAATGAAAGGTGTAACGCGTTTCGGGGTAAAAGAAAAGCTTGCACCCCGGTACATTGGTCCTTTCCCTATACTTGAGCAATGTGGACCAGTGGCGTACCGACTTCAATTACCCAAAACCTTGTTTGCAGTACATAACGTGTTCCACGTGTCTCAGCTAAAGAAGTGTCTTCGGGTTCCCGATCGAACTATGGAAGTAACAGATGTAGCCTTAGAACCAGACTTGACATATTTAGAATATCCTATTCGAGTCTTGGATCAAAAGGGCAGGATTACCCGAAGAAAAGTTCTTAAGTTTTACAAGATACAGTGGAACCAGCATTTAGAAGATGAGGCTACATGGGAAACTCAAGACTTTTTAGAAAAGAATTTCCCAGGCTTTTTAGCCTCATGTAATTTGTAAAGTGTATACATTTATTGTAATAAAGGAATAAACCCCAAACCACCCCTGCCTTGTACCAAACATAAGGAAATAAAAATATGAAGCATTTCCTTTTCCATTACTTACCCTAGGACTTTTAATCTCGGGACGAGATTCTTTTATGGGGGGAAGGATTGTTGGGGACCATAATTAGGGGTACCCTCAAGGCTCCTAATTCTCAGCTGGTAACCCCCATCAGCATAAAGCTGCAAAGGCCTGATGGGTGCGATCAAGTCAGGGATCAGTCCATTCGAGGGACTCGATCACGCCTCGCCCGAGCCTAGCCTCGGACAAGGGTAGCCGACCCCGGAGGATCTCCGCCTCGCCCGAGGCCCCCCTCCAGCGGCGAACATATTTCCGGCTCGCCCGAGGCCCTGTCTTCGCCAAGAAGCAACCCTGACCAAATCGCCGCACCGACTGACCAAATCGCAGGAGCATTTAATGCAAAGGTGACCTGACACCTTTATCCTGACGCGCGCCCCTCAGCTGACAGAGCCGAAGTGACCGCCGTCACTTCGCCGCTCCACTGATCGGTCTGACAGAAAGACAGCACCGCCTGCGCCGCTCCGACTGCGGTGCCACTTGGCAGAGTGAGGCTGACAGGCAGTCAGGCCCAGCCGCGCGCACCATAGGAAGCTCCGCTCCGCCCGACCCAGGGCTCGGACTCGGGCTAAGCCCCGGAAGACGGCGAACTCCACTCCACCCAGGGCTCGGACTCGGGCTAAGCCCCAGAAGACGGCGAACTCCGCTCCACCCAGAGCTCGGACTCGGGCTAAGCCCCGGAATATGGCGAACTCCGCTCCGCCTGACCCAGGGCTTGGACTCGGGCTAAGCCCCGGAAGACGGCGAACTCCGCTCCGCCCGACCCAGGGCTCGGACTTGGGCTCAGCCCCAGAAGACGACGAACACCGCTCCGCCCGACCCAGGGCTCGGACTCGGGCTAAGCCCCAGAAGACGGCGAACTCCGCTCCGCCCGACCCAGGGCTCGGACTTGGGCTCAGCCCCAGAAGACGACGAACTCCGCTTCGCCCTACCCAATGACCCAAATTCCGCCCTGGCCTCAGCCAACGGCCTCCGCCTCGCCCGACCTAGGGGCTCGGACTCGGCCTCGGCCACGGAAGACGGACTCGACCTCGACCTCGGAGGAGCCTCCACATCGCCCAACCTAGGGCGCGGACCGGCCACGTCAACAGGAGGCGCCATCATCACCCTACTCCAAGCTGACTCAGGCTACGGGAAACGAGACCGGCGTCCCATCTGGCTCGCTCCGCCAGATAGGCGATGATGGCACCCCGCACGCTCCCTGACGATGGTGGCTCTCGACCCCCTTACGGAAGCAAGAGGACGTCAGCAAGGACTCGACGGCCCCGACAGCTGTTTCTCCGCCAGGCTCCAGCGCTCCTCCGATGGCCACGACATCACACAAACTGGGCGCCAAAATCTCTCCGGCCGCCACGATGGCGTGTACTTAGGGTGCTAGCTCTCCTCCGCTAGACACGTAGCACTCTGCTACACCCCCCATTGTACACCTAGATCCCCTCCTTACGCCTATAAAAGGAAGGACCCGGGCCCTCTTAGAGAGGGTTGGCCGCACGGGGACGAGGACGAGTCGGGCGCTCGCGTAAGGCCGCTCGCTCCTTCCCCCGTGTGGACGCTTGTAACCCCCTACTGCAAGCGCACCCGACCTGGGCGCGGGACGAACACGAAGGCCGCAGAATTTCCACCTCTCTCACGCCCGTCTCTGGCCACCTCACTTCCCCCCTTCGCGCTCGGCCTCGCGTCGACCCATCTAGGCTGGGGCACGCGACGACACTTCACTCGTCGGCTCAGGGACCCCCCGGTCTCGAAACGCCGACAGTTGGCGCACCAGGTAGGGGCCTACTGCGTGTTGACGAACAGCATCCCGTCAAGCTCCAGATGGGTAGTCTCCAGCAACCTCTCCGGCCCGGGACGGTGCTCCGTTTCGGGAGCCTTGAGTTCATGTCCCTCGACGACAGCTACGACATGATACTCTTTCCACCGCCGGGCGACAACGACAATGGCGGCCGACAGTCCGCCCACCGGCGGTGGGATCGACGACGTCTTCCCCGCGTGGTGGAAGAACAACCTTCGAGCTCGCCCCGTCCTCTTCCCCGTCGACGGGGGAGGAGGAGGCGGGGCAACCAAGGCCAAGCAGAAGGCGGCGCCTTGTCGGCCGTCGAGCGAGTCGACAACACCAGCACTCCAACGGGGGGCACGCCGGGCATCGGCCTCGCGCTTGAGACGAAGACGAGCGCTGTCTCCCCGCGACACGTCAATCCCGAGCAAACGGACGACGCCAGCACGCTCGCGAAAGGCTTGCTAGGTGTCGCCCTCGTACTTGAGACGACGGTGCAGTCAGCCCCCGACGTGACCTTATCACCGCCCGTCGACCAAGAGGTACCGACCGATTCCCATCCCACGCCTCTCGGATTTAGCCTCGACCCGCCTAGCGGCTCCGCTTTGGCGGACGCTCTCGTAGAGGCGAATCCGAACCCTCTGGGGTTTCGTATGCGGTCACCTTGGGACCGGCTGACGGACGCCTCGACCTACGGGCCCTTTGGGTCCGAGGAAGACGACGAGCCCAGCTTCTGTTGGGATTTCTCCGGACTTGGCAACCCCGGTGCCATGCGGGACCTCATGACCGCATGCGACTACTGCCTTTCCGACTGTTCCGACGGTAGCCGTAGCCTCGGCGACGAGGA
Organism: Zea luxurians; assembly: GCA_029449295.1. Taxonomy (NCBI): domain Eukaryota; kingdom Viridiplantae; phylum Streptophyta; class Magnoliopsida; order Poales; family Poaceae; genus Zea; species Zea luxurians. The sequence goes on from JAOPSE010000012.1 coordinate 11,813,500, forward strand.
CTGCGGCCCGAGCCGCGAATGTTTCCACGTCGATCTAGGGGGTCCCTCCGAAGGCAACCATCTCGGCATGCCGGAGGACGGTGATCTCCCTAGGCCAGTGCCTCGCGTTGACATCCCGCGGGAGCTAGCTGTGGTCCCCGTTCCGGCGGGGGGTCACGACCCACAACTCGAGCAGATCCGCGGGGTGCAGGCCAGGCTCGACGAGGGAGCAGGAGCGCTCGAGCCAATCCGCCGGGACGTTGGACAGGCATGGGCGGGCCAACCTCCGGCCGGGGAAATGCTGTTAGAAATATGCCCTAGAGATAATCATAGAGATGAGCATATTTCTTTGTATCCATGATATATATATTGCTTAATTGAATATCCATGGAAGGCACCTTGTATTGATTAGCAATTATGTGAATTGTTTGTGAGATTCTTTACTTATATGGTTATTCTAAATGATGTCCCTAGTCAGAGTCGATGACTAGCACATGTATTAGTTGATGACTACATTTCACAAGTCTTGAACATGGAGATGTTAAATTAATAATGTGGGCGCATGTATGACATGAGGCTGGACCGACTCAACGTGAGATATTGTAATATAGTTCTCTTCTTGCAACATGAATATTGTATCCTTAGACCTGAGATTGTCGCATGTTCTCAAGATGTGAATTGACTTACTTAGGGACTATCAAACGCTATCCCGTAACTGGGTAGTTATAAAGGTAGTTTTGGGTTTGTCAGGAAGCATGCTATGAGGCATGGTCAGTCAAGATGGAATTTGTCCCTCTCTTTGTGAGAGAGATATCTCTGGGCCCCTCGAGTGATTGGATCAAGAAATGCATGGCCGTGCTAGGGTTAAGAGTTAACCATTGAAAGGATTCCAATTCACAGTATCGAGAAAGAGAGGTCAGCTTAGAGCCAGACCAAATATCGTGAGACAAAGGGAACAGCATGTACTTAATGTCGCAATGGTTCGTCTGATATGATCTTTACGTACACATAGGAGTTGACATGTCTTGCTAGAGGCTGCTGTCAATTATTGGGCCAAGTAAGAGTACTCGGGCTATGTCTATTTGTACGTGAACCTATAGGGTCACACACTTAAGGGGAAGGAAGCCTAATTCGGATTAGATCCGAAATTAGACTGGGCTTTAGGGTTAATGATGGGCCTCGGCGTCAGAAGCCCACCATAACGCCTATATAATGAGGGGCGGGGGCGCGGTTAAGGGACAACCTAATTTGCCACCTGCAAACCAGCAACCGCCGCTCGCCTCTCGCCCTCGCCAAGCCGCCGTCGCGAACCTAGCAGTTCGGTACGCGGCGCTTCCTCCCTGTATGTGTGGATACCTCGGAGGTGCTGCATCTGGAGCACTTGGACGAACCGTGCGAGGACATGAAGAACGCCGGCGACTACACGGCACTGCTCGACGCGTTCGTCTACATCGAGACGTCTTCCGCTGCTCTGCGTGTCTAGTGGTAATTCCATGACCTATAACCGCAGTAGTTCTTGGTATTATGGGGATGAAAATTTTGTTTTGCGCTAGCGTAGCCTCCCCGTAATCCTACAGTGGTATCAGAGCCAGGTTCTGTGTAGTTTTAGGTCTGGATCTAGGTTCATGAGATGGATCTACTTGATGCATGGTTTGATTAGATCAATTGGTAATAAAGGGTTGAAGTAGATTACATCGGATATGACTGGAGAGATCAGTTCGTCCTTCTCTGTTGTATGCGCGACTTGCCCCTACCGACTGGAATCACCATCGGGGCTAACTGCGTACACAACCAGCAGATTGACGTAACAGATCAACGTCATGAGTGTAATCTTCTTCGTGTCAAAAGTCTCGGATTTGGGTTGATTTGATCAACCGCATGAGATTTCCAGTGGAATTTCCATACATACGATGCATGGAATCCTGTGTGGCTATCTGCTGAAGTGGCGAATGTATAGAAACGTGTTTGTCTAACCTGTTTTTGCAGGACATCTTGTGATCGGTATGGCTATTGTGTATATGATGCATGTTAATAAATTATTCATGACCTGCGTGTTGTGACCAGGGCAATACAGCTGGAGCCACATGTATTGTCCAAATTTAATGTAATGACCTGCGTGTCAACATGTGATGATCCATAGCGTATATGTAATTTGTTTACCAGCATACGTTAGATAGGTCTTGAAGGACTCATCACCTGGAGGATGGCATACCTATATCATGGAGATGGAGATCATCGTGATGGACAGATTATTGGAGATGGGGATCACCATGTGACAGCAAGCCATACCGAATCACAACTGTTGTGTGAATGCCATTCTTATTGTTCTACTTGTTTATATTGCATATATGTCCTTGCGTGCGATGTTATAAGTAGGACGATCCCTCATAAATGTTTAAGCTTTAATGCCTCTCCAAACCTTGCACTATCATAAGTCTTGTACAATTGGTGGTGGGTCTATGAAATTAGGGTGCCACCAGTTTTCCTTGACTAGATAGGTTTGTATCGGATACGAACTGCAGAAAGGGTTGGTTAACTTAAACAAAGTCAGCTTAATGGTTAAGGACTTTGAGGCATAAGGTTGGGAGCCGAGACATAGAGATGTCACCCAACAACAGGAGTCATATATATGATATGATTAGCAAGGAGTTGCTTACCGATCTACCTTGTCTTCTAGCGGTGATGCTAAAGCTCACTAGTAGACTTGTTAGTTGTGGGTTCTGAATCACTAAGTATCAATCGAGGGATATTGATTGTAGTGGGAGTAGACTATTAAATGTTTAATATGATTTACTCTGTCATGGATATTTTGTCTTAGTATTTTGCATTATTTTGTTGTAGATAAATGGCACCTAGCACACCAACATTTACTTTGCGATCAATTCTTGAAAAGGATAAGTTAAATGGAACAAACTATACGGATTGGATCCGTAACCTGAGAATTGTTCTCAGGGCTGAAAAAAGGAAGACGTTCTAGACACCCCACTACCAGAGGATCCTGGTGAAAATGCAACTGCTGCAGCTAAAACCGCTTACAAGAAAGCAATGGATACTAATCTTGAAGTGAGTTGCCTAATGCTAGCTTGCATGGAGCCTGAGCTGCAGATGCAGTTTGAGACAAACCATGAGGTACACGATATGATCGTGGCGCTCAAGGATATGTTCCAGACTCAGGCTAGGACTGAAAGGTTCAATGTGTCCAAAGCCTTTCTGGAATGCAAGCTAGCAGAAGGCGCAGCAGTTGGGCCACACGTAATCAAAATGGTTGGTTACAGTCAGAGGTTGGAGAAGCTAGGCTTCCCAATAAGCCAAGAGTTGGCCACTGACTTCATTTTGGCATCTCTTCCGCCCAGCTATGGAAACTTCATCACGAACTACCATATGCATGGGGCAGAGAGGGGCCTCAATGAACTATGTGGCATGCTGAAAACTGCAGAAGGGGACATAAAGAAAAGCGCTGGCAGCAGCGGCCATGTGATGGCGGTCCAAAACAAACCCAACTTTAAGAAGAAGGGTAAAACTCAAAAGAAGAAGGGCAAGGCAAAGGATACAGTATCCAAGCCAAATCAAAAGCCCAAGGCTGGACCAGCTGCAGATGCAGAGTGCTTTTATTGCAAAGAACTTGGTCACTGGAAAAGGAATTGCCAGCAGTACTTGGCCTCTATTAAGGATCGCGGCGGTAAGGGTACAGCCGCAGCAGGTACACTTGCTATTCACATTACAGAAATTTTTCTTGCTGATTCTTATATTAATTCTTGGGTATTTGATACCGGATCGGTTGCCCATATTTGCAATTCGATGCAGGGAATGATAAGAAGTAGAAGCGTGAAAAGAGGAGAAGTTGATTTCCGGGTAGGCAATAATGCAAGAGTTGCTGCGTTGACCGTCGGGACGATGCAACTCCACCTCCCATCAGGATTTATTTTGGAGTTAAATAATTGTTATCTAGTTCCTAGTATGAGTCGAAACATTATGTCTCCTTCATGTTTGATGAAGGATGGTTATTCATTTGCGAGTGAAAACAATGGTTGTGTGATCTCTAAGAATGGCATGTTTGTGGCTTTTGCATCCATTATGAATGGGTTATTCATTTTAAATCTTGATGATGCACCTATCTGTAATATTAGTGCTAAAAGGCCTCGGCCTAATGATTTAAGTCCTACCTACATGTGGCACTGTCGTTTGGGTCATATAAGTGAGAATCGCATGAAGAAGCTTCATTCTGATGGGCTTTTAACTTCGTTTGATTTTGAATCATACGAGACGTGTGAAGCTTGCTTACTTGGTAAGATGACCAAGGCACCCTTCACGGGTTTACCGGAGAGGACGTTAGATTTATTGGAACTCATACATACTGATGTGTGCGGACCAATGAGTACGACAGCTAGGGGAGGATTCCAATACTTCATAACCTTCACTGATGATTTTAGTAGATATGGGTATGTCTACTTAATGAAACACAAGTCTGAATCCTTAGAAAAGTTCAAAGAGTTTCAGAATGAAGTAGAAAATCAGCGTGGCATGAAAATTAAAGCACTGCGATCAGATCGTGGTGGTGAATATTTGAGTCATGAGTTAAGCAATCATCTAAAGAGTTGTGGAATTGTTCCACAACTTACGCCGCCTGGAACGCCTCAGAGGAATGGCGTGTCTGAGCGACGTAATCGGACATTATTGGATATGGTTCGATCAATGATGAGCCAGTCGGACCTACCTTTGTCGTTTTGGGGATACGCTCTAGAAACAGCAGCTTTCACACTAAATAGGGTACCGTCTAAGTCCGTAGTTAAGACACCATATGAAATGTGGACTGGGAAGACTCCCAGCTTGTCTTTTCTGAAGATTTGGGGTTGTGAGGTTTACGTCAAGCGACTACAGTCGGATAAACTCACTCCAAAATCGGACAAGTGCATGTTCGTGGGATATCCAAAGGAAACTTTAGGATATTACTTTTACCACCGGTCAGAGGGCAAAGTGTTTGTCGCCCGGAACGGTGTGTTCTTAGAGAAAGAGTTTCTCAAAAGAGAGAAAAGTAAACAAAAGGTGTATCTTGAAGAAGTTCAGGATGAGCCAGTGGGACAAGATTCAACAAGTGATGCTAATGTAGCAGAACAAGCTGAGACGTCTATGGCAAGAGAATCACCACCACAACCACGAAGGTCAGCAAGGCTTCGAGAGGCACGAGGAGAAGTGCTATTGTTGGGCAATGGGGAAGTGTTGTTGTTAGACAACGACGAACCTGCAACATATTCAGAAGCGATGATGGACCCAGATTCCGAGAAATGGCATGTCGCCATGAGATCCGAGATAGATTCCACGGGAGAAAATCAAGTTTGGAACTTGGTTGACCCGCCTGATGGTGTTAGACCTATAGAATGCAAATGGATCTATAAGAAGAAGAAAGACATGGATGGAAATGTTCACATCTATAAGGCTCGACTTGTTGCAAAGGGTTTTCGACAAGTTCAAGGAGTTGACTATGACGAGACATTCTCGCCAGTAGCGATGCTTAAATCTATTTGGATCATTCTAGCTATTGCCGCATATTTCGATTATGAGATTTGGCAGATGGATGTCAAAACAGCTTTCCTTAATGGAAACCTAGATGAGGACGTGTATATGATACAGCCCGAGGGTTTTGTTGATCCGATCAATGCTGGAAAGATATGCAAACTTCAGAAATCCATTTATGGGTTGAAGCAAGCATCTCGGAGTTGGAACATTCGTTTTGATGAAGTGATCAAAGGGCTTGGTTTTCATCAGAATGAAGAAGAAGCTTGTGTTTACAAGAAGGAAAGTGGGAGCGCTGTTGTATTTCTAATCTTGTATGTGGATGACATATTATTGATTGTGAATGACAATCCTATGCTGGAGTCCGTCAAGGCTTCACTGAAAAAGAGTTTTTCTATGAAGGACTTAGGGGAAGCAGCATATATTTTGGGCATAAGGATCTATAGAGATAGGTCGAAGAGGCTTATAGGATTAAGTCAAGATACGTACATTGACAAGGTTTTGAAACGGTTCAACATGGAACAGTCCAAGAAAGGGTTCATACCTATGTCACATGGTAAACACCTTAGCCAGATGCAATGTCCTGCAACGGCTAATGAGCGGGAGCGCATGAGTAAGGTACCATACGCCTCAGCAATTGGTTCAATCATGTATGCCATGATAAGTACACGCCCAGATGTTTCATACGCTATAAGTGCTACGAGTAGATACCAGGCTGATCCAGGTGAGGATCACTGGACAGCGGTAAAAGGCATTCTTAAGTACTTAAGAAGGACTAAAGATATGTTCCTGGTATATGGGGGTAAGGAGGAGCTCGTTGTAACTGGTTACACCGATGCTAGCTTCCAAACTGACCCAGACGAGTTAAAATCGCAATCAGGTTTTGTGTTCACAATAAATGGTGGTGTTGTTAGTTGGAAGAGTTCCAAACAGGAGACTGTGACTGATTCTACAGCAGAAGCCGAGTACATTGCAGCTTCTAAATCTGCGAAGGAAGGTGTTTGGATAAGAAAGTTCCTCATCGAGCTTGGTGTGTTTCCTAATGCATCTAGCCCATTGAACCTCTACTGTGACAACAATGGGGCTATTGCACAAGCTAAGGAGCCAAGGAACCACCAGAAAAACAAACACGTACTGCGGAAGTTTCACCTCATACGGGAATTCATTAGGCGGGGTGAGATAAAGATATGCAAAAAACATACGGATTTGAATGTTGCTGATCCTTTGACAAAACCTCTTCCACAACCTAAGCATGAGGCACACGTGAGATCTATGGGTATTAGATATCTTCTAGATTAACTCTAGTGCAAGTGGGAGACTGTTAGAAATATGCCCTAGAGATAATCATAGAGATGAGCATATTTCTTTGTATCCATGATATATATATTGCTTAATTGAATATCCATGGAAGGCACCTTGTATTGATTAGCAATTATGTGAATTGTTTGTGAGATTCTTTACTTATATGGTTATTCTAAATGATGTCCCTAGTCAGAGTCGATGACTAGCACATGTATTAGTTGATGACTACATTTCACAAGTCATGAACATGGAGATGTTAAATTAATAATGTGGGCGCATGTATGACATGAGGCTGGACCGACCCAACGTGAGATATTGTAATATAGTTCTCTTCTTGCAACATGAATACTGTATCCTTAGACCTGAGATTGTCGCATGTTCTCAAGATGTGAATTGACTTACTTAGGGACTATCAAACGCTATCCCGTAACTGGGTAGTTATAAAGGTAGTTTTGGGTTTGTCAGGAAGCATGCTATGAGGCATGGTCAGTCAAGATGGAATTTGTCCCTCTCTTTGTGAGAGAGATATCTCTGGGTCCCTCGAGTGATTGGATCAAGAAATGCATGGCCGTGCTAGGGTTAAGAGTTAACCATTGAAAGGATTCCAATTCACAGTATCGAGAAAGAGAGGTCAGCTTAGAGCCAGACCAAATATCGTGAGACAAAGGGAACAGCATGTACTTAATGTCGCAATGGTTCGTCTGATATGATCTTTACGTACACATAGGAGTTGACATGTCTTGCTAGAGGCCGCTGTCAATTATTGGGCCAAGTAAGAGTACTCGGGCTATGTCTATTTGTACGTGAACCTATAGGGTCACACACTTAAGGGGAAGGAAGCCTAATTCGGATTAGATCCGAAATTAGACTGGGCTTTAGGGTTAATGATGGGCCTCGGCGTCAGAAGCCCACCATAACGCCTATATAATGAGGGGCAGGGGCGCGGTTAAGGGACAACCTAATTCGCCACCTGCAAACCAGCAGCCGCCGCTCGCCTCTCGCCCTCGCCAAGCCGCCGTCGCGAACCTAGCAGTTCGGTACGCGGCGCTTCCTCCCTGTACGTGTGGATACCTCGGAGGTGCTGCATCTGGAGCACTTGGACGAACCGTGCGAGGACGTGAAGAACGCCGGCGACTACACGACACTGCTCGACGCGTTCGTCTACATCGAGACGTCTTCCGCTGCTCTGCGCGTCTAGTGGTAATTCCATGACCTATAACCGCAGTAGTTCTTGGTATTATGGGGATGAAAATTTTGTTTTGCGCTAGCGTAGCCTCCCCGTAATCCTACAAATGCGTCATCTACCCCAGGGCTTCCAGCACCGCGTCGCCGACGATGTCAGGGTCAGGCCGCCACCTGCATCCAGTGGGGTCGACCAGAACCTGGCTGCAGCGGCAATGCTCCTCCGCGCGATACCGGAGCCATCAACCACCGAAGGGCGGCGAATCCAGGGGGAGCTCAAGGATCTCCTGGAAGGCGCCGCGGTCCGGCGGGCCGAGAGCTCTGCCTCCCGAAGGCAGGGGTACCCCTCGGAACATCATGCCGCGACTTCCCGATTCATGCGGGAAGCCTCGGTCTACACCGGGCGCACGCGTAACACATCGCCTGCGGCCCCGGGTCGCCTCGACAACGAGCACCATCACCGCGATCGTCGGGCCCACCTCGACAAGAGGGTGCGCCGAGGCTACCACCCCAGGCGTGGGGGACGCTACGACAGCGGGGAGGATCGGAGTCCCTCGCCCGAACCACCTGGTCCGCAGGCCTTCAGCCGGGCCATACGACGGGCGCCGTTCCCGACCCGGTTCCGACCCCCGACTACTATCACAAAGTACTCGGGGGAGACGAGACCGGAACTGTGGCTCGCGGACTACCGTCTGGCCTGCCAACTGGGTGGAACGGACGATGACAACCTCATCATCCGCAACCTCCCCCTGTTCCTCTCCGACACCGCTCGCGCCTGGTTGGAGCACCTGCCTCCGGGGCAGATCTCCAACTGGGACGACCTAGTCCAAGCTTTCGCCGGCAATTTCTAGGGCACGTACGTGCGTCCCGGGAATTCCTGGGACCTCCGAAGCTGCCGACAGCAACCGGGAGAGTCTCTCCGGGACTACATCTGGCGATTCTCGAAGCAGTGCACCAAGCTGCCCAACATCACCGACTCGGACGTCATCGGCGTGTTCCTCGCCGGCACCACCTGCCGCGACCTGGTGAGCAAGCTGGGTCGCAAGACCCCCACCAGGGCAAGCGAGCTGATGGACATCGCCACCAAGTTCGCCTCCGGCCAGGAGGCGGTCGAGGCTATCTTCCGGAAGGACAAGCAGCCCCAGGGCCGCCCATCGGAAGATGCCCCCGAGGCGTCAGCTCAGCGCGACGCTAGGAAGAAGGGCAAGAAGAAGTCGCAAGCGAAACGCGACGCCGCTGACGCGGACCTTGTCGCCGCCGTCGAGTACAAGAACCCTCGGAAACCCCCCGGAGGTCCCAACCTCTTCGACAAGATGCTCAAGGAGCCGTGCCCCTATCACCAGGGGCCCGTCAAGCACACCCTTGAGGAGTGCGTCATGCTTCGGCGCCACTTCCACAGGGTCGGGCCACCCGCGGAGGGTGGCAGGGCCCGTGACGACGACAAGAAGGAAGATCACCAGGCAGGAGAGTTCCCCGAGGTCCGCGACTGCTTCATGATCTACGGCGGGCAAGCGGCGAACCCCTCGGCTCGGCACCGCAAGCAAGAGCGCCGGGAGGTCTGTTCGGTGAAGGTGGCGGCGCCAACCTACCTAGACTGGTCCGACAAGCCCATCACCTTCGACCAAGCCGACCACCCCGACCATGTGCCGAGCCCGGGGAAATACCCGCTCGTCGTCGGCCCCGTCATCGGCGACGTCAGGCTCACCAAGGTCCTCTTGGACGGAGGCAGCAGCCTCAACATCATCTACGCCGAGACCCTCGGGCTTCTGCGTATCGATCTGTCCTCGGTCCGGGCGGGCGCTGCGCCTTTCCATGGGATCATCCCCGGGAAGCGCGTCCAGCCCCTCGGACAACTTGATCTTCCCGTCTGCTTCGGAACACACTCCAACTTCCGAAGGGAGACCCTGACGTTCGAGGTGGTCGGGTTCCGAGGAACCTACCACGCGGTATTGGGGAGGCCCTGCTACGTGAAGTTCATGGCCGTCCCCAACTACACCTACCTCAAGCTCAAGATGTCGGGCCCCAACGGGGTCATCACCGTCGGCCCCACGTACAAACACGCGTTCGAATGCGACGTGGAGTGCGTGGAGTACGCCGAGGCCCTCGCCGAGCCCGAGGCCCTCATCGCCGACCTGGAGAGCCTCTCTAAGGAGGTGCCAGACGTGAAGCGTCATGCCGGCAACTTCGAGCCAGCGGAGACGGTTAAGTCCGTCCCCCTCGAGCCCAGCAGCGACGCCTCCAAGCAAGTCCGGATCGGCTCCGGGCACGATCCTAAATAGGAAGCAGTGCTCGTCGACTTTCTCCGTGCGAACGCCGACGTCTTCGCGTGGAGTCCCTCGGACATGCCCGGCATACCGAGGGATGCCGCCGAGCACTCGCTGGACATCCGAGCCGGAGCCCGACCCGTCAAGCAGCCTCTGCGCCGATTCGACGAGGAGAAGCGCAGAGCCATAGGCGAGGAGATCCATAAGCTAATGGCGGTGGGGTTCATCAAAGAGGTATTCCATCCCGAATGGCTTGCCAACCCTGTGCTTGTGAGAAAGAAAGGGGGGAAATGGCGGATGTGTGTAGACTACACTGGTCTGAACAAAGCATGTCCGAAGGTTCCCTACCCTCTGCCTCGCATCGATCAAATCGTGGATTCCACCGCTGGGTGCGAAACCCTGTCTTTCCTCGATGCCTACTTAGGGTATCACCAAATCATGATGAAAGAGTCCGACCAGCTCGCGACCTCTTTCATCACACCCTTCGGCATGTACTGCTATGTCACCATGTCGTTCGGCTTGAGGAATGTGGGCGCGACGTACCAGCGGTGCATGAACCATGTGTTCGGCGAACACATTGGCCGCACGGTCGAGGCCTACGTCGATGACATCGTAGTCAAGACGAGGAAAGCCTCCGACCTCCTTTCCGACCTTGAAGTGACATTCCGATGTCTCAAGGCGAAAGGTGTCAAGCTCAATCCCGAAAAGTGTGTCTTCGGGGTGCCCCGAGGCATGCTCTTGGGGTTCATCGTCTCCGAGCGGGGCATCGAAGCCAACCCAGAGAAGATCGCAACCGTCACCAGCATGGGGCCCATCGCAGACTTGAAAGGCGTATAGAGAGTCATGGGATGTCTTGCGGCCCTCAGCCTTTTCATCCCGCACCTCGGCAAAAGGGGCCTGCCTCTGTACCGCCTCGGGGCGAATAACGTTTCCCCCGGAAGCCTGCTCCCGAGACCTGCATCAACCCTCCGTCAAAATCGATGACACGCCCGAGCCCTCGGCACCCTCGGCCCAGTCCGAGGCACCCTCAGCTCGGCCCGAGGCACCCTCGGCACCCGAGGGCGAGGCACTGCGCGTCGAGGAGGAGCGAAGCGGGGTCACGCCTAATCAAAGCTGGCAGACCCCGTACCTGCAATATCTCCACCGAGGAGAGCTACCCCTCGACCGAGCCAGAGCTCGGCGGTTGGCGTGGCGCGCCAAGTCGTTCGTCTTGCTGGGGGATGGGAAGGAGCTCCACCACCGCACCCCGGGCCCTTGTTGGAGACACTCGGGGGCTACGCGCTCCCCAGGGAAGGGCCGCTTGTCATCGCCAAAGTTCTGAAGCCCGGAACAAATGAACTGGCCGACAGTCGAGGCGAGGTCTGCACCAACACTTCGAACGTCTAACAGCTACGTCGCCTCTACCCTTAAGATGTTTTCAAGTTGTTCGCACACCTTGCCCCCATGCAAGTTTTAGTCATCAAGTAAGGGTCAGCCTTGCCTCGGCAGAGCCCGACCCTCCCTCGGGGGCTAAAAAGGGGGAACCCCTCTGTGTCAAAATTTTCAGTCGAAAAGGCTTTTTGCGTTCCCCCGGCTATGTCGGAAGCAGGACCCCAAGGAGCGAACACGGGTGCATGTAAGTGGCAAGGCCGACTGAGCCGAGGGACTCCTACGCCTCTGGGTTACGGACACCTCACTCGTCACCCGCCACGAAAAGTGACCCCCATTTGGGGAAGCCATCCTACTACTGACAGGCGGGGCCGGACACGCAAAATGAAAGGGAAAGGAGCACGACTTTATGCAACGGTAATAAAGTGTTTAGGCCTCAGCGGCCGCAGAAAGACGCACGTGCATCCTACAGAAACTGCTCCGACAGAGTCAGGCGTCGCCACGGGAAGGAGCCGCGCCTTCGGCTTCGACCCCGCCCTCGGCCAAGTCCATCCCGGCTTCGGACGACGGCGCAGGCGGGAGGATCTCTGCCTCGAAGGTGGTCGCCAGCACGGCGCTCGGACCCGCGGCGGCCACATCGAGCCTCTGGACTTCTGCCAGGGCGGCTTCATCTTTGTTAGGAAGGCAATATCCCTCACTGACCCGCTCCAGGTCCACGACGTAGTGGGAAGCGAGCACGGCGAAGGCCCGCCTGACGCCGTGGTGAAGCGCCTCGCGGAGTCTGCCGCGCACATGATCGCCTAAGGCCCGCAGGCGACTTTGAGGGGAGCCTCCTGAGGGGACGTCGCCGGAGCCAAGGACCCGGTAGAAGTCCGAGACGGCCTCGGACATGGCCGCGTGGTCGGCCTCCCTCTGCTCGGCCGCCCCGGCAAGCGCCTCGGCAAGCGCCTTGGCGGACTCATCAAGGGCGGACTCGAGCTCTGCGAACAGCCAGAACGAAAGGTCTCAAACGCAAGCGGAGGAAACAAGCTGAAACAAAAACCGAAAATGGCCAAGGCGTACCACCGGCTCGGGTACGCTGCTCCGAGGCTGCGACTTGGGCTACGGCTAGGTCGGCTGCAAGGGCTCCAGCCCGGCTTTCGGCCTCGGCAGCCCGGCCCCGAGATTGGTCCCGCTCATCGACGATCCGGTCGAACTCCGACTGCTGTCGTTGCATTTCTGCGCGCGCCGCTGCCGCCTCCGCGCGTGCCGGTGCCGCCTCGGCTCTTAGATCAGTGCAGAGCAACCGAAGGTCCGCCGCCTCGGCGCCCTGCTGAGAGAGGCGTGCAGTAGCCCCGGCGAGCGAGGTCCTCAGAGATCGCAACGAGCCCCAGACGTCGACCTCGTGGCGGATGAACGACGACTTGGCGGCGCTCAGATCCGTCAGATCCTGAGGAAAAGAAGCGGGGCGTCACGGAAGACGCCTTGGCCACAAAAAAAGAAAAGGTATGCCTGAAACCGTTACCTGAAAGATTTTGGGGACGTCCCTGCAGAAAACCTCCAGCGACGACTGGAGCGACCCCACCGTTGCTTTGGCACACTCGCGGAGCTCGTCCCAGGACTGCTCCTCCCGCTCATCGTCAAGAACGAAGAAGGGATCCGAGGCACCGTGGGTCCGGAACCAGAGCAACTGACGCCGACCCTCGGAGCTCTGCCGCACAGCGACAAGGCTGCCGCTCGGCGGGACAGATCACGTCTCCACGCCCCCCTCCTCCGAGGCACCAGGCGCTGATGCCTCGGCCGTCTCAGCGTCGGCAGCGACAGGTCGCTCCCCGACTGGGACGGCGGCGGCTTCAGTAGCAACAGGTGCCAGCACCGCCGGCACGTTCGGTGGGGCCGGAGCCACGTCCGCGTCAGCCGCCTCCCCTAGCACGATGGCCGCCTCGGCAGAAGAGCCGGCCTCGGGAACTCGCTCCACGGCGACTGGTGCCGCCTGAGCCCCCTGCTGTGGAGCGCCTTGCGAGGAGGTTAGCTGAACGGCAAGGCCCGAAGTGGCGCCGGCTGCGGAAGCCGACGCCGTCTTAAGGGCCTTTCGGGGAGCCAGATCGGTCAGGCCATGGCTTCGCTTGCTGAGGAGGAAAGAAAAATCACGGTCGGGACGTACGAACGAAGAGCCAGGACGAAGACGTTCCAAGATACTTACCCACTCCGGGCCATGATCAACCGTGCCTGAGGGGAGGTCTCTCGGATCTCGACCCCCGAAGCCGCCGCCAAGGTCCGCTTCGCCGGCAGCTTCGGCACCACCATTGCTTTGGGCGCTTTGGACGCCCGGGAGGCGGACTGCCCAGGCACCGCCACGACGACCAGAGGGTCGCTCTCTTGCGTTGCTGGCGTGGGCGATGGCTCTCAGGGAACAGACGCCTCGGCCTAGCTCCCCGGGGTCGCCTCAACTCCCCCAGCCGAGGGGTCAGGTACCCTCTCGGTCTGCCCCCGCTCTTCGGGCCGGGACCTCGGCGTCCCGACTCCGGGGACTGACTGCATCAGCCCACTCGGGGGCTGGCTTGATGGCTCCTGGCCTAACCTCAAGCCAGGGCTGAAGCCGAGGCGGGCAGCCATGTCGTCTTCCTCGTCGTCATCTTCATCATCGTCGTCGTCATCAGGCGTTTCCGGCGACGGCTCCCTCGGGAGCCCCTCCCTCTCCTGCCGACGACGGAGCTTTTCCAAGGCGTCCCGAGCCCGCATCCGCTCGCGGGCCCGGGTCTTCTCCGCGTCCTTCTTTTTCTTCTTCTCCTCCGCGGCAACCCGCCACGCTGCTCGGTCCACCGCATCCTGTGGTACCCGTGGCAGGGAAGGCTTGTGCCGCCCCACCTCCTTAGGACGGATGGAAATCCCGACCGTAAGAACCAGGGGCAACCCGATGCAAGAGGGAGGAAGGAGCGGACACTCACCAGAGTCACGCACCCTTGGTCAGGGCGCATCAAAGGCTGGGAGAAGGCGCTGGGGTCCGGTTTCCCCAACGCGACGGTGAAAGGGAAATGTGCCCTTGGGCCATTTCTAAGTATTTTGGTGATTGAGTGCCAACACATGTGTTTAATTGTGAATTTGTGTACATGGATGAACAAGGTGCAAATCATGAGATAAAGGTATGTTTCTAAGCCTTAGTAAATTGGTTTTGTGGACTAACATATATGTCTAAGTGTTAGAAACAGGAAGAAGAAAAAGAGAAAAGGGGAGAGAATGACTTGGCTGTGTGCAGCCAAGTCCCAGCTCGGTCTGGAGCACCGGACTGTCCGGTGTGCACCGGACAGTGTCCGGTGCGCCAGGCCAACTCGACTCGAACTGGCCGCTCTCGGGTTTTTGGCCGGCGGCGTACGGCTAAAATTCACCGGACTGTCCGGTGTGCACCGGACTGTCCGGTGAGCCAACGGTCGGCCAGGGCCAACGGTCGGCCGCACAATCGGCGCGGGACACGTGGCCGAGCCAATGGTCGGAAGACGGCACCGGACTGTCCGGTGTGCACCGGACTGTCCGGTGCGCCAACGGCTCTCAGATCTCCGCCAGTTTGCAACGGTCGGGAAGCGCTGGATTAGGAAAGAAATCGGTCACCGGACATGTCCGGTGTGCACCGGACTGTCCGGTGCCCCCGACGACAGAAGGCCAGGATAGCCTTCCAGAATTGCTCTCAACGGCTCCTAGCTGCCTTGGGGCTATAAAAGGAGCCCCTAGGCGCATGGAGGAAATACACAAGCAACTCCTAAGCATTCTTGATCATCCACACAAGTTCTTTGCGCATTCGTTTGTGATTCTAAGCGATTCGAGCTCTGTTCTAGTGTGAACTCTGAGATAGTCATTCGAGCTCGAGTCTTGGCTGTGTGTGTGCGCTTTTGTTGTGGATTTGTGTGTGTTGCTACCCTCCCTTACTCTGTGCTTTCTTTGTGATCATACTTGTAAGGGCAAGAGACTCCAATTTGTGGAGATTCCTTGCAAACGGGATAGTGAAAGGAACAACAAAACACCGTGGTATTCAAGTGGGTCTTTGGACCGCTTGAGAGGGGTTGATTGCAACCCTCGTCCGTTGGGACGCCACAACGTGGAAGTAGGCAAGCATTGGCTTGGCCGAACCACGGGATAAACCACCGTGTCTCTCTGTGTTTGATTCTTGTGGTATTGTGTTTTGTTGAGACTTCACCTTAGCCACTTGGCATTAACTGTGCTAACGCTTAACAAGTTTTTGTGGTCTAAGTTTGAAGTTTTTACAGGATCACCTATTCACCCCCCCCTCTAGGTGCTCTCAATTGGTATCAGAGCCGTTCTATTCACAAAGGGACTAACCGCCCGAATAGATGGATCCTAAGGGGAAGGGTATAGTGATCAACGACAAAGAGAAGGAGACCTTCGTCAACGAGCCGAAGGACGACAAGCCTACCGACTCCGGCTCGGGTCAAAGACGGAAGGAAGGGAAGAAGAAGAAGACCAGGCGCATCAAGGAGATAATCTACTACGACAGCGACGAGTCTACTTCTTCCCAAAAGGATGAGGACCACAACGACTACGAGAGGAGAAAACCGGTTAACTCGAACTTTTCCTTTGATTACTCTCGTATTCCGCAAAGTTCACATTCTCATTTACTCTCCATTCCACTTGGCAAGCCCCCACACTTTGATGGAGAGGACTACGGATTTTGGAGTCACAAAATGCGTAGTCACCTATTCTCTCTCCATCCTAGTATATGGGAGATTGTAGAGAGTGGAATGCACTTTGATAGTTCGGATAGTCCCATGTTCATTAATGAACAAATTCATAAAAATGCACAAGCTACTACTGTTCTTCTAGCTTCCTTGTGCAGGGATGAATACCATAAGGTGAGCGGCTTGGACAACGCCAAGCAAATCTGGGACACCCTCAAGATTTCTCATGAGGGGAACGACGTCACCTTACTCACCAAGATGGAGTTGGTGGAGGGCGAGCTTGGACGGTTCGCGATGATAAGGGGCGAGGAGCCAACGCAAACGTACAACCGGCTCAAGACCCTTATCAACAAGATAAGAAGCTACGGGAGCACGCGATGGACGGACCACGACGTCGTTCGCCTAATGCTCAGGTCCTTTACCGTACTTGATCCTCATCTCGTGAACAATATTCGTGAGAATCCCAGGTACACGATGATGACGCCCGAGGAAGTGCTTGGAAAATTCGTGAGCGGGCGGATGATGATCAAGGAGGCAAGATACGTCGACGACGCGTTGAACGGACCACTCCACGAGCCTCAACCCATTGCTCTAAAGGCAACGAGGAGCAAGGAATCGCTACCTAGCAAGGTGGCGCAAGTTGAGGCGGCTGGCCTTAATGATGAAGAGATGGCTCTCATCATTAAGAGATTCAAGACGGTGCTTAAAGGTCACAAGGGACAACCAAGCAAGACCAAAGCCAAGGGGAAGCGCTCATGCTTCAAATGCGGTAAGCTTGGTCATTTCATTGCTAACTGTCCCGATAATGAAAGTGACCAGGAAAAGGGGAACAAAAGAGAGAAGAAGAAGCAATACAAGAAGGCAAAAGGCGAGGCGCATCTAGGAAAGGAGTGGGACTCGGATTGCTCCTCCTCCGACTCCGACAACGAAGGACTCGCCGCCACTGCCTTCAACAAATCAGCTCTCTTCCCCAACGAGCATCTCACTTGCCTTATGGCAAGGGAGAAGAAGGTGAGTATTCAAGACTCCACTTATGCTTCATCTAGTGATAGTGAGTCTAGTGATGATGACATAGATTATTCTTGCTTGTTCAAGGGCTTAGATAGATCTAAGATAGAGAAAATCAATGAATTAATTAATGCATTGAATGAAAAGGATAGGCTTTTAGAAAAGCGAGAAGATTTATTGTATGATGAACATGATAAATTTGTAGAGGCACAAAAATCATATGCTTTAGAAGTGAAAAGAAATGAAATGCTTTCTAGTGAAATATCTTCCTGTCATGAAACCATTTCTACCTTAAGAAGTGTTAATATTGATTTAAGTGCTAAACTAGAAGTAGCTAGTAAATCAAATTCTTGTGTTGAACATGTTGAAATTTGTACTAGGTGTAAGGATTTTGATTCATATGCTTATGATTCTCATGCAATGTTTGCTTCTAGTTCTTCTTATAATCATGGTAGAGATATGTGTAGGAGAAATGTCGTACATATGACTAGGAGAGATATTGCTCATGTACCTAGGAAGAATGTTATTCATGCTCCTAGGAAAGTAGTGAATGAACCTTCTACCATTTATTATGCTTGTAATGCTCCTTTTGCTATTTGTAGAAAGGGTAAGAAGGTTGTTGCTAGGAAATTAGGGGCTAGATGCAAGGGAGATAAATCTTGCATTTGGGTCCCTAAAGATATTTGTGCTAACCTTGCAGGACCCAACATGAGTTGGGTACCTAAGACCCAAGCCTAAATTTGCCTTGCAGGTTTATGCATCCGGGGGTTCAAGCTGGATTATCGACAGCGGATGCACAAACCATATGACGGGGAAGAAGAAGATGTTCACCTCCTACGTCAAGAATAAGGATTCCCAAGATTCAATTATATTCGGTGATGGGAATCAAGGCAAGGTAAAAGGGCTAGGTAAAATTGCAATTTCTAATGAGCATTCTATCTCAAATGTATTCTTAGTGGAGAGTCTTGGATATAATTTGCTATCTGTTAGTCAATTATGTCAAATGGGATACAATTGCCTTTTTACAAATGTAGATGTGTCTGTCTTTAGAAGATGTGATGGTTCACTAGCTTTTAAGGGTGTACTAGACGGCAAGCTTTATTTAGTTGACTTTGCAAAAGAAGAGGCCGGTCTAGATGCATGCTTAATGGCTAAGACTTGCATGGGCTGGCTGTGGCATCGCCGCTTAGCACATGTGGGGATGAAGAACCTCCACAAGCTTCTAAAGGGAGAACACGTGATAGGTCTAACAAATGTTTATTTCGAAAAAGATAGACCTTGTGCAGCTTGTCAGGCAGGTAAACAAGTGGGAGGAGCACATCACAGCAAGAACGTGATGACCACGTCGAGACCCCTGGAGCTGCTGCATATGGACCTCTTCGGACCAGTCGCCTATCTAAGCATAGGAGGAAGTAAGTATGGTTTAGTTATTGTTGATGACTTTTCCCGCTTCACTTGGGTATTCTTTTTGCAGGATAAGTCTGAAACCCAAGGGACCATCAAGCGCTTCCTCAGGAGAGCTCAAAATGAGTTTGAGCTCAAGGTGAAGAAGATAAGGAGCGACAACGGATCCGAGTTCAAGAACCTTCAAGTGGAGGAGTTTCTTGAGGAGGAAGGAATCAAGCACGAGTTCTCCGCTCCCTACACACCACAACAAAATGGTGTGGTAGAGAGGAAGAACAGGACGCTAATCGATATGGCGAGGACAATGCTTGGAGAGTTCAAGACCCCCGAGTGCTTTTGGTCGGAAGCCGTGAACACGGCTTGCCACGCCATCAACAGGGTCTACCTTCACCGCCTCCTCAAGAAGACGTCATATGAGCTACTAACCGGTAACAAACCCAATGTATCGTACTTTCGTGTTTTTGGGAGCAAGTGCTACATTCTAGTGAAGAAGGGTAGAAATTCTAAGTTTGCTCCCAAAGCTGTAGAAGGGTTTTTATTAGGTTATGATTCAAATACAAAGGCGTATAGGGTCTTCAACAAATCATCGGGTTTGGTTGAAGTCTCTAGCGACGTTGTATTTGATGAGACTAATGGCTCTCCAAGAGAGCAAGTTGTTGATTATGATAATGTAGATGAAGAAGATGTTCCGGCGGCCGCTATACGAACCATGGCGATTGGAGACGTTCGGCCACAGGAACAGGATGAACGTGATCAACCTTCTTCCTCAACGACGGTGCATCCCCCAACTCAAGACGATGAACAGGTTCATCAAAATGAGGCGTGTGATCAAGGGGGAGCACAAGACGATCAAGTGATGGAGGAAGAAGCGCAACCGGCACCTCCAACCCAAGTTCGAGCGATGATTCAAAGGGATCATCCCGTCGACCAAATTTTGGGTGACATTAGCAAGGGAGTAACTACTCGATCTCGATTAGTTAATTTTTGTGAGCATTACTCTTTTGTCTCCTCTATTGAGCCTTTCAGGGTAGAGGAGGCCTTGCTAGATCCGGATTGGGTGTTGGCCATGCAGGAGGAACTCAACAACTTCAAGCGCAACGAAGTTTGGACACTGGTGCCTCGTCCCAAGCAAAATGTTGTGGGAACCAAGTGGGTGTTCCGCAACAAACAGGACGAGCACGGGGTGGTGACGAGGAACAAGGCTCGACTTGTGGCAAAAGGTTATGCCCAAGTCGCAGGTTTGGACTTTGAGGAGACTTTTGCTCCTGTGGCTAGGCTAGAGTCCATTCGTATCTTGCTAGCATATGCCGCTCACCATTCTTTCAGGTTGTACCAAATGGATGTGAAGAGCGCGTTCCTCAACGGGCCAATAAAGGAGGAGGTGTACGTGGAGCAACCCCCTGGCTTCGAGGATGAGCGGTACTCCGACCACGTGTGTAAGCTCTCTAAGGCGCTCTATGGACTTAAACAAGCCCCAAGAGCATGGTATGAATGCCTTAGAGATTTCTTACTTGCTAATGCTTTCAAGGTTGGGAAAGCCGATCCAACTCTTTTTACAAAGACATGTGATGGTGATTTGTTTGTATGCCAAATTTATGTCGATGACATAATATTTGGTTCTACTAATCAAAAGTCTTGTGAAGAGTTTAGCAGGGTGATGACGCAGAAATTCGAGATGTCGATGATGGGTGAGTTGAACTACTTCCTTGGGTTCCAAGTGAAGCAACTCAAGGACGGCACCTTCATCTCCCAAACGAAGTACACGCAAGATCTGCTGAAGCGGTTTGGGATGAAGGACGCCAAGCCCGCAAAGACTCCGATGGGAACCGACGGACACACCGACCTCAACAAAGGAGGTAAGTCCGTTGATCAAAAAGCATACCGGTCAATGATAGGATCTCTACTTTATTTATGTGCTAGTAGACCGGATATTATGCTTAGCGTATGCATGTGTGCCAGATTTCAATCCGATCCTAAGGAGTGTCACTTGGTGGCGGTGAAGCGAATTCTTAGATATTTAGTCGCTACGCCTTGCTTCGGGATCTGGTATCCAAAGGGGTCTAACTTTGACTTAATTGGGTACTCAGATTCCGACTATGCTGGATGTAAGGTCGATAGGAAGAGTACATCGGGGACGTGCCAATTCTTAGGAAGGTCCCTGGTGTCATGGAACTCTAAGAAACAAACCTCCGTTGCCCTATCCACCGCTGAGGCCGAGTACGTTGCCGCAGGTCAGTGTTGCGCGCAACTACTTTGGATGAGGCAAACCCTCAGGGACTTTGGCTACAATCTGAGCAAAGTCCCACTCCTATGTGATAATGAGAGTGCTATCCGAATAGCGGAAAATCCTGTTGAGCACAGCCGCACAAAGCACATTGACATCCGGCATCACTTTTTGAGAGACCACCAGCAAAAGGGAGATATCGAAGTGTTTTATGTTAGCACCGAGAACCAGCTAGCCGATATCTTTACCAAGCCTTTAGATGAGAAGACCTTTTGCAGGCTGCGTAGTGAGCTAAATGTCTTAGATTCGCGGAACTTGGATTGAATCGTAGCATACATGTATCTATGCCTTTGATCATGTTCATTCTGCATTTTGTTGCTTATTATGGTGCTCAAGTTGTACAAACACTCCCTGGACCTCACAAGTCCGTTGCAAAGTGATGCACATGTTTAGGGGGAGATGTGTTACAACTTGACCCTTTGAGACTAACCATATGTTTGAGTTTGCTTGTGTTAGTCACAAAGGAGAATTGAAAGGGAAAAAGGTGGACTCGGACCATGAAAGACTTCCACTGCACTCCGATGAGGGGTAATTTATTCCAAGTCCATCTCATGAACTCTTATTGCCATTTGCTCTTAATTGAAGATTTTGGTGAGGCAATGGGGTTAAAGGGCCACGATTGATCCCGTTTTGGTGCTTGATGCCAAAGGGGGAGAAAATAAAGGCCAAAGCAATAAATGGATCAGCTACCACTTGAGAGATTTTGAAAATATTAGAATAGAGTTTTTGATTTGTCAAAATTCTTAAGTTGTCTCTCTTGTCAAAAGTTGGCTTCTTGTAGGGGAGAAATATTGGTTATGGAAAAAAAAAAGGGGGAGTTTTTGAAATCCTTGATCAATCTCTTTTTGAATGACTCTCTTTATGCTTAAACATGTGTGTTTAACTTAGAGATAGAGATTTGAGTTTGATTTGCAAAAACAAACCAAGTGGTGGCAAAGGATGATCCATATATGCCAAAATTAAATAACACTTAAATTTATGTTATTTGAATAGAGTTTGCACTTGTTCAAGTGGCTTTATGTTGTGTTGGCATAAATCACCAAAAAGGGGGAGATTGAAAGGGAAATGTGCCCTTGGGCCATTTCTAAGTATTTTGGTGATTGAGTGCCAACACATGTGTTTAATTGTGAATTTGTGTACATGGATGAACAAGGTGCAAATCATGAGATAAAGGTATGTTTCTAAGCCTTAGTAAATTGGTTTTGTGGACTAACATATATGTCTAAGTGTTAGAAACAGGAAGAAGAAAAAGAGAAAAGGGGAGAGAATGACTTGGCTGTGTGCAGCCAAGTCCCAGCTCGGTCTGGAGCACCGGACTGTCCGGTGTGCACCGGACAGTGTCCGGTGCGCCAGGCCAACTCGACTCGAACTGGCCGCTCTCGGGTTTTTGGCCGGCGGCGTACGGCTAAAATTCACCGGACTGTCCGGTGTGCACCGGACTGTCCGGTGAGCCAACGGTCGGCCAGGGCCAACGGTCGGCCGCGCAATCGGCGCGGGACACGTGGCCGAGCCAACGGTCGGAAGACGGCACCGGACTGTCCGGTGTGCACCGGACTGTCCGGTGCGCCAACGGCTCTCAGATCTCCGCCAGTTTGCAACGGTCGGGAAGCGCTGGATTAGGAAAGAAATCGGTCACCGGACATGTCCGGTGTGCACCGGACTGTCCGGTGCCCCCGACGACAGAAGGCCAGGATAGCCTTCCAGAATTGCTCTCAACGGCTCCTAGCTGCCTTGGGGCTATAAAAGGAGCCCCTAGGCGCATGGAGGAAATACACAAGCAACTCCTAAGCATTCTTGATCATCCACACAAGTTCTTTGCGCATTCGTTTGTGATTCTAAGCGATTCGAGCTCTGTTCTAGTGTGAACTCTGAGATAGTCATTCGAGCTCGAGTCTTGGCTGTGTGTGTGCGCTTTTGTTGTGGATTTGTGTGTGTTGCTACCCTCCCTTACTCTGTGCTTTCTTTGTGATCATACTTGTAAGGGCAAGAGACTCCAATTTGTGGAGATTCCTTGCAAACGGGATAGTGAAAGGAACAACAAAACACCGTGGTATTCAAGTGGGTCTTTGGACCGCTTGAGAGGGGTTGATTGCAACCCTCGTCCGTTGGGACGCCACAACGTGGAAGTAGGCAAGCATTGGCTTGGCCGAACCACGGGATAAACCACCGTGTCTCTCTGTGTTTGATTCTTGTGGTATTGTGTTTTGTTGAGACTTCACCTTAGCCACTTGGCATTAACTGTGCTAACGCTTAACAAGTTTTTGTGGTCTAAGTTTGAAGTTTTTACAGGATCACCTATTCACCCCCCCCCCCTCTAGGTGCTCTCAGACGGCCACCCGCCCGTGGAGAACATCGAAGGGAAGAGGATCCGAGGACATCCGCGAGCCCTCCAAGTCAGCCTCCGGTGTCATCTCCCAGAGCGGCAACCGTCGCTCCGCCAAGGGAAGCACCCTCCGGCGGTGGATGGCGGCAATCACTCCCGCGGCGGTGAGTCCCCCTTTCCGCAATGCCTCCAAAGCCTTGAGAAGGGGTTCGAGGTTCTTCTGTCTTTTGTGCGGAGTCCCGTGGCACCAAGCATCGGCGGCGACGGTGACTACTCGCTTGGAAAACGGCGGGAGCAACTCGCCGTCATTCCGGAGGTAGAACCACCGGCGCTGCCAACCTTTGTTCGAGGACGCAAGGGTGGCAGGAATGTACAGCGAGGCCCACGACTGCCTCAGCTGAAGGATGCAGCCGCCGGCCCGCACTGCCGCGCGGACCTTTCTCTCCCCCGTCGGCGAAGCGAAAAGCTCCGCGAAAAAGAGATGAGTCCACAAGTCCTAGTGGGGGGCGATCCCCAAGTACCCCTCGCACACCGCTACGAAGATGGCGGCCTGCGAGATGGAGTTGGGGCTGAGGTTGTGCAACTCCACCCCGTAGTGGTGCAGGATCGCCCACATAAAGCGGCTCGCCGGCACACCAAATCCCCGCTCGTGGAAGGAGACGAAGCTCACGATGTACCCCGGCGGTGGGGACGGAGCGGCTCCGCTCGCGGGGGGAATCCATTCCGGCCGCCTCTCATCAGAGAGAGGGCGAAGTAAACCCTCAGCAACAAGATCCTCCAGATCACCCGCCGTCACTGTGGAGAAAGGCCATGGGTCGCGCGGCGAGATGATGGTCACCCGGTCGGCCATCACCGAGCAGAAGGGGTGGCGGCGCAAAGGACAGGGTGGGCGGTTTCCTTTTCTCTGGCTAAGTCTCTCAGGTTGCGAAAACCTAAGAGGGAAGCAGGAAGCGGAGCAAAGAACCATCGCTAGACCCTCCCCCGAGTATATAAAGGCCAAGGCGAGACCGGTTCAACGTTCCGCCCGGACCGGCCGCGGGATTCAAAAACACGAAGCGAAACAGCTGTTCCTCGAACGGCTCGCGCATGCGCAACGGCTGCCCCGCGAACCACTCGCCCCGTCGCATTAACTTCGCGGCGGGACAGGCGGCGCCTCTGGCAAGAGAAGCGAGCGACGCTTCGCCTTCGCCATAATGACCGTGACAAAAAAGGTACGCCACGTCGTTCGATTTCGTATCCTTTTCCTTTTTTCCTCTTTCTCTCTCTTGCAACAGGGACTGGGAAAGGGGGATACCCCGAAAAGGATCCTTCCCTGTGAAGGAACCAGGCTCCGAGCCTCCCTACTGATCAGAGGTTCGAAGGCTGGCCCCTCGGAAGGGTTCAACAGCCGCCTCAGAGCACGTGGGCTCCACACCCACTACTGGTCAGAGGTTCGAAGGCCGGCCCCTCGGAAGGGTTCAACGGCCACCTCAGGCTACTCGGGCTCCGCGCCCACTACTGATCAGGGGTTCGAAGGCTGGCCCCCGAAGGGTTCACATCCGCCTCAGACACAGAGCGAGGGATGACCATGGGTACGTTCGATACATAACCAAGGCTCGGGCTGCGCTCCCGAGGTACCCTAGGACATTTCCGAGACCAGTGGGAACGATCTTGCAACGGAATCCCATCAGAGGGAGGCATCGAGCCCTCGGACCCCGTCGCCAGGGGACCGGGTCCGGCAGATCACCCGCAGGTACTTTTGGGCGCGCCTCTGGGCCTCTAGCCGACCCCTAACGAATGGGGCACGGACGTCCGCTCGGATCACCCGCCTGCAGCTCACCGGAGACAACATGTTCGGTGCCCACTGAGGGCAACATGGCGCTCTCCCCCCTCCTCCTTGCGGAAAGGCGACGCAGGGGCGTATGTAAAAAAGTCAAGTCTGTCCCTGATCGCCCTCTCGCCCTGTGCAGAGGCTCGGGGGCTGCTCTCGCAAACCCGGCTCCGGCCAAACCGTTGACAGCGTCAACATACCAGCCCGAGAACTTGGGACCCGACCGTACACCTGGGCTACGGCCAGCTCGCATGAGGGAACGACCAGACCAGCCGAAGCATTGCGCGAAGCGTTAAGACCTCGGAGGAGTCAAACCACTCCTCCGAGGCCTCGGGGGCTACACCCGGCGGGTGTGCTCGCGCGCACCCACCGGAACAAAACGCAACCGAGAAAGGCTGGTCCCCTTGCAAAAAAGTGCGACGAAAGCCTCCAAGCGAGTGCTAACACTCCCTTCGAGGCTCGGGGGCTACTGTCGGGGACCATAATTAGGGGTACCCTCAAGGCTCCTAATTCTCAGCTGGTAACCCCCATCAGCATAAAGCTGCAAAGGCCTGATGGGTGCGATCAAGTCAGGGATCAGTCCATTCGAGGGACTCGATCACGCCTCGCCCGAGCCTAGCCTCGGACAAGGGCAGCCGACCCCGGAGGATCTCCGCCTCGCCCGAGGCCCCCCTCCAGCGGCGAACATATTTCCGGCTCGCCTGAGGCCCTGTCTTCGCCAAGAAGCAACCCTGACCAAATTGCCGCACCAACTGACCAAATCGCAGGAGCATTTAATGCAAAGGTGACCTGACACCTTTATCCTGACGCGCGCCCCTCAGCTGACAAAGCCGAAGTGACCGCCGTCACTTCGCCACTCCACTGATCGGTCTGACAGAAAGACAGCGCCGCCTGCGCCGCTCCGACTGCGGTGCCACTTGGCAGAGTGAGGCTGACAGGCAGTCAGGCCCGGCCGCGCACACCATAGGAAGCTCCGCTCCACCCGACCCAGGGCTCGGACTCGAGCTAAGCCCCGGAAGACGGCGAACTCCGCTCCACCCAGGGCTCGGACTCGGGCTAAGCCCCGGAAGACGGCGAACTCCGCTCCACCCAGGGCTCGGACTCGGGCTAAGCCCCGGAAGACGGCGAACTCCGCTCCGCCCGACCCAGGGCTTGGACTCGGGCTAAGCCCCGGAAGACGGCGAACTCCGCTCCGCCTGACCCAGGGCTCGGACTTGGGCTCAGCCCCAGAAGACGACGAACTCCGCTCCGCCCGACCCAGGGCTCGGACTCGGGCTAAGCCCCGGAAGACGGCGAACTCCGCTCCGCCCGACCCAGGGCTCGGACTTAGGCTCAGCCCTAGAAGACGACGAACTCCGCTTCGCCCGACCCCAGGACCCAAATTCCGCCCTGGCCTCAGCCAACGGCCTCCGCCTCGCCCGACCTAGGGGCTCGGACTCGGCCTCGGCCACGGAAGACGGACTCGACCTCGACCTCGGAGGAGCCTCCACATTGCCCAACCTAGGGCACGGACCGGCCACGTCAACAGGAGGCGCCATCATCACCCTACTCCAAGCTGACTCAGGCTACGGGAAACGAGACCGGCGTCCCATCTGGCTCGCTCCGCCAGATAGGCGATGATGGCGCCCCGCACGCTCCCTGACGATGGCGGCTCTCGGCCCCCTTACGGAAGCAAGAGGACGTCAGCAAGGACTCGACGGCCCCGACAGCTGTCCCTCCGCCAGGCTCCAGCGCTCCTCCGACGGCCACGACATCACACAAACTGGGCGCCAAAATCTCTCCGACCGCCACGATGGCGTGTACTTAGGGCGCTAGCTCTCCTCCGCTAGACACGTAGCACTCTGCTACACCCCCCCATTGTACACCTGGATCCCCTCCTTACTCCTATAAAAAGGAAGGACCTAGGCCCTCTTAGAGAGGGTTGGCCGCACGGGGACGAGGACGAGTCGGGCGCTCGCGTAAGACCGCTCGCTCCTTCCCCCGTGTGGACGCTTGTAACCCCCTACTGCAAGCGCACCCGACCTGGGCGCGGGACGAACACGAAGGCCACGGGATTTCCACCTCTCTCACGCCTGTCTCCGGCCACCTCACTTCCCCCCTTCGCGCTCGGCCTCGCGTCGACCCATCTAGGCTGGGGCACGCGGCGACACTTCACTCGTCGGCTCAGGGACCCCCCGGTCTCGAAACGCCGACAAGGATGTAACACCCCTGGTGTTACTGTCACTAAAACTTGAGCATAACATCATAAGCATGGGCATATCATGTGTTTGTCACACTTAGAATGCATTCACTAGGCCTAAATGGGTGTTGTCCGAGAGTTCACCTGCTCGGTGAAAGCTGATAAAAACATTTTTGGGGAGTATTCACAAACGACACGACTGCTCGTTTTGTTGTCTCCTTCCTAGTGGTGATCAATGTTTCATCCTTTCCTAAACCCTAGTGGTGGTCGGCATGACTAACTCTATGCATTGCACCAAATGGGATGACTATCATCTAGTGAATTTGGCTCTATCGTTGGGTATGATTCTCTTGCTCACTATCCGATAAGATTATGGATTAAATTTAGTTGTTTATACATGCATGCTCATCACGCTTAGATACGTGCATATATTTGACATGACAAATGTATCAGTTATCTATTTTTGGATTAAATTGCTGCTAAAATTGTCTACATTTTAAACACTTTTTCTCCCATTATAACATACGGACATGCTCCCTTCAGGTCCAAGTTATAGGTCATTTTGGACAAGATTAAGTCAAACTTTTACAACTTTGATTAATATACGCGATTTATCTTAAAAAGTATTTTTACAAAAGTGTAAATATATTAAGAGTTTATTTATATTTTAACAAATAAAAGCTTTGATTAAAGCTATATTTAAAGACTATGTCGTTGTTATAAATGATTTATAATTTAAACCTAGAGGGAGTAGTTAATAGTATTATTAATAAAAAAACTCAGACCGGACATATATATAGGGCATGTTTGTTTGAGATTATAATATGCTTAAATTAGGTAATTCTATGTAACACCCCTGGTGTTACTGTCACTAAAACTTGAGCATAACATCATAAGCATGGGCATATCATGTGTTTGTCACACTTAGAATGCATTCACTAGGCAAAATTTCAAACAAGTTGTATTGATATGACATTTTGTGAATAAAACCCTAGATAGAGTATATAACCCTAGAGTGGGCTTAAAGGGATAACCAAAGTTTAACCTAGAGAAAACTTCAAAACTCAATTGAAATAGTCATAAAGTGTCACCATAGATGAACTTAAGTGGTATTCAAACCCTAGAAACATCAGAAACCCTAATTAAGACCCTGGATCCAAACCCTGGGGGGCTAAGTGCAAAATTAGTGCACTTATGGACTAAAATGCAACAAACCATGATAATAAGGTGTCTTAAGTCATATGGTTCACAAGAATGTGGATTTGCAACTTGAATCCTATGTTTGGACTTATTTGCAAAAGAGCCACACTTGAACCCTATTGGCTAAGTCTGAAATCAGTGTAATTAGCTCAACTTTGGAGCCCTATATCTGCCAAATTATAAGGTTTTTGCCCTAGGTCACCACATCAAATTTGTAGATCTATGGAAGGAGAATAACTTTTCAATAGAAATCATGCCTTGGTACCATGAAGAATTCTGAGATAAATGAGCCTAAAGTTGGACTGCCAGACTGCTTGAAATCTGAAATTCAGACTAACAGTGGAATGGCATGGAGTTAGGGCTCAAATTTAAGCATGATCCAGTAAGAATTTGGTTAGGGATGCTAAGACAAAGATGAATATGGTTGATAGGGCTGCAACTTTTGTACAGAAGGATGATCGTGTTACTACACGAAATTGGGAGCAAATCTCCCTGCAAGTTGTTCTGTCAGGTGTTCTGAACTGCTGGCTGATGGTACAGTGTTCTGAACAAGATTCAGATACAGCGAACCTCGCCGCCAGCGACCTCGCGTGTAGATTCACGCCGATGAGGTGATTCGTGCCCATTTTAGTCCGGATAACGTCGCGGGGTAAAAAGATCATCACCGTCGTTGGGCTATGGACACCAATCTGGCTAGCCGTCGTGCTCCTTTCTGCTTTGCGGCCGGTCTGGATAAGTCACCGGAGTTGGCTGCCCGTCGACCGAACGCCACGTGCCTCCGCAATTACCACGTCGCATTTATCAGTGTTGGGCACGTCCAGTGATCGCTGGGGAGGCCGCCACGGTGAAGGCCACGAATCACCATGTCGGTGACTCATCTTAGTTCTTACCGATAACCATCCACCGCTCAAATTCGTTGTGCTCACGATCGATCTCTATAAATTGAGGCCTCTGAGAGCTCCGTTAGGTTATCCCCAAGCCAATGCACCAAGTATTGCCCTCAATCGATCACCAGAGCTCGCCGATTTCTATCTTTCCCCAATTCTGTTTCCGCCACCGCAGGGACACCCTCACCGCGGCCAGCTTATTCCAGGTTCGTTTAAGCGCACTGGTCGATTGTTCTAGCGTTCTTAGGTCTTCCTCAAGCTTCACGACTCCTTTGATTGAACTAGACCGCCCTGGGTTGCCGGGAACGCCCGTGTTCTTCCACGATGCCCACGGTCACCGTGGCCAGAGCAAACCGGGTAGCCATTTGCGAAATTATGTGAGGGAAAACGCTCACTAGACCTTGAATTCGGTCTCGGCTAAGATAGAGCGCTGGTCTTTGAGCGAATTGGACGGTACGTGAGCTCGTCAGAGCTCTGCGCGACGCCGCTCGCCGTCAGGGACTAGGTTCGTGAAGGAATAGAACGTGAGGGACCTTTTGCACGATGTCAGTGACTATCTAGAATAGTGTTTAGGATTCTTTTGGGTTATGCCAAAAGCTAGGGACTTTCTTGCAAAGACTACACGCGGGCGCGCGCGGGCACAGTTTCACCCGTAGTTGGGCCGACCTGGGTCAGATTCGGTCCAATACTATTCACAAGTTTTTCTTTTTGCCTTTTCTGCTAGAGCTAAAACAATTCTATAAAATTGTAGAAAAATCCTAAAAATGTAAGACCAATTTTGCTAGATTCCTAATTTTCCATAGAATTTAATAAAAATAGTTTTATGATTTTTAATCCAAAAGGGAAATTATAGAGTATTTAAAACAGCCTAAGACCTTGTTTCTGGATTTTTAGAGAATAGATAATAATTCCAAAAATCCCCAAACTTTTTAGATAACCCTTAAATGTTATTTAGAAGCCTTGGGTAGAATTTGGTATGATTTGGACCTTGTTTGATACTTAGAACCCAAAACTCTACCCCCTGCCCTTTGAATTCCTATATTGACTCTAGAAACCCCAGTTCTCTAGAGAGCCGTGAGAGAAAGTTGTATTCAAGACTTTAGATAATGAACTTTTATTATCTTTGCACTCTCATGAGCATTACATGGGCATTCATTATTATACTTGGCTATATTTAGAAAACGAAGAGGAAGTAGAAGTCGAAGAAGAGAAGACTTCACCACCACCACCTAAGGAACATCAGGCAACCAACAGTTTTTATTTCGATATCTGTGGAACCGAGCCTGATTCACCAATAACACAAGGCAAGCCCCGGTGCATTTGCCACCTCCTTGTCCTTTTTAAATCTTCTCACTTGCTTGATGCATTAGGTGATAGGAGTTGTGTGCTAAAACAATTTCTGCATTTCCTTCCTTGAATTTGATTATCTTCCTTTGAATCCCTGTTTTACAAAAGGTTTTTCTTATGCTTAGTCTTGCTCTAGCAAAACAAAATATTTTGTTTTTACAAAAGATGATGCTGCAAAGTGGGAGGGATGTTTTCAAAAGTAAAACTTGATGGTGGATCCATCATGGCCATGATGGGTTCAACATCGGAAAAGATGTACCTCTGACAAGTACCAAGTTTTTGGGTTTGAAATGATAAAGCTGAGACCGAGCGGGTGACTTGCACGAGAAGAGAGTCTCGGTGTAGTGTCTCCATCTGTGTCGATTAAGGACCGTGTCGATGTAGGCTTGATGACCGAGGACCCTTTAACTTGTCACATGCCTCGTCATGGTAAGCTTTGCCTCGGGCAGACTAATACCAGAATAAGATACCACGCAATGGGAGTGGAGAGATGGCGAGAGTAGCGTGTACCCTCTGTGGCAAGAGGCTGGATGGTGGTGTATCTGTGCTCTCGGTTGGCGTGAACCTAATCTGGTCTTAAGAACCCCGGTGGCGAGTTGACATATGCAAGGGTTAAGTGCTACATATGTCGTGTGATTGGAGATCCTCAGCTGAGTATAATCGATTCGGATCGCCGTACCTTCACGGATATGAAGACTTGGTCACTGCCCTATACGTAGAAATCCAGTAAAGATGAAGGGTTGTTAAAGAAACTGGCTAGTGCAGGTCAAGTGATTGAACTAGGGTAGAAAGAACTCTAGATGCATGTAATCTTACTTAACCTAACAATTAAAACTGGATTTTTAAGGATCCACTATTAGTAAGCATTTCTGCAAACAGAGTCATAGATTATTGATAAACCCTACCTTGACTCCTTTAAAGCCAGCATACCCTTGAGAGTCTTTTCTTTAGTCGGGTAAGACTTGCTGAGTAATTCCATACTCAGGGCTTTGTCCCATGTTGTTTTAGGTGAAGAAGCAGCCAACTTTTGTTGCTTCTGTTCGAAGGTGGTACCAAAAGAAGAAAATCAAGACTAAAACATCTGGAGGACAGGCCCTCCACTGTTAAAATTTTTTTACTACTTTATCTGGGAGGGGTTTTTGCCTCCCGTGGTTTGTAATAATACTACTCAACACTCCTATATTTAGTTCTGGTCTGTAATAAATCTACTCTTTCAATACTTTAAATAAAGTAAGTTATTGTAACCGCTTCCACATTTTCGTTTCTCCGATGAATTGTAATGTCTGCGTGACGGGTAAAACGCTCTTGAGAAGGTAAGGAAAGCAGATACCGAACTTGTCAAGTGATTCAGGAACACCTGCAGGGTTGTTTGAGGTCCGTTGGACAAGGACAACTGTAGGTGGGCCTAATGACTTGGAAGGTTCTGTCACATTCTACTTATTTTGAAGTAAGTGTTAATTTAAATAAGTTAGATTATAATCTCAAACAAATATGCCCTATATAGACTTATAATAAAGCAACAAGATGGGTGGTTAGTATTATAACTACAATCAGGGCCGGCCCGGGGGGTGGGTAGAGTGGGCGGCCACCCAAGGCCCCCGAAGTTAATGGGCCCCTAAATATGTATTAAGTATAAGTATATAATATGTGTTATGGATATTTAGTAATTGGTCTTGGATCAAACACTATTCAATAGTCTGTTCGCTAGATGTAGCTTGTTGGAAATATAAGAAACGAATCGATGAGCCTATTGCAGTCATAGAGAAAACAAATCATCGTAGACTCCTAACACGACGTGGCGACACCCTGAGTGCATGTTCGATAGATGACTATAGTCATAGTGTATAGTGTACTAGTTCTTATAATATATTATATGTTATATGTGTGTATTTTTCAATCTCATGAACTAATGATTGTTCATTGATATATTCTATGTAGGATTTTAAAGTCAAAAAATTTATCCCAAACTCTTATTTTACTTCGGCACCAAGTAAGTAAAAGACTAAGATAAGAGATTTTCGAATGGAGTATTGTCTGCTACATGAATTTTCGAGAATGTCGTAAAGGTGAATTGTTATCCTAATGTATCTATTGCCTATCGAATTTTAGTGACTGCTCCATCTACCATAATTTTTTAAAAAAACTAGAATTATTGAAAAAACTATTTATGACCAACAATCATGTTTTCAAAAACTTTATATATAAATATATATTAGATACATAATATATAGAGAGAGATAATAGGGGCCTCTAAATTAGTTTTGGCCTAGGGTCCCTAAAATGCTAGGACCGGCCCTGACTACAGTCTGCTACATGCATGCATCATCTATCTCTACTACTCTATAAGAGCATAGTGTAGACGTTCACATTTTAGTGGTGCACGGTTCTGCCTATGCCGCGGATGGAAGGTCCCGCGATTTCTTGTCGCGCGGATGGAAGGTGCCGCGGATCCCCCACCCTCCTCCCCACACCGCCTCTCCCTCCGCCTGTGCTCCACCTCCTCAGCCGCCGACAACCACGTGTCCTTGGCTCCTCGCCTCCCCAACCATCCTCCATCGTGCCATGGTTGCCGCCTCTCCTCTCACGTCCTCATCCCCCACTCCTCCCAACGCAGCCAATGGTGATAGGGATGGGGTTGGGTGTAGTGCGGTGCCGCTCGATGCGCTGTTCCTCGCCCACGCTCGCCGTAGCAGGCTTCATCCTCGACGATGACGGCGACGGCAGATCCTCTTCCACACACCCAATGACGCCTCCACCTCTCTGGGTTCCCCTCTGCTCCTCGTGCGCCGCTGTAGAGCAACCACAAAATTAGGGTTCCGTTCTCGATCTGGTCGGCACTCTCCCTCTGCCGCCACCACACCTCGCGTGGCATCCTCCGTGGGCGAGGCACAGTCGGGCCCTCGCCGCTCATATCTCCCCTTCCATCCGCCACGCCCCCATTTGGGCTCCGCATCTCCCCTTCCATTGGTGCTCCTCCATCGCCGCCCCGCAACGATCCCCTCCATCGCTTCCCCCGGTACAGGTGCCGAAGCTGCCATCCTAGATCTTGGCCTCCAGCGCGAAAGGGTTCCGTTCTTGATCTGGTCGACACTCTCCCTCCGCCGCCACCACACCTCACGTGGCATCCTCCGTGGGCGAGGCATAGTCGGGCCCTCGCCACTCATATCTCCACTTCCATCCGCCACGCCCCCATTTGGGCTCCGCATCTCCCCTTCCATTGGTGCCCCTCCATCGCCGCCCCGCAACGATCCCCTCCATCGCTTCCCCCGGTACAGGTGCCGAAGCTGCCATCCTAGATCTTGGCCTCCAGCGCGAACCCCTTGGTGGCCGCCTCTAGTTGCGCGAAGGTGAACTCCCCAGGGGGTCCTTGAACGATGACGGTCCGCTGCGCTTTCGCGTCATCACACGCGATAGCTGGCACCAGAATAGGATGCGCGCCCGCGACCCGTACGGGCTCCCGCCCGCCACAGCGCCCCCGACGACGATGTTGTGGTTGTTCTAAGCAGCGCCTGCGCTCGCGGCGGCAGCGCTGATGTTGTGCTGCATCGAGTTGTGCACTCGCATGTTGCTGCCGAAGCCGAAGATGAGGCAGCACACGAGGGAGCAGAGCACCACGAAGCCGCCCATCACTGTGGCTGCCTGAACCAGGTGAGTCTCCTCTAAATTCTTTTATGCTTTTTGAATGGATTGATCAGAGGTAGGCATGTGGAGGTAGCGACAGAGACCGAGCTGGTGGTGGGAAATTTGGCGGCGGTGTCTTTTATTTTCTATACTCTCGCTGCCCTTCCTCGCTCCTCTCCCTCGCCCACACGCCTACAAATGGCCCCAGAAGAACACCAAACCCGCGTCGCCTCCGCCTCCACGCTGCTCGGCGCGCCGCGACCTCAAGTTCGCTACTGTGCCCGTCGTCGCCTAGATGCTAGTTGGCGCTCCGCGGACTCCAAGCCCGCTCTTGCGCCCACCGCCTCGACGCTGCTCGGTGTCACTCCCTTGCGCTACTGCCACTGCCACATCAGACTTCTGCATGCCGTCGCCGAGGTGGGATGCTAAGCATTGGGGACCTCGCCGTAGCAGGCTTCATCCTCGACGACGACGACGATGTGCTCAACCTCGGAACAAAACTCGGTCACCTGACTGATCACCCCACCAGAAGATTCAGCGCACCATTCTACCATCTTTGTGGAGTACTATTTTTTTGTATTTCCATTTATTACAGCAACTATGTCTTCAAAACATAAGACATTATGGATTCTTATCAAGTAAAACCAATGTATATTAAATATGTTGACTAAAATATAGTAATTCACTTCTTTGCATTTATCTCAGATGAAATGAGAATGCATATGATTGTTGATCAGTTTTTTATATCAACCTTGTCTAGCATCAGGATGCCTAATGGCTTTTCGGTTTCTGCAGTTTGATCAAAATCACATGTATACATTATCTTAACACATACTCCTGGTCTCTTAGAAGTGTGCAATTTGTACCTTTAATTTGTTGCAGAGCTATTGCGTAGTATATGATGATTGAGGATATCCATAAACAAATTTGCATACACAATATTTTTTTTTGAATTGACCAGTATTGAATTAGGTTCTGTACTTTTCAAATTTCTCATCATTTTATTTTCATTGTGTTGGAAGTACATTCCCTTCTTTATTTCCATTTTGTTCGATATATGTTTGTTTACAATGGAATATGGTTCCGTTTTACCTTTTTTTGTTTAGTGAGCATTTAATGACCATTTCATATTATATATCTTGTTTATTGTTCTATTAGTTTGGAGAAGTTATTCCATTTGAATTGCTTGACAGTATGAGTGATATGTTTTTATGTTTAATTGAACAATCTAATTGTGCTACTGTGTTTGTTGGTAATGCAGACCACGCTGAATTATTTTCCTAAATGGTGTTGCTTCATGCTGTCAAAGAGCTTGGACTTAATGTTTCTCGGACAAGCCTTGGTTTTCTTCTGAGCCTATGTGTGAAAGCAAGGAGATTGCGACGTGCCCAACAGATCTGGTCATAATATGAATATGCTGTCTTCCACACAATTTGCTGACTTCCTTGAGGTTGAATTCTTTTTACATAAACCAAGAATTTATAAAGCATTTTCTACATAATGGTACATTTGTGGATTGATTTTTATTGTGTAGCCATGCAAGATTTTGCTTTATGTGATATCTATTACATTTATGCCTCTTTAGGATGTGTACAATTAAAGAAATTTAGCTATTTCTAGGCCCCCATGTGTTATCTTCTATAACCAGTTTTTTTTTGCAAAACCGAATTTAGTGAAGAAATTGTTATATGGACTATCAAATTGTTCCTAATTCAATATACTATACAGCATCAAGCTGATAATAGTGAAACACAGTGGTGGTAGACAACATATCTTTCCAACTCCTTACCTTGATAGTGAAAATGATCTTTTTTCAATAATATCCCCTAGGAGCACATAGTTAATATGGCTAACATGTTACAACTGCTCGAGTGAAAAATGAAATATAAAGGGTTGCAGAAATGTGCAGAGCCTATGGGCAGCCTGCAGAAAGGCCAAATCACCATACTGAAGCAGGTTCACCTATATTCCATCATGATGTGGAGGTCAAGAACATGTTGATTTTGGTCTCCCAAGGCTTGCTCCAGTACCGGATGTCGAAGGACATTACCAGCTCATGTCTTCACTATTGTTAAGGGCACCTCATTAAGTCTCATAATGTCAGTCACATTGAAAATGTCAAACTTAACATGCTTTCTTTTATGGTAGTATACCTTTACCATTTGGCAAGATTATCTTTCAGCTTGTGCTGGTCCATTGGCTAAAGAGGTGTAGTGGCCTTTAACTATTTATTGTGCTGGTCCAGTAGTAACTGAGATTATTATTGCTCAATTTATATGGCTAGACTATGATGACCACACATAACCCATTTACCTGTATATAAACTCCACTGGAACTATGGTAAGCAGTTGTTTGAATATTTGAAAGATAAGAAGTTATGTCATTTTTCATATGTTTCTGATGCATATTGCCATATTTGTGTA
This sequence comes from Zea luxurians, assembly GCA_029449295.1. Taxonomy (NCBI): domain Eukaryota; kingdom Viridiplantae; phylum Streptophyta; class Magnoliopsida; order Poales; family Poaceae; genus Zea; species Zea luxurians. The sequence continues at coordinate 11,850,259 of JAOPSE010000012.1, forward strand.
ACTACATCTTCTGTGCTATAACAGGACGAAAATAATGAGCTTGTTGCATCTGAAACTGATGCTTATGCAATTGATGATTTATCAATGTAAGGTTGTATCTTCTAATCACTAATTCATATGGTACCTCTAATAAGCTTTGGTACAATAAGGTTTGGTTCAGCTTCTCATTTTTTTCACCCCACGGAACCACCCTAGCCAAAGACAGGTATGTGCATGATGTTATTCTTGGTAGCCTATAATCATCTTTGCCTCAAAGTGCTTCTATAGGTAAATGAATGTAGTGCAAGTTTTTATTTTTATTTTCTGCTCCAACTGTTTTCTAAGCTACTTCCTTAGTGTTAGTTCACATGCATAAGTCATCTGCAGAAAGTGTGCTTCTTCCTAACCAACTGTATATGTTATTAATTGTCTTCTAATTTCAACAGCATATTGTCGTTGTTCTATATATCAGGGTGACTATTCCATGATTTCTTTATCCGGGAGGGTATGATTTTAGCGTGCATGCTTATTCTTTAGGTGTTCTTTACTAGGATGTCATGTTATTTGTATCTCATAATTGTGTTGTTACTAATACAGGATACCCGTTCGACTGTGTTTGACTAGACCATTCTGGTGTATCCTCAAATATTTTTCTTTTGTTTTAGATTTAATTGGTATAATCATATACTAATTCATAGATTGGTACCTCTAATAAGCTTTGGTACAATAAGATTTGGTTCAGCTTCTCACTTTGTTTTTTAAATAAAAAGAAACATGCAACAAATTATAGTGAAGAGGCTCCTCCCGCCCCTGTCGCTTGGTGGATCACCCCCACGGAACCACCCTAGCCAAAGACAGGTATGTGCATGATGTTATTCTTGGTAGCCTATAATCATCTTTGCCTCAATGTGCTTCTATAGGTAAATGAATGTATTGCAAGTATTTATTTTTATTTTCTGCTCCAACTGTTTTCTATGCTACTTCCTTAGTGTTAGTTCACATTGCATAAGTCATCTGCATAAAGTGTGCTTCTTCCTAACCAACTGTATATGCTATTAACTGTCTTCTAATTTCAATAGCATATTGTCGTTGTTCTATATATCAGGGGTGACTATTCCGTGATTTCTTTATCCGGGAAGGTATGATTTTAGTGTGCATGCTTATTCTTCAGGTGTTCTTTACTAGGATGTCATGTTATTTGTATCTCATAATTGTGCTGTTACTAATACAGGATACTCGTTCGACTATGTGTTTGACTGGACCATTCTGATGTATCCTCAAATAGGCGCCAACCCGTGAACCAAGGTATGCGAGGGCCTTTTGTATCTGTTTGATGTACGTTTCTATAGTTTGTTGGACTTACTCCATCTGTTGACCATTGTTTATGTAGGTGAAATAACCAGTGGAGCTGCTGGACCCTCAATGGATAAGATGGAGAAGGCCCTAGGTTTGCCCTGCTCTTGCAAAAAAATGCTTAACAAATCTATGGTACAAACTGGACACATGTTTAAGCCTGATCTTCGTGCAGGAGAAGCGTCCAGTAGAAGGAACCCTAGCGGTCCTGTGAACCAGAGCGACTGGTACGCACAATGGCTACACGAGACCGTATCCTTGCCTTGTAAGCTAAACTTCCCTTCCCTTCACCTCCTGTATGGTCTAGGAACATTCAGCGCTGTCATGTAGTGCTCACATATCTCATGAGCTTTAACCATGCATTACCTGTTTCTCCAGATGCATAGCACTAACTGGTCTGGGGAAAGGAGATCACTATAAATATCTATAATTAGATCCCTGCCTCTTGGACCTCCACTTGTTGATGACATGATCAAGGACATAAATTGATCACTGCAAATATTGTCAAATACCTGACTAAAGAGAGGATACAGATATAAACTCTTGGGAACTTTCTTTTAATTTTTACAATTATTATCTATAAAGTATGGTAAACTGTTTTGTCCACCTTTTCTCTTGGCCTTTTTACCTTATTAAATTAAGAGTAGTCCAACTTGATATGTTATGCTAGATATATATACCCTGAAGTTAGTTAAGATCACCTGTCTTTTACTTGTGCTCTCCTGCTAGGTTCCAAATTCAGATCTTGCTTCTCGGTCAATAAACCACTATATACAGAACTTTTCTTATCAAAAGTGGTAGATCGTTAGGGAGGTACACAAGTGCAGCCACCACTGTGAGGTCCTTGATGTATCGGCGCCACAACGAGGACCTCGACGTATTGCCACCGCTGCTTTGGAGAAAGGAGAGGCAGATGGCAACATCGTGGCGCTGAAGAACTACCGCAACACGTAGTACTACGATGAGGTCAGTATCTTCACACTATTGTAGAACTTCACTGTCATCTTCGACACCTGCAGCTCCAACCTCTGGGTTCCCTCCTCCAAGTGTTATTTCTTGGTATGCATGATGTTCGATTCTATGGTTGAGACTATTTTGCTAACTATGCACTTCTGTGTATGTAGCTGTAAAATGAAGAGCGTCTTTTGGGTTTTTGCTGAGAATAATGGTTTGTGATCTCGACCCTCCTTGTGTTTTGTATTTGGAGACCTATGGCGTATTTCTAATATATAGCAATACTCTTTCAATGCCTCACTTGTGAGTGTGACGGTGCATTTACTTGTACTAGACAAGGTTGCACTTAAACATTCGTTTACTATAGGTATCATATTTATTTTAATTTGCAAATCCATTCTTTAGCATCCTATTTTAGATAACATTGTGAAGTGTCGGTAGCATCCTATTTTAGATAACATGACAAGATGAGTGAAATAAATTAAATGCTTCTTCCATTTCTACCTTCATGATTCAATATTATGCCTATTATATTCCATCTGTTCCAAATTATATCAGGCAAAAATTTTCTAGATGCATAGTTTTCTTATACACCTAGCTACATACATAGCAAAAGCTAAAACAATTTGTAGGCACCATGTAGTCCTTTCATTTGGTTGGTTTGTTTTGCTATAAATCTGTCGTTATTTTTCTAACTGCACGCACCACTTCTACTGTCGGCCTTATGGCTGCTCCAATAGGGAAGAATGTGCGTCTTCAAAGGAAGGTGAACTTCAGAGTAAAAGCAGCTAATGAGTTGTAGTTCAACAAGGATGGCTCAGCTATCAAGAAGCTCCAGGTGAGCTCCACAGTTTTTTATTTTATGATGATACAATGATGTGTTGTTGACCCTTAACCAGTCGCTAATCGTTTCTTTTTCCCTACATTTTAGAGTGGAGTCAATAAGCTTGTTACTGCAATTATAGGGTGATTACTGAATGAAAACAAAATTTTTAGTAGTAATAAGGTTTTTGTTCTATCAAACACAATCAAGATTTGTTAGCTTGCTTGCTGCTGCTTAGATCAATATTGGTTTCTCACATCAACTATGCTAATGTTGAGGTGATAATCAGTCCTTCACTAGCATAAGGATGTATATGCAGACTAATTTTTGTCTCTGTTGCATGGCATTTGTGTTGTTGTATACCGCTCAAGTATTGCTTATCAGCTTGCTTGAACTTTATCCTGGAGCCTCAAGAGTTGTCGTTGATCAAAGCTACTTGTATCTTTCTTTCAGTGTTTTGCTAGAACTCATAATGTTTTGAGTTTGCAGAAGGATGAAGCATAGAAAGGTATTGTGTGCATCCATGGTTGTGGTCTTGAACAGGGTTATTTATGTGAAATGATGGAAGCGCTTAATGTTCCATTAGCAGATACACCTGTGAGTAGCTCATTCGTTCTTCGCGTTCAACACTGAAATGTAACCATATGCATTCTAGACAAAGATATATTAGGTTCGTCAGATAAACTGGTGTGCACCATATACTTGACAAACTAAATTGGGCATTAAATGTGTTGTTAGTGTAACACTAGATTTTAAGAAATGTTATACCAAAATTCGTGTTGTTCTTTTAGATTACTATGAGAGAGTGCTCAGTTAATATAATTGACTGACCTTTTTTAGTCTGTTATTCATTGAATTTAACTTCATGTATTGGTTTACTGTCCCCAAGCGCCCCCTGTGCCCCGCACCACCATCCAAGAACCCAAATCGCGCTGCCTCCATTCTCCCGTCTCCTCTCTTCGCCACTCCTCCTCCCTTCCGTAGTAGTGAACTGGTGATGTTCTTATGGACTCTGAAGCTTTGTTTGCCCAGAATGGTAATTTTGTTGTACTCTATTTTACAGGATAAAACCGAGCTGAGCAATTGTCGTTCATCTCAGTGCTAATTTAAGGGTTTCTATATTTTTCAGAAAACGGTTAAACATCTAGCATAGAGTATATTGCTACTTAACAATAACATTCAGTTATCGTTGTATGGCACCAGTGCTTCATGGTAACATATAGTATATTGCTACTTAAAAAATGATTGCCAGTTTTCACAACACCCATTTAAACAAGGTCTACATATGTGATATATAGAAACCATAACAACACACGTATATAGAAGTTAGTATGGTACTAATGGTTGTAATGTAGTGGTTCCGTTGCAACGCACGGGCACACACCTAGTCATATATATACGTTATTACTATACGCTAGCTAGGCGAGAAAGCCGAGAGGATAGATAATACGTTATTACTATACGCTAGCTAGGGCGTGCATGGAAATGGATTTGACGTCTCAGCTCTATGTGTCGTCGTCGTCCTCCTCTCCTGCATGCACAGTCGCATTGATCATGTGTATGGGCCTATAGAGTGTCCATATGTAATGACGATGAGAAAGAGACCTGCTATAGAGTGTGTCCAACAATAATACGGCCATCCGTTTCCCAATGGCCACGACCAGTCGATTTGACTGTTATATTATTGCTATTCTGTTGTTGTCGTGATTCCCATCATGATGGGGGAAAAATGAGCATCTATGTTACGTGACTCTTAGCATTTAGCCGAACTGAGGATAATTTCTTCGTAGAGTGCCCAGATATGCGCGGGCGGTGAGTACGCCCATCACTACCGGAATCCAACTCTTTGTCGAATACGAGGCGCTTTGCCGAGTGACCAATAAAAATACTCGGCAAAGAAACGTTGCCGATGTATTGTTCGTCGAGATCTCTTTGCCGAGTGTCACATTCGACAAAGACTTTGTCGAGTGTTTTTCAGGCTTTGCCAAGTGCTTCAAGCACTCGGCAAAGCGCTCGATTCCGGGTGTGAATAGTTATCATATTGGACATGCTTATTTAAGATAAAGTCTTCGACTTGATCAGGTTTTCTATAGACTAGTCAAGTACTCGTGCATCACTGTCGTTTCTATATGTCATATGATTTTGTTTTAATAAAACACAAAAACGTGTGTTTCGTTTGTTAGGTGTGTGTGAATGTTGAGCCAACAACTAAAGTTCGAACTCGTACTTGTGCACAATTTTACCTTAGTTTTGCATAATCGTGAAAAGTGGTGGGTGTGGACGTTGAAGTTGATGTTTGGACTGCGAACTAGATTAGAAAGAAGTATATAGACTTTTTTTGCAAAATATACGATGGTGAAAGCCAGAAAAGCTTATGCTTTATAATAGTATAGATTTATTAAAACTTCCCTCTTCTCGATTTAGAGTGCAAAGGTCAAATCGTAAGATATTCTATTTTTCTATTTTCCAAATAAGATGACAACACAAAATCAATTTATTATATTTTCTAACCGAAATACAGGAGCTAAAATTGTCAATTTTAGGAAGGGGTCTGACTCTCTCTCACTAGTACACAAAAGCTCTATAATGGCGGTTCTAGAGATATTTACACTGTTGTTTTCGGTGCCGCCAGTGCTAAGGCCAGTGGAAAACAACATTTCTATTAACGGTTATTTTGAAACCGACAGTGTAAATGTTATTTTCACTGGCAGTTCTCTTAAGTAAACCGCTAGTGGAAATATACTTTTCAATGACGGTTATCTTTATTTGGCCGCTAGTGGTAGTTTTCCCGGTTTTTTTAAAATTTTCAAAACAAAACCGAATTTTATATATATTTACAAACACAAACATATATATATATTGATATTCATATTGAAAGCAACATGAAATGAAATTATATCAGACACTTATATACATCAAAGTGTTGTGTTTACAACCATCACACATTCTACACATCAAAATTTTCACCTAAACTCTAATAACTATCTCGGCTAAGAGATAGTCTACTAATTTCTGTGAGTACTCTAAACTCTTGTCGGTGTTTATGACCTAACCGCACATCACGTGATGCTTTTGAGTAGGACGACGTCGTTGATTGCGACTCAATGGTACGTGTGGATGCACGTCGGATCATACAAGGGTTTATACAAGTTTGGGCCATTGGAAGGCGTAACACCCTATGTCCTGTCCAGGCTGAGTATTTGAGTATTACTGGAGCTATGGCCGGTGTTAGGGGCCTTCGGCTTCCGAAGGTCCTCAAAAACATGATTTAACAATGTTTGTGGAGCGTAATGCATGAACAGGTTGCTTCGGACTTGAGCCGAAGCTACAGTGTGAAGAAGCACAAAAGGAATACGAAGAATGGCGTGGAGCCGAAGCTGTGCGCAGGAGAGCTTCGGCATGATTGCAGAAAGGAAACCGACTTAAAGATGAAAAGGCCATTTAGAGCCCGATGGACTACCATAGAGTTATTAGAAAATGTAAAGGGCATGAGTGTAATTTTACATGAGCTGCGTCTCATGCCTATAAATAGGTGAACAGTAATCCCGTACTATTCACGCTGACTTGGAATTTGCTTTTGCATCACGATTGTACTTTCCACTTTCTTTTGAGACGAAGGTACATTTGTAATTTGATGTCATTTCTATTTTCTCATGGTAATAAAATAGAAATGAGCTGATAATATTTGACTGTTTATATTATCTTTCATTTCTTGTATGATCCCTTCTTCCATTATTGCATGTTGTGATTGTTGGGGGCCTTCGTCCTCCGAAGGTCCTCAAAAACATGATTTGACAATGTTTTCCAAGTGGATTATATGAATAGGTACCTTCGGACTCAGAATTATGAACATGAAGTACGGTCAGGACGAAGCCTGAACCAGACGAAGGGGGATTGAAATGGAGGACGGGCTGATTACCAGGCTCTACGAAGGATGGTGCACAACCGAAGCTGTGCGCAGGAAAGCTTCGTCGCGATAGTAAAAAGGGGAACCGACTTAAAGATGAAAAGACTACTTAAGCCTTGACAGATTTCCATAAGTCATTAGCAAGTGTAATGGACATGAATGTAATTTTACATGGGCTGTGTCTCACGCCTATAAATAGATGAACAGTACTCCCGTACTATTCACGCTGACTTGGCATTTGCTTTTGCGTCATCCTTGTACTTTTGCCTTCTTGCTGTCCGAAGGTACATTTGTAATTTGAAGTCATTTCTATTTTTACATAGTAATAAAATAGAAATGACATTGTGACAAAATTTAAATGTTTACATTACTTTTTATGTCATGTATAAGTTCTTCGTCATAACTTATCGTGCTTACGAAGATATATTGTTTATGACCTTCGTCCGGAGCACGTTATATCCCGAAGGGAAATAATGTTTCAAAGGACGAAGGACTTTATCATTTAACACCTTTTATGTTGCCTTGTTCTTAATCCGAAGCATTTGAGAACAAGTCACCAACATTGGCGCCCACCTCCGGTGAACTCACTTCCACTTTGAGTTTTTTGAACACCTTCGGAAGCCATAGACCCTCGCTATGGCGCCGAAGAAAGCTTCAGCGACTGGGGCTGCAGCATTGCAACCGCTGGACCCCAACCTGGAGACCGTCTCTCTTCGGGAGGCCCGAAGCCAGAAGAGGAAGGCCGTCAGCCCGACGCTTCAGGAGGATGAACTAGACCAAGAGATCAGGGATATGGAGATGCTTCATCAACAGGTGCAGAGGAAGAAGGAAAAGATGGCCAGGCTAGCTGAGCTACAGAGGCAGATAGACGAAGCTTCTGAAGAGGTTCGCCATCTTACTCACGATGAGCAGAACAGAAGGCCTCAACAAAAAGACCTTCATCAGGAGGGCTTCTTCAACGAAGATGACTGGTATGACAATTTCCATCATGGAAATTTTGTTTTCGATGATGCTTCTCCCCTGTCCGCTGAGCTGCAGGCTACACCTTGGCCTCCATCCTACAAGCCACCCTAGCTTCCCATGTTCGATGGCCATTCAGACCCGAAGCAGTTTTTGATGAGCTACGAAGCAACAGTGTCTTCGTATGGTGGCAATGCTGCAGTCATGGCAAAGTCTTTTGTTATGGCTGTCAGGAGTGTTGCTCAGACCTGGTATTCCTCCCTTCGACCAGGAACGATTACTTCATGGCAAAAGCTAAAGGACATGTTGTTAACCAGCTTCCAAGGGTTTCAGACGAAGCCGGTTACTGCTCAAGCCTTGTTCCAGTGCACTCAGGATCATGAAGAATACCTTCAGGCGTATGTCAGAAGGTTCTTACGTTTGAGGGCGCAGGCACCAACGGTGCCCAATGAAATTGTCATCGAAGCCATGATCAAGGGGCTTCGACCTGGACCTTCAGCTCAATACTTCGCTAGGAAGCCACCTCAGACTTTGGAGAAGCTACTCCAGAAGATGGACGAGTACATTCGTGCCGACAATGATTTTCGCCAAAGAAGGGAGGAGGCTTTCAGATTTTCTGAAATGACCAGGGGCTTCGGAGGAAGATTCTATCCGAGGCATGTCAGGTCCATCCACAACTCTACTCAAAATGATGATAAGGGGAGTCAGCAGAACAGGCCGCAGTGCTCCTCACAGGCTTCAGGGCAACAGCAAAGTTTCTTCCGGCCACCAGCTCCAAGAGGCAGAAGCGCCAGGGGCTTCGGCGGAAGATTTGGAGATCAACCAAGGAAAATGTTTTGCTTGTTCTGTGGAGAAAACAAGGGCCATACCACCAGGATGTGCCATGTTACAATCCAGAAGCAAAAGGAAATAGCCAAAGCTGCAGCGCAACAAGCTCAGCCGAAGCAGGTCATGCATACTGCTTCGTACCATCCGCCTTACATCCCACAATACATAGACAACCACCCTGCAGTTTCTGTAGCTTTGGCAAGTCAACCTCAAGCTTCCTGGCAACAGCCTCCGCCTCCACCTCCACTGCAACAAGGCCAACAGCCAGAAGGGAGCCAATATGCCCCGCACCAAAGGGACTTCAGAGAACAATCCGAAGCTCGCACAGTCAATAGCACTGTGCCAGAGTCGAAGCACATTTATTGACACATATCCTACCTTTGATAGCAGTCTTTTCTATTCAGTTCTATTTTCTGTGTAACAAAGAACATTGTTAGTTTTCATATAATAATTTCGTTGTTTCCCACGAGGAAAATCTATTTTCTCCACAGGCTTAAGTTGCTGAAGCTTAAAAAATTTGCGTTAACAAGGAGGACCTTCGAATTATTAAAAATCCTTCGAAGCAACAGAAAGTCGTTCTAAGGAACGCAGAGTAAGTTGATGAAGTCACAAAAAGCCGTTCCAAAGGGAGCGCAGTGTAAGTTTTCTGCTCAAAAGTCGTTCCAAAGGGAATGCAGAGCTTACAGCGAAAAGTCAACGGTGATACCGCCTAAGTAAAAGGCGAAGAAGCTCAAAAGACGTTCCTAAGGGAATGCAGAGCTTACAGCGAAAAGTCAATGCTGATACCGCCTAAGTAAAAGGCGAAGAAGCTCCAAAGACGTTCCTAAGGGAATGCAGAGCTTACAGTAAAAGATTGTGTGTTTCACAGGGATATGTGTGTATCTTCGGAATCAAATTCATCTACATAACATAACATCATCACATCATTTTGCATAGCATAAGCATCATACATCATATTGCATATGGCAAAAGAAGGGAGGACAGTATCAACCTTCGGAAGAATGCTTTGAGAAAGTAAAAATCTTCGGAATATAGCTTCGGAAGATGTTCTCACGAGGTTTGGATATTTTTCATCAGAGTGCTATGGGTTTTGTGATGCATAAAAGTTTTTCTATCTTCACGAAGCATGAAAAGAAGGGAAGGTGTTTTTTCGCCGAAGGCTTTAAAACGGTACGTATGTAAAATTTCATGCATCGTAAAGAATTGAATAATGAAAAGAAACTTATATATCACATCCAAATGTACAAAATATTACACAAATCACATTCCAAATGTTTTTTTCTAATACCATCTAGTCTTCTCTTAGTACTACTTCGGCAGCCTCATTTACAAGTTGTTCAACAACTTTATCCATGATAGCTTCGGCCATTTGTTTAATTTCGTCATCCTCTTTCGTGTGAGGGTCAGCAGACGATCCAGTAGGTTCTGAGGGAGGGGAATATGTCTACATTACTATCACAAACCGCGAACAAAGTTTGAAATAAAAATTACAACACAACAAGTACGACTAATTAATACCTATTTGCCCTTCGGGCTCTGTACTTTTTTCGGCAGCTTCTGTCACTTTCCTAGCATCATGGATGCCTTTTTCACTCCTTTGAATAATCTCTTGCGCCATTTCTCGGTCGCCGTTGTCCCAGATATCAGTAAAGAATTTACCGCCAACCATGCTTGCTTCGGTCGAGGGGTCTTTGATGTCTTCGGAGGACAAGGCAGCTTCGGACTGAGCTAAGGATTTTACATGATCACAACCTTTCTTCTCCAAAACAGTAGCAACTCCTCTGGCGCCCAAAAAAGCGTAGATGTCACCGCGGCTACTCAAGATTTCCTCGAAGGCCTCTGCTTCGTGACTGATCCAATCCAGTGGACCTTCGGGATTGCCTCTTGAAAAATTCTCTTCACTAGAAAATGCGCCAACGCTGGCGAAGCTGGATTTTATCTTTTTGACGCATTCAATAGATTTAACATAGCATTTCCTCTGGGATGCACGAAGCTCTTTAACACTTAACTCTAAATGATTGACCAACTGATCACTAAGCTCTCGTTTTGTTTCTTCAAGCACACGCTCCTCTTTAGCTCTAGCTAGCTGTTTCTGAAGATCTTTAATCTCACGTTTTTGGGCTTCGGCCTGGACCTTTGAGGCAGCTTCGTCCTTTTTTACCTTGTCTACCAATGTAAGCAGAATTTTATCCTTTTCCAGAGCTTCGTTTCTCAGTTTAATAACTTCTGATCGTAGGTTGTTGAACGCAATTTCATAGCTCTCATCTTCGGCACTCTTTTGTGCTCTTAATGCGTTGCTTAGGATTAAACCCTATATGTAAAAAAGTTGGTATAAGAATAAAAGAATGAGTTACGAATTAAAAAAAAATTCAAGTGCCTAAACCCCATACCTTTAGGCTATTGTACGCAAGACTGTCCGCGAGATCCTCCTTCGTCATAGCACATAATCCAGCTTCGAGCTTCGGGAACCCCATACTTCTAGCCATCTCCCGGCAGACAGATAATTCTTTGTTATCAGGGAGGCAGTATAGGAAGTCATCTTCATTTGTCCCATTGAACACTACTGCCCCCTTCGGATACTTTAACTCTCTAGCATAGTGATTGGCTTCATAAGTCTCTTCTTCAGATAATTTCTTCCCCGAAGCATGTCGCACGATGTAATCGCATATGTTGGAAGGAGCTTCGGGGGCGGCAGTGTCAATTTCTTCAACCAAAACTGGTTCTGATATTTTTATTTTCTCGGTTTCCAAAGATTGTTCCTTGGTGGGCTCTGAAGGCCCAGCTTCAGCTTCAGGTTGTTGCTTCGAAGTTTCAGTAGACGCTTCAGCAAGTTCAACAGTCTTCTTTGGTGTTGTGCTTGAAGACTTAATTGTCTCCAAGACATCTAGCACGTTCACCATTCTTTTTCTTTTTGGGGTCACCGATGGGCCCTTTTGATTTTTTATTACATTTGCTGAAGGACTTAAGATTTCCAATATTTTTTTGTCCTTCAATCTTCGGTTTTTCTGCCTTTCTGCTGAAAGCGCTTCAGTTTTTTCTTCTATCTTTGGCACTGGAGCTGGTTCTGTAGCCTCAGTGGCCAAAGAGACTTCACCAATAAATTCAGGCACTATGGCTGGCTCAATAAAACGTGCCCGGTGGGTGAGCACCTTCATCTTTTTCCTTTGCGGCGCTGGCTCACTAGTGGCACTCGTGGCAGCTTCTGTTGCAGGAGAAGTATTTTTTCTTTTGCGGCCCAATACCAGATAGTGATAGTCAGGGTAGACAAACCCGACTGCGTCAAATACCCGGTTGAGCCTTTTCTTCTTTCGGCCCCCGAAGGCTGCTGATAATGCAGTGTTCTCGGCCTTCGAATATGCCCCAAGCAGTTCGTCGCTTAATGTTTCAATGCTTTTCAACCAGTCGTCATCAGGTTCAACAAACTTATCCCCGTATTTGAATGTGTATTTCAGTCTAACCAGTCCGCCTTCGTCGGACTCCTTGATGGTCTCCTTCGGCATTTCCCACTTTCCTGCAAGTGGCCACACCCTGAAGGCGATATGCTCTTGGACCAAGTCCCTTGTCCCAATAGAAGAGCAGATTACGCCGAAGGCTCTTTGGCATTCCTCGGCTGCTTCATCCATTTCAACCTTCGGTCTTCGAAGTCCGAAGCGTTGCCAGATGGGGCGCATAATGATACTCTTAACATCTTCCTGCGCTGTTAAGTCATTCTTTACATAGAACCATTCTGTCATCCAGGCTCCGGGCCACCTCTTCCGAAAGGTTGGCACAGGGCGGCTTGACCCGGAGCGGGCACCGAAGCTGTAACACCCAAAGTTGTTGTGATATTGTTCTTTCCCCCAGGGCTTCGTCTCATATAACAACTCATGAATATTGCAAAAGCTTTTAGCATTTGGTTCTAAACCTAGGCTTCTCACAGCCCAGACAAACATTCCCATTCTTATGATAGCTTCGGGAGTAATTTGATGAAGGTAAACTTGAAATGTCTTCAGGACTTCAACAACAAAGCTGCTTAGGGGGAATCGAAGCCCAGCCTTGAGAAAGCTTCGGAAAATTACGACTTCATCTTCTTCGGGAGTGGGAGAAGTTTTTTCTCCAGCATCAGCCCTCACAATAGATATATCTCGGAAATACCTCCCTCTCATATTATCAATATGGCTCTGCTTAATAGTGGTTTTCCCGAAAACCGTGTGACTTGGCCGCCATGGTCGATCTTCGGACTCTTCCCCACCACTTTCTACATCATAACTGTCGCTGTCACCAGTATCTTCAGATAAACCTTCCAGAATCTCCTTGGTAATTTTTTCCGTATTGGTCTCCGCCATCGCAATAAGGAACCCCAAGTTCTTCTCTTCGTCAAGGCTCAGCTTCATCTCAGCAGCGACCTTCTTATCTTCAGACATCTTCGGAAACACTAAAAAACTGTTTTCAAAGCCGAAGCTTCAAAACCAAAATATCAGCAAATCTTAGCGCGCAAGAGCTAAAAATTTAGTGAGCGGAAGCAGATGACAAGTGTGCGTACCAAATGAGTTTGCGGTATGATCTTATTTATACGCCCAGGGCGTTGAAAATTGAAAGACCCCGCTTGTCAGTGAATGTTGCTATTCTAGCAAAGGGAAGGTGTTTTTTCGGACCTTCGGCTCAAGGCCTTCGTCCATATCGCAATCTGAATTTATCATTAACAAATTAATATTGCGAGGGGCTACTGTTGGGGGCCTTCGTCCTCCGAAGGTCCTCAAAAACATGATTTGACAATGTTTTCCAAGTGGATTATATGAACAGGTACCTTCGGACTCAGAATTATGAACATGAAGTACGGTCAGGACGAAGCCTGAACCAGACGAAGGGGGATTGAAATGGAAGACGGGCTGATTACCAAGCTCTACGAAGGATGGTGCACAGCCGAAGCTATGCGCAGGAAAGCTTCGTCGCGATAGTAAAAAGGGGAACCGACTTAAAGATGAAAAGACTACTTAAGCCTTGACAGATTTCCATAAGTCATTAGCAAGTGTAATGGACATGAATGTAATTTTACATGGGCTGTGTCTCACGCCTATAAATAGATGAACAGTACTCCCGTACTGTTCACGCTGACTTGGCATTTGCTTTTGCGTCATCCTTGTACTTTTGCCTTCTTGCTGTCCGAAGGTACATTTGTAATTTGAAGTCATTTCTATTTTTACATAGTAATAAAATAGAAATGACATTGTGACAAAATTTAAATGTTTACATTACTTTTTATGTCATGTATAAGTTCTTCGTCATAACTTATCGTGCTTACGAAGATATATTGTTTATGACCTTCGTCCGGAGCACGTTATATCCCGAAGGGAAATAATGTTTCAAAGGACGAAGGACTTTATCATTTAACACCTTTTATGTTGCCTTGTTCTTAATCCGAAGCATTTGAGAACAAGTCACCAACAGTGATTTACGAAGGTATGACCTCCGTAATCTTCGTCCTCCGAAAGTCATTTTATCATGAGGGAAATAATGCTTCGGAGGACGAAGGACTTTAACGTTTAATATTCTCTATGTTGCCTTGTTCTTAATTCTTAGCATTTGAGAACAAGTCCCCAACATTGGCGCCCACCTCCGGTGAACCCTTTTCGACCACCTTTGGCAAGTATCAACCTTCGTCATGCCGCCGAAGAAAGCTTCGGCGACAGGGGCTGCCGCTCTGCAGCCGCTGGACCCGAACCAGGAAACCCTTTCTCTTCGAGAGGCTCGAAGCTAGAAGAGGAAGGCCACCAGTCCAACCCCCCAGGAGGATGAGTTGGACCAAGAAATCAGGAACTTGGAGATGCTTCAACAACAAGTACAAAGGAAAAAGGAGAAGATGGCTCGACTAGCCGACCTTCAGAGGCAGATCGACGAGGCCACTGAAGAAGTGCGTTATTTTGCTCAAGATGAGCAAGAACGAAGGCCTCAGCACAGAGAGCTCCACCAAGAGGGTTTCGTCAACGAGGATGACTGGTATGAGGATTTCCATCATGGGAATTTTGCTTTTGATGATGCTTCTCCTCTATCAGCAGAACTGCAGGCTACACCTTGGCCCCCGTCTTACAAACCACCCCAGCTCCCCATGTATGATGGACACTCAGATCCGAAGCAATTTCTGATGAGCTACGAAGCAACCATATCTTCATATGGTGACAATACTGCAGTCATGGCGAAATCCTTCGTCATGGCAGTCAAGAATGTTGCACAAACCTGGTACTCCTCTCTTTGACCAGGAACAATTACATCATGGCAGAAGCTGAAGGACATGCTGATCACCAGTTTCCAAGGGTTTCAGACGAAGCCGGTTACAGCTCAAGTTTTGTTCCAGTGCACGCAAGATCACGAAGAACACCTCCAGGCATATGTCCGAAGGTTTTTGCGTCTGAGGGCACAAGCGCCAACAGTGCCCAATGAAATTGTTATTGAGGCCATGATTAAGGGACTTCGGCCAGGACCTTCAGCCCAATACTTCGTCAGGAAGCCCCCTCAGACTCTAGAGAAACTGCTTCAGAAAATGGATGAATACATCCGCGCTGACAACGACTTTTGGCAGAGAAGGGAGGAAGCTTACAGGTTCTCCGAAATGGCCAGGGGCTTCGGAGGGAGATTCCACCCTAGGCACATCAGATCAATTCATTCCACTCAAAATGATGACAGGGGAAGTCAGCAACAGAGGCCGCAATATTCCTCCCAGGCTTCGGGGCAGCAACAGAGCTATCCTCGGCCCCCAGCTCCAAGGGGCAGAGGCGCCAGGGGCTTCGGAGGAAGGTTTGGGGATCAGCCCAGGAAAATTTACTGCCTATTCTGTGGTGGGGACAAGGGCCATACTACCAGGATGTGCCATGTCACCATCCAGAAACAGAAGGAGATAGTAGAAGCTGCAGCCCAACAGAACCAGCCGAAGCAAGTTATGCATACTGCTTCGTACCACTCATCGTACATTCCAGAGTACGTGGGTAACCATCCTGCAGTTTCTGTTGCTTCGGCAAGTCAACCTCAGGCATCTTGGCAACAGCCTCCACCTCCACCACCAATGCAACGAGGCCAGCAGCCAGAAGGGAGCCAGCACGCTCACCAGCAACGAGACTTCAGAGAGGAGTCCAAAGCTCGCACAGTCAACAGTACTGTGCTAGAGTCGAGGCACGTCTATTAGAAGATATCCTACTTCTGAGATAGTTATCATTTTTCTTTTTAATAAGGAACAATCATTAAAAGCCTAAGTTTTTTCTCGTCGATTTCAATTACTTGTAATAGCTTCGTTTTCGTAATAGTTAAAATATATCTTCTCCACAGAATTGCGGATTCCGAAAAGGTGGCCGAAGCATGAAAACTCGTTCTTAAGAGCTCATGGCTATAGAAAGTATCTCCGAAGCTACAAAAAGTCGTTCTACGGAACGCAGCGTAAGTTTGCCGAAGCAACAAAAAGTCGTTCCTAGGGGAGCGCAGCGTAAGTTTTCTGCTCAAAAGTCGTTCCAAAGGGAATGCAGAGCCTACAGCGAAAAATAAATGCTGATTCCGCCGAAGTAAAAGGCGAAGAAGCTCCTAAGGGAGGCTTACAGCGAAAAATAAATGCTGATACCGCCGAAATAGAAGGCGAAGAAGCTCCTAAGGGAGGCTTACAGCGAAAAATAAACGCTGATACCGTCGAAATAGAAGGCGAAGAAGCTCCTAAGGGAGGCTTACAGCGAAAAGTCAGCGCTGATACACCGAAAATAAGCGGTGAAGCCGAAAAATAAACGACAAAAAGATTGTGTGCTTTACTGTGGGAATGTGTGTGTATCTTCGACACAGATATCATTTTGCATGTCATTACATCATTACATCATGTGCATAGCATAACATCATACATCATGTTGCATCAATGGCACAAGAAGGGGATGCAATGTTGACCTTCGAAACGGTATACAATGCTGACCTTCGGAGATTGTTTCGAAGAAGTGCCAAGGCATAAAATAAGTTTCCAAGAACTACAACTTCGTCAACTTTAATATGAGAAGGAGATCTATCGTTTACGAAGCATAATGTTTTTTTGGAGACTGGATATTTTTACGAAATATGGATATTCTTCACGAAGTATGAAAAGAAGGGAAGCTGTTTTTTCGCCAAAGGCTCAAAAACGGTATGTACATAAAGTTTCATGCATCATAAAGAATTGAATTATAAACAGCTTATACATTACATTCAAAATTATAAAACATTACACACATTGTCCAGCAAATATTACATCCCAAATGTCTCTTCAATAGCAGCTAGTCTTCTCTTAAAACTACTTTCGCAGCTTCGTTTAGTAGTTGATCAACAACTTTATCCATAATAGCTTCAGCCATTTTAATAAGTTCATCTTCCGTCTTTGTTTCGGGGTTCGCCAATGGCTTGGCAGGCTCTGGGGGAGAAGATGGTGCGACTGTGATGCAAAGCGTAATTAACTTCGAAGTCACAAAATTAGAATATAAAGTTAAAAGCTATTAAGCAATACCTATCCGCCTCTCGGGATCCGCAGCTTTCTCAGCGGCCTTTGCTGCTTCTCTAACATCATGAGTATCTTTTTCACTTTTCCTTACAATTTCTTGGGCCATTTTCCGGCCGCCATTTTCCAGATATCGGTAAAAAAATTTCCACCAACCAAGCTTGCTTCGGCCGAGGGGTCTTTTGTATCTTCAATAGATAAGGCAGCTTCGGTTTGTGCCAAAGATTTCACATGTTCACAGCCTGTCTTCTCCAAGATAGCAGCAATCCCCCTGGCACCCGAGAAGGCGCATATGTCCCCACGACCACTCAAAACTTCCTCAAAAGCTTCAGCTTCGTGGCTGATCCATTCAATTGGGCCCTCAGTATCGCCCCTTATGAAATTCTCCTCACTCGAGTATGCACCAACGTTGGCGAAGCTAATTTTTATGCTCTTCACGCAATCCATAGATTTCTCAAAACATTTTTCCTTGGATATACAAAGTTCTTCAATGTTTTTTTCTAAACAATTTGTTCTTTGTTCGCTAATTTCTCATTTAGCTTCTGCAACAGCACAATTTTCTTTAGCCTCGAATAGCTGTTTCCAAAGATCTTCGATTTCTTGTCTATAAGCTTCGGCTTTGGCTTTGGAAATAGCTTCGTCTTCTTTTATTTTGTTCAACAATGAGTTTAATATTTTATCTTTTTCAAGACCTTCGTTCCTTAATTCAATTACTTCGGAACGAAGGTTGTTCAAGGCTATGGTGCACCCTTCATCTTTGGCATCTTTTTGTGCCCTGAGGGCATTGCTAAGAATAAGGCCCTACAAAAAAATGCGGCATTAAGTGTAAGCAAATAGAAAATTTTGTTTTTAAAATACAAAAATCTCATTTTCTCACCTTTAAGCTATTGTATGCTAAGCTGTCGGCCAGTTCATCCTTTGGTAACACCGAGAGCCCGTCCTCTAGTGTTGGGAATCCGAAACTCTTGCTCATCTCCCGGCAGACAGAAATCTCCTTGCTGTCTGGGAGACAATACAAGAAGTCTTCTTCTCCGCTGCCGTTGAAAATCAAAGCCCCCTTTAGATATTTCAATTTTTTGGCATAGAACTGAGCTTCTCGCTTTTATTTTTCAGTCAATTTTTTTCCCCAAAGCATGTCGTAAAAAATAATTGAGAGGTTCGGAAAGTGCTTCGGGGGTGGCACTGCCAGTTTTTTCAGCCAAAATTTCTTCTGCAGCTTCTTTTCCCGTTTCTTTTCCAACTTCCAAGGATTTCTCCTTGGCGGGCTCCGAAGGCCCGGCTTCAGTCTCGGCCTGGCTCTTGGCAGCTTCGGCCTCGAATGGTTTTGCCTTAATTTGTATTTTTGGAGCTTCGACAGCTTTCTTCGGAGTATAGCTTGAAGACTTTATCGTCTCCAACACATCTAGTACTTTAACCATCCTTTTTCTTTTGGGGGTCACTACTAGACCTCTCTGACTTTTTGGCACTTCAACTCCTGCCGAAGGACTTAAAATTTCTGATGATCTCATCTCTTCAGCTCTCTGCTCTTCAATTTTTTCAACCTTCGGCGTTGCAGATAGCTCTTCAGTTTTTTGAGCAAGCCCAGGTTCTTTGGCTTCAGTAGCCGAAGAGGTCTCACCGCCAAACTCGGGCACTATGGCCGGTTCGATGTAGCATGGCCGGTGAGGAAGAACCTTCACCTTTTTTCTCTTCGGCATAGGCTCACTAAAAGCGGCCGAAGCAACTTCCTTCACAAAAACCGTACCTTTTCTTTTTTGACCCCGTACCGGGTACCAGTAGTCAGGGTACATAAATCCGATAGCATCAAAAACTCTGTTCAGTCTCTTCTTTTTCCGGCTTCCGAAGGCCGTTGATAGCGCATTATCTTCTGTCCTGGAGTATGCCCCAAGCAGTTCATCACTTGTAGCTTCGACACTTTCTAGCCAATCGTCGTCTGGTTCGACAAATTGGTCTGTAAATCTAAAGGTATACTTCAGTCGAACCAAACCACCTTCGAGAGGATTGCTGATATTTTCCTTTGGCATCTCCCAGTTGGCCACCAATGGACATATTCTGTAGGCCACGTGCTCTTGAACTAAGTCCCTTGTCCCGATGAAGGAGCAGACTATGCCGAAGGCCTTTTGGCATTCTTCGGCTGCTTCATCAATTTCCACCTTCGGCTTCCGGAGGCCGAAGCGCTGCCAGATAGGACGCATGATAATATCCTTAATATCCTCTCGTGCCTTTAAATCATTTTTCACATAGAACCATTCCTTCATCCAATCCCCAGGCCACCTCTTTCGAAAAGTCGGCACAAGGTAGTTTGAACCAGAGCGAGCACCAAAGCTATAACAGCCAAAATTGTTATGATACTGCTCTTTGCCCCAAGGTTTTGTCTCATAAACCAGTTCGTGCATGCTGCAGAAACTTTTTGCATTTGGCTTCAAGCCCTGGCTCCTCGCGGCCCAGACGAAGATTCCCATCCTTACGATTGCTTCGGGAGTGATTTGATGAAGGAAGAGTTCATATATCTTCAAAACTTCAACCACAAAACTGCTTAAGGGGAACCAAAGCCTAGCTTTGAAGAAGCTTCGGAAAATCACTACTTCATTTTCTTCAGGAGTAGGAGAAGTCTTCTCTCCGTTGTCAGCCCTCACAATAGACACATCTCGAAAATATCTTCCCCTCATATTGTCAAGATGACTCTGCTTAATAGTTGATTTTCCAAAAATTGTATGACTCGGTCGCCAGGGTCGATCTTCGGAGTCTTCCCCACCACTTTCCACATCATAGCTGTCACTATCACCAGTATCTTCAGATAAACCTTCCAAAGTCTCTCTAGTAAGCTTTTCTGTATTTGTCTTTGCCATTGATTCAATAAAGCCAAGATTCATTTCTTCAAAAAGGCTCAGCTTCGGCTCAGCGACAGCTTTCTTATCTTCAGACATCTTCGGAGACGCTAAAAAACTGCTTTCGAATCCGAAGCTTAAAACTTAAAAAGCCATGATTGTTGGTGCGCAAGAGCTAAAAATCGGGCAGGCAAGAGCATATAGCAAGAGAGTGTGATAAATGAACTCGTCGTGAGCTCTTATTTATATGCCTAGTACGTTAAAAACTAAACGGTCCCGCTTGTTAGTGACTATTGCTATTCTAGCAAAGAGAAGGTGTTTTTTCGGACCTTCGGCTTAGGGCCTTCATCCATATCGCAATCTGAATTTATCATTCTGACAAATTAATATTGTGAGGGGCTACTGTTGGGGGCCTTCGGCTTCCGAAGGTCCTCAAAAACATGATTTAACAATGTTTGTGGAGCGTAATGCATGAACAGGTTACTTCGGACTTGAGCTGAAGCTACAGTGTGAAGAAGCACAAAAGGAATACGAAGAATGGCGCGGAGCCGAAGCTGTGCGCAGGAGAGCTTCGGCATGATAGCAGAAAGGAAACTGACTTAAAGATGAAAAGGCCATTTAGACCCCAATGGACTACCATAGAGTTATTAGCAAATGTAAAGGGCATGGGTGTAATTTTACACGAGCTGCGTCTCATGCCTATAAATAGGTGAACAGTAATCCCGTACTGTTCACGCTGACTTGGCATTTGCTTTTGCGTCACGATTGTACTTTCCACTTTCTTTTGAGACGAAGGTATATTTGTAATTTGATGTCATTTCTATTTTCCCATGGTAATAAAATAGAAATGAGCTGATAATATTTGATTGTTCATATTATCTTTCATTTCTTGTATGATCCCTTCTTCCATTATTGCACGTTGTGATTTACGAAGGTATGACCTCCGTAATCTTCGTCCTCCGAAAGTCATTTTATCCTGAGGGAAATAATGCTTTGGAGGACGAAGGACTTTAATGTTTAATATTCTCTATGTTGCCTTGTTCTTAATTCTTAGCATTTGAGAACAAGTCCCCAACAGCCGGTGGAGGGTGAATTCTCCTGTCGATCTAGTGGTGGCGTAGTTACTAGGAGAAGGCTAATGAGCTATGAGGTGGTGATGGGATGGGAGTACGAAACGAGATGAGATGAGATGATTCGTCGTAGGGGCACCCCCTCGACCTTATATAGATGACTAGAGGGTTATCCCTTTATAAGTCGTGATGGCTATCTAACTCTATCTGAATCTATCTCTTAACGCAACATGCATTTCCTGGTTATCCAGAGTTCGGTCGCCCTTCATCCGAGTTATCTCCGAGTATCTAGCTCATCGGGTATGCGCAATCTCCTTGCGCGAGGCATCAGCGCTCCTTCTACGCATAATTTGGTCATCCGCTCTTCGTCTCCCTGGGTCGAGCTCACCCAGCCTGGTCACGACCCGGGGGCATGCCTTGCTAGGCAAGCCATCGGGAGGCCCATCAAGCGGCCATGGAGTGTTTCTGTGCTCCCGCTCGAGGTTGGCCTCTGGCAAGTTGGAACAGCGTCTCCCGTCCGAGGATGGCCTCGGGCGAGTTGGAACAACTTCTCCGGTCTCCCGTCTGGGGTTAGTCACGGGCGAGTCGGAACTGCATCTCCCATCCGAGGTTGGCCTCGGGTAAGTCAGAATTGCATCTCCCATCCGAGGTTTGCCTCGGACGAGTCGGAACCACGTCTCCCATTTAAGGTTGGCCTCGGGTGAGTCGGAACTGCGTTTTCTGTGCTTGGAAGGACATGGGGGATATCTATCTCCCACAAGCCCTCGAACCTCATGCTAATTTCTAAGGGTAATTGGCTTGAAACTCCAAAAATGAATCATGCTATTTGAGAGCACCTAGAGGGGGGGGTGAATAGGTGATCCTGTAAAAACTTCAAACTTAAGCCACAAAAACTTGTTAAGTGTTAGCACGATTATTGCCAAGTGGCTAAGGTGAAGTCTCAACAAAACACAATACCACAAGAGATCAAGCACAGAGGTGACACAGTGGTTTATCCCGTGGTTCGGCCAAGACCAACGCTTGCCTACTCCACGTTGTGGCGTCCCAACGGACGAGGGTTGCAATCAACCCCTCTCAAGCGGTCCAAAGACCCACTTGAATACCACGGTGTTTTGTTTTGCCTTTCACTATCCCGTTTGCAAGGAATCTCCACAAATTGGAGTCTCTTGCCCTTACAAGTATATGATCACAAAGAAACACAGAGTAAGGGAGGGAAGCAACACACACAAATCCACAGCGAAAAGCGCACACACACGGCCAAGAATCGAGCTCACAAGAGTATCACAGAGTTCTCACTAGAACGGAGCTCGAATCACTTAGAATGACAAACGAATGCGCAAAGACTGAGTGTGGATGATCAAGAATGCTCAAAGGTTGCTTGTGTATCTCCTCCATGCGCCTAGGGGCCCCTTTTATAGCCCCAAGGCAGCTAGGAGCCGTTGATAGCAAATCCGGAAGGCCATCCTTGCCTTCTGTCGTCGGGGGCACCGGACAGTCCGGTGCACACCGGACACTGTCCGGTGCCCGATTTCTTTCCTTAACTGGCGCTTCCGACCGTTGCAGACCGTTGGCAGATCTGGAGCCGTTGGCGCACCGGACAGTCCGGTGTCGTCTTCCGACCGTTGGCTCGGCCACGTGTCCCGCGCGGATTGCGCGGCCGACCGTTGACCCCTGCCGACAGTTGGCTCACCGGACAGTCCGGTGCACACCGGACAGTCCGGTGAATTTTAGCCGTACACCGTCGGCGAATTCCCGAGAGCGGCCAGTTCGAGCCGAGGCAGCCTGGCGCACCGGACACTGTCCGGTGCACACCGGACAGTCCGGTGCTCCAGACCGAGCTGGGTCTTGGCAGCACACAGCCAAGTCTTTTCTCCTCTTCTCTCTTCTTCTTCTTTCTGTTTCTAACACTTAGACAAATATATTAGTACACAAAACCAATGTACTAAGTCTTAGAAACATACCTTTATCCTTGATTTGTACCTTGTTCATCCATGTACATAAATTCACAATTAAGCACATGTGTTGGGCACTAAATCACCAAAATACTTAGAAATGGCCCAAGGGCACATTTCCCTTTCAATCTCCCCCTTTTTGGTGATTTATGCCAACACAACATAAAGCAAGTAGAACAAGTACAACAACACTTCAAATAAGAACTCAAATTATTTTGGTTCAATTTTGACATATATGGATCACTCTATGCCACCACTTGGTTTGTTTTTGCAAATCAAATTCAAATCTCTATCTCTAAGTCAAACACACATGTTAAAGCATAAAGAGAGTCATTCCAAAAGAGATTGATCAAAGACTTCAAAAACTCCCCCTTTTTCCCATAATTACTACTTCTCCCCACAGGAAGCCAACTTTGATAAGAGAGACAACAAAAAAAAAGTTTTGACAAACCAAAAGCTCTACTCTACTATTTTCAAAATCTCTCAAGTGGTAGCTGATCCATTTATCGCTTTGGCCTTTATTTTCTCCCCCTTTGGCATCAAGCACCAAAACGGGATCAATCTTGGCCCTTTAACCCCATTGCCTCACCAAAATCTTCAATTTAGAGCAAATGGCAATAAGAGTTCATGAGATGGACTTGGAATAAGTTACCCTCTCATCGGAGTGCAGTGGAAGTCTTTCATGGTCCAAGTCCACCTTTTCCCTTTCAATTCTCCTTCGAGACTAAATCAAGCAAACTCAAGCATATGGTTAGTCTCAAAGTGTCAAGTTGTAACACATCTCCCCCTAAACATGTGCATCACTTTGCAGCGGACTTGTGAGGTCCAGGGAGTGTTTGTACAACTTGAGCACCATAATAAGCAACAAAATGCAGAAGGAACATGATCAAAGGCATAAATACATGTGTGCTACAATTCAATCCAAGTTCCGCGAATCTAAGACATTTAGCTCACTACGCAGCCTGCAAAAGGTCTTCTCATCTAAAGGCTTGGTAAAGATATCGGCTAGCTGGTTCTCGGTGCTAACATAAAACACTTCGATATCTCCCTTTTGCTGGTGGTCTCTCAAAAAGTGATGTCGGATGTCAATGTGCTTTGTGCGGCTGTGCTCAACAGGATTTTCCGCTATTCGTATAGCACTCTCATTATCACATAGGAGTGGGACTTTGCTCAGATTGTAGCCAAAGTCCCGGAGGGTTTGCCTCATCCAAAGTAGTTGCGCGCAACACTGTCCTGCGGCAACATACTCGGCCTCAGCGGTGGATAGGGCAACGGATGTTTGTTTCTTAGAGTTCCATGACACCAGGGACCTTCCTAAGAATTGGCACGTCCCCGATGTACTCTTCCTATCGACCTTACATCCAGCATAGTCGGAATCTGAGTACCCAATCAAGTCAAAGTTAGACCTCTTTGGATACCAGATCCCGAAGCAAGGCGTAGCGACTAAATATCTAAGAATTCGCTTCACCGCCACCAAGTGACACTCCTTAGGATCGGATTGAAATCTAGCACACATGCATACGCTAAGCATAATATCCGGTCTACTAGCACATAAGTAAAGTAAAGACCCTATCATTGACCGGTATGCTTTTTGATCAACGGACTTACCTCCTTTGTTGAGGTCGGTGTGTCCGTCGGTCCCCATCGAAGTCTTTGCGGGCTTGGCGTCCTTCATCCCAAACCTCTTTAGCAGATCTTGCGTGTACTTCGTTTGGGAGATGAAGGTGCCGTCCTTGAGTTGCTTCACTTGGAACCCAAGGAAGTAGTTCAACTCGCCCATCATCGACATCTCGAATTTCTGCGTCATCACCCTGCTAAACTCTTCACAAGACTTTTGATTAGTAGAACCAAATATTATGTCATCAACATAAATTTGGCACACAAACAAATCACCATCACAAGTCTTAGTGAAAAGAGTTGGATCGGCTTTCCCAACCTTGAAAGCATTAGCAATTAAGAAATCTCTAAGGCATTCATACCATGCTCTTGGGGCTTGTTTAAGTCCATAGAGCGCCTTAGAGAGCTTACACACGTGGTCGGGGTACCGCTCATCCTCGAAGCCAGGGGGTTGCTCCACGTACACCTCCTCCTTTATTGGCCCGTTGAGGAAAGCGCTCTTCACATCCATTTGGTACAACCTGAAAGAATGGTGAGCGGCATATGCTAGCAAGATACGAATGGACTCTAGCCTAGCCACAGGAGCAAAAGTCTCCTCAAAGTCCAAACTTGCGACTTGGGCATAACCTTTTGCCACAAGTCGAGCCTTGTTCCTTGTCACCACTCCGTGCTCGTCTTGTTTGTTGCGGAACACCCACTTGGTTCCCACAACAATTTGCTTGGGACGAGGCACCAGCATCCAAACTTCATTGCGCTTGAAGTTGTTAAGTTCCTCCTGCATGGCCAACACCCAATCCGGATCTAGCAAGGCATCCTCTACCCTGAAAGGCTCAATAGAGGAGACAAAAGAGTAATGTTCACAAAAATTAACTAGTCGAGACCGAGTAGTTACTCCCTTGCTAATGTCACCCAGAATTTGGTCGACGGGATGATCCCTTTGAATCATCGCTCGAACTTGAGTTGGAGGTGCCGGTTGCGCTTCTTCCTCCATCACATGATCATCTTGTGCTCCCCCTTGATCACACGCCTCCTGTTGATGAACCTGTTCATCGTCTTGAGTTGGGGGATGCACCGTCGTTGAGGAAGAAGGTTGATCTCGTTCATCTTGTTCCTGTGGCCGAACGTCTCCAATCGCCATGGTTCGTATAGCGGCCATTGGAACATCTTCTTCATCTACATCATCACAATCAACAACTTGCTCTCTTGGAGAGCCATTAGTCTCATCAAATACAACGTCGCTAGAGACTTCAACCAAACCCGATGATTTGTTGAAGACCCTATACGCCTTTGTATTTGAATCATAACCTAATAAAAACCCTTCTACAGCTTTGGGAGCAAACTTAGAATTTCTACCCTTCTTCACTAGAATGTAGCACTTGCTCCCAAATACACGAAAGTAAGATACATTGGGTTTGTTACCGGTTAGTAGCTCATACGAAGTCTTCTTGAGGAGTCGATGAAGATAGACCCTGTTGATGGCGTGGCAAGCCGTGTTCACAGCTTCCGACCAAAAGCACTCGGGGGTCTTGAACTCTCCAAGCATCGTTCTTGCCATATCGATTAGCGTCCTGTTCTTCCTCTCTACCACACCATTTTGCTGTGGTGTGTAGGGAGCGGAGAACTCGTGCTTGATCCCTTCCTCCTCAAGAAACTCCTCCACTTGAAGGTTCTTGAACTCAGACCCGTTGTCGCTCCTTATCCTCTTCACCTTGAGCTCAAACTCATTTTGAGCTCTCCTGAGGAAGCGCTTGAGGGTCCCTTGGGTTTCAGACTTATCCTGCAAAAAGAACACCCAAGTGAAGCGGGAAAAGTCATCAACAATAACTAAACCATACTTACTTCCTCCTATGCTTAGATAGGCGACGGGTCCGAAGAGGTCCATATGCAGCAGCTCCAGAGGTCTTGATGTGGTCATCACATTCTTGCTGTGATGTGCTCCTCCCACCTGTTTACCTGCTTGACAAGCTGCACAAGGTCTATCTTTTTCGAAATAAACATTTGTTAGACCTATCACGTGTTCTCCCTTTAGAAGCTTGTGGAGGTTCTTCATCCCCACATGTGCTAAGCGGCGATGCCACAGCCAGCCCATGCAAGTCTTAGCCATTAAGCATGCATCTAGACCGGCCTCTTCTTTTGCAAAATCAACTAAGTAAAGCTTGTCGTCTAGTACACCCTTAAAAGCTAGTGAACCATCACATCTTCTAAAGACAGACACATCTACATTAGTAAAAAGGCAATTATATCCCATGTTGCATAGTTGACTAACAGATAGCAAATTGTAACCAAGAGACTCAACTAGAAACACATTTGAAATTGAGTGCTCATTAGAAATTGCAATTTTACCTAACCCTTTTACCTTGCCTTGATTCCCATCACCGAATATAATTGAATCTTGGGAATCTTTATTTTTGACGTAGGAGGTGAACATCTTCTTCTCCCCCGTCATATGGTTTGTGCATCCGCTGTCGATAATCCAGCTTGAACCCCCGGATGCATAAACCTGCAAGGCAAATTTAGGCTTGGGTCTTAGGTACCCAACTCATGTTGGGTCCTGCAAGGTTAGCACAAATGTCCTTAGGGACCCAAATGCAAGTCCTGTCTCCCTTGCATTTTGCCCCTAACTTCCTAGCAACTATTTTCCTATCCTTTCTACAAATAGCAAAGGAAGTGTTTACAGCACAATAAATTATAGAAGGTTCATTCACTACTTTCCTAGGAGCATGAATAACATTCTTTCTAGGCACATGAGCAATATTTCTCCTAGGCATATGTACAACATTTCTCCTACGCATATCTCTATCATGCTTATAAGAGGAACTGGAAGCAAACATGGCATGAGAATCATAAACATGTGAATCAATATCATTATAAGCATTTCTAGCATTTCTCCTATCATTATACATAAAGGCATGGTTCTTTTTCGCACTACTAGCCATAGGGGCCTTCCCCTTCTCCTTGACGAAGATTGGAGCCTTATGGCTTGTTAAGTTCTTGGCTTCCCTCTTGAAGCCAAGCCCATCCTTAATTGAGGGATGTCTTCCAATTGTATAGGCATCCCTTGCAAATTTTATTTTATCAACTTCACTCTTGCTAATCTTAAGTTGGGCATTAAGACTAGCCAATTCCTCATTTAATTTGGAAATTAAAACTAGGTGTTCACTACAGGCATTAACATCAAAATCCTTACACCTAGTGCAAATCATAACATGTTCTACACAAGAATTAGATTTATTTGCTACTTCTAACTTAGCATTTAAATCATTGTTAACACCTTGTAAAGTAGAAATGGTTTCATGACAAGTAGATAGTTCATAAGAAAGCACTTCATTTCTTTTCACTTCTAAAGCATATGATTTTTGTGCCTCTACAAATTTATCATGTTCATCATACAATAAATCCTCTTGCTTTTCTAAAAGCCTATCCTTTTCATTCAATGCATCAATCAATTCATTGATTTTATCTATCTTAGTTCTATCTAAGCCCTTGAACAAGCATGAATAATCTATGTCATCATCATCACTAGACTCACTATCACTAGAAGAAGCATAAGTGGAGTCTTGAGTACTCACTTTCTTCTCCCTTGCCATAAGACATGTGAGACGCTCGTTGGGGAAGAGAGCCGATTTGTTGAAGGCAGTGGCGGCGAGTCCTTCGTTGTCGGAGTCGGACGAAGAGCAATCCGAGTCCCACTCCTTTCCTAGATGCGCCTCGCCCTTTGCCTTCTTGTTCTTCCCTTCCTTCCGTCTTTGGCCCGAGCCGGAGTCGGTAGGCTTGTCGTCCTTCGGCTCGTTGACGGAGGTCTCCTTCTCTTTATCGTTGATCACTATACCCTTCCCCTTAGGATCCATCTCTTCGGGCGGTTAGTCCCTTTGTGAAGAGAACGGCTCTGATACCAATTGAGAGCACCTAGAGGGGGGGTGAATAGGTGATCCTGTAAAAACTTCAAACTTAAGCCACAAAAACTTGTTAAGTGTTAGCACGATTATTGCCAAGTGGCTAAGGTGAAGTCTCAACAAAACACAATACCACAAGAGATCAAGCACAGAGGTGACACAGTGGTTTATCCCGTGGTTCGGCCAAGACCAACGCTTGCCTACTCCACGTTGTGGCGTCCCAACGGACGAGGGTTGCAATCAACCCCTCTCAAGCGGTCCAAAGACCCACTTGAATACCACGGTGTTTTGTTTTGCCTTTCACTATCCCGTTTGCAAGGAATCTCCACAAATTGGAGTCTCTTTCCCTTACAAGTATATGATCACAAAGAAACACAGAGTAAGGGAGGGAAGCAACACACACAAATCCACAGCGAAAAGCGCACACACACG
The DNA here is from genome assembly GCA_029449295.1 of Zea luxurians. Taxonomy (NCBI): domain Eukaryota; kingdom Viridiplantae; phylum Streptophyta; class Magnoliopsida; order Poales; family Poaceae; genus Zea; species Zea luxurians. The sequence continues at coordinate 11,879,325 of JAOPSE010000012.1, forward strand.
GCCAAGAATCGAGCTCACAAGAGTATCACAGAGTTCTCACTAGAACGGAGCTCGAATCACTTAGAATGACAAACGAATGCGCAAAGACTGAGTGTGGATGATCAAGAATGCTCAAAGGTTGCTTGTGTATCTCCTCCATGCGCCTAGGGGCCCCTTTTATAGCCCCAAGGCAGCTAGGAGCCGTTGATAGCAAATCCGGAAGGCCATCCTTGCCTTCTGTCGTCGGGGGCACCGGACAGTCCGGTGCACACCGGACACTGTCCGGTGCCCGATTTCTTTCCTTAACTGGCGCTTCCGACCGTTGCAGACCGTTGGCAGATCTAGAGCCGTTGGCGCACCGGACATGTCCGGTGCACACCGGACAGTCCGGTGCCGTCTTCCGACCGTTGGCTCGGCCACGTGTCCCGCGCGGATTGCGCGGCCGACCGTTGACCCCTGCCGACAGTTGGCTCACCGGACAGTCCGGTGCACACCGGACAGTCCGGTGAATTTTAGCCGTACGCCGTCGGCGAATTCCCGAGAGCGGCCAGTTCGAGCCGAGGCAGCCTGGCGCACCGGACACTGTCCGGTGCACACTGGACAGTCCGGTGCTCCAGACCGAGCTGGGTCTTGGCAGCACACAGCCAAGTCTTTTCTCCTCTTCTCTCTTCTTCTTCTTTCTGTTTCTAACACTTAGACAAATATATTAGTACACAAAACCAATGTACTAAGGCTTAGAAACATACCTTTATCCTTGATTTGTACCTTGTTCATCCATGTACATAAATTCACAATTAAGCACATGTGTTGGGCACTAAATCACCAAAATACTTAGAAATGGCCCAAGGGCACATTTCCCTTTCACTATTTGACTATTTTATGCTTTTGAGTGCAGCTTTGTTCCGCCTTGGTGCACCTAATGGGTGTAGCTACTGAGCTTCAAGTTGACTCGAGAAACAATCAGCTTGAAGGTCCAAATTTTGCTTTCAGAATGTCTTGCTGTGTAGTCTTCAAAAATTTTCTGATGGTATTCTCCATGCAGCCCCCGATCCTCAAGCTGATTAAGATAATCAGGTTGAGGATCAAGCAACTTATTCCTTCAAGTGGTCTTGGTGAGGTGGGTAGCATCACCCGAGCTAACGAAGTGGTCGGCGAGGTGCGCGGTAACGCGGCCCCTGAGTTGACGAGGTGGTGGCATAGCCTCCTGGAGGCGACGAAGCAGCGAGTCGGTGAGGCGGGCGACGACCCAGCCCCGAGCTGGTGAAGCAGCGAGTTGGCGAGGCCGACGATGGTCTAGTGATCCCATTCACTAGACCATTCACTTTATCCAAGCATCTCATTCATTCACAATAAATACAAGAGCAAACACTTCATCCCAAGACACATTCAAAGCTTCCAAGCTTCTCCGAGTGCCATAATTGTGACTAGTGATCATTAGTGATTAGTGCCTTGGAAAGTCTAGAGAGAGTGTGATCTTGTGTTTTTCTTGTTGCTCTTGTTACTTGGGTTTCTTGATCGTGCTTTCTTTATCTCCTTCTAAACTCTCAAGTAACTAGTGTGATCTTGTGTTTTTCTTGTTGCTCTTGTTACTTGGGTTTCTTGATCGTGCTTTCTTCATCTCTTTCTAAACTCTCAAGTAACTTGTAAAGCTAGCAAGAGACACCTAATTGTGTGGTGATCCTTACTGGCTCTAAGTGACCCTCGAGATTAAGAAGAAGCACTCAATCGGTCTAAGTGACCGTTTGAGAGAGGGAAAGGGTTGATAGAGACCCGGCCTACGTGGCCTCCTCAACGGGGAGTAGGTTCTTTGGAACCGAACCTCGGGAAACAAATCGTTGTGTTCATTTGTGTTGATCATTACCTTACGATTTGATTCTTCCTCTCCCCTCTCTCTAAGTTCTGTTGCTTACAATCTTTTGAGTTAGCTCCCAAAGTTATCTGTATTAATTGAGCAACTCACTGCAAGAACACTCTTCCGCACTCTGATTTCGTCATTACTCGTTTCTAATCCTAACCCCGAGTGAAGCTCGTATTCAAAGTTTATAATTTTTAGGTTTCGCCTATTCACCCCCCTCTAGGCGACTTTCAGTTTCCAAAACTTAGGTTCTGCTATGGGTTCGATGAGAGGACAAGTGATGCCTTGAGACCTCCCCAATCGAGCATGTTATGACTGCTGCCGTATATGCTACCGCATATGTCGTACTTAACGCCATGTGGGGTCTCTATCTGCCAGCGCTAGCCAAATTAAGAATGTTGGTCCATATTGGCCGACGTACTTACCGCCCACGTGGTGTACCCAGCAATGCCCTAACATTTGCCATGTGGTTGACAAGTAAATATATCGATTTCTCCACCCGACGTACTTAAAAATGTCGGTCCCACGTTCTTTAATCGTTTAATGTACGTTTGAGTTGAAAGTGAAAAGGTGCATCATGTTTGACTTGACCGACCTGCCGGCTGCCGCTAGTGAGGCAAAAAATGCAAATTGAAGGTGGTCATACTTCAGTTAATAAACACTAACAAGCATAGCTCCCGTGAATGGCAAGCTTGGGTAGATTAGCAAGACCAGTCAAGGCTAAAACCAATTAAAGAAGCCAAAAAACAGGGCATTCTAGGTGACGTTGGCAGATCACTAACCACAAGACTCCTGAAAATATGTTTGGATCTTTACGACTAATAGTTAGTTGTTAATCAGCCGAAGATTCACTCAAATTCTCAGCTAATGTCTTCGCAAGAATCTAACTATTAACTAGTTAGTTTTATGTAACTATGGCCATGTACAACTTAGAACACCTTGACCCCTTTTTTAAACAGAATAAACAACTAAGAGACTGCATCTATATAACTGAGTATTGCCTCTAAAGACAGCTTAAGGGACATGTATCAATTGGATTGTACATACACTAGAGTCTTTATCATTGAAAAGTCATGTAAGAGACAGACTCTTCATGAAGAGACGATCTCTCGAGTTTTTTCACCTACCCCTAGAGACCCCTCAAGAGACAGGGTATTTAATAAGGATGTACATGCTCTAAGTGTCTATTTTGTAACGTTTAGAGATAATTGTTAGTGACTAAAATTAGCTAAGAGGTTTCAAATAGCTCAGTTAAAAGCCTTGGCTTATTGTTAGCGAAACTATCAACTAACAATCAGTTCATTAGCTGGGTTGCGCAGCTAAAACGTGGCAAATGACAGTATTGTCGTTTATATGACAATGCTAGCGATTTTTTCTTATCAAGAACAAGGTGATGAAGAACATGATATGAATGAGTTTCATGGTAGTATTGCAAATGCTTTGTTTAACATGTGAGAGTGAACATTGAAGTTTCCTTTTCCTATTTAGTGCGCTTTGTATCATTGTTTGAGAATTTTATGTGGATCTATATTTTTTTTACAAATCTATGTTATTTGTGACACATTTAGAGTGTTGAAAATCTATTTCTTTTTTTCCCAAAGGTGGCGGCAAAAAATGACTCAGTTGTACTTAGAAAACTAGTAGGTCCAACCAACCTATTAACTTGACGTTTTAAATAGCTCTTAACTAATAATTAGCCAGCTAATAGTTAGCTAGTAACAATTTATTAACTGACTAATTATTAGTTCTAAAGGTTTTAAACAAGCTCTAACACTATATTCTCTATACCAAGTAAAGATGAATTAGCAGCCGGAGGGAATATGTTCGGTCATAAGGTTGATAATAAGTTTAGGACAAATTTTAATCGTTGAAATCATATTAGATAGATGCCTTGTCGACCGAAAATAAAATAAAAAAAATCAGATGCATGTGATTACGTGCGATTGACCGAATTTAATTCGGTCAAGTGTCATTAGCCATTTTTCTTGGTCCTCCATGCTAGTGCTGCCTTGCTGGTGCGTGCGTGGTGCCTGGCCTGGTGCGGGCATGCCAACTCGTGTGCGGGCGTGAAGCACACCGCACCGCCACCGGGTCCACTCCACACAGTTCACAGCGAGAGCAGGGCGGGGCCCATGGGTGGTTGGTGAGCGCCTGAGCGGGGCGGGTCGAACCACGCAGCCTCCCGCGGACTCGGGGCCCACGAGTCAGCAGGCAACCTCAGCGGCAGCAGGAAGTCCGAGGCCCTCGGTGTTTGGTGGGTACGGGTCCCTGTCCCCCACCCAACCCACCCGTTACAGCGTCACTTCGCCCTCCGGATCCGACCAAAACCAATCCGACGGCGGTGGCCTCCGATGCGCCCGTGCCCGCTGCCGACGGGTGCTATAAATGGGCCAGCGCGCGGCCGGGCCCGGCGTGTGCTGCGGCCGGGTCGGATCTGAGACGAGACGAGTCCCCTCCCCCCACCTCGCCTCACCCAACTGGAACGAACAAGTTACCGTCTCATCCCAACCCCGCCTCGACCGGATCTCGTCGGACTCGGATCCGCCCGACCACCCCGCGCCGCCGCAGGTGAGCGTCCCTTCTCCTTCCGTCCAGTGCACGCTCTGGGTTCCGGTGCCTGCATCCTCTCCCCTCTCCCTTCGCCGTAGGGTTTTGTTTCGTTATCCGTAGCAAGGCGTTTCTGGTTGCAGCGGGGGCTCTTGGTTCGCTGCCCGCAATGGTTAGTTGGTCTCGCTGCCGGCTCCGGCACGCCTCTCGCGCGTTCCTTGCAGGCATCGAAGGTCGGGGCTTGCCATGATTGGTCTCCTGGTTTTCCTTCGTTCATGCCGCGGAATGTTTTGTTTTTTGCCTTAACATTAATCCGATAGCCAGGTAGGGGTTTTCGCCCCTTCTTTCACTCACACACACACACATACCCTTGTTCGGAGTGGTAGTGATTGTGCTTGTCGTCTTGTCGCGTTCCACGAGACGGGAAAAGGAAGCCAAAGGCTCCACACGTGGTTGGACGAGTCAGATCCAGTGGCGGTCCTAACATTTTAGGGGCCCGAGACAAGGTTTTAAATAGAGGCCCTTCAAATTATTTTTAATATATAAAAGTTACTAATTAAACACTTAAAATATATCTAAAAATATTTATATCAAATAATAATTAAGTAAAAAGATATATATTATAGTATCACCTTGAAAATTTCTTCTAACATATTTAGATATTCGTTATTTTGTTGATGAGCTATTGGATCACATGACTAGAATTGGGCCCTATAAATTCGGGGGCCCGGGGCGACCATGCCTCTGCCCCACCCTCAGGGCCACCACTGGTCAGATCTCGTCGGAACCCCATCCGTGCTGTTAGGAAAATAAAATAAAATCTGAGCCTTCGGGTCAACATTTGCTAATCTGAATTTTCCGCGGTTGAAACATGTGTGCAGAAACTGCCTAGGATAGGGGAGTGTATAAAGGTTGCCCCGATATGATACTGGTGCTGATTTCATCTATCTTCTCCTAAAATATTTGGGGGAGAAGAATCGGCTATTAGTTTTTTTTTGTCTTATTCCTCTATAAAGGAACCACATGTGCTATGCTTCACACTTTTTACTAGGCAACTGCACGAAGTTTGGGGATTTCAGGAAAAAATATATATCTGCAAGTTGTCCGGAAACTTACAGCTACTGGTTCTCGCCTTTGCCATGTTCTGCAGTGTTGTTTCGAGTGCTAAAATGGTAGGGGTGCCGAGTAACGTTTGCCTGGAATGGTTAGTGGAAAGTGATCCTCTACCAATAAACAGCATGTTTTAAAAAACTAATTAATAGGCCAGCTGTGTAGGATTTGTCAACGTTTCTTTTTGCTACCTGAGCAGAGGATTTGTGGGAATTTGTTTTTTACACTCTATAGTAAATTGGAGGGTCCAGTTTATGTTTACTATGCTCCATGATGTTGCTTCGTGTTCCCTCTGTTCCAAATACATTGCTTTTGCTATGCACCTAGATTTTCGCTAAACTAGTAAGCTATGTAACTAGAAAGGTCAAAATGACTTAGAATTTGGAGCGGAGGGAGTAGATACTACTTTTGCATCCTGCAACATGTACTGGGAGAATAATTTGAGCGGTTGTTTTCTTCCTAGAATCTGGTTACAAAATTTGATATTCTTGTGCTGATTTGGTGTCGAGGCTTGGTAGATTCTTCTTGCCCCAAAAGCACAAATGCGGAGCCTAGTGCTGTATGAGTGGATCAGAAATGCCAAACTTTTGCCAGTGGGACTTAGTTGACTCTGCGTGACGAATCTCTCAACCTGAAATTGTTGTGGTCTTGTTATGTGCCAACAAATATGCCCTTTTTGTGGTTGTTTAGTAGCCTAGAACCTTTTTATTGTCTTTTGTTGCTTGAGACAATAGAAAAGATTTCAACAAAGCATTTTTGCCCAAAAGGAGTACAGTGTTTGCTTGCATCCCTGGTGTCCAACTGTTGATCAACAAATCGCTTAGTTATTTCTGTATCTAAACATTCTATTGCCCTTTTATAGGAGTACGTCAGTCTTGTTGGACCATGCAGTTCATTTGGTTATGAGGATTGTCATTTTTGCCTTAGCCATTTTGTGCGTATCTAACATTTGTATTGTCCGCTGCAGATCAAAGAAGATGGCAGCTGTCGACACCTTCCTCTTCACCTCGGAGTCTGTGAACGAGGGACACCCTGACAAGCTCTGCGACCAGGTCTCAGATGCCGTTCTTGACGCTTGCCTTGCTGAGGACCCTGACAGCAAGGTTGCTTGTGAGACCTGCACCAAGACCAACATGGTCATGGTCTTTGGTGAGATCACCACCAAGGCCAATGTCGACTACGAGAAGATTGTCAGGGAGACCTGCCGCAACATTGGTTTTGTGTCAAACGATGTTGGGCTTGACGCCGACCACTGCAAGGTGCTCGTGAACATTGAGCAGCAGTCCCCTGATATTGCTCAGGGTGTGCATGGCCACTTCACCAAGCGCCCCGAGGAGATTGGAGCTGGTGACCAGGGACACATGTTCGGGTATGCGACCGATGAGACCCCTGAGTTGATGCCCCTCAGCCATGTCCTTGCCACCAAGCTAGGTGCTCGTCTCACCGAGGTCCGCAAGAACGGAACCTGCCCCTGGCTCAGGCCTGATGGGAAGACCCAGGTGACAGTCGAGTACCGCAATGAGGGTGGTGCCATGGTCCCCATCCGTGTCCACACCGTCCTCATCTCCACCCAGCATGACGAGACAGTGACCAATGATGAGATCGCTGCTGACCTGAAGGAGCATGTCATCAAGCCTGTCATCCCTGAGCAGTACCTTGACGAGAAGACCATCTTCCACCTTAACCCATCTGGCCGCTTTGTCATTGGTGGACCTCACGGCGATGCTGGCCTCACTGGCCGCAAGATCATCATTGACACCTACGGTGGCTGGGGAGCCCATGGCGGCGGCGCTTTCTCCGGCAAGGACCCAACCAAGGTTGACCGCAGCGGAGCCTATGTCGCGAGGCAGGCTGCCAAGAGCATCGTCGCCAGCGGCCTTGCTCGCCGCGCCATCGTCCAGGTGTCCTACGCCATCGGCGTGCCCGAGCCTCTCTCCGTGTTCGTTGACACGTACGGCACCGGCGCGATCCCTGACAAGGAGATCCTCAAGATTGTCAAGGAGAACTTCGATTTCAGGCCTGGCATGATCATCATCAACCTTGACCTCAAGAAAGGCGGCAACGGGCGCTACCTCAAGACGGCGGCCTACGGCCACTTCGGAAGGGACGACCCTGACTTCACCTGGGAGGTGGTGAAGCCACTCAAGTCGGAGAAGCCTTCTGCCTAAGGCGGCCTTTTTTTTCAGGAAGAAGCTTTTAGTGGTCTGCTGTGCTTAATCATGCTTTTATATGGCTTCTACATGTTGTGGTTCTTTCTTGATCTGCACCGCGCTTATCGTTTGTGTTGTACTGCCCTAATAAGTGGTGCTTGTGAGGACTGTTTCTGGTTTTGCTGCTTATGTTGTAATGCTTTGAAACAATGAAAGAAGCTACAGGCCACAGCTATTTTGAGAAGTAATGGAACCTCGTGCCGTTTTGGTTATATCGCAATGCTGTGCTTGTCATCTGGTAAGACCGTTCGCCCGTCGGCAAATTTGATGCGGAGTCAACTGTTTGGGTGGGTTTTGGCCTAAATCTGTGCTGAAATCTCTAGGAACCTGCGACAGCGCAAGAGGATTTCCGTTCCTTCATGCAATGCAACCGTCTGTCAGGTTCGGCATGGTGGCACTGTACTGCACACCACATATGTACACCGAACCGACAGACAGAGGTGACAAACACAGTAGTTGCGGCTGTAGCACGTACCAAATGTATCGTCGTGGCTTGGCTGAGTGGACACAACAGGAGCCAGCGGCAGGCGGCAGCCTGAATTTTATACATGATCAGGAGAGGACCGGTTATGGCAAGATATGGCCCACGCCATACCTCAGTCCGGCCCACTGTGACAGATTCTCTCAAGTTATCGGACTCATATGTAATTGTCTTTGTCCTAAAAATCTAAGACGGCTATGTATGTGTACCAAACAACTTAACAGGATCTATCTGAGTGTCCCAAGGACCTCAGATAAACCACTGTTAACTAAGATCGCAGGATTAAGTAAACACAACTCACACATGTGAAATACATTCTTTATTACAAAATGATTATAAATTACAACAGTTACAACTTATAACAGGATCATAATATATATCATCGGAGTTGATTACAAAAGAGTGATTCAAAAGATTACACTTTGAATGTATAAAACATTTATAAGATTGAAAAATATATGCTAGCTTAAGTGACAATACTCGTAAAGAAACTATAGACGGGATATACTTATATAAGAAGGCTGAACCCACCGGCACTTAACATCAGTTACAACCAAAGCAACCCGCAACCTACAACAACATAGGGAATAAAACCCTGAGTACGCAATTACTCAGCAAGACTTACCCGACTAAAGAAAAGACTCTTAAGGATAGCCTGGTTTGTTGGGAATCAAGGTAAAGCTCATCAAATTTCAAAGACTCATTTTGCAGAAAAGCTTACTAGTAGTGGATCCTTATGCCAAAATTTTACTTCACAAGTTAAATACTTTTTCTGAATCTAGATTTGCCTAATCTAGAACATTCACTTGTCCTACACTTGCTTCCTTTTATCAACTTTAGTTTCACTTATTATCTACGATGAGGGTCGAAGATCTAGTCTTTATATCCGAGAAGTAACGGCAATCCGAATCGATTAATACCTAGCTTGAGATCTCCAACCACACAACATATGTAGCACTTTACCCTTGCATATGTCAACTCACACCTGGGATTCTCAAGACCAGAACGGATTCATACAACCCGAGAGCACAGCACCCCACCATCCAGTTGTTGGGGCCTTCGTCTTTCGAAGGTCCTAAAAAAACACATTTAATCATTGGTTGTCGATATGTTATTAAGTGTTGCAGGAGCTTCGGCGTCGAAACACCTTCAATGCAGATTGAAGAGAAGGACGAAGAAGCTAGCTTCATCATGACGAACATAAGGTGACGAAGTCAGGAGGTGTCATCCAGAATACTAAGTGCAGAAGACAATACTGCCCTCACGTTATTTGAGAATCACATGTACTGTTTTTATGGGCACACATGTAATTTCATACGAAGCTGTACGATCCCGTATAAATAGATGAACAGTACCCTGCATAAAGTGCCTTTTGGTGGACTAGATAATCGCCTCATGTAATTCTTTCTCTAGAGCACCTTCGTTCTCATTCACTTTGTAGAGCTGAAGGTATGAATGCAAATTTATTATATGATAAGGGAGAAATGAGATATTGAAATATTTAAGATGAGTTGACCTGTCTAACTTCTTCGTATCCCCTATTAAAACGATTTATCTAGTTAAGGTCTTAACCTTCGTCTTCGAAGGAGTTATCCCGAAGGGATAATTGCTTGAGGACGAAGAACTTTTGTCTTTCTAACATTGTGTTGCCTTGTTTTCAACTATGTATAGCAATTGAGAACAAGTGACCAACATTGGTACCCAACTACGGTGAACTCACTTATGACCACCTTCATCATGCCTCCGAAGAAGACAACGGTGCTAGGGGCTATTCTTGCTCCTCTGAATACCAACCAAGACGGAATCCTCTTAAGAGAAGCCCAAAGCCAGAAAAAGAAGGCTACTAGCCCAATACCACAAGATGAGGAGCTGGATCAAGAGATCAGCAACCTTGAAGCCATACACCAACAAGTGGAGAAAAGAAGGAAGAAAATGCTTCGGATGTCTGAGTTGCAAAAGAAGATTGACAAAGCAGCTGAAGAGATGCGCATGATACTGAGCACCAAGAGTGTCGGCAACGCCAAAGAGACCTTCGACAGGAAGGCCTCAACCATGAAGACATATGGTATGAAGATTTTAACCATGACAATATCGCTTTTGATGATGCCTCTCCTTTAGCTACAGAGCTGTAGGCAGTACCATGTCCACCATCATACAAGCCACCTCAATTACCCATGTACGACGGACACTCTGACCCAAAGCAGTTTCTTATGAGCTACGAAGCAACCATATCATCTTATGGTGGTAATACAACTGTCATGGCCTAGTCTTTCGTCATGGCGGTCAGGAGTGTTGCTCAAACCTGGTACTCCTCTCTCAGGCCAGGAACAATCACATTTTGGCGGAAATTGAAGGACATGTTGATCACAAGTTTCCAGGGGTTTTAGACAAAGCAGGTAACTGCTCAGGCTTTGTTCCAATGCACACAAGATCATGAGGAGTACTTATAGGCTTACGTCCGAAGGTTTTTTGACTCAGAGCCCAAGCACCAATAGTGCCAAATGAATTGTCATTGAAGCAATGATCAAGGGGCTTCAGTCAGGTCCAACGGTGCAGTATTTTGCCAGGAAGCCTCCTCAGACTCTAGAGAAGCTTCTCCAAAAAATGGATGAATATATCAGAGCCGACAACAATTTTCAACAAAGAAGAGAGGAGGCTTGCAGATACTCTGAGATGACAAGGGGCTTCGGAGGAATATTTAAACCAAGACATGTCAGAACAATCCACAACCTAGGCCAAAGTGAAGACAAGAACAACCATACTCTCATGGGCAGCAGAGCCACTCCCAATCAATAGGGACACACCAAAGTTCATTCAGACCGCCAGCCCTAAGAGGCAGAGGAGGAAGAAGCTTCGGAGGGAGATACAACTCTCAACCAAGAAAGCTATTCTGCCTATTCTGTGGAGAGGATATGGGGCACACAACAAGAGCTTTCCAAGTTACAATTCAAAAGCAGAAGAAAATAGTTCAAGCCGAAGCAAGACAAAATGAGTCAAAGCAGGTTCTTCATACTGCTTCGTATTACTCTTCATACATCCAAGAATATGTCCACAACCAACAACCAATCTAGCAGCCTTCAGCTTCAGTTGCTTCGGTAATCCACTCTTTGGCTAGATGGGTCCTACCTCAACCACCCACGCCAGCACCAACTTCACCATACAACCAGCAACAACCAGGGCAATTTTAGGATCAGCAGCAACGTGATGCGAGGGAGTAGTCCAAAGCTCGAACAATAAACAGTATTGTTCCTAAATCCAAGCTATCTACTGAGGTGCCTGAGGGGCTGGATGGTGCATCTGAAGCTATCTTCAAGAATTTACCATAGTTTAAGTTTTTGTTTCCTTAACATTTGCCCAAATATACTTTACAAAGGTATATCCTTTGATATCATGTAATAAATCTAAGGTTACACCATCGAGTGTAACAAAAGTGCTGACGAAGCTCCAAAGTCGTTCCTACGGGGATGCAGAGCTCAAAATACCACCTAGTAAAGGTGAAGAAGCTCCAAAGGTGTTCCTACGAGGATGTAGAGCTTAAATGAAACACCTAGTAAAGGTGTAAAAGACTCCAAAGACGTTCCTAAGGGAATGCAGAGTCTTCGTATAATGTTTTTTCCTACCATCATCTTGCACCAAGCATTTTTGCATCATATCATCATAACATCATACATCATATCATCTCGCATGAACCAGAAAGTGAGAAGAAGGGAAATTGCTACCTTTATGAACAGGTGAGATAACAGCTCCAAAGCAGCTTGATAAAGAGAGAAAGAGATCAAATCTTTTTGTTTCATACAAGATTTTTGTAAAACTATATAATGAAAGAGAGAGTGAAAATAAGGGGAGAATACTACATCTTCAACACTCATATTCCTCAAGTTGTGACAAAAGCCTTCAGCTGAAAAAGTTTTATCATCATCAAGAAGGTAAAGAACGGGCCAATGCTTCGATTTTAGCAACATACATTCTTTATGACACTACAAGACTTTTGGCTCAAGGAGCTATTCTTTACGAAGCGTGAAAAAAAGGGAAGCTATTTTTTCTCCTTCGGCTCAAAAATGATACGTACAATTATTTCACGCTACATAAAGAAATATAGTACACGGTATAATTATATACAGAATATAATTGTTTTTACATAGAGCAAGCCTCAAACTAGAAAATGTTTTTACATACTATCTAGACATAAAATTGAATTTTTTTTGCAACAGTCCATTAGTATTCTTCCAGAACCTTCTCCGCAGCTTCGTTCAGTAACGTATTGACGGCTTCATCTATTGATGCATTTACGACCCTAAATTCGTTAAGGATTTCTTTTAGTGATGGATCTGCTTTGGGGTCATACGGTTCTGGTGGTGGAGAAAGTTTCGCTGCACAAAGAGATCGTTCATTCACAAATTACGAAGGTAAGAAATTACGAAGTCACAGTTTAATAATAAAAACATGTACCTATGCGCCTTTCTAGCTCCGCATCTTCTTCAGCTCTTTTTGCCTCTTCTGTAGCACGATGGGTCTAAAAAAGAAAGCCAAAAGAGAAAGTTGATAAAAAACCAAACTAAAAAAATCAAAATATAAGTATTTAGTATCGGAAATGGCCTCTTCTTTGCTCTGTCTAATAGCTTCGTCCGCTATCTCCCTTCCGCCGCCAAACCAGACTTCAGAATAAAATTCCCCCCTAGGGTAATAGCTTCAGTCAAAGGTTCCTTGATGTTGTTTGCCGAAACTACAAATTCTGTCTGAATTACAGCCTTTGCATGTTCACAGCTAGCTTTCTCAAGCAATGATACAGCCCCTCGAGCACCCACGCAAGCGCAAAAATCTCCTCTACCAGTAAGGACTTCATCAAAGGCTTCAATTTCACCTTCAATACATCTAATCACCCCTTCAGCATCGCCGTGAATAAAATTTTGCTCATTTGAAAATGCACCGACATTAGTAAACATTCCCTTCAATTTATCACAGCATTGCGCGACAACATAAAAATTTTGCTCTTTTGATAATCAAAGCTCTTCAACATTCTTTTGAACTCTGTTCCACTTAGTTTCGGCTATTTCACATTTTTCCTTTTCAACTTCCAAATTTTTGTTAAACTCATCAAGCTTTTCTTCTAGCCTTGATACCTCATATTTGTGTAGTTCTACCTGGGTTAATAATGCAGATTCTAGGCCAGTAATATGCTTCGAATTAGCTTTCTTTTCTTCTTCTAGTTTTGTAATTGACGAACTCTCTTTGAAAAACTAAGCCAGTTCAGCTGATTTTCTTTTAGTTTGCCAACCAAAGAAAGCAAAATTTTATCTTTCTCAATGCCTTCGTGGCGAAGGTTTATAACTTCGGAACGTAAATTCCCGAAGGCTATTCGAGTGCTTTCATCTTCGGCATCCTTATGTGCTTTCAAAGCCTTGCTCAGAATAATCCCCTGGCAGCAGCAAAGAGAAAATGAGTAAATAATATAGCAAATATTCAAGTAATCACCAAAGATAGAAGAGAAGAGTGTACACAAACCTTTAAATTATTATATGCTAGGCAATCCGCAAGATGATCCTTCAGCATTGCGGATAGGCCATGTTGTCCATCATTTCATGACATACATCGATCTCTTTATTGTCTAGAAGACAGTATAGATAATCATCTTCATCATTGCCCCTGTATACTATGCAACCCTAAGGGTACCTTAGGTCTCGAGCATAATGTTGCACTTCGATGATTTGCTCTTTAGTCAGTTGTTTCCCCAAAGCATGACAAATAATGTATTCAAGATCTTCAAGTGACGCCGCTTCGGGTGTTGGCAGCACTACTTTCTCTGGTAGGCTAGCAGATTTCTGTCCTGGCAAAATGGATCCTGAAGGTCCGGCCTCACCCATATTAGAAGTAACATCTACATCAACAGTCATCTTCGGTTCATCGACTATGTCTTTGGAAACCCTTAGTGGCATAGGCGACGCTATCTTCATAGGCCTCAGAACAACTTCTAGCACATTAGCCATTCTTTTTCGTTTCAGGAGTTCTGGCATCTTCGGCTCCATGTTAGCCCTGAATATTTTAGCAGATGTTTTCCTCTCGATCTCCTCTTGCTCATGTTCAAAAGTTCCAAAATTTAACAAGGATGCCAACAAGCTAGTTTAGAGTTGAACAAAAATTAAAAACCATTACCTTCGAAGGCAAAGTACTCACAGTCTTCGCCTTGCTAGCTTCAGCAACTGGCAAGGCAGGCAGTTCTGCTGCTCTCTCCGTATAATATGACCTTGGCCAATAGGTTAGAATTTTTACTTTATTTTGTTTCAGCACAACATAAGAAGTCTTCAGAGCACCTTTTCTCTTTATCCCTTTTTTCGAGCAGGAAAACAATATTCAGGGTAAATGAACCCAATGGCATCAAAAACTCTATTTAATCTTCTTTTTTCTTAGGCACTAAAGGCAACATTCATAGCTTCGTTCTCGGTTTTGGTATAGGCCCCTAACAACTCATCACTGGTTGCTTCGATGGCATCAAGCCATTCATCATTTGGTTCACCGAATTGATTTCTGTAACGATAAGTATACCTCAGATACATCAAACTACTTCTAGCACTCTGACTCAAACTAGCCCTAGTGTCCTTCAACATTTCCTAGTCAGCAGCCAGGGGCCATAGCTTGAAGGCTATGTGCTCCTACACTAACTCTCTAGTACTGATGTAGCCACACACAACGCTAAACGCTGCCAGGCAAGCTTGAGATTTTTATGTGTTCACAATAATAGGCCACTGGATCACATCCCTAACATCACTTCTCTTGCTCAAGTCATTCTTCACGTAAAACCACTGCTTCATCCATGATCCTGGCCATTTCTTCCAAAAAGTTGGCACGGGATGTCTGGCATCTGATCGATATACGAAGGTATAACAGCCAAAGTTATTGTGATACTGCTCTTTCCAGTAGCCTTCGTCTTATAGGACAACTCATGAATATTGCAAAAGCAATCGACATCTGGTTCCAGTCTTTAGCTCCTTATTACCCATATGTAGACTCCAACTCTAATCAAAGCTTCAAGAGTGAGTTGATGTTTCAAACTTTTTTAGGACTTCAACCAACATATTGTGCAGGGGGGAGCATAGTCTAGCTTTCATAAAGCTTCGAAAAACCACCACTTCATCTTTCTTAGGAAGATGAACGGTGTTTTCTCCTCCAGTTCTCACTATAGATACATCATGAAAGTACCTACCCTTCATGACCTCAACATGCCCTTTCTTCACGGTAGATTTCCCGAAGTTCACGTGACTTGGACTCCACGGCCAATCTTCGGCATCATCGTTACCACTGTCAACATCAAAATCCTCGTTGTCCTCAGAATCTTCAGACATCCTAGCTAGAATTTGATCGGTTATTTTTTTCAACATTGGTCCTTTCCATACCTTCGTAAAATCCAGCCAATACATCGTCTTCACTCCTCTTGCCTTCGACCATCTCAGCTCAAACTAAAGAAACAATCGAAACTAAAAAACAAATGCAATTTAAAGGGCTCAAAGTAGCAGAGCAGCTCAATAACATAATGGATATTTTACCATGGCTGTCATATTTATATACAAAAAATCACTGCGGAGTGGTCCCACAATTCAGAAAGTTTCGCTATCTTAGCGACGGGAAGGTGTTTTTTTGGACCATCGGCATAAGGCCTCTGTTCTTTTCGCAGTTTGAGTTTGTTACAAGGAAACAAACTAATACTATGATGGACTACTGTTGGGGGCCTTTGTCTTTTGAAGGTCCTAAAAAACACATTTAATCATTGGTTGTTGATATGTTATTAAGTGTTGCAGGAGCTTCAACATTGAAACACCTTCAATGCAAATTTAAGAGAAGGACAAAGAAGCTAGCTTCGTCATGACGAACATAAGGTGACAAAGTCAGGAGAAGGTGTCATCCAGAATACTAAGAGCGGAAGACAATATTGCCCTCACGTTATTTGAGAATCACATGTACTGTTTTTATGGGCAAACATGTACTTTCATACGAAGTTGTACAATCCCCTATAAATAGATGAATAGTACCCTGTATAAATTGCCTTTTGATAGACTGGATAATCGCCTCGTGTAATCCTTTCTCTAGAGCACCTTCATTCTCATTCACTTTGTAGAACCAAAGGTATGAATGCAAATTTATTATATGATAAGGGAGAAATAAGATATTGAAATATTTAAGATGAGTTGACATGTCTAACTTCTTCGTATCTCCTATTAAAATGATTTATCCAGTTAAGGTCTTAACCTTCGTCTTCAAAGGAGTTATCCCAAAGGGATAATTGCTTGAGGACGAAGAATGTTTGTCTTTCTAACATTGTGTTGCCTTGTTTTTAACTGTGTATAGCAATTGAGAACAAGTGACTAACACTAGCCACTTGCCAGGTGGGTACACGTTACTCTAGCCATCTCTCCACTCCCAGTGCGTGCGAGCTATTCTGGTATTGGTTCGGCCAAGGCAAAGCTTACCCATGATGAGGCATGTGGCCAGTTAAAATGTCCTAGATCAGTAGGCCAACAATCATTACGGTCCTTAAACGACATAGACGGGCGACCTATCCTGGTCAACATCTGATCTCATCTTATTATTTACCTGCCAAAACTATGTACCTGATAGAGGTACAATACCTGAATAATGAATTCATCATCGTGAGTGATGCCTTCATTATTACAAGTTCCTTTTTCATAGAACCCATATCCAGTATTACATATCATTTTTTTAAAAGAAATAACTTTTAGTTTTCTAAGCAGGGCTAAGCAACATTAGTTGTGTTTATAAAACAGGTAACAAGGAGAATAATCCAATTCCAAGGAAGGAAATGCGTCAAATGTTTCATTACTCAACTCCTATCACCTAATGCAACATATAAGTGATAATTTTTTTTAAAAACACAAGGAGAGAGCAAATGCACCGGGGCTTGCCTGGGACGACACTAGGTCAGTGTTGTTAGATAATACTCGCTTGGCGAGTATCTCCCGTTCTAGCACTTGTTCGATTTATCCACTTTAGCTTCATCCATCAGCATCATCTTGGGATCAATCCAGCTCTTGTCCTCCACATCATATGATCAAGTAACGTACCCATATGATATGCAAGATGCACATGAATGAGCACGAGGATAAATAGCACAAGCTAGATAATGCTACCGAAGTAGATTAAGCACTTAAAGCAAGACATTTCAACTTTACTATGAAAGCACTAGATGCTTTTGACTTTACACAAACATGACCTTCAAGTCAAATGGACCTACATCAAATATCTAGCAACAATACTAAAGACTAAACAGATTTACATTCATCAATTTGGGATACCTAGAATTTAGAATAACGAACTATAGTATTTCAAGTGATGTAGAATTACTACTCTAAACTATTAGGCATAGCATACCTGAGAGCACCTAGAGGGGGGTGAATAGGTGATCCTGTAAAACTTCAAAAACTTATAGCCACAAAAACTTGGTTAATTGTTAGCACAATAATTGCCAAGTGGCTAAAGAGGAATCCTCAACAAAACACAATAACCAACAAGGATCAATCACAGAGATGGCACGGTGGTTATCCCGTGGTTCGGCCAAGACCAACGCTTGCCTACTCCACGTTGTGGCGTCCCAACGGACGAGGGTTGCAATCAACCCCTCTCAAGCGGTCCAAAGACCTACTTGAATACCATGGTGTTTAGTTTGCTTTTTCTCAATCCCGTTTGCGAGGAATCTCCACAACTTGGAGCCTCTCGCCCTTACACTTGAAATTCACAAAGAACACGAAGCAAGGGAGGGATTAGCAACACACACAAGACACAAGAATCAGAGTGTCAACACGCACACAAATCGCAACAAGAGCTCGCAACACGACTCAATGAGTTCACAACTCCACAAGAGCTCTATATGCTATCACAATGAAACGAATGCGCGAAAACTATGTCTTGGTGCTTAGAAATGTTGTAGGAATGCTTGGTATCCTCCTCCATGCGCCTAGGGGTCCCTTTATAGCCCCAAGGCAGCTAGGAGCCGTTGAGAGCAATCAGGGAAGGCAATTCTTGCCTTCTGTCGTCTGGCGCACCGGACAGTCCGGTGCACACCGGACACTGTCCGGTGCCAGATTTCTTTCCTTAAATGGCGAAGCCGACCGTTGGCAGACCTGGAGCCGTTGGCGCACCGGACATGTCCGGTGCACACCGGACAGTCCGGTGCCCCCTTCTAGCCGTTGGCTCGGCCACGTGTCCCGCGCAGATCGCGCGGCCGACCGTTGGCCCAGCCAACCGTTGGCTCACCGGACAGTCCGGTGCACACCGGACAGTCCGGTGAATTATAGTCGTACGTCGCCGGTGAATTCCCGAGAGCGGCCAGTTCGCTCGAACCAGCCTGGCACACCGGACACTGTCCGGTGCACCACCGGACAGTCCGGTGCTCCCAGACTCAGCAGATTCTTGGCTGCTCGAGCCAAGACATTTCCAATTGGATTTTTCCTGTTTCCAGCACTTAGACACAATACATTAGTCCATAAAACAATGTACTAAGTCTGAGAAACATACCTTTATCCTTGATTTGTACTTTGTCCACCTCTTTACACTTAGGCACTTGTGTTGGACACTAAATCACCAAAACACTTAGAAATGGCCCAAGGGCACATTTCCCTTTCAATCTCCCCCTTTTTGGTGATTTATGCCAACACAACATAAAGCAAGTAGAACAAGTACAAAAACAATTCAAATTAGAACTCACAATTGTTTTGATTCAATTTGACATATATGGATCACTCTATGCCACCACTTGGTTTGTTTTTGCAAATCAAACTCAAATTCCTATCTCTAAGTCAAAACCACTTGTAGAGACATAAAGAGAGGTTTTCCAAAGAAATTTGATCAAGGATTTTAAAAACTCCCCCTTTTTCCCATAATCAACACTTCTCCCCACAAGAGGCCAACTTTTGACATAAAAGACAATAAAAGAGTTTTGACAAACCAAAAGCTCTAATCTACTCTTTTCAAAATTTCTCAAGTGGTAGCTGATCCATTTATTGCTTTGGCCTTTATTTTCTCCCCCTTTGGCATCAAGCACCAAAACGGGATCAATCTTGGCCCTTTAACCCCATTGCCTCACCAAAAATTTTCAAATAAGAACACAAAGGCAATAGGAGTATAAAGATGAACTTGGAAAAGTTACTCTTTCTCATCGGAGTGCAGTGGAAGTCTTGCATGGTCCAAGTCCACCTTTTCCCTTTCAATTCTCCTTGGAGACTAAAACAACCAAACTCAAGTACATGGTTAGTCTCAAAGGGTCAAGTTGTAGCACAGCTCCCCCTAAATATGTGCATCACTTGCAAAAAGGACTTGTGAGGTCCAGGGAGTGTTTGTACAACTTGAGCACTACAATAAGCAACAAAATGCAGAATGAACATGATCAAAGGCATAAACACATGTATGCTATAATTCAATCCAAGTTCCGCGAATCTAAGATATTGAGCTCACTACGCAGCCTGCAAAAGGTCTTCTCATCTAGAGGCTTGGTAAAGATATCGGCTAGCTGGTTCTCGGTGCTAACATGAAACACTTCGATATCTCCCTTTTGATGGTGGTCTCTCAAAAAGTGATGCCGGATGTCAATGTGCTTTGTGCGGCTGTGCTCAACAGGATTTTCCGCTATTCGGATAGCACTCTCATTATCACATAGGAGTGGGACTTTGCTCAGATTGTAGCCAAAGTCCCTGAGGGTTTGCCTCATCAAAGTAGTTGCGCACAACACTGTCCTGCGGCAACGTACTCGGCCTCAGCGGTGGATAGGGCAACGGAGGTTTGTTTCTTAGAGTTCCATGACACCAGGGACCTTCCTAAGAATTGGCACGTCCCCGATGTACTCTTCCTATCGACCTTACATCCAGCATAGTCGGAATCTGAGTACCCAATCAAGTCAAAGTTAGACCCCTTTGGATACCAGATCCCGAAGCAAGGCGTAGCGACTAAATATCAAAGAATTCGCTTCACAGCCACTAAGTGACACTCCTTAGGATCGGATTGAAATCTAGCACACATGCATACGCTAAGCATAATATCCGGTCTACTAGCACATAAATAAAGCAAAGAACCTATCATGGACCGGTATGCTTTTTGATCAACGGACTTACCTCCTTTGTTGAGGTCGGTGTGTCCGTCGGTTCCCATCGGCGTCTTCGCGGGCTTGGCGTCCTTCATCCCAAACCTCTTTAGCAAATCTTGCGTGTACTTCGTTTGGGAGATGAAAGTGCCGTCCTTGAGTTGCTTCACTTGGAACCCAAGGAAGTAGTTCAACTCGCCCATCATCGACATCTCGAATTTCTGCGTCATCACCCTGCTAAACTCTTCACAAGACTTTTGATTAGTAGAACCAAATATTATGTCATCGACATAAATTTGGCATACAAAAAGATCACCATCGCAAGTCTTAGTAAAAAGAGTTGGATCGACTTTCCCAACCTTGAAAGTATTAGCAATTAAAAAGTCTATAAGGCATTCATACCATGCTCTTGGGGCTTGCTTAAGTCCATAGAGCGCCTTAGAGAGCTTAAACACGTGGTCGGGGTACCGTTCATCCTCAAAGCCAGGGGTTGCTCCACGTACACCTCCTCCTTGATCGGCCCGTTGAGGAAAGCGCTCTTCACATCCATTTGGTACAACCTGAAGGAATGGTGAGCGGCATATGCTAGCAAGATACGAATTGATTCTAGCCTGGCCACGGGAGCAAAAGTCTCCTCAAAGTCCAAACCTGCGACTTGGGCATAACCTTTTGCCACAAGCCGAGCCTTGTTCCTTGTCACCACCCCGTGCTCGTCCTGTTTGTTGCGGAACACCCACTTGGTTCCCACAACATTTTGCTTGGGACGAGGCACCAGTGTCCAAACTTCATTGTGCTTGAAATTGTTGAGTTCCTCCTGCATGGCCAACACCCAGTCCGGATCTAGCAAGGCCTCTTCTACCCTGAAAGGCTCAATAGAAGAGACAAAAGAGTAATGCTCACAAAAATTAACTAATCTTGAACGAGTAGTTACTCCCTTGCTAATATCACCCAAAATTTGGTCGACGGGATGATTCCTTTGGATCGTCGCTCGAACTTGGGTTGGAGGTGCCTGAGGTGCTTATTCCTCTTCAATTTGAACATCCTGTGCTCCCCCTTGATCATGCGCCTCCACTTGAGGTACCTGTTCGTCATCCTGGGTTGGGGGATGCACCATAGTTGAGGAAGACGGTTGATCTTGCTCCAAATGTTCCTGAGGCCGTACATCTCCAATCGCCATGGTGCGTATCGCGGCCGTTGGAACGTCTTCTTCATCTACATCATCAAGATCAACAACTTGCTCTCTTGGAGAGCCATTAGTCTCATCAAATACAACGTCGCTAGAGACTTCAACCAAACCCGATGATTTGTTGAAGACCCTATACGCCTTTGTATTTGAATCATAACCTAATAAAAACCCTTCTACGGCTTTGGGAGCAAATTTGGAATTCCTACCCTTCTTCACTAGAATGTAGCATCTACTCCCAAATACACGAAAGTACGATACATTGGGTTTATTACCAGTTAGCAGCTCGTATGAGGTCTTCTTGAGGAGGCGGTGAAGGTAGACCCTGTTGATGGCGTGGCAAGCCGTGTTCACGGCTTCCGACCAAAAGCACTCGGGGGTCTTGAACTCTCCAAGCATAGTCCTCGCCATATCTATGAGCGTCCTATTCTTCCTCTCTACCACACCATTTTGCTGAGGTATGTAGGGAGCGGAGAACTCGTGCTTGATCCCCTCCTCCTCAAGGAACTCCTCCACTTGAAGATTCTTGAATTCGGACCCGTTGTCGCTCCTTATCTTCTTCACCTTGAGCTCAAATTCATTTTGAGCTCTCCTGAGGAAGCGCTTGAGGATCCCTTGGGTTTCAGACGTATCCTGCAAAAAGAACACCCAAGTGAAGCGGGAAAAGTCATCAACAATAACTAAACCATACTTACTTCCTCCTATGCTCAGATAGGCGACGGGTCCGAAGAGATCCATATGCAGCAGCTCCAGAGGTCTTGACGTGGTCATCACATTCTTGTTGTGATGTGCTCCTCCCACTTGTTTACCTGCTTGACAAGCTGCACAAGGTCTATCTTTTTCGAAATGAACATTGGTTAGACCTATCACGTGTTCTCCCTTTAGAAGCTTGTGGAGGTTCTTCATCCCCACATGTGCTAAGCGGCGATGCCACAACCAGCCCATGCAAGTCTTAGCCATTAAGCATGCATCTAGACCGGCCTCTTCTTTTGCAAAATCAACTAAGTAAAGTTTGTCGTCTAGTACACCCTTAAAAGCTAGTGAACCATCACATCTTCTAAAGACAGACACATCTACATTTGTAAATAGACAGTTATATCCCATATTGCATAGTTGACTAACAGATAGCAAATTATATCCAAGAGACTCTACTAAAAACACATTAGAGATAGAGTGCTCATTTGAGATTGCAATTTTACCTAACCCTTTTACCTTGCCTTGATTCCCATCACCGAATATTATTGAATCTTGGGAATCCTTATTCTTGACGTAGGAGGTGAACATCTTCTTCTCCCCCGTCATATGGTTTGTGCATCCGCTGTCGATAATCCAGCTTGAACCCCCGGATGCATAAACCTGCAAGGCAAATTTAGGCTTGGGTCTTAGGTACCCAACTCATGTTGGGTCCTACAAGGTTAGCACAAATATCCTTAGGGACCCAAATGCAAGTTTTGTCTCTCTTGCATCTTGCCCCTAATTTTCTAGCAACTATCTTCCTATCCTTTCTACAAATAGCAAAAGAAGCATTTAAAGCATGATATATTGTAGAAGGTTCATTTACTTTCCTAGGAACATTAACAACATTTCTCCTAGGCATATTATGAACAACATTTCTCCTACCAACATTTCTATCATGCACATAAGAAGAACTAGAAGCAAACATGGCATGAGAATCAAAGGCATTATATGCATTACAACTCCTATAAGCATTTCTAGATTGTCTCCTATCATGGTACATAAAGGCATGGTTCTTTTGCACACTACTAGCCATAGGGGCCTTCCCTTTCTCCTTGGCGGAGATGGGAGCCTTATGGCTTGTCAAGTTCTTGGCTTCCCTCTTGTAACCAAGTCCATCCTTAATTGAGGGGTGTCTACCAATCGTGTAGGCATCCCTTGCAAATTTTAGCTTGTCAAATTCATTCTTGCTAGTCTTAAGTTGGGCATTAAGACTAGCTAATTCCTCATTTAATTTGGAAATTGAAACTAAATGATCACTACAAGCATCAATGTCAAAATCTTTACACCTATTACAAGTTTCAACAATTTCTACACAAGAATTAGATTTACTAGCTACTTCTAGTTTAGCATTTAAATCATCATTAAAACTTTTTAAAGTAGCAATAGTTTTATGACAAGAAGATAATTCACTAGAGAGCATTTTATTCCTTTTAATTTCTAGAGCAAGAGACTTTTGTGCTTCTACAAATTTATCATGTTCTTCATACAACAAATCCTCTTGCTTTTCTAAAAGCATATTCTTATCATTCAAGGCATCAATTAATTCATTAATTTTGTCTACCTTGGTTCTATCTAGGCCCTTAAACAAACATGAATAATCTATTTCATCCTCATCACTAGATTCGTCCTCACTTGAAGAAGCATAAGTAGAGTTTTGAGTACATACCTTCTTCTCTCTTGCCATAAGGCATGTGTGACGCTCGCTTGGAAAGAGGGCCGATTTGTTGAAGGCGGTGGCGGCGAGTCCCTCATTGTCAGAGTCGGAAGAGGAGCAATCCGAATCCCACTCCTTGCCTAGATGCGCCTCGCCTTTTGCCTTCTTATACTTCTTCTTCTTCTTCCTCTTGTTCCCTTGTTCCTGATCACTATCATTGTCGGGACAGTTAGCAATAAAATGACCAAGCTTACCGCATTTGAAGCATGAGCGCTTCCCCTTGGCTTTGGTCTTGCGTGGCTGTCCCTTGCGACCCTTAAGCACTGTCTTGAATCTTTTGATGATGAGGGCCATCTCTTCATCATTAAGTCCGGCCGCCTCAATCTGTGCCACCTTGCTAGGTAGCTGTAGGAAACGGGTGACGCCTAAGAGGGGGGGTGAATTAGGACTTCTAAAACTTTTACTAAACTAGGCCACAATTAAATCCCTAGAGCAAAACCTATGCAAATAATCAAAACTAGAATGTGCAAACTAGGTTTTGTCTAAGTGTTGCTATCTCTACCGCAAAGGCTAAGTTTCAATCTACACTAAATAAGTATGACTACAAGATTGAAACTTAAATGCTTAATATAAATGCGGAATGTAAAGAGCTAAGTAGAGAAGCAAACTCTCATGGATGACGCCGGTATTTTTACCGAGGTATCCGGAACCGCGCAAGGTCCCGACTAATCCTCGTTGGTGCCCCTACGCAAAGGGAAGCCCACGCGAGGGCCAAGCACCACGGTCGAGTAACTCCGTAGAGAGCCGCGGGCCTTCTCCACGCGCAAGTGGTGCTCCGCTTCCGGCTCCTCTCGGACGCTCCCCGCCGTCTCCACTATCGAGCTTCCGACCGAAACGCCGCGGGCCTCGTTCCCTCCGGTACACGGTGGCGGCCGTGACACAAACGCGGTTGTCACGGTCTCGCAAGACTCTCGCCCCACTCGGTACAATTACAACGGCTCACGCAAGAGCCGAGGGGTTGTGTGGTTTTACAAAACTCACTCAACTAACTAGGATTCACCTAGAGCAAGCGCTAAAGCGGTCTAACTAACCTAAGCACTTCGCAAAGCACCTACGCTAATCACCGAGTGATTCTATTAAGCACTTGGGTGTTTGAGCACTTGGAAATATGCACTATGTGCCTTGGTATGTTGCTTGAGCTCTCACACTTGAGAATGGCCGGTTGGGTGGTATTTATAGCCTCCACACCCCCAACTAGCCGTTGGACAGAAAGCAGCAGCTTTCTGTCGTCGGGTGCACCGGACAGTCCGGTGCACTCCGGACAGTGCACAGTAGATGTCCGGTGCACGCCACGTCAGCCGACCGTTGGCGCCTGTAGCAGTCGACCGTTGGATCCGACCGTTGGATTCGACCGTTGCCGTCTGCCCGTTGGCACACCGGACAGTCTGGTGCTACAACCAGAGAGCGCCTGTCTGCGGCCTCTCTGCGTAGACTGTCCGGTGCCTCACCGGACAGTCCGGTGCACACCGGACACCGATGTCCGGTGCGCCACCAGGCGCTGGCTGACAGCCCTTATCTTTGGATTTCTTCGCTGATTTCTTCGGGCTTCTTTGTTCTTAAGTATTGGACTCCTATGCATCTTTTTACGTCTTCTTTTGAGGTGTTGCATCCTCATTGCCTTGGTCCAATTCTCTTCGCATCCTGTGAACTATAAACACAAACACTAGAAAACTTATTAGTTCACGGATTGTGTTGTTCATCAAACACCAAAACTCAATTAGCCAAAAGGCCCGGGGTCCATTTTCCTTACAATCTCCCCCTTTTTGGTGATTGATGACAACACAACCAAAGCAAGCAAATAATACAAGTATTTGAGTGAAAATATGCAATCTACTTGCTAAGATGCATGATTGTCCCCACAATGTGATATTATGGATTTAAGCCTCCCCCTAACTCCATAATTCACTTACTTCCTATTTTTGGACCAAATAACCAAAACCACTTGAAAAGCCATTTGTAGATATAAAATTTTAAATTGGTGGTGTTTGGTGTTTGATATAGTTTTCATTGCTTTGGTCCCTAAACTTCTCCCCCTTTGGCATCAACCACCGAAAAGGAAGACATTAAAAGCATGTAGGAAGTAAATAAAAGCTTGCCCTCAACAAGAATTGTATCAAATGATATCACTAGAAGGATATTAAATTAAGCCATGAATGATACCACTTGAAGGAGTCCTCAAAAGATTACTCCCCCTAAATGAGTTGTCTCTTTAGAAAGAAGTTTTCTCCCCCTTTTTAGAGATGAAGAAATACTCCCCCTGACAGAGATCCTCTACTTAGGAAAAAGCATGTGAAAATTAGAGGTGCAAGACATGATTTGAAAAGACTAACTTCCCTTATGCATAGGTAACAGAATATGAGTTAACTACTTATGCATTTTTAGCAACATGGAAGCATATGATATGAAATATAGTCTGATCAAATATTGGAGAAGACATGTAAATGATACTTAATGTAGTCTCAAAAGATACCAATTGAAGATCAATGGCGAGCTTGAGAGACATGAGAGTTCTTGGAGATTTTGCAGTGGAAGATTGTTGTCTTTCTCCGGGGACTTTATTTTCCTTACAATGAGACTATCACATGAAATAGACTTAAAAAGGTGTTAGTCTCAAAGTGTTAGATTATAGAGTAACCTCCCTCTAAAGGTGTGCATACAAGTTTTGAATACTTGTAGGAGACATGCACTTTGATTTGATATCAAGAGGGGCAAATTATCCATAATCCAAACTTTGGCACATATAAGTTAAATGATACACTTTGTAGAAATCAAAATTTTCATTTTATGCATCATTTACTATGGAGTGATATAGAAGCTATGTGCCGTGCTCAAATAAACATTTTAAACCATGTAGGTTTGCTTAAGTATATGAATTGAAAGCAAGCAATCCTACCATGTGATTTACCTAGTATGCATGATTTTAAACAAAAGTACATAACAATTGTAATACTAGGCAAGAAAGGTAAACTAGATAGAAGGTAAATAGATACGCATATCTAAAAATGAAGAATAATAAAACTAGTTACCTTAGTCATGGGTGGGAAATTTGGGTCCAAAATTTTTACTAACCCACTTGGCAATAAACTTGATCCAATATGATGTATCCCATGATATACATCCCAATTTAGCCAAGTCTCCAAATTTCCCGAGGACCTTTGGTCCACTCACTTCCCTTTCGGGATCCAAACCTTCTTGGTGCTTTTCATGGTTGAAATTATTTCCTTTGGCACCCAGATGCGTTTGGCCCCCTTTCCTTTGTTGGCTTGCTTGTTGGCCTTGATTGCTATCACCTTTCCACTCTTTTTCTTCTTGATCAAATATGGTGTAGCATCCTTTTTGTTCACCTTTTTGATGTAGGTGTTGGAGATTTTGCTTGATGGCTTTTGCTTGAGCTTTTGCCTTTGTTTATCCCCGGTCATCACCTTGCATTGGAAAGACTTGTGGCCTTCCATGTGACATACCCTACAAATCACAGTTTCTCCCTCTACAGGCTTGTTCACTCCCGCAGTGGTGTTATCCTGTGGAGGTCGGATTTGTTTGGCTTTGCCTTTCTTGTCATACAAAGCCTTGCCAAGGCGAGCCACTTCTTGCTTTAATTGTTCATTTTCCTTTGCAACCTCATCCAAACATGTCTCTACAACAATATTCTCAACAACGACTTGGTTGCAGGGGTTAGAATTATCAATTAAATCAAAGCAGGAAGTAGAAGCATCTTTCTTAATTATTTCAGGTATTTCAACTAAAGATGCTGCTGGGGTGCTACCAATGTTTTCTAGCTTAGTAGTTAGCTCATTATTGTGTATGCTAAGAATTTCCATTTTCTCTAGCAAATTTTCAATAGCTTCTTGGGAGCTAGCTAACTTAGCCTTAAGTTTTTCATTCTTTTTAATAAGGCTATCATCGGTAGCAGTGGATGGAGCACTAGATTCTAATAGCTCAATTTTAGTTGATAGCTCACTATTTAAGTTTGCAAAAGTTTCAAATTTTTCTAACAAACCTTTGTAATCATTTTGAGAGCTAACCAACTTATTTTTCAAAGTTTTAAGTTGAGCTTTTTGCTTAGTGCAAACATCCTGGAAAAAGTTTACGGCTTCCGCAAGCTCTTCTAGAGAGGCCTTTCCCTCACCTTCATCATCACTACTACTTTCATCACTAGAGGATGGAATGCTTTTGTTACCTCTTGCCATAAGGCATTTGTGTGATGACCGTGATGATCGTGACGAGGACCGGTGGCTGCGCATCCTTGGAGGTTCATCTTCACTTGAAGAATCATCCCAAGTTCTAACACTTGTGAGCGCCTTGCCTTTGCTCCTCTCCTTTTTGGGTTTGGCCATATTTGGACAGTTGTCCCTGAAGTGGCCCTTCTCCCCACATGCGAAGCATCCTCTCTTACTTTGCTTTTTCCTGTCAATGTTAAAGAGAAGATCCTCTACCTGCAGGGGCACACCCATTAGATTAATCTTGCGGATCATCCCCATTACCTTTCCGACGCGTCGGATTGTCTCTTCGTCCTCGGAGGATGATGTGCATGGTTGATTATCTTCATCATCATCACTTTCTTCTTCTTCTTCCTCTTCTTCGCTTGAGGAACTTGGAGTGGGAGCCTTCTTTTTGCCCTTCCTTTCATCACATGCAAAAGCATATGGTCTTAAGGAAGTTGGCTCCTCTCCCCGACTCATTTTTCGCGACATCTCAAAAGCCGCGATTTTCCCAATCACGATGGTCGGGGTCATGTTGCTCAAGTCCTCCATGTTGTGAAGGATGGTGATGATGCTCCCATATCTTTGTTGTGGTAGCAGGGAGATAATCTTCCGCACAATGTCCGCATCACCTAGCTTATTAATGCCAATCGAATTGAGCTCATTGATAATTAGATTCAAACGAGAATACATGTCTCTAACAAGCTCATCATCTTTCATAGCAAAAGAATTATACTCATTTAAGACTAGGCAATATTTTTGCTCACGGACATTGGATGTGCCGTCATGGAGCTCATGCAATTTTAGCCAAATCTCATTAGCAGTTTTCAGGGTAAATACTTGATTGAAAATATCCATGCTAAGAGATTCATACAAGCAATTTTTGGCTCTAGCATTTAAATGGATTTCTTTTTCCTCACTCGTGGTGGGTTTCTCGGGATTCTTGAGGGGTTTCATCCCGTCACGAGTGACTCTCCAAACACCTAGATCAACGGCCTCTAGGTAAAAAGCCATTCTAGCACTATAATATGGGAAGTTAGTGCCGTCAAAGTGTGGTGGCCTATGGGTATCCATCCCTTCCTCTAAAAAGCGTCGGCTCTTTTAGCGGTGAAGCTAAAGCGTTTCAAATGAGCCAAACCGGGATTTGATACCACTTGTAGGAAACGGGTGACGCCTAAGAGGGGGGGGGGTGAATTAGGACTTCTAAAACTTTTACTAAACTAGGCCACAATTAAATCCCTAGAGCAAAACCTATGCAAATAATCAAAACTAGAATGTGCAAACTAGGTTTTGTCTAAGTGTTGCTATCTCTACCGCAAAGGCTAAGTTTCAATCTACACTAAATAAGTATGACTACAAGATTGAAACTTAAATGCTTAATATAAATGCGGAATGTAAAGAGCTAAGTAGAGAAGCAAACTCTCGTGGATGACGCCGGTATTTTTACCGAGGTATCCGGAACCGCGCAAGGTCCCGACTAATCCTCGTTGGTGCCCCTACGCAAAGGGAAGCCCACGCGAGGGCCAAGCACCACGGTCGAGTAACTCCGTAGAGAGCCGCGGGCCTTCTCCACGCGCAAGTGGTGCTCCGCTTCCGGCTCCTCTCGGACGCTCCCCGCCGTCTCCACTATCGAGCTTCCGACCGAAACGCCGCGGGCCTCGTTCCCTCCGGTACACGGTGGCGGCCGTGACACAAATGCGGTTGTCACGGTCTCGCAAGACTCTCGCCCCACTCGGTACAATTACAACGGCTCACGCAAGAGCCGAGGGGTTGTGTGGTTTTACAAAACTCACTCAACTAACTAGGATTCACCTAGAGCAAGCGCTAAAGCGGTCTAACTAACCTAAGCACTTCGCAAAGCACCTACGCTAATCACCGAGTGATTCTATTAAGCACTTGGGTGTTTGAGCACTTGGAAATATGCACTATGTGCCTTGGTATGTTGCTTGAGCTCTCACACTTGAGAATGGCCGGTTGGGGTGGTATTTATAGCCTCCACACCCCCAACTAGCCGTTGGACAGAAAGCAGCAACTTTCTGTCGTCGGGTGCACCGGACAGTCCGGTGCACTCCGGACAGTGCACAGTAGATGTCCGGTGCACGCCACGTCAGCCGACCGTTGGCGCCTGTAGCAGTCGACCGTTGGATCCGACCGTTGGATTCGACCGTTGCCGTCTGCCCGTTGGCACACCGGACAGTCCGGTGCTACAACCAGAGAGCGCCTGTCTGCGGCCTCTCTGCGCAGACTGTCCGGTGCCTCACCGGACAGTCCGGTGCACACCGGACACCGATGTCCGGTGCGCCACCAGGCACTGGCTGACAGCCCTTATCTTTGGATTTCTTCGCTGATTTCTTCGGGCTTCTTTGTTCTTGAGTATTGGACTCCTATGCATCTTTTTACGTCTTCTTTTGAGGTGTTGCATCCTCATTGCCTTGGTCCAATTCTCTTCGCATCCTGTGAACTATAAACACAAACACTAGAAAACTTATTAGTTCACGGATTGTGTTGTTCATCAAACACCAAAACTCAATTAGCCAAAAGGTCCGGGGTCCATTTTCCTTACAGTAGCGCCTCCTTGCTTCTTGTTGCCTTGAGAGCAAGGGGTTGCGGCTCGTTGATCGGACCATTCAAGGCGTCGTCCACGTACCTCGCCTCCTTGATCATCATTCGCCCGCTAACGAATTTTCCGAGGACTTCTTCGGGCGACATTTTGGTGTACCTGGGATTCTCACGAATATTATTCACCAAATGAGGATCAAGAACGGTAAAGGACCTTAGCATCAGTCGGACGACGTCGTGGTCCGTCCATCACGTGCTTCCGTAGCTCCTTATTTTGTTGATAAGGGTCTTGAGCCGGTTGTATGTTTGAGTTGGCTCCTCGCCCCTTATCATCGCGAACCTTCCAAGCTCGCCCTCCACCAACTCCATTTTGGTGAGCAAGGTGACGTCGTTCCCCTCATGAGAGATCTTGAGGGTGTCCCAGATCTGCTTGGCATTGTCCAAGCCGCTCACCTTGTGATACTCGTCCCTGCACAAAGAGGCTAGCAACACAGTAGTAGCTTGTGCATTTTTATGAATCTGTTCATTAATAAACACAGGGCTATCTGAGCTATCAAATTTCATTCCACTTTCCACAATCTCCCAAATGCTTGGATGGAGAGAAAACAAGTGAGTACGCATTTTGTGGCTCCAAAATCCGTAGTCCTCTCCATCAAAGTGAGGGAGCTTGCCAAGTGGAATGGGGAGCAATTGAGCATTTGAGCGCGAATAATCGAAAGAAAAGTTTGAGTTAACCGTCTTTCGTCTATCGTAGTCGTCGTTGTCCTTTTGGGAGGAGGAAGATTCGTCGCTGTCGTAGTAGACAATTTCCTTGATGCGCCTTGTCTTCTTTTTCCTCCCGTCTTTTCTTTTGTGGCCCGAGCCTGAGTCGGTGGGCCTGTCATCATTGGGCTCGTTGATGAAGGACTCCTTCTCCTTGTCGTTGATCACCATCCCCTTGCCCTTAGGATCCATCTCTTCGGGCGGTTAGTCCCTTTCTTGAAGAGAACGGCTCCGATACCAATTGAGAGCACCTAGAGGGGGGGGTGAATAGGTGATCCTGTAAAACTTCAAAAACTTATAGCCACAAAAACTTGGTTAATTGTTAGCACAATAATTGCCAAGTGGCTAAAGAGGAATCCTCAACAAAACACAATAACCAACAAGGATCAATCACAGAGATGGCACGGTGGTTATCCCGTGGTTCGGCCAAGACCAACGCTTGCCTACTCCACGTTGTGGCGTCCCAACGGACGAGGGTTGCAATCAACCCCTCTCAAGCGGTCCAAAGACCTACTTGAATACCACGGTGTTTTGTTTGCTTTTTCTCAATCCCGTTTGCGAGGAATCTCCACAACTTGGAGCCTCTCGCCCTTACACTTGAAATTCACAAAGAACACGGAGCAAGGGAGGGATTAGCAACGCACACAAGACACAAGAATCAGAGTGTCAACACGCACACAAATCGCAACAAGAGCTCGCAACACGACTCAATGAGTTCACAACTCCACAAGAGCTCTATATGCTATCACAATGAAACGAATGCGCGAAACTATGTCTTGGTGCTTAGAAATGTTGTAGGAATGCTTGGTATCCTCCTCCATGCGCCTAGGGGTCCCTTTTATAGCCCCAAGGCAGCTAGGAGCTGTTGAGAGCAATCAGGGAAGGCAATTCTTGCCTTCTGTCGTCTCGCGCACCGGATAGTCCGGTGCCAGATTTCTTTCCTTAAATGGCGAAGCCGACCGTTGGCAGACCTGGAGCCGTTGGCGCACCGGACATGTCCGGTGCACACCGGACAGTCCGGTGCCCCCTTCTAGCCGTTGGCTCGGTCACGTGTCCCGCGTAGATCGCGCGGCCGACCGTTGGCCCGGCCGACCGTTGGCTCACCGGACAGTCCGGTGCACACCGGACAGTCCGGTGAATTATAGCCGTACGTCGCCGGTGAATTCCCGAGAGCGGCCAGTTCGCTCGAAC
The DNA here is from genome assembly GCA_029449295.1 of Zea luxurians. Taxonomy (NCBI): domain Eukaryota; kingdom Viridiplantae; phylum Streptophyta; class Magnoliopsida; order Poales; family Poaceae; genus Zea; species Zea luxurians. The sequence continues at coordinate 11,911,932 of JAOPSE010000012.1, forward strand.
CAGCCTGGCGCACCGGACACTGTCCGGTGCACCACCGGACAGTCCGGTGCTCCCAGACTCAGCAGATTCTTGGCTGCTCGAGCCAAGACATTTCCAATTGGATTTTTCCTGTTTCCAGCACTTAGACACAATACATTAGTCCATAAAACAATGTACTAAGTCTGAGAAACATACCTTTATCCTTGATTTGTACTTTGTCCACCTCTTTACACTTAGGCACTTGTGTTGGACACTAAATCACCAAAACACTTAGAAATGGCCCAAGGGCACATTTCCCTTTCAATACCAACCAAACAAAACATCACACTAAAAGTTCTAACAAGTATAGCATCATCACATATGGTTGAATTCCCTAAGACTACATGGAAGTAAACTTCAAGACATAATGGCAAGACTTCATAACCATTCATAATCAAGTGTTATATAGGTCTATATAACCCAACACAATGACCCGTATCTTCAACTTACCCGAATCTAATCCAATCATTAAGAAACATTAAATTAAGCATAAGTCCTATAGTCCTTAACTAGAGCATAATACCAAAAGATTCACTCAATTAAATTCACCACTATCGACTTCTAGAACTAACATATGGATAGAAACAAACTAACACATTTAAAACAATTACGGGGCGTTTGGATCCTTTCATTTTAGAGGAATTAGAATTCACTCAATAAAGTAACTTATTTAGTTTGGAATTTGACATTCCACCACTTTCTAAAGTTCAGATATAAGCATATCTCAAATTCATTGGGTGAAGGATGGGAAATGATTTTATGCATTAGTAGAATTTGTTTCTACTCTGTAACTTACATGACACTCTTCGTCTCACTCATCTATAGTAAAAATGTAGCACATAAATATCTCCAACATCTTGCTAATAATAGTATACAATTATATTTTGCATAAAACCGAATCAGCTGAATTGATATATGCCTAAATTACTATTATTAGAATGGAATTAAATTCCAATGATCCAAACGGGGCGTTAGCCTAAACAGAACTTAACGGCTAATTACTTAAACAATACATTTATCCTCACATTATTAATTATAGCACACATCTCTCATTTCGCATTATTGATTTCGTCATACTTACACAAGACCTAAATAATCACAATTCATTTACATTCACCAAAGCATTTACCTCCTTAAATCATTAAAGTCTAAAGCAAACATTTAGAAGAAATGAACTAACAATATGCAACAAGGAATTTTGATAAACACTTCATATGCAACAAGTTTTCATCAATCAAGAATCAAGAATTAATCAACCTACTTATCCAAACAAGAGTATCTTCAAGAAATCAACTTAATGCTTGCTGATTTTGGATAGCAACCCAACAGTTATTTGTTTAGCTCATAACTCACAAGATATTAATCCAAAAATAGTAAAGTAGGACTTTCTGGAAAGCTTATGAAGTCCTATACAACTTTGGTACTATCATCTCAACAAGATTCAATATTTAGAAAGGTCAAACAGTGTTAAACGATAACTCTATCTAGATTTGGACAGATTTAGACTTCTTACTTCAAATTTTCATAACTAGAGATTTAGACATCCAAAACAGGTGATCCTAAAATTTCCAGGGAGCTAATATAATTGTCTATAATTTATTTATAAGCATCTCAGACTGATTCAATGCGTATCAAGGTCAAAAGACACTAGAAAGGCTCTGCTGTCTAGATTTGGACAGACTCGGGCATCACACTTCAACCAGCTATAACTTGGCCTCTAGACAACTAAAAAGAGTGATCTAAGACTTTTTGGAAAGCTTAAGAAAAATACTACAATTCTCCTATAATTACTAAGAACTGATTCTCAGTTTAACTTAGTCAAACAATGCAACTTCCGAAATATGTACAGAATCAGGATAAATTCTGATATTGGACTTGTGGGAAGCATAACTTTCCAATTATTGGTCTTATGGCCATGAAATTTTTACACAAGAAATATAATGAAGTTATTTACAACTTTTATATAGAACACTTCTATATAAAACATGGTTTACTTCACTAAATTGCCTACATAACTAAAACTGGACATGAAGTCCAAACATCAATAACTAAATATGTTCTTTTAAGTCTTGCAAATCATTAACCATATAAGAGTGTCACATTTCTTTGATTTAGTAAGAAGAGTATTGTTAGACATTGCATGATTCTATAACTATACTTTTGGAAGCAAAAGAATTAAAATGCATAAACCCTAAACTCAAGGGGCTAAGAAAACAAAATTAGTAACATAAACTACACTACCAATAAATTATATTCTACTAACATAATGTCTATGCGCTTATGCTTCATTGATCTATACACATAAATACTTCCTCACATAACAATTGTTCCAATCCTAAGTTTTACAAGCCTCAAATTCTCTAGATTTATTAACACAATCACCTTAACGCAAGAAAAGAGACTTCTTACTCACATATACATATATCCATCAAAGCACATTCCATACAATGTATTATCACAAAGAAGAACTCATTTTATGCATACTATGTATATACCTAAACAATTTACTATCTCTAAACATATTCATTCACCAAATATATGACATACAACATAGTATCACAAAGACAAGGAAAAGAAAGGAAAGATACTTTCCTGACATTATCATGGAACAAAGCACATATGCATAACCACGGATCTGCTGAGGATTCCATCACAACACGCCCGCGCTAAAGACGATAAAATCATTGTGACTATAATCTCCATCGAAGCCGAACATCAAACTAAACAATAAGTGTGGCAAAACAACTCACCACAACTAAATCGCCTCGAATCTGAGGGATCGACAACCACTTCCAGTTGAGGCGATTCACCGAGCACCCGACGGGCGTTTGCTTTAGAACTTTGATCTCTTCGCCATCCAACACCGGGAATTTCTCCTCCAAGCTAAAACACAAATACACAAAATCTGTCATCTAGATACGAGTATCGGCGAGGAATACTCAACAAAGGAACGACAAGTCCTCACCGAGGCAGACGTCACACAAGGGCTGGTGGCTTGAGAACAAGCTGTAGGGGCATGGGGTGGAGGGCTAGGTGCCATGGATGAAAGGGGCTGTTGTTCCCTACGCAAGCCAAGATCGATCATCAATTCCACCTACCAAGAACTACGACCCACAAACTGCTTCGTCTTGGAGTAGAGGGGCACGACCCTCCTAGTCCACGAGGACACGCGTTCCCATGAAGGACCGCCTCGGAGACATCCGTGATGCCCGATGCATCCTCGACAATAGTCGTCAGAAGCAGGAAGAAGTTGAGCAACCACTCAAAAGAAGGCGGGAACGCAACCCCAACCCACCTGGACCAGGACCACGCGCCTTCGAGCGCGAGATCGGGAATGTGCAGTTCCCCCAATGGTACACACACTAGCAAACATCTCTAAATACAACAGATCCACTAACCCTGATGTATGGCTGGAGGACTACTGCCTCGCATGTGGCATGGCCGGGATCAAGGATGATTACCTGATCATCTAGTTCCTCCCCATCCATCTCGTGGAAGGGCAAGGGCCTAGCTCGAGTACCTGCCAGCCGGAACCATCCACGACGGGGCCAACCTCTGGAAGGCCTTTGTCAAAAAATTTCAGGGTACCTACAAGCGACCAAGAAGCTCCTGGGACCTAAATAGGTGCACCTAGAAGGGTGGAGAGAGCCTCCGAGACTACATCTGAAAGTTTCTTAGAAGAGAAACAAACTCCCCGATGCCACCGACACAAATATAGTAAGCGCCATGACCTAAGGCACCACTAATGAGGCATTTGACCACGAGCTTGGGCGGGGGAGACCAAGGACGACATCAGACCTGCTCGACATAGCGACCAAGTTCGCTGACAGAGAGGATGCAGTGGGGGCTATTTTCCGCAAAGAAAAGGGAACGTGCAACGCCGGCGAGCCCAGCGGAGAGAAAAGGGAATGTCGGGAACATACCGACAAGCGCCGAAGGAACCACCGTCCCCCACACAACGAAGAGGAAGTCGCCACTACAGACCGACCACCCAGACCACCGCACAAAAGTGGTGATGACCATTTCCAGAAACTGATGGACTCAACGTGTCAGAACCACAACTTCACCATCCGTCACAAGCTTCGGGAGTGTGAACTCCTGAAGTGCTTCATCTCCAAGCCACCCATCAAAAAGGTGAATCCGGAAGAGGTGATAAAGCCGCAAAGCAAGAGGTCCCCACCGAGGATTTCTCTGAGCCAACAGGGTGCCTCATGATCTTAAGTGGAACCGAGGCATACGATGAAAAGCATCGCATCAAGGCCGCCCACCGGGAGGTCCACATAGCAGAACCGGTCATCCCGCGATATCTTCGGTGGTCAGAGTTCCCGATCATCTTCGATCGTGGTAACCACCCAGATAGAATCCCGCATAGAAGTTAGTAGCAAAATAGCAATGCAAAGAACATAGCATAAAGTAAGTGCAAAACACTTAAACTTCTTTTTTTATGGTTTTGCCCAAGGTTGCACTTTTTGGTCCTTTAATCCAACTCATTTGGACTTTGCATCTTCAATTTGCTTGATTACAACATGTACTCATGTTCATACCAAGATGGTTAGTTCATAGTGGTGTGTTGAGCAGTTAATCACCAAAACACTTAGAAATGGCCCAAGTGCACATTTCCCTTTCACATTCCACGACGTCATCCTCGGCCACTAGGCCTACTCACTTGGGCGAATCACTCTGCCCGTCACGTTCGGTGATCACTCCAACTTTTGCACCAAATGGCTATAGTTCGAGGTGGTAGAATTTCTAGGGTCCTATAATGCCATACTTGGAAGGTCATGCTACGCCAAATTCATGGCCATGTGTAACTACACATACCTGAAGCTAAAGATGACCGGACCACGCGGGACCATCATGGCCTCCGCTTCTATCAAGACGGTGTACACCTACGAGCAAGCCAACTGCAAGCTTGCTTCGACGCTGGTCGACCTCTAGGAGCCCGTCTCCAAGGGCCTCGATGGCAAGGCAGATGCTTCGGCCAATGTCATAGACATCACAAACGCGCGTGGATCGGAGCATAGCCAGGCACGGGGGAGATAGAGGGAAGCACGTGCAGGAATTCTTAGCAAGAAGGCTTTGTAAGAAAACTGGCTTCAATCAAATATGAGCCACAACCCCTGTATTTGCTAAGAGTAGAATCAATGAAAATCAAAGGATGTGTGTCGATCGTTCTGCCTCGATAAGATCTCACCCAACAAGTTACAAATCTTCCCCAATTTAAGTTCCATGCCCTAGGCTTCACTCTCGGTCAACAAGAGTGTAATGACCAACTCACTAAGGCAACCAGGTCGTCACGATACTATCGTGGAACGCGCCATCGGCAACAACATGCTCCACATGCCCAGGTAATGCCTGTAGTCAATCGACTAGAGGCACCTTGATTGGAGGCGGGGGCGAGAGGTGGGCGCATAGCCTGCTGACAACCAAGCGAAACTCTTGAAGTTTGGAACTCCACCTGGAGAGCGCACTCGCCTCCTCAGCCGTCATAGCAACGGCACTATCACGGGAGAGCAAAAGCTCTTGCACCTCGGCCTCCATCGTTGCCTTCGCCTCCTCCACCGTTTTCTTGGTCTCCTAGGCTTGAGAAAGCATCTTTCGAAGCTCTGAGAAGAGGAGAGGGCTGAAGCAACCACAAAAAATAGAAGGTAAAGAAATAAGGATGAGGAAAGGGATCCACCTGCAGCAGTGTCACGCTCCCTCGAGAGCTCTGCATCCACCCTCTCCAGACGAGCGTTAGCTACACCAAGCGAAGATTCGGCCTCCTTAGCCCGAATACTCGTCTCATGGAGGGCCCCTGACATTGGGTCTTCTCCTCCCAGAGGTGTTCGGCCTCAACCCGAGCATCCCCGCTCTCAGATCATATACGGGCATACTCGCTTTCGAGCCACTTGGTCTTGGACGAAGCTCGGTGAGCTCATGTTCCTTTGCTTCATAGTAAGCGACTCTAGCAAGAAGCTGCTCCACCTCCCGCTAGGTGGACAATAGTGCCTTCACCCTAGCCATCGATCACGCGAAAAGATGCTACAAAAAGAGAACTCGACGATCAGTTTGAACGATGGTAGGAAAGCAAAGAAGAAAGCACAACTGCAAAGTGGCATCCACCTGGCCAAAAGGGATAAAATCTCGCGTCATTGATGCCCAAGCAATCGAGATTGCATCTCCGAAGGCATCGAGCGTTTCCTCGATAGTCCCTAGGCTCAGATCACCCCAGGACAAGGCCGATTTGACCCGCCTCTAATCCTCCGCATCCGCCTCCGATGCCTGAAGAGGGGAGAGGGATGACCCTCACGACACTCTCTTGGTAGCAAAGGAACTGTGACCCTAGCTGGGGTAGAGGAAGCGGTGAACGGCAGCGGCACCACCTCAGATTGAACGACCACCCCTGTGGTGCCCAGGGATGGTAGCGGTGACAGTAGGACCAGAGCTGCCTCCTCCATCGTTGAAGCTCCACCAAGGGGAGTCACTCCTACTATTGGAACTTCCCTCAGGGCAACCATGAGGGATGGCATCACAATGAGGCGGGCGCAGGAGTCAATGCCTCTAGGGACTCTTGGACAGGCAAGGAGGTCGGCACGGGTGGCATGAACACCGCATCGATGGCCGTTCCCCATAGCGCCGGAGGCTCTGAGGTTGAAGGAGCCAGAAGGCTTTTCATCATCATTATAGCCGCATCTTTCACTGATTTGCGCATCACATACATACTAACCGAGGCAAGGCAATCAGAAAGGAGAAAGTGTGGAACAAGGACGGAAGCCAAAAGACAAAAAGGCAAAGAAGACCCAATGTACCGGGAGGACCGCTTCCGGGTAGTCAGCTTCTTCGGAGCCATTACCATGGGAGCAGGCGGAACCGACGCCGCTTGTAGTGCCACCCGCGACATAGCTTCTACGGACTCTTTCCCCGTGGTGCATAGGTGACGTAGAAGATGCTAACAGGAATGGCGCCACTCGTGTCGCTCCCCCATTGACATGCCTGGCTCCGGTGGCCTTCACGCGTATCTCCAGGGGCGCCACGAGCGCGACAGGATCACTGTCCAATTTGTCCCTCTAGACGGGAACATTGGCAATGTTCTCGTCTAGAGGGACAAATTGGAACATTGGAGCTGGCCTGCGCATCGCCGTAGTGAGACGGACCGTCGTCGATGCACCGAACTCCATTCCCCTAGAGGCGGTGAAGGACATACCCCCGAGTTAGAGGAAAGGAAGACACTCACCCCCATCTCTGTGTAGGTGGTTGGGAGGCCTTCTTCGCCTTCTTCGCTCGAACGTGCCTTAAACGCTCAGCCAAGGCCTCCCCCCCCCCGTGTCCCTCTTCCGCTCTACCACGATGACAACGGTCACATGAAGGGGTGAGAGGCACGGTGCCCAGGGTCTGATCCCCTATAGAGCGCACATCAGATAAAAAAGAAAAAGAGAAGAGGGAGAGTGATGCACCAGGATGAAGAAGCTCACCAGGTTGCTCACAACATCGAGGGCAAGTCCAAATCCATGAAAGACCCCGATAATAATGTTGTAACGACCCTGACCCTGGCCTCAATCACTGATAGAGCAAACGGCGCATGGGAATGGCGATCAGGGTCGTTAACCCTAGAATATTGGTGCATCGGTATCTAGCAGGCCATCAGAGGCTAGATCCAGTGATGCATGAGGGTTAGCACCAGCCACGCGCCGGAGAGACCCCGTTGCTTCAGTGTCTTGACCACCATCAGCAGGTTCCCTTTGATCTTGAGGCTCGCCTCTCCACTGTGTTGCCACTCATCCATAGACACTGGTTCATGATCGATGAATGGCGGGGTGCTCTCGGCCACGTTCCTCACATAAAACCAACCGCCTTCATACCGAACGGGGGAAGGGAGGGGGTCTTGAAGTACTCCATTTTCCGATAGCGGAGCTGAATGATGGTCAAGCTGACATATAATTAATCGCCACGACTTGGGGACACCCACGCACTGAACAAGTACTGCAATAGCTTCTAGTGGGGGTTGATCCCCATGAACACTATGTGAAGGACGGTGTTGGGATGGGGGTTCTGGATCTCCAGCTGATAATAATGGAGGAGCCCACGCACGAAGGGATGAAGGGGTAAGCCAAACCCACACTCATTGAAAAACGCGAGCACAACCACTTCATCATCCCTAGGACGAGGCACCTCACCCTCGCCTTCCAGCCTCCGCCCTAAAATGTCTTTCGAGGGGAGTAACCCTTTCTTCTCCAGGCCATGAAGACAACTCTCACAGATCATGTAGGATGGGAACGATACCATGTGAGCAGAAAATGAGAGGACGAGCGCAAGGATGAGAAAATACAAAGCGATCGAGAGGGCTGGCTGTAAGGACCTGGTACGCCTAGGGGTGAATAGGGTACCTGCAAATTTTCAGTTCAAGCAAACGTTAAAACCTTGAGCGGCAGTGCCACTATTAGGCCCGGCACTGCCGCAGTCTAGCACTGCCGGTCAGAAGTCCGTCACTACCAGATAACTTAAAATGGACTAAACACTGCCAAACTTTCATAGAATGAAATTGTTGTGATTTATTACTTCTACTTATAATACAAAGTTCAAACTATTAAAGCGTAGGAAGCAGACTGAATAGAGTAAGGATATATTCAAATGAGCTTTACTCAAACCCTAACTATTCAAATGAGCAAAACAAGTCAACAAACAAAGACAAGGTATTTATCTTGTGGTTCAGCTCGCCACAAAGGCTTGCCTACCTCTATGTTGTTGAGGAAAGCCATTAAGGCAAAGAGTTCCACAAACTCTTCCTCGATCTCAAGCCAAGAGCTCCTGCTCTTAGTATGAGAGGATTTCATTATGAATTTTGGTGAACTTAGAAAGTACCAAGGCTGCAACAAACTTGCAGCTCAAGGAGATTCACACACCAACTAGGAGCAAGCTCTAAGATTCAATGAGAAAGGTTGTCGGCCTTAAGATGCTCCAATGCTCAAATGGAGGCTAAGAAAACCCTAGGGTTCCTGCTATTCTTGTGGTTTCTCCCAGCCTCTTTTTGAAGTAACTGAAGTTGGAGTCACAATGGAGCAAGTGAGGGAGAGAAGGATTCAAAAGTGACCAAGGGGTACTTGTAACCCACTCTGTTGTATCTACTGTAAGAATTTGTAGCAGGTGACTGTTGGAGAGTTGTAGAATAGAAAATATCGAGTGTTCACACTCCAACAGTCATTTAATGTACGACAGTGCCAGGGCACGACAGTGCTGCTCATATGTGTAACACCCTGAATTTGGGGGTATAAAATTTCTTTATCATTATCATCCAAATTCAGATGTTACTCTTCTCTCTCTCTCTCACCCTAGGTTTTATCCCTCTCTGGATTCTCTCTACTTTTTCCTTTTGAGTAGAAATAGCTTAATTAAGGGGGATTAATTATTTATTTTTGTCAAAACCCTATGGGCCATGACATGTTGCATCATGCTGAGTTTGAATATTCTTTGAATTGTTGCACATGTTTGAATTAGTTTGAATTTGAAACTTGATTTGAATTTGAATTGAAAACCCTAGAGAAAAGAAATAGAAAAGCAATTAGGAAATTCAGGAAAAAAGGAAAAAGCCAAAGCAGCCCAGCCGGCCCAGCTCGGCCCAGCCAGGCCGCGCGCCCGCGTCGCCTGACAGGTGGGATCCACCTGTCAGCGGCAACTCTCACCTTCGCACTCTCCTCTCTCCCTCGCTCGCTGCCCAGTGGGGCCAAGCTGTCGGCGTCGGTTTCTTCGCCCGCACGCCCCTCTTCCCTCTCTGCCTTGCGGGCCCGCTTTACTAGACACCGAGTCGTTACCTCGTGCGCTCGCCCTCTCTCTCTCTCTCTACGTCGTGGGCCTCCCCTGTCAGCTCCACCCTCTCCGCGCTCGCCGTGGACCAGCGCACGCGCACTCGCGCACGTCACCGGAATTCTCGGCCACGACGCCCGCCCACGCGCCCTAGCTCCCTTTTTGAGCCCCGCCCGTGCCCGCACTCACTCCCCTGCCTCATTTCGCATAGCCCCGCCCTCTCTCGCGCTCTGCCCACGCCGTCCGACCTCGTCGGAGACCCGCGCCCGCCTCCCCGGTCATCTAGCTCGCTGGAGGCCACGCCAAGCAACCCCGAGCCCCATCCTGAGGTGAGACATCTTCTCCCATGCTCCATTTCCCCAGTTACGCTTTGTCGCTGGCCAATTTCGGCTTCGCCGTTCTCGGCCGTGGCGGTCCGCCGTGCCCTCGCGGTGGCTGGCCGATTTAGTCCGACCCAGCGCCCCCGCATCGGTCCTTGTGGTAACCCTCGCTCTGCTGAAGCTATCCCAGGCCTTAGCGTGCCTCAAGCCCCCTCCCTGCGGCTAGAATCCCTCACCGGAGTTCCCCCCGGCCCGCCCGGAGCTTTTCTTCCGCCGATTCCCCCTCTCTGACCTCGGTCTCGTGGCCACAACACCGCCATCGAGTTCGTCGAGTCGTCTTCCCCCTCTCTGACCAACTCCGGTGACCCCGGAACCGCCGTAGCACGCACCCGCCCCAACTCCGGCGACTTCACCGCCGCGGGAAGGAGCGGCGCCGCCCGCAGCCATTCACCCACGGTCTGATCTTCCCCATCTAATATTGATCGCACGGCCCAGATCGCGGGATACCGCTTCGCGCACACACGCCCTGCGTTTGGGCCCATCTGTCAGTGCCCGTGTCCTCTAGCGCTGGGCCCAATCGGTCAGTGCGTCCCCCTCGGTCGCTGACGCCGCTGGCCCGCCTGTCAGCGCTCGCCCACGCGCGCGCCCTCAGCCGCATATCTAATCTCGGTCGTTGGTTTCTGATCTAACAGTTGAGATCGTCCGATACCCTTTCGTGTGTAGTTTTGCTTAAGAGACCCTCGGTTTGTTCAGAATCAACTAGTCGTCCCTGGTTTTCACGCGTAGGCCCGTGTAATCTTGCAGATTGAACCCAGGGCTTTTAAATATTTATAGAATTAGACATATTTTCATATTTTAAATTCCCAAACTTGTTTATTTCATATATTTTGCATATGAACTCCAAATTTAGTGATTCAAATTGCAAAATGTTCATAGGAATATTCTCTGTTTAAATAAATTAATTCCATTTACAATCTGTACATTCTAATTTTATGGTTAACCATTAACTAGTTTATGGGTAGATTTGTTTATTTAATAAAATAAATAAAAGGTAAACCCTAGGGGTTAAAGTATATTTAGTTTTGTGAGACTAATAACATGTATCACATGAATTCATCTCTGGTCTAACTTTTAGGTCACAGTAAAATAAATAGAACTAGGTTGTGTAATCATGGACAACACTTAAAAATAATCTATTTCTAAATGAAATTAGTTTATGTTATAGTTCATGTTATACTTTGATCCCATTATTCCTTATTTAGTATTGTGCCTTTTTAAGATGTATTCCAATGTTTGTACATGTTTGGTGTGCTGTTCATTTGTACTTTCCAAATGTATTGAATGCATGCTCGCTTTATTTAGACAACGAGCAGTCCGAGGTTCCTGAGTGTGTTGCTGGAGACCTCCCTAAGCAACGACCTGGTGAAGGCAAGTGTCCTCTGGCCTATTATGTCCTACATACTTTATAATTCACTGTCCCACATTACATTATCTAAACCTAAGGATTGACTAGTCTGTATTTACCTTACCCTTGTTTACCCTTTGGGTTAGCATTTTGCTATTGCCTTAACTTAATCAATGGACATGATGTGATTATTTATGATACGATGATGTTATCCCAATGATGATATTGTGATACTCTAGGGGGCTCAGACCTTTTTCCTAAGTACCTCTCCGTAAGGACCTGTTCGTGGAGTGACCACCCGGGATAACAGTGCAACCATGAGGGTGGAATGGGACGCCCTTAGCTGAATAATTAGATGAACCCGGGGGTGTAGTTGGCTTTTCCTGAGGGCCGTCAATGGGGGCCGGGGTGTAGTGCTCGCTCTGCCAAGTGGGGGTGCAGAGGTTCATTCGATTTGGTTTTGTTAGTCACCCACCTTGGGGAGGTGTACTGCGTTTGTACGAATGGCGAAACCTAACGAGCTGCTATGCACCAGGGGAGTCTTTGTAAAGGCTACGTAGTGTATCCCTGGCCATTCACCTCGGTAGTGAAGATCGGGTCTGTACAACCCAGGCTATAAAGGGATCATGACTTGTGGGTAAAGTGTACAACCTCTGTAGAGTGTTAGAAACTGGTATATCAGCCGAGCTCATGGTTAAGAGCAACCTTGGGATCCTCTTTGATTAGAAGAACTTTGGTTAATTTTATGACGATGGTTAACAATGATGTTATGAACCTGATCTCTGGTATTTCCTCTTTGAGGGAGTGAAAGGGAAATGTGCCCTTGGGCCATTTCTAAGTATTTTGGTGATTTAGTGTCCAACACAAGTGCCTAAGTGTAAAAAGGTGGACAAAGTACAAATCAAGAATTAAGGTATGTTTCTCAGACTTAGTACATTGTTTTATGGACTAATGTATTGTGTCTAAGTGCTGGAAACAGGAAAAATCCAATTGGAAATGTCTTGGCTAGAGCAGCCAAGAATCTGCTGAGTCTGCAAGCACCGGACTGTCCGGTGGTGCACCGGACAGTGTCCGGTGGTGCACCGGACAGTGTCCGGTGCGTCAGGCTGGCTCGAGCGAAGTGGCTGCTCTCGGGAATTCACCGGCGACGTACGGCTAAAATTCACCGGAATGTCCGGTGTGCACCGGACTGTCCGGTGAGCCAACGGTCGGCCGGGCCAACGGTCGGCCGCGCAATCTGCGTGGGACACGTGGCCGAGCCAACGGCTAGAAGACGGCACCGGACTGTCCGGTGTGCACCGGACATGTCCGGTGCGCCAACGGCTCTCAGGCTGCCAACGGTCGGCTTCGCTATTTAAGGAAGGAAATCGGGCACCGGACAGTGTCCGGTGTGCACCGGACTGTCCGGTGCCCCCGATGACAGAAGACAAGAATGGCTTTCCAAACTTGTGCTCAACGGCTCCTAGCTGCCTTGGGGCTATAAAAGGGACCCCTAGGCGCATGGAGGAGAATACCAAGCATCCTTTGAGCATCATTGATCACTCACACTTCATTCTCGCGCACTTGTTTGACATTCTAGTGATTTGAGCTCCGTTCTAGTGTGCTAGTCTCTTGAGCTCAAGTCTGGGTTTTGCGTGTGCGTATTCGCTGTGATCTTTGTGTCGTGTGTGAGTTGCTAATCCCTCCCTTGCTCTGTGATTCTTCGTGAACATCTTGTGTAAGGGCGAGAGGCTCCAAGCTGTGGAGATTCCTCGCAAACGGGATTAAGAGAAGCAAAGCAACACCGTGGTATTCAAGTTGGTCTTTGGACCGCTTGAGAGGGGTTGATTGCAACCCTCGTCCGTTGGGACGCCACAACGTGGAGTAGGCAAGCGTTGGTCTTGGCCGAACCACGGGATAACCACTGTGCCATCTCTGTGATTGATATCTCTTGGTTATTGTGTTGTGTTGAGATCCTTCTCTAGCCACTTGGCATATTACTGTGCTAACAAGTAACCAAGTTTTGTGGCTTAAGTTTTTGAAGTGTTACAGGATCACCTATTCACCCCCCCCTCTAGGTGCTCTTATTTGGTATCAGAGTCGTTCTCTTCAAGAAAGGGACTAACCGCCCGAAGAGATGGATCCTAAAGGCAAGGGGATGGTGATCAACAACAAGGAGAAGGAGTCCTTCGTCAATGAGCCCAATGATGACAGGCCCACCGACTCAGGCTCGGGCCACAAAAGAAAAGACGGGAGGAAGAAGAAGACTAGGCGCATCAAGGAAATTGTCTACTACGACAGCGACGAATCTTCCTCCTCCCAAAAGGACAACGACGACTACGACAGACGAAAGACGGTTAACTCAAACTTTTCTTTCGATTATTCGCGCATTCCGCATAGCTCAAATGCTCAATTGCTCCCCATTCCACTTGGCAAGCCCCCTCACTTTGATGGAGAGGATTACGGATTTTAGGGCCACAAAATGCGTACTCACCTGTTTTCTCTCCATCCAAGCATTTGGGAGATTGTGGAAAGTGGAATGAAATTTGATAGCTCGGATAGCCCTGTGTTTATTAATGAACAGATTCATAAAAATGCACAAGCTACTACTGTGTTGCTAGCCTCTTTGTGCAGGGACGAGTATCACAAGGTGAGCGGCTTGGACAATGCCAAGCAGATCTGGGACACCCTCAAGATCTCTCATGAGGGAAACGACGTCACCTTGCTCACCAAAATGGAGTTGGTGGAGGGCGAGCTTGGACGGTTCGCGATGATAAGGGGCGAGGAGCCGACACAAACATACAATCGGCTCAAGACCCTTATCAACAAAATAAGGAGCTACGGGAGCACGCGATGGACGGACCACGACGTCGTCCGCCTAATGCTAAGGTCATTTACCGTTCTTGATCCTCATTTGGTGAACAATATACGTGAAAATCCCAGGTACACCAAGATGTCGCCCGAAGAAGTTCTTGGGAAGTTCGTAAGCGGGCGAATGATGATCAAGGAGGCAAGATACGTGGACGACGCGTTGAACGGTCCTAGTCATGAGCCTCAACCCATTGCTCTCAAGGCAACAAGGAGCAAGGAGGCGCTACCAAGCAAGGTGGCGCAAGTTGAGGCGGCCGGACTCAATGATGAGGAGATGGCTCTCATCATTAAGCGCTTCAAGACGGCGCTTAAAGGTCGCAAGGGGCAGCCGAGCAAGACCAAAGCCAAGGGGAAGCGCTCATGCTTCAAATGCGGTAAGCTTGGTCATTTTATTGCTAACTGTCCCGACAATGATAGTGATCAGGACCAAGGGAACAAGAGGGAGAAAAAGAAGCATTACAAGAAGGCCAAGGGCGAGGCACATATCGGAAAGGAGTGGGATTCGGATTGTTCCTCCTCCGACTCTGACAATGAAGGACTCGCCGCCACCGCCTTCAACAAGTCATCCCTCTTCCCCAACGAGCGTCACACTTGCCTCATGGCAAGAGAGAAGAAAGTAAGCACTCATACTAGTACTTATGCTTCTTCGAGTGAAGATGAGTCTAGTGATGATGATGAGATAGATTACTCATGCTTATTCAAGGGATTAGATAGAACCAAGGTAGACAAAATTAATGAATTAATTGATGCCTTGAATGACAAGAATATGCTTTTAGAAAAACAAGAGGATTTGTTGTATGAAGAACATGATAAATTTGTAGAAGCACAGAAATCTCTTGCTCTAGAAACTAAGAGGAATGAAATGCTCTCTAGTGAATTATCTTCTTGTCATGAAACTATTGCTAAGTTAAAAAGTTTTAATGATGATTTAAATGCTAAACTAGAAGTAGCTAGTAAATCTAATTCTTGTGTAGAAATTGTTGAAACTTGTAATAGGTGTAAAGATATTGACATTGATGCGTGTAGTGATCATTTAGTTTCAATTTCCAAATTAAATGATGAATTAGCTAGTGTCGGGGACCATAATTAGGGGTACCCTCAAGACGCCTAATTCTCAGCTGGTAACCCCCATCAGCATAAAGCTGCAAAGGCCTGATGGGTTTGATTAAGTCAGGGATCAGTCCATACGAGTGACTTGACCACGCCACGCCCGAGCCTAGCCTCGGGCGAGGGCAGCCGACCCTAAGATGACTCCGTCTCGTCTGAGGCCTCCTCTTTCACGGCAGACGCATCTCCGGCTCGCCCTAGGCCCCACCTTCGATAAGAAGAAACCCTGACTAAATCACCGCGCCAACCGACCGAGTCACCGGGGCGTTTAGCGCAAAAGGTAAGACCGACGGGCGACCAGACTTCGCCAGAAGTGCCACAGGAGGCTCCGCCCAAGGGCTCGGACTCGGGCTAAGGCCCCGGAAGACGGCGAACTCCGCTCCGCCCAAGGGCTCGGACTCGGGCTAAGGCCCCGGAAGACGGCGAACTCCACTCCGCCCAAGGGCTCGGACTCGGGCTAAGGCCCCGGAAGACGACGAACTCCGCCTCGCCCGACCCAGGGCTCGGACTCCGCCTCGGCCTCTGCCTAACGATCTCCGCCTCGCCCGAACCCAGGGCTCGGACTCTGCCTCTGTCTTGCAGGACGGACTCGACCTCGGCTTCGGAGGAGCCTCCACGACGCCCGACCTAGGACACGAGACCGCCACGTCAACAGGAAGCGCCATCATCGCCCTGCCCTGAGCCGACTTGGGTCGCAGAGAACAAGACCGGCGTCCCATCTGGCCAGCCACGCCAGATAGGCAAATGATGGCGCCCCGCTAGACCATGACGACGGCGACTCTCAGCTCCCTTACGAAAGCAGGAGGACGTCAGCAAGGGCCCAGCCACTCCGACAGCTGTCTCCCCGTCCGGCTCCGTTACTTCTCCAACAGCCACGACGCCACACCAACAGGGTGCCAAGATCTCTCCGGCTGCCACCTTGGCATGTACATAGGGCGCTAGCTCTCTCTCGCTAGACACGTAGCACCTTGCTACACCCCCATCTTGTACACCTGGATCCTCTCCTTACGACTATAAAAGGAAGGACCAGGGCCTTCTTAGAGAAGGTTGGCCTCGCGGGGACGAAGGGCAGGGGCAGGCGCTCTCTCGGGGCCGCTCTCTCCCCTCACCTCGCGCGGACGCTTGTAACCCCCTACTGCAAGCGCACCCGACCTGGGCGCGGGACGAACACGAAGGCCGCGGGAATTCTTCGACTCCCTCACGACCCGGCTCCGGCCACCGACCTCTCTCTCTCTTTGTTCCCCCCTTCGCGCTCGCTCCACGCGCTCGACCCATCTGGGCTGGGGCACGCGGCACTCTCACTCGTCGGCTCGAGGACCCCCCGGTCTCGGAACGCCGACAGTTGGCGCGCCAGGTAGGGGCCTGCTGCGTGTTGACGTTCGACTTCCCGTCAAGCTCCAGATGGGCAGTCTCCAACAACCTCTTCAACCCGGGACGGTGCTCCGTTTCGGGAACCTCGAGTTCATGTCTCTCGACGGCAATTACGACATGATACTCCTTCCACCGCCGCGCGACAGCGACAATGGTGGCGGACAGCCCGCCCGCCGGCGGCGGAATCGACGACGTCTTTCCCGCGTGGGGGAAGGACAACTTTCGAGCTCGCCCCATCCTCTCCCTCGCCATCGGAGGAGGAGGAGGCGGGGCAACCGGGGCCGAGCGGGAGATCGCGCTCCGACGGCTGTCGAGCAAATCGACATCCCCGGCGCCTCAACGGAGGACACGCCAAGCGTCGCCCTCGCGTTCAAGGCAAACGCGAGCGCCATCCCCCCGCAACACGTCGACTCCGAGCAAGTGGACGACGCCAGCACGCTCACGGAGGGCCTGCAGGACGTCGCCCTCGTACCCAAGACGACGGCGCGGTCAGCCCCCGACGTGACTTCATCGCTCCTCGTCGACAAAAAGGTACCGACTGCTACCCATCTTTCGTCATTTCGACTCGGCCTCAGCCCGCCTGGCGACCTCGCTTTGGCGGACGCTCACATTGAGGCGAGTGCAACCTCTCTAGGGTTTCGTGTGCGGTCGCCTTGGGACCGATTGACGGGTGTCTCGACCTACGGACCCTCTGGGTCCGAGGAAGATGACGACCCCAGCATCTGCTGGGATTTCTCCGGATCTGGCAACCCTAGTGCCATGCGGGACTTCATGACCGCATGTGACTACTGCCTCTCCGACTGTTCCGACGGTAGCCGCAGCCTTGGCGACAAGGACTGCGGCCCGAGTCGCGAATGTTTCCACATCGAGCTAGGGGATCCCTCCGGAGGCGGCTGTCTCGGCATGCCGGAGGATGGTGATCCCCCTAGGCCAGCGCCTCGCGCCGACATCCCGCGGGAGCTAGCTGTGGTCCCCGTTCCGGCGGGGGGTCGCGACCCACAGCTCGAGCAAGTCCGCGGGGCGCAGGCCGGGCTCGATGAGGGAGCAGGAGCGCTCGAGGCAATCCGCCAGAACATCGGGCAGGTATGGGCGAGCCAGCCCCCGGCCGGAGGAATACGTCACCTGCCCCAAGGTCTCCAGCACCGCATCGCCAACGATGCCAGGGACAGACCGCCTCCCGCATCCGGCGGAACCGGTCAGGACCTGGCCGCTGCAGCGATGCTCCTCCGCGCGATGCCGGAGTCATCAACCACCGAGGGTCGGCGAATCCAGGGAGAACTTAAGCATCTCCTGGAAGGCGCTGCGGCCCGGCGGGCCGAGAGCTCTGCCTCCCGAAGGCAGGGATACCCCTCGGAACCTCGTGCCGCGACTTCCCGACTCACGCGGGAAGCCTCGGTCTTCACCGGGCGCACGCGCAACACCGCGCCTGCGGCCCCGGGCCACCTCGGCGACGAGCACCCTCATCGCGACCGTCGAGCACGCCTCGACGAAAGGGTGCGCCGAGGCTACCACCCCAGGCGTGGGGGACGCTACGACAGCGGGGAGGATCGGAGTCCCTCGCCCGAACCACCCGGTCCGCAGGTCTTTAGCCGAGCCATTCGGCGGGCGCCGTTTCCGCCCCGATTCCGACCCCCGACTACTATCACGAAGTACTCGGGGGAGACGAGACCGGAATTATGGCTTGCGGACTACCGCCTGGCCTGTCAACTGGGTGGGACGGACGATGACAACCTCATCATCCGAAACCTCCCCCTGTTTCTCTCCGACACCGCTCGTGCCTGGTTGGAGCACCTGCCTCCGGGGCAGATTTCCAACTGGGAAGATTTGGTCCAGGCTTTCGCCGGGAACTTCCAGGGCACGTACGTGCGCCCCGGGAATTCCTGGGACCTCCGGAGCTGTCGGCAACTGCCGGGAGAGTCTCTCCGAGACTACATCCGGCGGTTCTCGAAGCAGCGTACCGAGCTGCCCAACATCACCGACTCCGATGTCATCGGCGCGTTCCTCGCCGGCACCACCTGCCGCGACCTGGTGAGTAAGTTGGGTCGCAAGACCCCCACCAGGGCGAGCGAGCTGATGGACATCGCCACCAAGTTCGCCTCCGGCCAGGAGGCGGTTGAGGCCATCTTCCGAAAGGACAAGCAGCCCCAGGGCCGCCCGTCGGAAGATGCTCCCGAGGCGTCTACTCCGCGCGGCGCCAAGAAGAAAGGCAGGAGGAAGTCGCAAGCGAAACGCGACGTTCCCGATGCAGACCTTGTCGCCGCCGCCGAGCGCAAGAACCCTCGGAAGCCCCCCGGAGGTGCTAACCTCTTCGACAAGGCACTCAAGGAGATGTGCCCCTACCATCAGGGGCCCGTCAAGCATACCCTCGAAGAGTGCGTCATGCTTCGGCGTCGCTTCCACAGGGCCGGGCCGCCCGCAGAGGGTGGCAGGGCTCACGACGACGACAAGAGGGAGGATCGCCAAGCAGGAGAGTTCCCGGAGGTCCGCGATTGCTTCATGATCTACGGAGGGCATGCGGCGAACGCCTCGGCTCGGCATCGTAAGCAAGAGCGTCGGGAGGTCTGCTCGGTCAAGGTGGCGGCACCAGTCTACCTAGACTGGTCCGACAAGCCCATCACCTTCGACCGGGACGACCACCCCGACCACGTGCCGAGCCCGGGGAAGTACCCGCTCGTCGTCGACCCGGTCATCGGCGACGTCAGGCTCACCAAGGTCCTGATGGATGGAGGCAGCTGCCTCAACATCATCTACGCCGAGACCCTCAGGCTCCTGCGCGTCGACCTGTCATCCGTCCGAGCAGGCGCTGCGCCCTTCCACGGGATCATTCCCGGGAAGCGCGTCCAGCCCCTCGGACAGCTCGACCTCCCTGTCTGCTTCGGAACACCCTCCAACTTCCGAAGGGAGACATTGACGTTCGAGGTGGTCGGGTTCCGAGGAACCTACCACGCAGTGTTGGGAAGGCCATGCTACGCGAAGTTCATGGCCATCCCCAACTACACTTACCTAAAGCTCAAGATGCCGGGCCCCAACGGGGTCATCACCGTCGGCCCCACGTACAAACACGCATTTGAATGCGATGTGGAGTGCGTGGAGTACGCCGAGGCCCTCGCCGAGTCCGAGGCCCTCATTGCCGACCTGGAAAGCCTCTCCCGAGAGGTGCCGGACGCGAAGCGACATGCCGGCAACTTCGAGCCAGCGGAGACGGTTAAGGCCGTCCCTCTCGACCCCAGTGGCGACACCTCCAAGCAGATCCGGATCGGTTCCGGGCTCGACCCCAAATAGGAAGCAGTGCTCGTCGACTTTCTCCGCGCAAACGCCGACGTTTTTGCGTGGAGTCCCTCGGACATGCCCGGCATACCGAGGGATGTCGCCGAGCACTCGCTGGATATTCGGGCCAGAGCCCGGCCGGTCAGACAGCCTCTGCGCCGATTCGACGAGGAAAGGCGCAGGGTGATAGGCGAGGAGGTCCACAAGCTGATGGCAGCAGGGTTCATTAAAGAGGTATTCCATCCCGAATGGCTTGCCAACCCTGTACTTGTGAGGAAAAAAGGGGGGAAGTGGCGGATGTGTGTAGACTACACTGGTCTCAACAAAGCATGTCCGAAGGTCCCCTACCCTCTACCTCGCATCGACCAAATTGTGGACTCCACTGCAGGGTGCGAAACCCTGTCTTTCCTCGATGCCTACTCAGGGTATCATCAAATCAAGATGAAAGAGTCCGACCAGCTCGCGACTTCTTTCATCACGCCCTTCGGCATGTACTGTTATGTCACAATGCCGTTCGGGTTGAGAAACGCGGGTGCAACGTACCAGCGGTGCATGAACCATGTGTTCGGCGAACACATTGGTCGCACGGTCGAGGCCTACGTCGATGACATCGTAGTCAAGACGAGGAAAGCCTCCGACCTTCTCTCCAACCTCGGACTGACATTCCGGTGTCTCAAGGCGAAGGGCGTCAAGCTCAATCCCGAGAAGTGCGTCTTCGGGGTGCCCCGAGGCATGCTCTTGGGGTTCATCGTCTCCGAGCGGGGCATCGAAGCCAACCCGGAGAAGATCGCAGCGATCACAAACATGGGGCCCATCAAGGACTTAAAAGGCGTACAGAGGGTCATGGGATGCCTCGCGGCCTTGAGCCGTTTCATCTCGCGCCTCGGCGAAAGAGGCCTGCCCCTGTACCGCCTCTTAAGGAAGGCCGAGTGCTTCACATGGACTCCCGAGGCCGAGGAAGCCCTCGGGAACCTGAAGGCGCTCCTCACCCAGGCGCCCATCTTGGTACCCCCAGCTGATGGAGAAACCCTCCTGGTCTACGTCGCCGCAACCACTCAGGTGGTCAGCGCCGCGATCGTAGTCGAAAGGCAGGAAGAGGGGCATGCTTTGCCAATTCAGAGGCCAGTCTACTTCGTCAGCGAAGTGCTGTCCGAAACCAAGATCCGCTACCCACAAGTCCAGAAGCTGCTATATGCAGTGATCCTGACGAGGCGAAAGCTGCGACATTACTTCGAGTCCCATCCGGTGACTGTGGTGTCATCCTTCCCCCTGAGGGAGATCATCCAGTGCCGAGAAGCCTCCGGACGGATCGCGAAGTGGGCGGTGGAAATCATGGGCGAGGCAATCTCGTTTGCCCCTCGGAAGGCCATCAAGTCCCAGGTACTGGCGGATTTCGTAGCCGAATGGGTCGATACCCAGTTGCCGACGGCTCCGATCCAACCAGAGCTCTGGACCATGTTTTTCGACGGGTCGCTGATGAAGACGGGAGCTGGCGCGGGCCTGCTTTTCGTCTCGCCCCTCGGGAAACACCTGCGCTACGTGCTACGCCTCCATTTCCCGGCGTCCAACAATGTGGCTGAGTACGAGGCTCTGATCAACGGATTGCGAATCGCCATCGAGCTAGGGGTCCGACGCCTCGATGCGCGCGGCGACTCGCAGCTCGTCATCGACCAAGTCATGAAGAACTCCCCCTGCCGCGACCCGAAGATGGAGGCCTACTGTGAGGAGGTTCGACGCCTGGAAGACAAGTTCTACGGGCTCGAGCTTAACCACATCGCCCGGCGCTACAACGAGACTGCGGACGAGCTGGCGAAGATAGCCTCGGGGCGAACGACGGTTCCCCCGGACGTCTTCTCCCGGGATCTGCACCAACCCTCCGTCAAGATAGGCGACGTGCCCGAGCCCGAAGCACCCTCGGCCTCGTCCGAGGTGACCTCGGCCCAGCCCGAGCCATCCTCGGCTCACCCCGAGGAACCCTCGGAGCCCGAGGGCGAAGCACTGCGCATCGAGGAGGAGCAGAACGGGGTCGTGCCAGATCAAGATTGGCAAACCCCGTACCTGCAATATCTCCACCAAGGAGAACTGCCCCTCGACCGCGCCGAGGCTCGGCGGGTAGCGCGACGTGCCAAATCGTTCGTCTTGCTGGGCGATGAGAAGGAACTCTACCACCGAAGCCCCTCGGGCATCCTCCAGCGATGCATCTCCATCGCCGAGGGCCAGGAACTCCTGCAAGAAATACACTCGGGGGCTTGCGGTCATCATGCAGCACCCCGAACCCTCGTCGGGAATGCTTTCCGCCAAGGCTTCTACTGGCCAACGGCGGTGGCTGACGCCACTAGAGTTGTCCGCGCCTGCGAAGGGTGCCAATTCTATGCGAAGCAGACCCACCTGCCCGCTCAGGCTCTGCAGACGATACCCATCACCTGGCCCTTCGCTGTGTGGGGTCTGGACCTCGTCGGCCCTCTACAGAAGGCGCCTGGGGGCTACACGCACCTGCTGGTCGCCATCGACAAATTCTCCAAGTGGATCGAGGTCCGACCCCTGAACAGCATCAGGTCCGAGCAGGCGGTGGCGTTCTTCACCAATATCATCCATCGCTTCGGGGTCCCGAACTCCATCATCACCGACAATGGCACCCAGTTCACCGGCAAAAAATTCTTGGATTTTTGCGAGGATCACAACATCCGGGTGGACTGGGCCGCCGTAGCTCACCCCATGACGAATGGGCAAGTGGAACGTGCCAACGGCATGATTCTAAAAGGGCTCAAGCCTCGGATTTACAACAGTCTCAACAAGTTCGGCAAGCGATGGATGAGGGAACTCCCCTCGGTGGTCTGGAGCCTGAGGACGACGCCAAGCCGGGCCACGGGTTTCACGCCGTTCTTCCTGGTCTACGGGGCCGAGGCCATCCTGCCCACGGACCTGGAATACGGCTCCCCGAGGACGAGGGCCTACAACGAAGAAAGCAACCAAGCTAGCCGAGAAGACTCGCTGGACCAGCTGGACGAGGCTCGGGACAGGGCCTTGCTACACTCAGCGCGGTATCAGCAGTCCCTGCGACGCTACCACGCCCGAGGGGTCCGACCCCGAGATCTCCAGGTGGGCGATCTGGTGCTTCGGCTGCGGCAAGACGCCCGAGGGAGGCACAAGCTCACGCCCCCCTGGGAGGGGCCGTTCATCATCGCCAAAGTACTGAAGCCCGGAACGTACAAGCTGGCCAACAGTCAAGGCGAGGTCTACGGCAACGCTTGGAACATCCAACAGCTACGTCGCTTCTACCCTTAAGATGTTTCCAAGTTGTTTATATACCTCGCACCCACGCAAAGTTTAGTCAACAAGGAAGGGTCAGCCTCGCCTCGGCAGAGCCCGACCCTCCCTCGGGGGCTAAAAGGGGGGAAACCCCCTCTGCGTCAAAATTTTCCTCGAACAAAAAATCTCTTTTACCAGAACATCTTTCGTGCTTTTTGACTACTTCGAAAAGCGGGTCCTGGAAACGACGGGGTACACGTAAGCAGTCAAGGCTGACCGAGCCGAGGGACTCCTACGCCTCCGGGATACGGATACCTCACTCATCACCTTCTGCGATAAGTAACTCGCGCTCGGATAAGGCGAATCCGCGGATCGAACGAGTCTTTACGTACGGGAGCTCTTCTGTCGAAGCGATTCTTCGAGCCTTCTCGACCAAGTCGGTGACAGGGCTTCATGGGCGGGTAAAAGTACGCGTAAGCGGCAAGGCCGACCGAGCCGAGGAACTCCCACGCCTCCGGGATACGGATACCTCACTCATCACCTTCCGCGAGAAGCAACTCTTGCTCGCACTAACATCCCTGCTACCGACAAAAAGTCCAGATACTCGAAACGAGAGGAAAAAAGACGCAGCTTTACAACGCAACAAGGGTATGTGTTCTGGCCTCAACGGCCACGCAAAGCCCACGCTACAAGACGATTTGACCCTGCAGGCTCAGATCTTGACGCTGGAAGAGGGCGACGACACCCTCGGCATCGACAGCACCTTCGGCAAGGCCCGACCTAGCCTCGGACGGCGACACGGTCCGAGGGCCTCCGCTCCGAAGGACGACGTCATCACCACACTCGAGCAATCTCTGCCAGGAACTTCTCCGAGAACCCGGCCCGAGCGGACGGCTCGGCCGGCCACCT
Source organism: Zea luxurians (assembly GCA_029449295.1). NCBI lineage: Eukaryota > Viridiplantae > Streptophyta > Magnoliopsida > Poales > Poaceae > Zea > Zea luxurians. Next base: position 11,936,208 of record JAOPSE010000012.1, read on the forward strand.
CCGGGGCCTCGGCCGACCACCTTCCGAGGGCGCCAGCTCGGGCCGAAGCCTCGGCTGATCAGCTCCGACGCCGATCCTGCCAACAAACAACCCGGCTAGGCTCCGGCCAACCAGGTTTCATTTCCGAGCCGACAACGCCTCTGCTCATGCTGATATCGCTACCCCTGGCCTCGGCTCATCGAAGAGCGGCCGAGGGGTCTCTTTAACTAAGCTAGAGGAGCCTCGGACAACAGGTCCGACCGAGCCGAGGGATTCCTACGCCTCCGGGATACGGATACCTCACTCGTCACCTTGACACGGGGCAACTCACGCTTAGTGAAGCAGGTTCAGGCAATCAGCGGACGAGTCTTAGCGCTCGGGAATGAGGAAAAAACACGGCTCTGTGCCGTAAGTTACATACATGTTCAGGCCCTGAAAGCCGAAATGAACGAAAAACCCGGCACTCGAAGTGCCATTACAAACGGAACTCCGGTTCCCCCCCCCGCAGGTACGATCAACCCCACTCGACGGGGGAGGGCCTGCGGGGCAGCAGAAGACCGACGAACGGCACGTCGCCGTCCCGCCCCGGCAGCGGCGACGATGAAGACGTTTGTCCCGGGGGGCCCAACAGCAGCAGTGATGGCCTCAGGGTGGATACTGCTGCTGGGAGACCCCCGCCCTTGCCCAAACTCGAGAGGCAAGGACGGACAGAAGGCCGTAGAGTCGGAGGTCGGCCCGTGTCCAACCTCGGCTGTCGCGCCGGCGGAAGAACCTCTTCCAGCTGCCGTGGCAGGAGGCGGCACCGGGGGCAGTTCCGAGCGTGCTCGGCTCAGAGAGCCGGGCACGCTGCAGCTGTTGGCGCCACGGGCGACTCCCGCCCTTCCCCCCGATCACTAAGGGAAGGAGCGGGTCACCACCCGCGCAGGGACCAACCCCGACCCGGCACACGCCCCTCCTCAGCCCTGGTGATGAAAATCCTTGAGGCTGAGGAAGGGGCGGATGCCGCAGCCCGGCTCGCTTTCCCCCACCATCAAGCCGGAGGTCGCCCTCTTGGGTGACCGCCGGTGGAGGGGTGCAGCCGGGCTGCATGATGAAAATCCTTGAAGCCGAACGATGGCTGAAAGGTACCAACTCCCACGGAGTTGCACTCCTCCGGCGATGGAGCGAGAGGACGGCGGTTTTTCCCCATCCGGGGGCTCGGAAGATGGAGAGACACAATGCATTGGGGAGGAAGGAGACACGGTTACCTCACGAAGGGGGTCGCCCTCCTTTTAAAGGCAACTCCCCCTGCTTGCGCCCTCAACCGTCACGGGCTGAGTCTTCTCCAACACGCCTCCAAAGCCCTTCCCTGCGGCGCGGGGGCTGGGGCCCGCCTGTCATGCAGACCGGCTCTAAGCAGAAGAAGCCGAACCGCCGCGCACGACGCACGCGACCACCCAGCGGTTACAAGTAACCCTCCACTTTTGCCCGGACCAGCGGGCGAAAGGGGCAGGCGGCCATGCAGGCGGCATGCAACCGCGCCAAGTGGACGCGCCTCTCCGACTCCTGACAGGCCAGCGCGACAGCTCAGGCCCACGCGTCGTGCAACTGGCGCGCCGGGCGCTGCATGCGAACCGCTATGCCACTCGCTCCACCACCGCACCTCCTCGATTGCGGAACCGATACCGCGATTCGAGGCGACCCAGCCCGCGACCCGGCAGCGCCAGCCTGGCGCAGCGGTCAAAAGCGGTCAAAAATGGGCCGGCAGTAATGACGGTGGCAGGCGCGCGAGAGCAGCGGTCACGCCATCTGCCAAGCTCATGTCCCATCTGGAGGCAGCAAGAGAGCCCCCTCTCGCGGCGTGAAGGCGACGCGCCCGTGACCCGTACCTCGAACGGCTCGCGCACGCGCAACGGCAACCTCGCCAACTACTCACCCCGGCGCATTAACTCCGCGGCTCGGCGGACAGCGCTACAGGCGGGAGCGGCTGGTGACGTTTCGCCTTCGCCAAAACAACCACGCCAGAAAAAGGTACGCCACGACGTTCAATTTCGAACCCTTTTTCCCTTTTCCTTCTTTCTCTATCTCTTGCAACAGGGACCGAGAAAGGGGATAACCCCAAAGGGATCCTTCCCCGTGAAGGAACTAGGCTCCGAGCCTCCCTACTGATCAGGGGTTCGAAGGCTGGCCCCCCGAGGGGTTCAACAGCCGCCTCAGATCGCGTGGGCCCGACACCCACTACTGGTCAGGGGTTCGAAGGTCGGCCCCCGAAAGGTTCCATGACCGCCTCAGGCTACTAGGGCTCCGTGCCCCCTACTGATCAGGGGTTCGAAGGCTGGCCTGTCGAAGGGTTCACAGCCGCCTCAGACGCCGAGCGAGGGATGACCAGGGGTACGTTCGATACATAACCAAGGCTCGGGCTGCGCTCCCGAGGTACCCTAGGACATTTCCGAGACCAGCGGGAACGACTCTGTAACGGAATCCCATCGGAGGGAGGCAACGAGCCCTCGGACCCCGTCGCTAGGGGACCGGGTCCGGCAGATCACCCGCAGGTACTTTTGGGCGTGCCTCCGGGCCCCTAGCCGACCCCCAACGAACGGGGCACGGACGTCCACTCGGATTACCCGATTGCAGCTCACCGGAGACACCATGTTCGGTGCCCATCGAGGGTAACATGGCGCACTCCCCCCCTCCTCCTTGCGGAAAGGCGACGTAGGGGCGTATATAAAAAGCCGAGTCTGTCCCTGATCGTCCTCTCGCTCCGTGCGAAGGCTCGGGGGCTGCTCTCGCAAACCCGGCTCCGGCCAAACCGTTGACAGCGTCAACATACCAGCCCGAGAACTTGGGCCCCGACAGTGCACCTGGGTTACGCCCTGCTCGCATGAGGGAACCGCTAGTCCAGCCGAAGCATTACGCAAGGCATTAAGACCTCGAAGGAGTGAAACCACTCCTCCGAGGCCTCGGGGGCTACACCCGGCGGGTGCGCTCGCGCGCACCCACCGGAACAAAGTACCACCGAGAAAGGCTGGTCCCCTTGCAAAAAAGTGCGACGCAAGCCTCCAAGCGAGTGTTAACACTCCCTTCGAGGCTCGGGGGCTACTGTCGGGGACCATAATTAGGGGTACCCTCAAGACGCCTAATTCTCAGCTGGTAACCCCCATCAGCATAAAGCTGCAAAGGCCTGATGGGTTTGATTAAGTCAGGGATCAGTCCATACGAGTGACTTGACCACGCCACGCCCGAGCCTAGCCTCGGGCGAGGGCAGCCGACCCTAAGATGACTCCGTCTCGTCTGAGGCCTCCTCTTTCACGGCAGACGCATCTCCGGCTCGCCCTAGGCCCCGCCTTCGATAAGAAGAAACCCTGACTAAATCACCGCGCCAACCGACCGAGTCACCGGGGCGTTTAGCGCAAAAGGTAAGACCGACGGGCGACCAGACTTCGCCAGAAGTGCCACAGGAGGCTCCGCCCAAGGGCTCGGACTCGGGCTAAGGCCCCGGAAGACGGCGAACTCCGCTCCGCCCAAGGGCTCGGACTCGGGCTAAGGCCCCGGAAGACGGCGAACTCCACTCCGCCCAAGGGCTCGGACTCGGGCTAAGGCCCCGGAAGACGACGAACTCCGCCTCGCCCGACCCAGGGCTCGGACTCCGCCTCGGCCTCTGCCTAACGATCTCCGCCTCGCCCGAACCCAGGGCTCGGACTCTGCCTCTGTCTTGCAGGACGGACTCGACCTCGGCTTCGGAGGAGCCTCCACGACGCCCGACCTAGGACACGAGACCGCCACGTCAACAGGAAGCGCCATCATCGCCCTGCCCTGAGCCGACTTGGGTCGCAGAGAACAAGACCGGCGTCCCATCTGGCCAGCCACGCCAGATAGGCAAATGATGGCGCCCCGCTAGACCATGACGACGGCGACTCTCAGCTCCCTTACGAAAGCAGGAGGACGTCAGCAAGGGCCCAGCCACTCCGACAGCTGTCTCCCCGTCCGGCTCCGTTACTTCTCCAACAGCCACGACGCCACACCAACAGGGTGCCAAGATCTCTCCGGCTGCCACCTTGGCATGTACATAGGGCGCTAGCTCTCTCTCGCTAGACACGTAGCACCTTGCTACACCCCCATCTTGTACACCTGGATCCTCTCCTTACGACTATAAAAGGAAGGACCAGGGCCTTCTTAGAGAAGGTTGGCCTCGCGGGGACGAAGGGCAGGGGCAGGCGCTCTCTCGGGGCCGCTCTCTCCCCTCACCTCGCGCGGACGCTTGTAACCCCCTACTGCAAGCGCACCCGACCTGGGCGCGGGACGAACACGAAGGCCGCGGGAATTCTTCGACTCCCTCACGACCCGGCTCCAGCCACCGACCTCTCTCTCTCTGTTCCCCCCTTCGCGCTCGCTCCACGCGCTCGACCCATCTGGGCTGGGGCACGCGGCACTCTCACTCGTCGGCTCGAGGACCCCCGGTCTCGGAACGCCGACAGCTAGTCTTAATGCCCAACTTAAGACTAACAAGAATGAATTTGACAAGCTAAAATTTGCAAGGGATGCCTACACGACTGGTAGACACCCCTCAATTAAGGATGGACTTGGCTACAAGAGGGAAGCCAAGAACTTGACAAGCCATAAGGCTCCCATCTCCGCCAAGGAGAAAGGGAAGGCCCCTATGGCTAGTAGTGTGCAAAAGAACCATGCCTTTATGTATTATGATAGAAGACAACCTAGAAATGCTTATAGGAGTTGTAATGTATATAATGCCCTTGATTCTCATGCCATGGTTGCTTCTAGTTCTTCTTATGTGCATGATAGAAATGTTGGTAGGAGAAATGTTATTCATAATATGCCTAGGAGAAATGTCGTTAATGTTCCTAGGAAAGTTAGTGAACCTTCTACAATATATCATGCTTTAAATGCTTCTTTTGCTATTGGTAGAAAGGATAGGAAGATAGTTGCTAGAAAATTAGGGGCAAGATGCAAGGGAGACAAAACTTGCATTTGGGTCCCTAAGGATATTTGTGCTAACCTTGCAGGACCCAACATGAGTTGGGTACCTAAGACCCAAGCCTAAATTTGCCTTGCAGGTTTATGCATCCGGGGGTTCAAGCTGGATTATTGACAGCGGATGCACAAACCATATGACGGGGGAGAAGAAGATGTTCACCTCCTACGTCAAGAATAAAGATTCCCAAGATTCAATAATATTCGGTGATGGGAATCAAGGCAAGGTAAAAGGGTTAGGTAAAATTGCGATCTCAAATGAGCACTCTATCTCTAATGTGTTTTTAGTAGAGTCTCTTGGATATAATTTGCTATCTGTTAGTCAATTATGCAATATGGGATATAACTGTTTGTTTACAAATGTAGATGTGTCTGTCTTTAGAAGATGTGATGGTTCACTAGCTTTTAAGGGTGTACTAGACGGCAAGCTTTACTTAGTTGATTTTGCAAAAGAAGAGGCCGGTCTAGATGCATGCTTAATGGCTAAGACTTGCATGGGCTGGCTGTGGCATCGCCGCTTAGCACATGTGGGGATGAAGAACCTCCACAAGCTTCTAAAGGAAGAACACGTGATAGGTCTAACCAATGTTCATTTCGAAAAAGATAGACCTTGTGCAGCTTGTCAAGCAGGGAAACAAGTGGGAGGCTCTCATCACACCAAAAATGTGATGACAACATCAAGACCCCTGGAGCTGCTACATATGGACCTCTTCGGACCCGTCGCCTATCTGAGCATAGGAGGAAGTAAGTATGGTCTAGTTATCGTTGATGACTTTTCCCGCTTCACTTGGGTATTCTTTTTGCAGGATAAGTCTGAAACCCAAGGGACCCTCAAGCGCTTCCTAAGGAGAGCTCAAAATGAATTTGAGCTCAGGGTGAAGAAGATAAGGAGCGACAACGGGTCCGAATTCAAGAACCTTCAAGTGGAGGAGTTTCTTGAGGAGGAAGGGATCAAGCACGAGTTCTCCGCTCCCTACACACCTCAGCAAAATGGTGTGGTAGAGAGGAAGAACAGGACGCTCATAGATATGGCGAGGACTATGCTTGGAGAATTCAAGACCCCCGAGTGCTTTTGGTCGGAAGCCGTGAACACGGCTTGCCACGCCATCAACAGGGTCTACCTTCACCGCCTCCTCAAGAAGACGTCGTATGAGCTGCTAACCGGTAACAAACCTAATGTATCGTATTTTCGTGTTTTTGGGAGTAAATGCTACATTCTAGTGAAGAAGGGTAGGAATTCCAAATTTGCTCCCAAAGCCGTAGAAGGATTTTTATTAGGTTATGATTCAAATACAAAGGCGTATAGGGTCTTCAACAAATCATCGGGTTTGGTTGAAGTCTCTAGCGACGTTGTATTTGATGAGACTAATGGCTCTCCAAGAGAGCAAGTTGTTGATCTTGATGATGTAGATGAAGAAGACGTTCCAACGGCCGCGATACGCACCATGGCGATTGGAGATGTACGGCCTCAGGAACATTTGGAGCAAGATCAACCGTCTTCCTCAACTATGGTGCATCCCCCAACCCAAGATGACGAACAGGTACCTCAAGTGGAGGCACATGATCAAGGGGGAGCACAGGATGTTCAAGAGGAAGAAGCACCTCAGGCACCTCCAACCCAAGTTCGAGCGACAATTCAAAGGGATCATCCCGTCGACCAGATATTGGGTGATATTAGCAAGGGAGTAACTACTCGCTCAAGATTAGTTAATTTTTGTGAGCATTACTCTTTTGTCTCTTCTATTGAGCCTTTCAGGGTAGAAGAGGCCTTGCTAGATCCGGACTGGGTATTGGCCATGCAGGAGGAACTCAACAACTTCAAGTGCAACGAAGTTTGGACACTGGTGCCTCGTCCCAAGCAAAATGTTGTGGGAACCAAGTGGGTGTTCCGCAACAAACAGGACGAGCACGGGGTGGTGACGAGGAACAAGGCTCGACTTGTGGCAAAAGGTTATGCCCAAGTCACAGGTTTGGACTTTGAGGAGACTTTTGCTCCTGTGGCTAGGCTAGAATCAATTCGTATCTTGCTAGCATATGCCGCTCACCATTCTTTCAGGTTGTACCAAATGGATGTGAAGAGCGCTTTCCTCAACGGGCCGATCAAAGAGGAGGTGTACGTGGAGCAGCCCCCTGGCTTCGAAGATGAACGGTACCCCGACCACGTGTGTAAGCTCTCTAAGGCGCTCTATGGACTTAAGCAAGCCCCAAGAGCATGGTATGAATGCCTTAGAGACTTTTTAATTACTAATGCTTTCAAGGTTGGGAAAGCCGATCCAACTCTTTTTACTAAGACTTGCGATGGTGATCTTTTTGTGTGCCAAATTTATGTCGATGACATAATATTTGGTTCTACTAACCAAAAGTCTTGTGAAGAGTTTAGCAGGGTGATGACGCAGAAATTCGAGATGTCGATGATGGGCGAGTTGACCTACTTCCTTGGGTTTCAAGTGAAGCAACTCAAGGACGGCACCTTCATCTCCCAAACAAAGTACACACAAGATTTGCTAAAAAGGTTTGGGATGAAGGACGCAAAGCCCGCAAAGACGCCGATGGGAACCGACGGACACACCGACCTCAACAATGGAGGTAAGTCCGTTGATCAAAAAGCATACCGGTCCATGATAGGTTCTTTGCTTTATTTATGTGCTAGTAGACCGGATATTATGCTTAGCGTATGCATGTGTGCTAGATTTCAATCCGATCCGAAGGAGTGTCACTTAGTGGCTGTGAAGCGAATTCTTCGATATTTAGTCGCTACGCCTTGCTTCGGGATCTGGTATCCAAAGGGGTCTAACTTTGACTTGATTGGGTACTCAGATTCCGACTATGTTGGATGTAAGGTCGATAGGAAGAGTACATCGGGGACGTGCCAATTCTTAGGAAGGTCCCTGGTGTCATGGAACTCTAAGAAACAAACCTCTGTTGCCCTATCCACCGCTGAGGCCGAGTATGTTGTCGCAGGACAGTGTTGCGCGCAACTACTTTGGATGAGGCAAACCCTCAGGGACTTTGGCTACAATCTGAGCAAAGTCCCACTCCTATGTGACAATGAGAGTGCTATCCGAATAGCGGAAAATCCTATTGAGCACAACCGCACAAAGCACATTGACATCCGGCATCACTTTTTGAGAGACCACCAGCAAAAGGGAGATATCAAAGTGTTTCATGTTAGCACCGAGAACCAGCTAGCCGATATCTTTACCAAGCCTCTAGATGAGAAGACCTTTTGCAGGTTGCGTAGTGAGCTCAATATCTTAGATTCGCGGAACTTGGATTGAAATGTAGCATACATGTGTTTATGCCTTTGATCATGTTCACTCTGCATTTTGTTGCTTATTGTGGTGCTCAAGTTGTACAAACACTCCCTGGACCTCACAAGTCCTTTTTGCAAGCAATGCACATATTTAGGGGGAGCTATGCTACAACTTGACCCTTTGAGACTAACCATGTACTTGAGTTTGGTTGTTTTAGTCTCCAAGGGGAGATTGAAAGGGAAAAGGTGGACTTGGACCATGCAAGACTTCCACTGCACTCCGATGAGAAAGAGTAACTTTTCCAAGTTCATCTTCATACTCTTATTGCCTTTGTGTTCTTATTTGAAGATTTTGGTGAGGCAATGGGGTTAAAGGGCCAAGATTGATCCCGTTTTGGTGCTTGATGCCAAAGGGGGAGAAAATAAAGGCCAAAGAAATAAATGGATCAGCTACCACTTGAGAAATTTTGAAATAGTAAATTAGAGCTTTTGGTTTGTCAAAACTCTTTTATTGTCTCTTATGTCAAAAGTTGGCCTCTTGTGGGGAGAAGTGTTGATTATGGGAAAAAGGGGGAGTTTTTGAAATCCTTGATCAAATTTCTTTGGAAAACCTCTCTTTATGTCTCTACAAGTGGTCTTGACTTAGAGATAGGAATTTGAGTTTGATTTGCAAAAACAAACCAAGTGGTGGCATAGAGTGATCCATATATGTCAAAATTGAATCAAAACAATTTTGATTTCTTATTTGATTTGATTTTGTACTTGTTCTACTTGCTTTATGTTGTGTTGGCATGAATCACCAAAAAGGGGGAGATTGAAAGGGAAATGTGCCCTTGGGCCATTTCTAAGTATTTTGGTGATTTAGTGTCCAACACAAGTGCCTAAGTGTAAAAAGGTGGACAAAGTACAAATCAAGAATTAAGGTATGTTTCTCAGACTTAGTACATTGTTTTATGGACTAATGTATTGTGTCTAAGTGCTGGAAATAGGAAAAATCCAATTGGAAATGTCTTGGCTAGAGCAGCCAAGAATCTGCTGAGTCTGCAAGCACCGGACTGTCCGGTGGTGCACCGGACAGTGTCCGGTGGTGCACCGGACAGTGTCCGGTGCGTCAGGCTGGCTCGAGCGAAGTGGCTGCTCTCGGGAATTCACCGGCGACGTACGGCTAAAATTCACCGGACTGTCCGGTGTGCACCGGACTGTCCGGTGAGCCAACGGTCGGCCGGGCCAACGGTCGGCCGCGCAATCTGCGCGGGACACGTGGCCGAGCCAACGGCTAGAAGACGGCACCGGACTGTCCGGTGTGCACCGGACATGTCCGGTGCGCCAACGGCTCTCAGGCTGCCAACGGTCGGCTTCGCTATTTAAGGAAGGAAATCGGGCACCGGACTGTCCGGTGCCCCCGATGACATAAGGCAAGAATGGCTTTCCAAACTTGTGCTCAACGGCTCCTAGCTGCCTTGGGGCTATAAAAGGGACCCCTAGGCGCATGGAGGAGAATACCAAGCATCCTTTGAGCATCATTGATCACTCACACTTCATTCTCGCGCACTTGTTTGACATTCTAGTGATTTGAGCTCCGTTCTAGTGTGCTAGTCTCTTGAGCTCAAGTCTGGGTTTTGCGTGTGCGTATTCGCTGTGATCTTTGTGTCGTGTGTGAGTTGCTAATCCCTCCCTTGCTCTGTGATTCTTCGTGAACATCTTGTGTAAGGGCGAGAGGCTCCAAGCTGTGGAGATTCCTCGCAAATGGGATTAAGAGAAGCAAAGCAACATCGTGGTATTCAAGTTGGTCTTTGGACCGCTTGAGAGGGGTTGATTGCAACCCTCGTCCGTTGGGACGCCACAACGTGGAGTAGGCAAGCGTTGGTCTTGGCCGAACCACGGGATAACCACTGTGCCATCTCTGTGATTGATATCTCTTGGTTATTGTGTTGTGTTGAGATCCTTCTCTAGCCACTTGGCATATTACTGTGCTAACAAGTAACCAAGTTTTGTGGCTTAAGTTTTTGAAGTGTTACAGGATCACCTATTCACCCCCCCCCCCTCTAGGTGCTCTCAGGGAGTACTTTTGGGTAATAATTGGGTTTATTACAAAAACTTGGCTCTACTGATAATAATAAATACTTGACCAACTAAAAGCAACTGCTTAACCTCAACCCCACATACAACTAGTCCACTTAGCCAAACGGGACATTTGCTGAGTACGTTGATGTGTACTCACCCTTGCTTTACACACCACCCCACCCCAGGTTGTCCCTACTGTACTTAGTGCTCAAGAGGTGATGCTGGCAAAATGGAGGACTTCGAGGAGTTCTAGGATTACAACAAGTTTTAGTTTATCTTAGTGGCAAACCCCAGTCAGCTACCTGTGTAGGCTTATCATCTACGTTTTGTTTCTCCGCACTTTGATATTTATGTCGAACACAACGGTTAAGTATTAGACTCTGTGGATGTCTTGGACATCTTGATGTAATTAAAGTACCTTTTCGCTATTTATTTCGAGCATTGTGTGATGGTGTCCAATTATGTAATCACTATGTACGTGAGTTTCTGATCCTGGCACGTACATGGTTCACATTCGGTTTGCCTTCCAAACCGGGTGTGACAATATGCCCGGCAGTGCCATGCAACCCAAAATGATTAGATTGAAATGAGATTTTGGCACTAGCTAACTAGGCTTAGGTAGAGATGTTTTGTGAAGTTTGAGCATTGGGGAACCAAGAATAGCAGTCAAACTCATAGAACCTTGATAGTACGACATCTCTAGTCTATAGAAGTAAACGAAAAGTACAATAGATTTTATAAACTCTTGATGTCCCTCCTTTGCCATAAGTTGTCACACCCGGTTTTAGAAGGCAAACCGAATGCGAACCATGTACGTGCTAGGATCAGCAATTCACATACACAGCAGTTACATAACATGGACATCATCACACAGCGCTCAAATAGTATTAAAGAAAGGGAAAATAGTAGTCGTTTACATCATATGTCTGAGACATCCACATAGTCTTTACAATAATCAAAGTGCAAAAACGAAACGTAGATAAACGCGGCCTTCAAAGGCAGCCGACTAGGGGTTGCCGCTAACCCATGCCTAGAACTCGTCGTAGTCTTGGAACTCCTGGAAGTCTCCTTCCACGTCTTCATCTTCTCCTGAGCGGTGGTTGCAATGCGGACAACCTGGGGAAGGGGGGGATTTGGTGTGTAGAGCAAGGGTGAGTACACATCAACATACTCAGCAAGTGTCCTGTTTGGCTGTAGTGGACTAGCTTTATGTGGGGGAGGGGTAAGTCAAGCAGTTGCTTTTAGTTGGTCAGATTATTATTGTTACAAGTAGAGAAAGCCAAGTTTTAGATTTAGCCCATGTTATTAACCCAAACGTACTCATTTCCAAACGGAAAGAGTACCACTTACCATTACCAGAGTCAAAACCAAGAACCATCAATCTCATTGCCACCTGCAAATCCGAACATCTCTAATCATGTACCACTAATCACTGGAGCTCCCTTAGCCGCTCATAACCGCGAGCATGGCTGATATACCAGTTTTCAAACACTCTGCAGAGGTTGTACACTTTACTCATGAGCCGTGATTCCCTTTTTGCCTCGGGTTGTATGGACCCTTGAACACTTCCAAGGTGAGTAGGCGGGGTCTCACTACGTAGCCTTTACAAAGATTTCCCGAGGCTGTAGCCGCCCGTTAGGTTTCCTAAATGTACCGCACTCCTCCCCAAGGGACAAATCAACCTTGGTAGAGCGAGCCGCATACACCGAGCCCTATCGACGGTACGACGGCGAAGCGAACTACACCCCGGTTCCTCTAATTACTCAGCTAAGGGCGTCCCACTCCACCCTCATGGTTGCACTGTTTTCTCGAGCGGTCATCCAACAAACAGGTCCTTACGGAGAGGCACTCGAGAAACCGCTCGAGCCCCCTTGAAGGTCACAAGTATAACATCATAATAAAAGAAGGGAAAATAGTGTATCATTGATAATTCTCATCATGTTCATTGATTAGAGTTGAGCAATAGCATAAGATTAAGCAATAATAATCCAACCCAGATAGGTAGACAAGGACATGGATAACAAAAGCTAGTCAATCCTTAAGTATAACTGTGTAATGCGGGAGGTGAATTAAAGTATGTATAGGACAGAGATAGGTCAAGGGACACTTGCCTCCACCAACCGCTTGCTGCTCAGGGGCTTCTCCTGCGAGTTCTTCAGGCTCCTCAACCGGATCGTTCTCTATGCGAGCGCAAACATACATACATCCATCCATTCGAATTAGGAAACAAACAGTACACCATACAAGAGAACAAATAGATTAAATTCGCATAGAGTATGACATACGATATTGCATTGGCCATGGTTAGAAAGAGAAGAGGGAAGGTCTCGCAGTGGTTAAAGGTATACTCGAGGCGTATTACGGGTATATGTATAACTAGTGGTTACGTTCTCTAGTTCCACTTAGTTCCAATAACAAGGATTAGCCACATGCACTAATCGAATCATGACCATTTTCAGTTGATCGACATTAGATAAGGTAGATGATTATCTACATGAATTAACTAACGTAACCGATTTCTAAATTGAGTTTTCCATTTATTAATTAAATAACGCGATCACACGCATGGAAAACACGAAGGGGGGGTAGACGGGCACATCTAGGGAGGGGGTAGACGAGCGCGTCGCGAACGTGGCAGAGCGCTATGCGTCGCGCCGAGGGCACGGCGAGCCACGCCAAAGCACCGTGCACCACGCGAGCACGCGCGCGCAAGGCCGCGCTGACGCGTCGCGAACGAGTCGCGCACCCGCCGAGGCCGAGCCGCGCACGCGCCACGCTGCGCGCCACAAGCAGGCAGCGGGGCCGCGCCATGCAGGGGCCATACCGAGGGCGGACCGCACCATGGCCGGGACAGGGGACCGCACGGGGTCACCACGGCCGCGCCAGCCGAGCTCTGGCCGCGCACCGGAGGCACGCCGGCCAAGCTCTAGGCCACAGGCCGCGGGGACGGAACGGGGCGCCGAGCAGGGGCGGGGCGAGGCTGGGGCCGCCACGGCGAGGTCGCGGACCGCCGCGCCGGCGAGCCACTGGGGCCGGACCGCGCGGGGCCATGCACCGAGGGCGGGCAGGGGGCTGCGCGGGGTCGCCGGCGGGGAGGGGGGCGCTACGGCCGCGCCGGCGAGTCAGGGCTACGCCAGGCCGCCACGGCGAGGAAGGGGACGGGGTCACGCCGGGCCGCCACAGCATGGCCGCGGGCGCCAAGGGCGGGGACGGGGTCGGGGATGCCGGGGAAGGGGGCGCCACGCCGGGACGCCGGGGGAGGGCCCCACGCCGGGGCCGCAGGCCGCCGCGCCATGGCTGGCCGGCCGAGGCCGAGGCGCGGGGGGGAAGGGGGCCGGGGCCGGGGCGCCGCGGGCGGGCGCGCCGCGCCGGGGCCAGGGCTGCTCCTGAACGTCGGGGCGGGGCGAGGCCGAGCCACGCCGGGCCGGGCGCGAGGGAGAAGGGGGGAGCGCCGGGACAGCCGCACCGAGGGCACCGCGCCGCAGCCGCGCGCCGGGGCGTGGCTGCCATGGGCGGTGAGCGCGGGGAAGAGGGGGGAAGAGGAGGGAGGAGAGGGGGAAGCTTACCGCGCGGGAAGGGGGCGAGTTGGGCGGCGGTTCGACGAGCCGGCGTGAGGGAGAGAGAGATCGTGCAGGGGGGGTGAAGAGAGAGAGGGGTTTGGGGAGGGGGCTGACGGGTGGGGCCCGCAGGGGGGAAAGCCGATGGCGGCACAACCGCTGCGCGGGGCGCGCGCGAGGGGAGCGAGGGAGGGGCGGCTGGGCCGCCACGGCCGGCTGGGCCGCTGGAGCCGGCTGGGCCGCGCGATGCCCGCAGCGGGGTGGGGAAAAGGGGGAGGGGGCAGTTGGGCCGCCCAGGCCAACTGGGCCGCGCACTAGGGGGAGGGGGGATTTTCTATTTATTTTTCCCTATTTTCCATTAACCATTTCCCTCTAGTCCTCTACTAAGTGCAAACTTTATGGAATCAAGCAAATACTCACAAGGGAAATTGATGCATGGATCGACATGATGCAACAACCAAAGAAAATAACTCTAGGGTTTACTATTATCACACGACATAGAGTTTTGAAAATGGGTGAGGTTTTAGCGAAAAGAAATGGGAAAGAGAGGTAACGCCCGAATTTGGCGAGTGAAGAAAAGAAAAAATTCAACTCCAAAATTCAGGGCATTACAAACCTATCCCCCTTAAAAGAATCTCGCCCTCGAGATTCAGAGGTGGCTAGCAAAGAGCTCAGGGTATTTGGCCATCAGATCATCTTCACGCTCCTAGGTTGCTTCTTCCTCAGAGTGATGATTCCATCTGACTTTGCACATTCTGATGGTCTTCCTTCGGGTGACTCTGTCTACAGTCTCAAGGATTTGCGCTGGTTTCTCTGTGTAGGTCAAGTCCTCCTGGACTTCAAGGCCTTCCACTGGCAACTGATCTTCTGGCACTCGCAGACACTTCTTCAACTGAGACACATGAAATACATCATGCACTGCGGACAGGCCTTCTGGCAAACTGAGCTGATAGGCCACTTCTCCACGTTTTGCGAGAATCTGATATAGACCGATGTAGCGGGGTGCTAGCTTGCCTTTGACTCCAAACCTTCTGACTCCTCTGATCGGTGACACTTTTAGATAGACGAAATCTCCAACCTCAAAACTCAGATCTCTCCTTCTAGTGTCTGCATAGCTTCGCTGCCTTGATTGCGCTATCTTCAAATTCTCTCAGACCATCTTGATGTTCTCTTCGGCTTCAAGCAGAATGTCTGGCCCGAACACTTGCTTTTCTCCAGGCTGACCCCATTGCAACGGAGTTCTACAACTCCTTCCATAGAGCGCCTAAAATGGTGACATCTTCAAGCTAGCCTGGTAACTATTGTTATAGGAGAACTCTGCATAAGGCAACTTCTTGTCCCATCCGGACTGATCTTGCAACGCACAAGCTCTCAACATGTCTTCAAGGATTTGATTAGTCCTTTCGGTCTGACCATCTGTCTGTGGATGATAGGCTGAACTGAAATTCAGATGTGTGCCCAAAGCTTCATGCAACTACTTCCAGAAATGAGAGGTAAACTGTGTTCCTCTGTCTGACACTATCCTCTTTGGCACACCATGAAGACAAACGATCCGAGACATGTACAATTCTACCAATACTACACTGCTGTAGTTGGTCTTGACTGGTATGAAGTGGGCTGACTTGGTCAAGCGGTCCACCACTACCCAAATGGAATTGTAGCCGGCTCGAGTGTGAGGCAATTCGACTATGAAGTCCATACTGATTTCATCCCATTTCCACTGAGGAATTTGCAACAGTTGCAATAATCTAGCTGGTCTCTGGTGCTCTGCCTTGATCCGCCGACAACTATCACACATCGCCAAATGCTCTGCGATTTCCCTTTTCATTCCGTACCACCAGAATTTCTTCTTCAGATCTTGATACATCTTCTCACTACCAGGGTGAATCGAATAGGCTGTCTCATGAGCTTCCTTGAGGATCAACTCCCGAATAGACTAGACATTGGGAATGCACAAGCGGTCTTTGAACCATATCACACCTTCTGCATCTTCCCGAAAATCTTTGCCTTTGCCTTCCAGAATCAGTCGCCGGATCTCACTGATCTTCTCATCATTCTTCTGTGCTTCTTTGATTTCCCGTTCCAGGGTAGGTTCCAACTCAATTGTGACTCCTCGCGTGTTGTTCAGAAATCCGAGACTCAACCTGTCAAACTCTTTGGCCAACTCATAAGGCATCGGACGAGCGACCATCAGATTGACCTGACTCTTCCTGCTCAAAGCATCTGCCACTACGTTCGCATTGCCTGGATGGTAATGAATCTCCAACTCATAGTCTTTGATCAGCTCTAACCATCTTCGTTGCCTCATATTCAACTCTAACTGAGTGAATATGTACTTCAGACTCTTGTGGTCTGTGTAAACATCACATTTCTGTCCATACAGATAGTGCCTCCATGTCTTCAGTGCGTGAACCACTGCTGCCAACTCTAGGTCATGGATTGGGTAATTCTTCTCATGAACCTTCAGCTGTCGGGACGAGTAAGCCACAACTCTTCCCTCTTGCATCAACACGCATCCCAAACCAGTGTAACAAGCATCGCAATACATCGAGAAGGGCTTGTGCACATCAGGAAAGACTAAGACAGGTGTTGTAGTCAACTTCTCTTTCAGCGCTTCGAAGGCCTCTTGACATTTTTGGGTCCATTTGAACTCAACCTTGTTGTCTAGCAAAGCTGTCATTGGTTTCGCAATCTTTGAAAACCCTTCAATGAATCGCCGATAATATCCGTCCATTCCAATGAAGCTCTTGATTCCTCGAGCATCTGTTGGCGCTTTCCAATTCAGAATGTCTGCCACTTTCTTCGGATCCACAGCCAATCCTTCTTTGTTGATTATGTGACCCAAGAACAGAACTTCAGTAATCCAGAACTCGCACTTGCTCAACTTTGTATACAACTGTGCTCTCGCAATCTCTGCAATACCATCCTCAAATGACTTGCATGTTCTTCTTCGCTTTGAGAATATGTCAGAATATCATCGATGAATACCACCACAAACTTATCAAGGTAATCCATGAATACACTATTCATCAGTTTCATAAAAAGGCTGGTGCATTTGTTAGACCAAAAGACATCACAGTGAACTCATACAACCCATACTTGATAATGAATGTCGTCTTCGAAATGTCTGAAGGTCGAATCCTGAGCTGATGATAACCTGACCTCAGATCTATCTTGGAGAACACGCTGGCTCCTCTCAACTGGTCAAACAGATCTTCTATTCTGGGCAAGGGGTACTTGTTCTTGATGGTGACCTCATTCAGAGCTCGATAATCGATACACATCCTTTTGGTGCCCTCTTTCTTCTCTACAAATAGGACAGGGGCGGCCCAAGGCGAGGTGCTTGGCCGGATGTAACCTTTCTCTGACAGCTCGTCAATCTGCTTCTTAAGTTCAACCAACTCTGGTCCAGATACTCTATAAGCTCTCTTAAAGATAGGGGCGGTTCCAGGAAGAAGCTCTATGGCAAACTCAACTTTTCGCTCTGGTGGCATACCTGGTAAGTCCTTTGGAAACACATCTGGGAACTCAGACACAACCTTGATACTCTCGATTGGGTCTGCTTCGCTGCTATCAATAGCCATCTGATAACAACTTCCTTTCTTTCGCTCGGGCGGGACTAACTCGGTCACCACCTCCTCTCCTAGTGGGGACACCAACTTGACTGTCCTCTTATCACAACTGATAACTGCCTGGTACTTATCTAGCCAATTCATCCCTAGGATGACATCTATTCCCTGAGTACCCATTACTATGGGATTAGCGGGAAATGCTATTCCCCTTATTT
The DNA here is from genome assembly GCA_029449295.1 of Zea luxurians. Lineage (NCBI taxonomy): Eukaryota > Viridiplantae > Streptophyta > Magnoliopsida > Poales > Poaceae > Zea > Zea luxurians. Next base: position 11,953,816 of record JAOPSE010000012.1, read on the forward strand.
CCACACTTACATTCAAGCAAATGCTATCGGCTCGAATTCTACCACCGGCTGAGTCAATTTGAATGGGGGTTGACATGGTAGTTATTGGAAGACTATGTGCTTTTACCCATGATGTAGTAATGAATGAATGCATTGCTCCAGTATCAAACAACACTTCTACAATGTGGGAGTCGACTGGAAACATACCTACTATCATGCCGGGGGTCTCCTGAACTGCTCTAGCCTCCAAGTGGTTCAGTCTCCCATGGTTATAGCGCGGCTGAGAGCGGTTGCCTGCTCCTGACTGAGGCACATTCTGCTTTGCTGGGGCACTGGGGCCTGACTGCTGCTGGGCTGCCTTCTTCGGACATTGCATCACCCAATGGCCTTGCTCTCCACAGTGGAAACATGCTCTGTTTCCAACCGGAGCTGGCGCTGCCTGACTGTTCTGCTGGTTTGCTGGGGCAAGAAGACGAGGTGCCTGCTGATTCTGCCTCTGGAACTGACCTCCTCCTGACTGATTGTTCTGGCGATTCTGATGCTGATGCTGAGGAAACTGCCTTTGAAACTGTTGCTGCTGAGGTGGACGCTGGTTCTGCAAGAACTGTTGAGGTTGATTGCTTGAGAAACGAGGGCGATTACTACTTCCAGGCTCGGGTCCACTGATCTTGCGCTTGCGATCCTCCATCTCCTTACGCTTCCTCTCTGTCATGATTGCCCTGTCAATCAGGTGCTGGAATGTCGGGAAGGTATGATTCATCAGCTGATAATGCAGGGGATCAACTAAGCCTCTTAAGAAGCGATACTGTCTCTTGGCATCTGTGTTGACATCCTCAGGAGCATAGTGAGACAACTGCAGAAACCTGTCCCGGTACTCACTGACAGACAATGACCTTGCTTGAGGGCCAGGAACTCCTCCTTCTTCACTGTCATCAGACCTGCAGGAACATGGTACTGACGAAATCTATCTCTAAACTCTTCCCAGGTGATGGTGTCGGGGTTAGCATGAGTGGCGAGATAGGACTCCCACCAATACTAGGCCGCTCCTCTCAACAGACGGGGACCATACAGGACTTTCTCCCTGTCATCGCACTGAGCGGTATGCAACTCCCGCTCTACGGTGCGTAGCCAGTCTTCAGCATCCATGGGGTCAGAAGAGTGAGCGAACGTTGGGGGATGACCTCTCATGAATTCAACACGCTTGTCCCTGGGCATCTGAGGCATCTGAGGCTTAGGTGGTGGCTGTTGCTGCTGCTGCTGAATAGCGGCCAGAGTCTGACCAATGGCTTGAACTGCCTGAGTCTGCATCAGGAACATCTGCTCGATCGACATCGAGGGCGGGGGCGGCAGTTGCTGTTGCTGGGGTACCTCATCCTGCTGAGCTGCTTGCTCCTGCTGAGCACGCCTTCCTCCTCTGCGCCTGTTTTCTGACATCTGCAGAACGCAACCACACATCAGAACTAATCTTGCAAATCTTGCAGCATAAGAAAAGAGTATAGAATTCTTCATAACACTGAACAGATGAGCATCTTCACTGATCTCCAACACAGCTTCTCAGATAAAGAGGAAAGTGGAATAAAAGGCTTCCTAACTAGATAACCAACTTCATTAACATAACAGGTAAACCAAGATGCAGGGGATACCCACACTCTGGTGACAGTCATTACAAAGATCCAAATCAAACATAGTTCATCATGACAAACATAAATGCACAGGATATAGCAAACTACCCTGTCTAACTAAGACTATCTAAGAGCGAGACTAACGCTAAGACTGAGACTAAGACTAAAACTTCTATATTAAGTATTTATTACAAGACTCAACACTGACGATCTATGGTTCTAAGTCTATCTTGGTCTTGCAGTCGGGATTGCCATAAGACTGGTGTCCACGCCGAGGTGAGCGGTACGGGTGCTGAGTCCCGACGGGAGCGGGGGAGCCATCATCCAGGTGACGACGTTCTGCACGCTCAGCCCGCAGCAGGGCGATCTCAGCACGAGCCCTACTCAGCTCGTCTAATGCATGGTCCAGCTCTGTGTTTAGCACGGCGGCTAGGTTGACTGTGCTGCTCAACCTAGGATTGTCCTCACCAACAGGTGAAACAATCACGCCTCCTGTGCTGCCAGATGGACGGCGGGGGTAATACTTTAGGTCGAGACCGTCAGCTACCCCACCGAGCACTGAGCAGTAGTGCAAAAGCGCACGCCGTGCGGCATCTTGCATGGCCGCCTCAGCTGAGTCCCGCTCAGAGATAGAATAGTGCTCCAAGCAGACCTCAGCACCCCAGAGACTGTTCTCCGGACGGCGCACCAAGCAGGTCGCCTCCCAGCGGTCCGGGTAGACCCCGCGACTGTGCTGGAAGACCACACAGCGATACTCGATAGACCAAGTACGCCGGTCAAGTGCCCGACGTAGCAGGGTGTCGAGCGCATCATGGAAGTGACACCCGCGAGCAGCGTCGCGAGTGATGGGCCGAGCAACCCATCCCTCCGGCTCCTGGTCAGCAGAAAAGTCGGTGTCGTGTCTCGAGCTGCTGTCGCCTCCTCCGTCGTCTGGGTCTCCTCCAGCAGCTACTCCAGGGGCTAGGGCGCTCAGTGGTGGTGCAGGGGGCGCCTCCAGGGGAAGCACAGGGGAGCAGCTCCTCACAGACTCTATCTCCTGCTGGAGTGAGAAAGAAGAGCCCTGCTGCTCTTGTCGTCGACGCTCCTGCTCCTCATGCAGGCGGTGGTGCAGCCTCTCCAAGTGGCTGGACTGATCGGCCACGGGACAGCGAAGCGGACGCTCCGTGAGGCGAGAGGGTAAGAAGGAGATGACAGACTTCCGTGCGGTGTGTCTAAGATGAGCCATCTACAAAAGACACCGTAAGCATAAGAGTGAAAACAGAACTAATATGACCAGCAAGTAATGAACCATAAATAAATGAAGGATTAAAATAAAACACAATTTTCAGCAAGGTATATAATATATAGTAGAACATAGTTTTGGTCGATACGACTAAGTTTTGAAGGGATACCAAAGTCAAGGCAGGGACAGAGGTCTATAATCCTTAGAACGACCATTCTACTCTAGGTTAGCGGTCCTACAGTCAGCACGGCTTTGATACCACTTATGTCACACCCAGTTTTAGAAGGCAAACCGAATGCGAACCATGTACGTGCCAGGATCAGCAATTCACGTACACAGCAGTTACATAACATGGACATCATCACACAGTGCTCAAATAGAATTAAAGAAAGGGAAAATAGTAGTCGTTTACATCATATGTCTGAGACATCCACATAGTCTTTACAATAATCAAAGTGCGAAAATGAAACGTAGATAAACGCGGCCTTCACAGGCAGCCGACTAGGGGTTGCCGCTAACCCACGTCTAGAACTCGTCGTAGTCTTGGAACTCCTGGAAGTCTCCTTCCACGTCTTCATCTTCTCCTGAGCGGTGGTTGCAATGCGGACAACCTGGGGAAGGGGGGGATTTGGTGTGTAGAGCAAGGGTGAGTACACATCAACATACTCAGCAAGTGTCCTGTTTGGCTGTAGTGGACTAGCTTTATGTGGGGGGGTAAGTCAAGCAGTTGCTTTTAGTTGGTCAGATTATTATTGTTACTAGTAGAGAAAGCCAAGTTTTAGATTTAGCCCACGTTATTAACCCAAACGTACTCCTTTCCAAACGGAAAGAGTACCGCTTACCATTACCAGAGTCAAAACCAAGAACCATCAATCTCATTGCCACCTGCAAATCCGAACATCTCTGATCATGTACCACTAATTACTGGAGCTCCCTTGGCCGCTCATAACCGCGAGCACGGCTGATATACCAGTTTTCAAACACTCTGCAGAGGTTGTACACTTTACCCATGAGCCGTGATTCCCTTTTTGCCTCGGGTTGTATGGACCCTTGAACACTCCCAAGGTGAGTAGGCGGGGTCTCACTACGTAGCCTTTACAAAGATTCCCCGGGGCTGTAGCCGCCCGTTAGGTTTCCTAAATGTACCGCACTCCTCCCCAAGGGACAAATCAACCTTGGCAGAGCGAGCCGCATACACCGAGCCCCATCGACGGCACGACGGCGAAGCGAACTACACCCCGGTTCCTCTAATTACTCAGCTAAGGGCGTCCACTCCACCCTCATGGTTGCACTGTTTTCCGGTCGGTCATCCAACGAACAGGTCCTTATGGAGAGGCACTCGAGAAACCGCTCGAGGCCCCTTGAAGGTCACAAGTATAACATCATAATAAAAGAAGGGAAAACAGTGTATCATTGATAATTCTCATCATGTTCATTGATTAGAGTTGAGCAATAGCATAAGATTAAGCAATATAATCCAACCCAGATAGGTAGACAAGGACATGGATAACAAAAGCTAGTCAATCCTTAAGTATAACTGTGTAATGTGGGAGGTGAATTAAAGTATGTATAGGACAGAGATAGGTCAAGGGACACTTGCCTCCACCAACCCCTTGCTGCTCAGGGGCTTCTCCTGCGAGTTCTTTGGGCTCCTCAACCGGATCGTTCTCTATGCGAGCGCAAACATACATACATCCATCCATTCGAATTAGGAAACAAACAGTACACCATACAAGAGAACAAATAGATTAAATTCGCATAGAGTATGACATACGATATTGCATTGGCCATGGTTAGAAAGAGAAGAGGGAAGGTCTCGCAGTGGTTAAAGGTATACTCAAGGCGTATTACGGGTATACGTATAGCTAGTCGTTACGTGCTCTAGTTCCACTTAGTTCCAATAACAAGGATTAGCCACATGCACTAATCGAATCATGACCATTTTTAGTTGATCGACATTAGATAAGGTAGATGATTATCTACATGAATTAACTAACGTAACCGATTTCTAAATTGAGTTTTCCATTTATTAATTAAATAACGCGATCACACGCATGGAAAACACGAAGGGGGGGTAGACGGGCACGTCTAGGGAGGGGGGTAGACGAGCGCGTCACGAACGTGGCAGAGCGCTATGCGTCGCGCTGAGGGCACGGCGAGCCACGCCAAAGCACCGTGCACCACGCGCACCACGCGAGCACGCGCGCGCAAGGCCACGCTGACGTGTCGCGAACGAGTCGTGCACCCGCCGAGGTCGAGCCGCGCACGCGCCACGCTGCGCGCCACAAGCAGGCAGCAGGGCCGCGCCATGCAGGGGCCATACCGAGGGCGGACCGCACCATGGCCGGGACAGGGGACCGCGCGGGGTCACCACGGCCGCGCCAACCGAGCTCTGGTCGCGCACCGGAGGCACGCCGACCGAGCTCCAGGCCACGGGCCGCGGGGACGGAACGGGGCGCCGAGCAGGGGCGGGGCGAGGCCGGGGCCGCCACGGCGAGGTCGTGGACCGCCGCGCCGGCGAGCCACCGGGGCCGGACCGCGCGGGGCCATGCACCGAGGGCGGGCAGGGGGCTGCGCGGGGTCGTCGGGGGGGGGGGGCTCCACGGCCGCGCCGGCGAGTCGGGGCCACGCCAGGCCGCCACGACGAGGAAGGGGACGGGGTCGCGCCGGGCCGCCACGGCATGGCCACGGGCGCCAAGGGCGGGGACGGGGTCGGGGATGCCGGGGAAGGGGGCGCCACGCTGGGACGCCGGGGGAGGGCGCCACGCCGGGGCCGTAGGCCGCCGCGCCATGGCTGGCCGGCCGAGGCTGAGGCACGCGGGGGGGGAAGGGGGCTGGGGCCGGGGCTGCCGCGGGCGGGGGCACCGCGCCGGGGCTGGGGCTGCGCCGGAACGCCAGGGTGGGGCGAGGCCGAGCCACGCTGGGCCGGGCGCGAGGGAGAAGGGGGGGGGGCGAGCGCCGGGACAGCCGCGCCGGGGCCAGGCTGCCATGGGCGGCAAGCACGGGGAAGAGGGGGGGAAGAGGAGGGAGGAGAGTGGGGAAGCTTACCGCGTGGGAAGGGGGCGAGCTGGGCGGCGGTTCGGCGAGCCGGCGTGAGGGAGAGAGAGATCGTGCGGGGGGTGAAGAGAGAGAGGGGGGTTTGGGGAGGGGGCTGACGGGTGGAGCCCACTAGGGGGAAAGGCGGTGGCGGCACAACCGCCGCGCGGGGCGCGCGCGAGGGGAGCGGGGGAGGGGCGGCTGGGCCGCCGGAGCCGGCTGGGCCGCGCGAGGCCCGCAACAGGGTGGGGAAAAATGGGAGGGGGCCGGTTGGGCCGCCCAGGCCAACTGGGCCGCGCGCTAGGGGGAGGGGGGCTTTTCTATTTATTTTCCCTATTTTCCATTAACCATTTCCCTCTAGTCCTCTACTAAGTGCAAACTTTATGGAATCAAGCAAATACTCACAAGGGAAATTGATGCGTGGATCGACATGATGCAACAACCAAAGAAAATAACTCTAGGATTTACTATTATCACACGACATAGAGTTTTGAAAATGGGTGAGGTTTTAGCGAAAAGAAATGGGAAAGAGAGGTAACGCCCAAATTTGGCGAGTGAAGAAAAGAAAAAATTCAACTCCAAAATTCGGGGCGTTACATAAGTTTTCTCCCTTTTTGGTGTTTTTCCTGACACATTGCTCAGTAAACAGATTAGACCTCTAGTTGTGTTGTCATTAACATCAAAAACCCACAATTAGAGCTTGATTGCACTTACACTGGCTCACAACGCGAAAATACGGTAAGCGTAACCAACCCCGAGCACCCGTCCAGTCTACTTATGTGAAAGTGCAGGGGTTAGGATGGTGCCCAAAAGGTGCGGGCCACCATAAAACAATGTGGGGGATACGCCCTTTCAACCAAGGGTCACCTTGGGAGTTGGGCGAAGGAAACTATGTGACTTGTAGGACCACATCGCCTAGGTAAGAGCGCCGGAAGAACGTGCCATAGAGGTCGCACTAGTGACAGGCAGGGCGGTTAGCTAGACCAACACGCCACCTAGGCGCGACACGGCAAACATGTCGTTTCATGTCCTGCCAGGCCATCCATGCCGAGCAAGGTCATGATGGTTGCCCCGCTTTACCATGTTGTTGCAGTAACTGCCGAGCACCAACCAAGTAAAAACTGAAACCCACTCAAAAATCCCCACGCAGAGCGAGGGGTGGACTGAGCAAGCTCCCAGTGAGCTGCAAGCTAGGTTACCGACCCATATGTCATTTGCTCATACCCACATCCAAGGTCGCACTTCACATTCTCTCGCGGGAACCTGGCTAACGGGGTGGCCACAGAACCCCCTTTGGTCAGTAAGATCGATCAAAGGGTCGATACAAGATCGAATAAGGAAGGACTTAATGAGATGCCCCTAGCGGGTTGAACCCCTCAGTGGGACCACTTGCCGAGACCGCACCCAGAAAGGGGGTGGTCGAATCTCACTTGGATAATTCATTCGTAGCTCGATGACCCCCTCCACGTGCCGACTAAGTCAAAGGAGGATGGCCCTCCCCTCAAAAGAGGGTTTAGAAAACTCACTTCAAGGGGGATGTGTACGCGAAAAGAGGTCAGTCAGCGGATGCGCTCGCACGCCCTGGACTTTGGTCATGGACAGAGGGCGAGTCAATAACAGATGGACTCATGTTGAGCACATGACGACCACCGCAGAAGGGGTCCGCCCCTAAAGCTGCAGAACCAACCCACTAAACCCCTGAGCAATTCACACAAATTACATGGGTGCTTGGGGGCTACATCTAGCAGATGCGCTCACGTGCCCTGAACTTTGGTCATGGGCATGGGGCGAGTCATCAACAGATGGACTCATGCTCAACATGTACGACCACCACGGAAAGGGTTTGCCCCTAAAGCTATAGAACCAACCCATTAAACCCCCAAACAATTCACACAAATTTCTCGAGGGCTCGAGGGGCTACATCTAGGAGATGCGCTTGTGCGCACTTAGAAACACCATTTTCTAGATGAAAGCCTCTATGCAACTCCAAGAAATTGCATAAAGGCTCGGGGGCTGTTGTTGGGCACCCAGGAATGGGGTGCCCAAAGAAAGCCCAAGAAATTCCTTAAATACGGCACACCGACCAAGTCCCTATCGAGCAACCTCGCGAGGCGGACTGGATGACCAAGTCCCTGTCGAGCAACCTCGCGAGGCGGAGTGGATGACCAAGTCCCTGCCGAGAAACCTGAGGCAGAGCAGACGACCAAGTCCCTACAAAGCAACTTCATGAGACGGAGAGGACGACCAAGTCCCTGTTGAGCAACTTCACAAATCACAATGTGGAGCGAACAACCAAGTCCCTGCAAAGCAATGTCGCAAGATGGAGCGAACGACAAAGTCCCTACCGAGCAACCTTGCGAGGCGGAGCACACGACCAACTTCATGACGAGCACCCCGCGATGCAGGGCAAGCGACCAGGTCCTGTGTCAATCTAACTAGCGTAAGAGAAGGGTCGACCCAATGCTACAAGGTCATCACCAAATCACGTCTGGGCCTCGAGTACGGGGTCTAAAGGTCCTCGTCGAACGTCAAATGGTACGTCATCACGTACTGTTCTAGGCAAACCCCCACTAACTTATGGGGCCAATCAACCCCGGTCATAGGGACCTCAGCATCAGAGTCTCTACAGTGACCCACATACCAGAAAGGACATGACTGATACACCATACCGGTGTATGCCTACTCACGTCGGTAAGTGATGTAGATCCGTGACGATGAGCGAGGCTGCACTACGCATGATTGCACCATAAGGGACTAACCCACGGGACCCACCATGTACTACTACTACGATGTCAGCAGAGGACTCACTACAGGAACCCATATGACGAACGAGCGAGATGATATGCCATACCAAGAGTACGGCTGCGCACAACCCTATGGACTGCATCAGGAGCACTACCTCAAACCAAGGCGACAGATCACCCTTATACCTATAGAGAACAAGTAACCTTTGTAAGGTCCTACCCTTGAGCTATAAAAGGGCAGGCTCTCCTTTTTTCTTACACACAAGGTGTAACACTTTCCATCGCAATACTATGATCAACACTACACTAGACTAGGGTTCCGACATGAACTAGTATAACTCTGTGTCCCAAGTTCACCGTTCGAGTCCTAGTGGTTCACCATTCGGAGTGGTTCGTGCTAGCATCCCCACCGATCACAAATCTATTGCCCCCTCCGTTTTTTAAACCACGACAAAATGTATTGAGTTTTTAGTATAGTTTTAACAAGTCATGGACTAATTTAGATTAAGAGAAGTTTGTAGGGTGGGTACGCGGAGAACAGGTTTGTGGGATGATTCATATCCCATCCCCATGAATCTGGGGGGACAAAATTTTCCCTATTTCTATCCCATATGGACTAAACTAATCCCACAGACCCACACCCATCCTCTAATGGTGGAATTCCTCACAAAAAATCGGAAAGTGGATCCCCATTATCATCTCTAGCTTGGCCGGCTTCAGGTGGTGGCCTAGCCGACTCTAGGGACCTAGTCTATCTAGGCTTGATAGTTAGTCTGGTCGGTTTTGACACTATGGTACCTAGCTTGATCGGGTTTGTCAAGCTCTGCACCATATTATTCTTTTCTTTACTTTATGACCAATGAAGCAACTCAATTTCGATGCAGAAATATTATTGGGTGTCAATGAGCCAGAATCATACTGGTCAACTAACTTGAGAGGGTTACTTGACTAAAAACTCTCACACGAGCCCTTTAGGGAACTACCTAACAAACATTTTTATCATTATATAGCATGATAGGGAATATTATCTTTATGGCAAGGGATTCATATGTTGGTCACTAATGTTGTCTCTAATGGGATCTTTAAAAAAACCTCTACCCCTAAATATAGAGAATATTCTCTTCTCTTTAGCATCCAACAGTGTCCTCTACAACCTACTCTAAATATAGAGGACACTTCTCAGTTCAATCTATTAAAGACTCTCTCTTCTCTCTTCCATATATTTTTATAGTTTAGACAATGGAATATAATATATAAGACATTTGTGGGTATGACGAATACTTACATATGCAAAATAGGTCTATAAGAGCATCTTCAATAGTGCCTTAAATTAGTGCTCTATCTTAGAATGCACAGCTCAACTCATAAAAAATAACTCTAACAGTACCCTAGTTTACAAAAAAATCAAAAAAAATATAGGGTGCACCATGATGTGACACAAATATACAACACCCTGTTATAGTGTCATATCCTTGTTTTCTATATCATTCTCAATATTTTATTTCCTAATAATATAATTTACTTTCTAAAATACATGATTTAGGGCTTAATTGTTGGAGCTCAATTTGTTTTTAGTGTCATAAACACTTAAATGATGTAGTGTTTTAATTTTTTGGGGCAGTATTTTCAGGTACCTTGTTGGAGATACTCTAATATGGATCTTTATATATAGGATGTTGGAGAAGAATGAAATATAGAAGAGAAATTCTTTAAAAAGATTGTAAATTATATATATAAGATAAGTTAAAGACGGGTTAAGAAGAGACGATTGAGAAAATGAAAATAAAGTTGGTGGTTGCGAGAAGGCAGGAGTCAGAAAACTCAGAGAGAGAGAGAGAGAGGGGGTAGGGATGTGAAGTCATTGGTGTTAATTCACGATCGAACCAAATAGGCTAAAAAACAAGTTACTTGCAATGTCTTAAATTTGATATTTCTTTGCTTAGAGAAAGTATTAGCGCAAGGAGTGTGAGTGACCATGAAGGCAACATGGTGTGTCAAACTTCTCAAATCATCAAATGGACTTGTCTACACAAAGAACCCTGTTGCAATAGGATACACATGAGAGGTCTTCCTCTGCATTGAGAGATGATGAGGGTCTATTTGAAAGTAAAGTACTTTTTATAGTTTTTAGATAATATCATGATTTATAAGAATATTAGAGTATTTTATAATATGAGGTATTTGGTTTCTTTTTTAAAACTATGTGTTCAAAACTATGGTATTCTATATACCATGATTTTTTTGGAGTATTAGAAACTTCAATTTAACCCAAAGATTTCATGGCATTGTAGCTTCTATCTAAATACCATGATTTATATCATTGTACCTAAACAATAGATAGTATTTTTGGATTTAATCAAAATTATGGTGTTATCATAATGATTACAGAGTATATAGTATTGTAAAACCATGGTTTTAGTAAACATTGTTATCAAACAGCTCATAAATTGTTGCCCACCTTCCCCTTCTTCGTGAATCCGCACTAACTTTCTTTTTTTCTTGACATTCTCGTCGCCCGAGACCAACACTGGCGAGGACCGCCCTCATACCTATTTCATCACCCTTTTCGCCTAAACACACTTGGATCTTGCTCTCTCGCCTCCACCAGTATCTCCTCCAATCTAGCGACGCCATCACTACTAGATGTGTCATCCTCACAAATACCACTATTGCTAACTGATGCAACAACGTTAGGAGGGTCTTCCTCACTTCCCTCTTCACATGCTCTCTGACCTTTGATGCCACCCCTCCCGATATAGCGATGGAAGATCCACCATCCGAAGGTGACTGTCGGCGCTAGTGTCATGGATAGGACACTCCCACCATTGACCCTCCCCAACTAACCTCCTCCATCATCGCTTGCTGTTTCACCCACACCCTACTATCGCCGCCGGTTTGATAGCCTGCCCAAAGCTTCTTTTGAATCCTGCAGCAACAAAACTCCCTCCTACAACCAAACCATAAATCCTAAACCCAGATCCAAGGTTACCAAGAGTATAAGAGGAAGTCACCGTACTAGCGCTCAAAGGAGAAAAGGTCATAGGAGTGGTGCTCATTGCAATCGAATATTCCGGTTCAAACTTTGAACTCGGAACATGTTGAATACAAATAATATATATTAAACACTGTAGTACGCATTTCTTTAAGTATGGCAGATGTCATAGTTCACCATAACGGGTCATCCGCTACTGGATGTCTTTTCTTCCAAATTAGGAGAGCTCCCTGAGTTAGGCTAAAATCGAGATTACACCTTATTGAATTTCTAGGTTCTTAAATTTGAAACCAAACATTTTTTAGACAAAGCGGAAGTCATTATATTGTGCTCATTGCAATTCCATACTTCTTTGATTTAGTTTACCTCAGTCCTCACCCATCTCCCTTTTCCGTTTTTTTTTTCTTTCTGCTCCGAATTGGGAGCGCTCTACGGGTCTCTTCGTCCAGCTTTTCAGTTCACAAATTTGCTTATCAAAATAAAAAAACTCAAATTTGAGACCGAGCATTTTCCAATTCTCGGGGACATGAGTTCAGCTTTTTCATACCTGCTGAGCCTTGGAAGCTGATCGCCGAGGTTTTCGAATTTGATTTGACAAGTTGAAAGAGGGACGTGGTCAACTGAAAGTTCTCCGTGCTTAAGATGCAAGCGTCTGAGTTTTGAAAGGGGAAAAGGAAAATTGGCAACAGGCACATGGTTGGCCGGGGCCGTTTGCCTTTTGCTGTTTCTCACACACGCATTCTGAGTTTCTGACGAGACGACCAACACGAAGACGGAGGACAGTAGAGTCGTCGAAGCAGCTGTACGCCGGAAGGCCTACCCCCGCTATACTAGCTGCCTTCCTACTCGCTTCCCTCCCCGAGTCCCCGTCCTCCTCAGCTGCCTTCCGCCGCCGTGCAGCACCCGCGCAGCCTCCACTCCGGCGTTGTTTCCCTCCCTCCTCCGCCATCGCCACCGGGACACGCAAAGGTGCGATCCTGACGCCGGATTCTGCCCCCCCCCCCCCCCCCTCGCGCACCTGCTGTCCAAAGGCGCCGCTTTTGCTCTGATCTGTTGTTTGTGCGGTCATGGCTGCCTGTGATCTCTTCTCAGGACTGGTTTCCCTGCCTGTTACTATCACTGGGACGGAATTGGGTATCTGGGCTGTGGTTCTCGGCGTCCTGGAGCGCCGAATCTTGGGTTGCTGGCCTTTGCTCTGAGCCTCTGACCTCGTTTAGTTGGTTTCGTTAGGTTGTTTTCTTTTTTCATTCCATGCAAATTCGTAGCTTCTTCAGCTTGGGGAAAGGCTACAGTGTGCTCTTGTGTCATTGTGTGGACCTTTTTTTTTCCTCCTTTTCTTACGTGTGCTCGAGGGAAACATTCTTCCCGTTTATTGCGAGCAATCTCTGGATTTCAGGCGATTGGGAAGCAGCGTTAGTGTGGGATTAGGGAAATTTTGCACCTTCTTCTTTGTGCAAGCTGTGCCCGACTCCATATTGACCTGGATTGGATAGATAGGTCGTCCGTGGCGTGACACAGTGGAACATTTGGGGATTCATCGCTGCATTGATAGCTCAGCGGAATGAACTGCTGAAGCAATTGTAGGTTTGGCGGGGCTAAGGAAAGAGGGGAATGTATCCTGTGCAATCAGTCTGGTTGGTGCATGCAATTGTGCAATCAAGGAAAGAAGGGAAGAGCCGGAGCGAACACGATGTTAGCCTTTTGGATTAGCCCTGTTCCATGAGCTGGCGTGTGTGAGAATGGCATGACTGTGAGCTGTGGGCACGAGGGAAAAGTGATCCCTTGTTGCTGGACTGCTGGTACTGTGGAGGAGGGGCAGTGCATCAAATTCATGTGACGTTGAGATAAAGTTTGATGTAGCCACGATTGAGATGAACCTATAGGCGAAGTGAAGTGGCTAATGCAGTTTCAGACTCAGGAATTTGTTCTTGTGTTCAGAAAGAAGCATAATTGCAAGTATTTGTCCAGTGCTGCAATGACCTTAATGCTGACCGGTGGATGTTTAATCTTACAGTAGTTAATAGATTTCCAACCAACTAGCATACAATTGTTGGCGCTGATCTGGGCAGCGCCAATCACTAAGTGGTGTATGTAACACCCGGTTTTAAAGGACAAAGCCGGGTGCATCTCATACATGCGCCAAGAAGACAACACATATAATAACAGAGTGTATAGAGATAAATGTCATAAAACATCAGAGTAATATTACATAGCGGAAGACTTACAAATAATAATAAAAGATAAATATAACACGAACTAAGGATCGTCGGCGCCAATGTCGACTGAGAAACGCCACCTAGATCAGACCAAACTCCTCGATACTTGACTCCACTTGAAACCACCTGTTCTTCTCCTGTGGGGGGGTGTGAGACAGCAAGAGTGAGCTCACATACGTTCATAGCTCAACAAGTCGTGGGGAATAATGTGGCATGAACTCACCAAAGGTGGGAGTTCATGAAGTGTAAGGCTGATCAATGAAATAACGGCTGAGGCTGAGCATTGCTTTTATAAGTTGGTCAAAATTTTATTAGCAGTTACTAAGTGTAAGTAATTACCAAACCATAGTAATAATAAGTAAAAGTAATAACAAAATAGTCCCAAATGCAATGACATGACAGATTAAGTTTAAGTTCCATAAATTAATCATGTGAGGGTCCGAGCCGCTCATGACCGTGAGCACGGCTAGTATACCAGTTTTACACTCTGCAGAGGTTGCGCATCTTTACCCACAAGTCATGTTACCCATTTGCCAAGAGATGGCCAATCCCATACACCTCTACCGAGGAGGCGAGGCAGGGTAACACTACGAGGCCTTTACAAAGTTCCACTAGCTTCAGACTACCCGCTACAGTTTATGGGAAGATCCAGTAAAGGGTTCCTGGCTGACCGCCATCGCAGCAAAATCAACCAGGGACCTCCCCGCACTGACCTCTCCCCTACTGCCCTTGCCCCTTTCGGGTAAGGTAGCCCTCCCCTAGCTTTCCTAGTTAATCAGCCAAGGGCGTCCCATTCCACCCTTGTGGTAGCACTGTTTTCCCGGGTGGTCGCTCCATGTTCCCATTAACATAATGATCTTAACATGAACAAGGAATAATAAAACAGATAACAATAAATAGTATAACAATGAGTGATGAATATCTCTATACCCAAATCCACATAAAGCAATAGCATGTACTACCCAAAACTTTAGTAGTAAAACCAGTGGTGAAGCAAGGTATAAAGATAGTCAAATCTAGGGTATCCTATTAGGTCCCAGCAAAATTATCCTATGCAGATCATTATGAATAATAAGAACATGAATGGGTAAAAGAAGTGATCAAGGGCACAACTTGCCTGGCACTTGAGAATCCAGGTACCAACTTGCTTCTCAGATGACACGTGCCCTCGCTAGTCGTAGCAATACAAACAAACATGGTATATACAAAATTATCATCACACCAAACATAAGTATATACTGCATAATAATGATCTACACGTTGCTACGAGACTAACGCAACTTGAACGGATCAAATCGGAGTTAAAACGGAGGAGATACGAATTTCCTAAGGTTTAATGTGATTAAAATAGGATTAGATGATAAATTAATTTTCTAACTGAGTTCATGTCAAAACAGTGATACTAAATGATAAAGAATATTATTATAAAATTTTAGAAACTGGAATGGTTCAATTTGGACCAAAAATGGAATTTCTATGAATTTTACAAGTTTCTAGATTTTTTTTTGTATTAAAAATGAATTTCTAATATTATTTTTCTGTTTTTAAACGTCCCTGGACTGGGCGTCAAAATCTGTAAAGCGCAGGGGTCTCTGCGAAATTAATCCAAGACACAGTCTACAGTCCCTATGGGACGGCGGGTTGATTCCAGCAAAGTCCAGGGGCTCTTATGCATATTAGGCGGCCGAAGGGGTATCGGGATATTACGATCGTCCGATTAGAAATCTATGGTCCAGATCAGATCTAGGCATAAGTGAACCAGTACGGAACGCGATCCCTTGGATTTGGATCCGACGGCCAAGGTTTTAAATAGCGCGGAACGCTCGGCCACCACCCGATCTCCAATCAACGCTCCAGATCGGTTTAACGCGAAACGTTACTCGGATCTAATCTAAACCGTTCCCTGAGAGATCAACGGCTCTGGTACTCTCTCCTACCTCACGACAGACAGACAACGGCAGCTTCGCCTGATCCACGACGAACACCACCGGTGACCGCTCACCGACGAATCGAAGCCCCAAATACACGTTTCGTATAGCGCACAAGGATCCGTGGACCAAAGTGAAAACAGGCGAGAGATTTGTACCAGAAATCGTAGGGTGAAAATCACTGGCTCTGGGAAGGTGAGGATGCGCGACGGTAGTCTTGCGGTTCAGTGGAGATGCGTCGGTCCGCCACCCTTGATGTCCCAGGTGAAATTCCCTTCCGGCGGTACGGCAAATCACCAAGGCACGCCACTTCTGACCCCGCTCGCGCGCACAAAGATCACTCTCCCGCACCTCGTCGACAGCAAGCCACAACGATGCTCTCACCGACTGTTTCCTGGTCCACCCCGATCTGCAGTCGGCGCTAGCAGAACATGATGGGAGGTGAAGAAAGGAGCTAGGTCAGGCGGCTACTTATTTGTGGAGAGTTTTTTTCTTCCCCGGCAAAATCGGTAGCGCAGGTCCCTGGTGGTTGAGCCCCCGCAAGCCACGGCACCAGCAAAATCTTAGGCCATGGTGGTTGACGACGCTGAACTGATCCTCAGGCCCCAACAGACAGCTAGAGCGAAACGCCCCATGCGGTGGGTCCAAGTGCGTGTGTAGTAGATGACCGTGCCACGCAGAGCGTGAGTGAGATGGGCCCAAATGGCATCCACGGCCCAAGCAGCGACCACCTTTTTTCTTTTTTTTTATTCTGTTTTCCTTTTTATTTTTGAGTCCCAATTTTGAATTCAAATTTTGTATAGAATTTGTCCTCAAATTATATTGTGAATTTAAGGAGTGTCAATTTGGGAAATATAAAGTTTATTTATGTTTTATATACTCTCTTTTCTAAATTTCCAAGTTTTAAATTAGGTCAAAACCTCCTTTTCATTATTAATGTGTTTTTATTATGATTGTTTTTATAATTAAATGCACAAGCAATTAAACTCCAACATGATGCACCATCCTTTTATTTAGTATGTTTATTGGTAGCCAAGGATAATTCCATGATTTGAAATATGCAACAATGAGAATAATAACACAAGTGGTCAATTAAACCCTTTATATTTCTCAATTCTTGGACATTCCACTACCCTTGCCATTTGGGTATTACAGTGTACCGCCTGGCGGTGACCTCTGCGGCGGCGCGGACGGTCCGTGGCTCTGGGCCGGACGGTCCACGACCTGGGCGCAGGAGCGGTGCCTTCCCCGCGTCACACCGGATGGTCCGCTGCTCTGGGCTGGACAGTCCGCGACCTGGCGACAGGGTCGTCTTCCTCTTCCTTGCTGGAATCTAGATCTCGTTCCCTGGGGGAAGAGATCCTAGGGTGCTCCGGGTCGACAGGTCACCCGGGGCGTCCCCAGACAACATAGAGTCGCCTAGGAATTAAGAGATCAATTCGAGGAAAAGGTCTTGAGTGGACAACTAGATCTTGCCCTCCGGGATGGGTAAGATCCTAGGGTCGTCTTGGGATCGGCAGGCCATCGAAGACGGATCTAGACGACGTAGAGTCGAATAGGGATGGAGGTGGATATGCGGGAGGCTACAACTAGAACTACGCTACTTCTACTCCTAGGGCAGGAAAAGTAAATAAAGTAATTGGTTCGATTGGAATGTGTTCCGGGGTTCTCAATCGGTCGTACCCCTTTATATTTATAAGGGAGGAGGTCTGGACCTATTCCTAAGAGATAGCCAACAACTCCCACGTGATTAGATGGATAACCACGCACGAGATAAGGATAAACACCCGAGTTAATCTAATCTCGGGACACGCGGACTGTTCGGGCCTAAGGGCCGAACCGTCCGCTCATTTTGGTGTTCAACATATGCCCCCCTACCGTTCGGTGGAGCTTGGCGAACCAAAAGCACCAGCGAAAACTTCGGAAACAATTGACCTCATGAGTTACTTTGTTCCCGAAGTAAGGACTCAGCTCGATGCAAGTCATCGGCTCTTACTATCAGATAATATAAATACTTGATGGAACTTTAATGCACAGAGTCCGTTTCGGATTGCATCCTCTTTGGCCATGTATGCCTGATCAACCTGTCAATAGGCAAAAACTTGTGGTGCCCCCAGCCCAAATAAGCAAACGAATTGGGCCAGTAATACGGATTCATCGTCGTACCACCCCACGCATGAGTAGGACAACACATCGACGATGGATAGACCGGGAAGCACCACGCTATCCCTGGAGGAGGATGACAAGGCGATCTTGGTTGTGCTACCTTTTGGGTCGGTTTAGTCGGTTTTTGCTTTCATAAAGATCGCCCTTTTGACTTCGTTTGTTTTATTGGCCGGTTGTGTGGAACAGCCTTCTTCATATATTTGGCAATCAACTGATCAAAAGTAGGGCCGACTCTACTGAGTCGTCCAGACGTCTTAGTAGTGTTTTGTTTCCTAACACTTGTTTTGGAACGTTGTGGTCCGATGGTCTGAGGTTGCTGCTTCTGACCGTCTGCGGACCGTCCGACCATTATAGCTGGACCGTTCGCTCCTGTCTCGGACTGTTCGGCCTTAGTACCCGGACCATCCGGCGTACGCAGGACAGGTGACCGTGATCGGGTGTCCAATCGTGCTTGTCCCCCGGTGCCTCCGGTCTTTCTTTTGTCCAGAGCCTTCCGAGTAACCATTCTGCGTGACATATTTGGTGTGCGGGGATCACCAGTGACAATATTTTTATCTTTGCTTTTATCGGCCGCACAAGGCCGAATTATAGCCTTTTTGTTCGTCGGCTCTAATGTGGTGACAGGAACAGGTGGCCTATCAATTTTCACCTCTTTTTGAAACCTCAACCGGCCTTCGTTTATAGCCGATTGTATTTGCCGACGGAATACGGCACAATCATTGGTGTTATGAAGAAAGGAGCCATGCCATTTGCAATACACGCGCCCTTTTAATTGTTCAATCAGAGGAATTACATGTGACAATTTAATATTACCATATTTAAGCAACTCATTAAATATTTTATCACACTTAGTAATATTAAATGTGAACTTAACTTTTTCCTTTTGTGTCGAGTGCGGGTGAGAGCGAACAGAAGGTTTGGCCTTAGTGGGCCAAACAAGCTCAGGGACATGTGACTTTTTTGGTTCTTGTGGCTTTGGTGGCCGGTTATATTTATGTCGGCCTTTCGCACTAGGCGAATCACAGGTGACTTCTGGTGCTCCGGACGGTCCGACCTGCGCAGTCGGACGGTCTGCGAGTGGATCGGACGGTCCGGTACTATCCCCGGACTGTCCGGTCACGTCAGGCAACACCTGTGACCCTTGTGGTGGGCTCTGTGTAACTCCGGACTATCCGATGTAGGGTGCCGGACGGTCTGACGGAGGGCGGGACGGTCCGCGATTGTGTGTGGACGGTCCGGTCGAGCTCAGAGTTGACTCACCATTTAACGAAGATGGTGGTGACGATCGTCCTGGATATGAGTCCATCGGCATACCAGAATATGGCTGGGGAAACCCATTTGTTGCCGATGTGTTTGGCGCAATTGTTTTGGTGCCTAATTTATATGATAAAAAAATTAGGCATGTGAGTTTTTTCTAATGCATGCGCCATCCTTTCTATATCCTCCGTGATACTGTTAATCCGATTATCAAAAGAAATTTTAATAAATGGAATATCATCGACTGACCTGGCATCACCTATCGTGGGGAGCTGTTGCAGCACGGCCGTCATGTACTCGGCATTTATCTCCCTCTCTTGGATGGTCTTCTGGTGGCAATCCACCCTGAAGTGCGAGAGGAACCACTTATCCGCCACCTTGAGCACCTGATCTTTTTGTCGCTGGACCTCCTCGTCTATTTTCTTCATGTCATCTTTTAATCTTTTATGCTCAGCGGCCGATAAATTAGTCAGCCTTGTGCTGCTGTTTGGAGAAGCCCTGTTGAGATCTTTACAATCGGCCATATAAGCCTGATTTTGTAGATCTCCAACCTCTTCCCCAGCGGAGTCGCCAAAAAGTGTGTTGGCGCCGATCTGGGCAGCGCCAATCATTAGGTGGTGTACCGCCTGGCGGTGCCCTCTACGGCGGCGTGGACGGTCCGCGGCTCTGGACCGGACGGTCCGCGACCTGGGCGCAGGAGCGGTGCCTTCCCTGTGTCACACCGGACGATCCGCGACCTGGCGACAGGGTCGTCTTCCTCCTCCTTGCTGGAATCTAGATCTTGTTCCCTGGGGAAAGAGATCCTAGGGTGCTCCGGGTCGACAGGTCACCCGGGGCGTCCCCAGACGAAGTAAAGTCGCCTAGGAATTAAGAGATCAATTCGAGGAAGAGGTCTTGAGTGGACAACTAGATCTTACCCCCCGGGAGGGGTAATGTCACACCCGGGTTTTGGGGCACCAAGACCCAGGCGCGAACATAATCACCAGGTGTGCTGGGACCAAGTCTCACACATATGATGAATCATGGCACAGGATCGAATGTCACATCTTTACTGTATAACAGGAATTCTATACAAAATAAATAATTACATTATAAGGAGACAACGGTCTAGCAACCCAAAGTTGACTGGGAGACGACGGCCTAGACCTCTCACGAACTTGCCACAGCATCCTCCATGCGCCCCATCCTGCGGTACCTGTTCTTGACCTGTGGGGGGGTGTGAGACAGCAAGAGTGAGCTCACATACGTTCATAGCTCAACAAGTTGTGGGGAATAATGTGCATGAACTCGCCAAAGGTGGGAGCTCACGTGAAGTGTAAGGCTTACCAAAGAGGATGGTTGAAGCTGAGCATTGCTTTTAAAGTTGGTCAAAATTTTATTAGCAGTTACTAAGTATAAGTAAATACCAAACCCAATTAAGTAGCAGAACAAAAGTAACAACATCACCTGCGATGCAATGCATATGACAAATTGAATTTAGTTCCATAAATTAATCATGTGAGGGTCCGAGCTGCTCATGACCGTGAGCATGGCTGATATACCAGTTTTACACTCTGCAGAGGTTGCGCATCTTTACCCACAAGTCATGTTACCCATCTGCCAAGGGATCGCGACTTCCCATACACCTCTACCGAGGAGGCAAGGCAGGGTAACACTACGAGGCCTTTACAAAGTTCCACTAGCTTCAGAAAACCCGCTACAGTTTATAGGAAGCTCCAATGCAGGGTTCTTGCCTGACCGCCATCGCAGCAAAATCAACCAAGGACCTCCCTACACTGACCACTCCCCTACTGCCCTTGCCCCTTTCGGGTAAGGTAGTCTTCCACTAGCTTTCCTAATTAATCAGCCAAGGGCGTCCCATTAAACCCTTGTGGTAGCACTGTTTTCCCAGGTGGTCGCTCCATGTTCCAATTAACATAATGATCTTATCATGAACAGTAATAATAAACAGATAATAAAAGTGTGATCATGAATAATGTATCTTCATACCCAAAACCACATAAAGCACTAGCAAGTACTACCCAAAAAGTTCTGTGGTAAACAAGGTATACAGATAGACAAACTAGGGTATCCTATTGGGTCCCATCAAAATTAACCTATGCAGATCATTATGATTAATTAGAACATGAGTGGGTAAAAAGAAGTGATCAAGGGCACAACTTGCCTGGGACTTGAGATTCCAGGTACCAGGATGATCTTCAGATTCTCGTGACCTCACTGCTATTCGTAGCAATACCAACAAACATGGGATAGGCCAAAATTAACATTACACTAAACATACATGCAAAATACATATTAATAATCTACATATTTAAATAAGATCATAGGAACAGGAATTATTAATTTTGGAGTTATAGATTTTAAGTTATGGATTTCTAAAGATTCTACGTGCTTGGTACAAGATTAATTAGGATATCAATTTTAATATGGCTTTCATGTCAAAACAGTGACACAAAATGATAAACAATAATATTACAAAATTATAGAAACTGGAATGGGTTAATTCGGAGTTAGAATGAATTAAATATGAATTAAACAAGTTTATGAATTTATTTTTGTACTAAAATTCGATTTCCCTAATTATTTCTCTATTTTCATCTCCCTCTGGACTGCGCGCCAATTTCTGGAAAGTGCAGGGGCTAGATCGCAAGTTTTCCTAGACTCAGGATTAACCTACAGATGGACGGCGGGTTGATTCCACAAAACCCCGAGGGCTCTTTAGCAAAAAGACCCGACCGAAGGGGTACGGCACACTGTGTGCCGTGAGATCGTAAATCAAGGGCTCAGATTAGAAGTTCACCCATCTGAACCGGTATGCCATCGTGGCCGTAGGATCTAGCATCTACCACCCGGATTTAATGCACCTGAAATCAATCGCGTTCATCCGATGTAAGATCAACGACATGCATTGAGCCACCGAAACACTATGCGAAGATCCAATCGCAATCGTTGACTACAGATCCAAGGGCGCACACCAATTACCCCATCCGGTGGCCATCCGCGGTGGTGCACAGACCGACACGGCGGCGCCATGGCCGGAGATAAGGGAGATCGTGCCCACGAGCTTCGTCTTCCCGAACCGTTAGGTGCTACAGCAAGAGGGAAGCAAGGTGAAAAGCTTGGGGAGGCACTCACCAGGTATTAGGGCATGGAACATCGCGGCTACGATACAGCGCGGCCCGCGGCGAAGTAAGGGCTCCGACGAGCAATTAGTTGACACCCAGGTGCTCAAGCGCCTATTCCAACCATGCGCGAGACATCAAGGGCCCACGGCGAAGTCCCCCACAACCCTTCATAGGCAATACACCAGTGAAGCCTAGATTCCCCCATGGCGGACCCCGACTCCCGCGCCCAAATCAACGGCGAGGAATTAAGGATGATTCCGTCTGTCCCCAGCTCCTGCGATTCCACGCCCAGGTTCAGCACGGCCCCGTGAACGACCACAGCCCCACTCCGTCCGCAGATCGGCAGCACAGGCAGCACACATCGACGGCGGCTTCTTCTCCACTAAACTGCGCCCGTTGGCTCTACTCGTGGTCGGGATCCGATGAACGAGAGGTGGCTAGGGGCACCTATAAGTACCCCAGGATGGCACCCGAATCCCACAATCTTCGCCAAGATCCTAACAACTAGCTTCGGTTGGGATCGAGCGGATTCTGTTGAGCGGCGCCGCGATTGGTAATGATCCGAGGACCATGATCCTGACGCGGCGGACCCACATAGCAGTGAGCAAGCGCTAACGAGACGGAGCTTGCACAGAGAATCGGAGGCTAGGCAGTGGGCCCCAGGTACCAGCGAGAGTGGAGGAAGGTGTGCAGGAATACCACTGGCCGAGTGGCTGAGGGTGTGGGCCCACACGACATAGGGAGCCAGGCGTGAGGGCGCACGGAGTGGAGTGTGATGCTGGCGTCCTGGGCCCACGCGACAGCGACGAGACAAGCGCACGCGCGATCGTGTTGGTGGGCCGTGTGGGATTAGGTTTTCGTGGGCCGGCCAGGAAAATGGCCTAAGCAACAGGTGAGCTTTTGTTTTTCTTTCTTTTCTTTTTTTTATTTTCTTTCTCCTATTTTCAAACTCCAAACTAAATTTATTTTTATGTTTGAACTTTGAATCCACAATTCTCATCTGACTAATATTTTTACATCTTGTAATTTTATTTATTTATTATTTATTCTCTTTCCCACTATTTAATTCTAGCAATAGTAAATGGATTTAGTATAATTTCCTTCTCTTTTCTATTTTAGTTTCTTGTTTCCAATTCCTGCTTCAAAATCTCAAATCTTAGTTTGGAGTTCTCTATTCATAATGAATATGCACAACTTAAAAGAAAATAAAAATGATCTTCAAAGGTTCCATAATCCCAAGTCACTACATACTTATATTTCTATTTATTTATTTTGTTATCATTATTTTTTTTCTGTACAAATTTTTGGGCTTTACAGGTAAGATCCTAAGGTCGTCTTGGGATCGGCAGGCCACCTAAGACGGATCTAGACGGCGTAGAGTCGAATAGGGGTGGAGGTGGATATGCGGAAGGCTACAACTAGAACTACGTTACTTCTACTCCTAGGGCAGGAAAAGTAAATAAAGTAATTGGTTCGATTGGAATGTGTTCCGGGGTTCTCAATCGGTCGTACCCCTTTATATTTATAGGGGAGGAGGTCTGGACCTATTCCTAAGAGATAGCCAACAACTCCCACGTGATTAGATGGATAACCACGCACGAGATAAGGATAAACACCCGAGTTAATATAATCTCGGGACACGCGGACTGTCCGGGCCCAAGGGCCGGACCGTTCGCTCATTTTGGTGTTCAACAACAACCCGTGCTAACGCTACGATCCCAGAGAGGGGAGGGGTTGACGACAGCGGCGATGACGCGAGGGGAGTGGTTGACGGTGGTGGCGGCGCGAGTGAGGGGAGGGGGAAGCGGGGGAGGCTAGGGCGGTGGGGTGCGGGGGGATGAGAGTTGAGAGATAAGCCAAATAATATTGTCCATTGGATTTGAGTGAGTAATCCAGCGATCTGAACCATTGGTTTTAATGGTCAGAAAGTCTAGGTGCAATTTGTATGGTGGATTTAGTAGAGGTTATGAGTGTGAGAGTGATTTGGTTGGGTGGTTTTGTAGAATATGAAGTGGTGGATTAAATGGTGGGTATAGATGTGCATGGTTGTTGTCTCGAGCTAAGGTGGCTCAAAACCTAAGAATTGTGGAGGTTGTCCATGCAGAATGAGCTGTCTTCTGACCAGGTCAATAAAACCCTCGAACCCCTGCCTCACCCATACACAGCGGCATCGAAGCCCATGTGAGAACGACCGTGACCGGGGCTGAGCCTTAGACCTGTGCTTTGGTGTGGGACAGACGAGGGGATTTTTTTAACCACAGCCTGAAATTCGCTCCCACGGGGAGTCAAACTCAGGACCTAAGGAGTGCTATTCAGACCACCTAACCAACTCGGCTAGATACCCTTTCTCTAGTTAGTACCTTCCTGCTAGACATATTTTAATCTACCTGGCCCTGGAGCAGTTGGGAAACAACAAGGAACACAGGGATACCTCCATATTTTAAGTTTTCCTTGTACATAAATCGTTTGCAGCATGTGGGTCATTTTGGTTGCTGTACGCCTATGTTGTTAGTCTCACATTTGGTTGGTAAGTGAAGAACATGAATGCGGAGGTACAGGAATGTTTCTTCACAATTCGTTTGAGCCTTTAATTAATTTTAGTTCAAAAGTGAATAGAAAAGGAGCCCGATTCTAATTCGATCCAATCCTTAAATTTTATAGCGTAAAATTTGGAGCCCATTACCACCCCTAGCTACAGGGGAGAAGGGATGGAGAGTATTTATACAGGGGAGAAGAACATTTGGATGATGCGATGAGTGCATGGCATGAATATCAATTACTTAATTGGTTGCTTGAATTTTAACACGTTTTTTCTTTGTTCCTTGTTTTCTGACCGATGCTATATCTCCGATTCTTATAATAAAAAGGTGGTTGATTCCAGCTTCCAGGTCTTGTCTTTGGGTAGAACATGTCGTGCTTTGCATGCTGTGGTGATGAAGATACACAAGTACCAGACACCAGGACTCAATACCCAGGACATCATCCAGCAAGTACATGCACCGTGCCCTTTTTTTGTTGTTGTAATCCTTTGCAGAGCACCATTTCTGATACCATATACTATTTAGCTTGTGATGTTTGGTCGATATTTTTCTAATGAACTCCAACTGACCTGCAGGAGCCGACGCATACCGCCCTGCTGATCAACCTCCCAAGGGTTCCCAGCCTGTGAAAATGCAACCGATTGCAGTCCCTGCCATTCCTGTGGATGAGCTTAGGGAGGTGACTAAGGGTTTTGGTGATGAAGCCTTGATTGGTGAGGGCTCCTTTGGCAGAGTATACTTAGGTGTTCTAAGAAATGGCAGGAGCGCCGCGGTCAAAAAGTTGGATTCTAATAAGCAGCCAGACCAAGAATTCTTGGCGCAGGTCTGTGTTTCCCTGTCTATGAAATGCAGTGCGTCTTCTAATCTCTGTGGTTTGAAGTCATTCTGAAACTCATCTTCAGGTGTCTATGGTGTCAAGGCTGAAGCACGAAAATGTTGTTGAGTTGCTTGGTTATTGTGCTGATGGGACACTCCGCGTCCTTGCCTACGAGTTTGCTACTATGGGTTCCCTTCATGATATGCTTCATGGTATTGTCTTGTGCTGTCTTTTTTTCTCTCTATCTCTTGCATGAGTCATACTGTCTCATGATCCAAGTAAAGAAAGAGACTATGTTTAACACATGTTGAATATGTCTCTTTACAGGAAGGAAAGGTGTTAAAGGGGCTCAACCCGGCCCGGTCTTATCATGGTTGCAGCGTGTGAAGATAGCTGTTGGGGCAGCAAAAGGCCTCGAGTATCTTCACGAGAAAGCGCAGCCTCATATCATGCACCGAGACATCAAGTCTAGCAACGTTCTTCTTTTCGATGACGACGTAGCTAAGATCGCCGACTTCGATTTGTCAAACCAAGCTCCAGACATGGCAGCCCGACTTCACTCGACTAGGGTTCTTGGAACGTTCGGATACCATGCGCCTGAGTATGTTCCGATATCCTATTCAACTGCTCTACAGACCTTTTGAGATAATTAAGCTTAACGTTAGCTTACAATTTTGGGTCAGGTATGCAATGACCGGGCAACTCAGCTCCAAGAGCGATGTATATAGTTTTGGAGTCGTTCTTCTCGAGCTATTGACCGGAAGGAAACCTGTGGACCATACATTACCAAGGGGACAGCAGAGTCTTGTGACTTGGGTAAGTTCCGTGTACACATGCTCGTTGTCGTTGTGCATATAAGATAAAATGAACTTGTATTTTCGGTTGGGTGAATCAAATTGCTGACTCATTCAACACTGGCAGGCTACCCCAAGACTTAGCGAAGACAAGGTTAGACAATGCGTTGACTCGAGGCTTGGAGGGGACTACCCTCCTAAAGCTGTTGCGAAGGTACCATGAACAACCTTTTCTTCTCAAACTACGCATGACTTTTTTAAGTTGGCTCTATTTACTGCTTAGCAAAGTGTCAAAGAAATCTGGTTGTGATGGTTGTAGAAGAGTAGATGAGTAAGCTGTCTTCTGCTATTCAAATGTCTAATTCTAGTGTTGCGCTCGTAGAATCTGACCTGCTGCTGAACATTGTTCTCCTCGAAAGATAATTTGCATTCAGTGTCAGTTTGTTATGCTAAGCTTTGATCCTTTGCTGCTGGTGCTGTCAAGTGTTAGCTCTTGAGTTCATGTGTCCTTGGGCGATGATCCATTCTAAGGTCTGCGCAACTGTCTTTGAACCAGTTTGCAGCTGTTGCCGCGCTGTGTGTTCAGTACGAAGCGGACTTCCGGCCAAACATGAGCATTGTTGTCAAGGCGCTACAGCCCCTGCTGAATGCGCATGCGCGGGCGACCAACCCTTGAGAAAAATGCTAGCTCAAAAGCTTCGCATTGCTCCTCTCCGCCCTCTTGTATGATATTGATAGATAAGTAAGATACGAGTTGCCGATGTCGTTCTTGCGGACACATGGCTGGCAGCGTGTGACATTTGTGATTATTTGTCCCCTGAATTGTAAACAAGATTCTTGTATCCCCACAACACTTGATTCTTTCTATCGATTGCAAGATGACCTACCGTTTTCTTCTTAAGAAGAAGTCACCTTAGCAAAACTCACAAACTTTATTACTCCCTCTGTTCAATTATAGGATGCTTTGATTTTGTCTAGTCGTATAGTTTTTGTTATATAAATATCTTACAATTTGGAATGGTATTGACTATTAAGGGCTTGTTTGGATCCATGGAGCTAAAACAAAGTGACTAAATTTTACGCTTTGTAAATGGTCATATTTCAATCGATTGAGGGCCTTCAACGTCCAGGCAGACAGCTCAAGCAGTCTTCCAAACAGGTCCTAGAAATCAAGCTGAGCAATTTGTGTAGATAAAAGGGATTCAATATTTTAATTTCTCCGAACAGAATGCTTCTGGGCTCCGGTGAAATGATCATGTTAATTTGATTTGAGGGTGTTCAGCGCCATATAATCTAATTCAAACTGGATTTGCATCATGCCTTGATCTTTTGTTGCTTTGATTGCTACCAAGCCTGCGCTTGTGCACATAAAGCATCATGTTCTTTTACCAAATTTGCGACCATAAGACTGTCTCCAGCAACATCCTCTATATCTGTCCTTTACAGTCTGCTCTAAAAAATTACATCTCATATATCTCCTTTCTCTCTAACAACGTCCTCTAAATCACGTCATCTATACACAAATACCTATATTAGAGACATTTTTTTAATTTTTAATTTTTGTACATACGTATTTATCATACTCTCAAATGTATTGTATATATTTTAGTTTTGCTAAACCGGTTGTTTAAAGAGAACCGTTTAAAGAAACTTTATATAGAGAGTATCCAGCAACATCCTCTAAATTTAAAGGACCGTTTAGAGGGTGTTGATGGAGGGAGTAGATGCCGACCTCATCCTCTAAATTTAGGAAACAGTACTCATGCACTCTATAGCTAATTAGAGTTACATGTGACAACTGCTCAAGCAGTTCTGGAACTGAAATTATAAGATGTAGATTCTTGACTACATGAGCTGACATTCACTAGCTGTGACTACAAGACAGCTTATGAGTTTACATGAACCAGCAGAAACTGCGCTACGGATTACAGGCCACAACTATTTTTACAGTCTACAGACTAGGATTGGATGTCGGCAAATTTTGGCATGCAGTATGCACAACTGCCCAAGCCTACAAGCTAATGTAAACGCTACATTCACATCTGCTTAAACTATGCCGCTTCAACGCTTTGCGAGGATCACTAGCGCCAGCATCGACATAGAGGCAATGAACCTGAAGCCCTGGCTCTCCCAGAAATTCTCCTTGTTTCCATGGCACATGCTGTTGGGCTGCTTCATGGCCACCTGGTCCATGAGCTCCTTGAGAGCCTTGTCTCTTTTCTCCCCCATCTGCAGAATAAATGTAAACAGGATCAGAACATTGATAGAAATATTGTCCACGCACAATCACGGCCAACTGCATTAGCTGAGGATGGTCAGGTTCACATATTGAAGGCAACACGGCCAATTCAGGTACTGCTCCGGGTTGGCATTTTGGATAATGTTTGAGTCCAACTTTTTGAAACTTTGATTACCAATAACTTTATGGATGGTACCTAGGTTAGAAACTTGAAGATCATATGCATATATTTGTATTGAAATGTACTTCTTTTAGGATTTCGCTTATATTATAATAGAAAATAGTGGTCAAATCAATAGATATATACTCGCTTTAGTTCCATGCTAACAAACAAAGGAAATGACAACAATTATGGAATCGGAAGGAGAATATGCTAACAAGCAACTATAACATGAAATTAAACTGATCTCCTTCTGGAACCAGAAGGAGCATACCCTCTTTAATTTTCGCATCTGGGACTGAGATTCTTGAAGGCAAAATTCAAGCTTCAGAACCCTCTTCTTCAGCTCCTGGTCAGTTCTCCGCTGCTTTTCTAACTGCTCAAAAATGAATATATCACACGTAAATATGTTTCAATTCAGCGATGTAGGAAACACAAGTATTTGTAACCAAATTATGGAGGTCTTTTATGGATAAAAGAAATGTAGTAGACCTGTGATTCAAGTTCCTTGGTTTTGTTCGTCCAGTGAGCAGATAATATTCTGATTTCCTCTCTCAACCTCGCAATTTCTGTATCCTTAGCATTCAAAAGGCTGTTGAGGTTCTGGACATTCCTTGGTGAAACGTCAGATAAGATCTTTAAAAGCTCATTGTCTTTGTCAGACCTAGACCCAGCTTTGGCGACTGCATCCATGATGTCGGTCTCAATTCTTAGAACTTCATCCTTAAGTTGCATTTGTGAGAGCTCTCTTGCTTGTAGATCCTTCTGGAGAAGATCGAGCTGCTCACCTAGCTTGTTCACTCGAAGCTCATGCTCTTTGAGCGAGATGTCCTTCTCATTCAGCTCTTTCAGCAATGACAAGCACTGCACCTGAGCTGACTTGGCTGATGCAGCACTCGCTTCTGCTGTAGCTTGAGTAATTGACAGTTGTGTTCTAAGATCATCCAACTCATGGAGGTACTGTGTATAATTAGAAAAAAAACATTATTAAGAAACTGCATTTGCCTTGCCTGAATAAAATAAATATTTTGGCATATCCAAAACCATTAGCCACTGACAGTGACACTAGAAGCAGGAATCCAGTAGCCATGACCATTCGACCAAGTTGATCAGTAAAAAGGTGAATCAGGAAAACAAAGTGAAGCTAATTTTTTCCCTGATCAAAAGTGTATTTAATATTTTAATGACAAAAGGAGCAATTTTGCAAGCAAAATTATGGACTCCAAATTGTTGGCCTTGTATTACAGTCAACATCTTTCAGGCTCTGTGCATATTACAGAAATTTTATCATAAGGACATTCAGAGTAAACAAAAACAGGTTGCAAGAAGTGGTTCATTTTGCTGTGGAAGTTCTTTACCTGTTCCGTGCTACTTGTGGATGAACGCAGTTGCTCATCCTTGTCCTGCAAGCATTTCTGCAGCTTGCTTACTTCCTCTTCCATGCTCCTTGCCTTTGTCTCCACAACCTGCTAACATTTTTTCCCTAGTCAGCACAAACTCCACCGACAACCCCGAAGGTACCAATTACAACAGGCTACACACTGACCTTTCTAGTTTGAGATTCCTTTACAAGCAGCTGCTCCTGGGAGGCAAGCTTGTTCCTCGCATCCTTGAGCTCAGCTGCCAATGACACCACGTTTCTCCTAAAGGTCAACTTCTTCTCCGTGAGATCCTTCAGCAGCGGATCCAAATCTGACGACGAAGAAACTGATGACTTCGATGGCGCCACCTTCTCCGAGACAGACATAGCAAGAACAGCAGCACGTTTTCTCTTCCAATCACCAAGGACAAGACCGCAAGATGATGCACTGTTTTATTCTCTCAAGTATGAACACAAGCAGCTCGCAGCAAGCATCCCAAGGGAGCTGAGCTTTGTTTGACCAAACCGAACACCTCTGATTGCCTCCCAAAGATCCCTCTTTCGCTGGTCAGGACAAGGCAATCAGTAGCTTTGGCTGCAAAGATTAAAAAAATACACTGAGTGAGAGAAAAAAATGATTTTTCTTCAGGTCAAGGCCACGAGTTCACGTGGAGCCAGGCACTTGTCTTGGCAACGAAATGACAGAAGCGTAGCTTTCGCCTTTCAGTACTCCGAAAATACTGTATTCACATCGAGCGGAAGCCAGAGCAAAGGATACAGGTATTATCCACGCTGCAAGTGACTTGTTCATGTCATTAATTAGACTTGAAAAAATGGGAACCAAATTACGTGCCGACATACTTGGTCAACCTGCGCACGCTGCGCAGCAAATTTAGGAGTAGAGTAACATGGTTTTGGTGCATGGAGTCAACGTGATTCATCGCAGCATACAGGTTAATTGCGTGGGACAGAACCAGCGGACTAAACAATTGCCCTTTCCGTCCTGTTCCCAGTTTTTTTTTTTAAATGAACGTATATAGGACCAACCAAGGCATCTTCGTGAGTGCTTGCATTGCAAGGAGACGAGGACAAACGCATCTTGTAGTTCAAATCAATTCAAATTCTTCGAATACTATTTTGTTAACCCAACCCCACCCCCCAAAAAAATGGCGTCGAATTCGACAGGGCCCTATAGTATAGGCTGCTGAGTCGACTGACGTTTTACTCCCAGATACGGTACACATGGTGTTTGTCTGAGATTAACTTATTTTAAACTAACACTTAATTTAAACTAAGTTGAATTATATAATCTGGACAGATTATAATCCTAAATAAATAGTGCATACAAATCAAAAAAAAGAAAACAGGGGCCAGAAAAAAATATATTTGCTGTTATGATTTCGAAGGGGAACCTCCGCAAACGAACAGGTCTGACTTGGAAGAAAAAAACGGATCAGAGGAGTCAGAGAGCAGCCGCTCAAAATCTCACGAGTTCCCAACATTTCCAAGATATAGAAATAGAAAGGGGGCGACAAAACAACAGGAAGGGCGCGAATGCCGGCAAAGGAAAGGTGGCAATCACGGTCCCAGGCGCACAACTCAACATGAGCAGCAGGGCGCGGCGGAGAAGAACCACGCACCTCCTGCTGTCCCGCTCTCGGCAGATTATGCCTCGTCCTCGTCCTCCTCCTCCCGGCTCCAACTCCACGGACTGCTGCTGCACGCCCGGAGGCGACGCGCTCCGACGGCCGGGCAGACAGGGGGGGAGGGGGGCGAGCGAGTGTTTCCGGTCCGCCGGCGGATTCCGCTGGGTTCCGGAGGCAAAAGTGAGCCTTTGCAGAGGCGGCGCCGGCGAGCAGTGCTGATAGACAGGGAGGAAGAGGAAGGGTGGGGGAAGGGAAACAAAACGAGGATCCCGGGATAGAAACGCTGGCTTGGGTTTGGGTTTGAAATCGGAGTGCTGGCATGTGGGCCCCGCGTGTGGCGCGCGGCAAGGTCCAAATTTTTCCGTCGGGGGGCCGTGCACCGCCACGTGCTGACATGGATCCTCTGTGCTGTGGCACGGCGCCGCAGCGCATGTCCGGCGTGGCCTGCCACGGCTATCCGCCCTCGAATCGAATGCGCTACCGGTTGCGCTAAAGTTTTGGCGTATGAAATAGAGAACTCGAGTGCGCTACAAGTTGCGCTAAAGTTTTAGCGTATGAAATAGAGAGAGAAAACACCATAACGTCTAAGGCTATGAATCACATTATATGATAGCAGCACCTGAAATACGTCATGACTAACTACAAAGAGACTTCGCTATCTTTTTTTGGCAATTATATTTTAAATTGGAGGTGGTAGTTGAAAGTAAATGAATAAAATATATGGTAGTTGGATATATAGAAAATTTATAGAGTAACGTGGTGCAACAGAAGTTAATATAGAGCAAATAATCTTGTTGATTGGATTAGAATATATATATATATATATATATATATATATTCTTTTTGAAATAGAAATATAGAGTAACAACAATGCGGATAACCTCAAGCGAGTGGGCTTTGCGGTAGAGACATGGCTTCAGATTTTATTGAAAATTTGACAAGCACTAGTTGCAACTGATATGACTGATAGTAGGGTTATTTGGAGATTTTATCTTCTTTCATTTCATTTTGTCAAGAAAACAAAGGAGAACCAATGTTATATTATATATCTCACTCTGTCCCTCAAAAAGTATATACATCGCAACTCTTTTTCTTTTTTCGTGTAGTAATTTTTATTAAGTAGATTCATAGAAAATGGTATGTATCTCTAGACGTGTTTATCGTAAACATGTGTTTAGTATTAATTTAATAATATTCACTACGTATTATAAATAGTATCATTTTTTATTCCATCACTCCTCTTCTACATTGATACATATATCAAGCGATGCTAAGGATGATTCCAAAGGGACACGTTAAAGGGTCATTTATCCTATAATTTAGAAAATGTTATATCTTCTATATGGTTTATCGGTGTGTCATAGACGATAGATACTTTTTTCCCTCTCCTCTATCTATTTAGACAATGGATTTGAGTGTACAAGACGTTTAAGGATATGACAAAAAAAACATGAAGAAAATATATCTA
This sequence comes from Zea luxurians, assembly GCA_029449295.1. Lineage (NCBI taxonomy): Eukaryota > Viridiplantae > Streptophyta > Magnoliopsida > Poales > Poaceae > Zea > Zea luxurians. Next base: position 11,987,127 of record JAOPSE010000012.1, read on the forward strand.
TACTATGAGCCTTTGACGTGTAAAGGACGAGTTGCCGTTGGAAAAGAAATAAGATATAGAAAAAAAAACATATTTTCCGTAAAGAAAACATATAGAACGACGACATAAAAAGATACCGTTAGAGACACGGAGATGTGCAAACGCCATCCTATTTCCTGTGCTGGCGGTAGCTAGGTAGCAGAGTACCTCATCTCGTCTCGTGACCCAGTACCATCCGTATACACGTACTCGTAGGTGCACCTATTCACCGTGATCACGTGTACGCCGTGAGCCGCTCAACCCAGATGCATACGGCATGGACAAGTTTGTCCAATCAAATGTCTTTTTTTTTTGTACTCCATTATCTACCCATCACATCTTTTTATCTTGGTTGTCGTGTGAATATACTTTTGAGGTTAGTTTGAAAACCCAATTTAACTAAGAATTCTATTTTTTCAAAGAAAAATTAGTTCTTTTTTTTAAAAAAAATGGGCATTTCTTTGAAAAAAATGAAGTTTCTAAGCTAGCTCTTATAAAAAAAACTATTTTTATCACATCAGCATTTTTACTGGGTTGGTAAATAATTAAGAGCTAGTTTGGGTACTCTAGTAATGAAAGGGATTAGGGTGGATTGAGATGTATTGTGAGAGTTTTTGATCTATTGGGGATTTATACACTCTCCAATCCCTCCAAACCACTTTAATACTAGAGTACCCAAACTAGGACTAAGGCGGGATCTAATACACGGTGCCTATGCATATAATTTCATAACCTATCGATTGATATGTATGTATGGTGTTAGCTTTTATCTACCACAAAGTTCAGCCTGTAGTGACATCATTGCCACATCAACTTTTTGTTTTTATGTATTTTTGTTTCAAATGAAATTGGACGTCTCATTGCAAGAAACAAATTGTGTATAAAAATTAGTAAATTACAATACATTACATTACGTAAAGCAAATAAAAAATACATAATACGTAGATCCAATTAAAGTAAAAATTATATAATGCATAAAACATAAAACTAACATTACTTGACTAAAATAAAAGCTACATTAATCATAAGAATAAAATCTAATTGTAGTGAGTGCAGATCCCAAACATACTCCATTAAATCATTTTGGAGTTGATGTAACATGGAGTGTTACCTCTCGCTGAAGGATAGCTGCAAACCTGTCGGTGCTTCGAGGGTCATAGTTGGTGATGCAACAAAGAGCTTGGATGTCTCACAGTCGTCTATATCAGTCGTCTATATCGTATGATTCTCAACACTCATCCTCAATGGTTATATTGTACAGAATAATATATACATGTATAAGCACACTTAGTACTTGCTGGGAGAAAGAACGACGTGAGGTTACAAGAATATGAAACCGAGCCTTGAGCACCCCGAATGCCCTCTTCACGTCCTTTCGCGCCGGAAAGAGAAATAGGCTTACACCTTTTTCTAAATAGATTTTGGTGGTTGAATTGCCCAACACAAATAATTTAACTAATTAGTTTGCTCTAAATTATAAGTTTTACAGGTGCCAAAGGTTCACAATAGACCAATAAAAAGACCAAGAAAGGGTTCAAACAAAGAGAACTTAAGAAATCCCAAAGGCACCCTGGTCTGGCGCACCGGACTGTCCGGTGTGCCATCGGACTATCCGGTGTGCCACCGGACGGTGTCCGGTGTACCAGGGAACTCGACGCTGAACTCCTCACCTTCGGGAAAATCAGAGGGCGCTCCGCTATAATTCATCGGACCGTCCGGTGGCACACCGGACTGTCCGGTGTGCCAGCGGAGCAACGGCTGCTTCAAGCGCAACGGTCAACTGCAACGCATTTAATGCGCGCCTGCACGCGCAGAGGTCAGAGCACGCGCAGTTGGCGCACCGGACAGTCTACAGGACCTGTCCGGTGCACCACCGGACAGCCCAGAGGCCCCACAAGTCAGAGCTCCAACGGTCGAACCCCAACGGCTGGCTGACGTGGCTGGCGCACCGGACAGTGTCCGGTGGCGCACCGGACTGTCCGGTGCGCCATGCGACAGCAGACTTCCAACGACCACATTTTGGTGGTTGGGGCTATAAATACCCCAACCACCCCACATTCAATTGCATCCAAGTTTTCCAACTTCTACACCTTGCAAGAGCTATAGCATTCAATACAAGACACACTAAAGAGATCAAATCCTCTCCCAAGTCTCTAGTTCAATTCCAATCAATAGTGACTAGTGAGAGAGTGACTTGTGTTCATTTGAGCTATTGCGCTTGGATTGCTTCTTTTCTTTCTCATTCTTCTTGTGATCAAACTCAATTGTAACCGAGGCAAGAGACACCAATTGTGTGGTGGTCCTTGCGGGGACTTAGTGTCCCGTGTGATTGAGAAGAGAAGCTCACTCGGTCTAAGTGACCGTTTGAGAGAGGAAAAGGGTTGAAAGAGACCCGGTCTTTGTGACCACCTCAACGGGGAGTAGGTTTGCAAGAACCGAACCTCGGTAAAACAAATCCTTGTGTCTCACTCTTCATTTGCTTGCGATTTGTTTTTCACCCTCTCTCTCGGACTCGTTTATATTTCTAACGCTAACCCGGCTTGTAGTTGTGATTAACTTTGTAAATTTCAGTTTCGCCCTATTCACCCCCCCTCTAGGCGACTTTCAATTGGTATCAGAGCCCGGTGCTTCATTAGAGCCTAACCGCTCGAAGTGATGTCGGGAGATCACACCAAGAAGGAGATGGTGACCGGCGACAAGCCCGCTACAAGCCACGGGAAAGCTCCATCAGAAGAGTCCCGCAACAAAGGGAAGGAGAAGGAATCCTCTTCCCACAAGTCGCATCGGAGTGGCGACAAGAAAAAGAAGATGAGGAAGGTGGTCTACTACGAGACCGATTCTTTATCGCCATCCACCTCCGGCTCCGACGCGCCGTCCATTACTTCTAAGCGCCATGAGCGCAAGAAGTATAGTAAGATCCCCCTACGCTACCCTCGTATTTCCAAGCGTACTCCTTTACTCTCCGTTCCATTAGGCAAACCACCAGTTTTTGACGGTGAAGATTATAATATGTGGAGTGACAAAATGAGGCATCATCTAACCTCACTCCACACAAGCATTTGGAATGTTGTTGAGTTTGGTGTACAGGTACCATCCGTAGGGGATGAAGACTACGACTCGGACGAAGTGACCCAAATCCACCACTTCAACTCCCAAGCCACTACTATACTCCTCGCCTCTCTAAGTCGAGAGGAGTATAATAAGGTGCAAGGGTTGAAGAGCGCAAAGGAAATTTGGGACGTGCTCAAGACCGCGCACGAAGGAGACGAGGTGACAAAGATCACCAAGCGGCAGACGATCGAGGGGGAGCTCGGTCGCTTCATGCTTCACAAAGGGGAGGATCCGCAAGCTATGTACAACCGCTTGAAGACCTTGGTGAATCAAGTGCGCAACCTCAGGAGCACAAAATGGGATGACCATGAGATGGTCAAGGTTATTCTTAGATCCCTCATTTTTCTTAACCCTACGCAAGTTCAATTAATTCGAGGTGATCCTAGATACAAGCTAATGTCTCCCGAGGAAGTTATAAGGAAGTTTGTAAGCTTTGAGCTAATGATCAAAGGCTCAAAGAAAATCATCGAGCAAGGCACCTCCTCCATGCCTGAAGCACAACCCGTCGCATTCAAGGCAATGGAGGAGAAGGAAGAGTCTACACCAAGTAGGCTCTCCATCGACGCCTCAAAGCTCGACAATGAGGAGATGACTTTAATCATCAAAAGCTTTCGACAAATCCTCAAGCAAAGGAGGGGGAAGGACTACAAACCCCGCTCCAAGAAGGTTTGCTACAAGTGTGGTAAGCCCGGTCACTTTATTGCCAAATATCCTATTTCTAGTGACAGTGACAGGGGCGACGACAAGAAGGGGAGAAGAAAGGAAAAGAAGAGGTACCACAAGAAGAAGGGCGGCGATGCCCATGTGTGCCACGAGTGGGACTCCGACGAGAGCTCCACCGACTCCTCCTCCGATGACGACGTCGCCAACATCGCCGTCAACAAGGGACTTCTCTTCCCCAACGTCGGCCATAAGTGCCTCATGGCAAAGGACGGCAAAAGGAAGAAGGTTAAATCTAAATCCTCCACTAAATATGCATCCTCTAGTGATGAAGATAATTCTAGTAATGAGGAGGATAATTTGTTTACCCTTTTTGCCAACCTTAACATGGAACAAAAAGAGAAGCTAAATGAATTGATTAGCACCATTCATGATAAGGATGAACTCTTGGATAGCCAAGAGGACTTCCTAATTAAGGAAAATAAGAAACATGTTAAGGTTAAGAATGCTTATGCTCTAGAAAGGGAAAAATGTGAAAAATTATCTAGTAAGCTAAGCACTTGCCATGATGTTATTGCCAACCTTAGAAATGAAAATGCTAAATTAGTTGCTAAGGTTGATTCAAATGTTTGTGATGATTCATATGCCAATCTTAGAAATGATCATGCTATTTCTATTGCTAAGATTGAGAAATTGAATGCCTCTCTTGCTAGCCTTAGATTTGATAATGAAAAATTGATTGCTAAGGCTAAAGAGTTAGATGTTTGCAATGCTTCCATTTCCGATCTTAGAAGTGAAAATGATATTTTACATGCTAAGATTGTTGAACTAAAAACTTGCAAACCCTCTCACTACAGGAAACACCTAAATTTTCGTGGGCCGGGGTATTTTCGTCGGCCGGCCCACGAAAATACTGAAGTAATTTTCGTCGGCCTCTAGGCCGACGAAAATAAGGAGTATTTTCGTGGGCCCGTCAATATTTTCGTCGGCAGGCCCACGAAAATACAGAAATTATTTTCGTCGGTCTCGAGGCCGACGAAAATAATGGTAATTTCGTGGGCCTAGTGCACAACCGACGAAAATACGTCGATGTACGACCACTATTTTCGTCGGCCTCACTGAGGCCGACGAAAATAGTGGCCCTACATCGTCGCTCGGCTTTCTCTCGGTCGTTTCAAACGCTTCCAATCGACGCACCGCCGCACGCCGCACGCCGCCCGCAGAGCACGCCCGCGCCGCCGGCGAGCCGCACGCCGCCCGCAGCCCGCAGAGCTCGCCCCCGTCGCCGCACGCCCGCGCCGCCGCACTCCCGCGCCGCCACACACCCGCGCGGCGGTGAGCCGCACGCCGCCCGCCGAGCTCGCCCGCGCCGCCACACACCCGCGTCGTCGGCGAGCCGCACGCCGCCCGCAGAGCACGCCCGCGCCGCCGCACGCCCACGCCGCCAAGCCCCTGCACGCCGCCGAGCCCCACGCCCCAGCAGCTCCCGCGACGCCGCCGAGCCCCACGCCGTCCGCCGCCAAGCCCCTGCACGCCGCGCCCCTCGCCACTGCACGCCTGCCGAGCCCCACGCCCGCTCCGTCGAGCCCCACGTCGCCCCACGCAGCACGCGACCCGCGCGCCCTTGCCCGCCCGCGAAGAAGAGAGCCCGCCGTTCGCGAAGGGAGCCCATGGTCGCCGTCGCGAAGAAGAGAGCCCGCCGTCCGTCCACGTCGCGCCCGCCGTCTTTCCACGCCGCACTCGTTTCCCGCGGTAAGCCTCCCCGTTTATAAGATTGTTTGTAAGATTGTTATCACACCACATTTGATGCTCATGGCGGCCGTGGCGTGCCGTGGCGGCCGTGACGAGCCTCTGTCTTATGGTTGTGCCATTGGTGTATAGAGTTTAGTTTTAATCGTTAACCGTAGCAAACCGTATGCGTCACCCGTTCGGGAACGGCGAACGTCACATTGGCTTGTGAGGTTCGCCGTTCCGGAATTGTCCACGTATTTTGGACAGCCTGAGAGTGTAGGCCGATGCTTGTGATTTATGACATGTGCCTTACGATTGACGCGGAATTTCGGTTGTGTAACCCAGTTGTTCTCCAACGCACCATGTTCAGGCGTGTGCTTGGAGAGCAGCGGGGTTATGCTGCCGAAATTTCGCGGCAATCGTAGGCTACACGTCACAAATCACAAGCATCGGCCTACACTCTTGGGTGGGTTTAGGGCCTTTACCTAATAGGGAGTTCACCTAAGCCACAAACGATCGTTGATTTTCTTTGTCTTTTGTTTAGCCTTTGAAATGGACGGTGATCGGAGGGTGATGTATGACGGGTGGAGAAAGGACGGGGCACATTCGAATGAATGGATGGGTGTAACAAAGGCTTTTCTTGAGCACGCTTTCAAAGATGCAACTAGTCGTCTAGTGAAGTGTCCTTGCAATCGGTGCGAGAACAAGTGGCCTCAGAAGATAGAAGAAATGGAGAAACACCTTTGCAAAAGTGGGTTTATGCCGAACTACCTTGTATGGTACCGGCATGGAGAGTCTATTAGACACGTTGACGCGGAGGTGGAACTTGATGACGATCATGATAGGATGGACGACATGTTGCATGATCTTGGTAGGGATGTTGAAATAAACGCTGAGGAGCCGGGGCAGCTTCCACGCGATGCTCAGGAATTCTTCCGGCTACTCGCCGCGGGAGAAGAGAGACTGCACGAGCACACTCAGATGTCAGTTCTTGGGACTCTCACAAGACTAATGGCGATAAAGTCGAAGCACAACATTTCAAACAGTGCTTACAACGACATCGTCCAACTGATGGGCGAGGTTCTCCCGGAGAATCATAAGTTGCCAAAGAATATGTACTTCGCAAAGAAGATGTTGGCTGGTCTTGGGATGACATATGAGAAGATCGACGTGTGTCCCAACAGTTGCATGCTATTCTTTGAGGAGGATGACAAGCTGGACCGTTGTAAGCATTGCGAAGCTTCTAGATATGTCGAGGTGACAAATGATGAGGGTGAATTGGTAGTTACGAAGGTCGCAGCTAAGCAACTTCGTCGGTTGCCCATCATTCCTCGGCTTTCAAGGTTGTTCCTCAACAAGGAAATAGCTCTGCATATGACGTGGCCAAAGAATGGTGTACGTCTCGTCACTGATCCAGACATAATGGTCCATCCGTCGGACGGTGATGCGTGGAAGGCAATTGACGAGTTTGATCCCGAATTTGCAAACGACCCTAGGAGTGTACGGCTTGGTCTATCGACGGACGGATTCACACCTTTCAATACCAGTGCAAGCCCTTACTCGTGTTGGCCTGTCTTCATTGTGCCATATAATCTTCCTCCTGAGTTGGTCAATAAAGAAGAGTTCATGTTCCTTGCACTAGTCATCCCAGGCCCCGAGCATCTAGGGCCAAAGCTGAATATGTTTGTTCGCCCTTTAATTGAAGAGCTGAAACAATTGTGCAGAGGTGTGAAGGCTTATGACAGCCATACTGAAAAGGAGTTTACCATGCGCGCTGCTTATTTGTGGTCAGTGCATGATCTGCTGGCGTATGGAGATTGGTCTGGATGGTGTGTTCATGGTCGGTTGTGCTGTCCCATATGTATGAATGATACGGATGCATTCAGATTGAAGCATGGTGGGAAAGTGTCATTCTTTGATGCTCATCGACGTTGGACTCCATTCAAGCATGATTTCAGGAATTCGCTTACTGCATTCAGAAGTGGAGCCAAAATCAGAAATGGGCCACCAAAGAGGCAAACTGCACCGCAGATAATGGCATGGCATGCTTGTCTGAAGCAAGGAGAAAATGATAGGTTTCAAGGCTACGGGGAGGACCACAACTGGACCCATATTTCATCAATATGGGAGCTTCCGTATGCAAAAGCCTTGATCATGCCGCACAACATAGACTTGATGCACCAAGAGCGTAATGTTGCTGAAAGCATCATAAGCACATGTTTCGATGTGACTGATAAAACGAAAGATAATATGAAGGCAAGAAAAGACATGGCTGAAATTTGTAAGAGACCGATGCTCGAGTTGAAAGTAAGCGATAAAGGGCATGAGAGTAGGCCGCGAGCTGATTACTGCCTCAAGCCAGATGAAAGGAAAGAAATATTTAAGTGGTTGAAGAATTTGAAATTTCCAGATCGATATGCGGCAAATCTGAAACGGACAGTCAATCTGAAGACCGGTAAATTGATCGGTTTGAAAAGCCATGACTACCATATTATTATGGAGAGGCTGATGCCCGTGATGTTTCGAGGCTATTTTAAGGATGAGCTTTGGAGCATATTTGCAGAGCTGAGTTACTTCTATAGGGAAGTATGCGCAAAGACGGTATCGAAGAGGTTGATGCAGAAATTTGAGAAAGAAATTCCAATTCTTATTTGTAAATTTGAAAAGGTTTTCCCGCCAGGATTCTTCAATGTGATGCAACATCTAATTGTGCATTTGCCTTGGGAAGCTTTGGTAGGCGGACCAGTGCAATTCAGGTGGATGTATCCTATAGAAAGGGCGTTGAAAAAGCTCAGGGCGTCTGTTCGCAACAAGGCTAGAGTCGAAGGGTGTATTGCGGAGGCTTTTGCCCTTAAGGAGATATCTCAATTCTCAACCAGGTATTTCGCTCGAGCCAACAATGTGTTTGCTCCTTCAGTGCGACTTCATGTCGAAAATGAATCGCCCCAAAGCACCCTTCAAATTTTTGCGAATCCGGGTAAAGCAGTTGGAAAAGGGAGTGTACGTCACATTGAAGGATCAGATTTGAACACGCTAATGCTATATATGTATAGCAATATTGACAGCACACAGGAGGCGTTCGAGTAAGTTTTCCTCATAGTTACTTCCATTTTCTCATCTCATAATTTCTATAGTGTGTAATCTCCATGTTTCTAATATGTCCAGCATGTTTGATGAAGAATGTTGGAAATCTACTAGTAAACCTACGGCCATCCAATTAGAAAATCTTCGACGTGATGGGTTGAAAGGTGGACCAAACTTCGTGCAGTGGTTTCGTAATTATGTTAGTAATTGTCGTTCTCTCATTGTCCATACTTAATCTTTGAATTTTGGACTTGGAAGATATAATGCATATACTAATTCCTTGTATAGGTTTCCAAAAACTCTGTGCACCCGGACTTGCAGCAAATGGCACATACCTCTGTGTCCGTCCGGAACTATACTCGCTATGATGTAAATGGATATCGCTTCCGAACCGCGAAATTGGAGAAGAGTCGACCATTGGCAGCCACCACCAATAGTGGTGTGTTGGCAAGTTCATATGTTGACGATGACAAAGTAGTGGACTATTACGGTGTTCTTCAAAACATTGTAGAGTTGATTTTCGATGGCCCCAAGGAACTTAAAGTCGTGTTTTTCGAGTGCGACTGGTTTGATGCTCATAGTGGGACTCGTGTCGACAAGTATGGTAATGTCGAGGTGAAGCATAGCTCTAGGATTCCGAGCAGTATGAGCGATGTTGTCCTTGCAAATCAGGCAAAACAAGTGTACTACCTGCCATATCCTCACCCAAGCCTTAGGGCTTGGTGGGTTGCAATCAAAGTCAACCCACAAGTCGTCGCTCCAGAGAGTGCTGACTACGTGAATACGAGCAGGGACAACGATGACGCTGTTTTTCAACCAGAAGCGGCGTCGAATCAAGACATAGCTCACCGATTCCATGTGACCAATGGAGAAGGCCTTGAAAATCTCTGTTGCAATTCAAGCGACTTAATTGAAGAACCTAGGTCAAAGCGCAAACGACCTGTCATCGTTAGAAGATCAGTAAGGATCCAACGAAATCAAGAGCGTATGAATAAACAACGAGCCGAAGAAGCATCATCGGATGCGGATGACTTTTGATTAGTATGTTTCTTTTAGTTAATCAATTAAGCTATGTATTCCAATTTTCACATTATTAATTTTCATATTATTTGTTTCATATACTGTGGTTTGACATTAATTTATCTACAGTTGAACATGTTCAAGCATAGGAGATCGAGGAGGAGTGGGGGCAGCGCGGCCAGCGAGGACAGCTCGGGCAGTGGGCTTTTTCAGGGCACCTCACAGAGCCGACAGAGGCAGCAGCAACTTCTCGACTGTCTAGATGAAGTGCATGGTGAGGAGGGTGAGCAGGAGGCTCCTCAGCAGGATGCTCATGTGTAGGGTGAGGAGGGTGAGCAAGATGAGGAGGGTGAGCAGGATGAGGAGGTTGACCCTATGGGGGCAGGCAGCGCGGGCGACGCGTCAGATGGTTCTACATCCTTCAGGTATTATTATGCATATTAGTTTAATTGATATTAGTTTTAAATCATTTCATCATATTTAATTTACTTGTATACTTAGGTATAAGAAGAGCAATGCGCTTGGTCCGAGGCCTGCTGAGAGGAGGCTCATCCGGCCGCATGGAGAATGGTGGGGCTTATTTCTGTTGTGTTAATTTTTTAATATGAACGTGATTGCACTGGTTTACTTGTTTTATTAATGTTTGTAGGTCATGGGAAGACTTGACTTGGGACGGTACAGGCAGACGTCCCAAGGTGAACGCGGTGTTGGGTAGCCTCTGTCGCTTCTACTACCCTGGCATGGTGGAGCTCAATGGCGAGAGATTCGCGGCTATGCAGTGGGCCGACTGGGGTCTGAAGGACTATGTCCAGCCAGGGGAAAGCAGTAGCGGAGGGGGAAGTTCAGAACAAAAACCAAGGACTTGTCAGGTGGCTGTGTGGGACGAGTTCTGGGTGAGTTTACTTTCGTATATAAGCAATTCACCGCATTATTGCTTCTCCTAATCTTACTTTAACTTAACTTCTCCATTGATATGTAGGGGAGGTTCCAATTGCCGGATGACATCGAGGCGGATCAGGCTCAGTGGGCACGTGTGAAGAGACACTTTCGGAAGTGCGCTGATAAGGTCATCAAGGATGCCATGTACAATGCTCGCATCGCGGCCGTCAACTACTACTACAAGAAGATAAAGGGGCAGAAAATGAGCAAAGCATTAGGGGCCAATGAGATCTACCTCACAGAGGAGCAGTACTTGGAGAGCGTTGTGGATTGGCTGGCGAAGGACATGGAAGCCTGGAGGTGGTTGGCTAAGAGATGGGCGTCGCCTGAGTGGATTGCAGAGTCCAACAAGCACCGTGCCAACCGTGGCACTGAAGGACCGGGGCATAGGTACGGCGCCGATGGACACCTTGGTACCGCACGCCGCATGGTAAGTGTATAAATCAAACTTGTATGTTACATCTATTACAATTCTATGGTTTAACTCTTCTTTTTCATGCAGGAAGCTGAAAGTGGAGTTGCTCCAAGTTTTATGGAGGTTTACGTCCGTGGTCACCGTGGCCCTGATCCAGCGAACCCTGATGAGCTATGCAGCGAGGCGGCAAGGGAGAAAATGGTAAACAAGTTTGTATTTACGAATTAAATTGCATGATTTGTGTCTAACTCCAACTCTAACTTTCTTTGCAGAATGCATATAGGGAGGAAATGACTCAACGCCATGGGCCTGATTTCGACTGGATGCATTCAGACTTAGATGCCTCGGCGTTGTACCACAGTGGTGGGGGTAGAAAGCATGGCAGGTGAGGTGGTTGTCTTTGATTCAACAATTTCATTAACAAGAATGTGTCCACTTATTGGCTCAACTATGTGTATCATGCAGGTTTGCCTTTGGCACCGGCGTTGTGGAGTACAACAGGACCATAGGTCAAGGGAAGGCATCGTCTTCGGCAGGGAGTTCTCGCTCCAAGTCTGCTCGAGAGGCTCAGCTGGAGGAGGAGACTCGGGCAGCACAGGAGCAGGCTCGACTCGCACAGGAGCAGGCTCGAGCAGCGCAGGAGCAGGTCGGACAGCTGACGCAGTATATGACTTCTTATTTTCAGGTAATTCGTCTATCTCATCACGTGTCATTGAATTCAAAGTATAGTGTTGCGATTCTAACGTTTCATCCATTTGCAGGAAATGACTACTCGACTCGGCCCTGATATGAACTTGCCCGCTTTTTGCCCTCCCCAGGTAACACTATCTGAACACTTCAATTCCATAGCAACTCTTTTTTTATTATCAAAAATGGATCGCAGGCACAAGGATGGGGACAATGGCCAGGACAAGCTCCAGCGTCGCAGCCACAGTGGACCGGTGTTGGGTGGACGCAGGCACCTCCAGGCACTTGGACGCCTCCACCACCCCAAGGATCGCAGCCATTTCAAGCGTGGATGGCACCGCCACCGACGGGGTGGGTGCCACCACCTCAGGGGTGGCCAGCACAACAGTACCCGTGGATGCATGCACAGCCTCCTTATCACCATGGATCACAGGTGACGTTCCATGTTTAGTTTTATGCAAATAGTGACCAAACATAGCCAGTATAGGTATAGGGATAGCAAAACACAGCCTTATTTGAATGATTGATGAATTGCAGGGTTCAGCGTCACATGCTCAGGAGGGTGCTGTCAACGTCCACGACTTCCTCGTCCATGGTTCTCGAGGGAGTGGCCACCTTCCTGGTGGTGGAGGAGGGAGTGGCCAAAACTCCCACAGCCCGCAGGAGTGATTAGTGAGTAGTGAGTTTGTTTGAAACTATGGACTTATGGTATTGAAACTATGTATGGACTATGGACTTATGGACTATGGACTTATGGACTATGGACTATGGACTATTTATGTATATGTGAATGTGTTTTGTGATATGTATATGTCAATGTGTTTTGTGAATTATGTATTTTGATTGTGAATCTGTATATATGTGAATTGTGATATTGTGTATTTTGCTGTGAATTATTAATAGGTGCAGAAAAATCTGTTTGGGGGGGGGGGGGGGAACCATCAATTTTCGTCGGCCTCGGTGGTGGCCGACGAAAATATCCTGGGAACATATTTTCGTCGGCCTCACCTGGCCGACGAAAATAGCCCACGTATTTTCGTCGGCTTTCCCAAGGCCGACGAAAATAGTCAGTCGACCAATTATTTTCGTCGGCCTTGGGAGAGCCGACAAAAATATGTATTTTTCGTCGGTACCGACGGAAATAGGTGCCTATTTTCGTCGAACTTATTTTCGGCGGCTATTTTCGTCGGTCTGCCGACGAAAATAGTCTATTTTCGTCGGTTTAGGCTTATTTTCGTGGGCTTTTGGCCCACGAAAATTTAGGTGTTTCCTGTAGTGTCTACATCTACCATTGAGCATGTTTCTATTTGCACTAGATGTAGAGATATTGACATTGATGCTATTCATGATCATATGGCTTTAATTAAACAACAAAATGATCATATAGCAAAATTAGATGCTAAAATTGTCGAGCATGAACTTGAAAATGAAAAATTTAAATTTGCTCGTAGTATGCTTTATAGTGGGAGACGCCCTGGCATCAAGGATGGCATTGGCTTCCAAAAGGGAGACAATGTCAAACTTAATGCCCCTCCTAAAAAATTATCTAACTTTGTTAAGGGCAAGGCTCCCATGCCTCAGGATAACGAGGGTTACATTTTGTACCCTGCCGGCTATCCCGAGCATAAAATTAGGAGAATTCATTCTAGGAAGTCTCACTCTGGCCCTAATCATGCTTTTATGTATAAGGGTGAGACATCTAGCTCTAGTCAATCAACTCGTGCTAAATTGCCTAAGAATAAAACTCCTAGTGCATCAAATGAACCTAGCATTTCATTTAAGACTTTTGATGCTTCATATGTCTTGACTAACAAATCCGGCAAAGTAGTTGCCAAGTATGTTGGGAACAAACACAAGGGAGCAAAGACCTGTGTTTGGGTACCCAAAGTTCTTGTATCTAATGTCAAAGGACCCAAAACTGTTTGGGTACCTAAAAACAAGAACTAAATTTGTTTTGTAGGTTTATGCATCCGGGGGCTCAAGTTGGATCATCGATAGCGGGTGCACAAACCACATGACAGGGGAGAAGAAGATGTTCTCCTCCTACGAGAAAAACCAAGATCCCCAACGAGCTATCACATTAGGGGATGGAAATCAAGGTTTGGTCAAAGGATTGGGTAAAATTGCTATATCCCCTGACCATTCTATTTCCAATGTTTTCTTGTTGATTCATTATATTACAATTTGCTTTCCGTTTCTCAACTATGCAAAATGGGCTACAACTGTCTATTTACTGATGTAGGTGTCACTGTCTTTAGAAGAAGTGATGATTCAGTAGCATTTAAGGGAGTGTTAGAGGGTCAGCTATACTTAGTTGATTTCAATAGAGCTGAACTCGACACTTGCTTAATTGCTAAGACTAACATGGGCTGGCTCTGGCATCGCCAACTAGCACATGTTGGGATGAAGAATCTTCACAAGCTTCTAAAGGGAGAACACATTTTAGGACTAACCAATGTTCATTTTGAGAAAGACAGGATTTGTAGCGCATGCCAAGCCGGAAAGCAAGTTGGTGTTCATCATCCACATAAGAACATCTTGACGACTGACAGGCCACTCGAGCTCCTCCACATGGATCTATTCGGCCCAATTGCTTACATAAGCATCGGTGGGAGTAAGTATTGTCTTGTTATTGTGGATGACTATTCTCGCTTCACTTGGGTATTCTTTTTGCAGGAAAAATCACAAACCCAAGAGACTTTAAAGGGATTCTTAAGACGGGCTCAAAATGAGTTCGGCTTGAGGATCAAGAAAATAAGAAGCGATAATGGGACGGAGTTCAAGAATTCTCAAATAGAAGGCTTCCTTGAGGAGGAGGGCATCAAGCATGAGTTCTCTTCTCCCTACACGCCACAACAAAATGGTGTAGTGGAGAGGAAGAATAGAACTCTACTGGATATGGCGAGGACTATGCTTGATGAGTACAAAACTTCGGATCGGTTTTGGGCCGAGGCGGTCAACACCGCTTGCTACGCCATCAACCGGTTGTATCTACACCGAATCCTCAAGAAGACATCATATGAACTCCTAACTAGTAAAAAGCCCAATGTTTCATATTTTAGAGTCTTTGGTAGCAAATGTTTTATACTTGTTAAAAGAGGAATAAAATCCAAATTTGCTCCTAAGGCTGTAGAAGGCTTTTTACTAGGATATGATTCAAACACAAGGGCATATAGAGTCTTTAACAAGTCCACTGGACTAGTTGAAGTTTCTTATGACATTGTGTTTGATGAGACTAACGGCTCTCAAGTAGAGCAAGTTGATCTTGATGAATTAGATGATGAAGAGGCTCCGTGCGTCGCGCTAAGGAACATGTCCATAGGGGACGTGTGTCCTAAGGAAATCGAAGAGCCCATTCAAGCACAAGATCAACCGTCCTCCTCCATGCAAGCATCTCCACCGACTCAAGATGAGGATGAGGCTCAAGATGATGAAGAGGAAGATCAAGAAGATGAGCCACCTCAAGACGACGGCAATGATCAAGGGGGAGATGCAATTGATCAAGACAAGGAGGATGAGCAAGTTGCAAGGCCGCCACACCCAAGAGTCCACCAAGCAATCCAACGAGATCACCCCATCAACACCATCCTCGGCGACATTCATAAGGGGGTAACCACTAGATCTCGTGTTGCACATTTTTGTGAGCATTACTCTTTTGTTTCCTCTATTAAGCCACACAGGGTAGAGGAAGCACTCCAAGATTCGGATTGGGTGATGGCAATGCAAGAGGAGCTCAACAACTTCACGAGAAATGAGGTATGGCATTTGGTTCCACGTCCTAACCAAAATGTTGTAGGAACCAAGTGGGTCTTCCGCAACAAACAAGATGAGCATGGTGTGGTGACAAAGAACAAAGCCCGACTTGTGGCCAAGGGATATTCACAAGTCGAAGGTTTGGATTTCGGTGAAACCTATGCACCCGTAGCTAGGCTTGAATCAATTCGTATATTACTTGCCTATGCTACTTACCATGGCTTCAAGCTTTATCAAATGGACGTGAAAAGTGCCTTCCTCAATGGACCAATCAAAGAAGAGGTCTATGTTGAGCAACCTCCCGGCTTTGAAGATAGTGAGTATCCTAACCATGTCTATAGGCTCTCTAAGGCGCTTTATGGGCTCAAGCAAGCCCCAAGAGCATGGTATGAATGCCTAAGAGATTTCCTTATTTCTAATGGCTTCAAAGTCGGAAAGGCCGATCCTACTTTATTTACTAAAACTCTTGCAAATGATTTGTTTGTATGTCAAATTTATGTTGATGATATTATATTTGGGTCTACTAACGAATCTACATGTGAGGAATTTAGTAGGATCATGACACAAAAATTCGAGATGTCAATGATGGGGGAGTTAAAGTATTTTCTAGGATTCCAAGTCAAGCAACTCCAAGAGGGCACCTTCATTAGCCAAACAAAGTACATTCAAGACATTCTAACCAAGTTTGGGATGAAGGACGCCAAGCCCATCAAGACACCCATGGGAACCAATGGGCATCTCGACCTCGACACGAGAGGTAAATCCATAGATCAAAAGGTATATCGGTCGATGATAGGTTCTTTACTCTATTTATGTGCTTCACGACCGGATATTGTGCTTTCCGTATGCATGTGCACAAGATTCCAAGCCGATCCTAAGGAAGCTCACCTTAGGGTCGTAAAACGAATCTTGAGATATTTAGTTTATACTCCTAAGTTTGGCCTTTGGTACCCCAGGGGATCCACATTTGATTTAATTGGTTATTCCGATGCCGATTGGGTAGGGTGCAAAATTAATAAAAAGAGCACATCGGAGAATTGCCAGTTCTTGGGAAGATCTCTGGTGTCTTGGGCTTCAAAGAAGCAAAATTTTGTGGCTCTTTCAACCACCGAAGCCGAGTATATTGTCGCAGGCCATTGTTGCGCGCAACTGCTTTGGATGAGGCAAACCCTTAGGGACTATGGTTATAAATTAACCAAAGTTTCACTTCTATGTGATAATGAGAGTGCAATCTGCATGGCGGATAATCCCGTTGAGCATAGCCGCACTAAACACATAGCCATTCGGTATCATTTTCTAAGGGATCACCAACAAAAGGGGGATATCGAGATTGCATATGTTAGCACCAAAGAACAATTAGCCGATATCTTTACCAAGCCATTGGATGAACAAACCTTTACCAAACTTAGGCATGAGCTAAATATTCTTGATTCTAGGAATTTTTATTGATGTTTTGCACACATAGCTCATACATATACCTTTGATCATCTCTTTCATATGCTATGACTAATGTGTTCTTTCAAGTCCATTTCATGCTAAGTCATAGATTGAAAGGGAAAAGGAGTCTTCGGCGAAGACAAGGCTTCCACTCCGCTCCATCGAATCATTTATCCTTCGTCGTCGCTCCGCACAACTCTCCAACTTTGGTATAATCTTCACTCCTTTATTTTTGTCTAAAGGGGGAGAGAGTAGTTTAAAAGGGCTTATATTTCACTCAAATATCCGTTTTTGGTGATTCATGCCAAAGGGGGAGAGAGTATTAGCCCAAAGCAAAAGGACCGCACCACCACCAATTTCAAAAATATAGTCTTTTATTTGGTATGGAGTCTATTAATTGGTGAAGTTTTCTCAATTGGTATCTTATTTTGATAGAATTTCAAATTCGTATACCCTCTTCAAAATTAATATCTAAAACCCTCTTGAACACTAAGAGGAGGATTTCATTAAGGGAGAGTTCTGATTAGTCAAAGGAAAAACATTTGAAACAGGGGGAGAAAATTTCAAAACTTGAAAATGCTTCTCAAAATCTTATTCATTTACCTTTGACTATTTGCAAAAGAACTTTGAAAAGAATTTCCAAAACATTTTGCAAAACAAAACATGTGGTGCAAGCGTGGTCCAAAATGTTAATTAGAAGAAAAGGCATCCATGCGCATATAGTAAGTAATATTTATTGGTTTCATTCCAAGCAACCTTTGCACTTACTTTATGCAAACTAGTTCAATTCTGCACTTCTATATTTGCTTTGGTTTGTGTTGGCATCAATCACCAAAAAGCGGGAGATTGAAAGGGAAATAGGCTTACACCTTTTCCTAAATAGATTTTGGTGGTTGAATTGCCCAACACAAATAATTGGACTAACTAGTTTGCTCTAGATTATAAGTTTTACAGGTGCCAAAGGTTCACAATAGACCAATAAAAAGACCAAGAAAGGGTTCAAACAAAGAGAGCTTAAGAAATCCCAAAGGCACCCTGGTCTGGCGCACCGGACTGTCCGGTGTGCCACCGGACAGTGTCCGGTGCACCAGGGAACTCGACGCTGAACTCCTCACCTTCGGAAAAATCAGAGGGCGCTCCGCTATAATTCACCGGACCGTCCTGTGAGGCACCGGACAGTGTCCGGTGGCACACCAGACTGTCCGGTGTACCAGCGGAGCAACGGCTACTTCAAGCGCAACGGTCGACTGCAACGCATTTAATGTGCGCCTGCGCGCGCAGAGATCAGAGCACGCGCAGTTGGCGCACCGGACAGTCTACAGGACCTGTCCGGTGCACCACCGGACAGCCCAGAGGCCCCACAAGTCAGAGCTCCAACGGTCGAACCCCAATGGCTGGCTGACGTGGCTGGCGCACCGGACAGTGTCCGGTGGCGCACCGGACTGTCCGGTGCGCCATGCGACAGCAGACTTCCAACGACCACATTTTGGTGGTTGGGGCTATAAATACCCCAACCACCCCACATTCAATTGCATCCAAGATTTCCAACTTCTACACCTTGCAAGAGCTATAGCATTCAATACAAGACACACTAAAGAGATCAAATCCTCTCCCAAGTCTCTAGTTCAATTCCAATCAATAGTGACTAGTGAGAGAGTGACTTATGTTCATTTGAGCTCTTGCGCTTGGATTGCTTCTTTTCTTTCTCATTCTTCTTGTGATCAAACTCAATTGTAACCGAGGTAAGAGACACCAATTGTGTGGTGGTCCTTGCGGGGACTTAGTGTCCCGTGTGATTGAGAAGAGAAGCTCACTCAGTCTAAGTGACCGTTTGAGAGAGGGAAAGGGTTGAAAGAGACCCGGTCTTTGTGACCACCTCAACGGGGAGTAGGTTTGCAAGAACCGAACCTCGGTAAAACAAATCCTTGTGTCTCACTCTTCATTTGCTTGTGATTTGTTTTTCACCCTCTCTCTCGGACTCGTTTATATTTCTAACGCTAACCCGGCTTGTAGTTGTGATTAACTTTGTAAATTTCAGTTTCGCCCTATTCACCCCCCTCTAGGCGACTTTCAGCGCCCCTTCTTGCATAGCACATCCGCTACTTTCGAGTCTGGGTATAGTCTTCATGCACACTAGCCACCGAGGGTATATGACATCAGCGAGATAGCATCCCTGATTGTACTTATGGCCATTCACCATGAAAGTTCACATTTGGTACTTTCCTCCCTAAGCACTTCAGTGAACAACAGTGAGCCCCTCAACCCAGATGCATACGGCATGGACAAGGTCGTCCAATCAAATGTCTTTTTTTGTACTCCATTATCTACCCATCACATCTTTTTATCTTGGTTACCGTGTGGATATACTTTTGAGATAGTTTGAGAACCTCATTTTTTCTATGGAGTTTTTAATTTCTCAAAGAAAATTAGTTTATTTTTATTTGGAAAATAGATTTTTTTAAAAAAAAATGGAGTTCCTAAACTAGCCTTTATATACAAGAAATTGTTTTTATCACATCAACATTTGTATTGGGTTGGTAAATAACTAAGGCAGGATCCAATGCATGGTGCCTATGTATATAATGCCATAACTCTATTGATTGATCTGTATGTACAGTGTTAGCTTTTATCTACCACAAAGTTCAGCCTGTAGTGACATCAATGCCACATCAACTTTTTTGTTTTTATGGATTTTTGTTTCAAATGAAATTGGACGCCTTCATTGCAAGAAAAATTTGAGTGCAAAAATTACAATACATTACATTACGTAAAGCAAATAAAAAAATACATAATACGTAGATCCAATTAAAGTAATAGTAGTAGTGCAAATCCCAAACATACTCCATTAAATCATTTTGGAGTTGATGATGTAACGAGCTTGCATGGAGTGTTGTTACCTCTCGCTGAAGGATAGCTGCAAACCCTATTGGTGCTTCGAGGTTCATAGTTGGTGATGCAACGAAGGGCTTGAATGTCTCACAGTCGTCTATATCGTTGTGCTTCGAGGTTCATAGTTGGTGATGCAACGAAGGGCTCGAATGTCTCACAGTCGTCTATATCGTATGATTCTCAACACTCATCCTCAATGGTTATATTGTACAGAATGATATATGCATGTATAAGCACAATGAGTACTTGCTGGGATAAAGAACGATGTGAGGTTACAAGAATATGAAACCGGGCCTTGAGCACCCCGAATGCACTCTCCACGTCCTTCTACATCCCTTCTTGCATAGCACATCCGCTACTTTGGAGTCTGTGGGAGCGGTAGTCTTCATGCACACTAGCCACCGAGGGTATATGACATCAGCGAGGTAGTATTCCTGATTATACTCATGACCATTCACCACGAAGTTCACATTTGGTACTTTCCCCCCTAAGCACTTGAGTGAAAAACGGTGATTGGTTGAGCATGTTCACATCATTGTTTGATCCCACCACCCCAAAAAACATGTTAGATCCACAAGCCATATAAGGGAACAACCTAGAGCATGATAGTCAGGATCCAATGTCACATCTTGTGAATTGTCCTCTCCATCCAATAGGACATATCCTACATGTGCAATGCATGCAATCTATACTCTCTACCATACGAGGAAATATTTTTCCTCCCCCTTAGCTAATAGATGTCTAAGGTCATCAACATTGGGATGACGTGTGTACTCCAGCCTGAAACATGCTATAACGCCTTTACAGAAAAAGTTTGAGGTACTCTAAGATAGGGCTTTTCCCCATTATTATGTACACATTGATGGAGTCAGCAACGCTACCGTACGCAAGCATGCGTAGGGCAGTTCTGCACTTCTAGTGTGGGGGAGAATCCATCGCGATTGATTGTGTCGGTTTGAAGAGTGAAGTAAGGGGAGTGGCACCCGGTGTCTCAAAGATATGAAGGAAGAGGCTCCTCCACATGTGCTACCTTCGACGAAAGTAGAGCGACGTTAGACACACATGTTAGTATAGTAGTCGTGCATCAACCCATCGCTTTGCTGCATTATTCCTTGCTGCAGCAACTTGAACAAATCTTCTTTAGTCATGTCGATGTCGGATTCGGGTGAAGATATTGTGACAATGATTGATTTAAATGAAATGATGCTGAGGGAAGAATGAGGAGGTGATATATAAATTTGAAGTGAGTGTTGTGTGAATGAGCTCAAGAGGTTCTCCTCTATTTATAGACCTGGCTCAAGAATTTTGAAGTAAAAATGGAACAAACCAATCAGAAAGCATCACATGGCAATTACTATGGAAGCATTATAACTCTTCTTTTAACGAATCGGTAGGAGTTATGTCAATTTTTATTAACAGAAAAGAAGGTTACATAGTTCCACAGAGAGAGCCAAAGTATTATAGAAAAAAACTGATAGGAAATGATTACTCCCTTTAATATATGAATGCTAAGGTTTCATGTTTCCATTAATAGTGAGTGAACAAGTTTATACACATTGAATGGACGACACCACGTCCGTTCGGTCTAAACGACATTGTGCATGTTCGACCTTTTAAGCACATTTACATTATGGTTAATTATGATTAAGAGGAGATTAGTAACTTCGAATCTTCTAGAGTCTTCTTGTTATTTGTGGATGAGATCACTGCCGCTCTCTGTTCTTCAACACTCCCCTTTAATCGAATCCAATTATATCCTATTACATTATCTAGGAATATAGAAACTATTCTATATCTATCCTATTTTTGTGCATTACCATCTTACAAAAATATGTGGGAAAAAATAAACAATAAGACACATCTCCTATGTTGATATTACCTCATTAAAATCTTTATATGGTAAAACCTCATTGAGAAAAAATCCATAGAAAGAAAAGAGTATATATAATGTCAACTAGTTTATATTTCAGAGAGTGATATTCCCTCAGATTCTTGCAAATTTCTAAGTCACCTCGTACCTATCCCTTTAATATACTTCAAAAATGTGGAATATGGTAATGACTTTGTAAATAAGTCATCAAGATTATCACATGACTTAGTTTGCAAAATGTTTATTTCCCCATTCTTTTTAACTCATGAGGATAAAACAACTTTGGAGCAATATGTTTTGTGATATTACTTTTTATATAACCAGTTTCCATCTGAACAACACATGCATCATTATCTTCATAGATAATGGTTAGTGACTTAATTGAACCAATACCACATGACTGTGTTATGCGGTTTATCATTCTGCAAAGCCAACTACACTCCTTTAAGGCTTCATATAATGTAATGATCTCAAAATGATTAGTGGAGGTAGCTACCAAAGTTTGTTTGGATGATTTCTAACAGATAGCAGTTCCACCTTGTAAAAATACAAAACTAGTTTGTGATAAGGCATTATGGGGATCAAATAAATAGCTAGCATCAATATATCTAATTAAAGTAGGGTCTTGACTTCTACTATAGAAAAGACCAAGATCTCTTGTGTCGTTAATATATCTAAAAATATTCTTAATTCCAGTCCAATGGTGTTTTGTAGGAGTTGCACTATATCTTGCAAGTAAATTCACTGCAAATGCAATCTTCAGCTGAGAACTCAGATCCCAAAATTTCTTCTCCTTCATCCTTTAGTAAAAAAGGATCTTTGCTCATATCGAGAGATCTTACAACCATAGGAGTTTTGACTGGATATGCTTTATCCATATTGAATTTCTCTAATACTTTCTAGATATATGCTAATTGATATATATAAATTCCTGAAGGTAAATACTCAATTTGAATACCTAAGCAAAATTTGGTTTCACCCAAATCCTTCATCTCAAATTTCGTCTTTAAATGATGATGTGCTTCATTTATATCTTTTTTATTTCCAATAATATTGAGGTCATCAACATGTACTAAAATGATACAAAATCTAGTGGAGGATTTCTTAATGAACACACATGGACAATCATCATTATTAGTGTATCCTTTAAGAGAAAGGAATTCACTTAAGCGATTGTACCACATTTGCCCTAATTGTTTTAAGCCATATAATGACATTTTCAATTTTACACAATACATGTTGCGAACTGCCGATGGATTTGGTACATTTATTCCATCTAGAACTTTTATGTAAATCTCTAAATCTAGTGACCCATATAAATATGTGGTTACTACATCCATTAACTGGAAAGATAGACGAGTTTGTACTACTAATGAAATTAAGTACCGGAAGGTTATGCCACTCATTACTGGAGAGTATGTTTCATTATATTCAATACCGAGCTTTTTGTAAAGTCTTGTGCTACTAACCTTGCTTTATATCTCACCACTTTGTTATTTTCATTTCCTTATGAAAGAAAACCCAATTGTATCATACTGGGAAGGTGCCTTTAGGTGTTAACATCACTTTCGAGAATACTTCTCTTTTATAAAGTGAAGCAATCTCTTTTTCAACTTCTTTATACTGATTCCAGTCTGAGCATTTTCTGCACTCTATCATGGATTTAGGATCTAGTCATTAAGGTTGTCAACAACTTGTTCAGAGAAATAAAAGTCGATTACAGTAGCCTTGCATTCAAAGGTTTCACCAGTCTCAATATAATCGGTAGCAAGTTCATCTACCCTTAAGGGCATGTCAGGATTTCTCGTATCCATGGTCCTCAGGCTTTCCGATGTTACTTCTACTATGCGCACATTCAAAGAGGGTTTTGTATCAGATTTACATCGTGTTTCATCAACTTGTTGTTGATATGCATTTATCGTCTTTCTTTTCTTTAAAGGAGATGAATACTTATTAGTTGCATTACTTCTCCCCCATTTGTTAGTAGGATTTTTGAGTGGTTTTGTTTGGTACCTCCACTCTTTCAGACGCGTTCCTAGCAGGAATGAAAGACTTTATTCCACCTTTGTAATTAGTGAATGCATCAGGCATGTTATTTGCAATACTTTACAAACCAATAATTTCCTGAACTTGAAGTTCATTTTCTTTAGTAAGGGGATCTGAAGAGGAGATACTCTTTGCATCCCAATCAATTTCTCAGCATTCTCCTTTCTAGTACTTGAAATCTCCCCCTAATGTTGGGAAATGTTCCTTATTGAAAATACAATCAGCGAACCGAGCCCTAAATAGATCACTCGTTAGGGGTTATAAATACTTTATTATTGATGGAGATTGGTAACCCACATAAATCCCTTGTTGACATGGAAATCTGTAACCCAACACTCGGGAGTAAGGGAGACCGACTAGTACAATCAAGCGACAAACTGCAGGCAATATTGTATTACCAAGTGTGTCCTGAAAGTTACAGGACTAGGGTATTTATAGGGGTAGTTGTGGGTTAGTAAACTAAGTACCGTAATTCCCCCAGTTACCAACTATAATCCCACCATGCATAGTACAAGATGGTAATTACATGACCAAGTATAGATTTCTCGATTACACGGAAATTGATACCCTCCGGAGCCACTTACAGGTGGACCTGCTATTGGTAATCTTTGTTACATGTACGTTTTTTGGAGCGAGGTCTACCAGTGTAGGCATCGTGGGTCATCTTTGTTGCCCTCCAAATCTTCAGACCTTTGGCAGAAGTTAGCCCCCTTCGCGCCCTCTCGTGCTTGGTAGACTTCGCTGCGATCGTGAAGCGATTATTCTCGCGTCGTTGGTAGTCCCCTTGGCCTTCGATTTTTCTCCCTCCATTTCAAAAGTTTAGAGATAGTTGAGGGTAGCGTCTCGTCTTCGCCCCTACACAATGGTTTGGAGATAGTCAAGGGTAGTGTCACATCTTCGCGCGAACATCCCTAACTTTATGTGGGGCCTCATAGAGGTACGTTGTGATGGTGATATCGGTATATAAATGACACACCCGAATTTACACAAATGAGAAATCCTAGGAGGGTCCCTCATACTAACTCCGAGGGAGTGGAGTCGTGATATGTAGTTTGTCTTAGTTGTAGTAGGTCGGCAGCATGTAAAACTGCATGACGCTAGCATGACGTAGGCAAAAGAACAATTCATTAGTAATGGATGTGCAACAAG
The DNA here is from genome assembly GCA_029449295.1 of Zea luxurians. Taxonomy (NCBI): domain Eukaryota; kingdom Viridiplantae; phylum Streptophyta; class Magnoliopsida; order Poales; family Poaceae; genus Zea; species Zea luxurians. The sequence continues at coordinate 12,011,936 of JAOPSE010000012.1, forward strand.
CTTTATTCTTTTGATTAAAGATTCGACCAAACCATTTTGAGTGTGGACATATGGAACTAAGTGTTGAACCTGAATTCCTAAAGCCATGCAATAATTATTAAAGGCATGGGAGGAGAATTCAACAACATTGTCCATTCGAATCGATTGGATCCGATGTTCAGGATAATGTGTCTTTAGCTTTATAATTTGAGACATTATTTTAACAAAAGCATGGTTTCTAGAAGACAATAAACACACATGTGACCATCTTGTAGATGCGTCGATTAAAACCATAAAATATTTGAACGGTCCAGAAGATGGCTCAATTGGACCACAAATGTCGCCTTAAATTATTTCAAGAAATCTAAGTGGTTTTGCTCGAATTTTAAGAGGTGAAGGTCTTAAAATCAATTTCCCTGTAGCACATGCAATACATACATAATCTAAAAATTGGGAAATTTTGCTTCAGTCAAATCATGACCAATAGAATTGGTGATAATTTTTCTCATCATCTCGATACCTGGGTGCCCTAGTCGATCATGCCAGATTTGAAATGCATCAACATTCTAAAAAATTACCTTGTATGCAACGTATTCAACGGACTTAATGTATGCATAATATAATCTCGATTCTGGGGTTGGAAAATTTTCACATATCTGTTTGCCATATTCAGTAGGTTTGGTAAGTAGACATTCTTATTTATTTTCTTCATATGTTCCCACATGGATACTATTCTTACGAATATCTCTATAACTTAGTAAGGTATGAGTTGAGTCGGAATATAATAAAGCATTCTTGATCACAATTTGAGTACCCACTAGGAGAGTGATAATGGCTCTCCTAGAACCCACTATCAGTGCATCTCTTCCTACAATTGTTAAAACTTTTCCTTCTCTTTTCTTTAAAGTTTGGAAATATTTTATCTCAGTTAGTATAGATTTGTGGTACAACTATCCACAAGGCACAATTCCTCCTCTAGTGAACCGTTTCCATTAGACATCTATATTAATAACAAGAATTAGGTGATTAATTTTTTTATTTTATTAAATATTTATTTATACATACATACATACACTATCTAATATCTTTAATATAATAGTATTATTAACCCATATGAGTTTTGTACTTATCATTAGTACAACTCTTATTGTACCAACTAAGTTTAAACCCTAAGCAATTTGACTTTTAAGTATAATTTTATTACAACACTTATAATAATCGGGTATCAAATTTCAGAAGTAGATATCTAAACTAGATCTCCACATATGTCGCTCGAGTTGTATTCAGTCATCATATTGTCCATCTGTTGAGTGAATGCATTGTTGTTAGAACAATCAACCTCCTTATCTTTCCCAGTAGCTTGATTGAAGTGAGCTTCATATCTTGAATTTTTGTTGCCATCTCGGAGTGACTTTAAATAAAGGTCTACCAAATGCTTAGGAGTACAACAAGTGGCTACAAATTGTGTGTTACAATCACACTTGTGACAAGTACTTGGTTTGTCATTTGTATTTTTTTCATTTCCACGAGCTCTCTTGTTTTCTTTGTGCCTAAGGTTCTTTTTGAAATTGAGACCACAACAAGTAGGAGGAAATTTTGGATTTCTATGTGGAGATCCATTAAATTTCCTTTTATTCAAAGCTTTATTTCATGCATGGTGGACCTTGGGTAGAGGTGCAACACCAATTGGAATAAATGATGGTTCTTCATAAGCAATTCATCATCCTTCTCGGGTTGATTTAGTGAGTGAATAAGCTGGGAATAAACTCTCTTTACGATATTTATTACACAATGTCCTGTCTGACGGGTGCATAGTAGATAAAGTTTTATGTATCTTTTCTGCATCTGTTGGTTCTTCTTCACAAAGTTTCAAACTTGTGCATATGTTATGAATTGTATGATTGTAATCAGTTATAGATTTAAAATCTTGTAAGCATAGGTGATTCCACTCATGTTGTGCTTTAGGACATATAATTTCCTTTTGTTGTTCATAACGTTCTTGTAGTGAGACCCGTAGGTTTCGAGGATTTTCTTCCAAAAGATATTCTTTCTTGAGATCTTTGTGGATGGAAGTCCTTAACAAGAGCGATGCAGTGTACTTCACAATATCGGTTATATTTAGACGGTTTGCGTCAGGTGCATTAATGGTATGCAAAATCCCTCTAGATGCAAAACTAGTTTTGATATCTGATGCCTATGCAAGATAATTGCTACCATCGATAGAAAGTCCCTCAAATTTCTTTATTCCTTGCATTTTTCCTTGTTCTCCTTTTCCTCAACGGAGTTCTTACTGTCTTCTCCTTTTTCCGGTGACCGTGGTCGGTGTCAAGTTCTTCACTATGTGACTTGGTTTCAACGGTGGTGGTCTTCTTCCTCAGCGGTTGGAGATGAGCGTGATAACGTGGTTGAGTCTATGTGATTATGGGAACGAAAATGAGAGAATGAATCACTTATGTGTGTTTCCATTAACAATGAACATGTTTATACACACCGAATGGATGACATCACGTCTGTTTGGTCTAAATGGCATTATTCCTATTTGACCTTTTAAGCACATTTACATTATGGTTAATTACGATTAGGAGGAGATTAATAACTGCTAATCTTCTAGAGTCTTCTTGTTATCTCTGGATGAGATCACCGCTGCTCTTTGTTCTTCAACAATTATCGCTTGGAGTTTCATGTGAGTTTATTCTCATTAAATGATAAGACACGTAAGTGAACATGATGACATATTATGTAATTTAATGAAGAGAGATATGGGAGCTTTTATGGGGATAAATTTCTAGATACACCCTTTTATAGACAGAGGTTGATATGACAGTCTTGGAAACCATGCATGAAACTATCCATTGAGAATGGCCTAAGGGCATGTACAGCCCAATTAAATGAGGGGTCTCTAGAAGGCTAAGTGGTAAAAAAATCAAGAGGCGGGTGAAAGGGAAATGTGCCCTTGGGCCATTTCTATAATGTTTTGGTGATTAAGTGTCCAACACATAGTGAGTGAGTTGCTATGTGCTAAACAAGCAAGAAGTGCAAATCATATAACAAGGTATGTTTCTAGACTTAGCAATTTATTTTTGTATACTAATGTATTTGTCTAAGTGTTAGAAACAGAGTAGAGAAAAAAAGAAACAAATTGGAAAAGACTTGGTTGTGTGCAGCCAAACAACAGCTCTGGTCAGGTGCACCGGACACTGTCCGGTGGTGCACCGGACATTGTCCAGTGCGCTAGGCTGGTCTACGGTGAACTAGCCGCTCTCGAGTTCCAACAGCGGCGTACAGCTAAAATTCACCGGACTGTCCGGTGGTGCACCAGACTGTCCGGTGAGCCAACCGTCGCCAGCGCAACGGTCGGCCGCACAATCCGCGGGCGACGCGTGGCCCGCAACAACGGTCGGTTGGGCACACCGGACTGTCCGGTGTGCACCGGATAGTGTCCGGTGCGCCAACTGCCCCCGAGGACCAACAGTCGGATGCGCCAGAAAAGGAAGAAGATCGCATACCGGATAGCTACAGTGACTGTCCGGACCACCCGACAGAAGGCAAGTTTGGCCTTCCAAGTTGGCCTCCAATGGCTCCTAGCTACCTTGGGGCTATAAAAGGGACCCCTAGGCGCATGGAGGAGTCACCCAAGCATTCTCTGAGTATTCTAAAGCATCCAGACTCCGCTCCCACGCATTTGATTCTCTGTGTTAGCAATTTGAGCTCCATTTGAGTTGCGAACTCTGTGTGTTGTACTTCGAGCTCAAGTTGTGACTTGTGTGCGTGGTTGTGCTGCGGATTTGAGTCTTATGTGTGTTGCTCTCCCCTCCCTTACTTCTATGCTTCTTTTGTGATCCTCATTGTAAGGGCGAGAGGCTCCAAGTTGTGGAGATTCCTCGCAAACGGGAGAAAGACTAAGGAAGAAAGTTATGGTATTCAAGTTGATCATTGGATCGCTTGAAAGGGGTTGAGTGCAACCCTCGTCCATTAGGACGCCATAACATGGAAGTAGGCAAATGTTATTTGGCCGAACCATGGGATAAAAATCGCGTGTCTTGTGTTGATATCCCTGTGATTGTTTGTGTTCACAAGAACTCGCTTCAAGCTACTTAGCCGTACTAACAATCATAACTAAGTTTTGTGGCTATTAGTGTTTGATTTTTATAGGATCACCTATTCACCCCCCTCTATGTGCTCTCAATTGGTATTAGAGCCATATTCTTCTTCTAAGGGACTAACCGTCCGAAGAGATGGATCCTAAGGGAAAGGGGATGGTGGTCAACGACAAGGAAAAGGAGTCCGTCCTCAACGAGCCAAGAGATGACAAGCCTACTGACTCAGGCTCGAGTCAAAAGAAGAGAGAAGAGAAAAAGAAGAGGCGCATTAAGAAGATCATCTACTACGATAGCGATGCCTCGTCTTCTTCACCACACGACGACGACGACGTCTCTTCAAAAAGGAAAACGGTCAATCAAAACTATTCATTTGATTACTCCCGCCTTCCATTTAATTCAAATGCTCATTTGCTATCAATTCCACTTGGGAAACCTCCCCACTTTGATGGAGAAGACTATTCTTTCTAGAGTCATAAAATGCATAGTCATTTATTTTCTCTCCATCCTAGCATCTGGGAGATTGTTGAAAACGGAATGCACTTTGATAGTTCTGACAATGTCGTTTTTATAAATGAGCAAATTCATAAGAATGCCCAAGCTACTACTGTGCTGCTAGCATCTCTTTGCAGGGATGAGTACAATAAGGTGAGTGGCTTGGACAATGCCAAGCAAATCTAGGACACCCTCAAGATATCTCATGAGGGAAACGACGCCACCATGATCATCAAAATGGAGTTGGTGGAAGGCGAGCTAGGAAGATTTGCAATGATCAGGGGAGAGGAGCCAACACAAACCTACAACAGGCTCAAGACCCTCATCAACAAGATCCGAAGCTATGGAAGCACAAGATGGACGGATCATGATGTCGTCCGACTCATGCTAAGGTCATTTACGGTAATTGACCCCCATCTTGTGAATCTTATCCATGAAAATCCCAGGTACACAAAGATGACGCCCGAGGAGATACTCGAAAAATTTATAAGCGGGCACATGATGGTTAAGGAGGCACGATACGTGGATGACGCCTTGAATGGTCCACTACCCATCTACGAGCCGCAGCCCGTTGCTCTCAAAGCAACAAGAAGGCGCTACCAAGCAAGGTAGCTCAAGTGGAGGCTGCCGGACTCAATGAAGATGAGATGGCGCTTATCATCAAGCGCTTCAAGACCGCACTCAAAGGACGCAAAGAATACCCCTTCAAGAATAAAACAAAGGGAAAGCGCTCCTGCTTCAAATGCGGTAAGACTGGTCATTTTATAGCTCAATGCCCCGATAATGATAATGACCAGGAACAAGAAAAGTATGGGAAGAGGGAGAAGAAGAAGGTTTACAAGAAGGCGAAGGGCGAGGCGCACCTTGGAAAAGAATGGGATTCGGACTGCTCTTCATCCGACTCCGACGATGAAGGACTGGCAGCCTCGGCCTTCAACAAGTCTTCGCTCTTCCCCAACGAACATCACACTTGCCTAATGGCTAAGGAGAAGAAGGTACGTATTCGAGATTCCCCGAAGTAATCTTCTTCTAGTGATGAGGAATCCGATGATGAAGTAGATTACTCTAGTTTATTTAAAGGTTTAGATAGAGCCAAAGTAGAGAAAATTAATGAATTAATTGATGCTCTAAATAAAAAAGATAGACTGCTAGAAGAACAAGAGGACATTTTGTATGAGGAACATGACAAATTTGTTAGTGTACAAAAGTCTCTTGCTTTAGAAACTAAGAAAAATGAAATGCTATCTTCTGAGTTATCTGCTTGCTATGAATCTATATCTAGTTTAAAGAATTTAAATGATGATTTAAATGCTAAGCTAGAGGAAGTTAGTAAAATAAATTCATGTGTAGAGCATGTTAGTATTTGTAATAGATGTAAGGACTTTGATGTTGATGCATGTAATGAACATCTTATTTCTATTACTAAGTTGAATGATGAAGTGGCAAGTCTTAATGCTCAACTTAAGACTTGCAAAAGTGATTTTGATAAATTAAAGTTTGCTAGGGATGCCTACACTGTTGGTAGACACCCCTCAATTAAGGATGGACTTGGTTTTCGAAGGGAAACCAAGAACTTAACAAGCCAAAAGGCTCCCATTCTCACCAAGGAGAAAGGGAAGGCCCCTATGGCTAGTAGTCCTCAAAGAATCCATGCTTTTATTTATGATAGGAAAATTCCTAGTCATCCTCATCATAATAAGAGTCATATTCATGTTGCTTATAATGATTCACATGCTATGTTTGCCTCTAGCTCTACTTTTGTGCATGGTAAAAGTAGGCCTAGGAAAAATCATGTTGTGCATCATGTGCCTAGGAAAATGTGTAATAAACCTACTACCGTTTTTCATGCTTGCAACACTTCTTTTGTTCTTTTATGTAAGAATGCAAAGCTAGTTGCTAGGAAGTTGGGATCTAAATGCAAAGGAGACAAAACTTGCATTTGGGTTCCAAAAGTTATTGTGACTAACCTTGTAGGACCCAACAAGAGTTGGGTACCTAAAACCCAAGCATAAATTGCCTTGCAGGTTTATGCATCCGGGGGCTCAAGCTGGATTATCGACAGCAGATGCACAAACCATATGACGGGGGAGAAGAAGATGTTCACCTCCTACATCAAGAACAAGGATTCCCAGGATACGATCATCTTTGGAGAAGGGAACCAAGGCAAGGTCAAAGGCTTGGGCAAGATAGCCATCACCAACGAGCACTCCATACCAAACGTATTTCTAGTAGAGTCGCTTGGTTACAACCTTCTGTCTATAAGTCAATTGTGTCACATGGGTTACAATTGTATTTTTACAAACGTTGATGTTTCTGTCTTTAGAAGGAGTGATGGTTCATTAGATTTTAAGGGTGTATTAGACGACAAACTCTACTTAGTTGATTTTTCGAAAGAGGAGGCCGATCTAGATGCATGCTTAATAGCTAAGACTAGTATGGGCTGGTTGTGGCATCGCCGTCTAGCACATGTTGGGATGAAGAACCTTCACAAACTTCTAAAGGGAGAACATGTGTTAGTACTAACCAATGTTTGTTTCGAGAAAGATAGACCTTGTGCAGCTTGTCAGGCAGGGAAACAGGTGGGAAGCACTCATCACAGCAAGAATGTTATGACAACATCAAGACCACTGGAGCTTCTTCACATGGACATCTTCGGACCCGTTGCCTACCTTAGCATCAGGGGAAGTAAGTATGGTCTTGTAATTGTTGATAATTTTTCCTGCTTCACTTGGGTGTTCTTTTTGCAGGATAAATCAGAAATCCAAGGGACCCTAAAGCGCTTTCTAAGGAGGGCTCAAAACGAGTTTGAGCTCAAGGTGAAAAAGATAAGAAGCGACAACGGGTCTGAGTTCAAGAATCTGCAAGTGGAGGAGTATCTTGAGGAAGAAGGCGTCAAGCACGAGTTCTCCGCTCCCTACACACCATAGCAAAACAGTGTGGTAGAGAGGAAGAACAAGACGCTTATCGACATGGCGAGAACGATGCTTGGAGAATTCAAGACGCCCGAGCAGTTTTGGTCGGAAGCTGTGAACACAGCTTGCCACGCCATAAACCAGCTCTACCTACATCGCCTTCTCAAGAAGACCTCGTATGAACTCCTTACCGATAACAAACCCAACGTTTCTTACTTTCGTGTATTTGGGAGCAAATGTTACATTCTGGTGAAGAAAGGTAGACATTCTAAATTTGCTCCCAAGGCAGTAGAAGGGTTTTTACTAGGGTATGACTCAAATACAAAGGCATATAGAGTCTTCAACAAATCATCGGGTTTGGTTGAAGTCTCTAGCAAAGTTGTATTTGATGAGACTAATGGCTCTCCAAGAGAGCAAGTTGATCTTAATGACATAGATGAAGATGATGTTCCGACGGCCACAATGTGCACGATGGTGATAGGTGATGTGCGACCACAGGAACAACAAGAGCAAGATCAACCATCTTCCTCCACTATGGTGCATCCTCCAACTCAAGACAGTGAACAGGTACCTCAAGAAGAGGGACAGGATCAACGGGGAGCACAGGAAGAACAAGTGATGGAGGAAGAAGCACCACGGGTCCCTCCAACTCAAGTCCGAGCAACGATCCAAAGAAATCACCCCATCGATCAGATTCTGGGTGACATAAGCAAGGGAGTAACAACTCGCTCACGTTTAGCTAATTTTTGTGAGCATTACTCGTTTGTCTCTTCTATTGAGCATTTCAGGGTAGAAGAGGCCTTGTAGGATCCGGACTGGGTGTTGGCCATGCAGGAAGAGCTCAACAACTTCAAGAGGAATGAAGTTTGGAGCCTGGTGCCACGTCCAAAGAAAAATGTTGTGGGAACCAAGTGGGTGTTCCGCAACAAGCAAGACAAGCACGGGGTGGTGACAAGAAACAAGGCTCGGCTTATGGCAAAAGGTTATGCCCAAGTCGCAGGTTTGGATTTCGAGGAGACTTTTGCTCCTGTAGCTAGGCTAGAGTCTATTCAAATTTTATTAGCCTATGCCGCTCACCACTCCTTCAGGTTGTTTCAAATGGACGTAAAGAGCACTTTCCTCAACGGGCCAATCAAGGAGGAGGTATACGTGGAACAACCCTCTGGCTTTGAGGATGACAGGTACCCCGACCATGTGTTCAAGCTCTCTAAGGCGCTCTATGGGCTTAAGCAAGCCCCAAGAGCATGGTATGAATGCCTTAGAGATTTCTTAATTGCTAATGCTTTCAAGGTTGGGAAAGCCGATCCCACTCTTTTTACTAAGACTTGTGATGGTGATCTTTTTGTGTGCCAAATTTATGTCGATGACATAATATTTGGTTCTACTAATCAAAAGTCTTATGAGGAGTTTAGCAGGGTGATGACACAAAAGTTTGAGATGTCGATGATGGGCGAGCTGACCTACTTCCTTGGGTTCCAAGTGAAGCAACTCAAGGACGGCACCTTCATCTCCCAAATAAAGTACACACAAGATCTTCTCAAGCGGTTTGGAATGAAGGACGCCAAGCCCGCGAAGACACCGATGGGAACCGACGGGCATGTCGACCTCAACAAAGGAGGTAAGTCCGTTGATCAAAAGGCATACCGGTCTATGATAGGGTCATTACTTTATTTATGTGCTAGTAGATCGGACATTATGCTAAGTGTATGCATGTGTGCTAGATATCAATCTGACCCCAAAGAATGTCACCTTGTGGCCGTTAAGCAAATTCTTAGATATTTAGTTTCTACGCCTTGCTTTGGAATCTGGTATCCAAAGGGGTCTACCTTTGACTTGATTGGATACTCAGACTTCGATTATGTCGGGTGCAAGGTTGATAGGAAGAGCACATCAGGGACGTGCCAATTTCTAGGAAGGTCCCTAGTATCCTGGAGTTCAAAGAAACAAGCATCTGTTGCCCTATCCACCATTGAGGCCGAGTATGTTGCCGAAGGACAGTGTTGCGCGCAACTACTTTGGATGAGGAAAACCCTCCGGGACTTTGGCTACAATCTGAGCAAAGTCCCACTCCTATGTGACAATGAGAGTGCAATCCGCATGGCGGATAATCCTGTTGAACACAGCCGCACTAAGCACATAGACATCCGGCATCACTTCCTGAGAAACCACCAGCAAAAGAGAGATATCGAGGTGTACCATATTAGCACCGAGAACCAGCTAGCCGATATCTTTACCAAGCCGTTGGATGAGAAAACTTCTTGCAGGTTGCGTAATGAGCTAAATGTCTTAGATTCGCGTAACTTGGATTGATCAATAGCATACATGTGTTCTATGCCTTTGATCATGTTACTTTGAAGCATTTACATTATTTGTTGTATATTTGTGGTGCTCAAGTTGTACATGACCTCCTCGGACCTCACAAGTCCATATGCAAATGGTGCACATATTTAGGGGGAGAAGTGCTACAACTTGACCCTTTGAGACTAACCTTTGTGTTTGAGTATACTTGATGTAGTCTCAAAGGTGCATTGAAAGGGAAAGGTGAACTTAGACCATGCAAAGACTTCCACTGCACTCCGGTATTAGTGTACTCACCTCCAAGTTCATACTTATGCTCTCATTGCCTTTTTGCTCTTAATTGACATTTTTGGTGAGGCAATGGGGTTAAAAGGGCCAAAAATGATCCCGTTTTGGTGCTTAATGCTAAAGGGGGAGAAATTAAGGCAAGCAAATGGATCAGCCAACCACATGAGAATTTTAAAAATAGTAGAGTTAGAATTTGATTTTTTCAAATTACTCAAATTGCAAAATTTCGTCTCTTATGGGGGAGGATTTTTGATTATGGGAAAAGGGGGAGTTTTTTGGTACCTGATCAATTTTTCCATTGGAATATCTCTTGATTTGCCCAAACAAGTGTGTTTGACTTAGAGATAGGAAAAAGGATTTGATTTACAAAAACAAACCAAGTGGTGGCAAAGAATGATCCAAATATGTCAAATCTTGTGCAAAAACAATTTGGTCTTCAATTGCATTGATGTTGCACTTCTTTTGTTGCTTTTTGTTGTGTTGGCATAAATCACCAAAAAGGGGGAGATTGAAAGGGAAATATGCCCTTGGGCCATTTCTATAATGTTTTGGTGATTAAGTGTCCAACACATAGTGAATGGGTTGTTATGTGCTAAACAAGCAAGAAGTGCAAATCATATAACAAGGTATGTTTCTAGACTTAGTAATTTCTTTTTGTATACTAATGTATTTGTCTAAGTGTTAGAAATAAAGCAGAGAAGAAAAGAAACAAATTGGAAAAGACTTAGATGTGTGCAGCCAAACAGCAGCTCTGGTCAGGTGCACCGTACTGTCCGGTGGTGCACCGGACAGTGTCCGGTGCGCCAGGCTGGTCCGCGGTGAACTCGCCACTCTCGGGTTCCGACGGTGGTGTACGGCTAAAATTCACCGGACTGTACGGTGGTGCACCGGACTATCCGGTGAGCCAATGGTCGCCAGCGCAACGGTCAGCCGTGCAATCTGCGGGCGACGCGTGGCCCGCAACAACAGTCAGTTGGGCACACCGGACTGTCATGTGTGCACCGGACAGTGTCCGGTGCGCCAACTACCCCCGAGGACCAACAGTCGGATGCACCAGAAAAGGAAGGAGATCGTGCACCGGACAACTACAGTGACTGTCCGGTGGTGTACCAGACTGTCCGGTGCACCACCCGACAGAAGACAAGTTTGGCCTTCCAAGTTGGCCTCCAACGGCTCCTAGCTTCCTTGGGGCTATAAAAGGGACCCCTAGGCGCATGGAGGAGTCACCCAAGCATTCTCTGAGTATTCTAAAGCATCCAGACTCCGCTCCCACGCATTTGATTCTCTGTGTTAGCAATTTGAGCTCCATTTGAGTTGCGAACTCCGTGTGTTGTACTTCGAGCTCAAGTTGTGACTTGTGTGCGTGGTTGTGCTGTGAATTTGAGTCTTGTGTGCGTTGCTCTCCCCTCCCTTACTTCTGTGCTTCTTTTGTGATCATCATTGTAAGGGCGAGAGGCTCCAAGTTGTGGAGATTCCTCGCAAACGGGAGAAAGACTAAGGAAGAAAGCTGTGGTATTCAAGTTAATCATTGGATCGCTTGAAAGGGGTTGAGTGCAACCCTCGTCCATTGGGACGCCACAACATGGAAGTAGGCAAGTGTTACTTGGCCGAACCACGGGATAAAAATCGCGTGTCTTGTGTTGATCTCCCTGTGATTGTTTGTGTTCACAAGAACTCGCTTCAAGCTACTTAGCCGTACTAACAATCATAACTAAGTTTTGTGGCTATTATTGTTTGATTTTTACAGGATCACCTATTCACCCCCCCTCTAGATGCTCTCAGCGGGTTCTTCGCAAAGAGCCCGTCTCTACACGACTCTCTATATATATTATGTCTTGACTGCATTTATTATCTAGAGGCTCAGGATTGTATCATGCAGTCTCTTAACTGTCTTCTGTATTTCGAAAACTAGTCCAAGGGTTCAGGGTTGTACATGTCGGGCCTGTTTGGATTACATGTGCTAAATTTTAGCACATCTTGAGGAGCTAAATCGCTAGTGGTTGATAAAGTTTAGCACTTTGCTTTTAGTACTTCTGTTTGGACCTCCAAATGTGTAGCTAAAAGTGAAGTGCTAAATTAACTCTAGCGCCATGGATCCAAATAGATCCCAGGTGTTTGCCTCTAGCTACACCTCAAGTTCTAGCTCCAACCTTTGATCTTAGCGGTAATAAATGCTAGGGATGCTGCTTCATGTTCAAAGATTATCTGTCCTTCCAAATTTCCCATACGACATGTAGAATGAGAGGCAAAAGACCTTTATATGCACTCATTATGTTATTCTCAAGTGAAGATTGAAATATCTAGACTCCTAAAATGGTGAATAAGATTACAAGCCTCAAGCTAGGTGGGAAAACATCCTGCCAATGGTATAACAAGCTAAGTCAAGCTAACTACATATGGGGACCTCAACTTAAATGTGTTCTTTTATATATTATTGGCATATAGCTCGTGCTAGCGATCCTAGAGAGGGGAGAGGAGGGGTTGGCAGCGGCGACAGTGCGGGTGAGGGGAGGGAGAGGGGGCGGCGGGGTCGTGGGATAGGGGAAGGCAGGGGCGCTGGGGTCATGGGTGGATAGAGAGAGAGAGGGATGCGAGATGATCTAGGTAATGTTGTCCATTGAATTTAAGTGAGTAAGAGAGGGGATTTATCTAGCGATCTGAACCGTTGGTTTTGATTATGTGTTAAGTCTGGATGCAATTTGTTTGGTGGATTTAGTGGAGGTTATGGATGTGCGGGTGATTTGGTTGGGTGTGTTTTGTAAGGTTTGAAATGGTGGACTATATAGTGGTATAGATAATAAAATTGACCAGAAAGTTTGACTCACATATTATTATATGAACTAAACCTATTTTTAATGTATGTATAAATGCAAATATATGTGGTACATGAGAAAAGCATATACATAAAACCAACAATTCGGTAATTAGAGGAAATTATTATTCAACTTCCCCCATAAACCCCTGCCTTTTGCAGACATCTGGGGCCTTGTTCCATGCCAATAGGCTTATCTCTCTCTCTCTCTTATTTCTCAATCCTAGACACACTGCAGATATATATCTCTCTAGTTGTACTACAAATATATATCCCTAGTTGTCAGAATTATATTAGAAGAGATGATCGACAAAGGATTAAGGAAGGCATGGGATCAAGGTTATGACCTATTTGGTTTCTTTAGGCTGTCCACAGTAGATTGTGTAAAATAGGAGATTTGCGCTGTAAATTATACTGTTTATAGAGTGAAGTTTGAAATAAAGAACGAGATAGGAATGTGATAAGATATCTGCTAAAGACAACCTTAGTACAAAGACTAAAGTTTAGATCATAAACTATTTGGTTCCAGGTACTAAAAATAATGAAGACACATTAAATAACTTATAAGAAGACCAAAATACACCTTATCATTCTCCCGCCATTAATGCAGCACACATAAATGAGGGGTTGTAAGGAAAATGGACCCTGGCCCATTTGATTAAGGATTTTGGTGTTTGATGATCAACATAATCTAGTGAACTAATGTTTTCCATGTGTTTGTGTTTTGAAGTTCACAAGATGCGAAGTGAATTGGACTAAGGCTCTGAGGATGCAACACCTCAAAAGAAGACCTAAAAGATTCAAGGAGGATCAACAAATACTCAGTAAAAGTCTGAGACACAAGATTAAAAGAAGCCCAAGCAAAAGTCTGAAGAAATCCAAAGATGGGGTTTTTGGAAAGTGCACTGATGGTGCACTGGTGGCTCACCAAACAGTCTGGTGCCACACCGCAGATTGTCTAGTGCACCAATGGCTAGTCGTCAATGACTAGTTTTTAGTGGCACTATGGAGGGAGAGCCACCAGATAGTCTGGTGTAAAGGCTGACAGTGCACCAATGGCTATATCCAACGACTAGCTGCATCGGACGATCTGGTGCTAGGACCGGACAGTTCGGTGTACAGCAGAAAGTTGCAGCAGCCCTCCAATGGTTATATTTGAGTTGGGGCCTATATGTATTTCATCCACCCGACCATTTGAAGGAGCGGGAGCCCAAGCAACATACCAATACATGCTATAGACATTTTCAAGTGCTCAAACACCCAAGTGCTTAATAGAATCACTCGATGATTAGCGTAGGTGTTTTACAAAGTGCTTAGGTTAGTTAGACCGCTATTGCGCTTGCTCTAGGTTTTTTCCTAGTGGTGAGTGAGGTTAGACAACCCACAAACTCCTCGGCTCTAGTGCGAGCCGTTCTAATTGTACCGAGTGGGGCATCGTCTTGCGAGACCGCATCAACCGTGTTTGTGCTGCGGTCGCTATCGTGTACCGGAGGGAACGAGGCCCGCGATGTTTTGGCTAGAAGCTCGATAGTGAAGACAATGTGGAGCATCCGAGAGGAGACCGGAAGCAGAGCACCACTTGCGTGTGGCGAAGGCTCGTGACTCTCTAGGGAGTTACTCGTCTGTGGTGCTTGGCCCTTGCGTGACTACCCTTTACGTAGGGACACCAAGGAGGATTAGTTGGGACCTTGCGCGGTTCTGGATACCTCGGTAAAAATACCGGTGTCATCCACAAGAGTTTGCATCTCTACCTTTGCTTTTTAACTTATGCATTTACTTTCAAGTACTTAAGTTCCTTTCTCTCTATTCCTAGTTTAGAATTGTTAGGGTTGGAACTTAGGTTGCAAAACTTCTTTTGTGGTAGAGATAGCAGCACTTAGACAAAACCTAGTTTGCACATTCTTGTTTGCTTATTTGCATAGGTTTTGTTCTAGGGATTTAGTTGTGGCCTCAATTAGTACAGTTTTTAGAAGTCTTAATTCACCTCCTCTTAGGCATTTGTGTTCCTTTCAATTGGTATAAGAGCCCAGTTTGGCTCATTTGGAACGTTTTAGCTTCACCGCTAATAGAGCCGACACTTTTTAGAGTAAGGGGATGGATACCCATAGACCACCACACTTCGACAACACTAACTTTCCTTGTTATAGTGCTATAATGCCTTGTTACCTAGAAGCAGTTGATCTAGGTGTTTGGAGAGTCACTCGCGACGGGATGATACCACGAGTGACGAAAAAAATTCACTTGAATGCTAGAGCAAAAAATTGCATGTATGAATCTCTTAGCATGGACATTTCAAGCAAGTCTTTACTTGAAAATTGCTAATGAGATTTGGCTAAAATTACATGAGATCCATGACGACACATCAAATGTTCGTGAGCAAAAATATTGCCTAGTATTGAATGAATATATTTCTTTTCAAATGAAAGAAAATGAGCTTGTTAGATATATGTACTCTCGTTTGAATTTAATTATCAATGAGCTCAATTGTATCGGAATTAACAAGCTAGGTGATACAAACATCGTGAGAAAGATCATCTCCCTTCTACCTCAACGAAAATGTGGGAGCATCATCACCATCCTTCACAACTTGGAGGACTTGAGCCAAATGACCCCGACGCTTGTGATCGGGAAATTTGTGGCATTTGAGATGTCACGAAAAATGGATCAAGAGGAGGCCACTTCATCAACGCCATATGCCTTTGCATGTGATGAAAAGAAGAAAGGCGAGAATAAGGCTCCTAGCTCAAGTACCTCAAGTGAAGAATAGGAATATAAAGAAGAAGAAGAATATGGTGATGATGATGATGATGAAGACGATCAAGCCTCAACATCATCCTCCGTGGATGAAGAAACAGTCCAATGCGTCGGTAAGGTAATGAGGATGATTCACAAGATTAATCTAATGGGTGTGCCCCTGCAGGTCGGGGATCTTCTCTTTAACATTGATAGGAAAAGGCAAATAAAGAGAGAATGTTTTGCATGTGGGGAGAAGGGCCACTTTCGGGATAATTGCCCAAATATGGCCGAACCCAAGAAGAGGAGGAGCAAAGGCAAGGCGCTTACAGGAGGTGTCAAGACTTGGGATGACTCTTCAAACTAAGATGAACCTCCAAGGACCCACAACCATCACTCTTCATCACGCTCTTCACGTTCATCACATAAATGCCTTATGGAAAGAGGTAAATCAAGTATCCCATACTCTAGTGATGATGATTGTGATGGTGAGGGAAAGCCCTCCTTAGATGAACTTGCGCAAGTTGTAAATTTTTTTGAGGATGTTTTCACTGAACAAAAGGCTTAATTAAAAACATTGAAAAATAAGTTTCTTAGCTCTCAAAATGAGTATAAATGTTTGCTAGGAAAATTTGAGACATTTGCAAATTTCAATTGTGAGCTAACAATTAAAATTGAGCGATTGGAGTATAAAGTTCCACCCTCATCTTGATGATATCATGATTAAAAAATGAAAAAGTTAAGGATAAGATAGCTAGCTCTCAAAATTCTATTGAAAATTTGCTTGAGAACTAATGTTTTCCAAATGTTTGTGTTTTGAAGTTCACAGGATGCGAAGTGGATTGGACTAAGCCTCTGAGTATGCAACACCTCAAAAGAAGACCTAAAAGACTCAAGAAAGATCAACAAATGTTCATCAAAAGTTCAAGACACAAGATCAAAATAAGCCCAAAGCTTGAAGAAATTCAAAGATGGGCTTTCAGCTAGTGCACTGGTGGCTCACCGAATAGTTTGGTGCACCACGGACTGTCTGATGCACCAATAGTTAGTCACCAACGGCTAGTTTTTGGTGGCACTACGGAGGGAGAGCCACCGGATAGTCCAGTGCCATGACCGGACAGTCCGGTGTAAAGGCTGATTGCATGCCAATGGGTAGTTGCACCGGACGGTCCGGTGCCAGGACTGGATAGTCCGGTGTACCACAGAAAGCTACAACAACCCTCCAACGACTATATTTTAGATACGACCTATATATACTTCACCCAACCGACCATTTGAGGGTGTGAGAGCCCAAGCAACATACCAACTCATGCTATAGACATTTCCATGTGCTCAAACATCCAAATGATTAATAGAATCACTCGGTGATTAGCATATGTGCTTTACGAA
The DNA here is from genome assembly GCA_029449295.1 of Zea luxurians. Taxonomy (NCBI): domain Eukaryota; kingdom Viridiplantae; phylum Streptophyta; class Magnoliopsida; order Poales; family Poaceae; genus Zea; species Zea luxurians. The sequence continues at coordinate 12,028,939 of JAOPSE010000012.1, forward strand.
GTGCTTATGTTAGTTAGACTGCTATTGCACTTGCTCTAGGTTTGTTCCTAGTTGTGTGAGTGAGGTTAGTGAAAGTTCCCTTTGACCCAGGAACAGGATCTGGATGTTGCCTAGAGGGGGGTGAATAGGCGAATAAAAATTATCACTTTAAAACTTAAATCTTACTCTACTCGAAGACAGGGTCGCAGTGGAGTGAAGAACTCTTCGAGTAGGTTGCAGCGGAATTGAAGTTCCTGTCTTAAGAATATCCTGCACTTCAAAGAAAGCTAGTACCACAAGTAAGCAGTGAAGTGCAGAAGTAAGAACTGAATAAGACAGAGAATCAGCACATAACACAGAGCAGAGCACGTGGACACAGGAATTTATCCCGAGGTTCGGCCAAGCCTGAAATGCTTGCCTAGTCCTCGTTGGAGTTAGCCACACCTAGGCTTGGAGTCTATTTCAACTCCTTCCTCCATTTGCTCAGATCTGTCAGTCAGACAGATAGAGCCTTCCACTATGTTGAGGTAGTTACAACAGAGCCGCGACTGCTTACAATCTTCTTGACAGCACTCCGGCAGAGTAACAATATGCTCAAGACTATGCTCTAGCTCTTAGCAGCACTTCTCCACTCTCTAGAGGCTTATAGCTTTGCCTCTACACAAACTAGAGAGATATACACGAGGGGGGAGAGAGAGAATTGATCCGAGTGATGTCTACACTTGTTGGCTGCACTTGTAAATTGCTTGAGGCGCCTAGGGGTCCCTTTTATAGGCACAAGGGGCCTAGGAGCCGTTGGAAGCAACCCAGGAAGGCAAATCTTGCCTTCAGTCGGGTGGCGCACCGGACAGTCCGGTGCACCACCGGACACTGTCCGGTGCCCGATTTCCTTCCAAAATTGGCGCAGGCGACCGTTGCAGTCTTGGAGCCGTTGGCGCACCGGACACTGTTCGGTGCACACCGGACAGTCCGGTGCCCCCATCTGACCGTTGGCTCGGCCAAGCGTCACGCGCGGATTGCGCGGCCGACCGTTGGCCCAGCCGACCGTTGGCTCACCGGACAGTCCGGTGCACCACCGGATAGTCCAGTGAATTATAGCCGTTCGACGCCTGACTTCTCCCGAGAGCGGCCTGTTCACCGGAGTTCAGCCTGGCGCACCGGACACTGTCCGGTGCACCACCAGACAGTCCGGTGTGCCAGACTGAGCTCAGACTTTGCTGTACATATCCAAGCCTTTTTCATTTCTTTTATTTTCTTCTTCCTTCTATTTCTAACACTTAGACAAATATATTAGTACACAAAAACCAATGTACTAAGTCTAGAAACATACCTTCTCTTTGATTTTTACATCTATAGCATTTGACATGCTTGAGCTTTGATGTTGGACTCATAAATCATCAAGTCAGCTTGACTTGATCTAGATTGACATTTCTTAGCTCCAACATCCTGCAAAGGTCACATAGAACAACTCCAAACATAGGAACAACCCAAACTAAAAGTCAAGGTGCACTTAGCTATTTTTGGGTTGCTTCTAGTTCTGGTTTTGACACTGCTTCTTCTTCTAGTAACCTTGATCTCCTTCTTAGAGCTTGGTCTTGAGCCTTATGACTTACACCACATAACTAGATATGTTTCCTCATTGGTTGTAAGTCACGTCCTTATGTAGTGATCCTTGATGTGCCGTAGTTGTTCTCAACTCGATCACCCTTGACTTTGCAAGTCTTCTTCTTCACCCTTGGCTTTGGCTTCCTCAGCCTCTTTGACCTTCTCCCGTGCACTTGGTACCTCGAAGCTCTTCTTGCCTCCATCCTTGGCTTGATCAGTTGTCTCGGAGCTACGCACCCGAGTCTCACTTTATGCAATGTCCATCTTACTTGTGATGCCCATTATCTATCCATCATCTAGTCCTTGGACCATCACACTTGTTCACTTCTGTTGAACCCTGTTAGCTTTATATTAAGCACCTGTTCAACACTTAGCACACTTGTTAGTCCTTTAATTGAGTTGTCATCCAAACACCAAAACCCACGAGAGAGCTTTCAATCTCCCCCTTTTTGGTGATTGATGGCAACACAATTAAAGCTTACATAAAAGTAAAATTTAAAGCACAAATTTTGAGTTCTAAGATTGTAGAATGCTCCCCCTAAATATGTGCTTACATTAAAATCTTAGCTTTGGTCTTAAATGCCAAAATGCACATACTTAGGCTAAATCGAAGCATTGCTACACCTTAGCACCTGTGGGATGCATTGTGTCACAGATCAAACCATGATGCGTATAAGACACGAATGCACAGAATCAGAGTTAAACACCAATCAATTGAGTGTATATATCACAGGAATATCAACCTACCACTATTCACCATTAAGATATCAATTTAAACTAAGATACCAATTTAAAGCAATCACCATTACTCTTAAAGCACCATTAACCACATGCATCATTATACACAAGACTATCTATTTGAGAATGAACACAATTCATAGCAACGGAAGCACTAGTCCATATGATGCAACACATATAATACTGCAATAGGCATATGATAAGAATTATCATATCAATAACACAATAACACACTAGCAAAGCTCAAACTAACACATCACCCCTTAGGATAAGCTTTCCTCTCAGGTTGAGATAAGCTTTAATGCACAAATTCTCCCCCTTTGACATCAAACACCAAAACCATATTCAAGCAAGAACATAGAATGATGTCAAGGGACAGCAGGGTTTTAAGGAGGAAAAACATACTATCAAAACTCCCCCTTACTTATTGAACATATGCACTACCAACATTTAAGTAAGATACATATACGCAAAAAGATCAATACTTCCTTTTGTACCTTTACCATGTTGTGGTGTACTTCCCATCTTGAAAGTATTAATCTCTCGGTAGCTTCTCCACACTTGTGCCTGATTCTAACCTTTTCTTGTTGCTAAGTCACCAAGCTTAGAGCAAGTTATAGTATAGTGGCACTAGATGAAGCTTAGAGGTACCTAAGTCCTGATTGCTCCATTTCTTGCTCATCTTCTCTTTTCCACCTTGAGACTACACAAGATCGCTCAAGAAACAATTAGTCTCAAAAGACGCAAGTTATGTGTGCTCCCCCTACACTTGTGCATCAAGTATTTGAATAACTTGCACTTTGCACATTCTAGCTTTCTTAGAACTAGAGGAGATCACAACATATCTTGGTCAAGGAATACTCTCAATTTCATCACAAAGAGATAACAATTGAATACCAAATTAAGGGTTGATTTAATACAACAATGCATGCCTCAAGAAGTATAACATTTACACGCAACCTAGACATGCTTCATACTTGACTATCATTGCACCACATATACCAATTGAAAAACAACACGATCATGTTTAAAGCGCAATGTCTAAGCACATCATAATTAAGAAGGTTCTTTAGGTACACCAGAAGAAACACCATTTTAAAGTAAGGAGTACCTAAGCCAAGATACTACCAATTCAGAGGCAAGACCATAGCTGTGATCACGATCAATGGAACTTCAAGATATTCAATGAAATTGCATAGTTCCATTCTCCATACCTTTGCCTTTTCCTGAATTGCCATGAGAGCACCAGTTGTCACTAATTGAGGGCTCCTTTTGCTCATGCGCCTTAGCTCAAAAGGGTGCATTAGAGGCACAACATGGAGTTGATATTCACACAATACCAGACTAGATTAATCACGTGAACATAAACTAAACAATATGTCATATTTGCACACAGGTTAATCATTAAAACCATATAGCATAACTCACAACGGGATACAGTTTTATTCACGAACACAAAAAGAGTTAATCATGGTGGATATATCTAATGAAAAACTACCCATTAAGTGATTCAAGAGACATAACCTCTAAAGCACACAATCATGATTAAGCAAGCATGATTACGATTTTGGTGATTATTAATCATTGATTAAAAGGTACTCAACACAGGTAATCAACAAAGCATAACTGCTCCAAGGACAGGTAGCACATCAATCAGACTTAAGAGCAGTACTGATTATCAACAAAGTACTTAAGATACAAGGGTACCATCCTATGGAGCACAAGTTGCAGAATCTCATTAAGGTCCTCTGCTTGAATCACCAATAATGATTAAGGACCTATTCAACTTTTCACTTGAGATGAACATGGGATTAGTGTCTCACAATAATTCAACCTTGGGTCAATGAATAAACACCAAAATAATTAATAGCTTAAGCATAGAGTTTGAGATAACCGTCTTAAGCTCTCCCATGGTCTCCAGTTCATCTCAAGGCACCTGCATGGTCTAGTTAGCACAGTTTGGTACCCATCTCGGGATGGATCCATATTGATCATCCAAAAAAGCCTTTGGTACCCAAATAGCATGCGTGCTAGTCCTAGGTGATCTCATGATTGATCTAGCACAAGAGTATGATTTGGGTCTCCAAAGCGAATAAGATTGAGACAAATTTACTTGCTTAGGAACCTCACCTTTATTACATACCTGGAATAGATGACCCTGCTCACCACACCTGTAGCAGAAGCGTCGCTCAACCTGACATGACGCTTGTTGTTTGTCATTTTCCTTGGTGAGAGTCATCTTGGAGAATGCACATGCTTGGTTCATCAATAGCGGACATGAAGTGGTCATGTGGTCCTTGTTGTTGCATCCAAAGCATCTCCTTATCCCTTTGTCCTTGTCTTTGTATGGACAAGATGCGATGAGGTGGCCTAATGCCTTGCACTTGAAGCATCTCCGTTTTCCTCTTCTCTTGTTACTTTTAGGTGACATAGAGACATGGTCAGTGCAAACAACATGATTAATTAAATCTTTACCTTTTTCCAAGCTCATGTTGATTTCTTCATCTTTAGGAACATCCTTCTTATGGAGCTTAGCACTTGCTGCAGTTTTTCCTTTCTCAAGCTTCTTCACCACGCGCCCGTGGATATCTTGAGAAAGTTGAGCAATGTGTCTTCTCCTTAGTTGTCTTTGCTTCTTGTTCCCACACAATTTCTTTTGTGACCCTAAAACTTGTTGCTCAATCAATGATTGGCTTTCTTTTGAGCAACAGGGGTTAGCACATGGTGATATACAATTCAAATGCGCACACGTGCGAGAATGAGGTTCACATGAATTTAAGTTCGCAATTATAACTTCATGAGCAACATTTAGCATGATATGTCTATCCAAGAGATTATCGTGAGAATAAGACAATGAATCATATTTTTCAGTGAGAGCTAGTTTATCATGACTTAGCAATTCTACTTGCCTCTCAAGCATGGAATTTTTCATTCTAAGTTGAGCAACATAAGATAAAGCATCATCATTACTACTTTGCTTAATTAAAATTGAATCATACCGTTGGACCAAGACATCATGAGAGCACCTTAGCTCCTCATGTTCTTTGGTCATCTTCTCCAGGCTGTTGTTTGTTTTGATGAGAGTTTCCTCTAGCCTGAGAAGCGTCTCGCCTTGTTCCTTGTTCCTTCTCAACAGCTTAATCAAGAGCGCTTTGTCTTCTTTGTTGAGATGGGTGTAGAAACGACGAATCTCCTCTTCTTCCACATCGTCGGTCTCATTTTCCCTGTCATTACTAGTAGTGGAAGCAAAACAGGAAAATGTACCTTGTGATGATGTAGACTCCTCATCCTCTCCCTCATCATTGCTTTTGTCTCCATCATCATTGTTAGCAATAAAACATTTATTACTAGTGGAAGACAAACCTGTTGATGAGGTGGATTCATCGTTTGGTTGCCATCGTTCTTGTTCTTCTTCCTTGGACAAGTTAGTATCACCAGCAATAGAGGGAGCAGAGGTAGTGCATATGGACTTAAAAAATTTCAACTTAAGTTTAGTCCATAGATCATGAGCATCAGCAAATAAGTCACTATCACTACTCATGATGGCGAAATAGGCACCTCTAGAAAGAGAATCAACTAAGATGTTGCAAGCATGGTGATTTAGAGATAGACATCTTAGTTCATCATCAGAAGGATTTTTACTAACATTCGAGGGAAAAATACTTTTACTAAAGACATGTCTCAAATCAGGATCAACACTCATGAAAGCATTATAAATAGAGATAGACCAAGACTTGTAATTAGAGCCATCGCCTAAAAGAAGTTCTACAGTTACCTCTTGTGACGACATCGTCATCTCCGGACGGCTAAGCCCACACTGGAGAGGCCTAGCTCCGATACCAATTGAAAGTTCCCTTTGGCCCGGGAACAGGATCTGGATGTCGCATAGAGGGGGGTGAATAGGCGAATAAAAATTATCACTTTAAAACTTAAATCTTACTCTACTCGAAGACAGGGTCACAGTGGAGTGAAGAACTCTTCGAGTAGGTTGCAGCGGAATTGAAGTTCCTGTCTTAAGAATATCCTGCACTTCAAAGAAAGCTAGTACCACAAGTAAGCAGTGAAGTGCAGAAGTAAGAACTGAATAAGACAGAGAATCAGCACATAACACAGAGCAGAGCACGTGGACACAGGAATTTATCCCGAGGTTCGGCCAAGCCTGAAATGCTTGACTAGTCCTCGTTGGAGTTAGCCACACCTAGGCTTAGAGTCTATTTCAACTCCTTCCTCCGTTTGCTCAGATCTGTCAGTCAGACAGATAGAGCCTTCCACTATGTTGAGGTAGTTACAACAGAGTCACGACTGCTTACAATCTTCTTGACAGCACTCCGACAGAGTAACAATATGCTCAAGACTATGCTCTAGCTCTTAGCAGCACTTCTCCACTCTCTAGAGGCTTATAGCTTTGCCTCTACACAAACTAGAGAGATATACACGAGGGGGAGAGAATTGATCCGAGTGATGTCTACACTTGTTGGCTGCACTTGTAAATTGCTTGAGGCGCCTAGGGGTCCCTTTTATAGGCACAAGGGGCCTAGGAGCCGTTGGAAGCAATCCAGGAAGGCAAATCTTGCCTTCAGTCGAGTGGCGCACCGGACAGTCCGGTGCCCGATTTCCTTCCAAAATTGGCGCAGGCGACCGTTGCAGTCTTGGAGCCGTTGGCGCACCGGACACTGTCCGGTCCACACCGGACAGTCCGATGCCCCCATCTGACCGTTGGCTCGGCCACGCGTCACGCACGGATTGTGCGGCCGACCGTTGGCCCAGCCGACCGTTGGCTCACCGGACAGTCCGGTGCACCACCGGACAGTCCGGTGAATTATAGTCGTACGACGCCTGACTTCTCCCGAGAGCGGCCTGTTCACCGGAGTTCAGCCTGGCGCACCGGACACTGTCCGGTGCACCACCGGACAGTCCGGTGTGCCAGACTGAGCTCAGACTTTGTTGTACACATCCAAGCCTTTTTCATTTCTTTTATTTTCTTCTTCCTTCTGTTTCTAACACTTAGACAAATATATTAGTACACAAAAACCAATGTACTAAGTCTAGAAACATACCTTCTCTTTGATTTTTACATCTATAGCATTTGACATGCTTGAGCTTTGATGTTGGACTCATAAATCATCAAGTTAGCTTGACTTGATCTAGATTGACATTTCTTAGCTCCAACATCGTGCAAAGGTCACATAGAACATCCCCAAACATAGGAACAACCCAAACTAAAAGTCAAGGTGCACTTAGCTCTTTTTGGGCTGCTTCTAGTTCTGGTTTTGACACTGCTTCTTCTTCTAGTAACCTTGATCTCCTTCTTAGAGCTTGGTCTTGAGCCTTATGACTTACACCACATAACTAGATATGTTTCCTCATTGGTTGTAAGTCACGTCCTTATGTAGTGATCCTTGATGTGCCGTAGCTGTTCTCAACTCGATCACCCTTGACTTTGCAAGTCTTCTTCTTCACCCTTGGCTTTGGGTTCCTCAGCCTCTTTGACCTTCTCCCGTGCACTTGGTACCTCGAAGCTCTTCTTGCCTCCATCCTTGGCTTGATCAGTTGTCTCCGAGCTACGCACCCGAGTCTCACTTTATGCAATGTCCATCTTACTTGTGATGCCCATTATCTATCCATCATCTAGTCCTTGGACCATCACACTTGTTCACTTCTGTTGAACCCTGTTAGCTTTACATTAAGCACCTTTTCAACACTTAGCACACTTGTTAGTCCTTTAATTGAGTTGTCATCCAAACACCAAAACCCATGAGAGAGCTTTCAGTTAGACAACCCACAAACTTCTTAGTGCTTGCGCGAGTTGTTGTAATTGTACCGAGTGGGGCATCGTCTTGCAGACCGCATCAACCACATTTGGGGTGCGACCGCCACCATGTACTAGAGGGAACGATGCCCGCGACGTTTCGGTCGGAAGCTCGATAGTGAAGACGACGGGGAGCATCCGAGAGGAGGCCGGAAGCGAAGCACCACTTGCGCGTAGAGAAGGACCACGTCTCTCTACGAAGTTACTCATCTGTGGTGCTTGGCTCTCGCGTGGGCTACCCTTTGCGTAAGGGCACCAACGAGGATTAGTCAGAACCTTGCACGGTTTCGGATACCTCGGTAAAAATACCTGCATCGTCCACGGGAGTTCGCATCGCTACCTTTGCTTTTTATCTTCCGTATTTACATTCAAGTACTTAAGTTCCTTTCTCTCTATTCCTAGTTTAGAATGGTTAGGATTGGAACTTAGGTTTTCAAAACTACTTTTGCGGTAGAGATAACAACACTTAGATAAAACATAGTTTGCACATTCTAGTTTTCTTCTTTGTATAGGTTTTGTTCTAGGTATTTAGTTGTGGCCTAGATTAGTAAAGTGTTTAGAAGTCCTAATTCTCCCCCTCTTAGGTGCCCGTGTTCCTTTTTATGGGCAAAATGTGGTATTAATATGATTTAGTATCCCTTTTAGTCACCCCTTGAGAACTAGGGACTAAAGCAGTTTAGTTCCTATTTTATTCCCACTGTTTAGCAATTTTGGGAGTAAACAAGATTAAAATGGAGGGAGGAACTAATCTTTAGTCCTTGGAACCAAACATGCCTTTAATAATATAGCTAACCGTTGGCTATAATCATAATTTCAATCTGCATTATAGCCGATATGTACACTGGTCAGCCATTCATAATTAATATATGGTCCACTTGTCTCTCTCACAAAGTTTATTGGTTCACTAGTCTAAGTTGGTTGTAAGTTTATAGCCCATTTCTACTTTCTCCCCTCCACTTTCTTCTTTGTGTCAGCATTTAGCCTGCTGATGACATGTTATTAGAGCAAGTATAATAAGACGATGTAAGCATGCTACAAGAGATGCCATGTCAAATTTATGGTGATGTGGAAGAAAGATAATAGAGGGAAGAAAGCGATGTGCGCACTAGTAGCGAGCCGATAGTGCGCTCCACATTGACTCTAAGACTCTGTGTGAGAGATATGTGGACCAAGTATTATCAATGTACAACCTGTAAGAGAGAGTTATTAATGAGTAGCCTTTTAGTTGACTATGGCCCGTTTGGTTCATTTAGTCACCTGAATAAACTTTAGTGGGCTCTTTTGGTGACTAAACCTGACTAAAGAGCATTAATTGGTGTGAATATTGACTGTATTACCCCTATTAATTAGTGGATGTCTACTGCACGAAGAAAGAGGAGATAGCAAATAAGGTAAAAATCCTACTTTAGTCCCTTTTAGGCACTCACTTGGTGAGTAAAGAACTAAAGTTTATTAGGCCCTGTCTGATTTGGGATGACTAAAATTTAGTGATTAAACTTTAGTAAGGTGACTAAAGAAATCAAACAGGGCCTTAGTCATCTCATTTTAGTCATCATGTTTGCTTCTTTAGAGATTAAAAGTGACTACAATTTTAAACGGAGCCTATATGTGATATAACAAAATCATAAAGTCCGATTATAGACTATACTTGTTCTTGGCTAGTTTGACAATGGCACAGCGGCACGTGCGCCATATATATATCTGCAAGTACGTGTACAACTAATCTCCAACCAGACAACCAGTAGCGGACTCAGGATTTAGAGTGTGGGTATTCGAAATTTTTTATAGGACGATTTTTTATAAAATATTAAAACATGTCTATCGATATATATAATTAATTATATATATGTATAACCTATAATTAAGCACACACGTTATAGTCATAATTAATTCAATAACTAGTCCACTAAACTCAAATTTTATGAAATTATTTTAAAAGTTTTAAATCGAAATGCATCTCTTTGTTGTTGCTTGGTTGTTGACTGTCTGCTTATCCTCTTTGGCATTTTCCAATTGCTAATGTCCCACCTATAGCCCACTGCTGCAAGCAGCAAAGCAGGTGAGGTCAAGGTCGGGAGGCCACAGGCTAGGTGGGCTTGGACATTGGCATGATGGGATCTTGGCCCCTGGCTGTCTGTCCTGGCACGCGGTGACGCCCTGTCTATGGTGGATTGAAGCCTCGGACGACGAACAACAGACGACCCAACAACGAGGCCAGATGCAACGCAATGATAGTTAGGCGGTCAAGTCGAGGTACCTAGCTGCGCTGCGGAGCCACAATGGCACACCGTAGGTGTCGGCGTTTCGACCCCGGGGGGTCCCTGGACCGACGAGTAAATTGTCGCTGCATGTCCCAGCCTAGATGGGTCGGCGCGAGACGGAGACACAAGGGGGGAAAACAGTAAGGGGAAACCCGCGGCCTCGTGTTGTCCTGCGCCCAGGGCGGATGCGCTTGCAGTAGGGGGTTACAAGCGTTCGCGAGGGAGAGAGAGAGACAGGGGGCGTGAGGCTGCCCGTTCTCCCGCGTGACCACCTTTTTTTGTATGAGAGCCCTGGACCTTCCTTTTATAGATGTAAGGAAAGGGTCCAGGTGTACAACAGGGGGTGTAGCAGTGTGCTAACGTATCTAGCAGAGAGGAGCTAGAGCCCTATGTACGTGCCGACGTGGCTGTCGGAGAGGTGTTGGAGGCCTATTCATGTGGCGTCGTGGTCGTCGGAGGAGCGCTTGAGCCCTGTAGAAGCACAACTGTCGGGGCTGTCGGATCCTTGCTGACGTATCCTTGCTTCCGTAGGGGGCTGAGAACCACCGTTGTCATGGAGCACGCTGGGTGCCATTATTACTTGTTTTACCGGGGCGAGCCAGATGGGACGCTGGTCTTGTTCCCCGTAGCCTGGGCTAGCTAGGGGTAGGGTAATGATGGCCTCCCCTTATGGCGTGGTCGGCCCGAGCGAGGTGGTGATTCCTCCGAGGTCGAGGCTGAGTCCGAGCCCGGGGGTCGGGCGAGGCGGAGACCATCGTCCGAGGTCGAGTCCGAGCCCTGGGGTCGGGCGAGGCGGAGACCATCGTCTGAGTCGAGGTCGAGCTCGAGCCCTAGGGTCGGGCGAGGCAGAGACCATCGTCCGAGTCGAGGTCGAGCCCGAGCCCTGGGGTCGGGCGAGGCGGAGATCGTCGTTCGAAGCGAGGTCGAGTCCGAGCCCTGGGGTCGGGCGAGGCGGAGATTCCTATGGCACCCGAGGCTGGACTTGGCTGCTGTCAGCCTCACCCTGGCGGGTGGCACAGCAGTCGAAGCAGCGCAGGCGGCGCTGTTTTCCTGTCAGGTCAGTCAGTGAAGGGGCGAAGTGACTGCGGTCACTTCGGCCTTGTCGATTGGAAAGCGTGCGTCAGGATAAGGTGTCAGGCGATCCTTGCATTGAATGCTCCTGCGATCCGGTCGGCTGGCGAGGCGATCTGGCCAAGGTTGCTTCTCCGCAAAGCCTGCCCGAACTGGGCCTCGGGCGAGTCGAAGGTGCATCCGTTGCTTGAGGAGACCCTCGGGCGAGGCGCGAATCTGCCTTGGTCTACGGTTCCTGCTCGAGGCTGGGCTCGGGTGAGGTGAGATTGTGTCCCTTGAGTGGATGGAGCCTTAACCGGAATTGCGCCCATCAGGCCTTTGCAGCTTTGTGCTGATGGGGGTTACCAGCTGAGATTAGGAGCCTTGGGGGTACCCCTAATTATGGTCCCCGACAGTAGCCCCCAAGCCTCAAAGGGAGTGTGGGTACTTGCTTGGAGGCTTTGTCGCACTTTTTTCAAGGGACCGGCCTTTCTCGGTTGCATTTTGTTCCGGTGGGTGCGCGCGAGCGCACCCGCCGGGTGTAGCCCCCGAGGCCTCGGATGAGTGGTTTGACTCCTTCGAGGTCTTAATGCCTTTCGTGATGGCTCGGCCGGTCTGGTTGTTCCCTCATGCGAACTGGTCGTTGCCCGGGTGCATAGTCAGGTTTTGAGTTCTCAGGCTGGTATGTTGATGCTGTCAACGGTTTGGCCGGAGCCGGGTTTGCGAGAGCAGCCCCCGAGCCTCTGCACAGGGCGAGAGGACGGTCAAGGGCAGACTCAGCTTTTTTCATACACCCCTGCGTCGCCTTTCCGCAAGGAGGAGGGGGGAAAGCGCCATGTTGCCCTCGGAGGGCGCCGAACATGGTGTCTCCAGTGAGTTGCTAACGGGTGATCCGAGCGGACGCCCGTGCCCCGTTCGATAAGGGTCGGCTAGTGGCCCAGAGGCACGCTCCAAAAGTACCTGCAGGTGATTTGTCGGACCCGGTCCCGTTTGATAGGGTCTGAGGGCTCGATGCCTCCCTCTGATGGGATTCCGTTACAGAATCGTTCCTGCTGGTCTCGGAAATGTCCTAGGGTACCTCGGGAGCGTAGCCCGAGCCTTGGTTATGTATCGAACGTACCCAGAGTCATCCCTCACTCTGCGTGCTCTGGGGCGACTGTCGAACCCGTCGGGGGGCCAGCCTACGAACCCCTGATCAGTAGTGGGCGCGGAGCCCGAGTGGCCTGAGGCGGCTGTCGAACCCTTCCGAGGGGCCAGCTTTCGAACCTCTGACTAGTAGTGGGCACGGAGCCTGAGTGCTCTGAGGCGGCTGTCGAACCCTTCCGAGGGGCCAGCCTTCGAAGCTTTGATCAGTAGGGGGCTCGGGGCCCACTTCCTTCGCGGAGAAGGATCCCTTTCGGAGTATCCCCTTTCCCGGTCCCTGTAGCAAGAGAGAGAAAGGGGAAGAGGAAAAGGATACAAAATTAAACGACGTGGCGCACCTTTTTTGACGTGGTCATTATGGCGGAGGTGAAGCGTCGCCCGCTTCGCCTGCCAAAGGTGTCGCTTGTCCTGCCGCAGAGTTAATGCGACGGGACGAGTGGTTCGCAGGGCAGCTGCTGTGCATGCTCGAGCCATTCGAGGAACGGGCGTTTCGCCTTCAAGTTTTGGATTTCGCGGCGGGTTCGGGCGGAGCATTGAACGGGTCTTGCCTGGGTCTTTATATATTCGGAGGAGGGTCTGTGGTGGTTCTTTACTCTGCTGCTTTCCTCTGCTTAGGTTTCCGCAACCTGAGGGAATAGCCAGAGAAAGAAAACCTCGCACCTTGTCTGCCCCGCCGCCACCTCCTTCGCTTGGCGATAGCCGACCGGGTAACCATCGTTCCACCGCGCGACCCATGGCCTTTCTCCACTGTCACGGTGGATGACCTGGAGGCCCTTGTTGCCGATGGCTTGCTCCGCCCCCTCTCTGATGTCCTACGGCCGGAGTGGATGGTCCCTTCGAGCGGGGCCGACCCGAACCTGCCGCCAGGGTATGTGCTGAGTTTCGTTTCCTTCCATGAGCGGGGGTTTGGTGTGCCAGCAAGCCGTTTTATGCGGGCGCTCCTGCATCACTATGGGGTGGAGCTGCACAACCTTAGCCCCAACTCCATCGCGCAAGCGGCCATCTTCGCGGCGGTTTGCAAAGGATTTTTGGGGATTGACCCCCACTGGGATCTGTGGACTCATCTCTTCTCCGCGGAGCCTTTCGCCTCGGCGACGGGGGAGAAGAGGGTCCGCATGGCGGTGCGGGCCGGTGGCTGCATCCTCCAGTTGAGGCAGGCGCGTGCACAGCAGTACATCCCCGCCATCCTTGTGTCTTCGAACAAGGGGTGGCAGCGCCGGTGGTTTTACCTCCGGAATGACGATGGGAGGCTCCCGTTGTTTTCTCAACGAGTGGTGACCACCGCCGGTAGCAATTGGCGCTATGGGGCCCCGTGCGAGAGGCAGAAGAATCTCCAACCCCTTCTGGAGGCCTTGGAGAAGCTGCGAGAGGGAGGGATCACCGCCGCGGGGGTGGTTGCCGCCATCCATCGCTGGAGGGTGCTCCCCTTGACGGAGCGACGGCTGCTACTTTTGGAGATGACGCCGGGGGTCGGCTTGGAGGGTTCGCAGATGTCCTCGGTCCCCCTCCCCGCCGATGACCTCCACAGGCGGGTGGCCAGCACGGTAGGGAAGCTAGACGCCGGCGCCCTCACCCAGCTCCCGATGCATCCCGAGCGCGGGTGCATGTCCCTGGTGAGTGTCCGCTCCTTCTTCTTTCTTGTGTCAGATTGCCCCTGGTTCTCACAGTCGAGACCTTTCGTTCGTCTCCAGGAGCTGGGGTCTCACAAGCCTTCCTGCCACCGGTCCTGGAGGACGCGATGGACCGAGCCGCACGGAGGGTTGCTGCGGAGAAGAAGAAGGAGAAGAAGGACGTGAAGAAGGCTCGGGCCCGTGAGCGGATGCGGGCTCAGGACGCCTTGGAGAGGCGTCGTCGGCGGCAGGAGAGGGACAGGCTCCCGAGGGAGCCGTCGCCGGAGACGCTTGACAACGATGACAACGATGATGATGACGAAGACGACAACATGGCCGCCCGCCTTGGCCTCAGCCCGGATCTGGGGCTAGGCCAGGGGTCGTCGAGCCAGCCCCCGAGTCGGCCGGCGCTATCGGTATCCGGCGCTAGGGCATCAGGGTCCCGACCCGAAGAACAGGGGCAGGCCGAGGGGGTACTTGACCCCTTGGCCAAGGTAGCTGAGGTGACCCCGGGGAGTCAGGCCGTCCCGCCTGTTCCCCCAGAGCTATTGTCCGTGCCGGCAGCAGAGGAGGCCGATCCTCAGGTCGCCGTGTCCGCGCCTAGGCGTACCATCCCTTCGACGCCCCGGGCGCCCGAGGCAGGGATGGTGCCGAAGCCGACAACGGGGCAAACCTTGGTGGTGCCTGCGGGGACCGAGGCTCGAGGGGCCTCCCCGCAGGCACGATTGGTCATGGCCCGGAGTGGGTAAGTATCTGAGGATACTTCTGTCCCGGTGCCTTCGTGTGTCCTGATCCTGCTCTTCCCTTTCTTCCCAGCAAACGGAGGCACGGTTCGACCAGTCTGGCTCCCCGGAAAGCCCTTAAGATGGCGCCAGCTTCTACAGCTGGTGTCGCACCGGGCCTCGCCGGCCGGCTGGCCTCTGCACAAGGTGCCCTCGAGCAGGGGTTCAGGCGGCACAAGTTGCCGCGGGGCAAGCTCCCGAGGCTGACCCCTCCGTCGAGGCGGCCGTCGAGTTGAGGGAGACTGCTGGCGCGACCGCGGCCTTGAGCCCACCAGTCGTGTTGCCGGTGCTGGCACCGGCTTTTGCCGAGGCTGTAGCTGCTCTGGTTGTGGAGCCACCCGTCGCCACCGATGCTGAGATGGCCAAGGCGCTGCTACTCGAGGCCGGTGATCGGAAACCTGCCCCCTTAGCCGAGGAGGTTCCCTATGCGCCGACTGCAGGGGGCGCCGATGCCTTGGAGAAGGGGGGCGCAGAACCGCGGCCCGTCCTGGGGAGCGGCGGCCTCATCCTTGTGCGGCGCGGTCCCAGCGAGTGGCGTCAGCCGCTCCGGTTCTGGGGTCATGGTGCTTCGAAACCTCTCTTCGTTCTTGACGATGAGCGAGAGGAGCAGTCCTGGGGCGAGCTTCGTGATCATGCCGAGGCAACGGTGGGGTCGCTTCGGTCGACCCTGGAGGTCCTTTCTAGGGACGTTCCCAAGATCCTCCAGGTAAGGATTTCAGGCATACCTTTCACATGATCAAAGCATTCCTTGTGACGCCCCGCTTCCCTTCCTCAGGATCTGACGGATCTGAGCGCCGCCAAGTCATCGTTCATTCACCGCGAGGCCAACGTTTGGGGTTCACTGCAGTTTCTGAGGACCGCGCTTGCTGAGGCTACCAAGCGCCTCTCCCAATGAAGCGCCGAGGTGGTGGACCTTCGTTTGCTCCATGACGAGTTGGGGGCAGAGGCAGCGGCGGCACGCGCAGAGGCGCAGCGGTGGCAGTTGGAGCTTGGCCAGGCCATCGGTGAGCGGGATCAATCTCGGGGTCGGGCCGCCGAGGCTGAAAGCCGGGCTGAGGCCCTTGGGGGCCAGCTAGTCGAGGCGTCCGCTCGGGCCAGAGCCCTTGCGGCGGACCTGGCCGTGGCCATCGGGTCTGCTCAGTCTGCCCAAGCCGCAGCCTCGGAGCAGCGTATCCGGGCGGAAGGTATGTCTTGGCTGTTTTGAGGTTTTAATTTAGCTTCACTCTTCAAATTACGTTTGAAGACTTCTGCTTTGGCTGTTTGCAGAGCTCGAGTTTGCCCTCAGTGAGTCCGCCAAGGCACTTGCCTAGGCAGTTGAGCAAAAGGAGGCTAACCACGCGGCCATGTCCGAGGCTATCTCGGCCTTTTGCCAGATCTTTGGCCTTGACGACGTCCCCTCGGGAAGCTCCCCTCAGAGTTGCCTGTAGGCCTTGGGCGACCATGCGCGCGGCAGACTCCGCGAGGCGCTGAATCATGGCGTTAGGCGGGCCTTCGCCGTGCTCGCTTCCCACTATGATGTGGATCTGGAGCGGGTCAGCGAGGGGTACTGCCTTCCCGATAAAGACGAAGCTACCCTGGCCGAAGTTTAGAGGCTTGACGCGGCCACCGCGGACCCGAGCGCGGTGTTGGCGTCCACCTTCGAGGTGGAGATCCTTCCGCCTGCGCCGCCGTCCAAGGCCGGGGCGGATCTTGCCGAGGGTGGAGACGGCGCTGAGGTCGGAGATGAAGCCGAGGGTGCCGCTCCTCCCCCGGGCGATGCTTGATTCTGCCGGAGCAGTTTGTCTTGAACACGTGTGTGTCTTTTGCGGCCGCTGAGGCCTGAACACTTTGTCGTCGTGATATAAAGTTGTCTTTTTCTTCCTATTTCGCGTACCCGGACTTGTTCGTCAGTAGCAGGCACGCTTACCCAAGTAAGAGTTATTTTTCGTGGTAGGTGACGAGTGAGGTATCCGTATCCTGGAGGCGTGGGAGTCCCTCGGCTCGGTCGGCCTTGCCGCTTACATGCACTCTTATTCGTTTCTTAGGGTTCTGTTACTGACATAGCCGGGAGACACGAAAGTCGTTTTGGCGGAAGACTTTTTTTCCGAGGAAAATTTTGACGCAGAGGGGGTTCCCCCTTCTAGCCCCCGAGGGAGGGTCGAGCTTTGTCGAGGCAAGGCTGACCCTTCCTTGAAGGTTAGACTTTGCTTGCGTAAGTGAACAAGGTACATGAACGACTTGAAAAGATCTTAAGGGTAGAAGCGACGTAGCTGTCGGATGTTCCAAGCGTTGTTGTAGACCTCGCCTTGACAGTTGGGCAGCTTGTATGTTCTGGGCTTCAGAATCTTGGCGATGATGAATGACCCTTCCTAAGGAGGTGTGAGCTTGTGGCGCCCTCGGGCGTCTTGTCGTAGCCGAAGCACCAAGTCGCCCCACCTGGAGGTCTCGAGACCGAACCCCTCGGGCGTGGTAGCGTTGCAGGGACTGCTGATACCACACCGAGTGTAGTAAGGCCATGTCCCGAGCCTCTTCCAGCTGGTCCAGTGAGTCTTCTCGGTTCGTCTGGTTGCTTCGGGCATCGTATGCCCTTGTCCTCGAGGAGCCGTATTCTAAGTCTGTGGGCAAGATAGCCTCGGCCCCATAGACTACAAAAAACGACGTGAAGCCCGTGGCTCGGCTTGGCGTCGTCCTCAGACTCCAGACCACCGAGGGGAGTTCCTTCATCCACCGCCTGCCGAACTTGTTGAGGTCGTTGTAGATCCTCGGCTTGAGTCCTTGTAGAATCATGCCGTTGGCACGCTCTACCTGCCCATTCGTCATGGGGTGAGCTACAGCGGCCCAGTCCACCCGGATGTGGTGGTCCTCGCAGAAGTCTAGAAACTTTCTGCCAGTGAACTGGGTGCCGTTGTCGGTGATGATGGAGTTCGGGACCCCGAAGCGATGGATGATGTTGGTGAAGAACGCCACTGCCTGTTCGGACCTGACGCTGTTTAGGGGTCGGACATCGATCCACTTGGAGAATTTGTCAATGGCGACCAGCAAGTGCGTGAAGCCCCCGGGTGCCTTCTGTAAGGGATCGATGAGGTCCAGACCCCACACAGCAAACGACCAGGTGATGGGTATTGTTTGTAGAGCCTGAGTGGGCAGGTGGGTCTGCCTTGCGTAGAATTGACACCCTTGGCAGGTGCGTACAATCCTAGTGGCGTCGGCCACCGCAGTTGGCCAGTAGAAACCCTGTCGGAAGGCGTTTCCCACGAGGGCCCGAGGTGCTGCGTGGTGACCGCAAGCCCCCGAGTGTATTTCTTGCAATAACTCCTGACCTTCGGCGATGGATATGCATCGTTGGAGGATGCCTGAGGGGCTGCGGTGGTGGAGCTCCTTCCCGTCACCCAGCAAGACGAACGACTTGGCGCGCCGCGCCAGTCACCGAGCTTTGGCTCTGTCGAGGGATAGCTCTCCTCGGTGGAGATATTGCAGGTATGGGGTCTGCCAGTTTCGATTAGGCGTGACCCCACTCCGCTCTTCCTCGATGCACAGTGCCTCACCCTCGGGGGCCGAGGCTGCCTCAGGCTGAGCTGAGGGCGCCTCGGGCTGGGCCGAGGGCGCCTCGGGCAGAGCCGAGGCCTTCTCGGGCTCGGGCGTGTCGTCGGTCTTGACCAAGGGTTGATGTAGGTCTCGGGAGAAGACGTTCGGAGGAACCGTTGTTCGCCCCAAGGCTATCTTAGCCAGCTCGTTCGCAATCTCGTTGTATCGTCGGGCGACGTGGTTGAGCTCGAGCCCGTAGAACTTGTACTCCAGGCGCCGAACCTCGTTGTAGTAGGCTTCCATCTTCGGGTCGCAGCAGTGGGAGTTCTTCATGACTTGGTCGATGACAAGTTGCGAGTCGCCACGAGCGTCGAGGCTTCGGACCCCTAGCTCGATGGCGATGCGCAACCCGTTAACCAGAGCCTCATACTCGGCCACGTTGTTGGACACCGGGAAATGGAGGCGCAGCATGTAGTGGAGGTGCTTCCCGAGGGGTGAGATGAAGAGCAGGCCTGCGCCAGCCCCTGTTTTCATCATCGACCCGTCGAAAAACATGGTCCAGAGTTCCGGTTGGATTGGAGCTGTTGGAAGCTAGGTGTCGACCCATTCAGCCACAAAGTCCGCCAAGACTTGGCCTTCCGAGGGGCAAACGAGATTATCTCGCCCATGATCTCCACCGCCCACTTTGCAATCCTACCCGAGGCCTCTCGGCACTGGATGATCTCCCCCAGGGGGAAGGATGACACCACAGTCACCGGATGAGACTCGAAGTAGTGTCGCAACTTTCAACGTGTCAGAATTACCGCATATAACAGCTTCTGAATTTGTGGGTAGCGGATCTTGGTCTCGGACAGTACCTCACTGATGAAGTAAACCAGCCTCTGGATGGGCAATACGTGCCCTTCTTCTCGTTTCTCGACCACGATCGCGGCGCTGACCACCTGAGTGGTAGCGGCGACGTAGATCAAGAGGGCTTCTCCGGCAGCGGGGGCACCAGGATGGGGGCGCTTGTAAGGAGCGCCTTCAAGTTCCCGAGGGCTTCCTCGGCCTCGGGGGTCCAAGTGAAGCGCTCGGTCTTCCTTAAGAGGCGATACAGGGGCAGGCCTCTTTCGCCGAGGCGCGAGATGAAGCGGCTCAGAGCCGTAAGGCATCCCATGACCCTCTGTACTCCTTTCAAGTCCTTGATAGGCCCCATGTTGGTGATGGCCACGATTTTCTCCGGGTTGGCCTCGATGCCCCGCTCGGAGACGATGAACCCCAGGAGCATGCTTCGGGGGACTCCGAAGACACACTTCTCGGGATTGAGTTTTACGCCTTTCGCTTTGAGACACTTGAATGTCGTTTCAAGGTCAGAGAGGAGGTCGGAGGCTTTCCTCGTCTTGACTACAATGTCATCGATGTAGGCCTCAACCGTTCGACCAATGTGCTCCCCGAACACGTGGTTCATGCACCTTTGGTATGTCGCACCCGCATTCCTCAAACCAAATGGCATAGTAATGTAGCAGTACATGCCAAAAGGTGTGATGAAAGAAGTCGCGAGCTGGTCGGACTCTTTCATCCTGATTTGGTGATACCCTAAGTAGGCATCGAGGAACGACAAGTTTTCGCACCCAGCAGTGGAATCCACGATTTGATCGATACGAGGCAGAGGGTAGGGAACCTTCGGACATGCTTTGTTTAGACTAGTGTAGTCTACACACATCCGCCATTTCCCACCTTTCTTTCTCACAAGCACAGGGTTGGCTAGCCATTCGGGATGGAATACCTCTTTGATGAACCCTGCAGCCATCAGCTTGTGGATCTCCTCGCCTATGGCTCTGCGCTTTTCTTCGTCAAATCGGCGCAGAGACTGCTTCACGGGTCGGGCTCCAGCTCGGATATCTAGTGAGTGCTCGGCGACATCCCTCGATATGCTAGGCATGTCCGAGGGACTCCACGCAAAACCTCGGCGTTTGCGCGGAGGAAGTCGACGAGCACTGCTTCCTATTTGGGGTCGAGCTCGGAGCCGATCCGGATCTGCTTGGAGGCGTCACTGCTAGGGTCGAGAGGGACGGACTTAACCGCCTCTGGTGGTTCGAAGTTGCTGGCGTGGCGCTTCGCATCTGGAACCTCCTTGGGGAGGCTCTCCATGTCGGCGATGAGGGCCTCGGATTCAGCGAGGGCCTCGGCGTACTCCACGCACTCCACATCGCATTCGTACGCGTGTCGGTACGTGGGGCCGACGGTGATGATCCCGTTGGGGCCCGGCATCTTGAGCTTGAGGTAGGTGTAGTTGGGGATGGCCATGAACTTGGCGTAGCATGGTCTCCCCAGCACTGCGTGGTAGGTTCCTCGGAACCCGACCACCTCGAACGTGAGGGTTTCCTTTCGGAAGTTGGAGGGAGTCCCGAAGCAGACGGGCAGATCGAGTTGTCCAAGGGGCTAGACACGCTTCCCAGGAATGATCCCGTGAAAGGGCGCTGCACCGGCCCGGATCGAGGACAGATCGATCTGCAAGAGCCCAAGGGTGTCGGCGTAGATGATGTTGAGGCTGCTGCCTCCATCCATGAGGACCTTGGTGAGCCTGACGTTGCCGATGACGGGATCAACAACGAGCGGGTACTTCCCTGGGCTCGGCACGCGGTCGGGGTGGTCGTCTTGGTCGAAGGTGATGGGCTTGTCGGACCAGTCTAGATAGACTGGCACCACCACCTTTACCGAGCAGACCTCCCGGCGCTCTTGCTTGCGGTGCCGAGCCGAGGCGTTCGCCACCCGCCCACCGTAGATCATGAAGCAGTCATGAACCTCGGGGAACTCCTCTGCCTTGTGGGCTTCCTTCTTGTTGTTGTCGGGGGCCCTGCCACCTTCCGCCGGTGGCCCGACCTTGTGAAAGTAGCGCCGAAGCATGACGCAATCCTCAAGGGTGTGCTTTACGGGACCCTGATGATAGGGGCACGACTCCTTGAGCATCTTATCGAACAAGTTGGCGCCTCCGGGAGGCTTCCGAGGGTTCTTGTGCTCGGCGGCAGCGACAAGGTCTGCGTTGGCGGCGTCGTGTTTCGCTTGCGACTTCTTCTTGCCCTTCTTCCTCGCGCCGCGCTGAGCGGACGCCTCAGGGACATCGTCCGGCTGGCGCCCCTGAGGCTGCTTGTCCTTCCGGAAGATGGCCTCGACCGCCTCCTGGCCAGAGGCGAACTTAGTGGCAATGTCCATTAGCTCGCTCGCCCCAGTGGGAGTCTTGCGACCCAGCTTGCTCACCAGGTCGCGGCAAGTGGTGCCGGCGAGGAACGCGCCGATGACATCGGAGTCGGTGATGTTGGGCAGCTCGGTGTGCTGCATCGAGAATCGCCGGATGTAGTCCCGCAGGGATTCTCCCGGCTGCTGGCGGCAGCTTCAGAGATCCCAGGAGTTCCCAGGGCGCACGTATGTGCCCTGGAAGTTGTCGGCGAAGGCTTTGACCAGGTCGTCCTAGTTGAAGATCTGCGCAGGAGGCAGATGTTCCAGCCAGGCTCGGGCGGTGTCGGAGAGGAACAAGGGGAGGTTGCAGATGATGAGGTTGTCATCGTCCGTTCCACCGAGCTGGCAGGCAGCCGGTAGTCCGCGAGCCACAGTTCCGGCCTCGTCTCCCCCGAGTACTTGGTGATGGTAGTCGAGGCCCGGAATCGGGTCGGGAACGACGCCCGTCGTATGGCCTGGCTGAAAGCTTGCGGACCAGGTGGTTCGGGCGAAGGGCTACAATCCTCCCCGCTGTCGTAGCGTCCCCCACGCCTGGGGTGGTAGCCTCGGCGCACCCTCTCATCGAGGTGGGCTCGACGGTCGCGGCGATGGTGCTCGTTGCCGAGGCGGCCCGGGGCCACAGGCGCTGTGTCCCGCGTGTGCCCAGTGTGGACCGAGGCTTCCCGCATGAATCGTAAAGTCGCAGCACGATGCTCCGGGGGGTATCCCTGCCTTCAGGAGGTAGAGCTCTCGGCCCGTCGGACCGCGACATCCTCCAGAAGATTCTTGAGTTCTCCCTGGATATGCCGCCCCTCGGTGGTGGATGGTTCCGGCATCGCTCGGAGCAGTATTGCTGCTGCAGCCAGGTTCTGGTCGACCCCACTAGAAGCCGGGGGCAGCCTTGCCCTGGCATCGTCGGCGATGCGGCGCTGGACGTCCTGGGCCAGATGACACACTTCTCCGGCTGGTGCTCGGCCTACCCGCTCCTGCCTGATGTTTTGCCGGAGCTGCACAAGTTGTCCTGCTTCCTCGTCGAGCCTGGCCTGCATCTCGCGGATTTGCTCGAGCTGTGTGTCCTGACCCCCCACAGGGACTGGGACCACAGCTAGCTCCCGAAGGATGTCAACACGAGGCGCAGGCCTAGAGGGATCGCCGTCCTCCGGCATACCAAGGTGGTTGTCTTCGTCGAGACCCTCTAGATCGACGTGGAAACATTCGCGACTTGGGCAACAGTCCTCGTCACCGAGGCTGTGGCTATCATCGGAGCAATCGGAGAGACAGTAGTCACATGCGGTCATGAAGTCCCGCATGGCACTAGGGTTATCGAGCCCGGAGAAATCCCAACCAGAGTCGGGCTCGTCGTCTTCCTCGGAACCCGGGGCCCGTAGGTCGAGACGGCCGTCAATCTGTCCTAGGTTGACCACATATGGTACCCCGGAAGGTTTGGATATGCCTTTACGAAGGCGTCCACCGAAGCGGGATCGCTTGGTGGGTCGAAGCTGAATCTAAAAGGCACTGGATGTGAAACGGTCAGTACCTCTTGATCGACGGACGGTGACGAAGTCGCGTCGGGGTCGGACTGCACCGTTATCTCAGGTACAAAGCTAACGCTCAGCAAGTCCTTCGCGAGCGTGCTGGCGTCGCCCGTCGTATGCTTGGGGTTGGCGTGTTGCGGGGAAACGACGCTCGTCTTCGTCTCAAATGCGAGGTCAACGCCCGACGTGTCCCCCGCTGGGGCGCCGGCGTCGTCGATTCGCTCGACAGCCGCCTCAGCGCCGCCTCCTGCTTGGCCATGATTGCCCCGCCTCCTTCCCCGTCGATGAGGAAGGTGACAGGACAGATTTGGGTGCTGTTCTTCCGCCACGCGGGGAAGACGTCGTCAATTCCGTCGCCGGCGGGCGGGCTGACGGCCGCCATTGTCGTTGTCGCGCGGTGGAGGAAGGAGTATCATGTCATAGCTGCCGTCGAGGGACATGAACTCGAGACTCCCGAAACGGAGCTTCGTCCCGGGTTGGAGAGGTTGCTAAAGACTCCCCATCTGGAGCTTGACGGGAAGCTGTTCGTCAACACGCAGCAGGCCCCTACCTGGTGCGCCAACTGTCGGCATTTCGACCCCGGGGGGTCCCTGAACCGACGAGTAAATTGTCGCTGCGTGTCCCAGCCCAGATGGGTCGGCGCAAGACGGAGACACAAGGGGGGAAAACAGTAAGGGGAAACCCGCGGCCTCGTGTTGTCCTGCGCCCAGGGTGGATGCGCTTGCAGTAGGGGGTTACAAGCGTTCGCGAGGGAGAGAGAGACAGGGGGCGTGAGGCTGCCCGTTCTCCCGCGCGGCCACCTTTTTTTGTATGAGAGCCCTGGACCTTCCTTTTATAGACGTAAGGAGAGGGTCCAGGTGTACAACGGAGGGTGTAGCACTGTGCTAACGTGTCTAGCAGAGAGGAGCTAGAGCCCTATGTACGTGCCGACGTGGCTGTCGGAGAGGAGTTGGAGCCCTGTTCATGTGGCGTCGTGGCCGTCGGAGGAGCGTTTGAGCCCTGTAGAAGCACAGCTGTCGGGGCTGTCGGATCCTTGCTGACGTATCCTTGCTTCCGTAGGGGGCTGAGAACCACCGTTGTCATGGAGCACGCGGGGTGCCATTATTACTTATTTTACCGGGGCGAGCCAGATGGGACGCCGGTCTTGTTCCCCGTAGCCTGGGCTAGCTAGGGGTAGGGTAATGATGGCCTCCCCTTGTGGCGTGGTCGGCCCGAGCGAGGTGGTGATTCCTCCGAGGTCGAGGCTGAGTCCGAGCCCGAGGGTCGGGCGAGGCGGAGACCGTCGTTCGAGGTCGAGGTTGAGTCCGAGCCCTGGGGTCGGGCGAGGCGGAGACCATCGTCCGAGTCGAGGTCGAGCCCGAGCCCTGGGGTCGGGCGAGGCGAAGACCGTCGTCCGAGTCGAGGTCGAGCCCAAGCCCTGGGGTCGGGCGAGGCGGAGACTGTCGTTCGAAGCGAGGTCGAGTCCAAGCCCTGGGATCGGGCGAGGCGGAGATTCCTATGGCGGCCGAGGCTGGACTTGGCTGCTGTCAGCCTCACCCTGGCGGGTGGCACAGCAGTCGGAGCAGCGCAGGCGGCGCTGTTTTCCTGTCAGGTCAGTCAGTGAAGGGGCGAAGTGACTGCGGTCACTTCGGCCTTGTCGACTGGAAAGCGTGCGTCAGGATAAGGTGTCAGGCGATCCTTGCATTGAATGCTCCTGCGATCCGGTCGGCTGGCGAGGCGATCTGGCCAAGGTTGCTTCTCCGCGAAGCCTGCCCGAACTGGGCCTCGGGCGAGTCGAAGGTGCGTCCGTTGCTTGAGGAGACCCTCGGGCGAGGCGCGAATCTGCCTTGGTCTACGGTTCCTGCTCGAGGCTAGGCTCGGGTGAGGCGATATCGTGTCCCTTGAGTGGACGGAGCCTTAACCGGAATTGCGCCCATCAGGCCTTTGCAGCTTTGTGCTGATGGGGTTACCAGCTGAGATTAGGAGCCTTGGGGTACCCCTAATTACGGTCCCCGACAGTAGGTGCTGGTGTCTCTATGGCACATGGGGCTGCAAGACGTGACCATGACTTGGTGGCTGGTGCATCTGATGGCTCTGCCATGGTGCGACTATAATAGGGATTGAAGATTTTTTTTTGCCGTGAGGTGCTGAGGTGGGCTTTGTCACTCTGTTGGGCCTCATGATCCACGACAAACTATTAGGTTAGTTAGGTATGAGAAGTAGGAAGGAAATATTTTGGTCCAAATTAACAAAATTTCTTTATTTGTTTGATTCATTTTCTATGCGTGCATATACACTATATACATGTATATATATTAAAGTTCTTTTTCCAAAAATAATGGATATTCATTTAAATACCCTTGAATTCAATAAGACCCACCCTGCAAACAACTACTTTATTACATGATATATAATAATGGATCATATATAATTGTGCGCGTACAACATGATACACATACATGCATGGTGTCCCGCGTAGGACGAGGAGAGGAGAGTAGCTGTTCTCTTGTCACCTCACGGCTCACTTGAAAGCTTTTCCACTGCAAGCAACGCGTGACCGTGAGAGTGACATCGTCTCGTCTACTTTTTGTTTCTCACGTTTTCATGAACTAGCGATAGGAGAAGTTGCTAGGTTCTGAGGCTACGAAAGTTTTGGTCGTTGGTGTACGTTAATTGTTTGCCATCACAAGATAAAGCAAAAACCAGGCACCTATAGTCGCCGCAAGGATAAGATGAAGCTCCTAGCTCCCTAAGTCTCAATCACCGTGGCCCGTGGGATTTATCTGGTTCATTGTGCCGGAGAGCCGAAGTCTAGTTCAGGAGCCCAGAAACACGTTCCTTCTGCTGATATCCTGACTGTCTTGCAAGGCCGAAACCATCACGTAACTACGGCCCAAGTTTCCAACCGCCGGCCTAGCCCACTGTCACAAAAGTTCCCCATCCCTCGGACAAGACAACCCTCTCTCTCTAGCGCCGGTGGCGGCGACGGGCGCACGACGTCTGAGACCATGGCGCCGCCGCCGGAGCCCCGCCGCCCGTACAAGCGGCCGGCCATCTCCGACCAGCAACGCCGCCGGGAGCTCGCACTCCAGGCGCAGTCGGCTCGGCGGGCCGACGCCCAGGCTCGCGCGCGCGCCCTCGCCACCTCTCTCCTCACCACCCAGGCGCCTACCGCGGCCACCAGTCGCGACGAGGAGGAGGAGGAGTACGAGCATGAGGAGGAGGAGGAGCGCGAGATCACTGCCTCTGGCGTCGCGGCGGCCGCCGCCGCCTCCAGGCTCCGCGGCTCCGAAGCGCGCCGGTGGTTCGCGCGCCAGGTTATGCTCCCCGAGTGGATGGTCGACGCCCCGCCCCACCTCGCCACCGACTGGTCCGTCCTCTACCTCTCCTTCTGCCTAGTTTACCTTTCTGCGTATGTGAATTTGTTGATTTCAGTCCAGTACTGTTTACTCGCGGCTCTATTCTTCTCCTTCAAAGGAGCCTCTTTTCCTCACTTGCCCACTAACATTCACTTCAATGCTAGTTCAGTTGTGGTCAGCGAACACCCCACTTGTGTCTTTGCATAGTGTTGTAGTACTACTGATTTTTAAAATTACCTGGGTTTATTGACAATGTAGGAGGATTTACACTGTTTTTTTCCCTTTCCGGACGTAGGCATGTTTTTGCCCGACCTTCTGGCAAACGATGTTTGGTTGTGTCATCCAATGGCATGACGATCAGCAGGGTTCGTAATGGATCCATCCTTCATCGCTTCCCTTCCGCTCTGCCCAATGGTTCAAAGAGAGACATTTCTGGCCCAGCAAGCTCGTACTCCATCCTCGATTGCATTTTTCACGAGGTACCCCAACCAAACACATTCCTTTTCCATTTGCTGCAAGCTGCTTGATTCCAAACCTATTTGTTTGTAATGTTCGATGCTGTTTGTGGTGCAGCCTGATGAAACATACTATATCATTGATATGATCTGTTGGCGAGGCTATTCACTATATGACTGCACCGCCGAGTTCAGGTTTTTCTGGGTCAACTCTAAGATTGCAGAAACTTCTGCTGGTGATCCTCCATCAACGTACCACAGATATAGATTCAGTGCACTCCCTGTATATGAGTGCACTCTTGAGGGTCTTCAAGCAGCATACTCAGGCAGCGTGCCTTATGTCAAAGATGGTTTGGTGTTCTACAACAAGTAAAATCCTTATCCCTTTTCTTTGAATATGTTCTAGCAAATCATCTCGACATATATATTTGTTAACTTCATCAATCGAGGATTCATGACTCATAAGACCTTTTTTTATCAGGCATGCACATTATCAAGCTGGAATCACACCTCTTGCCCTAGTATGGAAAGATGAGACCTGTAGCCAGTATGTTATCGATACGAACAACAAGGGTGAAATACCAAGCGAACAACATGTATGTCTGTGTCCTGTTGTTTGAGTCGTATTATCGCCAACACATTTTGACCATTCTCGTAACAAAAAGAAAAGAAAAAGATACATAAAGTATTGTTATGGTCCTCACCACTGTTTTTACTTAATATTTTTCATTGCCTTTGTTTCTTCATGTGCTATCAGCTTGTGTTGGAGCTGCTAGAAGATGGAAAGGTGGTTACTTCAGATGATCCTCATGTTGTGTTTGGTAGCTTGGACAGCGCATTCATACAGATGGTATTGCTTTGAAATGCATCTTATTTCTTATAAAAAATGAGTAATTATCACAAGGTATCGTCCAGCTCAGTGTTTTCCTATGTTTATAAGGGTGTGCATAAACTTCAATTTGGCATTTGACAACACCTTCCATATGTTGCTTGAAGCTTTCTTTTGGAGACATTAGCGCATGCTGTTGTTGGTTTGTCCTTATCAATAAATTTAGCTCACTTCACGCGCTTATGCTTTGGGTGTAGTGATTAATGGACTAGTGATACACGTGCTCTACACACTAGAAGTTTTAGATTTCTTTATAATTTGTCTGCCTCCATGATCCATGAACGGCCTGTTTTCCATATCTATGGATGTTGGATAAACTAACCTAATCTTATATGATTCTACAGTCAAATCTGCGACCAGGGAACCTTCTCCGCTTTGCTGTTAGAGATGAAAGTGTGAAACTCGTGGATGGAAAGATGCATATAGGTCAGCTGCAATTTGTTGGAAAGCCAAACCGAGCTCGTGCTTTTGCTGACAGCCATTCGAAAGTGAGTTCTGACATGAGAATGCATTAATACTCCAAACAATTTCTGGTCCATCACATCTACCTATGTTTGCCATTTATATCTTCAGGTTTTGTTCCAGTATGCGGCAAGGCATGTTCCTCTGAGAATTGAGGATCTGGTTGCCTCCATTCAATCAAACAATATGGAGGTTGAATCCACCGATGTTGAAATGCAAGATTAAGGTGAGGGAATACAGTCTATGTCTTTTCATGCTCTGTGAAGTCTTCCATTGATTGATTCCTGTCTTTGGCAATTCTCTTTTGTGAGGTTTTTGTCCGAATGTGATAGGAATCTTACATACATAGTTAGTAAACATGTGCCTATATTTGTTGTTTGGTTTCACTGGATCCAGAAAGGGGACCTTGTTGTCAAATGTCAATTGAAACTTTTGCAATGGATGAGGTGGCAATGCAATTATGCAAAGCTAGCACATAGGAAGGAGATGCAAATGAGACTAAGGTCTGTCTCGTTCCCGTTCGTGTGTTGTGGAGCTATACACTACGTGGGTCCACTTTCTAGCATTACCCCTACATGACCGCATTCTAGAATCATCTGACACATAGATCACTTTAAAAGCACAATTGAGGCCGGGCAACGATTTTGGTGAAATACATGTGTTTTTGATTTTTATCCGTACCAAACCACATACAAGGTCTTGAAACCATTCTATCTGCCTTGACATTGCTGCACGGTACATTGTTAACTGCTAGTTTGCTTGTGTGAATTTTGAAATTAATCTGTTTCCATCTGTAAATAATCCCCTAATGATTTCTGCATGTGACAGGTTGAAGAGGCAGGCTTTCATGTCAGCATTTTAACAAACGACATGGTCGTCTGAAACCATGGTTTTCAGGGAGTGCCTCACGGCCTATAAAAGGTTTAAACAGCGCACGAGTTTTTGTAAGATGAACATTCTGAACATTGCCATCCACGTGAATGTGACTGGTATAGGAGTAGCGCAACTCAATGTGTGAAGTGCCCGTTGGCTATTTCAATCACTGAAATTTGGCCCCAAGGAAAAAGTGGTGTGTCTACGTATCGGATTTCTCTGTGTTTGATGACCCTCACTCCCAATGGGGACATATAAATCTAAGTGTCCTTTTTTTAAAAAAAAATTATTTGGCACATCAATGTGGTAGCTGTGAGCTTCTCTCTTGGTTTATTGCAGATGCAACAGTCAGTTGTACATATAATTTACTAGTCATGTGCTCGCAGGTTGTTAAGGTTCCCATTTATACTTGAGTAAAGGTTCCCATTTATACTTGAGTAAAGTATAAAATACAAAGACATATGTGTTTTGGTGACGTGTGAATGTGAGTTTAGAGTCAATAACTATAGTTCGAATCCTCATTTCTGTATAATCTTAGTTTATTTTATCATTTAAATATTTGAGAGCAAAGAGGTGAACAGAAAGAAAGGGAAATATGACTTTATATATGCATCAATGAATCGAAGACAATATCAGCTGATAGGTTAAAAAATCCCATCAGAAGTGTTTTCCGCCCTAAAATGAGCCTATGGGCTATTCTGCTACCATTTATGGCCCTGTTTGATTTAGTTTTTTGGCTGATTTTGGCCACCAGAAGATGTAGACCGTCAAACACTTAGATTTTTGAGAATCATTTAAGTGAAACCATCCAAAATCAATGCAAACACATAATCGGTCGAGTCGTCGCGATTGTAGGAATCCGTCACTTTCTAGATCATAAACTCTATGGACCCATTCATCTTCCTTCACATGTAATCTTCATAATACTTAGATTATCTCCGTAGCCAGATTCTTTTCACAACCAGATCCTTAGAGAAGCCCACCGAAAAAAGCTGAAATAAACGGACCTTATAATTATAGTCCTAAGGGTCTATTTGTTTTAGTTTTTTCTGGCAAGTTTTTTTTGAGAATCTGACTGCAGGAAGAATCTGATGGTGGGGAGAATCTGAGTATTGTATGGATTACCCGTGGAAAAAGATGAAGGGGTATACATGGTTTAGTATCTAGAAAGTTACGAATTGCTGCTATCGCGACGACTCGGTTAATTATGTGTTCATAATTGATTTTAGACGGTTTTCATCAAAGCGATTCTCATAAAAATTGTTTGAAAAGCTGGATGTTTGGTAGTCCACAATTCTGGTGCTCAAAATCAACAAATAAGCTGAAATAAATAAGGCCTAAGTCAAACAATATTTAGTTTGACTAAGATTTTTAAAAAGAGGAAAACTTTCCCCTTATAATTGGAGTACTAATTATGCTAAGCCATCTTAGACTTCGTGCGTGCTGGTCTGCTGGGTTTGCATTCTACCCTGCTTCAGGAATATGGGCTGGGCTGCGTGGTTATGCAGTTGACAGAGCGGGCCTGCCCAGCGTGCTGGCGGCTGGCCCGCGCCATTTGCAAGTCTAGACGTGGGCCAGCTCGGTGCTAAAGAGAAGATTACCGTTGCGACAATGCCACCCTTCCTACTCTACTCCCGGTACCGGAGCTATCCCATTCCCTTCCCACCCAGACCGCGATCCCTAACCCTACCCCATGTCCTCGCCGCCGCCGGCGGCTTCGCCCATGGCCGCCGAGAACGAGGCCCGCGACTGGGCGGAGATGCCGTCGGACGCGCTCGCGGCCGTGTTCGCGAAGCTGGACGTGGCCGAGATCCTGGCCGGCGCCGGGCTGGTCTGCCGCGCGTGGCGCCGTCTCGCGGCCTCGGACCCTACGCTGTGGCGCCGCGTCGACATGTGCTACCAGGGGGACCAGCTGCAGACCGAGGAGGTCGAGGCCATGGCGCGCGCCGCGGTCGACCGCTCCGCGGGCACCATGGAGGCGTTCTGTGCCGAGACCTTCGTCAACGACGACCTGCTCCGCTACATCTCTCAGAGGTCGGGGAAGCTTTACCAACTCCGGTTACGTTTCTTTTTTGTTATGGAAAACGATGCTTGGAGACGCGAGTAGTTCGTGGTTCGCATCCTTCGCCTGCCTGCTCTTGTACATACATGATTCGGTTACTTAGGATAAAATGGCATGCTTAGAGTAGGTTTATCAGTCTAAGATCGATACAAGAGTACTGCTAATGATGTCTTCCCCTTATAACTCTCTGCTTAAGTTCAAGATTACATCTTTATATGAGCACGGAGTACCAAAAATCTTCTAGTTCTGAGCATCATCAATTCAATCACTAACAACCCGATGCAGTCTAAGAAACTTAACTGACAAACCAATCAAAACTCCTAACGGACTGGAACTGTCGTTTCCACGCATGCTGCCACACCATTATCATCACTGTTGTTATCATGCTGTTCTTCTTGGCCTGGCGGGAATAGTGCTTGCCCCACACTACATAACAACACGTCTCTGATGTTCAGTGTATCTGGAAGATTGGCAGCTCGCATATCTTTCAATGTATTGTCTGAATTCTTAAGAATTTGACAGATACTTTCCTCAAATTTGTTGCCTGCTACACATGTGTAAAAACTTGACCAACCTAGGAGGAACTAGGTGCCTTTTTATTTATGATATGAAGAAATAGGCACCCAAATTTGCCTCGACATTGACAATGACTTGAACTTGGTGGTCTGGGTTCCCATCCACACCTTCAACCGAGTAAACTCGGTTCCTGTCCCCCCTGCTGCATATTTGTAATAATAGCTTTGTGTTGAAGTTGAATGTTGACTCGACAAATTTGATTATGCCATGCAGCTTTGTGTTATTCTACAATCGTTTACTAGAGCTAGATTCAGCTTATATAGCTATCAAAGGAAAAGATCATCATGTAATTGAGTTGTCTGCTGCCAAATTTTTACTATCATCAGTGGTTACTTTCTTTCTTCTACTTGAAATTACTCGTGTCGTTTAGTGTTGGTGTAACCCAATGCCTGTAAATGACTTTGTAGTCAGAACTGATCTTTTTTGTTTGTTTAGTGTTTACTGGGTGCAACTGTTTGCTTCATGTTCCACAAATTGAACTGACAAACCTATCATCTGTTTGTGCTGCTGCATCGGCTTTTGGTTTACAACAGTTACCAACTTTAGCAAGTTTGAATTCTCATTTATGCTGAGATAATGCTTACCTCTGTTAGTGGTGTTTTAGTGTGGTTCGTTATCCTTGCAATCCTTTAGCAAGATGGCATACATAGACTAACTGTACAGTGTCACCTAAGACAGTATGCGTGTTGAATTTTGCCTCCTAAATAGGTTTTAGATAGTTTTCGATATGTTATTATTGATTGATTTAAGAACTGGCATTGTTTTATTATTTTGTAACCATTTTTGGCAACCTTTGTAGCACAAGTTTTTATGCTGCATGTTATGATCTTAGAAATCAGCTTGGGTCTGAGACCTGATTATTTGGATTGACTAAAAACAAGCTCATCCAGATTTACCAACTCTGATGCAGGGCCCCCTCATTGAAGAGCCTCCATCTCTGCCTGTGCCATTACGTCACTAATCAAGGTTTTGCAGAGGCAGTTAATTGCTTCCCTCAGCTCGAGGAGCTAGACATTACATTCTGCTCATTGTATGGCATCGTGTGTGAGACTGCTGGGAGAGCCTGCCCGCAGCTTAAATGCTTCAGGTTGAATGAGCGCTGGTCTATTCTTCAAAGCGAGTTTGCACCCTACGAGGGCATGGATGATGACACGGAAGCATTAGGGATCGCTAGCACCATGCCTGGGCTCCAAGAACTTCAATTGATCGGTAACAACCTGACCAACGACGGACTCATGGCAATCCTTGACCGTTGCCCTCGCCTTGAATCCCTTGACATTCGCCAATGCTACAACATACAGATGGACGACGCGCTGAGATCGAAATGCGCTAGGATACGAGATCTGAAGCTTCCTCACGACTCCATCTCCGACTTCAAGTATCGGGCTTACATCGTCAGCAGCATAGCCAACTCGGGCTCTGATTTTGAGGTTGATATGTATGATGATCTGCTGGATGTGGTCACTGAAGATGATGATGCTGATTTCGATGACATGGATGATTTCGATGATACAGTCTCAGATGGAGGCATGTACGATGACGACTTGGATATCTGAAATTAGGAATCGGTTCAAACAGCTTTTCCGTGGACCATGTAAGTGCTGTGAGCTGGAATGGTTTCACATCCCTTTTCTTTGAGATTTGGGTAGCTATGTTGGAATCTCCCTGATGTTCATACTTCTGCGCCTCTCCATTTGTTAAGAAGCTGGAGTAGCTGAACTGGTTCTAATCGATGTACAACTGTTGTTTTTTTTTATTCTGAACCTTTGTTAATTGGTATTTTAATAATAATCTAGGGCAAAAAATGTGTATATATACCTCCTGGCCATGTTAGGGATGTGTCTAGATGTTTCTATGCATTATGCATGTGACAAATTTCAATTTTTTGACTACCTAAAATATACATTTTTGGATTCGTTTTCATATTTTCACACTATACATGTTTAAGTATCTCGAAATAAACTCGTAAAAACAGCTCAAATAGTGTCTTATTTTACAATTTTTTTGTTAAAAAATATAGGGTACTCTATGAACTGACCAAAAAATACTATACCCTAGACTACCCATTTTTATTTTCTACATCATTTTCAATATTTTTTCTAGTAATATAATTCACTTTCAAAAATACATGATTTAGAGTTAAAGCTTAGATGTTGGAACACAATTTATTTTGAGTGTACTAAACATTTTGAATGATGTATTTTAAATTTTAGGCACTATTTTAAGTCACCTTATTGAAGGGGCCCTTTGCTATTTTGTCACTCTCAGTTACGGACTTCTCTATTTTATCACCAGACCTACAAATCATAAACACAAATGGCCCTACAAGTCATAGACATAGGGTCACATAATAGCAGAGAGCCCACGTTAGAAGGACCAAATAGCAATTTTTTTGTTATTGAAGATACTCTACGTGGTTTGACACTATATATATATATATATATATATATATATATATATATATATATATATATATATATATATATATATATATATATATATATATGGCAGGTATAACGGGAGCCCTGGCCTTCCAATAGTTAAAGGAAGCCCAGACCGATCACCCCTGCAACCTGGTTCAACCCAACGCACCGACTGGACCAGTCTGTCGGTTGCACCACCCACGCTCATATCTATGCGCGCAAAAAAAAAGAAATGCATGCATGAGTCAAACACGTTCTCTTGCATGCGCGTAAATTTAGGAAAGATATGTGTGACGGTTTCTATTTTTAAATGCTTTATTTTCTCCATAAATTTAGGATCGCTGCAACAGTCATGCAGCTAGACTCGTAAGGACCATTTTATGATATATATTGCTATTAAATATGCTACCCTGTGTAGATAATTATGCAATTTGGTATAGTGCGCAAAAATCTATTACCAGCTGCATGCACATGAATTTATGATGAAAATAATGTACACAAATAGAAACAAAAAATCGTATTTAATGTTTTATTTCCTTCATAAATATAAGATCTCTCTAACAGTCATGCAGCTAAACACATTAGATCTAGTTTATGATATATACTGATAAAAATTATACTACATAGTGTAGGTATTTATGCAATTCGTTTCACTGCGTAAAAAATCTGGCATGTTGTTCACTGGTGGATGCATCTCCGGGTTGGAGCGTAATAACCTTAAGTTTTGAGCATAAAATCCCTCAATTATAAGCGTATATACCGAGCCAATGTGAGAGGTTGATAGCTCTAGTAGGTTGTTATTACGATCCTATTTTTATGGCAGATCCGAAAAACATGGCAGCCGCATGCATGCGGTTATACAGATCCAAAAATTATGGCAAAATGCATGCATGAGTCAAACAAGTTCCCTTGCATGCGCGTAAATTTAGGAAAAATATGTGTGACAGTTTTAATTTTAAATGCTTTATTTCCTCCATAAATTTAGGATCGCTGCAACAGCCATGCAGCTAGACTCGTAACGACCATTTATGATATATACTGATACTAAATATGCTACACTGTGTAGATAATTATGCAATTCGGTATACTACGTAAAAATATGTTACCAGCTGCATGCACACGAATTTATGATGGAAAGAATATGCAATGAAAGGAAATGAATTGCATGTATAGAAACAAAAAATCGCATTTAATGTTTTATTTCCTTCATAAATATATGATCCCTCCAACAGCCATGCAGCTAAACGCATTAAAACTAGTTTATGATGTATACTGAAACAAATTATACTACACGTTGTAGGTATTTATGCAATTCCTTACACTGCGTAAAAAATTTGGCATGTTGTTCACTGGTGGACGCATCTTCGGGTGGAGCGTAAAAACCTTAAGTTTTGTGCATAAAATCCCTCAATTATAAGCGTAAATACCGAGTCAATGAGAGGTTGATAGCTCTAGTAGGTTGTTATTACGATCCTATTTTTATGACAGATCCGAAAAACATGGCAGCCGCATGCATGCGGTTTCTATTTTTATACAGATCCAAAAATTATGGCAAAATCGTGGAAGTTTCCATTGCATACGCGCAAATTACGAACAACATAAATTAAGAAATTGCCTTTCCAATGTGCATGCAGTAAACTGATATACGAACTCCATGTTCAAGCATAAAATCGTACAGTTTTTAGCGTAAATAATACATGTGGTAGGCATAAAACACAATAATCGAAAAGAAAACTGCGCCGGATCGAAGGATGTCACACGCGATCATCGCTGCGCGCATCTCGCGCCTTCCGTGACGCCGCTCGCTCGAACATCGCGCCTCATGCGTCGCCGTCGCTACTCGCACGTCGACGGGCGTCGCTTGCTCGCCGGCCTTGGAAGTGCCGCCTCCTCGGGGCTTCGGGGACGCTGCCGCTTGCCCGCACAAGGGCCCCGCTGTCGCTCACCTTTTGGATCAGGGAACCGCCGCCACTACTCCGGATCGAGGAACCTCCGCCACCGTGCGTCGAGGTAATGTAGTTGCGGCCACCGGCCTGGGAACCGCCGCCACCGCACAAGGGCACTGCCATCGCTCGCCCTTTGGATCGAGGGCCACCGCCACCGGCCTGGAAACCACTGCCTCTACTTCGGATCGAGGAACCGTCGCCACCGCATGTCGAGGTCGGGGAGCCACGGCCAGCAGCCACTGGCCGAGGGTCCACCGCCGCGCGCGCTATCGGGCAACCGCCGTCGCTAATGAATCGAGATGGGGCGTGAAAAACTGATCCCTAGCACTATGAATTTTCTTTTATAGACGTCTGGATCTGGTCCGGCTCGACCGGATTGCACTGTCTGGCCTGGGCTTCCTTTAGTTATTGGAAGCCTAGGGCTCCTAATATATATATATATATATGTCAAATTAATAGTTTTGTCCAACTGATTTTATCCAACATGCGCATATGTAGTGCAACCGAAAATTCTCAATTTGGAATAATCATGTAGTGAACCAGACCACATCTCAAAAGGAAGTAGTAGAAGCAGCCTTAGTCTAAAACCTTCTACTCAAATCTGAGTTGGATATCATACACCGACCTTTTAAAATTATTGTTCTGTCCTTACGTTCTGCCACACAGGTCTGCTAAGGCATATGTGGGATGGTGTCGTGTCTACAATCCCTTCTTTCTTGCAATAAGCTTTAGATGTTGTTTGCTTCACATAATTGTATTGTGATGGATACTAGATACAGTTAAATCATGTTTGTTTATTTAAGTCCTGTAGGAAACGGGTGTCGCCTAAGAGGGGGGGGGGTGAATTAGGACTTCTAAAACTTTTACTAAACTAGGCCACAATTAAATCCCTAGAGCAAAACCTATGCAAATAATCAAAACTAGAATGTGCAAACTAGGTTTTGTCTAAGTGTTGCTATCTCTACCGCAAAAGGCTAAGTTTCAATCTATACTAAATAAGTATGACTACAAGATTGAAACTTAAATGCTTAATATAAATGCGGAATGTAAAGAGCTAAGTAGAGAAGCAAACTCTCGTGGATGACGCCGGTATTTTTACCGAGGTATCCGGAACCACGCAAGGTCCCGACTAATCCTCGTTGGTGCCCCTACGCAAAGGGAAGCCCACGCGAGGGCCAAGCACCACGGTCGAGTAACTCTGTAGAGAGCCGCGGGCCTTCTCCACGCGCAAGTGGTGCTCCGCTTCCGGCTCCTCTCGGACGCTCCCCGCCGTCTCCACTATCGAGCTTCCGGCCGAAGCGCCGCGGGCCTCGTTCCCTCCGGTACACGGTGGCGGCCGTGACACAAACGCGGTTGTCACGGTCTCGCAAGACTCTCGCCCCACTCGGTACAATTACAACGACTCACGCAAGAGCCGAGGGGTTGTGTGGTTTTACAAAACTCACTCAACTAACTAGGATTCACCTAGAGCAAGCGCTAAAGCGGTCTAACTAACCAAAGCACTTCGCAAAGCACCTATGCTAATCACCGAGTGATTCTAT
Organism: Zea luxurians; assembly: GCA_029449295.1. Classification (NCBI taxonomy): domain Eukaryota; kingdom Viridiplantae; phylum Streptophyta; class Magnoliopsida; order Poales; family Poaceae; genus Zea; species Zea luxurians. The sequence continues at coordinate 12,066,715 of JAOPSE010000012.1, forward strand.
TAAGCACTTGGGTGTTTGAGCTCTTGGAAATATGCACTATGTGTATTGGTATGTTGCTTGGGCTCTCACACTAGAGAATGGCCGGTTGGGGTGGTATTTATAGCCTCCACACCCCAAACTAGCCGTTGGACAGAAAGCAGCAGCTTTCTGTCGTCGGGTGCACCGGACAGTCCGGTGCACCACCGGACACTGCATAGTAGATGTCCGGTGCACGCCACGTCAGCCGACCGTTGGCGCCTGTAGCAGTCGACCGTTGGATCCGACCGTTGCCGTCTGCCCGTTGGCACACCGGACAGTCCGGTGCCTCACCGGACAGTCCGGTGCTACAGCCAGAGAGCGCCTGACTGCGGCCTCTCTGCGCAGACTGTCCGGTGCCTCACCGGACAGTCCGGTGCACACCGGACAGTCCGGTGCGCCACCAGGCGCTGGCTGACAGCCCTCGTCTTGGATTTCTTCGCTGATTTCTTCGGGCTTCTTTGTTCTTGAGTATTGGACTCCTATGCATCTTTTTATGTCTTCTTTTGAGGTGTTGCATCCTCATTGCCTTGGTCCAATTCTCTTCGCATCCTGTGAACTACAAACACAAACACTAGAAAACTTATTAGTTCACGGATTGTGTTGTTCATCAAACACCAAAACTCAATTAGCCAAAAGGCCCGGGGTCCATTTTCCTTACAATCTCCCCCTTTTTGGTGATTGATGACAACACAACCAAAGCAAGCAAATAATACAAGTATTTGAGTGAAAATATGCAATCTTCTTGCTAAGATGCATGATTGTCCCCACAATGTGATATTATGGACTTAAGCCTCCCCCTAACTCCATAATTCACTTACTTCCTATTTTTGGACCAAATAACCAAAACCAATTGAAAAGCCATTTGTAGATATAAAATTTTAAATTGGTGGTGTTTGGTGTTTGATATAGTTTTCATTGCTTTGGTCCCTAAACTTCTCCCCCTTTGGCATCAACCACCGAAAAGGAAGACATTAAAAGCATGTAGGAAGTAAATAAAATCTTGCCCTCATCAAGAATTGTATCAAATGATATCACTAGAAGGATATTGAATTAAACTATGTGAATGATACCACTTGAAGGAGTCCTCAAAAGATTACTCCCCCTAAATGAGTATTCTCCTTTAGAAAGAGTTTTTCTCCCCCTTTAGAGATGAAGAAAAACTCCCCCTGACAGAGATCCTCTACTTAGGAAAAAGCATGTGAAAATTAGAGGAGCAAGACATGATTTGAAAAGACTAACTTCCCTTATGCATAGGTAACAGAATATGAGTTATCTACTTATGCATTTTTGCAACATGGAAGCATATGATATGAAATATAGTCTAATCAAATATTGGAGAAGACATGTAAATGATACTGAATGTAGTCTCAAAAGATACCAATTGAAAGTCAATGGTGAGCTTGAGAGACATAAGAGTTCTTGGAGATTTTGCAGTGGAAGATTGTTGTCTTTCTCCGGGGACTTCATTTTCCTTACAATGAGACTATCACATGAAATAGACTTGAAAAGATGTTAGTCTCAAAGTGTTAGATTATAGAGTAACCTCCCCCTAAAGGCGTGCATACAAGTTTTGAATACTTGTAGGAGACATGCACTTTGATTTGATATCAAGAGGGGCAAATTATCCATAATCCAAACTTTGGCACATATAAGTTAAATGATACAACTTGTAGGAATCAAAGTTTTCAATTTATGCATCATTTACTATGGAGTAATATAAAAGCTATGTGCCGTGCTTAAATAAACATTTTAAGCCATGTAGGTTTGCTTAAGTATATGAACTAAAAACAAGCAATCCTACCATATGATTTACCTAGTATGCATGATTTTAAACAAAAGTACATAACACATGTAATACTAGGCAAGAAAGGTAAACTAGATACAAGGTAAATAGATACGCATATCTAAAAACGAGAAATACAATAAAACTAGTCACCTTAGTCATGGGTGGGAAATTTGGGTCCAAAATTTTCACTTACCCTCTTGGCAATAAACTTGATCCAATATGATGTATCCCATGATATACATCCCAATTTAGCCAAGTCTCCAAATTTCCCGATGACCTTCGGTCCACTCACTTCCCTTTCGGGATCCAAACCTTCTTGGTGCTTTTCATGGTTGAAATTATCTCCTTTGGCACCCAGATGCGTTTGGCCCCTTTTCCTTTATTGGCTTGCTTGTTGGCCTTGATTGCTATCACCTTTCCATTCTTTTTCTTCTTGATCAAATATGGTGTAGCATCCTTTTTGTTCACCTTTTTGATGTAGGTGTTGGAGATTTTGCTTGATGGCTTTTGCTTGAGCTTTTGTCTTTGTTTATCCCCGGTCATCGCCTTGCATTGGAAAGACTTGTGGCCTTCCTTGTGGCATAGCCTACAAATCACAGTTTCTCCCTCCATAGGCTTGTTCACTCCCGCAGTGGTGTTATTCTGTGGAGGTTGGATTTGTTTGGCTTTGCCTTTCTTGTCATACAAAGCCTTGCCAAGGCGAGTCACTTCTTGCTTTAATTGTTCATTTTCCTTTGCAACCTCATCTGTACATGTCTCTACAACAATATTCTCAACAACGACTTGGTTGCAGGGGTTAGAATCATCAATTAAATCAAAGCAGGAAGTAGAAGCATCTTTCTTAATTATTTCAGGTATTTCAACTAAAGATGCTGCTGGGGTGCTACCAATGTTTTCTAGCTTAGTAGTTAGCTCATTATTGTGTATGCTAAGAATTTCCATTTTCTCTAGCAAATTTTCAATAGCTTCTTGGGAGCTAGCTAACTTTGCCTTAAGTTTTTCATTCTTTTTAATAAGGCTATCATCGGTAGCAGTAGATGGAGCACTAGATTCTAATAGCTCAATTTTAGTTGATAGCTCACTATTTAAGTTTGCAAAAGTTTCAAATTTTTCTAGCAAACCTTTGTAATCATTTTGAGAGCTAACCAACTTATTTTTCAAAGTTTTAAGTTGAGCTTTTTGCTTAGTGCAAACATCCTGGAAAAATTTTACGGCTTCCGCAAGCTCTTCTAGAGAGGCCTTTCCCTCACCTTCATCATCACTACTACTTTCATCACTAGAGGATGGAATGCTTTTGTTACCTCTTGCCATAAGGCATTTGTGTGATGACCGTGATGATCGAGACGAGGACCGGTGGCTGCGCGTCCTTGGAGGTTCATCTTCACTTGAAGAATCATCCCAAGTTCTAACACTTGTGAGCGCCTTGCCTTTGCTCCTCTCCTTTTTGGGTTTGGCCATATTTGGACAATTGTCCCTGAAGTGGCCCTTCTCCCCACATGCGAAGCATCCTCTTTTCCTTTGCTTTTTCCTGTCAATGTTAAAGAGAAGATCCTCGACCTGCAGGGGCACACCCATTAGATTAATCTTGCGGATCATCCTCATTACCTTTCCGACGCGTCGGATTGTTTCTTCGTCCTCGAAGGATGATGTGCATGGTTGATTATCTTCATCATCATCACTTTCTTCTTCTTCCTCTTCTTCACTTGAGGAACTTGGAGTGGGAGTCTTCTTTTTGCCCTTCCTTTCATCACATGCAAAAGCATATGGTCTTGAGGAAGTTGGCTCCTCTTTCCGACTCATTTTTCGCGACATCTCAAAGGCCGCGATTTTCCCAATCACAATGGTCGGGGTCATGTTGCTCAAATCCTCCATGTTGTGAAGGATGGTGATGATGCTCCCATATCTTTGTTGTGGTAGCAGGGAGATAATCTTCCTCACAATGTCCGCATCACCTAGCTTATTAATGCCAATAGAATTGAGCTCATTGATAATTAGATTCAAACGAGAATACATGTCTCTAACAAGCTCATCATCTTTCATGGCAAAAGAATTATACTCATTTAAGACTAGGCAATGTTTTTGCTCACGGACATTGGATGTGCCGTCATGGAGCTCATGCAATTTTAGCCAAATCTCATTAGCAGTTTTCAAGGTAAATACTTGATTAAAAATATCCATGCTAAGAGATTCATACAAGCAATTTTTGGCTCTAGCATTTAAATGAATTTCTTTTTCCTCACTCGTGGTGGGTTTCTCGGGATTCTTGAGGGGTTTCATCCCGTCACGAGTGACTCTCCAAACACCTAGATCAACGGCCTCTAGGTAACAAGCCATTCTAGCACTATAATATGGGAAGTTAGTGCCGTCAAAGTGTGGTGGCCTATGGGTATCCATCCCTTCCTCTAAAAAGCGTCGGCTCTTTTAGCGGTGAAGCTAAAGCGTTTCAAATGAGCCAAACCGGGCTCTGATACCACTTGTAGGAAACGGGTGACGCCTAAGAGGGGGGGGGTGAATTAGGACTTCTAAAACTTTTACTAAACTAGGCCACAATTAAATCCCTAGAGCAAAACCTATGCAAATAATCAAAACTAGAATGTGCAAACTAGGTTTTGTCTAAGTATTGCTATCTCTACCGCAAAAGGCTAAGTTTCAATCTATACTAAATAAGTATGACTACAAGATTGAAACTTAAATGCTTAATATAAATGCGGAATGTAAAGAGCTAAGTAGAGAAGCAAACTCTCGTGGATGACGCCGGTATTTTTACCGAGGTATCCGGAACCACGCAAGGTCCCGACTAATCCTCGTTGGTGCCCCTACGCAAAGGGAAGCCCACGCGAGGGCCAAGCACCACGGTCGAGTAACTCCGTAGAGAGCCGCGGGCCTTCTCCACGCGCAAGTGGTGCTCCGCTTCCGACTCCTCTCGGACGCTCCCCGCCGTCTCCACTATCGAGCTTCCGGCCGAAGCGCCGTGGGCCTCGTTCCCTCCGGTACACGGTGGCGGCCGTGACACAAACGCGGTTGTCACGGTCTCGCAAGACTCTCGCCCCACTCGGTACAATTACAACGACTCACGCAAGAGCTGAGGGGTTGTGTGGTTTTACAAAACTCACTCAACTAACTAGGATTCACCTAGAGCAAGCGCTAAAGCGGTCTAACTAACCTAAGCACTTCGCAAAGCACCTATGCTAATCACCGAGTGATTCTATTAAGCACTTGGGTGTTTGAGCTCTTGGAAATATGCACTATGTGTATTGGTATGTTGCTTGGGCTCTCACACTAGAGAATGGCCGGTTGGGGTGGTATTTATAGCCTCCACACCCCAAACTAGCCGTTGGACAGAAAGCAGCAACTTTCTGTCGTCGGGTGCACCGGACAGTCCGGTGCACCACCGGACACTGCATAGTAGATGTCCGGTGCACGCCACGTCAGCCGACCGTTGGCGCCTGTAGCAGTCGACCGTTGGATCCGACCGTTGCCGTCTGCCCGTTGGCACACCGGACAGTCCGGTGCCTCACCGGACAGTCCGGTGCTACAGCCAGAGAGCGCCTGACTGCGGCCTCTCTGCGCAGACTGTCCGGTGCCTCACCGGACAGTCCGGTGCACACCGGACACCGATGTCCGGTGCGCCACCAGGCGCTGGCTGACAGCCCTCGTCTTGGATTTCTTCGCTGATTTCTTCGGGCTTCTTTGTTCTTGAGTATTGGACTCCTATGCATCTTTTTATGTCTTCTTTTGAGGTGTTGCATCCTCATTGCCTTGGTCCAATTCTCTTCGCATCCTGTGAACTACAAACACAAACACTAGAAAACTTATTAGTTCACGGATTGTGTTGTTCATCAAACACCAAAACTCAATTAGCCAAAAGGCCCGGGGTCCATTTTCCTTACAAGTCCAACGTAATTAAATACCACACTAAAAATGGATACTAGCCTATTCAAACTTATTACTGCTATCACTCGAATGTGAATCATTACTATTACCATTTACGTTACAGCTCGTGAACTAAACAACACCTTAGAAGCATCGGAACAAAATTTCATGCCATTAGAAGCATTAGAACTTTCACATTTCCCTTCATTTGCTTGTCAACGTTGTCTTCCACTCCTTGAAAGAATTAAATACATCATATTTGTTCTTGAGAAAACATGGCCAAACTTGATGTGAATAATCATCAATAATTGTGAGCATATGTCACACCCGGTTTTAGAAGGCAAACCGAATGCGAACCATGTACGTGCCAGGAACAACAATTCACGTACACAGTAGTTACATAACATGGATATCATCACACAGTGCTCGAATAGTATTAAAAGGGAAAAACATAGTCAATTACATCATATGTCTGAGACATCCACATAGTCTTTACAATAATCAAAGTGCGAAAAAGAAACGTAGATAAACGCGGCCTTCACAGGCAGCCGACTAGGGGTCACCGCTAACCCACGCCTAAAACTCGTCGTAGTCTTGGAACTCTTGGAAGTCTCCTTCCACGGCTTCATCTTCTCCTGAGCAGTGGTTGCAATGCGGACAACCTGGGGGGGTTTGGTGTGTAGAGCAAGGGTGAGTACACATCAACATACTCAGCAAGTATCCTGTTTGGCTGTAGTGGACTAGCTTTATGTGGGGGTAAGTGTGACGGAACCTCCCAAGTTATTAGGCCCACCTACAGTTGTCCTTGTCCAACAGACATCAGACAACCCTGTAGATGTTCTTGAACCACTTGACAAGTTCGGTATCTTTTCTCTTACCTTTCCAGGAACGTTTCACCCGTCTTGCAAACATTACAGAACATCAGAGATAAAGAAATGCGGAAGCGATTACATAACCTTACATTTATTTAGAAAGTAAGATCAAGTTGCTTATTACAGACCAGAGTTATAAAACGAGTGCTGAGTAGTATTATTACAATACCAAGGGAGGCAAAAACTCCTCCCGATAGTTCTTACATAAAAGTTTCTTATGGAGGACCATGTCCTCCTGCAGCTTCACTCTTGTTTTTCTTCATTTGGAACCACCTTGGTACAAAAGCAACAAAAATTTGCTGCTTCCTCACCTAAAAACAACGAGGGAATAAACCCTGAGTACGGAATTACTCAGCAAGTCTTACCCGACTAAAGAAAAGACTCTCGAGGGTATGCTGGTTATAAGGGAGTCAAGGTAAGGTATCTCAAGATCAAGACTCTGTTTGCAAAAATGCTTACTAAAAGTGGATCCTTAAAAATCCAGTTTTTTTGTCAAGTTAGGTAAACTTACCTATATCTAGAGTTCTTGCTAACCTAGTTCAAGCACTTGACCTGCACTAGCCAATTTCTTATCCACTCCTCATCTTCACTGGATTGCTACGTGTAAGTCAGTGACCAAGTCTTCATAACCGCGAAGGTACGGCGATCCGAATCGATTATACTCAGCTGAGGATCTCCAATCACACGACATATGTAGCACTTAACCCTTGCATATGTCAACCCGCCACCGGGGATCTTAAGACCAGATCAGGTTCACGCAAACCAAGAGCACAGATACACCACCGTCCAGCCTCTTGCTACGGAGGGTACACGCTACTCTCGCCACCGCTCCACGCCCATTTCGTGTTATCTTATTCTGGCCTTAGTCTGCCCGAGGCAAGGCTTACCCATGACGAGGCATGTGACCAGTTAAAGGGTCCTCGGTCAGCAGGCCTACATCGAGACGGTCCTTAATCGACTCAGACGGAGACACTACACTGAGACTCTTTTCTTGTGCAAGTCACCCGCCCGGTCCCAGCTTAATCATTTAAACCCAAAAACTTGGTACCTGGCAGAGGTACATCTTTTTCGATGTTGAATCCATCACGACCGTGATGGACTCACCATCAAGTTTTATTTTCAAAAACATTCCACCCACTTTGCCAAACATCTTTTTGTAAAACAAAACCTTTTGTTTTGCTAGAGCAATACTAAGCATAGTAAAAACCTTTTGTAAAACAGGGTTTCAAGGAAGGTAATCAAAGATCAAGGAAGATAATGCAGGAATTGTTTATCAACCAACTCCTATTACTTAATGCAACAAGCAGGTGAAAAAGATTTTAAAAACATCAAGGAAGGTGGCAAATGCACCGGGGCTTGCCTTCGTTAGTAGGTGAGTCAGGCTCAGGCTTGCAGATGTCAAAGTAGAGACAAGTCCCTGCCTGAGATTCCAAAGGTGGTGGTGTCTTCTCTTCGGTCACTTCGATCTCTTCTTCGTTTTCTAAACATAACCATACATATATGTATATAAAAATGAATGCCATGTAATATTCATGAGAGTGCAAAGATAATAAGAATTTATTATCTAAGGTCTTGAATACAATTTTCCTTCACGGAACTCCGAGAACTTAGGGTTTCCGGAGTGAGTAAAGGAGTTCACAGGGCAGGGGGGTTTTGGGTTCTAGGTATCAAATAAGGTCCAAATCAACTTAAACTCTACCCAAGGCTTCTAAATAATGTATAGAATTCATATAAAAAGTTTGGACATTTTTGGGATTACTATTTATTTTCTAAAAATCCAGAACTAATGGTTTAAACTAGTTTAAATGCCTTAGAATTCCTTATTTAATCTAAAAATCATGAAACATTTTTTATTAAATATTATGGAAAATAAGAATTCTAGGAAAATTGGTTTCACAATTTTAGGATTTTTCTACAATTTTCTATGGATTTCTAAAGTTCTACTGAAAAAGAAAAGGAAAAATTTGAAATAGTGATGGGCTGGTTTCAGCCCAGGCGGCCCAGTCCAGAGGGAAAAGCGCGCGCGCGCCCGCGCGCTCTGGCGACTTTGCACAGAGGCCCTCGGGTTTCTGGCTAACCGAAAACAGGTTTTTTCACTGTTTAACAGAGTCACTGACCGTTTACAGAAAGACCCCCACTCTCCTATCTATTCTCGGTTTGAAGTCCACGACGGCGTCGAGTGCGGGGAAACTCCGGTGAGCTCCTGGACCGGCCGATTGGGGCAACGACTCGGGTCTTCGAGTGACTAACACCCAATTGAACCCTCCTCGACCATTTCCCCCAACCTAATTTCATCTATGGCCAATTGGTTTGCTCGGGCCACGGTGACCGGGGGTAGTGCGGCTAGACAATCGTGTTCCCGGCGACCAGAGAGCTCCTAGCGCAATTGCGCGGGTCGGCGAGCATCGTAAGCACATGAGAGTACTTAAACGGGGAAGAAGATGGTATGAGCGGACCTGAACGGTGCTGACCACGGCGAGGTTAGCTTTACGGTGTATTTGAACCGGATTGGGGAGAATGCGAAATTGGAGCTCGCTGGTGATCGGCTAGGAGCAATACTGGGTGTGGGAGTGCGTGATGATGTTGCGAAGCTAGCCGCAGGCTCAATTTATAGGGAACGGTAGCAATGACAAGTAATTTGAGCAGATTACGCTGGCGGCCGGAGATGAAGAAGAATATCGGTGTCGTGAATTCGTGTCCTCCGTCGTGGCAACCTCACCGGCGTTGATGAGACAGCGATAGGGAGTCACGGCGACACGGTGGAAAGGCAGAGCCACGCGGCACAAGGCCGAGAGGCGATGGTTCACCGGCGAGCCTATCGCTCCAGCCGCAAAGCAGAAGGGGAAGCCACGGTGAGTCACTGGAGTGACCTCCAGCTCACCGGCGACAGAGATTCTTTTACCCGAGAGGTTATCCATCCACCTCGAGCGTGAATTCTGACGGCGACAGCACGAATCACGGCGGGGAGTCATCGGCGGCGAGCAAGCAACGCTGGCAGTCTGATCCATAGCGCTACAGTACCATTAGAATCCCATTTCAGAGCCTCTGACAGTCAACATTTAGGCTTGATTTTCTCCCAAATTCAAATGGCAACTTAACTAACTTTCTGCAGCAATATTGTAGAGCTATAATCTAGCTACAAGTTTGTCATAGCAACCATGGTTCAATTCTTAATAAATCAAGCTTGAATTCATGCTCAAAGTCTCAGTGGTTACACTGTTTGTCTGAAAAATCAGACCCAGTAACCTGACAGTCCAACTTTGAACTTAATTATCTCCCAAATTTTCTTAACAACTGAGTTCACACTCTTAAGCAAAGTTGTTCTCCTATGATTGAGCTACAAACTTGATGTGGTGACCTAGGGCAAAAACCCTAGAGCTTGAAAGTTACAAGGCTCCAAAGTTGAGCTCACAAATCTGAAATTCAGACTTAGAGTAAATTCTCAATTGGGGTCCTTTTGCAAATCAATCCAAAACTTAGGGTTTGGCTTGTAAATCTTCCCAAATGTGAACCATGTGACTTTATATGCTTTATCATGGTAGTTTTTACACTTTAGTCCAAATGTCCACAATTTTTGCACATAGGCCCTAAGGTTTGAACTTAGGGTTTTCTAGGGTTCAAATGGGGTTTTTGGATATCTCAGGGGTATAAATGGGATTCAAGTTCATTTTAGGAATATTTTATGACTATTTCCCTAAAGCTTTGAGGTTTTCTCAATTTGGTTAAGTTTTACCCCCTATAGTCCCTATTTAGGGTTAAGCTCCCTATCCAGGGTTCTATTTGCAAAATGCTATAACAATACAACTTGTTTGAAATTTTTACCTAGTAAATGCACTCTAGGTGTGTCAAACATATGCAATGCCAATGTTTATGATGCCATGCTCAAGTTTTAGTTGCAGTAACACCAGTGGTGTTACAGTAAGTCAAGCAGTTGCTTTTAGTTGGTCAGATTATTATTACTAGTAGAGAAAGCCAAGTTTTAGAATTAACCCACGTTATTAACCCAAACGTACTCCTTTCCAAACGGAAAGAGTACCGCTTACCATTACCGGAGTTAATACCAAAACCAACATTCTCAACACCATTTGTAATCCGAACCTCTGATCAAGTACCACTAATCACTGGAGCTCCCTTGGCCGCTCATAACCACGAGCACGGCTGATATATCAGTTTTCATAACACTCTGCAGAGGTTGTGCACTTTACCCACAAGCCGCGATTCCCCTTCTGCCCGGAGAGAGCTACTCCCCATTGACCACTACCTAGGTGGTCCAGCAGGGCATCACTACGTAGCCTTTACAAAGATTCCCCGAGGCTGTAGCCGCCCGTTAGGTTTCCTAAATGTACCGCACTCCTCCCCAAGGGACAAATCAACCTTGGCAGAGCGAGCCGCATACACCGAGCCCCATTGACGGCACGACGGTGAAGCGAACTACACCCCGGTTCCTCTAATTATTAAGCTAAGGGCGTCCCATTCCACCCTCATGGTTGCACTGTTTTCTTGGGCGGTCATCCAACGAACAGGTCCTTACGGAGAGGCACTCAAGAAACCGCTCGAGTCCCCTTAAATGCCACAAGTATATCGTCATAATCAAAAGGGAAAACAACGTATCATAAATAATCTCATCATGTTCATTGATTAATGTGAAGCACTAGCATGAATCTAAACCAAAATAACCCAACCCAAATAGGTAAGCAAGGACATGATAAACAAAAGCTACTCAATCCTTAGGTATAAATTGTGTAAATGCGGGGAGTGATTTATAAAATGAATAGGACATAGATGGGTCAAGGGACACTTGCCTCCACCAACCGATTGCTGCTCAGGGACTTCTCCTGCGAGTTCTTCGGGCTCCTCAACCAGATCGTTCTCTATGCGAACACAATCATACATCCACATCTCAAATTAGAAAAGTAAACAATACACCATACAAAGAGATGAATCCAATAGCCACATATCCGACAGATGGTTAGCGCTTACGACCATTTTAAGTAGTAAGAATAACATAACCATTACTACACTTGACAACTCGCTATGTTCATGTTAAGTGAAAGAATGAACTTAACCACTTCATTTCATGTAGCTATACTAACTGATATTTAATATTGGTGTAAAGACAGTTATTATCTAAGCATAATTAATTCCACGCTTAGTTAATATGTCGCTTCCTAACATAAACCAATCAGTGTTAGCAATTTTAAGTGGTGTGGGAAGTCGCCGCGCGAAACTACGCATAATAAGAACCAAAACATGCGTATCATCACGTGCACAAAGCTACAAGCCACTGCGCATGGGATTGCCGCGTGAACGAGTTGGTCGTGCCCCGCACAGGCCGACGCAGGCGAGCCGAGGATGGACCAGCCACGCACGATGCGCAGGACGCCGCAAGGAAGCCGCGGGCCGCTGCTGCGCACGTTGGTGAGCCGCTGCTGCGGGCATGCTACGGACGGGCTGACCATGCGCCGCGCAGGCCACCGCGAGCAAGCCGCACAGGCTACCGCAAGCGGGCCGCGGGCGAACTACGACGCCAGGGACACTCTACGCCGAGCAGGGGCCGCGAACGCGCCACGCCGGGGGCCGCGCCGTGCCGCAGACGCGAGCAGCGAGCGCTCCACGCCGGGGGCCGCGCCGCGCCGCGGACGCGAGCAGCGAGCGCGCCACGCCGGGGGCCGTGCCGCGGACGCGATGGAGCCATGCGCTGGACCGAGCTGGGCTGGGGCAGTGCACCGCGCCAAGGCCGCGGCTGGGCCACGGCCACACGCCCGAGGCCAGGGCGGGGTCGCGCGAGCACGGGGAAGCCGAGCTGGGGACGCGGAAGCAGGGAGCGAGGCCGAGCGGGGTCACCACGGGGAGGAAGGGCAGGCGAGCTGGGCGCCGACCGCGAGCAGGCATGCCACGTCGGGCTGCATCGCGGATGCGAGCGGGGGGAAACGCGTGCAAGTCGGGGACCCACGTCGAGCCGGCCGCGCCACGGCTGGGGCACGCCGCGCGCGACGACGGGCGTGCCGAGCCGCGCACAGGATGGGGGGCGCGTACGCGCCAGAGCGAGCCGGGCGCGGGCGAACTGCGTCGCCGCGCCATGGCCGCGGGCCGGGCCGCATCGCGGCTGGGTCGTGCGCCGTGCCGAGCCGAGAAGAGAAGGGAGAGGTGGGGGCGAGGGAGAAGAGAGGGGCAAGGATCACCGTGGGCGAGAACGACGGGACGGGCGGTTCCGAGGTGCTGCGGGCAAGAAGACGGCGCGGGGGAAGGAGGAGAGAGGAGCTGCGCGTCGTGGGAGAAAAGAGTGGAACAGGGGACGACCGCAGGGGCTTACAGGCGGGCCCCACGCGTAGAGGCGGCGGCTGCAAATCGCCTCCCGCACCTGCCGGACGAGCGCGCTGTGCCCTCGCGTAGGCGGCTAGAGAACACCGAGCTGGGCCGCCGCGGTCCCGGCCCAAGACGCGAAGGGGAAGGGGGGGAAGCAGGCCGCGGGGAGGGAAACGGCGGCTGGGCCGCGGACGCCTGGCCGGCCCACGACGAGAGAAAAAAAGGGAAAAGGGCAGGCCGCGGTTGGACTGCGCCATGGAAGCCGACCCAAGAGAGGGGGGGGAAGTTTTCTTATTTATTTTCCTGTTTTTAGCTCTAATTCACCCCTAGAATGTATGATTCACAAACCCTCTCCATCAAACAACAAAATGCATGATCCGGCATGATGCAACAACTAAAGAGAAAATCTCTAGGGTTTATTATTATTATATAACTTGGAGTTTTGGAAATAGGGAGGGTTTTTAGCGAAAAGAAATGGGGAAAGAGAGGTAACGCCCGAATTTGGAGAGTGAAGAAAAGAAAAAATTTAACTCTAAAATTCGGGGCGTTACAAACCTATCCCCCTTAAAAGAATCTCGCCCTCGAGATTCAAGGCTGGCTAGCAAAGAGCTCAGGGTATTTGGCCATCAGATCATCTTCATGCTCCCAGTTGCTTCTTCCTCAGAGTGATGATTCCATATGACTTTGCACATTCTGATGGTCTTCCTTCGGGTGACTCTGTCTGCGGTCTCAAGGATTTGCGTTGGCTTCTCAATGTAGGTCAAGTCCTCCTGGACCTCCAGACCTTCAACTGGCAATTGCTCCTCTGGCACACGCAAGCACTTCTTCAATTGAGACACATGAAAGACATCATGCACAGCAGACAAATTCTCTGGCAGACTGAGCTGATAGGCCACTTCTCCACGCCTTGCGAGAATCTGATACAGACCAATGTAGCGGGGTGCTAGCTTGCCTTTGACCCCGAATCTTCTGACTCCTCTGATCGGTGACACTTTCAGATAGACGAAGTCTCCAACTTCGAAACTCAGCTCTCTTCTTCTTGTATCTGCATAACTTCGCTGCCTTGATTGCGCTATCTTCAAATTCTCTCGAACCATCTTGATGTTCTCTTTGACTTCAAGCAGAATGTCTGGCCCAAACACTTGCTTTTCTCCAGGCTGATCCCATTGTAACGGAGTTCTACAACTCCTTCCATAAAGCGCCTAAAATGGTGACATCTTCAAGCTGGCTTGGTAACTGTTGTTATAGGAGAACTCTGCATAAGGCAATCTCTTGTCCCATCCAGACTGATCTTGCAACGCACAGGCTCTCAACATGTCTTCAAGGATTTGATTGGTTCTTTCAATCTGACCATCTGTCTGCGGATGATAAGCTGAACTGAAATTCAGATGTGTGCCCAAAGCTTCATGCAGCTACTGCCAGAAATGAGAGGTGAACTGCGTTCCTCTGTCTGACACTATCTTCTTTGGCACACCATGAAGACAAACAATCCAAGACATGTACAACTCTGCCAATACTGCACTGCTGTAGTTGGTCTTGACAGGTATGAAGTGGGCTGACTTGGTCAAGCGGTCCACCACTACCCAAATGGAATCGTAGCCAGCTCGAGTGCGAGGCAATCCGACTGTGAAGTCCATACCGATTTCATCCCATTTCCACTGAGGAATTTGCAACGGTTGCAACAATCCAGCTGGCCTTTGGTGCTCTGCCTTGATCCTTCGACAACTATCACACATAGCCACATGCTCTGCGATTTCTCTCTTCATTCCATACCACCAGAATTTCTTCTTTAGATCCTGATACATCTTCTCACTTCCAGGGTGAATCGAATAAGCTGTCTCATGAGCTTCCTTGAGAATCAATTCCCGAATAGACTGGACATTGGGAACGCACAAGCGGTCTTTGAACCATATCACACCTTCTGCATCCTCCCAAAAATCTTTGCCTTTGCCTTCCAGAATCAGTCGCCGGATCTCACTGATCTTCTCATCATTCTTCTGCGCTTCTTTGATTTCTTGATCCAGGGTAGGTTCCAACTCAATTGTGACTCCTCGCGTATTATTCAGAAATCCGAGACTCAATCTATCAAACTCTTTGGCCAACTCATAAGGCATCGGAAGAGCGACCATCAGATTGACTTGACTCTTCCCGCTCAAAGCATCTGCCACTACATTCGCTTTGCCTGGATGGTAGTGAATCTCCAACTCATAGTCTTTGATCAACTCTAACCATCTTCTTTGCCTCATATTCAGCTCTGACTGAGTGAATATGCACTTCAGACTCTTGTGGTCTGTGTAAACATCACATTTCTGCCCATACAAATAGTGCCTCCATGTCTTCAGTGCGTGAACCACTGCTGCCAACTCTAGGTCATGGATTGGGTAATTCTGCTCATGAACCTTCAGCTGCCGGGACGAGTAAGCCACAACTCTTCCCTCTTGCATCAACACGCATCCCAAACCGGTGTAACAAGCATCACAATACACCAAGAAGGGCTTGTGCACATCAGGCAAAACTAAGACAGGCGCTGTAGTCAACTTCTCTTTCAGCGCTTTGAAGGCCTCTTGACATTTCTGGGTCCACTTGAACTCAACCTTGTTGCCTAGCAAAGCTGTCATTGGTTTCGCAATCTTCGAAAACCCTTCAATGAATCGCCGATAGTATCCGGCCGTTCCAATGAAGCTCTTGATTCCTCGAGCATCCGTCGGCGCTTTCCAGTTCAGAATGTCTGTCACCTTCTTCGGATCCACAGCCAATCCTTCTTTGTTGATTATGTGACCCAAGAACAGAACTTCATTGATCCAGAACTCGCACTTGCTTAACTTTGCATACAACTGGTGCTCTCGCAATCTCTGCAATACCATCCTCAAATGACTTGCATGATCTTCTTCGCTTTGAGAATAAATCAGAATATCATCAATAAATACCACCACAAACTTGTCAAGATAATCCATGAATACACTGTTCATCAAGTTCATGAAGAAGGCCGGTGCATTTGTTAGACCGAAGGACATCACAGTGAACTCATACAACCCATACTTGGTAATGAATGCCGTGTTTGGAATGTCCGAAGGTCGGATCCTGAGCTGATGGTAACCTGACCTCAGATCTATCTTGGAGAACACACTGGCTCCTCTCAACTAGTCGAACAGATCTTCTATTCTAGGTAAGGGGTACTTGTTCTTGATTGTGACCTCATTCAGAGCTCGATAATCGATGCACATCCTTTTGGTGCCATCTTTCTTCTCCACAAATAGGACAGGGGCGGCCCAAGGCGAGGTGCTTGGCCGAATGTAACCTTTCTCTAACAGCTCATCAATCTGCTTCTTAAGTTCAACCAACTCTGGTCCGGATATTCTGTAAGCTCTCTTAAAGATAGGGGCGGTTCCAGGAAGAAGCTCTATAGCAAACTCAACCTTCCGCTCTGGTGGCATACCTGGTAAGTCCTTTGGAAACACGTCTGGGAACTCGGACACAACCTTGATACTCTCAATTGGGTCTGCTTCACTACTATCAACAGCCATCTGATAACATCTTCCTTTCTTCGGCTCAGGCGGGACTAATTCGGTCACCACTTCCTCTCCTAGTGGGGACACCAACTTGATTGTCCTCTTATCACAACTGATAACTGCCTGATACTTATCTAGCCAATTCATCCCTAGGATGACATCTATTCCCTGAGTACCCATTACTATAAGGTTAGCGGGAAACGCTATCCTCTTATTTCCACACTTACACTCAAACAAATGCTATCGGTTCAAATTCTACCACCGGCTGAGTCAATTTGAATGGGGGTTGACATGGTAGTAATTGGAAGAATATGTGCTTCTACCCATGATGCAGTAATGAAAGAATGCGTTGCTCCAGTATCAAATAACACCTCTGCAATATGGGAGTCGACTGGGAACATACCTACTATCATGCCGGGGGTCTCCTGAACTGCTTCAGCCTCCAAGTGGTTCAGTCTTCCATGATTGTAGCACGGCTGAGGGCGGTTGCCTGCTCCAGGCTGAGACACATTCTGCTTTACTGGGGCATTGGGGCCTGACTGCTGCCGGGCTGCCTTCTTCGGACATTGCATCACCCAGTGGCCTTGCTCTCCACAGTGGAAACATGCTCTGTTTCCAACCTGAGCTGGTGCCACCTGATTGTTCTGCTGGTTGGCTGGGGCAGGAAGACGAGGTGCCTGCTGATTCTGCCTCTAAAACTGACCTCCTCCTGACTGATTGCTCTGACGGTTCTGATACTGGTGCTGAGGATACTGCCTTTGGAACTGCTGATGCTGAGGTGGACGCTAGTTCTGCCTGAACTGCTAAGATTGATTGCTTGAGAAACGAGGACGATTGCTGCTTCCAGGTTGGGGTCCACTAATCTTGCGCTTGCGATCCTCCATCTCCTTACGCTTCCTCTCTGTCATGATTGCCCTGTCAATCAGGTGCTGGAATGTCGGGAAGGTATGATTCATCAGCTGATAATGCAGGGGATCAACTAAGCCTCTTAAGAGGCGATACTGTCTCTTGGCATCTGTGTTGACATCCTCAGGAGCATAGCGAGACAACTGCAGAAACCTGTCCTGGTACTCACTGACAGACGATGACCCTTGCTTGAGGGCCAGGAACTCCTCCTTCTTCACTATCATCAGACCTGCAGGAACATGGTACTGACGAAAGCTATCTCTGAACTCTTCCCAGGTGATGGTGTCGGGGTTAGCATGAGTGGTGAGATAGGACTCCCACCAATACTGGGCCGCTCCTCTCAACAGACGGGGACCATACAGAACTTTCTCCCTATCATCACATTGAGCGGTATGCAACTCCCGCTCCACAGTGCGCATCCAGTCTTCAGCATCCATAGGGTCAGAAGAGTGAGCAAACGTTGGGGGATGACCTCTCATGAATTCAGCACGTTTGTCCCTGGGCATCTGAGGCATCTGAGGCTGAGGTGGTGGCTGTTGCTGCTGTTGCTGCTGAATGGCGGCCAGAGTCTGAGCAATGGCTTGAACTGCCTGAGTCTGCATCAGAAACTTCTGCTCGATGGACATCGGGGGCGGGGGCGGTAGTTGCTGTTGCTGGGGTACCTCATCCTGCTGAGCTGCCTGCTCCTGCTGAGCACGCCTTCCTCCTCTGCGCCTATTTTCTGACATCTGCAGAATGCAATCACACATCAGAACTGATCTTGCAAGTCTTGTAGCATAAGAAAAGAGTATAGAATTCTTCAACAACACTGAACAGATGAGCTTCGTCACTGATCTCCAACACAGACCAACACGGCTTCTCAGATAAGGAGGAAAGTGGAATAAAAGGCTTCCAACTAGACATCCAACTTCATTAACATATAATAGATAAACCCAAATGCAGGGATACCCACATTCTGGTGACAGTCATTACAAAGATCCAAATCAAACATAGTTCATCATGACAAACATGGATGCACAGGATATTGCAAACTACCCTGTCTAACTAAGACTAACTAAGAGTGAGACTAACGCTAAGACTAAGACTAAGACTAAAACTTCTATATTAAGCATTTATTACAAGACTCAACACTGACGATCTATGGTTCTAAGTCTATCTTGGTCTTGCAGTCGGGATTGCCATAAGGCTGGTGTCCACGTCGAGGTGAGCGGTACGGGTGCTGAGTCCCTACGGGAGCGGGGGAACCATCATCCAGGTGACGACGTTCCGCGCGCTCAGCCCGTAGCTGGGCGATCTCAGCATGAGCCCTACTCAGCTCGTCTAGTGCATGGTCCAGCTCCGTGTTTAGCACAGCGGCTAGGTTGACTGTGCTGCTCAACCTAGGATTGTCCTCACCGACAGGTGAGACAATCACGCCTCCTGTGTTGCCAGATGGACGGCGGGGGTAATACTTCAGGTTGAAACCGTCAGCTACCCCGCCGAGCACTGAGCAGTAGTACGAAAGCGCACGTCGTGCGACATCTTGCATGGCCGCCTTAGCTGAGTCCCGCTCAGAGATGGAATAGTGCTCTGAGCAGGCCTCCGCACCTTGGAGACTGTTCTCCGGACGGCGCACCAAGCAGGTCGCCTCCCAGCGGTCCAGGTAGACCCCGCGACTATGCTGGTAGACCACACAACGATACTCAATGGACCAAGTATGCCGGTTAAGTGCCCGACGTAGCAGAGTGTCGAGCGCATCGTGGAAGTGACACCCGCGAGCGGCGTCACGAGTGATGGGTCGAGCAACCCATCCTTCCGGCTCCTGGTCAGCAAAAAAGTCAGTGTCGTGGCTCGAGCTATCGTCGCCACCTCCGTCGTCTGGGTCTCCTCCAGCTGCTACTCCAGGGGTTGGGGTAGCCAGTGGTGGTGCAGGGGGCGCCTCCAGAGGAAGCACGGGGGAGCAGCTCCTCGCAGACTATATCTCCTGTTAGAGCGAGAAAGAAGAGCCCTGCTGCTCCTGTCGTCGATGTTCCTGCTCCTCAAGCAGGCGGTGGTGCAGCCTCTCCAAGTGACTGGACTGACCGGTCACGGGACGGCGAAGCGGACGCTCCACGAGACGGGAAGGTAAGAAGGGGATGACAGACTTCCGTGTGGTATGCCTAAGACGAGCCATCTACAAAAGACACCGCAAGCATAAGAGTGAGAACAGAACTAATATGACCAGCAAGCAATAAACCATAAATAAATAAATGAAGGATTAAAATAAAACACAATTTTCAGCAAGGTATAATATATAGTAGAACATAAGTTTGGTCGATGTGACCAACTTTTGAAGGGATACCAAAGTCAAGGCAGGGACAGAGGTCTATAATCCTTAGAACGACCATTCTACTCTAGGTTAGTGGGCCTACAGTCAGCACGGCTTTGATACCACCTATGTCACACCCGGTTTTAGAAGGCAAACCGAATGCGAACCATGTACGTGCCAGGATCAGCAATTCATGTACACAGTAGTTACATAACATGGATATCATCACACAGTGCTCGAATAGTATTAAAAGGGAAAAACATAGTCAATTACATCATATGTCTGAGACATCCACATAGTCTTTACAATAATCAAAGCGCGAAAAAGAAACGTAGATAAACGCGGCCTTCACAGGCAGCCGACTAGGGGTCGCCGCTAACCCACGCCTAAAACTCGTCGTAGTCTTGGAACTCCTGGAAGTCTCCTTCCACGGCTTCATCTTCTCCTGAGCAGTGGTTGCAATGCGGACAACTTGGGGGGGGGGGTTTGGTGTGTAGAGCAAGGGTGAGTACACATCAACATACTCAGCAAGTATCCTGTTTGGCTGTAGTGGACTAGCTTTATGTGGGGGTAAGTCAAGCAGTTGCTTTTAGTTGGTCAGATTATTATTACTAGTAGAGAAAGGCAAGTTTTAGAATTAACCCATGTTATTAACCCAAACGTACTCCTTTCCAAACGGAAAGAGTATCGCTTACCATTACCGGAGTTAATACCAAAACCAACATTCTCAACACCATCTGTAATCCGAACCTCTGATCAAGTACCACTAATCACTGGAGCTCCCTTGGCCGCTCATAACCGCGAGCACGGCTGATATATCAGTTTTCATAACACTCTGCAGAGGTTGTGCACTTTACCCACAAGCTGCGATTCCCCTTCTGCCCAGAGAGAGCTACTCCCCATTGACCACTACCTAGGTGGTTCAGCAGGGCATCACTACGTAGCCTTTACAAAGATTCCCGAGGCTGTAGCTGCCCATTAGGTTTCCTAAATGTACCGCACTCCTCCCCAAGGGACAAATCAACCTTGGCAGAGCGAGCCGCATACACCGAGCCCCATTGACGACACGACGGCGAAGCGAACTACACCCCAGTTCCTCTAATTATTAAGCTAAGGGCGTCCCATTCCACCCTCATGGTTGCACTGTTTTCCCGGGCGGTCATCCAACGAACAGGTCCTTACGGAGAGGCACTCGAGAAACCGCTCGAGTCCCCTTAAATGCCACAAGTATATCGTCATAATCAAAAGGGAAAACAACGTATCATAAATAATCTCATCATGTTCATTGATTAATGTGAAGCACTAGCATGAATCTAAACCAAAATAACCCAACCCAAATAGGTAAGCAAGGACATGATAAACAAAAGCTACTCAATCCTTAGGTATAAATTGTGTAAATGCGGGGAGTGATTTATAAAATGAAAAGGACATAGATGGATCAAGGGACACTTGCCTCCACCAACCGATTGCTGCTCAGGGACTTCTCCTGCGAGTTCTTCGGGCTCCTCAACCAGATCGTTCTCTATGCGAACACAATCATACATCCACATCTCAAATCAGAAAAGTAAACAATACACCATACAAAGAGATGAATCCAATAGCCACATATCCGACAGATGGTTAGCGCTTACGACCATTTTAAGTAGTAAGAATAACATAACCATTACTACACTTGACAACTCGCTATGTTCATGTAAAGTGAAAGAGTGAACTTAACCACTTCATTTCATGTAGCTATACTAACTGATATTTAATATAGGTGTAAAGACAGTTATTATCTAAGCATAATTAATTCCACGCTTAGTTAATGTGTCGCTTCCTGACATAAACCAATCAGTGTTAGCAATTTTAAGTGGTGTGGGAAGTCGCCGCGCAAAACTACGCATAATAAGAACCAAAACATGCGTATCGTCACGTGCACAAAGCTACAAGCCACTGCGCATGGGATTGCCGCGCGAACGAGTTGGTCGTGCCCCGCACAGGCCGACGCAGGCGAGCCGGGGATGGACCAGCCGCGCACGATGCGCAGGATGCCGCAAGGAAGCCGCGGGCCGCTGCTGCACACGTTGGCGAGCCGCTGCTGCGGGCATGCTGCGGACGGGCTGACCATGCGCCGCGCAGGCCGCCGCGAGCAAGCCGCACAGGCTGCCGCAAGCGGGTCGCGGGCGAACTGCGACACCAGGGACACTCTACGCCGAGCAGGGGCCGCACCGTGCCGCGGACGCGAGCAGCGAGCGCGCCACGTCGGGGGCCGCGCCGCGCCGCGGACGCGAGGGAGCCGCGCGCTGGACCGAGCCGGGCGGGGCAGTGCACCACGCCGAGGCCGCGGCTAGGCCACGACCACACGCCCGAGGCCGGGGCGGGGTCGCGCGAGCACGGGGAAGCCAGGCTGGGGACGCGGAAGCAGGGAGCAAGGCCGAGCGGGGTCGCCACGGGGAGGAAGGGCAGGCGAGCTAGGCGCCGACCGCGAGCAAGCGCGCCACGCCGGGCCGCATCGCGGACGCGAGCGAGGGGAAACGCGCGCAAGTCGGGGACCCGCGCCGAGCCGGCCGCGCCACGGCTGGGGCACACCGCGCGCGACGACGGGCGCGTCGAGCCGCGCACAGGATGGGGGGCGCGTACGCGCCAGAGCGAGCCGGGCGCGGGCGAACTACGTCGCCGCGCCATGACTGCGCGCCAGGCCGCATCGCGACTGGGTCGTGCGCCGTGCCGAGCCACGAAGAGAAGGGGAGAGGCGGGGCGAGGGAGAAGAGAGGGGCGAGGCTCACCGTGGGCGAGAACGACGGGACGGGCGGTTCCGAGGTGCTGCGGGCAAGAAGACGATGCGGGGGAAGGAGGAGAGAGGAGTTGCGCGTCGTGAGAGAAAAGAGTGGAACAGGGGACGACCGCTGGGGCTTACAGACGAGCCCCACGCGTAGAGGCGGCGGCTGCAAACCGCCTCCCACACCTGCCGGACGAGCGCGCTGCGCCCTCGCGCAGGCGGCTGGAGAACGTCGAGCTGGGCCGCCGCGGTCCCAGCCCAAGACGTGAAGGGGAAGGGGGGAGCAGGCCGCGGGGAGGGAAACGGCGGCTGGGCCGCGGACGCCTGGCCGGCCCACGACGAGAGAAAAAAAGGGAAAAGGGCAGGCCACGGTTGGGCTGCGCCATGGAAGCCGGCCCAAGAGAGGGGGGAAGTTTTCTTATTTATTTTCCTGTTTTTAGCTCTAATTCACCCCTAGAATGTATGATTCATAAACCCTCTCCATCAAACAACAAAATGCATGATCCGGCATGATGCAACAACTAAAGAGAAAATCTCTAGGGTTTATTATTATTATACAACTTGGAGTTTTGGAAATAGGGAGGGTTTTTAGCGAAAAGAAATGAGGAAAGAGAGGTAACACCCGAATTTGGAGAGTGAAGAAAAGAAAAAATTTAACTCTAAAATTCGGGGCGTTACAACATATAACGAGCACCACCATTAGAAGGTTTACAAGGACCCCCACAAATCAACACTCACATTGTCGTGGTTTCAGAAACCAGGGAACAATAAGGTTTGTGTTCGGTAGGAATGCTAGCGCGGACTCACTCTGAGTGGCGAATCGCTGGGGACTCGAACGATGAACTTGGAACACGAGGGTTATGCTGGTTTGGATTTGCACCCTACTCCAGCGTAGTGCTGATCGTAGTGGCTTTGAGCATGTTACAATTGGTGTGCTTGTGTGTCTCCCCCTGTGAGGAAGATGACCTTTCCCTTTTGTATCCTAAGGGTCGGACCTTACATTGCTATCTCTTCACACACATAGAGAGAGAGAGAAACGAAATAAAGAAAGAAGAAATCCTTCGTTCGTTGCAGCGGGTCGAGCGAAGTAGCGCTCTAGGACATGGCGCCGCCTGTTGCTCCTGTCCTTGCAGCGGGTTCGCGGCTGACGTCCCCGTGGTGATGTGCGGTGGGTCACATGGTTCAGCCCTGAGGCTCGACTGACACGGCATGGTTCCCTCCCACCATTGTGGACCCCAAGTTGTCCTTCCGCGCATATGGATTCGTCCATTCGATATGGAACCTTGTATTATCGTTTCTACCATACCGGATACTGTAGAGGCTCTAGTGCTGAGGTCATCCTTAACAGGAGAGTTGTGTCGGTGTCTTATTGCTTGGGTCCTGGCATCACGTACTACCATGGTCGACATATGCTTGTGGCTCTGGCTCAACGCTTAGACCTGCTAGGTAGGGGACCTGATCGCCTGCTTCGCCTCGCAGACCTACTCGACAGGGGACCTAGTCGCCCGCTCCACCTCGTAGACCTACTCGGCGGGGGACTTGGTCGTCCGCTTCGCCTCACAGACTTGCTTGGTGGGGGACCTGGTCACCCACTCCGCCTTGCAGACTTGCTTAGCGGGGATTTGGTCGCCCGCTCTGCCTCGTTGGCTTGCTTGGCGGGGGACTTGGTCGCTCGCTCTGCCTCGCAGGCTTGCTCGGCGGGGGACTTGGTCGGATGGGTCGTTCTTGAGGAGTTTAATGGGCTTTCTTTGGGTACCCCGTTCCTTGGTGCCCGACAGCGGCCCCCCGATCCTTTCTGCAACTCCTTGGAGTTATGTAGAGGCTTTCGTTTGGAACCACTTTTTTCAAGGTGCAGGCAAGCATATCTGCTAGATGTAGTCCTAAGCCCCAAGTAATTTGTGAGAGTTGCTCAGGGGTTTACAGGCTTAATTCTGCAGTCTAGGGGCAGACACTTTCTGCGGTGGTCATCACGCACTAAGTGTGAGTCCTTATGTTATTTTTTCCCCCTGCCCATGACCGATGTCTGGGGCACGCGAGTGCATCTGCTAGATGCAGCCCCCGAGCCCCTGAGCAATCTGTGAAGATGGCTAGGGGTTTACATAGTTTTGTGTGGACTTCTGGGGGTCGGTCTTTGATGGTGCCCTACGTCAGGCGCGAGCTCATCTGCTTCAATGTTGAACCGTTGTTTTCAAGGGCGATTTTTTGGTTGTTACTTCTGTCATTTTTGGTGCACACATCTCCCCTTAGGCTGACTTTCGTAGGAAGTCTTCCTATGAGGGAAGGGCCTTCTTCCTCTGATCTAGTTGGCGCGGGTTGGTAGGCCGTCGAGCTGCTAATGGGTTATCCAAGTGAGATCTGACCTCCCTCCGGCAGGGTTAGGTCTTGGCGAGTGATCCCTGAGAGCACCTAGAGGGGGAGGTGAATAGGTGATCCTACAAAAATCAACTCTAAACAACACAAACTTAGTTTATAATAAGTGTTAGTGAAAACTAAAACCAAGTTAGGATGAGAAGATAGATGTAGAGAGAACTGTTCTCTTGATTGCTCCTTTAAGATGAGTATTAAACTTAGGAGCAATATTGCAAGAGAGTAGAAAACTCAAGAAGATAGTAATTGCCTTAAGTAAATGGACAAGTGACACAACAATTTTTACCGTGGTTCGGCCAATGCCTACTCCACATTGTGTTGACCTCCTTTGGTCAAGGGTTGCACTCAACCCCTCTCTAGTGATCCAAATATCAAACTTGAGTGCCACATATATCTTCCTTATACCAAAATCCTGTTGTGAGGAATCTCCACAAATTTAAGTCTTTCACGCCTTACACAATTGATTACAAACAAAATCAGAGTAAGGATGGGAGTAGAAACGCACACAAGAGCACAATGTAGCAACAACACGCACACAAGTGAAAAGAGAGAGCGCACGAAACACAACGACAGAGTCACAACTTAAGGACACGCTCAAATCTCTCTCTAGCAAAACGATAGCGTGGTCGCAAGGATTCATAGTTGTAGTGTGCTCAAAGAGGGCTTGGGTAACAACTCCATGCTCCTAGGAGGGGTCCTTTTATAGCCCCAAGGGACCAAGGAGTCATTTAATCTTCATTTGGAAAGCTCTGGTTGCCTTCTATCTACGGGCGCATCGGACTGTCCGGTGCACACTAGACACTCGCAGTAGCTGATTCGTTTCCTTCTTTAGCGAAGTCGATCGTTGCTGACCGTTGGTCACTTGGCACACCGGACAGTCCGGTGGCGCACTGGACAGTCCAATACGGCCTGGTGGCCGTTGGCTGGGCTGATGTGGCCTGCATAGATTGTGCAGCCGACCATTGGCCAGGCGCTCGGCTGCCACATCGGACAGTCCGGTGCACACTCGACAATTCGATGATTTATAGCCACGGCGCCCCGGCTGATTTCTGAGAGTGGCTTGTTTGCCGGATGAACAGTCCAGGCACGAGACAGTGTCTGGTGCACACCGGACAGTCCGGTGCTCCCCAGAGTGGCACATGTTTG
Organism: Zea luxurians; assembly: GCA_029449295.1. NCBI lineage: Eukaryota > Viridiplantae > Streptophyta > Magnoliopsida > Poales > Poaceae > Zea > Zea luxurians. The sequence continues at coordinate 12,092,546 of JAOPSE010000012.1, forward strand.
GCCAAACTTAGTCAAACATCATTTCTCCAAATTGGTTCGACTTGAGAAGTTTCCTAGCACTTAGATAAACATAGTTAGCAACTAAAACAATTTACTAAGTGCTAGAATCATACCTTTCTTCCTTCATTGCAATAAGATTTGCAATTTACTCCTATATTTCTCAAGTTGCAGTTTCAAGTACCTGTGCTCATGCTTATATATGGAGTTGTTAGTGTAACACCCCGTCCAATCCCTGTGTAACACCCCAGGTGTTACCATGGCTAGGACACATCTATGCACTAATGGCTGTGATCACATGTGGAAGAAACTTAAGGAGAAGAGTATAAGAACCTTGGGGGATAGGTTTTAACCAAGAGATGTGAATGACCAAAAGCTTTACCCTAGTTGTGTGCACTTATCACCTTGGGCAAGAAGGGGATAAACCCTAGACCTCTCTTGAATCCTATCTTCTAAGCCCCTTGATTAAAGGGGGAGAGTTAAGCAAATGTGCAAGTCATGACCAAACCTTTGGCACAAAGTTAAGTAACTTATTAACCTACAATTATAGAGAGGAAACATTGCTAAAAGACCCCTTAAGAAACCCCAAACCCAATCCCTAAGTAGAGAGAGAGCTAGAGCTCTCTAATTCTCTCTAAGTCAAAAACTACACCTAATCTAAAGATCCACCATGTTCACCTTGAAGATGGCACCAAAACCACCTAAGTTCTATACCAAAAATGTGGCATACCACCTAGGGCACCCACTGGAAAAAGTTGAGCCCGAGACCTTGACGTTTGACATGCCTTGGCATTGTTTTTGTCGCGAGGTGGGCAAAGAGACATACCTGATTTGGCGTCCAAAGATCTCCCTACCTAGGGCATATCTGCCATGGCGACTCACGGATGAGAGACAGCCCTAGGTGCTAGGAAAAGACTCGCGCCGGATTTTTGCCAAGATTCGCACGCTTGCGACTTGGGCGAGCTGTGGAACATGGGCAGAAGAAAACCTACACGTGTTCGACGCGCTCTGTGCACGCCAGAGCACGCCCGCGCGTGCCCCGCGTCACGCCAAAGGCCAGCCCACGCCATGGCCCGCGCCCGCGCCTATAAAGCCCACTCAGGCATCGACCGTACCCTTCCGCGCACGCTCAACCTCACCGGAGCTCAAACTCACCGGCGTTTGCCCGTACACGGCGTGTCCACGGCCACCCGAGCCCCTGCCGCCATAGACCGGCCAACCAAGCCTTTCCCAACCCCGTCCGACCCTCGGAGACGACTGAGCACACCTCGGTGAAACTCCCCGAGCGAGGAATCGAAGTCTGCTTCGCCGGAGAGGCCAGTCCACGGTCGCCGGACTCCCTCCGACCGCTGGCGAACGTAGACCAGGTAAGCCACCACGCCATTTTCCGATTCAAGGCATAGCTAGCCTCTACATCACCCTGTGAAGCTCACCGTGCCAATGGATTGAACTAGATCGCCGTGATTTGGCCGGCACACCCGCCGCCGACGAAGTTACCCGCCTGCGCACGTGGACCGAGCGATTCCGGCCATCCCCGCCGTCGAGCCGTACATCGCTGTGACCGCTAGAGCCTCCCCGAGCCAACCCCGCCCCTCGCCGGATCTCTCTCGCCGCCGGTAAGCCGCGCCACCCTTTTCTTTCTCGCGGGTACTGTTTAAATCTAGGGAAAGACCGTGGGGGAGAAGGAAAGAAGCCTGGGGGGTTTTGTGAAATGTCAGTGACTCAAATGAATAGTGGCGCAGTGGTAGACTTGAGTGGATTGATTTGGATTAAACCCAGGGTCCTCGGCGCAAAGTAGTTTTCCAGGAAACCTTTATTAAATCTGATTTAAATTTGGAACAGAACTTGAATAATTCATAACTTCTGTTTTATTCGTCCAAATTTAGTCAAACCAATTTTGTTGGATCTTAAATAATGTAAACTGCTTAGGAAAAATATAAAACCCCTATGTACTACAGAAAACTCTAGGGTTCTGATTTAATTATTGTTTTGACCAAAAGCTAAATAATAGGATTAAAAATGGTTGCACTATGTGAGTAAGGTTGGAAAAATTTGGAGAAGCTTATGTCCACCTACTGACCTGTTTAAAAATGCTAAACTTCTCTGTCCAACCCATTAAGTTAGTTTTTGCCATTTATTTTACAATATGCTTAAGGTTAAGAAAAATAGAAAAGGTGATTTAAATAATGAACCAGAGGGCACTCCTATTTTTGTTAGGACACTTATTCGGTGTAGTTCACTAGAAAAATCTATGATACCCTGGTTTAGTATAAAATAAATGGGATACCTTTTATTTTAGGAAAACAAGGAAAATTTAGAAAAACCCTACAAAAATAACCCCAAGGGAAAAACACCCCAACCCTTGGGATAGCTAATGTTTTGTTATTATAAACATAGGAAAAATACAAAATCTGTTGTTTGATATTTTTCAAATAACAAGTTAGTTATAAGCACCTTTTTGGCATAAAACTTTAGAAAATCACAACTAAATAACCACCAATTAACCTTCTGTGATTTTTGGCACAGAAGCTTGTTATTACTGTTAGATGCCAACAAAAATAACCCTTAGGGTAGAACCTACCCCTAGTTAAGAGTTGTAGTGTAAAGTGGCCCATTTACACAACTTTTGTTATTTTTGTTCAAAGCATAACCTTTTTATTTTGAACCTCAAACTCCTAGGACAGGCTATATTGGCCAATGACAAGCCACTGTAATTTTTACAAAATTTTTGGAAAAAGTTAAACCAATGTTGTAGTTCAAACCTACACTAGAACTTATAAATAGAAAATAAAGGAAAATGAATAATGGAAATTGGTATCATCCTAAAACCCTTGTAAAGTGTTCACTAAATCATAATAAGGAAATACCAATCCTAAATGCTTATCCTTAATAAAAACCTAAACCTAGAATGATAAGCCTAAACCACTAAAAGCCCCGCTTGACCAAGAAACCCTAAGTTACTCATTAAACTTAGTTCTTCTACCTTAGCATATTGTTATTAAATCCTGCATGATCATGGCATACATATTCATTGCATTTCGATAGACTGTAACCTCGCTGACGGAGATTACGTCCTCGTGCCAGAGCAAGGAGCTGCTCAGGAGGTAGCCCCAGATCCAGCACCAGAGCCCGCACCAGAGGACCTGCCTGCCACAGCCTTGGAAGGCAAGCCCCGGTTTTATGCATAACCTGTTCTATATGATATTTTACTACACTTAATGTTTGTAGGCTTGTATTGTGCACTTAAGTGTAGGAGTTGTTTGAAACCCTAGTTGCATGATCTCAGGAATCCCATTGAGATGAATACTAGTATGCTAAGCCGAGTAGCTGCTTTATTTAATTAGGATCTCGGTAGAAGTCGAGCGATTTTTCTAGCACTCGTGCGAGGTCAGGAATTGGTTGTATCCGCTTTCTTATCATAATGATGTTGGTTGGTGGACAACAATCCATGGGGATTGGTGGTCCACGGGGTAAAAATTTGAATAAGGATTAAGGTGTGGTACCGTGAGTCAAGCGTTTGAACGTACTAAGCACATACCGAGAAATATGGTAAATCGGTAAGCCTAGTACCTGATTGAACCTAGCAGTGGACTTTACCCCTCACGCGACCTGAGATGTGGTCTCCCATTCCGGTTATGGTGGGTACAAGTGCGGTCACTGCACGACGGCAGTCGGGGTCAGTGAGGCATTGTACGCCAAGGCGGTGAGCCCTGATCTACTGACGGGGAATCGATGGGGACGGTTGATGTGTGTGGGGACGGAGTGCCTCGCCACGTCATGTGTTTAGGTTTACCTTGCAAGGATAAAAACTCGATTCGAATCGTCTGCTTCTCACAGCTAATGAGACTGCTTGATCCATGTTGCTACATTGAGTAACAAGTGAAAATGTGATGAGTTGATACAAGATGTTGATTGCTAAAATGTTTGCTACTATGTATGAGTAGATAGTACATATTTAGCTTTAAGAGAGTCACACTTAAATTTGACAAAGTTAAAACTTCATTTAGAAACTCAGCTAGTGCTTTTGGCAACCAAACCCCACAGCCAAACAGCTGCATGTCTAGAGGTAGAGGAGTAGACTCCTCACACCGGGTAAGTCTAGCTGAGTATTAGTATACTCAGCCTTGCTTGTGGCATAATTTTTTACAGGTTCTCTGGAGGACATGGTTGCTGGAGTGACTTGGCCGTCCGCTTTGCCACCGGGTTGGACTGTCGAGTGGGACCCCGCCTCGGCCGAGGAGGAGCATGAGGAGTGATGGGACAGGCTTCCCCATCCCTCCATTTATCTATCGTTAGTTTTATTCTGCTGCACTTCGAACAATGATGACTACTTTTGCAAAACTCTAATGGTGATGTAATAATTTAATACTCCTTAATGTATGGATTTATGCTTTATTGTATTTGCTCTGTGACTCACCTTCGAGTGAGATTGTGGTACTTGATCCTGTCAGTGGCCTCGTCGGACTAGATCCGAGGGATTGACGAGTTATTCCCATTTAAGTGTGGTCTAGCCTCTAAGGCGGGACTTAGGCACTTAAGTTGGAATAATTCAGGCAGTTCCGCCACACCCTAGACCGGTGGTACTTACTCCTGGCAGCTCTCTAGGATCATATATTGTCCCCACAGACCAACATAGGTCTTTTGTGCACACTTTATCCTCACTCATGTGCACCCGAGAAAACTTCCCGGTCGGTCACCCATCCCGAATTGCTCCAAGGCAAGCACACTTAACTTGGATGTTCTTTCGAGATAGGTTTTCAAAAAGAAGATGCACCTTATTGATATGGATACTCTATTAATTCTATTAAGCCTTGGGCCAGGAAATCACCATCCCAAGGGCCAGGATATCACAATCCACCCCCCTTAGAAGACCGACGTCCTCGTCGGTCAACCCCAATCCAGGAACCTCCCTTCTTAGCCACATCTGTATGTCTAGTGTCATCATATGCCATGTCATATTATCACTCCAAGCCCACATGCGCCATGCGCCATATACCCGAACCCCCTAGCCCACACACGCCCGTGAAACCTCAAGGGTCGGCTCTGATACCACTTGTAACACCCTGTCCAATCTCTGGCGCCGCGGTACTTACTCCTGGCAGCTCTCTAGGATCATATATTGTCCCCACAGACCAATATAGGTCTTTTGTGCACACTTTGTCCTCACTCATGCGCACCTGAGAAAACTTCCCGGTCGCTCACCCATCCCAAATTGCTCCAAGCCAAGCACACTTAACTTGAAGGTTCTTTCGAGATAGGCTTCCAAAAAAGAAGATACACCTTATTTGTATGGATACATTATTGATTATATTAAGTCTTGGGCCAGGAAATCACCATCCCAAGGGCCAGGATATCACAGTTAGTCCATAGTAGTGTGTTGAGCATCTAATCACCAAAACAACTTGAAAACAGAAAAAAGACATTAGAAATGGACATAATCGACTAACAAAAACAGATTATATCCAAGCGATTCTACCAAAAAGTCATTAGAAATGGAATGCTCGGTAGTAATCGCTATTTTACCTATCCCCTTTACATTGCCTTGGTTCCCATCTGAAAGTCGCCTAGAGGGGGGGTGAATAGGGCGAAACTGAAATTTACAAAGTTAATCACAACTACAAGCCGGGTTAGCGTTAGAAATATAAGCTAGTCCGAGAGAGAGGGTGAAAAACAAATCACAAGCAAATAAAGAGTGAGACACAAGGATTTGTTTTACTGAGGTTCGGTTCTTGCAAACCTACTCCCTGTTGAGGTGGTCACAAAGACCGGGTCTCTTTCAACCCTTTCCCTCTCTCAAATGGTCACTTAGACCGAGTGAGCTTCTCTTCTCAATCACACGGGACACTAGGTCCCCACAAGGACCACCACACAATTGGTGTCTCTTGCCTCGGTTACAAGTGAGTGATTCACAAGAAAGAATGAGAAAGAAAAGAAGCAATTAAAGCGCAAGAGCTCAAATGAACACAAATGTCGCTCTCTCTCGTCACTATTTGATTTGGAGTGATTCCGGACTTGGGAGAGGATTTGATCTCTTTGGTTGTGTCTAGAATTGAATGCTATAACTCTTGTAATGTGTTGGAAGGTGGAAGACTTGGATGCAATTGAATGTGGGGTGGTTGGGGTATTTATAGCCCCAACCACCAAACTAGCCGTTTGGTGGAGGCTGCTGTCGAATGGCGCACCGGACAGTCCGGTGCACCACCGGACATTGTCCAGTGCGCCAGCCACGTCACTCGGCCGTTAGGGTTCGACCGTTGGAGCTCTGACTGGTGGGGTCTTCTGGCTGTCCGGTGGTGCACCGGACAGGTCCTGTAGACTGTCCGGTGCGTCTGCTGCGCGTGCTCTGACCTCTGCGCGCGCAGGCGCGCATTAAATGTGTTGCAGTCGACCGTTGCGCGCGAAGTAGCCGTTGCTCCGCTAGCACACCGGACAGTCTGGTGCGCCACCGGACACTGTCCGGTGCATACACCGGACCGTCCGGTGAATTATAGCGGAGTGGCCTCCATTTTCCCGAAGGTAGCGAGTTCAGTGTCGAGTTCCCTGTGGCACCGGACAGTCTGGTGCGCCAGACCAGGGCACACTTTGGTTGTCTTTTGCTCTCTTTGTTTGAACCCTTTCTTGGTCTTTTTATTGGTCTATTGTGAACCTTTGGCACCTGTAAAACTTATAATCTAGAGCAAACTAGTTAGTCCAATTATTTATGTTGGGCAATTCAACCACCAAAATCAATTAGGAAAAGGTGCAAGCCTATTTCTCTTTCAATCTCCCCCTTTTTGGTGATTGATGCCAACACAAATCAAAGCAAATATAGAAGTGCAGAATTGAACTAGTTTGCATAATGTAAGTGCAAAGGTTGCTTGGAATGAAACCAATAAATATTACTTACTAGATGCGCATGGATGGCTTTTCTTCTTATTAACATTTTGGACCACGCTTGCACCACATGTTTTGTTTTGCAAAATGTTTTGGAAATTCTTTTCAAAGTTCTTTTGCAAATAGTCAAAGGTATATGAATAATATTTTGAGAAGCATTTTTAGGTTTTGAAATTTTCTCCCCCTGTTTCAAATGCTTTTTCCTTTGACTAAACAAAACTCCCCCTTAATGAAATCCTCCTCTTAGTGTTCAAGAGGGTTTTAGATATTAATTTTGAAGAGGGTATACCAATTTGAAATTGTATCAAAATAAGATACCAATTGAAAAACTTCTTTTAATGCCAATATGAAAGACTACATTTTTGAAATTGGTGGTGGTGCGGTCCTTTTGCTTTGGGCTAATACTCTCTCCCCCTTTGGCATGAATCGCCAAAAACAGATGTTCGAGTGAAATATAAGCCCTTTTAAACTACTCTCTCCCCCTTTGGACGAAAGTAAAGAAGTGAAGATTATACCAAAGTTGGAAAGTGAGTGCGGAGCGACGGCGAAGGATGAATGATTCGATGGAGCAAAGTGGAAGCCTTGTCTTCGCCGAAGACTCCTTTTCCCTTTCAATCTATGACTTAGCATGAAATGGACTTGAAAGAACACATTAGTCATAGCACATGAAAGAGATGATCAAAGGTATATATATGAGCTATGTGTGCAAAATATCAATAAAAATTCCTAGAATCAAGAATATTTAGCCCATGCCTCAGTTTGGTAAAAGTTTGTTCATCCAATGGCTTGGTAAAGATATCGGCTAATTGTTCTTTGGTGCTAACATATGCAACCTCGATATCCCCCTTTTGTTGGTGATCCCTTAGAAAATGATACCGAATGGCTATGTGTTTAGTGCGGCTATGCTCAACGGGATTATCCGCCATGCGGATTGCACTCTCATTATCACATAGAAGAGGAACTTTGGTTAATTTGTAATCATAGTCCCTAAGGGTTTGCCTCATCCAAAGCAATTGCGTGCAACAATGGCCTGCAGCAATATACTCGGCTTTGGCGGTTGAAAGAGCCACAGAATTTTGCTTCTTTGAAGCCCAAGACACCAGAGATCTTCCCAAGAACTGGCAAGTCCCCGATGTGCTCTTTCTATTAATTTTGCACCCTGCCCAATTGGCATCGGAATAACCAATTAGATCAAATGTGGATCCCCTGGGGTACCAAAGGCCAAACTTAGGAGTATAAACTAAATATCTCAAGATTCGTTTTACGGCCCTATGGTGAGCTTCCAGAGGATCGACTTGGAATCTTGCACACATGCATACAGAAAGCATAATATCCGGTCGTGAAGCACATAAATAGAGTAAGGAACCTATCATCGATCGGTATACCTTTTGATCTACGGATTTACCTCCTGTGTCGAGGTCGAGATGCCCATTAGTTCCCATGGGTGTCTTGATGGGCTTGGCGTCCTTCATCCCAAACTTGTTTAGAATGTCTTGAATGTACTTCGTTTGGCTAATGAAGGTGCCCTCTTGGAGTTGCTTCATTTGAAATCCTAGAAAATACTTCAACTCCCCCATCATAGACATCTCGAATTTCAGTGTCATGATCCTACTAAATTCCTCACATGTAGATTCGTTAGTAGACCCAAATATAATATCATCAACATAAATTTGGCATACAAACAAATCATTTGCAAGAGTTTTAGTAAATAAAGTAGGATCGGCTTTTCCAACTTTGAATCCATTAGCAATAAGAAAATCTCTTAGGCATTCATACCATGCTCTTGGGACTTGCTTGAGCCCATAAAGCGCCTTAGAGAGTCTATAGACATGGTTAGGATATTCACTGTCTTCAAAGCCGGGAGGTTGCTCAACATAGACCTCTTCCTTGATTGGTCCATTGAGGAAGGCACTTTTCATGTCCATTTGATAAAGCTTGAAGCCATGGTAAGTATCATAGGCAAGTAAAATGCGAATTGACTCAAGCCTAGCTACGGGTGCATAGGTTTCACCGAAATCCAAACCTTCGACTTGGGAATATCCCTTGGCCACAAGTCGGGCTTTGTTCCTTGTCACCACACCATGCTCGTCTTGTTTGTTGCGGAAGACCCACTTAGTTCCTACAACATTTTGGTTAGGACGTGGAACTAAATGCCATACCTCATTCCTCGTGAAGTTGTTGAGCTCCTCTTGCATCGCCATCACCCAATCCGAATCTTGAAGTGCTTCCTCTACCCTGTGTGGCTCAATAGAGGAAACAAAAGAGTAATGCTCACAAAAATGTGCAACACGAGATCTAGTGGTTACCCCCTTATGAATGTCGCCGAGGATGGTGTTCACGGGGTGATCTCGTTGGATTGCTTGGTGGACTCTTGGGTGTGGCGGCCTTGGAACTTGCTCATCCTCCTTGTCTTGATCATTTGCATCTCCCCCTTGATCATTGCCGTCGTCTTGAGGTGGCTCATCTTCTTGATCTTCTTCTTCATCATCTTGAGCCTCATCCTCATCTTGAGTTGGTGGAGATGCTTGCATGGAGGAGGATGGTTGATCTTGTGCTTGAATGGGCTCTTTGGATTCCTTAGGACACACATCCCCAATGGACATGTTCCTTAGCGCGATGCATGGAGCCTCTTCATCATCTAATTCATCAAGATCAACTTGCTCTACTTGAGAGCCGTTAGTCTCATCAAACACAATGTCACAAGAAACTTCAACTAGTCCAGTGGACTTGTTAAAGACTCTATATGCCCTTGTGTTTGAATCATATCCTAGTAAAAAGCCTTCTACAACCTTAGGAGCAAATTTTGATTTTCTACCTCTTTTAACAAGAATGAAACATTTGCTACCAAAGACTCTAAAATATGAAACATTGGGCTTTTTACCGGTGAGGAGTTCGTAGGACGTCTTCTTGAGGATTCGGTGCAGATACAACCGGTTGATGGCGTAGCACGCGGTGTTGACCGCCTCGGCCCAAAACCGATCCGAAGTCTTGTACTCATCAAGCATGGTTCTTGCCATGTCTAGTAGAGTTCTATTCTTCCTCTCCACTACACCATTTTGTTGTGGCGTGTAGGGAGAAGAGAACTCATGCTTGATGCCCTCCTCCTCAAGGAAGCCTTCAATTTGCGAATTCTTGAACTCCATCCCATTATCGCTTCTAATTTTCTTGATCCTTAAGCCGAACTCATTTTGAGCCCGTCTCAAGAATCCCTTTAAGGTCTCTTGGGTTTGAGATTTTTCCTGTAAAAAGAATACCCAAGTGAAGCGAGAATAGTCATCCACAATAACAAGACAGTACTTACTCCAGCCGATGCTTATGTAAGCGATCGGGCCGAATAGGTCCATATGGAGGAGCTCAAGTGGCCTGTCAGTCATCAAGATGTTCTTATGTGGATGATGAGTGCCAACTTGCTTCCCCGGCTTGGCATGCGCTACAAATCCTGTCTTTCTCAAAATGAACATTGGTTAGTCCTAAAATGTGTTCTCCCTTTAGAAGCTTGTGAAGATTCTTCATCCCAACATGTGCTAGTCGGTGATGCCAGAGCCAGCCCATGTTAGTCTTAGCAATTAAGCAAGTGTCGAGTTTAGCTCTATTGAAATCAACTAAGTATAGCTGACCCTCTAATACTCCCTTAAATGCTACTGAATCATCACTTCTTCTAAAGACAGTGACACCTACATCAGTAAATAGACAGTTGTAGCCCATTTTGCATAGTTGAGAAACGGAAAGCAAATTGTAATCTAATGAATCAACAAGAAAAACATTGGAAATGGAATGGTCAGGTGATATAGCAATTTTACCCAGACCTTTGACCAAACCTTGATTTCCATCCCCGAATGTGATAGCTCGTTGGAGATCTTGGTTTTTCTCATAGGAGGAGAATATCTTCTTCTCCCCTGTCATGTGGTTTGTGCATCCGCTATCGATGATCCAACTTGAGCCCCCGGATGCATAAACCTACAAAACAAATTTAGTTCTTGTTTTTAGGTACCCAAATAGTTTTGGGTCCTTTGACATTAGATACAAGAACTTTGGGTACCCAAACACAAGTCTTTGATCCCTTGTGTTTGTCCCCAACATACTTGGCAACTACTTTGCCGGATTTGTTAGTTAAAACATAAGATGCATCAAAAGTCTTAAATGAAATGCTAGGTTCATTTGATGCACTAGGAGCTTTCTTCTTAGGCAATTTAGCACGAGTTGATTGCCTAGAACTAGATGTCTCACCCTTATACATAAAAGCATGATTAGGGCCAGAGTGAGACTTCCTAGAATGAATTCTCCTAATCTTATGCTCGGGATAACCGGCAGGGTACAAAATGTAACCCTCGTTATCCTGAGGCATGGGAGCCTTGCCCTTAACAAAGTTAGATAATTTTTTAGGAGGGGCATTAAGTTTGACATTGTCTCCCTTTTAGAAGCCAATGCCATCCTTGATGCCAGGGCGTCTCCCACTATAAAGCATACTACGAGCAAGTTTAATTTTTTCATTTTCAAGTCCATGTTCGGCAATTTTAGCATCTAATTTTGCTATATGATCATTTTGTTGTTTAATTAAAGCCATATGATCATGAATAGCATCAATGTCAACATCTCTACATCTAGTGCAAATAGAAACATGCTCAATGATAGATGTAGAGGGTTTGCAAGTTTTTAGTTCAACAATCTTAGCATGTAAAATATCATTTTCACTTCTAAGATCGGAAATGGAAGCATTGCAAACATCTAAGTCTTTAGCCTTAGCAATCAATTTTTCATTTTCAATTCTAAGGCTAGCGAGAGAGGCATTCAATTTCTCAATCTTAGCAATAGAAATAGCATGATCATTTCTAAGATTGGCATATGAATCATCACAAACATTTGAATCAACCTTAGCAATTAATCTAGCATTTTCATTTCTAAGGTTGGCAATCAAATCATGACAAGTGCTTAGCTCACTAGTTAATTTTTCACATTTTTCCATTTCTAGAGCATAAGCATTCTTAACCTTAACATGCTTCTTATTTTCCTTAATTAGGAAGTCCTCTTGGCTATCCAAGAGTTCATCCTTATCATGAATAGCGCTAATCAATTCATTTAACTTCTCTTTTTGTTCCATGTTAAGGTTGGCAAAAAGGGTAAACAAATTATCCTCCTCATTACTAGAATTATCTTCATCACTAGAGGATGCATATTTAGTGGAGGATTTAGATTTAACCTTCTTCCTTTTGCCGTCCTTTGCCATGAGGCACTTGTGGCCGATGTTGGGGAAGAGAAGTCGCTTGTTGACGGCAATGTTGGCGGCGTCCTCGTCGGAGGAGGAGTCGGTGGAGCTCTCGTCGGAGTCCCACTCGCGGCATACATGGGCATCGCCGCCCTTCTTCTTGTGGTACCTCTTCTTTTCCTTTCTTCTCTCCTTCTTGTCGTCGCCCCTATCACTGTCACTAGAAATAGGACATTTTGCAATAAAGTGACCGGGCTTACCACACTTGTAGCAAACCTTCTTGGAGCAGGGCTTGTAGTCCTTCTCTCTCCTTTGCTTGAGGATTTGTCGAAAGCTTTTGATGATTAAAGCCATCTCCTCATTGTCGAGTTTTGAGGCGTCGATGGGGAGCCTACTTGGTGTAGACTCATCCTTCTTTTCCTCCGTGGCCTTGAATGCGATGGGTTGTGCCTCGGGCGTGGAGGAGGTGCCTTGCTCGATGATTTTCTTTGAGCCTTTAATCATTAGCTCAAAGCTCACAAACTTTCCTATAACTTCCTCAGGAGACATTAGCTTGTATCTAGGATCACCTCAAATTAATTAAACTTGCGTAGGGTTAAGAAAAACGAGGGATCTAAGAATAACCTTGACCATCTCATGGTCATCCCATTTTGTGCTCCCAAGGTTGCGCACTTGGTTCACCAAGGTCTTCAAGCGGTTGTACATAGCTTGCGGATCCTCCCCTTGGTGAAGCATGAAGCGACCGAGCTCCCCCTCGATCGTCTCCCACTTGGTGATCTTGGTCACCTCGTCTCCTTCGTGCGCGGTCTTGAGCACGTCCCAAATTTCCTTTGCGCTCTTCAACCCTTGCACCTTATTATACTCCTCTCGACTTAGAGAGGCGAGGAGTATAGTAGTGGCTTGGGAGTTGAAGTGGTGGATTTGGGCCACTTCGTCCGAGTCATAGTCTTCATCCCCTATGGATGGTACCTATACACCAAACTCAACAATATTCCAAATGCTTGTGTGGAGTGAGGTTAGATGATGCCTCATTTTGTCACTCCACATATTATAATCTTCACCGTCAAAAACTGGTGGTTTGCCTAATGGAACGGAGAGTAAAGGAGTACGCTTTGAAATACGAGGGTAGCGTAGGGGAATCTTACTATACTTCTTGCGCTCATGGCGCTTAGAAGTTATGGATGGCGCGTCGGAGCCGGAGGTGGATGGCGATGAAGAATCGGTCTCGTAGTAGACCACCTTCCTCATCTTCTTTTTCTTGTCGCCACTCCGATGCAACTTATGGGAAGAGGATTCCTTCTCCCTCCCTTTGTTGTGGGACTCTCCCGATGGAGCCTTCCCGAGGCTTGTAGCGGGCTTGTCGCCGGTCACCATCTCCTTCTTGGCATGATCTCCCGACATCACTTCAAACGGTTAGGCTCTAATGAAGCACCGGGCTCTGATACCAATTGAAAGTCGCCTAGAGGGGGGGTGAATAGGGCGAAACTAAAATTTACAAAGTTAATCACAACTACAAGCCGGGTTAGCGTTAGAAATATAAGCGAGTCCGAGAGAGAGGGTGAAAAACAAATCGCAAGCAAATAAAGAGTGAGACACAAGGATTTATTTTACCGAGGTTCGGTTCTTGCAAACCTACTCCCCATTGAGGTGGTCACAAAGACCGGGTCTCTTTCAACCCTTTCCCTCTCTCAAACGGTCACTTAGACCGAGTGAGCTTCTCTTCTCAATCACACGGGACACTAGGTCCCCGCAAGGACCACCACACAATTGGTGTCTCTTGCCTCGGTTACAAGTGAGTGATTCACAAGAAAGAATGAGAAAGAAAAGAAGCAATCCAAGCGCAAGAGCTCAAATGAACACAAATGTCACTCTCTCTCGTCACTATTTGATTTGGAGTGATTCCGGACTTGGGAGAGGATTTGATCTCTTTGGTTGTGTCTAGAATTGAATGCTATAGCTCTTGTAATGTGTTGGAAGGTGGAAGACTTGGATGCAATTGAATGTGGGGTGGTTGGGGTATTTATAGCCCCAACCACCAAACTAGCCGTTTGGTGGAGGCTGCTGTCGAATGGCGCACCGGACAGTCCGGTGCGCCAGCCACGTCACCCGGCCGTTAGGGTTCGACCATTGGAGCTCTGACTGGTGGGGTCTTCTGGCTGTCCGGTGGTGCACCGGATAGGTCCTGTAGACTGTCCGGTGCGTCTGCTGCGCGTGCTCTGACCTCTGCGCGCGAAGTAGCCGTTGCTCCGCTGGCACACCGGACAGTCCGGTGCGCCACCGGACACTGTCCGGTGCATACACCGGACGGTCCGGTGAATTATAGCGGAGCAGCCTCCATTTTCCCGAAGGTAGCGAGTTCAGCGTCGAGTTCCCTAGTGCACCGGACACTGTCCGGTGGCACACCGGACAGTCCGGTGCGCCAGACCAGGGCACACTTCGGTTGTCTTTTGCTCTCTTTGTTTGAACCCTTTCTTGGTCTTTTTATTGGTCTATTGTGAACCTTTGGCACCTGTAAAACTTATAATCTAGAGCAAACTAGTTAGTCCAATTATTTATGTTGGCAATTCAGCCACCAAAATCAATTAGGAAAAGGTGCAAGCCTATTTCCCTTTCACCATCTCCAAAGATGATTGTGCCATGTGAATCCTTATTCTTGATGTAGGAGGTGAACATGTTCCTCTCCTCCGTCATGTGGTTTGTGCATCCGCTATCAATGATCCAGCTTGAGCACCTAGATGCATAAACTTGCAAGGAAATTAGGCTTGGGGTTTAGGTCCCCAACTTGTGTTGGGTCCTGTCAGGTTAGTTACATAAGATTTTAGAACCCAAATGCAAGTCTTATCTTTCTTTCATTTTTGTCCCACATTTGTAGCAACAATTCTATCATTCTTACAATGAATTACATAGGATGCATCAAAAGTGCGAAATAAAATGGAAGGTCCACGGGATGCATTTCTATCCTTAGCCGCATGAGAAACAACATGAGAAGCATGTCGCCTAGTTCTACTCCTATTAGAATCACTAGATGGAGCAAACATAGTGCGAGGAGTAAAGACACCATCATGACGCTTGGGAAAAGTAAAATTATCATTGCAAGTATCATGATGAGCATTATGAGAAGCATTCTTGACATGAGAATACAAATAAGCATGATTTTTCTTTTCATGAAAAGAATGCAAGCTACTAGCCATATGTGCCTTCCCCTTCTCCTTTGTGAAGTTGAGAACCTTTTGGCTCTTAGTGTTCTTGGTTCTCTTTTGGAAACCAAGTCCATCCTTAATGGAGAGATGTCTTCCAATAGCGAAGGCATCCCTAGCAATTTTAACTTTCTCTGCTTCATTTTTGCAAGTTTTAAGTTGAACATTTAATTGAACCATTTCATCATTCAACTTTGCAATAGTAGAGGTATGATTACTACGAGCATCAAAATCATGGTATTTACATTTAGCACAAATTAAAACATGCTCTATGGATGAACTAGCAACACTTAATTTCTCTATTCTAGCATTTAAATCATTGTTTAAACTCTTAAGGCTAGTAATAGAGGAATGACAAGAAGACAATTCAAATGCAATCATTTCATTCTTCTTTATTTCTAAAGCAAGAGATTTTTCTACTTGTACTACTTTATCATGTTCCTCATAAAGTAGATTATCTTATTTTTCTAGCAATCTATCCTTTTTATTCAGAGCATCAATTAATTCAATAATTTTATCTACCTTAGATCTTTCTAAGCCCTTGAAAATATTGCTATAGTCTACGTCATCATCATCATCACATTATTCATCACTAGAAGAGGTATACTTTGGAGTCTCGCGTGTACGTACCTTCTTCTCTTTTGCCAAGAGGCAAGTGTGATGCTCGTTGGGGAAGAGGGAGGATTTGTTGAAGGCAGAGGCAACAAGTCCTTCATTGTCAGAGTCGGATAAAGAGCAGTTCAAGTCCCATTCCTTTCCGATGTGCGCCTCACCCTTTGTCTTTCTATAGAACTTCCTTTTCTCCTTCTTCCCTTTCTTGTCTTGTACCTGATCATTCTCATTATCGGGACATTAAGCAATAAAATGACCAGTCTTACCACACTTGAAGCATGAACGCTTTCCCCTTGATTTGTTCTTGTTGGTGTAGTCCTTGCGTCCTTTCAATGCGGTCTTGAAGAGCTTGATTACAAGCGTCATTTCCTGCTCATTAAGTCTAGCCGCCTCCACTTACGCCACCTTGTTGGGGAGCACCTCCTTGGTGGTTGTTGCTTTGAGTGTAACGGGTTGCGGCTCGTAGAGAGGAAGAGGGTTGGCGATGTCGTCAACGTACCTTGCTTCTTTTAGCATCACACGTCCGCTTACAAATTTACCAAGAATTTGCTCGGACGACATTTTTGTATACCTGGGGTTTTCACGAATAAGATTAACAAGATGAGGATCAATAACAGTGAATGACCTTAACATGAGGCGCATGACGTCATGATCCATCCATCTTGTGCTTCCATAGGTCCAAATTTTGTTCACCAGCGTCTTGAGCCTGTTGTACGTTTCATGGCAAACCTCTCCAGCTCGCCTTCCACCAACTCTATCTTGGTGATCATTGTGGCATCATTACCCTCATGAGATATTTTGAGGGTGTCCCATATTTGCTTGGCATTGTCCAAACCACTAACCTTGTTGTATTCATCCCTGCATAGAGATGCTAAAAGAACAGTAGTAGCTTGAACATTTTTATGGATTTGCTCATTAATAAATATGGCATTATAATTACTATCAAAATTCATTCTATTTTCTACTATTTTCTAAATACTAGGATAAAGAGAAAATAAATGACTACGCATTTTATGACTTCAAAAAGAATAATCTTCCACATCAAAGTGAGGGCTTGCCAAGAGGAATATATAATAAATGAGCATTGGAGTTGTATGAAATATGAGAATAATCAAAAGAACAGTTTTGGTTAACCATCTTTTTATTTGAAGAGGAATTATCATCGTCGTCGTCCTTCGATGAAGGTCTCGCTGTCATACTAGATTATCTTCGTGTCCTTCCTCTTGTTGTTTGAGCCTGAGTCGATTGGCTTATCTCCTTTTGGCTCATTGTTATTGAAGGTCTCTTTCTTGTCGTCGATCACAATCCCCTTGTCCTTAGGATCCATCTCTTTGGGCGGTTAGTTCCTTGATGAAGAGAACGACTCCAATATCAATTAAGAGCACCTAGAGGGAGATGGGGGTGAATAGGTGATCCTGCAATGTGCTCGTGAGGACCCGGAGATATCTATCCCTCACAATAGGTTTATATGTTCTAACCGAAATGTGTATATTCACAGTGTTTTGTACCATAGACAGTACTATTCACACAGTAAAGTTTGAAATAGAAGATAAGGATGAAGATACTGCTGGAGCTAGCCTTATAGATGTGCAGTATAGTCGATCTCCTAGCGCTAGTTGTTTGCTTTGTACTGATGATATCTATCTATCATTAGGTTTGGCCGTTTGGGGCTTTGGGCTACGTGTACCTTGACCATATTCTTTATATACATGTGTGTGTGGGGTTGATTGAGGTGAAGCTCATGTGCCACATGAACATGCCTGTCATTCTTGGGGATTAAGCCCGGCCCGCCGACCGGCCATCACATGGATACAATACAAGCAGCAGAGGGCAAGATTTTTTGTTTTTTTTTGGGGGGGGGGGGGGGGGGGGGGGGGTTCAGGCATCGTGTTCTCTTGTGGGTTGCATTGCAATCTCCTATGCTCTCCCCTCTGGTATCGTGCGTCATGAGATACTCTGTCAGAAGGTGAATAAACATACTGTGATTTAGAGACGATAAACCCGTAGCGTCGGCCGGTGGTCGGCGGACGCGGAGAGAGATAGAAAGCAAGCTATAGCAGCCAACGGTCAAAGCGTGTAGCAGAAGCACAGTGCTGTGGGACGACGCCGTCAGAGACAGATGCAGGTTAGTCCGGCTGGTTGTACGCATGCCAGAGACGCAGTACGCGGGAAACATGCATCTCGCGCGTGAGACTGGGCGGCATCTGGCACAGGGTCCATCACCTCCGGCGGCACTCGGCCGGCTCCTCTGCGCGTTGCATGTGCGCCTGCATGCGACGGCCAGCCTCATGATTACTCTTACTTGTGCCTTTTTTTTTCTTTACTCCGTCCATCTTTAATTATAAACTATTCTAATTTTTTGAGAGTAGTTTGTATTATACAGTAATAATATTTATTTTGAATTTTTAAACCTTTTTTTTTAAAAAAATGGAATGACGATCTGAGTGAGACCTTCGTTGATCAAGGCATTGATCGGGCCGCCAGACGATGGAGCCGCCGCCCCGGCCGGTGCGCACACGTGCCGCCATGCGCGCCCTGTCGTCCCCACCGTTGCATGATTCTGTTCGCACTTGCATTTCCACACACACGAACAAAAAAAAGTCATTGTTGTCC
The DNA here is from genome assembly GCA_029449295.1 of Zea luxurians. Taxonomy (NCBI): domain Eukaryota; kingdom Viridiplantae; phylum Streptophyta; class Magnoliopsida; order Poales; family Poaceae; genus Zea; species Zea luxurians. The sequence continues at coordinate 12,111,041 of JAOPSE010000012.1, forward strand.
TCCTGCCTTTTACTCGCTGATCTGAAAAACAACGTCCTTTCCCTCTTATGGCAACGTACGCGTCACCACTCAACAGTCACATGTAGATTGTTTTTCGTTTTTTTTCTACCTAGTGGGTGTTTGAATGCACTAGAGATAATAATTAGTGGCTAAAATTAGTTGAGACATCCAAACACCCTAGCTAATAGTTCAACTATTAACTTTTTTTGATAAAATAGTTAATAGTTGGATAGTTATTTGTTAGCTAGCTAATTTTACTAACAAATTTTAGCCAACTAACTATTAGTTCTAGTGCATTCAAACACCCCCCTAGTATACTCATAGGATTATTCATGACACCGATGAGAACATGAGGTAATATTCAGGCGGATCCCGCCCAGCCATGCGTAAACGTTATAGAACTAGATCCTCAGACCAGCGAGGATATCTTACTCCGTAACCCACGTACCAACCACGTTCCTATTCGACAGGACAATACGACATTTTTGCCATCTTTACAGGATAGACGACACATAAAATACCATGTTAGTGATCAGTGATTTAGTACCGTCAGTAAAGATGGCAAAAGATTAAACGTCTCTCATCCAACGCACGGTGCATCATGGCCCCGGCATCGTCCTTGTCCGTGTCCTCCATCTCCAGCGGACCGTCTATATGAACGTGCACAACACTAGATTATATGGTAGACTACACGGTTTACGTAGTGGAGTTTAAAATAGAGATTGTCAAATAGTGCCGGAGACGGTCTACCTTTAGCCGCCTGATGTCTGACACCCGCGCTTCCCGTTAGTCGTCGACCCGTCACTGTTGGCCTCGTGACTAACCTCCATCTGGTCCATGGCGCGCGTGCCCACGGCCAACAGGCTTAGGCCTTGTTCAGTTACAAGGGAATAAATCTTACTATGGATTAATCCGGGTCTAGATTAGATGAATCCATATGTCACACTCAATCCCATGGTGGGATTAAATTCACCATTTAATCCATGTATCTCTCAAAGCTAGCTATTCTTTTGATCCATAGATTCTAATATAAACTTGTGCAATATCTTAATGGATTTGTTTCATACCTAATGAGCTATGGATAGAATCCATGCCTTCCATACTTTACAAAATTCCTAAACCCTTGGGTTATAATCTATGATGGGTTTAATTGAATAATTTTTTTGAGTAGATTTGGATTATTTTAGGGCATGGATTATGACATGGATTTAATTCCAATCCATGCTAATCTAGAGCTGGATTAGTGTAAACGAACAAGTCCTTAAGTGGCTAATTGGTCAGGTTTCCCATCGTAAGATAGCAGTCATTTGTCATTATACTATCGATGTCACGGTTGACTGGCTTAGTATAGACCCCTTTTGATCCATTTCCGTGGATCCGCCACCGGTAATGTTAAGATAAAAAAGTCTTTACTTCTTTTACTAATACAACCACCGTCTCATGAACTAAAATCTATTAGAACAAAAATCTATCTGGCGTAGGAATGATTTAATCTTTGAGCACAAATTTTGTCTATCTCCTTTGTCGATCATTTTTTTACTGTATCCCATTGGCTTCACACATGATGGGCTGTGCTAGAGAAGCAGGATGTGTGCGATTTTTTTTGATAATGGCTACGCGTCATTTAACTCAAGTGGCTAAGGAGTTTTTTTCACAGAAGCATGACTGGCGGTCCAGTCTTCGGATTGATATATAGCCACTAGTGTGTCCAGTTTCCTTTCTGGCTACATGCTCTTGTGGGTAGAGGCCGGGAGTAATTTTGAAGGACGGATATCACCTCGATGTAATGTCTTTGAATGATTAAAATTCCTTCCTTAAATTTCTAAAAAAAAAAACCATATAAGACATCACCCCGTACCATTGTATGAGGGTTTTTTTGTTTTGTTTACGAAAACTCATATATATATCAACAACTTGCATATATATATATATATATATATATATATATATATATATATATATATATATATATATATATATATATATATATAGTATTTAGAGCCCTGGGCTCTCTCTAACTACAGGAAGCCCCGACCAGAAACCGACCAGGTGCTCTGACCGGCGCGCACGCTTTACTGGTTTACTGTAATACACTGTTACGTCAATTATAAATACGAGTTATGCTCCTTTTTGTTACCGTTTACGCTCTTTTGGTGTGCGCACGTCTCGCGGCATCCGGGCCCACGAAAAGATCGTGTTCCCGCAATCTGGGCAGTTTACGTATTCCGGGCCCACGAATCAAGGAACTGAGCTTTCGTTTTCTCAGCTCAGCTCTCCCGTATTAATCGCTCCCGCCGAACCCTAGCCAAAATCCACCGCCGTATGCTGCTTCTCCTCCGCGCCCGGCGAACCCTAGACTAACCGCCGCCGTCGCATTAAGATTCTCCCCCGCAGTTCCCCCGCCGTCGCATTCTCCTTCACCACCGCAGAGACCCGCCCTCGCCTTCTCCGCCGCTCGCCCTCGCCTTCTCCGCCGCACACAGGCCGTGGCCTTGTTCTTCGTCTCCGGCAAGGGCCCCGGAATCGAGGAGGCGGTTGTGCCGCCCCTGCGTTCTCTTACTCGTCAGAGACCGAGACCTCGATCTTCTCCACCGCGGCGGCCGAACGCCGAGTCCCCTACCCCGTCGCGAGGTCCGTCCCCAACGTCGAGTCCCCAACGCATTTGACACAGCCCCGCGTCGCGTTGGGTTGTCCCCTGCACAGGTGTCTCGGATTCAGCCGCCCTGCAGGCCCATCCACATTCCGGTAAGCCATCAACCTTTAACTCTTACAATCTAAATCGTAGATAGAGTTCACATTATTATTTTGCCAATTGCTTGATTTATCAAATACCAATTCATTATAAATTTATAGTTAATTGGAGACACAAATTTATACTATGCAATCTATCACACGTTTATGCAGTTTACAATACTTTGTTTATGCTGATTTGTTGACAGAAGTATGATCCATACATGAATACATTATGCCATAAAACCTATTGCTGTTCAAATTGGGCCAGCTCACACGAAATAACCAGGTTATACATTAATTAGATGTCGCATATGAGCAGAATTTTTTTGATCAAGTTAGTCTCACAAGTTTATGCAATTTACAATATTGTGTTATGCTGATTTGTTGACAGAAGTATGATCCATACATCAATACATTATGCCATAAAACCTATTGCTGTTCAAATTGGGCCAGCTCAAACGAAATAACCAGGTTACACATTAATTGGATGTCGCATATGAGCAGATTTTTTTTATCAAGGTAGTCTCACAAGTTTATGCAATTTACAATATTGTGATATGCTGCTTTGTTGATACATTTATGCAATGTATGGTCATGAGCTGATCTGAATTGAGTTTGTGCTTATCTTTTTTTTGATCCTTTACGTATTTTATGTATATGTGTTGTTTCATTTGGCAGGAACATCAGTGACGAAGAACATAGACCGACCACCTTCCAATCCAAAACGGATCATAATCCAGTCTACTCAGGAGTGCTTCAGCGTTGACATACCCCGTGCTCCGGCGGGGACTGTTAGACCTAAAACAAGGCATGCTGCTGATGATGATGATGACTTTATGCCATTATCCAAGAAGCGTAACTTGGACGACAGCCCTGGGAAAGTTTTGAAGAAGGTAGTCACTAAGCGGAGGAAAGCAGTGCCCCCACCCCGACAGGTTAGATATTTATGTCTATGGCAATATATCATTTTTATGCCTGAAATCATGTTGTCTTGATGTCTGAGTTAAACATTGTGTTGCGATTATGCACATGTAAATGTTTACAATATTCATTTTATATATTTTTCCCAGCAGAGGCTGAACGTCAGATGCAACCCCCAAGATGTGTTAGTAAGCATACAGATATTAAATGACAGACAGCAACAAGCAATTGCACGTAGGGGATTTTCTAGTATTCTTGATATGAGACTGGACGCACTCGGCAGCAGATCACACTTAGCTTGGCTGATGGAAAAGCTCGACCACAATAACATGACAATTCGAGCTGGCCCTGGAAAGGAGCTGAAAATTACAAAGGATACGGTGCACCTAATTTTGGGTTTACCGAATGCTGGGGGAGGAACTGCATTGGGCATCGATGAAGCTGTTGTTGCCAACAATTTGAGAGCTGAACTTGGTCTATCGAAAGAAGATTTTGGGGTTACAGCTCTACAAGATCGTTTGAGGAAAGGTTCTGACGATGATTTAAGCATCAGATGCTTTTTCTTGATATTGTTCAATAGGTTGTTGTTCCCTACTGCCAGCTGGGGAATAACGAACCATGAGGTTCTTTTAACCGAGCAGATGGATCGTTTCCACCAGATTGACTGGTGCCAGCTTATTTTCAATGATTTATGCCAAGCTGCCAAGAAATGGCATAATAGGAGCGTTACGAACGTTTCTACAACCATCTATGGATGTTCCATCGTTATTCTTGTAAGCATATCCTTTTTTTGTCTGTTACATGTACCCATAATCTTGTATGCAAAATCCATATACATGTAGTTTATGCTTTTGTTATGTCTTATAATGACTCATGTTATGCCTTTTGCAGCTGTATTATTTGGATCATTTGCATGACTCAGCGGCACCCCAGAACAAACGTGGAACACCACGAATCAAATACTTCGATAGGAATATTATTCAAGCCCTGACAAGAGCTGACAAGGGCAAGATACGCAAAGGAGAAGAAGCATTTGGACATTGCTCGGTATTTTTTTATGTGTCAATCACTTGTTTACATGCATATGATAATGTTCACATACCTTTATGCCCGTTTGTAAGCATATTTGTGATGATGTTTTGCATTTTCCATTAAACATATGAATCTCATTTATCAATTTAATATGTTTGTATAAGTTTTACTCCATCTTTCACACATTTTTTTAGTTCCGAAGCTCCTCAGAGACCTGCTACACAGATGTACCACCCGTTCATGCACAATTCAAGGCATGATTCTATTTATATATTTGTTTGTCATAGAATTTCAACATAACATTCAGTGATATGCTATACATTTACTTAATAATTTTCAATTTACAACAGCATAAGACCAGGACCAACACTTTTGATGTTCCTCGTCCTGACCCATCTGGACAGCACTCAATTCACATCGAACTCCCGCTCATCAGGGATTTGATATCAAGCAAGCTGAATCAGCTTCCATCCCGCCACCGCATGGGTTTCATAGAGAAGCTGTCACATTTTGATGCGGAGGTTGGTAAGGCGTGTTCAGTTATTAAACAGACTCTACAGCAGATTGTTGAGAAACAATTCAATCTATCCGATGTTTTTGGCGAGTTAATTGACGAGGTCCTCCGTGCCGAGGAGGGTGACAACGAAGATGCTTATGATGTGCAGAAAACCACATCAAAATCAGATGATATTCTTCCCCAGACAGCTGGTTAGTCTGTTTAATGTATTTACGTCAATATAAAAAAGTTATGCAATCATTTATCGATATGGTTTTGATGCCATTATTTTTAACAATGTTTTATTTGTTTACATGACATGTACAGAAGGATGTACGTGTCCGGCCCCCCCCAACTGTACCCGATATGTCTACTCCAGTTTCTCAGCTGGATACGCAGTTTACAGACACTCAGGTACATGAATTACTGTTAAGGCAACAGCATATTCGTGTACTATTAGAAAGTTGTCCCGATGAAGCTGATATTGATCCACTGCTTCATACAAATAAATCGAAACAGAACAAAACACCTACAACCTCAGTGGTAATGTTTTTATTATTAATTGTATTTTTTCATTCTAGGGTTGTATTAATCGTTCTATGTAAATATAACCATTACAATTCTTTCAGGGTAAACATGGTGACGGTGGCAAGAACATGCCGACCAATACAAACGTCACCTCTAAAGCAACACCACACATGGATCCTGACGCGCCGATATTTGATGCGACTCCGCAAATCAAGGTATGTCTAAACCCCCTCGTGGTTTTTCTATATTCTCATTAGCAGTTTACTAAATTTGTAATCCATTTATACCATCATTGTTAGTCTACTGACGGCGTACAACAAGTGGCAGAAACAGACTTGCCTGACAGTGGTCCATGCTTTGATCAGACTCCATCTGAACATGTCAGCTCAGTAATTGTCATTTTCTTTGTACTGTTCAACTGTTCACAGATTTTTGTACAGCCATGCTTCACAGTCTAAATAGGTTATGCATCTTACAAATCAGTGTTATGCCCATTTACATATACATATATGCTGAGTAGATGTGCATGCAGTTTTTACATAACTGCTAGCTGCCTATGATAAATTACACATTCATTTATGCAGTTTGCAAGAATAGGTTATGCATCTTACAAATCAGTGTTATGCCCATTTACATATACATATATGCTGAGTAGATGTGCATGCAGTTTTTACATAACTGCTAGCTGCCTATGATAAATTACACATTCACAGTCTAAATAGGTTATGCATCTTACAAATCAGTGTTATGCCCATTTACATATACATATATGCTGAGTAGATGTGCATGCAGTTTTTACATAACTGCTAGCTGCCTATGATAAATTACACATTCACAGTCTAAATAGGTTATGCATCTTACAAATCAGTGTTATGCCCATTTACATATACATATATGCTGAGTAGATGTGCATGCAGTTTTTACATAACTGCTAGCTGCCTATGATAAATTACACATTCATTTATGCAGTTTGCAAGAATATTTCTTTCTCTTGATATGTATCAGTAATGTCAGTTCATTAATTTTATGCCGGTTTATGACACTTCATTCCACCTACGTATATTCCACTTTATGTCAGCTCAGTAATTTTCATTTTCTTTATAGTTGTCAAAATTGTTTACAGAGTTTTATGTATATTTTCATATATATTTTTAGGTTTCTGTTGAAACCGATCCAGCTACAAACACTCCACAGGTTGGCCAGGATTTTCTTGATGTGCAGATGCAAACTGTGTTAGCTCTACGCGAATATTTGTGTGGTCTGAAATCTGACACCGGCAGGTATGAAGTTCATACTAAATCAAAATCTGTTTATATGCTGGTAGTTTTACGCGACCTATCTGATTGATATAAAAATTTCACCAGGACCATAATAGATTATGGTGAATATTCAGCGACATGTTATGACATATATGAATCTTTTGCTGATGGGAAGTGTCTCGACAATGGATTCATGCAGTGTTTCATCCAATGTGTTATTGATGATGCAAAAAATCAGAAGACTTCGATGAGTTCGAACAGTTTGGTTCTTGATGTTAATGTTGGGGTAAACTATTGTAACTTACATACACCATTTTCATATACAAATTAGATCAACCCAAGTACACTCACTCCATTTATATTGTTTATTGCAGTCAATACTCAACTTTGAGGAACAGGAACGACACAGTCGCAACCCTCAACCTTTTGATGAATCTGTACTCCACACATTTCTAGACAATTCATTGCCTGAGACAGATGATTTGGACCAACGCAAAGCGGTAACAATCGTATTTCATAATCCAAACACAATTCCTTTTAAATGGAACATATCACACTGTTATGCTTTTGTAAGTTACCCTATTAATTTTATGCTTTTTTACACGGTCAGATCATGGTCCCCATGGTAAGCAGGGGGCATTGGACATTGTATGTTGTCAACAAGGTCAAGAAGTGCATTCATATTTTAGATTCCAACCCATATGGACCAACACTTGGTGGAACTACATGGAAGGACTATCATTTTGCACATTTGGGCTCAGGTGGCAGAAAGTTAGCATGGGCTAAGGTTATTATGAGCAGATTAAACAAAGCAATACAACATGTGCGGCCCAGTACATGCTTTCCCAAGTTTGGTAACTTCACAATTGACTTGTGCCAAAATTGTCCTACCATGGCAGCTGGATCAAATGACTGTGGGTTTTATGTCATGGGTTACATTCTATTTTATCAATGCGACGAAGGATCTTTGCGGTCAGACATAGAAGCAGTACGTACAAATTTATCATTTAATTCTATAGTTGGCCCATGGCAACTCATGGAACAGAGGTATAACCAACTCAGTGTTTTTGTATTGCAGGGCAACACCAGTCAGATACGGTCTCTTGCGCTACATTACATCACATTCCACCCGAAGAACAATGCATTATCGCTGCTCCAAGACATCCAAAGATTCAAGGCCTAAAGGATGTAGTTTAGTTTGGTCATGTAATATATTTTGCATACAATGGTTCCCTAAACTTCAGATCAGTCATGTGTGTATATTATGGCCAAAGTCCGTAGACGTTTCTTAGTTTAAGTCAATGACAACTGTGGGGATCAGCTAACTTCTAAACTGGAATGGTTGTACCAAACTGTGTTTGAAAGTAATGTGTGTTTCTTGCATTTGATTCTGCCAGGTTTCTGTACAATATTGTTATGTCAATAACCTCGAAGTATGCATGTTTCTTGTCCGAAGTTTACGATATAATTATTGACAGTCTTATGCATGTTTGTCCATACACTTATGATACAATAGTCATCATTATATGCCAATACATTATTATATACATTATCAGAGTTATATACTGCAAACAGGGTCATTTTTTTGTACAGTCATGGTTCACAGGCTAACCATCTTATGCATTACACAACGCAGAGTTATGCATTTTTTCGCATACATGTATGCTAAGTATATGTACAGTCAGTTTGCTGCATAACTGTTAAAGCTTATGACCAATTACACAGACGTTTATGCCAATTTTCAAGTATATTTATGATACTTTCTGGAAGTTGTCAAATGAACACAGGAATCACATTTACACAAGGAAATATTTGTATCTTATGGTCTTCTACTCTCTACCAGATGAATCATCATCTCCGACATCCACCGTTCGTTTTTTCGACGTTGATGTCTCATTCCATTGCGGGGCTGCAGCTATGATTTTGTTCCTTGAACCAGGAGGCCGTCCTCGCTTACGTCCAGATAGGTTAGCCAATCGAACCCTATTATCCTCGACAGTTAAACACGTACGGCTGTTGTGACCATCAGCTATGCCACATTTCTGGCATTTCCTGTTCATCTTCTTAGCTCCTTTCGCACCCAATTTTAAAACTTGTTGCTCACTACTTTTGATTGTTCTTCCCTTAGGCTTGGCCTTATCTGGTCTTGCTAAGTTTACTCCTTCAATATGAAATTCCAGTTTCTACAAAACAAAGATATCAAGTCAGATTTTACATTCACGTATGTCATCATATATTGTAGCAATGTTTTCACCTTTCTAGCTTCCACATCCATAGAACTACTCTCAACCAGCCGAATGCCAGTGTTATGTTCCAATGTTAATATCTGCATATTACACTGATCATCCTTAGTATTGCATTCAGTAGTATTAGAGCCCATTAAAATTTCCTGTGAAATAAAACAAAGTCCAGTGAAGACTCAAATCTTATAGAGTAGTATATGTAATACATTATAAAGATTTGTTCCATACCTCGTTCCCATCATGTAATTTGCGTAAGTTGTCTATAGCCATTTCTTCTGTTTCATACGTTTCGACCTATATCATCATTACAATCATGTATCATTATCGACAAGTAATTATGCAAAATTCATAACATCACGAGGTGCGTACCTGGATGTCATCGCAAACACTTGTGCCACAACTCTCACCAGTTCCTATATCAGGCTCCACACGCGTCAATAACCCTAATAATTCGTCCATCATCTCTAGGGCTTTATCATTCCCAGCTTTAGACAGACTCGCATGGTGTACTACTTTCATTGCTTTTTTAAGCAACATCTTCTGTCTATATGATCTAGTTTCTCCATCTTTTCCTTTCAAATTCCTATCGTCTCTTGAAAAAGCCACATCTTGATGCGCGGAGTATGTGTATCGTTGCAAAATATACTCACTCGGGATCCTTTCAATTTGTAGATGCATGAAAGCGCGTACAAGATGAACACAAAATAGACCTATAATTGAGTAAACATACATTATGTCATATATTAATCGTAAACTGCTATGTATTCGTAATAATTTATAGTTTTATATAGCAAAAAATCGTTTAGTATAATATACCTGTATGCTCCCAATGCTTGCACTCACATGAATACTTTCCGGCATCCACATCAGCCCTTATCTTGAATTGGTGTTGACCCCAAACAATTTTATTTGATCTTGTAGTATGTTTCACCACCCAATCATGTTCATCACCCTCTGTATCACAGTCTATTCGGTATGCAGTTGCATATTTTACTGTCTCCTGAAACCTTGTCATCACAGCTCTAGTGTATGCCCTTGCAACTCTTATTTCAAACATATACAATGTAGTTGTATCCTTTTGACCCTGCAAATTACACAATATAGTATTAATACTGTTTTGTTTTTAATAGCATAAAACATATGTTTATAAAATTTTTTCACTTACCATGCATCCTAGTGCCTCTTTGGCCTCTTTCATCTTCCTACTATGCAGGAGATTCATCATCTGCTTTGCAAATTGATGAAGCGGTGTGTTTGCATCCACGTGGGCACTCTTCACCAACTTGTTCATGCTCTCGCTTCGTTGTGTAGAGACCATAAGACCACAATAGTCTCCTTTGAAAAATGCAGGTACCCAATCTTTGCGTATTTCATATAATCTGGCAAGGGTGTTGTTCTCGTGTAGTTGGAAATCATCAAGCATCATTTGCCAGGCAGCCTCGAACTCCATTTCATTCAATGGATGATGTATTATAGATTGGAACCTTGTTTTGAAATCCATGTCCTCAAATCTTGCATATAATTCATTCAAGTGGGGCATATACCTGTTTTGCACATGCCACAAACACAATCGATGTATTGTGTTTGGGAATACTCTGCCAAGTGCAATTGGCATGGCAGGGTCTTGATCTGAAATATATAAATTTACATAACATCATGCAAGGCAATATGATATCATATAGTACGTGCCATAATAATTACGAGCCATTTTATTGCAACATACCTGTCAGCATCACTCGTGGTCCGTCACATCCCATGCATGTTTTGAACGTATTGAAGACCCACTCGAATGTATCAACTGTCTCGTCTCCTAGTAAAGCAAACCCAAATATTGTGCATTGTAGGTGGTGGTTCGAGCCAACAAACATGCCTAATGGCTTATCATACATATTAGTCTTATGTGTAGTATCAAATGTAACTGCATCACCAAAATCAATGTACTCGGCTTGCTGGCTAGCATGGGACCAAAATATGCTTAAAATTTTCCCTTCTTTGTCCAGTTGAAAGTCTGAAAAAAACTGTGGATTATCTTTCTTGCATAATGAAAAAAAGATAACAGCTTTGACACATCATTTGCATTTCTCTCCCTTTGCCATGCTTTTTTCCTGTCAAAAAATATAATGATTATGCACTATATCTAACTCAACACATTACGATTGTTTATGTAATATAAAATACAATTATTGTCAATGCATAATACACTTACAGATTACTCATGTCCTGCACTGTTATTGGAACGTTTTCTGGGCCACCATGCATTTCTGTAACAAAATCCATAATGCAATGTGGTGGAATCCTGCTTTCTTGCATCTCTCTAAGGAACTCCATATATTCACGATCATGTGTTTTGTTGCATTGCAATTGCCCTTTTTCTGTATCTTTCTTCAAAAATTCATGATTATGCTCATAGTTTACCAGATCAATCCGAACAGAAATAACATTCTCTTTAGCATCATCGTAGATTTTTTTAAGTTTCATCCCAGCCTTGCACTGTGTTCGTTTCGAACATGTGTTACGTATCCTTGGATTTCCAGCTACCCTTTCAGCATTCTTTCCTTCCATTGAACAGTTCAACCATTTACTATTCTTCCGCTCCCTATATTTCTTCAACGGAAATCCTACCTCGTATGCATATTGACTATAAAAATTATACGCCTCATCCACGTTACTAAATGTCATACCGACTTTAGGTATCAATCTTATATCAATATTGTCCGGCTGCGCACAGAAATTTAACATTTACGATTCAATAGCGACTAAATTTAACGTAATACGGGAGAACTTACGTGGCTTTGAAGAATATGAGGCGTGTCCTGCTCATGTGACCCAATATGTCTCATGGGGATGTGCTTCTCTGCGCCAACCACGTCTGCTGTTTTTGCGTGCTCTTCGATATGTCCAGGTGCCCTCAATGCCGCCGGAGGAGTAACAGATTCACCCTCTGTGTATGGGGCGATTGCAGACAAAACAGGTTGCATGTCCATGGAAACTGACGTACCTGCTGGCTTATGCACAGGTGTTACATGCAGGATGTCTTCGCCAGCGCTGGTGGTGGACATATTCTTCGCCGGTCGGACCTCTCAATTCCGCCGCCGCTAACCGCCGCCAATAACTCAGATGGACGAGCGAACGTGGACGCGGCTGTAAAGTTGTATTAGCTTCCTGCCGTAACCGCGCCTTTATTTTCGCGCACGTCTTGCCTTATCCCAAAACCTGCCGTGAACGTTTGCATGGTTTACGCCATCATGTATCACAACGTTATGCAGTCGTAAACGTCTAGCACATGCAGATATTCGTGCGCGCGATTCCTGGCATGCAAAGATTCCATTTATGCATGAGTTATGCACATTTGTACACAAATTTATGCTTGCGTAATTGCATGTCGCGTGTAAGGCGGGATACGTGGTTATCCTTTGCATAAATCGCGCAGGCTGGCGTCCAGTGGACCTAACGCGACCCGTTCGGTCTCCCTGGCTGGGGCTTCGCCCATTAACGGAAGCCCAGGGCTTCGATTACCTCTACCCTATATATATATATATTTTTTTTTGTTTACGAAAGCTTTCCATATATTCACAGCCTTAGGTTTCACGTGAATTCAAGCGATCGATGTTACTATTACCGCGCGCGCGTATCTCAAATCGTCAAAACAGGTATCAAGTAATTCGTCGTGTCCGAAAGCGAATGATTAGAAACAATAATCAGCAAGGGCCGGGAGCATGTGCGTCACGCTGCTTGTCTAGCGCAACCCACGGAGCGCCGTCGGATCTCGCCTGAGCGGCCCGCCTAATTACGCGGCGAGAGCTTTTCAAAGTTAAACAACGTGCCACCACTCTTGTATTGCGGATCTTGCCTCCCACCTTCCTGATCTCCCTCCCTCCCTCTCTCTCTCTCTCTCTCTCTCGCCAATCGCCATGGATGGGATGGGAATATGGGATGGTATATATGTGGGCGTGCAGGACCCGGCAGAGTAGCTGTTGCTTACCACAGCACAGTAGTGTACTCGTTCGACAGATCCATATAGCTGCTAGCTAGGTATAGTCCTTTTGTTTGTACGATAGAAAAACTAGCATCGATCCAGCGTTAGCATCAACATCAACATGGGTTCCTGGGTGCGCACCATCACGTCGCCCTTCCGGAAGATGCTCAGCCCGCAGCAACGCGACGGCAAGAAGACGCCGCGCCGCCACCACCACCACCACCAACGACGCCAGCAGCAATCTCCTTCTCCTTCTTCTTCATCAGGTAATCAACTAAACGTATGGTTTCCATGCATATGGTGTGCTCGATCGATCAGAGTCTCCTCCTAGCTACTACCGTACGTCGTCGTCTTTGAGATATGGATGCTTATTGTATTACTGCTCTGCTGGTACGTCGTACAGCCATGGAGGAGGAGCACAGCGGCGAGATGGAGATAAGCAGGTCGCAGCTCTACGGCGAGGTGATGGCGTGCACGTACGAGGACGTGCAGGTCATGTGGTCCATGCTCGACAAGGCCAGGATCTGCAGCGCCTCGTGACCGGACCTCCACACACGGACCTTCACATCCGCTCGATCCGCCGTCCACATGGCCGATCCAATGCACCAGTACATAATATATACTCTCCCAGCAGCTGGGCACTGGGCTTCTTCTTCATTCATGGCAAAGCAAGCTCTCTTGGCGCGAGACAACTCGATCTGCCGAGGCGCGCGGCATGCAACCTGCTATGATCGATCACTACATATATAAGCCCTGAAACCTTTTTTTGCAGTTGGTTGTGTGTGGTGGCGTCGCATAGCATGTACGGTTGAGTCTGATGAATCCCGGTTGCTGGCAGTGGCACACAGACACATGGATGTATCATGACTAGTTAGTTAGTTCATGGTGTGTGTGCAAGTGCTATCTTGGATAGATTTAGTGACTATACCACAAACATTAGTCATGTTGCTTTCGACACTACACGACGGTTCACTTACAGCGACCTACGGTTGGTTGCTAAAACGGTCTTTAGCGACCTACGGTTGGTCGCTAAAAACTTTTAGCGACCCATAAGGATGGTCGCTGTAAGTGCCGTCGCTAAAGGCTTTAGCGACCGACATCTTTTTAGCGACCAACCGTCCCTTGCTAATATTGTATATTTAGCGATCAACCGTGGGTTGTTGTACTATAGATTTAACAACCAACCGTAAGTCGTCATACTATACATTTAGCAACCAACAGAAAGTCACCCTTTTTACAGTTGTTATTAATAAAAATATACATTTAATTAAGCACCACAAATCACAGATTTTTATACACAAATCATAAAGACATACACAGTTAATCAGTATACCACAGTCATAGATCCATCACATAAACACAAAAGCACCACAATTATATATTCACAAAAGCATCACAATTATAATATCATTCACAACTAGATCATTTACAGATAGCTAGCTAGATTATTCACAAAAGCTCCAGAGATGATCAGTCACAAAAGCATCACAACGACATCACTCCAGCTTGAAGCAGTTCAAAAGCCCACAACTACATCACTAATGTTTCATATCACTCTAGCTTGAAGCAGTTCAAAAGCCCACAACTACATCACTCTAGCTGCTCCAGAGCTGATCAGTCACAAAAGCACCAAAGCTACACTAATGCTTCAAGCAGTTCAAAAGCCTTCAGACAACCACTCCAGCTTCTTGTATCCTCCTGTTTTAAGGTACAAGCTTTCTTTGTCCAGAACACCCTAGAAAAAGTACATCAAATTAGTATATTGTTGCTACATTTGCAAATAAAAATACAGTTTTGATGCCTTATCTACCTCCACTAGACGGTGTTGCAGCCTTATGCACCAACTTCAGCTGGTGCAATCAAGGTTAATCATCATTAAGTTGATGGCTCATATAAATCTAAACATAAAAGTGAAAGTAGATGAAATAGAAATAGACACCAAATGCATTTGGTAAAAATTAAGGAGGGGGAGGGGCAAAATTTACTCTGCAGCAGCTTGCATGCTAGACAAGAAATCTTGAGCATCAACAACAAAGACAACCGCAGCAACTTTAGGCAGGACTTCATCAAGTTTGGGTTTGAGCCTAGCATGACCAGGAACATCAATAACATGCACAAGTTTTACTTTATCTTTCTGCAGGGAAGGACAACAGGAAGGTTTAGCAGAAATATCGCAGTCAGGATATGCATATTTTTTCACAAGAAACAAAACTATTTACATTACTAGCAGAACTGATATCCGTCTAGAATGCTCATCCCACACCCTAAATAGAATCAAAAAATGAGGTTCAGATATTATTTTGCAAACTAGATGCTACAACCTTGTCCTTAACTTGTAAAAACACAGACCAAAAAAGTTAGAAGTTACCTGGTAGTAAATAGTGGTTTTGCCACTGCCACTAAGCCCAGATAGAACTATGGTGTTTGGTCTAGACGATTTCAGACAAGATGCTGCAGAAAAAAAACACAAAAAAGAATTGCTTATCATTTACCACTCTAATATAACGAATTGTATCATAGAGCAGACATCATTTACCATCAGCATGCGCTCCACCTCCACGCCCTCAGGTAGCCAAGGCACGAGGCATTTGATTCAGAGTTTAGTGTTGTTTTGCCTTATTGTTTTGAACAAAAAATCCTTATTGTTTTGCCGATTATAGGGCTGTTCTAGGAGATGAGGAGCGATGGCGTCAACCCCAAGCTCGTCACCTACAACATGCTCATCTTTGGCCATGTAAAGCTTGGAAATCGAAAGACAATGAAAGCAAACAAATTATTTCTACAAAATTGCCATGTTTCTAGGTGAGGAAGAATATCATATCCATGTTACAAAATTGCAAAAGAAACTTCCCCAGTTCCTGCGCTCATTTTCTCCTGATCTTCACCTTCAGAGTCCACTGGAGCTTACCTTCTGGGCACGGTATGTTCTGCGGTAACCGGAGGGGCAACTCAAATTCGCCGAGCGACGCCAAAGGTGAGTGCAGATGCAGGTTCTCCGGATGGATGTTGATGTTGAGCTGCCTCGCCACCTGTAGGTGAAGTGAGGCAGGTCATGGGAAAACTGAAATTTCAGGATGACGCATGGGGTTATCTAGAGCTGCAAAGGCACCTCGGAAACAATTTCATCTTTTGTTACAGGAGTACGCAGCTCGTTTCCAGTCGAGATGAACCTCCTCAACACCTAACAAGTATCAGAGACGATCATCACTTACATGGTGCTAAAGTTTACATTAAATGAAACATGCAAATGCACACTACATGAAGACAGGGTCTAATGCTGAAAATGAAAACAAACAGTGCAGTAAAATTTCCACTTTTAGTGGGTAGCAGACTAACCAAGAGTGCGTTATCTAGCCGCTTCGCTGCCGTTTGGTACTGCTTCATTCTTTCTTCCTGTAGCTGTTCAAATGGTAATCAACAAGCAAAATATTACAATCAGAAAAAGAAAAATAGGAAGTGTGTGGCAGAGGAAAACACACAAAATCAATCAATCTTCGAGCAGAATCGGGAATTTTTAGATCCAAACTCATGCAGATAGAATTCGATCTTGCAGTTAAGAAATATGTTCATTATAGTAGGCAGAAGTATGAACGTCGCAATTTTAAGAGCCAAGAAGAAGCTGGTGAACTCATATTACACAGCAGAAAAACAGTGGTGGCTATATCTTTTTTTAATAATAAATAAATTATGCAGCATGATCAAAACATAGACTAGCAAGTAGAGAGAAAAGAGTAAATTTCCAAGGCAATAATCAGGTCCACAGGTTGGAACAGAAGCAATGGATGGGATTCTACTTCTGCATGCTGGCGTCGCGGATATATGTGTCCTAGATCTTAATCAGGTCCCTCTGAAATTTAGTAATACATGTCCAGGTGTCCTGGATCCTAATAACACATGATCAGGTCGTCAGAAATTTGTAGTTTCTAAAGCCTGAAATGCTGCTGGGGTATGCTGGCTGCATACACCAAGTGCACTCAGTGCGAAATGAATTTGATTTTTTATACCAAAGGCCATGGCCCTATTTATATTAGAGCACAAATTACTAGGGATATCATTTTACATTTCATTACACCAAGAAAACCTCCACTACAATGAGCAAGGAAAAACTGTCTGTCTTAAAGCAGCCTACAGAAACAAAAGATTTATCACTTGTATAATAATGTATTATAGACTGTCCATCCGAGTTTTATTTGAGTATTGCATTCAGCGATCACGGATTTGTTATCAGATACTTGTACCTGATCATCCGGACAAGTACCCCTGTATCTGTATTCTAGTAACTAATAATGTTGAGAGATACGTTAACAAAATAATAGGAATTTACCATTGCTACTGTTAATGACATAAGTGGTACAGAAAATTTGAAATTAATATACCAGTACTTTTTTCTCGTGGAAACTGGAGAGGAAAGGTGGACTACGCTAGTGCAGGATGGGATCCAATCTTCCAATCCAAACTACTAACCATCCGATCATCCAACCATCTAATCCAAACTACAAAACCTTTCTCGTTCCTCCTTCCTCTGCTACTGTGTGTGGAGAATGGAGAGGGTCAGAGGGAGAAATGGGGGAGGGCCGAGGTGGGGAGTGTCGCTGCTGCTGTGTACCTGCCATACCGCTGGAATGCTCATTGTTGTTGCCGCCTGAGCCGACGGAGGGCCGACAGAGCCACGTTGGGGCCAGCGAAGCTGTGCACTTTGATGGCAGGAGTTGGGATGGAGGGGTAGAGGGAAGAGCCTTGTAACTGCGAAAAGTGGTGAGTGGATCTAGCAGAGGGAACTTCACCCAAAGAGTCTGTATTGAACATTGGAAAAAAAATACTGCTTAGACCAAGCAACCAAATGATCAATAACATTATTCAAAGGCTACAGTTAATCATATGCAGTTCCATGTAAAGCTTGGAAATCGAAAGACAATGAAAGCAAACAAATTATTTCTACAAAATTGCCATGTTTCTAGGTGAGGAAGAATATCATATCCATATCAGACAAATCTCTCACCTCCAAGTGAACACATCCCACGTAGACAGGTGTTAGGCAAGGATATAGAGTGTACGGACAAACCGCCATCTCCAGCTTCAACGATCTAAATTCAAACTTGGGTTAAAGAATGCTTGGACTTGTCAATCACTATGGCTTGAAAGCAATAGCCCAAACTCCAGACCGTTACTTGTATAGTTCAATTTCAGAATTTGCATCCGCGTGCATACACAAAAACATGAACCAGAAAGTGCTGAAGAAGCACACCTTAAATCGTGGCATGCCCCCACAAAGAAGCTCATCGAGAAGGAGCACTTGAGCAGCAAGAGGTCGCGCAGGCTACCCCAGGCGATGACGGAGGCGGCGGAGTCGTCGAGGAGGCTGCAGTTGACGGTGAGGCTGCGGACCGCGCCATTCCCCGCGAGAATCCTGCTGAGGATGGCATTCGACGGGGCAAAGGCCTGCGGCGGGCGAGCGACCGAACCGAAACCCTAGAGTGGGGGTTAGTGGGGGAGGAAGGGAAAGGAACCTGTTTGGCGGGCGGTGGGTGAGAAGGGGAGGCTAAAGCTCACGGAGAGGTCGATGGAGGTGAGGGCGGGGAGAACGGCGTTGGCGGCGGAGTAGAGCGAGCGGCAGGACGCGGCGGCGGAGCAGGCACCGTCGACATCGACACGGGCCAGCACCTCCACCAGGAGCGCCTCGGGGAGCCTGTCAACCAGGCCGCCGCTGTCGCCGGCGGCCCGAGGCTTCTTCTCTGCTGTTGTGACCTCCATCCCCTTGGCTTCTGCAGCGTGGAATCTTGATTGGATTGAGAAGAACACGCACAGATCTGCAGAGAGGAGGACTGGAGGAGTAGGGTGCGAGAATAACAGGATAT
This sequence comes from Zea luxurians, assembly GCA_029449295.1. Lineage (NCBI taxonomy): Eukaryota > Viridiplantae > Streptophyta > Magnoliopsida > Poales > Poaceae > Zea > Zea luxurians. The sequence goes on from JAOPSE010000012.1 coordinate 12,130,084, forward strand.
GCCACTGGCACTCAGGGCCCACACGAGCACGGTGTTTGGACTTTGGATAGGTCTAGGAGATAACTGTGTCCATGACATTTGGGTCCACCACTCGGTAGAGTGTAAGGAGTTACTACTTACAAAGCGTCAAAGCGGGACACAAACACGCGCAGTTCTATATCGTGTGCAAGATGTTCCTATTAATGGACGAAGCTGCCTCTTAGACCAACAGTCACATGTCAATCAATAGCGACCAACTGTCGGATGTCTACCTGTCTCTATAGCAACCAACCTTGAGTAGTTAAATTTCTAGACTTTTAGCGACCGGTGGCCTGTCGCTACAAATGCATTTAGCGACCAACTGTCGGTACATAACTTTTAGCGACCAACCGTCTGTCCCTAACAAGGGTCGCTAAAGATCAACCGTCGTATAGTGCGAGGCCACCACCACCTCCGCTCCTCCTCTCTACCGTTGGTGTCAGTCAGAGATGCATGCATCTCTCCAGCAGTAACTTCTTGCTGCCTGATCGAGATGCCAATTGCCAACCATATCGGCGTGAGCGCCAATAAAGTAAGTCATCTGGGCACCGTGCGCGTGCCGCGGGCTTGTTCCTCGGCCCGAGACGCGTTCCAGGTCTTCATCTTCCTCGCCGCGGCGAGAGCGCCGCAATCCCCGTCTGCCCTCCTCTATCTGCTACCAGGACAGAGTTTGCTAATGCCTGCTTGGTGTTCGACGTATTGGTTCTTGCATTGTTTCGGTTTGTCTTTGTCCTCCATAGTTGTAGTAAAAATCGGAACTCTCGGAGATGCTTTTTACGCGTGTTGGCTCCGATTTGGGACCAAAGGTGACGATGTCTTCTACAGCGGCGCGGATGGTCCGTGACCTCGCTGCATGAGCGGTTCTTCTCTGCGTCATTCTAGACGGTCCATGCTCTAGATCGGACAGTCCGCGATAGCGCAGAGCTTTGTTCTTCCTCGCGAGAACCTAGATCTCACTCTATGGGGTAGATATCTTAGAGTGCTCCAGGATCGGCAGATCACCCAGAGCGCTCCAAGATGACTAGGGATTAAGAAATCAGATAGAGAAAGAGGACTTCCTTCAGGAAAAAGAGCTAGGAAAACGACCCCAACTCGATATACCTAAAGACATTTACCGTCCTAGCAGATAACTAGAGTATTGTTGAGCACTGAATTGGGCAGCCAAATGGTCCACACTGCCGACGTGGACAGTTCGCGCGTGAACAAAATCAATTAAGGTTCCTGATTTCTTGCAGGATTTGTTTAAGAGTCGACTTGTAACAGGTTCAGACTCCCTTTTATATAACGAAGGGGTACGACCGATTGACGCCCCATAATCGATCCAATCAAACCTATTTACCAATTTTATTTTATTTGCACTGTTCTTTCAATTCCTTGGAAGTAGGGGTAATCTAGCCTTAGTTTAGCTCTAGTAGTCTTTCTCGACCTATTTCTTCACCTCTCTTCGTCTCGACGTCGTCTAGAGGTGTCTTGGGTGGCCTACCGATCTTAACAAATCCTAGGATCTCTTCTCCCTGAGGAGGTCCCTCCTAAGAGGCGAGATTCAGGTTCCCGCGAAGGAGAAGACCCTGCTCCATCTCGAACCGTCTGGAAGAATGCAGGGAAAGAGCTGCTCCTACAGCAAGGTCGGGTACCGTCCGGCCCTAGGCCGCGAATCATCCGCGTTCCCGCAGAGAGCACCGCTAGGTGATTCATTCTAGTGTTTGGTACTAGACAAATGCCAACACACTTTTTGCGACTTCGCTGGGGACAAAGGTGTTTAGATCTACTAAAAATCGGCCTCAGATAGTCGGTTCTATAATTCACATCGACGTCTCCACCACCAACATCATCAAGCCAATCCTGGAGAAACTCTCGGCTCATGACCAATAGCCCTTTGATGACCTTGCGAGGCGCAAATAGGAAGAGGTGCTATGACAACTCGCCAAATGAAGTGAAAAGGCGATGAAAAAAATACTTATCATACTTCGCGGTGGATTGTCATTAGAAGATCATCCATGAAAGGGAAATCGATATGGAATCTCTCCTACTTTCACCTCAGGCTCCCATCGTAAGTATTCCAGATCAATCTTTTAAGGCTTTCATAGAGCAGCGAGGGATCAACTAAAACAATATATAGATGAATCTGTTAAAGGATGGACACGTTTGTATGAAAAATCTGCTACCCCTAGTTTTCCCTCGCATGAGCCTAATACAGAGCCACCCGCACCTAACACATCGGCTACAATTGGGTCATCTTGTACCCAACCATTATATGGTATGCCAGGAATACGTTCATAGCACCACCACAGCCACCGTCTGGCGTGCGACTGACTCATACACAGTCGGAATGTCCGAGACTCAACTTAGACCGTTCGGCTATGTCGCAAACCGTCCGACATATTTTACCAGATAGTCCAACCCTACACATGCCCGTGCGTAGACCATCTAGGTAGCGCCATATACAGACGGACCATCTGGGTCGGCTTGATCGCAGACCGTCTGGCCCCTTACGCTGGACCGTCTGTATATGGCCGAGATGTGTTCCTGATCTTCATCTTCCTCACCGCGGCAAGAGCGCCGCAATCCCAGTCTGCCCTCCTCTATCCGCTAGCAGGACAACGTTTGCTCATGCTTGCTAGGTTTTCGATGTATTGATGTATTGGCTCCTGCATTGTTTCAGTTTGTCCTCCATAGTTGTAGTTAGGGCTGGACGAAATGCTCGTAGCTCGTTGGCTCGCTCATTTTGTGGTCAGCTCGGCTCGGCTCGTTTGAAATTTTTCACGAGCTGACTAACATCCTAGCTCAGTTCGTTAACGAGCCAGCTTGATTTGTTAACGAGCTAGCTCGCGAGCTAAACGAGCTATCACAGTTTAGCAAAATGAAGCTATATGCATATCATTTATATAAGTTTAAAATTAACAAGAAATTGATTATTAACAAGAAATTGATATTTACATAATAATTGATGAACATGTTATATGTATGTGTTGTTTTTATAGCCTGAGTTAAACTAATGGTTGATGAACTATGTCTATGTGTTAAATTAATCTATGTGAATATAACTGTGGGTTAAACTGATGAGCATATGTGTGAATTGTGAAATGATGAGTGATGAGTTGTGTTAATTTGGTGTTACATTGATGTGGTTTGTGAAACTATGAGTATAGTTACTATTTTCTATTGTTAAATAAGTTTAAAATTAACAAGGAATTGATTATTATATACATATTGTTTTTTCTGCTCCGGCAAATAGCTTTTATAGACTTAGTGCTTAGCAACCCTATCTGAAAGATGGGCAAGGGGGCGACAGTGGTTTGGTGTAGCTCATGTTAACATGGGTGGTAGTCTTGGCTAAGTTATCTCGCCTAGAGGGCCATCAATACTGACGTGGAAACCTTAGCGGGTGGCTTTGTACTAAGGATATTTTGTGAAAGCCTCATAATGTATCCCTAGCCATTCACCTCGGCAGTGTTTACGGGTCTGTACAACCCAGTCTAGATGTGATACATGACTTGTGGGTAAAGTTGTACCACCTGTGAAGAGTTTAAAACTAATATGTCAGCCGTGCTCACGGTTAAGAGCAACCTAGACCCTCACATGATAACTAAACTTAAAGATGGAGAATAAATCGTGATCCGATGATTTTTAATGGTTTTGCTTAAGTGGTTTCACTTAAGTGTTTTTGATATAATCATATGCTTATGATTAATTAGGATATTTTGGGATACACTTACAATTAGTAAGTTAGGCGTTGTTAATAAAATATTGACCAACTAAAATGCTTACCGCTTATTCATAGCATACCTTGTAATCTTGCATTACTCCTCCCACTTGCTGAGCCCCCACCATAAGTGAGCTCACCCCTTGCTAATGTTTTGATCAGAAGCTAATGAGGAAGACTATGACGATGGTGATGACGAGTACTGTGTCTAGCGATGCGCCAGTCATCTTCTTGTGGAAGATTGTCCATGTTATATCTGTTGTACTTTGATGATGATACTATTTGAGACTTTTATGTCTGGATGATGTAATAAAGTTGCTATACTCTCTTTTATGCCTTTATTTCATTGTCTTTTGATATATTACACTTGTGACGTCAACATATGTGTGGAAAATGGATCCAGGCACACATATGCTATGCATTCGGTTTTGCCTCCAAAACCGGGTGTGACACATTGGTTTGTGCTAGTGGCGACATACTATTTTACCAAGTAGCTAGAAGTCGTTGCTCTGAAAAATATGACACACAGGGAGGTAATTGAGTTTGTGACTGAGCATATTATTCATAGTTTCAGCATCCCCCAAACTTTGACTACAGATCAATGGACTTCTTTTATGTCCAAAATGGTACGTGAGTTTGCTGAATTATATAAGATCAAGCTACTCAATTCATCTACATATTATGCTCAAGCCAAGTCGAGTAATAGGACCTTGATTAGCCGTATCTAAAAGAAGATATCTAATCATCCTAGGCATTATTATGGTATTGCTCTTTACTAGTAGCATTCGTCTCATATGATAGTTCATGCATGTTGCAGAAGCATCTTGCATTCGGCTCCAAACCTTGGCTCCTCATGGCCCAAATGAAAATCCCCATTCTGATAATAGCTTCAGGGGTAATCTGATGAAGGTAAATTTCAAAAGTCTTCAGAACTTCAACTAAGAATTTACTCAAGGGAAACCGAAGCCCTGCCTTCATGAAACTCCTGTACACAACAACTTCGTCTGCCTCAGGTGCAGTGTTATCTCCTCTAGCCCTCACGACAGAAATATCGCGAAAGTATCTTCCTCTCATTGCATCAATTTGACTCTGCTTGATGGTTGACTTCCTGAAGATAGTATGACTTTGTCGCCAGGGCCGATCTTCAGCGCCTTCGTTTCCACTTCCTGTGTCAAAATCCTCACTGTCACCGGAACTTTCAGATATTCTAGCAAGTGTCTTGCGAGCAATCTTTTATGCATTTGTCTCTTCCATGGCTTTGTAAAACCTAGAAAGAGTTGGGTCGTCAATCTTTTTCTCACTAGCCATCAAGTCTTGTTGGAATGCCGAAGCTCACAATTTAATCAAAACGCAGAGCAAGAAAATTTAGAATGATGAACACGGTGCGCGCAGCTAAAATGGTGCAGCAAATGCTATCAATACAGGTCCCTATTTATATGCTCAGCGCCTCATGATTTGGTGTGTCCTACATGTCAGTGACTTTCGCTATTCTAGCGAAGGGAAGGTGTTTTTTTGGACCTTCGGCTAAAGGCCTTTGTTCATGTCACAGTCTAAATTTGTTATGAAAAAACAAATTAATACTGCGAGGGGCTACTGTTGGGGCCTTCCTCTTCCGAAGGTCCTAAAAAACATGACTAATCATATGTTGTGTGACATAGACTGTTACAGGAGGCTTCGGCTTTGGGATGAAGGTTTTCTCTTCTAGTGAAAGCATGCATGATACAAAGATAAAGCCCGAAGGTGATATGGACGAACGTCGAAGCTGCAGCCGAAGGAGCTTCGGCTTAGTATGATGACGAAGGTGAAAGATAAAACCGACCTAAAGGGGAAAAGGTTACTTAGTCATTGATAGTGTGTCTCTTGATTAAGAATAGTTGTCAGGGACACAAATGTAATTTTATCCAGGGTGCGTCCCATGCCTATAAATAGATGAATAGTAACACCATACTGTTCATGCTGGATAGTAATCACTCTTACGTCACTCTCGCATTTTCACCTTCTGGCAGGCCGAAGGTATCAATGTAATATAAATATTGTGAATAATTATTCATGTCTACGAAATAAGAATATAAATAATTTACTGATATATCATCATTATTTATATTATTTTATATTTCATGTACTTTCGTTTATATTCGTTTACTGAGATGATGAAGGTATATCCTCCATGACCTTCGTCTGAAGATCATTATATCCGAAAGGAGATGATGCATCAAAAGACGAAGGTCTCTAATCATTAACAATTGTGTTGCTTTGTTCTTAATGTATACCATTTGAGAACAAGGACCAACAGTTACAACTGTCTTTTTACTGATATAGGTGTTACTGTCTTTAGAAGAAGTGATGATTCAATAGCATTTAAGTGAGTGTTAGATGGTCAGCTATATTTAGTTGATTTTAATGATAATTAAGCTGAACTAGACACTTGCTTAATTGCTAAGACTAACATGGGCTGGCTCTGGCATCGCCGACTCGCCCACGTTGGGATAAAGAATCTTCACAAACTTCTAAAGAGAGAACACATTTTAGGACTAACCAATGTTCATTTTGAGAGACAGGATTTATAGCGCATGTAAAGTAGGCAAGCAAGTTGGAGTCCATCATCCACATAAGAACATCATGACGACTGACAGGCCACTTGAGATGCTCCTCATGGACCTATTCAGCCTGATCGTTTACATAAGCATCGGCGGGAGTAAGTACTGTCTAGTTATTGTGGATGATTATTCTTGCTTCACTTGGGTATTCTTTTTGTAGGAAAAATCTCAAACCCAAGAGACCTTAAAGAGATTCTTAAGACGGGCTCAGAATGAGTTTGGATTAAGGATCAAAAAGATTAGAAGCGATAATGGAACAGAGTTCAAGAACTCTCAAATCAAAGGATTTCTTGAGGAGTAGGGCATCAAGCATGAGTTCTCTCCCTACACATCTCAACAAAATGGTGTAGTAGAGAGGAAGAATAGAACTCTATTGGACATGGCAAGAACCATGCTTGATGAGTACAAGACACCGGACCGGTTTTGGGCAGAGGCAATTAACACCGCCTACTACTCCATCAACTGGTTATATCTTCACCGAATCCTCAAGAAAACATCGTATGAACTCCTCACTGGTAAAAAGCCCAATGTTTCCTATTTTAGAGTTTTTGGGAGCAAATGTTTTATTCTTATTAAAAGAGGTAGAAATTCTAAATTTGCTCCTAAAGCAGTAGAAGGCTTTTTACTCGGTTATGACTCAAACACAAGGGCATATAGATTCTTCAACAAATCCACTGGACTAGTTGAAGTTTCTTGTGACATTGTGTTTTATGAGACTAATGGCCTCCAAGTGGAGCAAGTTGATCTTGATGAATTAGATGATGAAGAGGCTCCGTGCGTCGCGCTAAGGAACATGTCCATTGGGGATGTGTGTCCAAAAGAATCCAAAGAGCCTCTGTAGGAAACGGGTGACGCCTAAGAGGGGGGGGGGGTGAATTAGGACTTCTAAAACTTTTACTAAACTAGGCCACAATTAAATCCCTAGAGCAAAACCTATGCAAATAATCAAAACTAGAATGTGCAAACTAGGTTTTGTCTAAGTGTTGCTATCTCTACCGCAAAAGGCTAAGTTTCAATCTATACTAAATAAGTATGACTACAAGATTGAAACTTAAATGCTTAATATAAATGCGGAATGTAAAGAGCTAAGTAGAGAAGCAAACTCTCGTGGATGACGCCGGTATTTTTACCGAGGTATCCGGAACCACACAAGGTCCCGACTAATCCTCGTTGGTGCCCCTACGCAAAGGGAAGCCCATGCGAGGGCCAAGCACCACGGTCGAGTAACTCCGTAGAGAGCCGCGGGCCTTCTCCACGCGCAAGTGGTGCTCCGCTTCCGGCTCCTCTCGGACGCTCTCCGCCGTCTCCACTATCGAGCTTCCGGCCGAAACGCCGCGGGCCTCGTTCCCTCCGGTACACGGTGGCGGCCGTGACACAAACGCGGTTGTCACGGTCTCGCAAGACTCTCGCCCCACTCGGTACAATTACAACGACTCACGCAAGAGCCGAGGGGTTGTGTGGTTTTACAAAACTCACTCAACTAACTAGGGTTCACCTAGAGCAAGCGCTAAAGCGGTCTAACTAACCTAAGCACTTCGCAAAGCACCTACGCTAATCACCGAGTGATTCTATTAAGCACTTGGGTGTTTGAGCTCTTGGAAATATGCACTATGTGTATTGGTATGTTGCTTGGGCTCTCACACTTGAGAATGGCCGGTTGGGGTGGTATTTATAGCCTCCACACCCCAAACTAGCCGTTGGACAGAAAGCAGCAGCTTTCTGTCGTCGGGTGCACCGGACAGTTCGGTGCACCACCGGACACTGCACAGTAGATGTCCGGTGCACGCCACGTCAGCCGACCGTTGGCGCCTGTAGCAGTCGACCGTTGGATCCGACCGTTGCCGTCTGCCCGTTGGCACACCGGACAGTCCGGTGCACACCGGACAGTCCGGTGCTACAGCCAGAGAGCGCCTGTCTGCGGCCTCTCTGCGCAGACTGTCCGGTGCCTCACCGGACAGTCCGGTGCACACCGGACACTGATGTCCGGTGCGCCAGCAGGCGCTGGTTGACAGCCCTCATCTTGGATTTCTTCGCTGATTTCTTCGGGCTTCTTTGTTCTTGAGTATTGGACTCCTATGCATCTTTTTATGTCTTCTTTTGAGGTGTTGCATCCTCATTGCCTTGGTCCAATTCTCTTCGCATCCTATGAACTACAAACACAAACACTAGAAAACTTATTAGTTCACGGATTGTGTTGTTCATCAAACACCAAAACTCAATTAGCCAAAAGGCCCGGGGTCCATTTTCCTTACAATCTCCCCCTTTTTGGTGATTGATGACAACACAACCAAAGCAAGCAAATAATACAAGTATTTGAGTGAAAAATATGCAATCTACTTGCTAAGATGCATGATTGTCCCCACAATGTGATATTTATGGACTTAAGCCTCCCCCTAACTCCATAATTCACTTACTTCCTATTTTTGGACCAAATAACCAAAACCACTTGAAAAGCCATTTGTAGATATAAAATTTTAAATTGGTGGTGTTTGGTGTTTGATAAAGTTTTCATTGCTTTGGTCCCTAAACTTCTCCCCCTTTGGCATCAACCACCGAAAAGGAAGACATTAAAAGCATGTAGGAAGTAAATAACAGCTTGCCCTCATCAAGAATTGTATCAAATGATATCACTAGAAGGATATTAAATTAAACTATGTGAATGATACCACTTGAAGGAGTCCTCAAAAGATTACTCCCCCTAAATGAGTTGTCTCCTTTAGAAAGAGTTTTTCTCCCCCTTTAGAGATGAAGAAATACTCCTCTTGACAGAGATCCTCTACTTAGGAAAAAAGCATGTGAAAATTAGAGGTGCAAGACATGATTTGAAAAGACTGACTTCCCTTATGCATAGGTAACAGAATATGAGTTAACTACTTATGCATTTTTGGCAACACGGAAGCATATGATATGAAATATAGTCTAATCAAATATTGGAGAAGACATGTAAATGATACTGAATGTAGTCTCAAAAGATACCAATTGGAGATCAATGGCGAGCTTGAGAGACATGAGAGTTCTTGGAGATTTTGCAGTGGAAGATTGTTGTCTTTCTCCGGGGACTTTATTTTCCTTACAATGAGACTATCACATGAAATAGACTTGAAAAGGTGTTAGTCTCAAAGTATTAGATTATAGAGTAACCTCCCCCTAAAGGTGTGCATACAAGTTTTGAATACTTGTAGGAGACATGCACTATGATTTGATATCAAGAGGGGCAAATTATCCATAATCCAAACTTTGGCACATATAAGTTAAATGATACACTTTGTAGAAATCAAAAATTTTCAATTGATGCATCATTTACTATGGAGTGATATAAAAGCTATGTGCCGTGCTTAAATAAACATTTTAAGCCATGTAGGTTTGCTTAAGTGTATGAATTAAGAACAAGCAATCCTACCATATGATTTACCTAGTATGCATGATTTTAAACAAAAGTACATAACAAATGTAATACTAGGCAAGAAAGGTAAACTAGATACAAGGTAAAATAGATACGCATATCTAAAAACAAAAGAAATACAATAAAACTAGTTACCTAAGTCATGGGTGGGAAATTTGGGTCCAAAGTTTTCACTAACCCACTTGGCAATAACCTTGATCCAATATGATGTATCCCATGATATACATCCCAATTTAGCCAAGTCTCCAAATTTCCCGAAGACCTTTGGTCCACTCATATCCCTTTCGGGATCCAAACCTTCTTGGTGCTTTTCATGGTTGAAATTATCTCTTTTGGCACCCAGATGCGTTTGGCCCCTTTTCCTTTGTTGGCTTGCTTGTTGGCCTTGATTGCTATCACCTTTCCATTCTTTTTCTTCTTGATCAAATATGGTGTAGCATCCTTTTTGTTCACCTTTTTGATGTAGGTGTTTGAGATTTTGCTTGATGGCTTTTGCTTGAGCTTTTGTCTTTGTTTATCCCCGGTCATCGCCTTGCATTGGAAAGACTTGTGGCCTTCCTTGTGACATAGCCTACAAATCACAGTTTCTCCCTCCATAGGCTTGTTCACTCCCGCAGTGGTGTTATCCTGTGGAGGTCGGATTTGTTTGGCTTTGCCTTTCTTGTCATACAAAGCCTTGCCAAGGCGAACCACTTCTTGCTTTAATTGTTCATTTTCCTTTGCAACCTCATCCGAACATGTCTCTACAATATTCTCAACAACGACTTGGTTGCAGGGGTTAGAATCATCAATTAAATCAAAGCAGGAAGTAGAAGCATCTTTCTTAAGTATTTCAGGTATTTCAACTAAAGATGCTGCTGGGGTGCTACCAATGTTTTCTAGCTTAGTAGTTAGCTCATTATTGTGTATGCTAAGAATTTCCATTTTCTCTAGCAAATTTCCAATAGCTTCTTGGGAGCTAGCTAACTTAGCCTTAAGTTTTTCATTCTTTTTAATAAGGCTATCATCGGTAGCAGTGGATGGAGCACTAGATTCTAATAGCTCAATTTTAGTTGATAGCTCACTATTTAAGTTTGCAAAAGTTTCAAATTTTTCTAGCAAACCTTTGTAATCATTTTGAGAGCTAACCAACTTATTTTTCAAAGTTTTAAGTTGAGCTTTTTGCTTAGTGCAAACATCCTGGAAAAATTCTACGGCTTCCGCAAGCTCATCTAGAGAGGGCTTTCCCTCACCTTCATCATCACTACTACTTTCATCACTAGAGGATGGAATGGTCTTGTTACCTCTTGCCATAAGGCATTTGTGTGATGACTGTGATGAGCGTGATGAGGACCGGTGGCTGCGCGTCCTTGGAGGTTCATCTTCACTTGAAGAATCATCCCAAGTTCTAACACTTGTTAGCGCCTTGCCTTTGCTCCTCTCCTTTTTGGGTTTGGCCATATTTGGACAGTTGTCCCTGAAGTGGCCCTTCTCCCCACATGCGAAGCATCCTCTCTTCCTTTGCTTTTTCCTGTCAATGTTAAAGAGAAGATCCTCGACCTGCAGGGGCACACCCATTAGATTAATCTTGCGGATCATCCTCATTACCTTTCTGACGCGTCGGATTGTTTCTTCGTCCTCGGAGGATGATGTGCATGGTTGATTATCTTCATCATCATCACTTTCTTCTTCTTCCTCTTCTTCACTTGAGGAACTTGGAGTGGGAGCCTTCTTTTTGCCCTTCCTTTCATCACATGCAAAAGCATATGGCCTTGAGGGAGTTGGCTCCTCTCCCCGACTCATTTTTCGCGACATCTCAAAGGCCGCGATTTTCCCAATCACGATGGTCGGGGTCATGTTGCTTAAGTCCTCCATGTTATGAAGGATGGTGATGATGCTCCCATATCTTTGTTGTGGTAGCAGGGAGATAATCTTCCTCACAATGTCCGCATCACCTAGCTTATTAATGCCAATTGAATTGAGCTCATTGATAATTAGATTTAAACGAGAATACATGTCTCTAACAAGCTCATCATCTTTCATAGCAAAAGAATTATACTCATTTAAGACTAGGCAATGTTTTTGCTCACGGACATTGGATGTGCCATCATGGAGCTCATGCAATTTTAGCCAAATCTCATTAGCAGTTTTCAGGGTAAATACTTGATTGAAAATATCCATGCTAAGAGATTCATACAAGCAATTTTTGGCTCTAGCATTTAAATGAATTTCTTTTTCCTCACTCGTGGTGGGTTTCTTGGGATTCTTGAGGGGTTTCATCCCGTCACGAGTGACTCTCCAAACACCTAGATCAACGGCCTCTAGGTAACAAGCCATTCTAGCACTATAATATGGGAAGTTAGTGCCGTCGAAGTGTGGTGGCCTATGGGTATCCATTCCTTCCTCTAAAAAGCGTCGGCTCTTTTAGCGATGAAGCTAAAGCGTTTCAAATGAGCCAAACCGGGCTCTGATACCACTTGTAGGAAACGGGTGACGCCTAAGAGGGGGGGGTGAATTAGGACTTCTAAAACTTTTACTAAACTAGGCCACAATTAAATCCCTAGAGCAAAACCTATGCAAATAATCAAAACTAGAATGTGCAAACTAGGTTTTGTCTAAGTGTTGCTATCTCTACCGCAAAAGGCTAAGTTTCAATCTATACTAAATAAGTATGACTACAAGATTGAAACTTAAATGCTTAATATAAATGCGGAATGTAAAGAGCTAAGTAGAGAAGCAAACTCTCATGGATGACGCCGGTATTTTTACCGAGGTATCCGGAACCACGCAAGGTCCCGACTAATCCTCGTTGGTGCCCCTACGCAAAGGGAAGCCCATGCGAGGGCCAAGCACCACGGTCGAGTAACTCCGTAGAGAGCCGCGGGCCTTCTCCACGCGCAAGTGGTGCTCCGCTTCCGGCTCCTCTCGGACGCTCTCCGCCGTCTCCACTATCGAGCTTCCGGCCGAAACACCGCGGGCCTCGTTCCCTCCGGTACATGGTGGCGGCCGTGACACAAACGCGGTTGTCACGGTCTCGCAAGACTCTCGCCCCACTCGGTACAATTACAACGACTCACGCAAGAGCCGAGGGGTTGTGTGGTTTTACAAAACTCACTCAACTAACTAGGGTTCACCTAGAGCAAGCGCTAAAGCGGTCTAACTAACCTAAGCACTTCGCAAAGCACCTACGCTAATCACCGAGTGATTCTATTAAGCACTTGGGTGTTTGAGCTCTTGGAAATATGCACTATGTGTATTGGTATGTTGCTTGGGCTCTCACACTTGAGAATGGCCGGTTGGGGTGGTATTTATAGCCTCCACACCCCAAACTAGCCGTTGGACAGAAAGCAGCAGCTTTCTGTCGTCGGGTGCACCGGACAGTCCGGTGCACCACCGGACACTGCACAGTAGATGTCCGGTGCACGCCACGTCAGCCGACCGTTGGCGCCTGTAGCAGTCGACCGTTGGATCCGACCGTTGCCGTCTGCCCGTTGGCACACCGGACAGTCCGGTGCACACCGGACAGTCCGGTGCTACAGCCAGAGAGCGCCTGTCTGCGGCCTCTCTACGCAGACTGTCCGGTGCCTCACCGGACAGTCCGGTGCACACCGGACACCGATGTCCGGTGCGCCACCAGGCGCTGGTTGACAGCCCTCATCTTGGATTTCTTCGCTGATTTCTTCGGGCTTCTTTGTTCTTGAGTATTGGACTCCTATGCATCTTTTTATGTCTTCTTTTGAGGTGTTGCATCCTCATTGCCTTGGTCCAATTCTCTTCGCATCCTGTGAACTACAAACACAAACACTAGAAAACTTATTAGTTCACGGATTGTGTTGTTCATCAAACACCAAAACTCAATTAGCCAAAAGGCCCGGGGTCCATTTTCCTTACAGCCTCCACAAGCACAAGATCAACCATCATCTTCCATACAAGCATCTCCACCAACTCAAGATGAGGATCAGACTCAAGAAGATGAAGATGAAGATCAAGACAATGAGCCACCTCAAGAGGAGGACATTGATCAAGGGGGAGATGGAGATAATGATGACAAGGAAGATGATCAAGAGATTAGGGATCAAAGACCGCCACACCCAAGAGTCTACCAAGCAATTCAAAGAGATCACCCCATCAACTCCATACTTGGTGACATTCACAAGGGGATAACCACTAGATCTCGAATTGCTCATTTCTGTGAACATTACTCTTTTATGTCCTCTATTGAGCCATATAGGGTGGAGGATGCACTAAGAGATCTGAATTGGGTGGTGGCAATGCAAGAGGAGCTCAACAACTTCACAAGGAATGAGATATGGCATTTAGTTCCACGTCCTAACCAAAATGTTATAGGTACCAAGTGGGTATTCCGCAACAAGCAAGATGAGCATGGTGTGGTGACAAGGAACAAAGCCCGACTTGTTGCCAAAGGTTATTCACAAGTCGAAGGTTTGGATTTTGATGAAACCTATGCACCCGTAGCTAGGCTTAAATCAATTCGAATATTACTTGCCTATGCTACTTACCATGGCTTTAAGCTTTATCAAATGGACGTGAAAAGTGCCTTCCTCAATGGCCTTATCAAGGAAGAGGTCTATTTTGAACAACCTCCTGACTTTGAAGATAGTGAGTATCCTAACCACGTTTATAAGCTCTCAAAGGCGCTTTATGGGCTCAAGCAAGCCCCAAGAGCATGGTATGAATGCCTGCGAGACTTTCGTATCACTAATGGCTTCAAAGTCGGAAAGGCTGATCCTACCGTCTTCACTAAAACTATTGCAAAAGACCTATTCATATGCCAAATTTATGTTGATGATATTATATTTGGGTCTATTAACAAGTCATCTTGTGAAGAGTTAAGTAGGATTATGATACAAAAATTCGATATGTCCATGATGGGGGAGTTGAAGTATTTTCTTGGATTTCAAATCAAGCAACTCCAAGAGGGCACCTTCATCAGCCAAACTAAGTACATTCAAGACATACTTAAGAAGTTTGGAATGAAGAATGGCAAACCCATCAAGACACCCATGGGAACAAATGGGCATCTCGACCTCGACATGGGAGGTAAATCCGTAGATCAAAAGGTATACCGATCGATGATAGGTTCTTTACTCTACTTATGTGCATCTCGACCAGACATTATGCTTTCTATATGCATGTGTGCAAGGTTCCAGGCAAATCCTAAGGAAGTTCACCTTAGGGCCATGAAAAGAATCATGAGATATTTAGTTTACACTCCTAAGTTTGGGCTTTGGTACCCTAAGGGATCTACATTTGATTTAATTGGATATTCCGATGCCAATTATGCAGGGTGTAAAATTGATATAAAGAGCACATCAAGGACTTGTCAGTTTTTGGGAAGATCCCTGGTGTCTTAGGCTTCAAAGGAACAAAATTCAGTAGCTCTTTCCACCGCCGAAGCCGAGTACATTGCCGCAGGTCATTGTTGTGTGCAATTACTTTGAATGAGGCAAACCCTTAGGGACTATGGCTACAAGTTGAGCAAAGTCCCTCTCCTATGTGATAATGAGAGTGAAATCCGCATGTCGGATAATCCCGTTGAGCACAGCCGCACTAAGCACATAGATATTCGGTGTCACTTTCTAAGAGATCACCAACAAAAGGGGATATCAAAATTGCTTATGTTAATACCCACAACTAATTAGCTAATATCTTTACCAAGCCACTAGATGAAAAGACCTTTAGCAAACTTAGGAATGAGCTAAATATACTTGATTCTCGGAACTTTGATTGAAACATTGCACACATCGTTAATTTATATACCTTTGATTATGTCTCTTTCATTTGGTACAAATGCATATTTCTTATTCTTGTTGTGCCAAGGCTAAGACTAATGTGTTTTTCAAGTATATCCCTATGATTAGTCTTAAATTGAAAGGGAAATGGAGTATTCGGTAAAGACAAGGCTTCCACTCAAAACTCTGACGGTATCACTTACCCTTTGCCGTTACTCCGCAAACTCTCAATTGGTATAATCTTTCACTCATATTTATTTTACTATTTGGGAGAAAGTATTAGGCCTCAAAGAGGGAGAACATATAACAAGGGCTCTCAAGTTCTTCGTTTTTAGCGATTAATGCCAAAGGGGGAGAAAGTATTAAGCCCAAAGCAAAAGGACCGCACCACCATTTTAAAAAAATTTAGTGTATATTTCAAATTGGATTTTTCAAAAGGAAGTAATTTTCAACTGGTATCTTATTTTGTCTTCATAAGTATGAAAAATATTTCAATTGGTATTTTTAGTTAGCCTCTAAATGAATTTTCAATTGATATCTCATTTGGCTTCAAAATTTCAAATAAGGATAGAGATTTCAATTGGTATAAGTTCATTTGACATCTATTTCAAAAAAGGGAAAATTGTTTCAAAAACCCTCTTGAAAACCAATGGGAGAATTTCTTTAGAGGGAGCCTTCATTTAATCAAAGGAAAAGCATTTGAAACAGGGGGAGGAATTTCGAATCTTAAAAATGCCTCTTACAATCATATTCTTATAGCTTTGACTACTTGCAAAAGATTTTGAAAAAGGTTTCCCCAAAAGATTTGCAAAAACAAACAAGTGGTGCAAATGTGGTCCAAAATGTTAAATAAGAGAAAAGCAATCCATTCATATGCATAAAGCCTTTCATTGGTTTAATTCTAAGTAACCTATGCACATCTATCTCAATTGTGAACTAGTTACATTTTTGCACTTCATACTTGCTTTGGTAAGCGTTGGTATCAATCACCAAAAAAGGGGAGATTGAAAGGAAAAATATACTAAATCATTTCCTATAATCGATTTTGATGGTTGATGTCCAACACAAACCATATGAACTAACTAGTTTGTCTAGATATCATTTATCTCAGGTGTATAAGGTTCAACATAAACCAAGAAAGAAATTCAGTTGGAGACTCAAATTTATTTGGAGCAAAAGGACTTAGAATGTATTGAAAAATGGCGCACCGGACAGTGTCCGGTGTGCACCAGACACACTAGGCCCAAGCGCAATCGAACCAGTCACTCTCGGGAATTCACCAGGCGCGCTCCGCTATAATTCACCGAACTGTCCGGTGTGCACCGGACTGTCCGGTGAGCCAGCAGAGCAACGGCTCCCTGCGCGTCAATGATCGACTGCACAAATGAACAGTAGTGAACAATGCCGCGCAGAAGTCAGAGCACAGAGGTCAGAAGCCACCGGACATGTTCGGTGTGCCACCGGACTGTCCGATGCAGCTATAGGACAACGACTCCAATGGTCGACCAGCTCCAAACCCCAACGGGCGTGCTGACGTGATGCGCACCGGACAGTGAACAGTGACGGTCCGAGTGTCCGGTGTGCCCGTCGCCAGCAGAAACAGCCAACGGCTATGGAAGTGGTTGGGGGCTATAAATACTCCCAACCACCTCATTCAAAGCCATCCAAGCATTCTGAACTCAACATTCAATACAAGAGCAAAAGACTACACTCCAAGATACATTCCAAAGATCAAATCCTCTCCAAGCCTCCAAATCAACTTAATTCCATTAGTGACTTGAGAGAGGGTGTTTTGTGTTCTTTTGTTGTTCTTGTCGCTTGGATTGCCTTTCTTCCTTTCTCATTCTCATTTCCAATAAAGCTAGCAAGAGACACCTAAGTGTGTGGTGATCCTTGCGGGGTCTTAGTGACCCGATTAATTAAAGAGAAGGCTCACTTGGTCTAAGTGACCGTTTGAGAGAGGGAAAGGATTGAAATAGACCCGGCCTTTGTGGTCTCCTTAACGGGGACTAGATTCTTTGGAACCGAACCTCGGTAAAACAAATCACCGTGTTCACTTGTTGATCTTCACGTGATTTGTTTTTCCCTCTCTAATAGTTCCCTTGCTCACATTGATTTGAGTTTGCTCCCAAACGTTATCCGCATTGATTGAGCAACTCCAAGCAAGGAGAATTATCTTTTGAACTCCGATTTAATTCTAACGCTAACCCGGCCTTAGTGTGTGTTTAAAGTTATAAATTTTAGGTTTCACCTATTCACCCCCTCTAGGCGACTTTCACCTGCCGACACCAATACAACCCTACGATCTTTCCTCCCTAATGGAGTCCCTACCGGGGTCCGGGGGTGAGAACCAGGTGCTGAAGGAGATCCCGAAGCCCTTTGCGCACATGCGGACGATCCATGCGCCCGCAGAGAAGATTGAAGCTCCTTTCCGCAGTTGCAGACGGTCTGGCCGCCTAGGGCGGACGATCAACGCTCCCGCATAGAGGACCCAAGGTCATGTGTGTCGTGCGCCCGTCCTAGGGTTTGTTTGGTGATAGGCCCCCAAAACGTGCCAACACATGTGCAACACCCACTGCTTGGCCACCTCCTGCTATGCATATGCCTCCGCTGCTAGCTCCTCTGAAAACCATGATATCACTAGTAGTTCAGCACTAGCCCCATCTTCGTGCGCGTCAGCGATTTTGCAGGGAGGGCAAGACACAACCAATGCCACATCTTGTGTTCTACGACG
Organism: Zea luxurians; assembly: GCA_029449295.1. NCBI lineage: Eukaryota > Viridiplantae > Streptophyta > Magnoliopsida > Poales > Poaceae > Zea > Zea luxurians. Next base: position 12,148,271 of record JAOPSE010000012.1, read on the forward strand.
TAGACATAGGACTTCGCAGCGCGGTGATATCCAGTGCGCATAAAGGGATGGTTCACATGTGCTTATATAAAATCCTAGTCTTTGGAATCAATTTTAAGGCTATTCTCTCACGATTTTATATAAAATCCTGCAGCGGGGCCATGCATGGTTAGGCAATTCTCTCACGATTTTATTGAAGTTTGGGCTGAACGAAACTTGCAAATTAATGGCTTGTTTGGTTCCTTACAACTTACTTAAGATTAGATAAGTTATGACCCCTTAGACAAACCAAACAGGCCCTTCATGCTCATCATTATTGTACGTATGTTGTCAATGATAACTCAGCGCGTACGACTCGAATCGAAAATCCGAAATTAAAGACAAGCAGCAGCACCAGCAGGAGGAGGAGGAGTACAATTAATCGTTCGATGGACTGATTAATTAGGAAGAGTAAGGCTGCTGCTGAGCACAGTCCAAGTTAGTCCCGACGTCGACGCGGAGCAGCTTGCAGTACTCCCGGAAGAAGCCGATCCGGTCGTCCACCTGCGGGACGCCGCTCTTGCCGCACTCGATGCCGCCGTTGATGATGTTGGTGGTGAGCCCGTAGCCCGCGGTCCGGTTGGCCGCAACATCCGCGGCGGTGGGCCGGTACCGCCCCACCATGACGTCGTGGCACGACGGCTTGGGCGCCCGGGGCGTCATCCAGAACCACAGCGCCGTCTTGAACGCCACCTCAGGGTCGGCGGCCACCACCTCGGGGCTGCCCAGCCCGTCGAAGCCCAGCGCCTGCCCCGCCGGCCCGTAGTTGAAGTTCCAGGACAGCTGGATGGGGCCCCGGCCGTGGTACGACTTGCCGGCGACGCACGGCCACTGCGTGCTGCTGGCGTCGCAGTAGTCGATGGGCGGCGTGATCTCCTCCTTGAAACAGAGGCCCCACGCGAAGGGCCCGTCGGGCGCCGTCGCCCACCCGCCGGTCGTCTCGTGCGAGACCTGCGCCAGGAACGCCGCCACCTCGCGCTTCCGCGTGGCCAGGTCGCCGTCGCCGCCGAACTCCGGGAACCGCGCGGCCGCGGCGAGGAACGAGGCGTAGGTGTAGAATCCGTGCGCGGGGCACGCCGCGTCGTCCTTGTGCTTGAACATCTCCCCGTACAGATCCTGCGTCACGATCGACGCCACGCGGCTCTTGCTGCTGCCGTCGCCGTTGTCGTGGTAGCCGTAGCCGCCGTGCTGCTGCTGCTGGCCGCGGCTCGGGAACAGGCTGTCCCACCTCGGCCACCGCCACGCCGCATCCGCCACGCCAGCGTTGCAGAGGACGACCGAGACCAACAAGCAGGCGGTGGCCAGCAGGACCGGATGGAGGAACAACTGGCGCGCCATTGCTAGTTAGCTAGGCACTGCCGGACCGCCGGTGTGCACAACACAGCACACCACATATGTAAATACTCCTACATGCATGCATGCATGCTAGTCGAACACACATGGCGTCCACGTGCATGCATGGAAGCATCCTGGCTCATGTATAGCTCCAGTTGACTTGTTCTTGTTAATGCACCTGTGTATGCTACTAGCCAACTCTGGATCATGAGAACTGTGAACCGCTGGATCGGTTGGGATCAGCAAGGCGTGAAAACTCCAGAGGATCCATAGATTTTCTTTTTTTGATGCGACATGGAATAATAATGCTCCCAGTCCCAGCCTTGAAATATGGGCTAGGTCAACGACCGCCCTGTTGCATGTGCTGCGTCGACGACGAGGAGGGCTCGTGGGCTGCTAAACGCTCCGTCGTCGACTGTATATAATCTGTTCCAACCGGGGCAGGCCGTATTAACAACAGTATGTATAGGCATACAAGTAAAGTCTTTATCGAGTGTGACTATCGATAAATATGTTTTGGTAAACTGTTTAAGTGTCACCTGATACTCGGCAAAGAAAAATCATCGTCTTGCCTCCTGCTGTGTCTCAGATCTTGCGTGGTGCATGCAACATCCAGCTTCAGCATGTGGTTCGTGTGTGCTGCTCCACAAGAGCACTTATGGCAGGTTGCTATCCATTCCTCGACTCCTCGTTTGCTCGTTGAGACTTGAGACTAGAGAATACTTGAGGTTGCAATTTCAAACTGTAGTATGACCTTGCAGAGTGTGAACTAAGTATTATGTGTAGACTGTGAATAGAAGGGCAGATAAATGGGACACAAGTGCTGCCCTCGTTGCTTTGCTAGCTCTTGCAGAACGCAACATGTACTATGGTCGTCTTAGCCTGAGTTAGTGAAGGTTGTGCAGTCACACCTATATATTATCTAAGTTACTAATTATTGTCATAGCATGTCTATTTTTGTAAACAAAGCTTCCTTTCTCCTGGGTTGGTTTATTTAGTTTAAAAATAGTTATGAATTGTTTTTTCAGGATGTGTTAGGAAATAGGCAAGGAGTCTTCGCTATTTAGCTGGTAATCATCTATGATCCTCTAAAACCGACATTTCTTTCTCATGTGCATATGCTCTATACCTCTTTAGAAAATTTGTGTGGTGATTTATTTCCCTTTAATATTGCTTCTATGTTTATTTCATGGTTTGTTTATGTGTGGACATGACTATAGTATGCAATTGTGTTCTTTGCGCTTATATGATCTTAGATTTGAGTTGAAAGTCGTTTCATATCCTACATAAATAGTATGGATAAATCATGGATCACAAGTGAGGCTAGGCACAAAGCAACTTTTCACAACAACTCTTATGTTATTCTATAGTTATATTGATATGTAACATAGGAACTGTATGTAGGGAGACAAAGGTTTATAAACAAGGTGTGAATGGTTTCCCAGCTTTTGCATTTAGACATTCAGCAATAGGAAACAAGATACTATGCCCTTGTAGGAAGTGTGTTAACTCATTTTGGAGAGAGGCCAGTGAAGTGCGAGAACACTTGATATGTGATGGTTTTCTAAAAGGGTATACAACATGGACCTTACATGGAGAAGATTCAGCCTCTTTTGTGAATCATGATAACAACGATGATGAGTTTAGTGAGCATTGTACATAAGATGATGCAATATCTGAGTTGTTAAAGGATTTAGCATGTGGTTTAGATGATGGAGGGGATATGGAGGATGACGGATCTTTTGAGCAACCTAATGAAGACATAGCAACTATCCGTAAGATAGAAGAAGACAATAGTCAAGAATTATATCCGGGTTGCGAAAAATACTCAAAGCTACATTTCCTAGTTCATTTGGTTCACATCAAACTTCTTGGAGGATGGACGTCTAGAAGTTTTAATTTGCTGGTAGATTTACTTGTTGATGCACTACCTAAGGGTTCGACACTTCCTAGAAACTTTCATGAAGCAAAGAAAGTGGTCAAATATATATATAGGAGTCGGGTACACTACAATTCATGCATGTGATAATGATTGCATTCTAGTTTGGAAGGAGCACGAAAAATCTGATTCATGCTCAGTATGTTGTGTCTCATGTTGGAAATAAAAAAAGAAGAGTCTAGATGGGAAACGTGAGTACAAAGTTCCTAGGAAAGTTCTTCATTATTTTTCTATTAAAAAAGACTCCAAAGTTTGTTTGTTTCTCCTAAATTTGCGAGTCTCACAAGGTGGCATGATGAACACAGAGTAAAAGATGGTTTGCTTAGGCACCCTGTCGATTCACCCTTGTGGAAAGATATTGATTAAAAGTATCCAGAATTTGCTATGGATAGTCATAATATCTGCCTAACATTTGCTACAGATGGTTTCAATCCATATAGGACAATGAATATTAGTTACAACATTTGGCCTGACATATTGATTCCACTCAACTTTCCACCATCGATATGCATGAAGGATTCAAATTTTATCTTGCTTGTCTTAATTCCTGGTCTATCTTCTGCGAGTAGTGATATGGATGTTTATTTTCAACCCCTTGTCTATGATCTGCTTGATATATTTGTTAATGGTGTGAAGACCTATGATGCCTCAAAGGGTGAATACTTTTAGTTGCGTGCTGCAATAATTTGGACCATCACTGACTTCCCTGCTCTAGGCAGTGTATCTAGATTTGTCACCTTTGGTGAAGCAGCGTGTCCAGATTGCCACTCCTTGATTTGTTCTCTTAGACTTGGAAATGTAGCAAGTCTTGCTACATGGGACATCGTAGGTTCTTGCATCCAGACCACCCATTTAGGTCTGATGTTGATTCATTTGGTGAAAGTGAGTTGAAGCCAGCACCTACTCCTCTTTCAGGAGAGGAAATCTTGGATTGTACAAAAAATCTAAAAACAGTTTATGGCAAGAACCCATTAGGTAAGTCAATAATGGATCAGAAACGCACGGATGGGAAACCTTTAGTCTTTATGAAAAGAAGACCTATTTGGTTCACTCTTCCATATTAGAAGGACTTGCAAATTCGATATAATTTTGATGTCATGCACATAGAGAAGAATGTGTGCAAAAATACAATTAATACTTTGTTGGACATTGCTAGAAAATCTAAGGATAATATGAACGCTCGCTTGGATCTTCAAGCTTTAAGTATTAGAAGCGACCTTCATCCTATTGAACTAGAATCTAATCAATTTTATTTGCCTCCTAAACCCTACTCAATGAGCCCAGTTGAGAAGAAATTGTTTTGTCAAGTATTAAAAGGGCACAAGTTTCCTGATGGATATCCAGCTAATATACGACATAATCTTCTTGTGAATGAAAAAGATAGTTAATCTTAATACTCATGTCAACCACATTCTTCTATAAGATTTACTGCCACTTGCTATCCGGAGAGTTCTCCCTCAAGAAGTTAGTGTTATGATGATTCGTTTAAGCACGTTCTTAAGAAAATTGTACTATCATGTTATTCAAATAAGTGACATGCAAAGGCTAGAAGCTGAGATAGCTAAAATCTTGAGCCTTTTAGAGATTATTTTCCCTCCATTATTTTTACCATTAATGTACATTTGATGGTACATCTTCCTGTCCAAGCAAGAGTGGTACGTCTAATCCATTTTTGAAGCATGTGGCCGATGGAGAGGTAATTTTCTTTGGTATATTACATAGCAAACAAATAACGATATATTTTTTCAATAACAGGATGAGTGTTGTTGAGCAAGACCCTGTGCGGCGCTAAGGCTATGTATGTACTGAAACATCTCTGCCATCCTCTGCTGATCCACTGTTAGAGTATATGGTAGGCCCATGTGGCCCATGTATAACACTATATAGCTACCCATTAGGGTTAGCATTAATTAACACTGTAATATGGTATCACGCTAGGTTTCCTCCCTCCCTCCCCCTGTCAGTCGCCGCCGCCACCTACCACCTAGCCACCGCTGCACCTCCCTCAGGCGCGTGCGGCCCCATGGCCGGCGAGCCATCGCGGCCCTTCCTCTCCCCCTCCACCTTCCTTCCCCTCTCTTCCTGGGCGAGGGTCGATTCCTCTGGCGCGTGAGCCGCCGCCGATGCCCTTGGCCACGCTGCAGCCGCCGTGGGAGGCTTCGCGGGCACCGCCGTGGGCACTCCTGCCGCCGGGGGCGCCGCCGCCGCCCTGTGGGGCCCCGTGCGCCCTGGCGCCGCCGTAGCTGCCATGGGTGGGCGCCCCCCTAGCCCCTCCCCACCCCCTCCCAGCTGCCGCCGCTGCATCCCCTGAGGACGCGCGGGCAATGGTAGCAGGGACGTGGGGGCCGTTTCTCGCCTCCCCTGCGCTCGGCCCGGCATGGGGGGCCAGTGGTGGGGCTCTCTCCGCTGCGGGCACCGCCTCGGTCCTTGCGACTGTGGCGGATGCGATTCCCAAGGGGGTTGCCGGTCCGGACGACCCTCCCCCGCCGATCCCACCGTCACTTGACGTCGATCAGCCGCCTCCTCCCCCGGTCGCCCTCTAGGGATACACCATCACCGCCCTCACTGCTGCCCGTGCGGAACACGCGACACGACAGGCCCGGTTGCGGGAAGCGGCCCTCGTGTGGGAGCGCGAGCGCGAGGCCGCCGACACTATTGCTGCTCAAATTGCCATGGCGGAACAGCTCCTCGCCTCGCCTGCGGCCCATGACGGCGGGGTCACCTCCTCTGCCACCATGGGCGGCGTGTACGGCGTCCTGACCGCACCGACCATCGGAACCGGGCCCCGCACCATCCCCACAATGCTCTGGCATGACCCGACTGACCCGCTCGTGGCTCAACTCCACCTTCAGGCTGGGAGTGTCCAAAACATTCGCCTCATGGTCCCCGTCGTCCTGGAGCCAGAGTCGCCATCCTACGCGCGCTGGCGGGACCTCCTCCTACTCACCCTTCGCCGCTACGCCCTCGATGACCACGTCCTCTGTGACCCCACCCGCGTGGCGCCGACTGCCGCGTGGGTGTGCCTCGACAGCATCGTGCTCACCTGGATCATGGGGACGATCTCCGTCGATCTACACAGCCTCCTCCGGAACATTCCTCACGCTCGAGCTGCTTGGTTGGCCATTGAGGGCCAGTTCCTCGGCAACACCGAGGCCTAGGCTCTCTGCCTCGACGCGGCCTTCCGGACTTTCGTCCAAGGGGACCTCAGCGTCAGTGAGTACTGCCGCAAGATGAAGGCCATGGCAGACTCACTTGGCGATCAGGGCTGCCCCGTGGAGTACCGCATGCTCGTCCTCAATGTCCTCTGCGGCCTCAGCGATCGCTACACCCACCTCCGGTCGTTGATCATGCTCTAGCGCCCCTTCCCTACCTTCCTCCAGGTCCGCGATGACCTTGCCCTAGAGGAGATCACTATGGGTACTCAGGCTGCATTGATCTCCGGCCCGGGCTCCTCATCCTCCTCGACAGCACTGGCAGCTCTCACCCCGACCCGTCCACCTACTCTGGCACCGTCTGGGTCGAGCAGGGGTGGCGGGGGTCGAGGTGGCGGCAGCGGTGGAGGTGGTGGCTGTTGCCGTCGAGGTGGCCGCGGTGGTGGTGGTGTTTCCGGCGGTGGTGCCCGTGGTAACGCACCGATGCTGGGACCCCAGCAGGGTGCACCTTGGCCCACTTTCCACCACCCGTGGTCAGGACGCATCTCCATGTGGCCGTTCCAGGGGCCCGGTTCTGAGGCTCATCCCCCGACGGCTATGTTTGCTAGTGTGCAGCCGGGGTTCACCTCGCCGCCGGGGTTTTCCTTCGCCTCTCTGTCGCCCTGGACCTCGCCTGCCGCTTCGTCGTGGCCCACACCGTCGGCTGCTCCATCGTCCGGGCTGGTTGGTTGGGATGCAGCCGCCCTGGCTGCCTTCCAGACTCCCACTCTGACTCCGCCGATGGGTCCCGAGTGGATCGCGGACACCGGTGCTACCTACCACACCACTCCCGACCCTAGTATACTCACCTCTGTTCGCCCTCCTTCTTCCTCTCTCCCTTCATCCATCATGGTGGCAAACGGCTCGTGTCTTCCTATCACATCTGTAGGCGCCGCCGACTCTCCCGGCTCCTTTCGCATTCCCGATGTTCTTGTCGCTCCTTCTTTGGTCCACAATCTTCTTTCTATTCATCGTTTTACTACTGATAATTCTTGTTCTATCGAGTTTGACTCTTCTGGTCTTACTGTGAAGGACTCGGCAACTCGGCGCCCCCTCCTCCGATGTGACAGCACCGACCCCCTATACACCCTCCGGCTTCCTCATGCCACCCCTTCTTCGTCTTCGACACCTACCATAGCTGTTGTTTTTGCTGCCACCATGTCTTCTACCACTTGGCATCGTCGCCTTGGTCACCCCGGACACGATGCCTTGATGCAGCTTACTCATAGTGCCACTATCCCATGTACTAGATCACATGATGAGCGTCTTCGTCATGCGTGCCAGTTAGGCCGCCATGTTCGTCTTCCTTTCTCTTCTTCTTCCTCGCATGCCACTCATGCATTTGATCTTGTACACTTCGATTTGTGGACTTCACCTATTATCAGTATATCAGGCTACAAATACTATCTTGTGGTGCTTGATGATTTTTCTCATTATGTGTGGACTTTTCCTTTGCGTGCCAAGTCTGAGACTTTCCCCGCCCTCTGCCACTTCTTCACCTAGGTGTCCACTCAGTTCGGCCTCACCATTAAGGCCGCTCAGTGTGACAATGGTTGGGAGTTCGATAACTCCACCTCCCGCGATTTTTTTCTCTCCCACGGGATGCAGTTGCGGATGTCTTGCCCATATACCTCCTCCCAAAACGGCAAGGCTGAACGCATGATCCGCACGACCAATGACACCATCCGCACTCTTCTTCTCCAGGCGCACCTTCCGGCACGCTTCTGGGCCGAGGGCCTGACACCTCTACCTACCTCCTCAACCGTCTCCCTTCCACTGCGTGCCCGGCCCCCACTCCTCACCAGGCACTCTTCGGTACCCCTCCGCGCTATGACCATCATCGTGTCTTCGGGTGTGCTTGCTACCCGAACACTGCTGCTACTGCTCCTCACAAGCTTGCACCCCGGTCCACCCTCTGTGTGTTTCTCGGGTACTCCCTGGACCATAAGGGCTACTACTGCTTTGACCTCTCCTCTCGCTGGGTCCTCATCTCTCGTCATGTGGTGTTTGATGAGTTCGTCTTTCCCTACTGCTCCACCACCACACCACCCTCCTCCAACCTTGACCTCTTCACTCTCTTTCCGACTGACGCGGTGGTCGAGCCACCTATTCTTCCTCTCTTTGCAGGTACTCGCTCACCACTTGTCGGTCCTACTCCCGGCCTGGTGCCTTGCCCGAGTCCGGTGGTGTTGCCTACGGTGGTGTCGCCTCTTCGCGGGCCCCGTCTCCGCTCGCCCTCGGGCTGAGCGGGGGTGGTGGGTATGCACCACTTGCGGGGCCGTCGGTACCGACCCCTCCGGCCCGCTTCACCGAGCCGGTGTGGGTCTACCAGCGCCGGCCCCCGGTGCCCACATCGCCAGCTACAGGGCCGCCACCGCCGGTCCCTCCGACACGCTTCGCCCAGCCGGTGTGCGTCTACCAGCGTCGGCGGCCGCCGCCGGGTTCGCACCTCCACCGTCGCCGTCGCCACCACCACCGCCACCATTGCCCTCCCCTCCGGTGGCACCGCCGGTGGCCTAGTCCCCGTCGGGGATGCCTACCCCTTCGCCGCGGCCACCCGCGGCACGTGTCGAGACGCCGGTGTACCACCCACCGCTTCTTCACCGCGACCCGCGGCACGTCCATCCAATGGTGACGCGGCACGCGGCTGGTACCCTGCCACCCCGAGCCCTGGCGGCCACGACCAAAGACTCCCAGGTTTCTCCGGTACCCTCCTCCATCTGCACCGCCCTGCTGGACCCCCACTGGCATCAGGCGATGGAGGAGTACGCGGCGCTCGTCGCCAACCAGACATGGGATCTGGTGCTCCGTCCGCCCGGCACCAACGTCGTCACCGGCAAGTGGATCTGAACTCACAAGCGGTGGGCCGGTGGTACCCTGGAGCGGTACAAGGCTCGCTGGGTCCTTCGGGGCTTCACTCAGCGTCCCGGAGTCGACTATGATGAGACCTTCAGCCCGGTTGTGAAGCCAACCACTGTCCGCGCGGTGCTCTCACTGGCCCTTGCTCGCTCCTGGCAAGTTCACCAACTCGACGTCAAGAACGCCTTCCTGCACGGCGCCCTCAACGAGACCGTCTACTGCTATCAGCCGACGGGGTTCATGGACTCCGCTCACCCTGACATGGTCTGCCAGCTCAACAGGTCCCTCTACGGCCTTAAGCAGGCCCCCCGGGCGTGGCACTCTAGACTAGCTACGTTCCTGGTGACACTGGGCTTCGTGGAGGCCAAGTCAGACACATCTCTGTTCGTCCACCATCATGGAGCAAAGACTGCCTACTTGCTTCTCTACGTGGATGACATTGTCCTCACCGCCTCTAGTCAGTCACTTCTTCGCCGCCTCATCGACACGCTTCAGCGGGAGTTTCCGGTCAAGGATCTGGGCGTACTTCATCATTTCCTGGGGGTCACTGTTAAGCCTCGCCCCTTAGGACTCCTACTTCACTAGCGGTAGTACATTCTTGACATTCTGGAGCGGGCCAACATGATTGCCTGCAAGCCCTGCTCTACCCCAGTCGACACGCAGGCGAAGCTCTCTGAGACCACGGGTGACCCAGTCGAGGACCCCACCGGGTACAGGAGTCTTTCCGGTGCTCTTCAGTACCTCACCTTCACTAGGCCGGACATCTCCTACACCATGTAGTAGATCTATCTCCATATGCACGACCCCCGAGAGCCCCACCTAGCGGCTCTCAAATGCCTCCTCCGCTACCTCCGGGGCACCATCGACTACGGGCTGCTTCTTCACCGGTCTACCTCCTTCGAGCTCGTCGTCTACACCGATGCTGACTGGGCCGGGTGCCCAGACACTCAGCGCTCCACCTCCGGCTACGCCTTCTTCTTAAGCGACAACCTGGTGTCCTGGTCTTTGAAGCGCCAGCCGGTCGTCTCTCGCTCGAGTGTCGAGGCGGAGTACCGTGCCGTGCCCAACGGCGTGGCGAAGGCTGCCTGGCTCCGGCAGCTCCTCACCGAGCTTCATAGTCCCCTCTCGAGGAGCACGGTGGTCTACTACGACAACGTCAGTGCGGTCTACCTCTCCACCAACCCCGTGCAGCACCAGCGGACCAAGCATGTAGAGATCGATCTCCACTTCATCCGCGATTATGTCGCCGTCGGTGCTGTTCGGGTCCTCCACGTCCCCACCACCTCCCAGTTTGCTGATATCTTCACCAAGGGCCTTCCGTCCTCGACCTTCGCTGAGTTTCGCTCTAGCCTCAACATTAGTAGTGGCTAGTTGCGGCTCTGGGGGGATCCTATGGTGTAATGTTCGGTGTAATGTACTCTTCCTTTTTTGAGTCCAGTCTGTGAACTCCGCTGCGTCGGAAGTTCAGACTGCAGGGGGTGTTAGAGTATATGGTAGGCCCATGTGGCTAGGCCCATGTGGCCCATGTATAACACTATATAGCTACCCATTAGGATTAGCATTAATTAACACTGTAATATCCACCAAACGAGCCAACCGCTCCACCCTCATCCTCACCTCCATCTTTATACGTTCCCTCCTCTCTTCTTCTAGCTAGGACTATAATATTTCACCCCAATGTTATAATAATGCAAAGAGAGGTATATAACTTAATGAATGACAAGGCACAGAAGCATTGATTTGCAGTTTTTAGATGCGATAGTGTGAGCTGTCATGTCGAGGTCGTATGGCTAGGCTCGAGCTCATGATCCTTGCTCGCACCTAAGACAGAGTGGGAGTGGAGGACGAGTCGATTGCCCCGTCGACAATCTAGAACTGTCCATGCCTCTTGCCTCCTTCGGCCCTCATGAGGTCATCTATGTCGATGTCCTCAGTCCTTGGAACGTAATCTAGCCCATGAACCTCCTTTGCCATGGCGTGTACTCACTAAGGCGTCTGTGGACATCGGGGTTGTTGTATGCCTTAGGCTCATCCTCCGGGTTGTAGGTGACGTTGGATGTCTCCTTGCCCTTGTACGCCATAGCATACACCAAGAAGATGGAGCTAGGTTGGCCATCATGTGACGCCAACTGCGAGAAAACCAACGAGATGGTTAGAAATCATGCCTAATCGAAAGTTAGTCTAAATTAAAGAGAGTGTGTACCCATGCTTCTGTGTATTTGCCGAGGTTGCGATTGCCTTGGTGGTGAGAGGGACCTTGCGTCATCAAACGTTGTTCCTGGCTAGCGTTGTGTACCTCGTCCCACTCGTTTGAGCACACCTTTGCACCATTTGCTCTCAACACTAAGGATGCGCGACACACCAATAAGAAATCATCTACAAAAAGCAAGTACACATCATATCAGAAGATAAAATTAAACATATTTAATATAATTATTAATGTTCTGTATGTACCTGCAAGTACTGGTCCCGAGTCAACGACATGGTTTGGGCATCCTTATTGCTCACCTTCTCTCCAAGGATGGAGTCGTGGTAATGGATGATGGCCTAGATGCGCGCCTCGTAGTGCATGTCTACGACGAGCTTCTTATAGCTCATGGTAGCCACCACATCCGCCCTGACCTCATATCCAGCCTCGCATCTGAAGAAATCCTGCATACAAAGACGTTGTATCCATACATTATTTCAAGAATGTGCAATGAATGCGACGTATTAAACAATATAGTGTGTTGAATTTCCTGCTGTCCCGATATACTGCATCGGGGGCGATGGCATAATGGTCAAAGGAATAGGCCGGGCCCGTCACTCCGGCATACTCAACAAGTCTAGGTAAGTGTTCCCTGCACATGTCCAAGTGATTAACAAAAAGTATTAGTTTCCATTTTTAAATTTGAACATATAATATGAAGAAGCAGCGAAAACATCTAAAGTTACATACCTTTCCCCATCAAGTCGGATAAGCGAGTGCCTGTCACGAAGGATCGGTCGTTGAGGAAGACTTGTGGGACCTCGCAAGTAGACTTGCGTCAAACCAGAGGTGTCCTGCTGAGCGTCGTCATCACCATCCTACTGCTCCACCTGTTGTTGTACGATGCTATCCTGCTATGCCTCCTCCTCCGTCCTACGTGTGCTCTTCCTCCCCCTCTCCTTCCTCATTCTCGTCTCACCGCCCACCATCTTTGTCCAAACACCTATAATTAAGAGTAAGCAAATAAGCACAAATAAAAAATATTTATTTAGAAACAGATGCAAAATAAAAAATATAGCATTACATCAATTAAAAATAATCTTCATATTTGTCCAAATTAGCCGGATCATAAGTCTCATCATCACTATCAACCATTTCATAGTCAACACCATCTGAAGGAGCAAGTTCATCATTGTCATTGCCTTGAAGCATTTCTAAGTCATTTTCATTTTGCACCTCATCATCCTCCTCATCAACAACCATTTCAATATCTACTTCCATTCTAACCATTTTAGTTAAGTCTATCTCAAATCGCCCTTCTAGCCCATATTCTTGATAGAACTCTCTGTCATATGTGTCCAGGTCTAAGTTATAATCTTCTTCATTTGGAACAGGTAATTTATCGTGCAGTGATACCTTATACACAACATCCCAACCCTTAAAATGTTCTTTCATTTGGCACGCATATGGGAGATAATACACTTGTGTGGCCTGTTGGGCCATGATATAGACATCGTCTCCTAGCAAGGTGGAATCCTATCAAATTTGAACTAGCCCAAGATTAGAATGTGTCTGTCTTGTCAATTTAGGGTCAAACCAATGACATTTGAATATCACTGGATTAAGAGGTTTGGAACCATGAAAATTGACTTCGTATATTTCTTCAATTCTTCCAGAACACTTGACCTCGTCAAGCCCGGGATAAAGACTCTAGACCATGTGGTTTTTCGATTGGGTCGACTTTGGTCGTACCTTGTTGTGCAAAAACGGTATACAGTGACGTCATACCTAGAAAATTTCATGGCCCTATAGTCAAAGCCATTGGCTATTTGTCTCAACTTGTCACTCATAGACGGGTCTCTTTGGCCCTGCAAGTTCAAACATGCTACAGTGTTATATTATTTGCATGTAAGAGCAACTTCAAATGGAAAACTAAGCATGGTACCTTCTGTTTGAAACAGGAAACGAAATCATACAATCCATTTCCCGTACCCTTTCTAAGAACGGTATCATATTCCTGTGGAGTTGGGTCCCTTGATCGTTGATAGAATTCAAGAAGAAATTGCTTCTTGTATGGCGTCACCTCTTCAAGGTTGGTCAATACATATAGCATGATATGGCACCACTCTTCATGTCTCAGGGTCTTAGTGGCCGAACCACTTGCGCTTCTGAGTTGCCCTAAAAAATACTGAAGTTCGATTCATCTTCACCATCATTGTAACGACGGGTGGATTATGCACGCTCGGCAATTTGTCACCATAGTAAGTTGTTGTGAAGTTTGACACCTCCTCCAGCATGTATGCCTCTACAATGGAAGCCTCGATTTTGCATTTATTTCTACATTTCTTTCAAATAGTCTTTAGATATCTCTCAATTGGATAGCACCAATGTCTCTACACACCCCCCATTTGTGCCTCATACTGGAGATGAAGAATCAAATGGTGCATCGGATTGAAGAAGCTGAGTGGAAAGATCTTCTCTAGCTCACACGGTAACATGGGTGCCATTCTTTCCAATTCTGCAATCACGGTCCGAGATAACTGAAAGGGAAATTGGGTTAACCTTTTTTCCTACAATTAATTTTGGTGGTTGAATGTCTAACACAAACATATGAACTAACTAGTTTGCTCTAGAACTCATGTATTACAGGTGCATAAGGTTCAACACGAACCAAGAAAATATACAAGTTAGGGACCAATTCAAAAGGAGCAAAAGGGACTTGAGTGTGCTGTGGTCTGGCGCATCGGACCGTTCGGTGTGCCACCGGACAGTGTCCGGTGCACCAGGACCATACAGAGTCCAACCAGCCACTCTTGGGAAAAACACAGGCGCGCTCCGCTATAATTCACCGAACTGTCTAGTGTGCCACCGGACTGTCCGGTGTGCCAGCGGGCAACGGCTATCCAGCGTGCAATGGTCGACTCTGACGGGTGAACAGTGCAGCACAGTACCGCGGTAGAAGTCAGAGGGGCACCGGACTGTCCGGTGTGGCACCAGACTATCCGGTGCCGCAAGAGGACAAAGCTCCAATGGTCGCCCGAGCTCCAAACCATAACGGTTGGGTGACGTGGCGGTGCACCGGACTGTACACAGTACCTGTCCGGTGGCACACCGGACTGTCCGGTGCGCCCGTCGACAGCAGCCTCCCCAACGGCTACTTTGGTGGTTGAGGGCTATAAATACCCCCAACCACCACAACTCCAAGCATCCAAGATTTCTGAATATCACATTCAATACAAGAGCTCTAGCATTCACTCCTAGACACAATTCAAAAGATCAAAGCCTCTCCTAGTCCCAAATTCATCGCATACACTTAGTGGCTTGTGAGAGATAGATTTTGTGTTCTTTTGAGCTCTTGCTTCTTGGATTGCCTTGCTTCTTTTCCATTCTTATTCTCAAGTGCTTTGTAAGCGAGGCAAGAGACACCAAGTGTGTGGTGATCTTTGCGGGGTCTTAGTGACCCATGAGATTAAGGAAGAAGGCTCACTCGATCTAAGTGTCCGTTTGAGAGAGGGAAAGGGTTGGAATAGACCCGGTCTTTGTGACCTCCTCAACGGGGACTAGGTTCTTTGGAACCGAACCTCGGTAAAACAAATCAATGTGTTCACTCGCATTATTTCTTGGTTGATTTGTTTTCCCTCTTCACGACTTGAATTTAACTCCAACGCTAACTGAGAGCACCTAGAGGGGGGTGAATAGGTGATCCTGTAACACTTAAAACTTAGGCCACAAAAACTTGGTTAAGTGTTAGCGCAATAACCGCCAAGTGGCTAAAGAGGAGTCTTCAACAAAACACAATAACCAACAAGAGATCAATCACAGAGATGGCACGGTGGTTATCCCATGGTTCGGCTAAGACCAACGCTTGCCTACTCCACGTTGTGGCGTCCCAACGGACGAGGGTTGCAATCAACCCCTCTCAAGCGGTCCAAAGACCCACTTGAATACCACAGTGTTTTGCTTGCTTTTCTTAATCCCGTTTGCGAGGAATCTCCACAACTTGGAGCCTCTCGCCCTTAAACTTGAAGTTCACAAAGAAGCACGGAGCAAGGGAGGGATTAGCAACTCACACAAGACACTAAGATCACAGCAAAAGCACACACACAAGACCCAGACTTAAGCTCAAGAGACTAGCACACTAGAACGGAGCTCAAATCACTAGAATGTCGAACAAGTGCGCAAGAATGAAGTGTGAGTGATCAAGAGTGCTCAAGGAATGCTTGGTGTACTCCTCCATGCGCCTAGGGGTCCCTTTTATAGCCCCAAGGCAGCTAGGAGCCGTTGAGAGCAATCCTGGAAGGCAGATCTTGCCTTCTGTCGACTGGCGCACCGGACAGTCCGGTGCACCACCAGACACTGTCCGGTGCAGATCTCCTTCCTTATTTGGCGAAGCCGACCGTTGGAGTCTGAGAGCCGTTGGCGCACCGGACACTGTCCGGTGCACACCGGACAGTCCGGTGCACCAATGTGACCGTTGGCTCGGCCACGCGTCACGCGCGGAATCCTCGGCCGACCGTTGCCCCGGCTGACTGTTGACTCACCGGACAGTCCGGTGCGCCACCGGACAGACCGGTGAATTTTAGCCGTACGCCGGTGATGGTTTCCCGAGAGCGACGAGTTCGCCTGTGAATGGCCCACCGGACAGTCCGGTGCACCACCGGACCGACCGGTGAATTTTAGCCGTACACCACCGTCGAAGTCCCGAGAGCAGCCTGTTCGCCAGAGCCAGCCTGGCGCACTGGACACTGTCCGGTGCACCACCAGACAGTCCGGTGCACCCAGACCGAGCAGACTTTGGCTGAACAAAGCCATCTCATTTCCAATTCAATCTTTCCTGTTTCCAGCACTTAGACATAATACATTAGTCCATAAAACAATGTACTAAGTCTAGAAACATACCTTTTGACATGATTTGTACTTTGTCCACCATATTGCATAGATCAACACAAAAACACTTGCGTTGGCACTCAATCACCAAAATACTTAGAAATGGCCCAAGGGCACATTTCCCTTTCAATCTCCCCCTTTTTGGTGATTTATGCCAACACAACATAAAGTGACTAGAACAAGTGCAATATCAATGCAAATGAAAACCAAAAGTTGTTTTGAATCAATTTTGGCATATATGGATCACTCTTTGCCACCACTTGGTTTGTTTTTGCAAATCAAACTCAAATTCCTATCTCTAAGTCAAATTCACTTATAGAGACATAAAGAGAGATATTCCAAAGGAAATTGATCATGGATTTCAAAAACTCCCCCTTTTTCCCATAATTAACACTTCTCCCCACAAGAGGCCAACTTTTGACAAACGAGGCAGTAAAAGAGTTTTGACAAGCCAAAAGCTCTAATCTACTATTTTCAAAATTTCTCAAGTGCTCTAATCTACTATTTTCAAAATTTCTCAAGTGGTAGCTGATCCATCTATTGCTTTGGCCTTTATTTTCTCCCCCTTTGGCATCAAGCACCAAAACGGGATCAATCTTGGCCCTTTAACCCCATTGCCTCACCAAAATCTTCAAATAAGAATACAAAGGCAATAAGAGTACATGAGATGAACTTGGAATAAGTTACCCTCTCATCAGAGTGCAGTGGAAGTCTTTCATGGTCCAAGTCCATCTTTTCCCTTTCAAACCTCCTTTGAGACTAAATCAAGCAGACTCAAGCAAACGGTTAGTCTCAAAGGGTCAAGTTGTAGCACAACTCCCCCTAAATATGTGCATCACTTGCACAAGGACTTGTGAGGTCCGGGGAGTGATTGTACAACTTGAGCACCACGGTAAGCAGCAAAATGCATAAGGAACATGATCAAAGGCATAAACACATGTATGCTATAAATCAATCCAGGTTCCGCGAATCTAGGACATTTAGCTCACTACGCAGCCTGCAAAAGGTCTTCTCATCTAGAGGCTTGGTAAAGATATCGGCTAGCTGGTTCTCGGTGCTAACATGAAACACTTCGATATCTCCCTTTTGCTGGTGGTCTCTCAAAAAGTGATGCTGGATGTCAATGTGCTTTGTGTGGCTGTGCTCAACAGGATTTTCCGCTATTTGGATAGCACTCTCATTGTCACATAGGAGTGGGACTTTGCTCAGATTGTAGCCAAAGTCTCAGAGGGTTTGCCTCATCCAAAGTAGTTGCGCACAACACTGTCCTGCGGCAACGTACTCGACCTCAGCGGTGGATAGGGCAACGGAAGTTTGTTTCTTAGAGTTCCACGACACCAGGGACCTTCCTAAGAATTGGCACGTCCCCGATGTACTCTTCCTATCGACCTTACATCCAGCATAGTCGGAGTCTGAATATCCAATCAAGTCAAAGTTAGACCCCTTTGGATACCAGATCCCGAAGCAAGGCGTAGCGACTAAATATCGAAGAATTTGCTTTACAGCCACTAAGTGACACTCCTTAGGATCGGATTGAAATCTAGCACACATGCATACGCTAAGCATAATATCCGGTCTACTAGCACATAAATAAAGCAAAGAACCTATCATGGACCGGTATGCTTTTTGATCAACGGACTTACCTCCTTTGTTGAGGTCGGTGTGTCCGTTAGTTCCCATCGGCGTCTTTGCGGGCTTGGCGTCCTTCATCCCAAACCACTTTAGCAAGTCTTGCGTGTACTTTGTTTCGGAGATGAAGGTGCCGTCCTTGAGTTGCTTCACTTGGAACCCAAGGAAGTAGTTCAACTCGCCCATCATCGACATCTCGAATTTCTGCGTCATCACCCTGCTAAACTCTTTACAAGACTTTTGGTTAGTAGAACCAAATATTATGTCATCGACATAAATTTGGCACACAAAAAGATCACCATCGCAGGTCTTAGTGAAAAGAGTTGGATCGGCTTTCCCAACCTTGAAAGCATTAGCAATTAAAAAGTCTCTAAGGCATTCATACCATGCTCTTGGGGCTTGCTTAAGTCCATAGAGTGCCTTAGAGAGCTTACACACGTGGTCGGGGTACCGTTCATCCTCGAAGCCAGGGGGTTGCTCCACGTACACCTCCTCGTTGATCGGCCCGTTGAGGAAAGTGCACTTCACATCCATTTGGTACAACCTGAAAGAATGGTGAGCGGCATATGCTAGCAAAATACGAATTGATTCTAGCCTAGCCACAGGAGCGAAAGTCTCCTCAAAGTCCAAACCTGCGACTTGGGCATAACCTTTTGCCACAAGTCGAGCCTTGTTCCTTGTCACCACCCCGTGCTCGTCCTGTTTGTTGCGGAACACCCACTTGGTTCCCACAACATTTTGCTTGGGGCGAGGCACCAGTGTCCAAACTTCATTGCGCTTGAAGTTGTTGAGTTCCTCCTGCATGGCCAACACCCAGTCCGGATCCAGCAAGGCCTCTTCTACCCTGAAAGGCTCAATAGAAGAGACAAAGGAGTAATGCTCACAAAAATTAACTAATCTTGAACGAGTAGTTACTCCCTTGCTAATATCACCCAAAATTTGGTCGACAGGATGATTCCTTTGAATCGTCGCTCGAACTTGGGTTGGAGGTGCCTGAGGTGCTTCTTCCTCTTCAACTTGATCATCCTGTGCTCCCCCTTGATCATGCGCCTCCACTTGAGGTACCTGTTCGTCATCTTGGGTTGGGGGATGCACCATAGTTGAGGAAGACGGTTGATCTTGCTCCAATTGTTCCTGAGGCCGCACATCTCCAATCGCCATGGTGCGTATCGCGGCCGTTGGAACGTCTTCTTCATCTACATCATCAAGATCAACAACTTGCTCTCTTGGAGAGCCATTAGTCTCATCAAATACAACGTCGCTAGAGACTTCAACCAAACCCGATGCTTTGTTGAAGACCCTATACGCCTTTGTATTTGAATCATAACCTAATAAAAACCCTTCTACAGCTTTGGGAGCAAATTTAGAAGTTCTACCTTTCTTCACAAGAATATAGCACTTGCTCCCAAATACACGAAAATAAGACACATTGGGTTTGTTACCAGTTAGCAGCTCATATGAAGTCTTCTTGAGGAGGCGGTGAAGATAGACCCTGTTGATGGCGTGGCAAGCCGTGTTCACGGCTTCCGACCAAAAACGCTCGGGGGTCTTGAACTCTCCAAGCATAGTCCTCGCCATATCGATGAGCGTCCTGTTCTTCCTCTCTACCACACCATTTTGCTGAGGTGTGTAGGGAGCGGAGAACTCGTGCTTGATCCCCTCCTCCTCAAGGAACTCCTCCACTTGAAGATTCTTGAATTCGGACCCATTGTCGCTCCTTATCTTCTTCACCTTAAGCTCAAACTCATTTTGAGCTCTCCTGAGGAAGCGCTTGAGGGTCCCTTGGGTTTCAGATTTATCCTGCAAAAAGAATACCCAAGTGAAGCGGGAAAAATCATCAACTATAACAAGACCATACTTACTTCCTCCTATACTTAGATAGGCGACGGGTCCGAAGAGGTCCATATGAAGCATCTCCAAGGGTCTTGATGTGGTCATCACATTTTTGGTGTGATGAGAGCCTCCCACCTGTTTCCCTGCTTGACAAGCTGCACAAGGTCTATCTTTTTCGAAATGTACATTAGTTAGACCTATCCCGTGTTCTCCCTTTAGAAGCTTGTGGAGGTTCTTCATCCCCACATGTGCTAAGCGGCGATGCCACAACCAGCCCATGCAAGTCTTAGCCATTAAGCATGCATCTAGACCGGCCTCTTCTTTTGCAAAATCAACCAAATAAAGTTTGCCGTCTAGTACACCCTTAAAAGCTAGTGAACCATCACATCTTCTAAAGACAGACACATCTACATTTGTAAATAGACAATTATATCCCATTTTGCATAATTGACTTACAGATAACAAATTATATCCAAGCGACTCAACTAAAAACACATTAGAAATAGAGTGCTTAGATGAAATAGCAATTTTACCTAACCCTTTTACCTTGCCTTGGTTCCCATCACCGAATATTATTGAATCTTGGGAATCCTTGTTCTTGACGTAGGAAGAGAACATCCTCTTTTCCCCTGTCATGTGGTTCGTGCATCCACTGTCGATAATCCAGCTTGAACCCCCGGATGCATAAACCTGCAAGGCAAATTTAGGCTTGGGTCTTAGGTACCCAACTCTTGTTGGGTCCTACAAGGTTAGTCACAATTGTCTTAGGGACCCAAATGCAAGTTTTGTCTCCCTTGCATCTTGCCCCTAATTTCCTAGCAATTACCTTCTTACCCTTTCTACAAATGGTAAATGAAGCATTGGAAGCATGATATATTGTAGATGGTTCATTAACTTTCCTAGGAACATTAACAACATTTCTCCTAGGCATATTATGAACAACATTTCTCCTACCAACATTTCTATCATGCACATAGGAAGAACTAGAAGTAAACATGGCATGAGAATCAAAAGCATCATATGCATTATAACTCTTATAAGCATTTCTATATTGTCTCTTGTCATGATACATAAAAGCATGGTTCTTTTTAGCACTACTAGCCATAGGGGCCTTCCCTTTCTCCTTGGTGGAGATGGGAGCCTTATGGCTTGTTAAGTTCTTGGCTTCCCTCTTGAAGCCAAGTCCATCCTTAATTGAGGGGTGTCTACCAATCGTGTAGGCATCCTTTGCAAATTTTAGCTTATCGAAATCACTTTTGCTAGTCTTAAGTTGGGCATTAAGACTAGCCAATTCATCATTTAATTTGGAAATTGTAACTAGGTGTTCACTACAAGCATCAATATCAAAATCTTTACACCTAGTGCAAATCATAACATGTTCTACAGAAGAATTAGATTTATTTGCTACTTCTAATTTAGCATTTAAATCATTGTTAACACCTTTTAAAGTAGAAATGGTTTCATGACAAGTAGATAGTTCATAAGAAAGCATTTCATTTCTTTTAACTTCTAAAGCATAGGATTTTTGTGCCTCTACAAATTTATCATGTTCTTCATACAACAAATCCTCTTGCTTTTCTAAAAGCCTATCCTTTTCATTAAAGGCATCAATCAATTCATTGATTTTATCAATTTTATTTCTATCCAATCCCTTGAACAAGCTAGAGTAATCTATTTCCTCATCGCTAGAATCATCATCACTTGAAGAAGAGTAAGTGGTATCCCGAGTACATACCTTCTTCTCCTTCGCCATGAGGCATGTGTGATGCTCGTTGGGGAAGAGGGATGACTTGTTGAAGGCAGTGGCGGCGAGTCCTTCATTGTCGGAGTCGGAGGAGGAGTAATCCGAATCCCACTCCTTTCCGATATGTGCCTCGCCCTTGGCCTTCTTGTAACTCTTCTTCTTCTCCTTCTTGTTTCCCTTTTCCTGGTCACTATCATTGTTTGGACAGTTAGCAATAAAATGACCACGCTTACCACATTTGAAGCATGAGCGCTTCCCCTTTGACTTGGTCTTGCTTGGCTGTCCCTTGCGACCCTTAAGCGCCGTCTTGAAACGCTTGATGATGAGGGCCATCTCTTCATCATTGAGACCTGCCGCCTCAACTTGCGCCACCTTGCTAGGTAACGCCTCCTTGCTTCTCGTTGCCTTGAGAGCAACGGGTTGAGGCTCATTGATTGGACCATTCAGTGCGTCGTCCACGTACCTCGCCTCCTTGATCATCATTCGCCCACTTACGAATTTTCCAAGGACTTCTTTGAGCGACATTTTGGTGTACCTGGGATTCTCACGAATATTATTCAACAAATGAGGATCAAGAACGGTAAAGGACCTTAGCATCAGTCGAACGACGTCGTGGTCCGTCCATCGCGTGCTTCCATAGCTCCTTATTTTGTTGATAAGGGTCTTGAGCCGGTTGTATGTTTGGGTTGGCTCCTCACCCCTTATCATCGCGAATCTTCCGAGCTCGCCTTCTACCAACTCCATCTTGGTGAGCAAGGTGACGTCATTCCCCTCATGAGAGATCTTGAGGGTGTCCCAGATTTGCTTGGCATTGTCCAAGCCGCTCACCTTATGGTACTCGTCCCTGCACAAGGAGGCTAACAACACAGTAGTAGCTTGTGCATTTCTATGAATTTGTTCATTAATAAAAATAGGACTATCCGAGCTATCAAATTTCATCCCATTCTCAACAATCTCCCATATGCTTGGATGGAGAGAGAACAGGTGACTACGCATTTTGTGGCTCCAAAATCCGTAGTCCTCCCCATCAAAGTGTGGAGGCTTGCCGAGAGGAATGGAGAGCAAATGTGAATTTGAACTTTGAGGAATATGCGAATAATCGAAAGAAAAGTTTGAGTTAACCGTCTTTCGTTTGTCGTAGTCAAGATCGTCGTTGTCCTTATGAGAAGAAGTGGACTCATCACTGTCGTCGTAGTAGACAATCTCCTTGATGTGTCTCGTCTTCTTCTTTCCATCTTTGCATCTGTGACCTGAGCCCGAGTCGGTAGGCTTGTCATCCTTCGGCTCGTTGACAAAGGACTCCTTCTCTTTATCGTTGATCACGATTCCCTTCCCCTTAGGATCCATCTCTTCGGGCGATTAGTCCCTTTGTGAAGAGAACGGCTCTGATACCAATTGAGAGCACCTAGAGGGGGGGGGGTGAATAGGTGATCCTGTAACACTTAAAACTTAGGCCACAAAAACTTGGTTAAGTGTTAGCGCAATAACCGCCAAGTGGCTAAAGAGGAGTCTTCAACAAAACACAATAACCAACAAGAGATCAATCACAGAGATGGCACGGTGGTTATCCCATGGTTCGGCCAAGACCAACGCTTGCCTACTCCACGTTGTGGCGTCCCAACGGACGAGGGTTGCAATCAACCCCTCTCAAGCGGTCCAAAGACCCACTTGAATACCACGGTGTTTTGCTTGCTTTTCTTAATCCCGTTTGCGAGGAATCTCCACAACTTGGAGCCTCTCGCCCTTACACTTGAAGTTCACAAAGAAGCACGGAGCAAAGAAGGGATTAGCAACTCACACAAGACACTAAGATCACAGCAAAAGCACACACACAAGACCCAAACTTAAGCTCAAGAGACTAGCACACTAGAACGGAGCTCAAATCACTAGAATGTCGAACAAGTGCGCAAGAATGAAGTGTGAGTGATCAAGAGTGCTCAAGGAATGCTTGGTGTACTCCTCCATGCGCCTAGGGGTCCCTTTTATAGCCCCAAGGCAGCTAGGAGCCGTTGAGAGCAATCCTGGAAGGCAGATCTTGCCTTCTGTCGACTGGCGCACCGGACAGTCCGGTGCGCCACCGGACAGTCCGGTGCGCCACCGGACAGTCCGGTGCGCCACCGGACAGTCCGGTGCGCCACCGGATACTGTCCGGTGCAGATCTCCTTCCTTATTTGGCGAAGCCGACCGTTGGAGCCTGAGAGCCGTTGGCGCACCGGACAATGTCCGGTGCACACCGGACAGTCCGGTGCACCAATGTGACCGTTGGCTCGGCCACGCGTCACGCGCGGAATCCTCGGCCGACCGTTGCCCCGGCTGACTGTTGACTCACCGGACAGTCCGGTGCGCCACCGGACAGACCGGTGAATTTTAGCCGTACGCCGGTGATGGTTTCCCGAGAGCGACGAGTTCGCCTGTGAATGGCCCACCGGACAGTCCGGTGCACCACCGGACCGACCGGTGAATTTTAGCCGTACACCGCCGTCGAAGTCCCGAGAGCAGCCTATTCGCCAGAGCTAGCCTGGCGCACCGGACACTGTCCGGTGCACCACCGGACAGTCCGGTGCACCCAGACCGAGCAGACTTTGGCTGAACAAAGTCATCTCATTTCCAATTCAATCTTTCCTGTTTCCAGCACTTAGACACAATACATTAGTCCATAAAACAATGTACTAAGTCTAGAAACATACCTTTTGACATGATTTGTACTTTATCCACCATATTGCATAGATCAACACAAAAACACTTGCGTTGGCACTCAATCACCAAAATACTTAGAAATAGCCCAAGGGCACATTTCCCTTTCACTAACCCCCGATCTTAGTGCGTGTTTAAAGTTATAAATTTCAGGTTTTGCCTATTCACCCCCCTCTAGGCGACTTTCAATAACTCTTTTGCACAAAGCTTGCGGAAGAAATAGCTCGACTCTACAAGCGCTAGCAAGACATGCTCAGGGACATGGCCTCGAACCATCATCGGAAGAATTCGTTCAATCCATATGTGAAAGTCATGACTCTTCATCCCTAAGACTTGCATAGTAGAAAAGTTCACCCCCCTACTTAGGTTACCTGAATACCCATCAAGGAACATTAACATCTTGATCCATTGTAGTACTTCCTTGCTCTGGGCTTATGTGTCATCATAATAGGGGAGCCGAGTCAAGCCCGACTTATGGGTCCACATATGCTTCTCACCATATCCCACAAAACCACCTTCTAGATTGACCACGAGACCATCTATCTATTGACGAACTTCGGCACCAGTCGTCGTTGCAGGTGGGCGGTCTGTCACTATGACACCTTTCGTAAAGTTCTTGATGTCTAGTCAGAATGCATGGTCAGGAGGGAGAACTGTCGATGTTTATCGAATGACGAATATTTGCCACCCTTCTTCAACCAAATGAACCTAAGAGCTTCCTTGCAAACAAGGCATGGGAACTTATCATGAACACACCAGACGCAGAATAGCCCATACACCTGTAAGTCATGCATGGAGTAATGGTACCAAACATGCATTTTGAAGTTTATCTTCATAGCTCGGTCGTATGTCCATACCCCTTCCTCCCAAGCACAGACCAATTCATCAATAAAATGCTCCATGTATACACACATTTTATTCCCTGGGTGTCCAAGAATTATCAATGACACAAATATGTTATGTCTTTGAAAACATACAGCGATTGGAGATTGATGGGGATAACAAACATGTGCCAACATGTGTATGGGGCAGCGGTCATTCCATGGGAATTGAACCCATCTATGGCCAACGCAACTCGTACATTACGAGCCTCTTTGGCTTTCTCATGGTGAATGGTATCAAAGTGTGTCCATGTTTCACCATCGAATGTGTGTACCATCTTGTTAGGATTGTATCATTTGCCATTTTTGTGCCATGTCATCTGTTTCGCGCATTCCTCGGTCATGTATAAACGCTAGATCCTCGGTATGAATGGAAGGTGGCATAGGATTATCACGGGGATGTTGAGCTGCTTCTTCTATCCATTATCAGATTCTACCTCCATGAACCTAGACTGTTTACACTTCGAACAGTACTTTGCCTCCGTGTATTCTTTCCTAAATAAGACACAGCCCTTCAGACAAGCATGTTTCTGCTCATACGTCATCTTGAGTGCACGAAGAAGTTTCTTTGCGCTCTAGGAGCAGTCTGCCAATAACTATCAACAATCCATCGAAGGCATCTCGACTCAGGCAGCACTACGACTTGAACGCCATTATACATCCAATGGCATCCAGTTGAGAAACCTTTGTCTTGTTGTGAAGGGGTTTCTGTGCCGCATCAAACATGTCTTAGAACGTCTTTGTGGTTGCCTCTGGCTCATCATGTGTACGTCCTTCAGGGAACAGTGCCTCATGATAGTCGTTCAACATGTTTGCTACCCTGGCATCAACATCATAATCCTCGACACGTTGTCTCACCACCTTCTCTCTCGTATGATGCACTTCACCATGTAAGATCCACCGAGTATAGTCTGGCGTAAATCCATTCTTCCAAATATGTTCTCTCATGGTCTTTTTTGTTTTCTTTTCCTGTTGGTACATTTTCTGCAAGGACATGGGACTAGACTCGGGCCTTTAGTAGCTTTGCCAAATGCCCATTCCAAGAAAACATCATTTTTTGTAATCCATTTGGGAGTGACATCATTCCTTCCTACGCGGCCCGTGTACATCCACTCATGGTCCTTCATCCTCTAACATATATTGCCGAGTATAGTGTAATATAAACATGTAATGCATGTACAATATGTTCCTACCTTCTAATAGATGAGGATAGGTACTAATCCCACCTGTGGTTGCATAGTTTGGGTTAGTTTCATTCTCTACTCTGATCTAATACAAAATTTCGGCAACACCTCCCAGCTGTTCTTCGGATACACATCCTGGCAGGGAGAGTGTGTATCTGGAGAACAACTGGGAGGGGACACTAAAATTCTATCTCAGATCGGAGTAGAGCATGGAAACTAACATCATCTATGCAACTGCGGGTTGTCCAAAAAATGTGGACAATTTGAAACATATACATTTGTAGATATGAAAAGATCTGCATATCTACACTGTATCTCTTTCAAATAGGAGATGCCCAACTGGGTTACATGATCTATGACCATGATGAGGAAATAGAGGTTATACCTAGGGTATGGTGGAGTCAGGCTATCGGTGTTGTGGCGTGGCGACGCAACGCGGTGTAGGCAGACCCGCAACGGCTAGGAAGACCTTTGCAAAAAATGAAGACAAACCTCTCAACAAAAAAAATTCGGTAGCACCTCCCTCGCACTTGGAGGTTTCCAAAACCTGCAAATAAAACTAACAACATGATAGTTGACATGCACATATATACATCAAACGACATGATGGTCGTCAATTACATATATATTATTAATCGATGCAGAAGAATATATCCAACCACAACAACTACTTGAATTACAATATTAATCTAATACCCAGAATTTAGAAAAGTAAAGTTATTTCCTGAGTTATAGGATTTGTGAGATTTCTTTTCTTTAGCATATCAATAATTTCGGGCTCGAGTAAAGCAATTAATAATTAAATAAATAAAATAAATACACACCTCATGCTGGTATTTTCTATGTTGCATTTGAATGACATTTGAGATTCACAACTTCAATTGAAATTGAATTTCCAAAGTGGAAAAATAGGAAAAAGAAAATAGAAGAAAAATGGAAAAGGGGCCATGCTTCTTGGGCCAAATCTGGTCAGCCCATCAAGCCACCACTACACCCACCCAACTAGCAAACCACCGCCGACAGCTGAGGCCCACGTGCTAGCGTCTCCCCACCTATGAACTGGGCCCGCACGCCAATATCACACGTGCACCTTCTCCAACTCGTACCCGTAGCCTCTCTTCGATGGGTGGCCCTGCATGTCAGCCTCTTACAATGCCTGCAAATGCTTGCGTGGCATTCCCGTGTGGCCTGCTTGTCAGATGCACCTTCTCCACTGACTTCACCACAGGTTGTTGCAACCGCCGATGTGCTTAGTTGGCCGCATGCAGATGGTTACGAACCGCCTCCGTTTGCCCCGAGCCACTACACAGGACATAAATACTATGCCCCACGGTCGTTCCTCCATTCAACCCAATGCCTCGTCGTGAGTTCTCGCCAGCCGAAAGGGAGAGAGAGAGAGAGAGAGCGAATGAGCGCGCTGCACCTATGATTCTTCCCATGCCTTCCCTCTATCCTCGTTGGGTGTCCGTGGTGACAAATTAGGGGTGGGGAGGGGTGTACAGGGCATTCCTGAGCATGGGGAAGACCCTGCACATGAGAATTCCTCACCAGAGTTTAGGGATCATGTCCATGTCACTCGCGTTGTGGTCTGGTCTTGCCTTCGCTCCACCCTCGGTAAGGATCCATGCATGCTATTCACGACAACATCCATGACGACTAGCATCTCCTTGCAGTAATATCGTAGAGCCGGTGTGCCAGGAAGGGACCTCACTAGCGAGATTGTGCCGCCGTGGCTCGATTGTACCCGCTCTATAGCGCTAGAGAAAAAAGAGAGCGCGTTCACCATTGATCCGTGAACGGAGGAGGGTCTAGATTAGAAGGCGGTGGCGGCGAGTCCTTCGTTGTCGGAGTCGGACGACGAACAATCCGAGTCCCATTCCTTGCCAAGGTGTGCCTCGCCCTTAGCCTTCTTGTACGCCTTTTTCTTTTCCCTCTTGTTCCCTTGTTCCTAGTTACTATCATTATCGGGACAATTAGCGATAAAATGACCAATCTTACCACATTTGAAGCATGAGCGCTTCCCCTTCGTCTTGGTCTTGTTGGGATGCTCCTTGCGACCCCTTAGCGTCGTCTTGAAACGCTTGATGATGAGGGCCATCTCTTCCTCATTGAGTCCTGCCGCCTCAACTTGTGCCACTTTGCTAGGTAGTACTTCCTTGCTCCTCGTTGCTTTGAGAGCAACAGATTGAGGCTCGTGGATAGGGCCGTTCAACGCATCGTCAACGTATCTTGCCTCCTTGATCATCATCCGCCCGCTTACAAACTTTCCAAGTATCTCCTCGGGCGTCATCTTGGTGTACCTAGGATTCTCACGAATATTGTTCACAAGATGTGGATCAAGGACGGTAAAAGACCTTAGCATTAGGCGGACGACGTCGTGGTCCGTCCATTGCGTGCTTCCATAGCTCCTTATTTTGTTGACGAGGGTCTTGAGCCGGTTGTATGTTTGGGTTGGCTCCTCGCCCCTGATCATTGCGAATCTCCCAAGTTCGCCCTCCACCAACTCCATCTTGGTGAGCATGGTGACGTCGTTCCCCTCATGTGAGATCTTGAGGGTGTACCAAATCTGCTTGGCGTTATCCAAGCCGCTCACCTTATGGTATTCGTCCCTGCACAATGAAGCTAGAAGAACAGTAGTAGCTTGTGCATTTTTGTGAATTTGCACATTAATGAACATGGGACTATCAGTACTATCAAATTTCATTCCACTCTCTACTATCTCCCATATGCTTGGATGGAGAGAGAACAAGTGACTACGCATTTTGTGACTCCAAAATCCATAGTCCTCTCCATCAAAGTGAGGAGGTTTACCAAGTGGAATGGAGAGTAAATGAGCATTAGTACTTTGCGGAATACGAGAGTAATCAAAAGAAAAGTTCGAATTGACCGTTTTCTTTTTCTCGTAGTCGTTGTCATCGTTGTCCTTTTGGGAAGAAGAGGACTCGTCGCTGTCGTCGTAGTAGATGATCTCCTTGATGCGCCTCGTTTTCTTCTTCTTCCCGTCTTTTCTTTTGTGGCCCGACCCTGAGTCAGTAGGCTTGTCGTCCTTTGGATCATTTATGAAGGACTCCTTCTCCTTATCATTGACCACCATCCCCTTGCCCTTAGGATCTATCTCTTCGGGCGATTAGTCCCTTTCTTGAAGAGAACGGCTCCGATACCAATTGAGAGCACCTAGAGGGGGGTGAATAGGTGATCCTGTAAAACTTGAAAATTAATGCCACAAAACTTGATTAGATGTTAGCACAATAAAGCCAAGTGGCTAGAGAGGAGTTCTTGCAAAACACAATAACCACAAGAAGATCAACACAGATAGGCACAATGGTTTATCCCGTGGTTCGGCCAAGTCCAACACTCGCCTACTCCACGTTGTGGTGTCCCAACGGACGAGGGTTGCAATCAACCCCTCTCAAGCGGTCCAACGACCCACTTGAATACCACGGTGTTTTGCTTTGCTTTACTATATCCCGCTTGCGAGGAATCTCCACAACTTGGAGCCTCTCACCCTTACAAAGATGTTCACAAGGAATCACGGAAGTAAGGTTGGGATGAGCAACGCACACAAGACACAAAATCAGAGTAGCAACACGCACACAAGTCACAACACGAGCTCTCAACACAACCCGAAGAGTACACTACTCAAATGGAGCTCTAGTTGCTATCACAAAGAATTGAATGCGCGGAATTGAAGTCTTGGTGCTTAGGAATGCTTAGAGAATGCTTGGTGTACTCCTCCATGCGCCTAGGGGCCCCTTTTATAGCCCCAAGGCAGCTAGGAGCCGTTGAGAGCATTCCAGGAAGGCAATTCTTGCCTTCTGTCGTCTGGCGCACCGGACAGTCCGGTGCACCACCGGACACTGTCCGGTGCACCACCGGACACTGTCCGGTGCAGATTTCTTTCCTACTATGGCGCAGCCGACCGTTGAAGATCCAGAGCCGTTGGCGCACCGGACACTGTCCGGTGCACACCGGACAGTCCGGTGCCCCATTCTGACCGTTGGCTCGCCACGCGTCGCACGCGGATTACTCGGCCAACCGTTGGCCCGGCTGACCGTTGGCTCACCGGACAGTCCGGTGTACCACCGGACAGTCCGGTGATTTATAGCCGTACGCCGTTAATTGCTTCCCGAGAGCGATGACTTCGCCTGTGAATGGCTCACCGGACAGTCCGATGATTTATAGCCGTACGCCGCTGATCGCTTCCTGAGAGCAGCCAGTTGACAATCGCCAGCCTGGCGCACCGGACACTGTCCAGTGCACCACTGGACAGTCCGGTGCACCCAGACTGAGCAGAGTCTTGGCTGCTTTGCCTAGTCTTTTCCAAATTGGTCTTTTCCTATTTCTAGCACTTAGACACAATACATTAGTCTTCAAAACAATGTACTAAGTCTTAGAAACATACCTTTACTCTTGATTTGCACTTGGACCATCAATTGGCATAGATTAACATTTAAGCACTTGTGTTGGCACTCAATCACCAAAACACTTAGAAATGGCCCAAGGGCACATTTCCCTTTCAATTAGAAGTAGCCAAACCCCTTCGTCGCTTTAAATCTAGAGCATGTATCTCGGGCCGGGTGGCCGAGATAGAATGAGTGACGTGGAGCGAGCGGTCTTAGCCGAGGATCTGGGATCCGAAGGTTAGTATCGAATACCAGTTCATAGCTCTCTCGAGTCTAATATGGACCATCGACTTGCGATCGTGTGGCCCAGGGCGAGGGATACCCCTTCGACCATGGGAATTTTATGTAAGTGTCTGTGGGGATTTATTTTATCAACCCACCGTCCACTATTAGCTCAAAGTAATCATATCCATGTCCCTAGATTTTATATTTGAGCCCCTGGGTTTTATGAAATTAAGAGCCACAGCCTGATCTCATTTAAATAATCTTGAGGAATGAATTTTAAGTATAAATTTAACAATTAAAACAACCCCAAAACTTGTTTATTGCATACTTTCTTTATTTTAACTCCGAATTTAGTGGTTCTTGAACCTAGGATTTTGTCTCGGTGCGTAGAATCTTATTATGCAGTGTGTTCTTCTGTGTGGTGTGATGTCTCTATATTGTTTGTTTGTATTGTTGAGAGTAGACGAGCAAGTGACCCAGGAACCCGAAGCAACCCTAGTGGAAGCTTCTGAGCAGGAGCTCACTGAAGGCAAGTGGTGTCCTTGATCACTTTTCTTTACTAATAATGTTCCTGTTAATCACTGTGGCAAGCTCGGGTTAATTTGATGTGACCTAATAGGTTACCCTAGTTTTGTTCACCCTACACCATGCAAACAAATGAATTATTGGGTAGTCTTGCTATTGCTCTACCTGGTTTTGGGATTAATGTTACATCTGAATTATGATCATGCTTATCATTATTATTGGATTCTTTATTATTCATGATAAGATCATTTTGTTAATCGAAACATGGAGAACCACCTGGGAAAATAGTGCAACCACAAGGGTGGAATGGAACGCCCTTGGCTGACTAATTCGGAAAGCTACCTTACCTGAAAGGGGCAACCACGGTGTGAGGAGCTGCCGATATAGGGAGGTTCTCGGGTCGATCATGCTGCGATGGTTTTTCGGACGAGGAATCCCTATATTGCCCCCTTCTCACAGAAACCGTAACGAGTCTTCTAAAGCTAGTGGAGCTTTGTAAAGGCCTCGCAGTGGTACCCTGCCTCGTCTCCTCGGTAGAGATGAATGGGATTTCTAGACCCCTTGCAGATGGGTAACACAGCTTGTAGGTAAAGATGCGCAACCTCTGTAGAGTGTAAAACTGGTATATCAGTCGTGCTCACGGTCATGAGCAGCTCGGACCCTTACATGAGTAACTTATGAAACTAAACTTAATCTGTCATATGCATTTCATTGTGGGATATATTATAATTGTGATATCTTATTTAATTGGGTTCGTATACACTTATACTTAGTAACTGTTAATAAAACTTTGACCAACTTATTAAAAGCAATGCTCAACCTTAACCTTTATTTGTTGATGAGCCTTACACCACACATGAGCCCCCACCATAAGGCCTTGTTCGGTTATTCTCCATCCATGTGGATTGGAGTGTATTGGACGGGATCGAGTCGGATTTTGACTTGTTATGGATTTAAACCGACTCAATCCCACTCAATCCACATGGATTGAGAGCAAACCGAACAAGCCCTAAGTGAGCTCATGCACATTATTCCCACAACTTGTTGAGCGATGAACGTATGTGAGCTCACTCTTACGATAAACCTTCCCACGTAGGTGAAGAGCACGTACCACCGGAGGAGGACTACTACGAAGAGTTCGACGAGATCTTGGTGTCATCTCTCGATCAACTGTTGGCACCATAGAGATATTTATATTAGTTTGATTTATTTACTATCGGCTATTTTGTAAGACATTCTCATTATATAATAAAGTTTGTGACATTTGTCTCTATACACTGAGTCATTATATGTGTTGATCTTGTTTGTCGCATATATGAGACACACCTGGGTTTGCACTTAAAACCGGGTGTGACAATTAATTAGTGATATGAGAAGCTTCTTACGATAGAACAAATTAAGTAGTGTCATGAACAATATTATTAACAAATTGTGTTGATGGCATAAACTAATGCTCAGATCTTTGAATCCATTGAAAAAAAACTGAGCACATGTCAGGAAACTGGAATTCGGCAAACACATCACCATGATTTGATCATTAGATAAGCCATTTTTATATTCCACAATTATGATATTTGAATCAATTGAGCTACCAAGTAAAATAAAAAACTTTTCATTTGAGCATGTTGGTTGATACAGATAGGCTAAATTCTTATGCCACAAATCTAACCTAATTTGTACTAATACCATACGAGGATTATGAGCTATACCAACCAAAAAACAACAATTGTCAATGCATGACTTCATCAACAAGCTAATTTACAGTAAACGCACGGATTTTCACCTCTGTGGTCGACGTAGGAGAGGGGCGAGCGGATCACGGGTAGCCAAAGCCGGGGAGGAAGGAGCGGGCACGAGGTTGACCGGAGCCAAGGAAGGAAGCGGGGATGAGGACCCGAGGACGATGGCGCCGAGGCGGGGATCTGGAGCCGAGGTCAGTGGCGCATGGCGCTGGGCAAGCGGCGGCGGTGGTGGTCGAGATGGCATGGGGCGGCGGTGACAGAGGAGGTGGCGTGATGGCGGAGGTGGAGAGGTGGTGATGTTGTGGACTCAGCGGTAGCGCTATGGACTAAGAAAGTGAGAGAACAAAAGTAGAAGAAGAGGGCCCACGCGGTTAGGGATATGTACATCGGCTTTGCCGAGTGCTCATGACAAAGTCCCCTGACAAGTTTTTTAAATTTTAAAAAACTTGTCAGGGGACTTTGCCGATGGCACTAAATTCGGAATTTGCCGAAGGCATTTAAATAAACTTTGTCGACTGTACTCGGCAAAGTACTTTTAATTTAAAAATATACTTTGCCGAACGTCTTAGATCTGACACTCGGCAAAGAATACTTTATCGAGTGCCCCTAACAAGCACTCGACAAAGGTGGTTTTAATTATTTAAAAAATTCTATGTCGAGTGTCCCCTGGAAGACACCCGGCAAAGCTAGTCTTTGCCAAGTGTCTTTTCTTGACACTCAACAAAGTATATATTTTTTCACCAAACTTTTTGTGGTGTGTTCCTTCAGTATATAGACCTACATATCAATTTTGACACAATTATCAAAGTGTTTGCTATAACTATTAGATTTAATTCGTTTAATTGAATTTCTTCACATAATTCAGATTTGAACTGCAAGTCACTCGAAAAATGGAAAACAGTGAATGAAAAAAATGATATTCATATTTTTAGCATAAGTTACGGCCTATTTTAGGAACGGATTGGAATTTTCGAGCACCATACTGACGAAACAAGACCACAAACTTGTGATCCAATTGTTTTAAAATTGTATAAAGACAAAAAATGCCAGAAAATCATGAAATTTGTCGAGATGTCATGATATCATATGTAGAGACTTTGATAAAAATTTGAGACTGTTTCGAGAAAGTTGTCACACAATATGTGTAGAAACCAAGACAATGCACATTGAAGTTTTATGATTTCATGTGAAGGACGGCTAGGTTTCTACACATAGTCAGTGATAACTTTCACGAAATACTGTCAAATTTTTATCAGAGTCTCTACATATGATATCATGACATGTCAACAAGTTTCATGATTTTCTAACTTTGTTTGTGTTTTATACAATTTTAAAACATCTGAATTTCAAGTTCTCGGTCATGTTTTGTGGGTATGGTGATCGAAAATTCTAGTATATTCCTGAAATAGGCCGTAATTTATGCTAAATAACATGAATATTATTTTTGCATCCATTGTTTTCCATTTTTTGAGTGACTTGCAATTCAAATCTGAATTATCCAAAGAAATTCAATTTAACAAACTAAGTCTGATAATTATAGAAAACACTTTGATAATTGTGCCAAAATTGAACATGTAGGTCTACATATTGTAGGAACACACCACAAAAAAGTTTGGGAAAAATAAATATACGTTGCCGAGTGTCAAGGAAGACACTCGACAAAGAAGATATTTTGTCGAGTGTTAATGACTGACACTTAGCAAAGTTAACGGTCATCAACTATAGACGTCTGCTGATGGCCCTTTGTCGAGCATCGCGTTTTGCCGAGAGCTTGACACTCGGCAAAGCCTCCTTTACCGAGAGTTTGACTATGCCGAGTGTTTTGCACTCAGCAAACTAGGTCTGTGCCGAGAGTGTTAGTTCATCGAGAGTGGCAGCTTTAGCGAGTGCCCGATAAATTGCACTCGGCAAAGCGCCGAGCACTCTGCAAAGGGCCGAATTCTAGTAGTGAGGAGGCAGTGGTAACTCTAGCCACTGCTAGGAGGTGTCGTAAGATGGAAGTCGAGCAACGAGTCGATGGAGGCCTCTGAATATAAAATAAAATGATTTGATCCTATAAATAGAGATAATTGGGTAATATTTTGGAAAATTTGGATGGCGAGAATCTAAAAAAAATCTAGGGTAGAAGGAGACTCTTGATTGAACTAGAGGAATATGTAGATTTTAAGGAATCTATTCAGCTTATGTACCTCTTTTGTTAGGATTCTAGATTTTTAATAGTGAATCTAGCTAAGAAAGCTAAACCAAACATGGCCTTAGAACCATATGTATTACCTACCAATACTAAATCCCATTTTGCTACCAGTTTCGATTTAACTGGAACTAATGTCAGGGTCCAAAGCCTTTTTCTATAGTAGTGCTCACCCCATTCACATTACTTGAATATCCAGGATGTAGTTTGAGAAGAACAAATACCAAACAAAACGTCAAAACACACTATCCTCCCATGATTCAAACACACGCAGAGCAAAAACATGTGCAACAAAGTGTGACTAAGTCCTAGTATATATATGATATGATTGAGCTAGGTTTTGGATGGCATTTAGCTACCATGGAGACATGGAATTTCATAAAGACTTCTTCTAGTTCTTGAAACAATTCTACATGTGGTCGTAGCTACAACATTAATTGCAAATATATAGCTCTCATTTTATTTAAGCTATTGAACATTTTTTCTCATTATTGCAATGGCAAAAAACTTACACCAAGAGATAACAAAGAGTATCCTAAACTGCTCAAGTGCTCATGGATGGGTGTAGGAAGTGGTAATTTGCCTTGTTATTTTCTCGTGTTCAATCTGTATTGCATGCAAAGGATATTAGGGTTATGAAGAAGTCAGAGAAACTTCTTTCCATACTATTTTCTTGACATGTCAATATGGTGGCATGAACCTTTTTTTCTTGACACATGTCTGGGTAAAATGAATGTAGGCATGTATCCAGAATTGTATTCCAATGGGAGAAATATTTTTTGATCTACACAATTATGGTTCTATCTATGGCATCAAGATACCACTAGAATGTTAGGAGGACCTATGGCTTCGTGTGTTTCCTTCTGACCACTCTTCTATAAAGCTATTTATGACTAGAAAGGATATGTTTTCCTTTTATTTGAACCCTAGAAGAGCTCTTGTGTTGGGTGGTTGCAACAATTGATACTCGTATGTACACATCAATTTCATTGCCAGGTTGCTTTAGTCGTTGGATGAGCATAAGCATCATAATGAATTTTCACTTCATGCACATCCAAAGAAGAAGTATGTTGATACATAGGTCACATGCCAAGTGCTCTGACTGCTATTCTTCTCCCTGAAAGGATTCATGCCAATTGTACTTAAACCAAACTTTAAGTTCCATGTATCCTATGCAAAGTATGGGAACTCTATCATTTTTCTTCAGTGGGACCCATCAACATGGTGTCTCAATATAGTGCCTACCTTGTAATCTTCTTTGTGCCATTGCATCAACTTGGCATGCTCCTTTTTCTGAACAAACATTTCAAGCATGATATTATAGGAGCGTACCACACAACCTTGGTAGAAACTCTCTTGCTTGGGTGTTCACCCCAACATCATCAAGGTCATCTCGCTAGATCTTATACCGTAATGGATCAAAATTTTGTACTCTTCACCATGGTAGAGGATGTAGTCATTATAATATGTATGTATCTTATACACCTATAATCCTAGAGGATACACAACCTATTTTGGTGTGTGTATATAGCAACATGCAAGTTGTCATCTTCAAAATCACCTTCTTTATGATTTCTGGTAACTCCTCAAATCCCTTGCCGGATACACTATACTTTGACTTCATGTAGGGTCCTTTGTCGTCCTTCATTATAGCCATGTTTTCTCGTACTTGGTCCAATAAATATAATCAGGCATGAAACCCGACCTAAATAAGTGTTCATGTAGGGTCTTTGACGAAGCATAATCCTTCATGTTCTTAGAGAGCACATGGAAACATATGAAACCATTATGCTTGTTTGCCTTGATCACACTAAGAAAGTGATGCACGATGTTAATAAACTCTTGGAAGCGCCGATCATTAATGTACATCCATTACCGATACATATATGCATGAGCATATCAAAATTTGAACATTTCCAAAATATCTATTGCACAATATGATCAATTACTTAAAAGGACCAAATTATTCATGACACAAAGATAATTAATCCACAATATTGTTCACACTATTACTATGGTGAAACACCTTGCACCAAGGGATAACAAAAAGTAGTCCGAACTGCTCAAGTGGTCATAGATGAGTGCGTTGGAACTAGACCGCCGACACACGCCCACGGTGATGGGCCGCGACACATGCGGCTGAACACACAGTAACATGTTTTAGGTATGTTGGGCCAACACTCCAAAAAAAAACTAACACATTAGAGGGTTACATCCTCGATCATATAAACTTGTTTGCTCACCCACAACATATAATGTAGGACTATTCCTAACAGAGAGTGGGCGCAATGGTAATATGCCTTGTTATCTTTCCCGTCTTCAATTTGTACTGCCTGAAAAGGATATTAGGGCTTAAGCAGAAGTCAGAGCAAACTCTTTTCTTGACACGTTATTAATATGGTGGCATGAACATTTTTTTATTGACACGTGTCCCGGTAAAATGAATAATGTATAGGCGCGTATCCACAGTTGTATTCCAGCGGGAGAAATCTTTGTTTGATCTGCACAAATTATGGTTCTAGCTAGCTGTGTCATCAAACACCTGATTTCCATGTTTGTTGTCAGCCAGACGGGCTACAAAATGAGTGTCTAGTCGCCAGCACCAATTTCACCATTCTCACACCAACTAACCAAGAGAGTTTCCTCCTCCGATCCAGCATTCCGATCGATCGAGCGAGCTAGGGTTTCTCTGCTGTAGCATGGTTCAGAAGGCGGAGGATCTCTCGGCACCCTGCGACGTCTCCGTGGCCATGGTGACGCACGGCCAAGGTGAGGCCGACGCCGAGCCGACCGTCTGGCCGGCGGCGCCAAAGGCCACGGCCATCCTACAGAGGTACGCCGCGACTGTGAACACGTTGGACCACGAGGAGCTTCTAGAAAGGCGCATCGCCAAGCTGAAGACGCAGGTCAAACGCCAGAAGGCCGCCAACGACGAGGCAGAGGCCAACCTCGTCCTCCACGACGTCATCCGGGGCCACAGGGACGTCGGCGATGTGCCCCTCGACCTCCTCACCGTCTTCAAGAAAGTCGTGGAGAAGCGCATCCAGGAAGCTGCCGGCAGCATCTACTTCCGCAGCCTGTAGGGTGGTGGGCGCTGCCCCAGCCGGCCAGCGGAGCGCGCTTTTGCCGGCCGCCACACCGGCCACTGGAGGAGGACGACAAGGCCACCACTTTGCATGCGCTGGGTAATCGATGGATACGTCTTTTGAATATCCCTGCTGAATAATCGATGGCAATTCCAGCGGCTTCTAGGACGACGTGTTCTGAAGAAATATAAGGGGTGCGTGGTAGATGCATGTCTACTGTTGAGACGCATGCATGTTTTCTGTCTGTTTGATTTTGCCTCCAGTTTAGTGGGAAAATATCTTACTTCGATTGATACAGACGTTTTCTACCCCATAGGGAGAAAAGGGCACTATCATCACAAAGGGCCATTGAAGTGTCTAAGCGGGGCATAGATTGATGATATACTAAATGAACTAATTCTAACTCTTAAAATGCACTAGTAAAAGAAGCTCAATAGTGGCCGTTGAAAACCTATTTTTATTGGCGTTTTTTAAAACCGTGGGGTCAATAAAAATCATTATTTTTACAGGTGGATAACTAAGGACCGCCAGTGAAAATCAATTTTTACTGGCGGTAGACGTAATAAATCCACCCATAAAAATTATTTTTAGAAACATTAAACGGGTTTTAAAAACAGCAAAAAAATTATTTAAGGACCCCACCCGCCCGTCTCCTCACAAGTCACGACATTTTTCACGCAATATTCACGCGCTACGCGGTTGTTAGGAATCTAACCGTTGACATCACCCTCGCATGTCAATGTTTGTTTGAGATCGTAAACGAATTCAAATAAAAAAGTTGTCAACTACAAAGTTGAATAACTTTTGAAGTTCTACAACTTTCATTTTAACACTTTTTTCATCCGAGGTAGTTTACAAAATTTGAATTTTAAATTTGACATACTTAGATTCAATTTTTGAGAACTGAAATGAGTTCAAATAAACCGAAATGAGTTCAAATAAAAAAGTTGTCAACTACAAAGTTTCATAACTTTTCGAGATCTATAACTTTTATTTTGGTGGTTTTGTCATACGAGGTCGTTTGAAAAAACTCGAAAAATTAAGGATAAAAATAATTTCTAGTGGCGGTTCCTTAAGAAACCGCCACTAGAAATAGATTTCTAAAGATGGTTCCTTAAGAAAACCGTCTGTAAAAGTAGCACAGGCGGTTAATAATCGAATGCATCTGTAAAAATATATCGCTTCGTAGGCTTTGAGTCTTTTTCTACTAGTGATTATTGAAAATGTAGGATTTAGAATTGGGTATAATTGGACTCACATACGTAGATTGTGAAAGCTCCCTTATGCAAAGATGTATGTCCAACGTAGAATTTTCTACAGTCTAGGAGTACCATGAGCAGCACCGATGACTCCATATTTTAGGGAAAATCTTCTAACTTGAGCAAACGTAGGG
Organism: Zea luxurians; assembly: GCA_029449295.1. Classification (NCBI taxonomy): domain Eukaryota; kingdom Viridiplantae; phylum Streptophyta; class Magnoliopsida; order Poales; family Poaceae; genus Zea; species Zea luxurians. The sequence goes on from JAOPSE010000012.1 coordinate 12,188,218, forward strand.
AGTTACCGAGACACGTAGCTCCAGATTTGTACGCGGTGTTGTTACATTTTGTCAGAGTTTTAACCCCGGGGGGTCCCTGGACCGACGAGTAAATTGTCGCTGCATGTCCCAGCCCAGATGGGTCGGCGCGAGACAGGACACAAAGGGGGAGAACAGTAAGGGGAAACCGCGGCCTTCGTGTTGTCCTGCGTCCAGGGCGGATGGATGCGCTTGCAGTAGGGGGTTACAAGCGTTCGCGTGGGAGAGAGAGAGAGCGAGAGAGCCTTGTGCGTCGGCCCGTTCTCCCGCGCGGCCAACCTCTTCGTACAAGAACCCTGGGCCTTCCTTTTATAGGCGTAAGGAGAGGGTCCAGGTGTACAATGGGGGGTGTAGCAGTGTGCTAACATGTCTAGCAGAGAGGAGCTAGAGCCCTAAGTACATGCCGTCGTGGCAGTCGGAGAGGTTTTGACACCCTGTTCATGTGATGTCGTGGCCGTCGGAGGAGCGCTGGAGCCCTGCGGAAGTACAGCTGTCGGGGCTGTCGGATCCTTGCTGACGTCTCCTTGCTGACGTAAGGAGCTGGGAGCTGCCGTCGTCATGGAGCGTGCGGGGTGTCATCATTACTTGTTTACTGGGGCGAGCCAGATGGGACGCCAGTCTTGTTCCCCGTAGCCTGAGCTAGCTAGGGGCAGGGTAATGATGGCGCCCCTAGCGACGTGGCCGGTCCGGACCCGAGTTTGGGCGAGGTGGCGATTCCTCCGAGGTCGAGGTTGAGTCCGAGCCCTGGGGTCGGGCGAGGCGGAGTCCATCGTCTTCCGGAGCCGAGGCTGAGTCCGAGCCCTGGGGTCGGGCGAGGCGGAGTTCGTCGTCTTCCGGAGCCGAGGCTGAGTCCGAGCCCTGGGGTCGGGCGAGGCGGAGTTCGTCGTCTTCTAAGTCGTGGTTGAGTCTGAGCCCTGGGGTCGGGCGAGGCGAAGTCCATCTTCCGAGGCCGAGACGGGGGCCGAACCCTGGGGTCGGGTGAGGCGGAGCTTCCTATGTCGCCCGAGGCTGGACTTAGCCGCTGTCGACCTCACTCTGGCGAGTGGCACGACAGTCGGAGCGGGGTAGGCGGCGCTGTTTTCTTGTCAGGTCGGTCAGTGGAGCGGCGAAGTGACTGCGGTCACTTCGGCTCTGTCGACTGAAGAGCGCGCGTCAGGATAAGGTGTCAGGCGATCCTTGCATTAAATGCTCCTGCGATACGGTCGGTTGGCGTGGCGATCTGGCCAAGGTGGCTTCTCTGCGAAGACTGGGCCTCGGGCGAGTCGAAGGTGTGTCCGTTGCTTGAGGGGGCTCTCGGGCGAGACGTGAATCCTCCGGGGTCGGCTGTCTTTGCCCGAGGCTGGGCTCGGGCGAGGCAAGATCGTGTCCCTTGAGTGGACTGAGCCTTGACCTAAATCGCGCCCATCAGGCCTTTGCAGCTTTGTGCTGATGGGGTTTACCAGCTGAGATTAGGAGTCTTGGGGGTACCCATAATTATGGTCCCCGACAGTAGCCCCCGAGCCTCAAAGGGAGTGTTGGCACTCGCTTGGAGGCTTTTGTCGCACTTTTTTGCAAGGGGACCGGCCTTTCTCGGTTGCATTTCGTTCCGGTGGGTGCACGCGAGCGCACCCGCCGGGTGTAGCCCCCGAGGCCTCGGAGGAGTGGTTTGACTCCTTCGAGGTCTTAGCGCGTTTTGTGATGCTTCGACCGGTCTGGTTGTTCCCTCATGCGAACTGGTCGTAGCCCGGGTGCATAGTCGAGTCCCAAGTTCTCGGGCTGGTATATTGACGTTGTCAACGGTTTGACCGGAGCCGGGTTTGCGAGAGCAGCCCCCGAGCCTCCGCACAGAGCGAGAGGACGGTCAAGGACAGACTCGGCTTTTTTTATACGCCCCTGCGTCGCCTTTCCGCAAGGAGGAGGGGGGAAAGCGCCATGTTGCCCTCGGAGGGCGCCGAACATGGTGTCTCCAGTGAGTTGCTAATGGGTAATCCGAGTGGACGCCCATGCCCCATTCGTTAGGGGTCGGCTAGTGGCCCGGAGGCGCGCTCCAAAAGTACCTGCCGGTGATTCGCCGGACCCGGTCCCCTTTTGACGGGGTCCGAGGGCTCGATGCCTCCCTCTGGTGGGATTCCGTTACGAAATCGCTCCTGTTGGTCTCGGAAATGTCCTAGGGTACCTCGGGAGCGTAGCCCGAGCCTTGTTTGTGTATCGAACGTACCCAGAGTCATCCCTCGCTCTGCGTGCTCTGAGGCGGCTGTCGAACCCTTCGGGGGCCAGCCTACAAACCCCTGATCAGTAGTGGGCGCAGAGCCCGAGTGGCCTGAGGCGGCCGTTGAACCCTTCCGAGGGGCCAGCCTTCGAACCTCTGACCAGTAGTGGGCACGGAGCCCGAGTGCTCTGAGGCGGCTGTTGAACCCTTTCGAGGGGCCAGCCTTCGAACCTCTGATCAGTAGGGGGGCTCGGGGCCCGCTTCCTTCGCGGAGAAGGATCCCTTTCGGAGTATCCCCTTTCCCGGTCCCTGTAGCAAGAGAGAGAAAGGGGAAGAGGAAAAGGATACGAAATTGAGCGACGTGGCGCACCTTTTTTTTGACGTGGTCATTATGGCGGAGGTGAAGCGTCGCCCGCTTCGCCTGCCAAAGGTGCCGCCTGCCCTGCCGCAGAGTTAATGCGATGGGACGAGTGGTTCGCGGGGCAGCCGTTGTGCATGCGCGAGCCGTTTGAGGAACGGGCGTTTCATCTTCGAGTTTTGGGTTTCGCGGCGGGTTCGGGCGGAGCGTTGAACGGGTCTTGCCCGGGTCTTTATATATTCGGAGGAGGGTCTGGTGGTGGTTCTTTACTCTGCTGCTCGCCTCTGCTTAGGTTTCCGCAACCTGAGGGAATAGCCAGAGAAAGAAAACCCCGCACCTTGTCCGCCCTGCCGCCACCTCCTTCGCTTGGCGATGGCCGACCGGGCAACCATCGTTCCGCCGCGCGACCCATGGCCTTCTTCCACTGTCACGGTGGACGACCTGGAGGCCCTTGTTGCCGATGGCTTGCTCCGCCCCCTCTCTGATGTCCTGCGGCCGGAGTGGATGGTCCCTCTGAGCGGGGCTGACCCAAACCCGCCGCTGGGGTATGTGCTGAGTTTCGTCTCCTTCCATGAGCGGGGGTTTGGTGTGCCATCAAGCCGTTTTATGCGGGCGCTCCTGCATCACTATGGGGTGGAGCTGCACAACCTTAGCCCCAACTCCATCGCGCAAGCGGCCATCTTCGCGGCGGTTTGTGAGGGATTTTTGGGGGTTGCCCCCCACTGGGATCTGTGGACTCATCTCTTCTCCGCGGAGCCCTTTGCCTCGGCGACGGGGGAGAAGAGGGTCCGCATGGCGGTGCGGGCTGGTGGCTGCATCCTCCAGTTGAGGCAAGTGCGTGCGCAGCAGTACATCCCCGCCATCCTTGTGTCTTCGAACAAGGGGTGGCAGCGCAGGTGGTTTTACCTCCGGAATGACGATGGGAGGCTCCCGTTGTTTTCTCAACGAGTGGTGACCGCCGCCGACAGCCATTGACGCTATGGGGCCCCGCGCGAGAGGCAGAAGAATCTTCAGCCCCTTCTGGAGGCCTTGGAGAAGCTGCGAAAGGGAGGGCTCACCACCGCGAGGGTGGTTGCCGCCATCCATCGTTGGAGGGTGCTCCCCTTAACGGAGCAACGGCTGCTACTTTCGGAGATGACGCCGGGGGTCGGCTTGGAGGGTTCGCAGATGTCCTCAGTCCCCCTCTCCGCCGATGACCTCCATAGGCGGGAGGCCGGCACGGTAGGGAAGCTAGACGCCGGCGCCCTCACCCAGCTCCCGATGCGTCCCGAGTGCGGGTGCATGTCCCTGGTGAGTGTCCGCTCCTCCTTCTTTCTTGTGTCGGATTGCCCTGGTCCTCTCAGCCGAGACCTTTCATTCGTCTTCAGGAGCTGGGGTCTCACAAGCCTTCCCTGCCACCGGTCCCGGAGGACGCGGTGGACCGAGCCGCGTGGAGGGTTGTTGCGAAGAGGAAAAAGGAGAAGAAGGACGCGAAGAAGGCTCAGGCCCGCGAGCGGATGCGGGCTCGGGACGCCTTGGAGAAGCGTCGTCGACGGCAGGAGAGGGACGGGCTCCCGAGGGAGCCATCGCCGGAGACGTCTGATGATGACGACGACGACGATGATGATGAAGACGACGACATGGCCACCCGCCTTGGCCTCAGCCCGGACCTGAGGCTGGGCCAGGGGTCGTCGAGCCAGCCCCGAGTGGGCCGGTGCTGTCAGTATCCGGGGTGGGGGCATCAGGGTCCCGACCCGAAGAACAGGGGAAGGCCGAGGGGGTTTTTGACCCCTTGGCCTAGGTAGCTAAGGTGACCCCGGGGAGTCAGGTCGTCCCTCCTGTGCCCCCAGAGCCGTTGTCCGTGCCGGCAGCAGAGGAGGCCGATCCTCGGGTTGCCGTGTTCGTGCCTAGGAGGACCGTCCCTTCGGCGCCCCGGGCGCCTGAGGCAGGGATGGCACCGAAGCCGGCAGCAGGGCAAACCTCGGCGGTGCCCGCGGGGGCCGAGGCTCGAGGGGCCTCCCCGCAGGCACGATTGGTCGTGGCCCGGAGTGGGTAAGTATCTGAGGATACTTCTGTCCCGGCGCCTTCTTCGTTTGTCCTGATCCTGCTTTTTCCCTTTCTTCCCAGCAAACGGAGGCACGGTTCAACCGGTCTGGCTCCCCGAAAAGCCCTTAAGACGGCGCCAGCTTCTGTAGCTGGTGCCACACTAGGCCTTGGCGGCCGGCTGGCCTCTGCACAAGGTGCCCTCGAGCAGGGGGGTCAGTCGGCACAAGTTGCTGTGGGGCGAGCTCCCGAGGCTGACTCCTCCGTCGAGGCGGCCGTCGTGCCGAGGGAGACTACTGGCGCGGCTGCAGCCTCGAGCCCACCAGACGCGTTGCCGGCGCTGGCACCGGCTTCTGCCGAGGTGGTTGCCGTTCTGGCCGTGGAGCCACCCGTCGCCGCCGACACTGAGATGGCCGAGGCGTCGCTACTTGATGCCTCGGAGGAGGGGGGTGCAGAACCGCCACCCGTCCTAGGAAGCGGCAACCTCGTCCTCGCACGGCGCAGTCCCGACGGGTGGCGTCGGTCGCTCCGGTTCTGGACCAGTGGGGCTTCGGATCCCCTCTTCGTTCTTGACGATGAACGAGAGGAGCAATCTTGGGACGGGCTTCGTGAGTGTGCCGAGGCAACGGTGGGGTCGCTTTGGTCGACCTTGGAGGTCCTTTGCAGGGACGTTCCCAAGATCCTCCAGGTAATGATTTCAAGCATACCTTTCACGTGATCAAGGCATTCTTCGTGATGCCCCGCTTCCTTTCCTCAGGATCTGATGGATCTGAACGCCGCCAAGTCGTCGTTCATCTGCCGCGAGGCCGATGTCTGGGGTTCGCTGCGGTCCCTGAGGACCACGCTTGCCGGGGCTACCGAGCGCCTCTCCCAACGGAGCGCCGAGGTGGCGGACCTTCGGTTGCTCTGTGTCGATCTGGGAGCAGAGGTAGCGGCGGCACGCGCAGAGGCGCAGCGGCAGCAGTTGGAGCTTGGCCAGGTCATCGGTGAGCGGGACCAATCTCGGGGCCGGGCCGCCGAGGCTGAAAGCCGGGCTGAGGCTCTTGGAGTCCAGTTAGCCGAGGCGTCTGCTCGGGCCGGAGCCCTTGTGGCAGACCTAGCCGTGGGCCAAGCCGCATCCTCGGAACAGCGTGCCCGAGCCGAAGGTATGTCTTGGCTGTTTTAAGATTTTGATTCAGCTTCGTTCCTCAACTCGTGTTTGAAGTCTTCTGCTTTGGCTATTTTCAGAGCTCGAGTCTGCCCTCGATGAGTCCACCAAGGCACTTGCCCAGGCGATTGAGCAGAAGGAGGCCGACCGCGCGGCCATGTCCGAGGCTATCTCGGCCCTTGGCTAGACCTTTGGCCTTGACGACGTCCCCTCGGGAAGCTCCCCTCAGAGTCGCCTGCATGCCTTGGGCGACCACGCGCGCGGCCGACTCCACGAGGCGCTGCATCACGGCGTTAGGCGGGCCTTCGCCGTGCTCGCTTCCCACTATGACGTGGATCTGGAGCGGGTCAGCGAGGGGTATTGTCTTCTCGATGAAGACGAAGCTGCCCTGGCCGAAGTTCAAAGGCTTGACGTGGCCGCCGCGGGCCCGAGCGCGGTGCTGGCGTCCACCTTCGAGGTGGAGATCCTTCCGCCTGCGCCGCCGTTCGAGGCCAGGGCAGGTCTTGCCGAGGGTGGAGACGGCGCTGAGGTCGGAGATGAAGCCGAGGGTGCCGCTCCTCCCCCGGGCGATGCTTGATTCTGCCGGAGCAGTTTGTTTTGAACATGTGTGTGCCTTTCGCTGCCGCTGAGGCCTGAACACTTTGTCATCGTGATATAAAGCTGCGTCTTTTTCCTTCTGTTTTGCGTACCCGGACTTGTTCGTCAGTAGCAGGATCGCTTACCCAAGTAAGAGTTATTTTTCGCGGTAGGCGACGAGTGAGGTATCCGTATCCCAGAGGCGTAGGAGTCCCTCGGCTCGGTCGGCCTTGCCACTTACATGCACTTTTATTCGTTTCTTGGGGTCCTGTTACTGATATAGCCGGGAGACGCGAAAGTCGTTTTGATGGAAGACTTCTTCCGAGGAAAATTTTGACCTGGAGGGGGTTCCCCCCTTCTAGCCCCTGAGGGAGGGTCGGGCTTTGCCGAGGCAAGGCTGACCCTTCCTTGATGGTTAGACTTTATTGGCGTATGTAAACGAGGTGTATGAACGACTTGAGAACATCTTAAGGGTAGAAGCGTAGCTGTCGGATGTTCCAAGCATTGCTGTAGACCTTGCCTTGACTGTTGGCCAGCTTGTATGTTCCGGGCTTCAAAATCTTGGTGATGATGAATGGCCCTTCCCAGGGAGGCATGAGCTTGTGGCGCCCTCGGGCGTCTTGTCGCAGCCGAAGCACCAAGTCGCCCACCTGGAGGTCTCGGGACCGAACCCCTCGGGCGTGGTAGCGTCGCAGGGACTGCTGATACCGCGCCGAGTGTAGTAAGGCCATGTTCCGAGCCTCTCCCAGCTGGTCCAGTGAGTCTTCTCGGTTGGTCTGGTTGCGTCGGTCGTCGTACGCCCTCGTCCTCGGGGAACCGTATTCTAAGTCTGTGGGCAAGATGGCCTCGGCCCCGTAGACTAGAAAAAACGGCGTGAAGCCCGTGGCTCGGCTCGGCATTGTCCTCAAGCTCCAGACCACCGAGGGGAGTTCCTTCATCCATCGCCTGCCGAACTTGTGGAGGTTGTTGTAGATCCTCGGCTTGAGTCCTTGCAGAATCATGCCGTTGGCACGTTCTACCTGCCCATTCGTCATGGGGTGTGCCACGGCGGCCCAGTCCACCCGGATCTGGTGATCCTCGCAGAAGTCCAGGAACTTTCTGCCGGTGAACTGGGTGCCGTTGTCGGTGATGATGGAGTTCGGGACCCCGAAGCGATGGATGATGTTGGTGAAGAATGCCACCGCCTATTCGGACCTGATGCTGTTTAGGGGTCGGACCTCGATCCACTTGGAAAATTTGTCGATGGCAACCAGTAGGTGCGTGTAGCCCCCGGGTGCTTTCTGCAAGGGACCGACGAGGTCCAGACCCCACACAGCAAACGGCCAGGTGATGGGTATTGTTTGCAGAGCCTGAGCGGGTAGTTGCGTCTGCCTTGCGTAGAACTGACACCCTTGGCAGGTGCGAACAATTCTAGTGGCGTCGGCCACCACGGTCGGCCAGTAGAAACCTTGTCGGAAAGCATTTCCAACAAGGGCTCGAGGCGCTGCGTGATGACCGCAAGCCCCCGAGTGTATTTCTTGTAAGAGCTCCAGGCCTTCGGCGATGGATATGCATCGCTGGAGGATGCCGGAGGGGCTGTGGTGGTAGAGCTCCTTCCCGTCACCCAGCAAGACGAATGACTTGGCGCGCCGCGCCAGTCGCCGAGCTTCGGCTCGGTCGAGGGGCAGCTCTCCTTGGTGGAGATATTGCAGGTACGGGGTCTGCCAGTCTCGATTAGGCGGGACCCCATTCCGCTCTCCCTCGACGCGCAGTGCCTCACCCTCGGGGGCCGAGGGCGCCTCGGGCTGAGCCGAGGGTGCCTCGGGCTGAGCCAAGGGCGCCTCGGGCAGGGCCGAGACCTTCTCGGGCTCGGGTGTGTTGTTGGTCTTGACTGAGGGTTGATGTAGGTCCCAGGAGAAGACGTTCGGGGGAACCGTTGTTCGTGCCGAAGCTATCTTCGCTAGCTCGTCTGCAGTCTCGTTGTATCGTCGAGCGACGTGGTTGAGCTCGAACCCGTAGAACTTGTCCTCCTGCTCGGATATCCAGTGAGTGCTCGGTGACTTCCCTCGGTATGCCAGGCATGTCCGAGGGACTCCACGCAAAAACCTCGGCGTTCGCGCGGAGAAAGTCGATGAGCACTGCTTCCTATTTGGGGTCGAGCTCGGAGCCGATCCGGATCTGCTTGGAGGCGTCGTTGCTGGGGTCGAGAGGGACGGACTTAACCGTCTCTGCTGGCTCGAAGTTGCCGGCGTGGTGCTTCGCATCTGGCGCCTCCTTGGAGAGGCTCTCCAGGTCGGCGATGAGGGCCTCGGATTCGGTGAGGGCCTCGGCGTACTCCACGCACTCCACGTCGCATTCGTACGCGTGTCGGTACGTGGAGCCGACGGTGATGACCCCGTTGGGGCCCGGCATTTTGAGCTTGAGGTAGGTGTAGTTGGGGACGGCCATGAACTTGGCGTAGCATGGCCTCCCCAGTACTGCGTGGTAGGTTCCTCGGAACCCGACCACCTCGAACGTGAGGGTTTCCCTTCGGAAGTTGGAGGGAGTCCCGAAGCAGACGGGCAGATCGAGTTGTCCGAGGGGTTGGACGCGTTTCCTGGGGATGATCCCGTGAAAAGGCGCCGCGCTTGTTCGGATCGAGGACAGATCGATCTGCAGGAGCCCGAGGGTCTCGGCGTAGATGATGTTGAGGCTGCTGCCTCCGTCCATGAGGACCTTGGTGAGCCTGACGTTGCCGATGACGGGGTTGACAACGAGCGGATATTTCCCTGGGCTCGGCACGCGGTCGGGGTGGTCGCCCTGGTCGAAGGTGATGGGCTTGTCGGACCAGTCTGGGTAGACTGGCGCCGCCACCTTTACCGAGCAGACCCCCCGACGCTCTTGCTTGTGGTGCCGAGCCGAGGCGTTCGCCACTTGCCCACCGTAGACCATGAAGCAGTCGTGGACCTCGGGAAACTCCTCTGCCTTGTGATCCTCCTTCTTGTCGTTGTTGTGGGCCCTGCCACCTTCCGCAGGTGGCCCGGCCTTGTGAAAGTGGCGCCGAAGCATGACGCACTCCTCAAGGGTGTGCTTGACGGGCCCCTGATGATAGGGGCACGGCTCCTTGAGCATCTTATCGAAGAGATTGGCACCTCCAGGAGGTTTCCGAGGGTTCTTGTACTCAGCGGCGGTGACAAGGTCCGCGTCGGTGGCGTCGCGTTTCGCTTGCGACTTCTTGTTCTTCTTCTTGGTGCCGCGCTGAGCGGACGCCTCGGGGACGTCTTCCAGCTGGCGGCCCTGGGGCTGCTTGTCCTTCTGGAAGATGGCCTCAACTGCCTCCTGGCCAGAGGCGAACTTGGTGGCGATGTCCATCAGCTCGCTCGCCCTGGTGGGGGTCTTGCGACCCAGCTTGCTCACCAGGTCGCGGCAGGTGGTGCCGGCGAGGAACGCGCCGATGACGTCCGAGTCGGTGACGTTGGGCAGCTCGGTGCGCTGCTTCGAGAATCGCCGGATGTAGTCCCAGAGAGACTCTCCCGGCTGCTGGCGGCAGCTTCGGAGATCCCAGAAGTTCCCAGGGCGCACGTACGTGCCCTAGAAGTTGCCGGCGAAGGCTTGGACTAGGTCGTCCCAGTTGGAGATCTGCCCCTGAGGCAGATGCTCCAGCCAGGCTCGAGCGGTGTCGGAGAGGAACAGGGGGAGGTTGCGGATGATGAGGTTGTCATCGTCCGTTCCACCCAGCTGGCAGGCCAGTCGGTAGTCCGCGAGCCACAGTTCCGGCCTCGTCTCCCCCGAGTACTTTGTGATGGTAGTCGGGGTTCGGAACCGGGTTGGGAACGGCGCCCGTCGTATGGCCCGGCTAAAAGCCTGCGGACCGGGTGGTTCGGGCAAGGGGCTCCGATCCTCCCCGCAGTCGTAGCGTCCCCCACGCCTGGGGTGGTAGCCTCGGTGCACCCTCTCGTCGAGGTGGGCTCGACAGTTGCGGTGGTGGTGCTCGTTGCCGAGGCGACCCGAGGCCGCAGGCGCCGTATTGCGCGTGCGCCCGGTGTGGACCGAGGCTTCCCGCACGAATCGGGAAGTCACGGCGCGATGCTCCGAGGGGTACCCCTGCCTTCGGGAGGTAGAGCTTTCGGCCCGTCGGACCGCGACATCCTCCAGGAGATTCTTGAGCTCTCCCTGGATACGCCGCCCTTCGGTGGTCGATGGTTCCGGCATCGCGCAGAGTAGTATTGCTGCTGCAGCCAGGTTCTGGCCGACCCCACTGGAAGCCGGTGGCGGCCTTGCCCTGACGTCGTCGGCAATGCAGTGCTGGATGCCCTGGGGTAGATGACGCGCTTCTCCGGCCGGAGCTTGGTCTGCCCATTCCTGCCCGATGTTCCGCCGGAACTGCTCAAGTGTTCCTGCTCCCTCGTCGAGCCTGGCCTGCATCTCGCGGATTTTCTCGAGCTGTGCGTCCTGACCCCCCGCAGGGACTGGGACCACAGCTAGCTCCCGAAGGATGTCAACGCGAGGCGCAGGCCTAGGGGATCGCCGTTTTCCGGCATACCAAGATGGTTGCCTTCGCCGGGATCCCCTATATCGACGTGGAAACATTCACGACTTGGGCCGCAGTCCTCGTCGCCGAAGCTGCGGCTACCATCGGAACAATCGGAGAGGCAGTAGTCGCATGCGGTCATGAAGTCCCGCATGGCACTGGGGTTACCGAGCCCGGAGAAATCCCAACAAAAGTCGGGCTCGTCATCTTCCTCGGAACCCGAGGGTCCGTAGGTCGAGACAGCCGTCAGTCTATCCCAAGGCGACCGCACATGGTACCCTGGAGGGTTGGTACATGCCTCTATGAAGGCTTCCACCGAAGCGAGGTCGCTTGGTGGGTCGAAGCTGAATCCAAAAGGCACGAGATGGGAATCAGTCGATACCTCTTGGTCGACGGGCGGTGACGAAGTCGCGTCAGGGGCGGACTGCACCGTTGTCTCAGGTACGAGGGCGATGCCCAGCAAGTCCTTCGCGAGCGTGCTGGCGTCGTTCGCCTGCTTGGGGTTGGCGTGTTGCGGGGAAGCGGCGCTCGTCTTCGTCTCAGACGCAAGGTCGAAGCCTGACGTGTCCCCCGCTGGGGCGCCGGGGTCGTTGACTTGCTTGACAGCCGACGAGGTGTCGCCTCCTGCTTGGCCATGGTTGCCCCGCCTCCTCCTCCGTCGGTGGGGGAGGTGACGGGACAAACCCGAATGTTGTTCTTCCGCCATGTGGGGAAGACGTCGTTGATTCCGCCGCCGGCGGGCGGGCTGACGGCCGCCATTGTCGCTGTCGCGCGGCGGAGGAAGGAGTATCATGTCATAGCTGCCGTCGAGGGACATGAACTCAAGACTCCCGAAATGGAGCATCATCCCGGGTTGGAAAGGTTGTTGGAGACTACCATCTGGAGCTTGACGGGAAGCTGTTCGTCAACACGCAGCGTCCCCCTACCTAGCGCGCCAACTGTCGGCGTTTCGACCCCGGGGGGTCCCTGGACCGACGAGTAAATTGTCGTTGCGTGTCCCAGCCCAGATGGGTCGGCGCGAAACGAGACACAAAGGGGGGAGAACAGTAAGGGGAAACCGCGGCCTTCGTGTTGTCCTGCGCCCAGGGCAGATGAATGCGCTTGCAGTAGGGGGTTACAAGCGTTCGCGTGGGAGAGAGAGAGAGAGCGAGAGCCTTGTGCGTCGGCCTGTTCTCCCGCGCGGCCAACCTCTTCGTACGAGAACCCTGGACCTTCCTTTTATAGGCGTAAGGAGAGGGTCCAGGTGTACAATGGGGGGTGTAGCAGTGTGCTAACGTGTCTAGAAGAGAGGAGCTAGAGCCCTAAGTACATGCCGTCGTGGCAGTCGGAGAGGTTTTGGCACCCTGTTCATGTGATGTCGTGGCCGTCGGAGGAGCGCTGGAGCCCTGCGGAAGTACAGCTGTAGGGGCTGTCGGATCCTTGCTGACGTCTCCTTGCTGACGTAAGGGGCTGGGAGCTGTCGTCGTCATGGAGCGTGCGGGGTGTCATCATTACTTGTTTACTGGGGCGAGCCAGATGGGACGCCGGTCTTGTTCCCCGTAGCCTGAGCTAGCTAGGGGCAGGGTAATGATGGCCCCCCTGGCGACGTGGCCGGTCCGGACCCGAGTTTGGGCGAGGTGGCGATTCCTCCGAGGTCGAGGTTGAGTCCGAGCCCTAGGGTCGGGCGAGGCGGAGTCCATCGTCTTTCGGAGCCGAGGCTGAGTCCGAGCCCTGGGGTCGGGCGAGGCGGAGTTCGTCGTCTTCCGGAGCCGAGGCTGAGTCCGAGCCCTAGGGTCGGGCGAGGCGGAGTTCGTCGTCTTCTAAGTCGTGGTTGAGTCCGAGCCCTGGGGTCGGGCGAGGCGAAGTCCATCTTCCGAGGCCGAGACGGGGGCCGAACCCAGGGGTCGGGTGAGGCGGAGCTTCCTATGTCGCCCGAGGCTGGACTTAGCCGCTGTCGACCTCACTCTGGCGAGTGGCACGGCAGTCGGAGCGGGGCAGGCGGCGCTGTTTTCTTGTCAGGTCGGTCAGTGGAGCGGCGAAGTGACTGCGGTCACTTCGGCTCTGTCGACTGAAGAGTGCGCGTCAGGATAAGGTGTCAGGTGATCCTTGCATTAAATGCTCCTGCGATACGGTCGGTTGGCGTGGTGATCTGGCCAAGGTGGCTTCTCTGCGAAGACTGGGCCTCGGGCGAGTCAAAGGTGTATCCGTTGCTTGAGGGGGCCCTCGGACGAGACGTGAATCCTCCGGGGTCGGCTGTCTTTGCCCGAGGCTGGGCTCGGACGAGGCGAGATCGTGTCCCTTGAGTGGACTGAGCCTGGACCTAAATCGCGCCCATCAGGCCTTTGCAGCTTTGTACTGATGGGGTTTACCAGTTGAGATTAGGAGTCTTGGGGGTACCCCTAATTATGGTCCCCGACACATTTAAACATGATGAGGTAATAAGATTTGAATTAACTAATTGAGTTTGTATTTTAGTTCCATAATTCAATATATTTTTTATTTTTAGGACGATGAGGACAACCCGAGGCAAGAGTATGATGGCCCCGTTGGATAGGGTAGTAACGCAGACGAGGATACCATTGGCCATTGTGGCAACACGGATGAGATCCCCACCGGTCATGGGGCGACGACGATAGCGAGGCTAGTATGTAGTTTACTACTGGATACTCTCAAGGCCACTATAGAAAGAGCATTGTAGTCGCTCCTCCTATAATGCCCCCTTAAGAGAGGACAAGTCTGTAAATCACACCTTGTGGCACACGATGGGTGAGCGTTTCTCCTATATTTGTTTTTGTACTTATTATAAATTTTAAGAAAATTTAGATCACATCATTTGTTTACATGTTTGGATTAATGACACATTCGCTGGTACTGGGCACCACAAGCAGGTTAACTTCGTCTTAGGTAACCTCTGTCATTTTCATTAGCTAGGGATGGTGACTACGTCTAGTGGTGAACATATCTCCACAGTGTTTTGGGACCACACTAGCGATTCACTCCTAATGCGACTACCAAAATGCATAGCGAGCAATGTGGCATGACTTTTGGATAAGATTATTTTGCATTTTCTTTTGTGATTGAGTTTTTTGAAGTACAGTGCATAGATTTTCTTATCCCATATTTTATTTTGTAGCTATCTTTTTATTTGCTAGAGGAAGAAAATTATGTGGTCCATGCACATATAGTGTTTCACAAGAATACATGAAAGATTGTCAAGGACTCAATGTCCTATGCCCATACACAGACAAATACTATGTATTTCAAGGAGATTCTAGGGCAATCGATGGAGAAGAAGTAGAGATCTTCATCTATTTACTTGACTGAGGAGAAATACCATTAGGAAGAGTATTTTTGGATATTTTATCTTACACTCCCAACATAATAATTATCTAATTATGAAAAATATGTGTGCATGTGACCATTCTGTGGATGGTGAACTGTGAGGAGGCTTAGTATACTCTTTGCATACTCTGAGTTTCAAAAGAGTTCCAAGATTTGTCTAAGAAACATATATGGAACTATTGCAATGATCCAAAACACACTTATAGCACCAACAATCATATCCTCAAGGTTAAACACATGATAAATTGTATTATATCATATGTTTGCAACGATTACCACATATGACTTGTCTATACACATGAAGTTGCCATTACAGTAGCGCTGAGCGATATCGAGGTTTATATTGCTAGACATCATGGAACAAACTCTTCAAACCTAGAGCAATTGTGTAGTCACCCATGCACAAAATCATCTGGTGAGTTGACTACATTTTATATTTATTGTATCGAATTCCTTAGTTACCTTGCTTGGTCTGTTTATATTTGTACATGTAATATGGTTAGAAAATGGACAATCGATCTGGAGAGGATTCAATTGGCGAGTGTTAAGTTAATCCTTCAACCATCCATGCTAGTGGAGCTAGAAAGAGCCACGAACAATATGACATATCTAATGGTGTTTTATCTACTCCGTTCACATAGAATGCCATGCCACACCCACCGCATCACTTTCCTCGTGTTCTAGATGCCATGCCACACCCACCGCATTCTCCGTTGATGCTTCGACCTGGTGTAATCACATCTTTAGCCAACTTAGCTCAATTCTAATAAAAATTAGCTAGATTAGCTTAATACTAGAAAAATAGCTAACTTAGCTCAATTCTATCTAAACTTAGTTAACTTAGCAAAATTTATCCAACTTAGCCCAATTTTAGGGAAAAATGTCAATCTAGTTCAATTGTAGCAAAATTTAGTCAATGTAGCTCGAATCTAACAAACACTAGTCAATTCAGGTGAACTCTATCTAAATGTAGTCAACGCAAACTAATTGAAAAGTTTTTTAGATTTTTCCTCTATGATTAGTAGCACCTAGAGATGCCAACTCATTTGTTATCGCAGTCCAGCCATGCACGTATATTATTGTTTCTATTGCTGACCAGCAGGCGGCAGCGGACGCTTGCAATGCTATCTGAGATTACATGTGCCTGTTCTTCCAAGGGTATTCAGTTCAAAGGCTTCCTTCCTTTAGCTTTGGACATGCATCGTAAAAACAAGAGCAGCAAAGCTCCTCTCTGTAGCCCAGCCAACTGAATATACAAATACAACAACAGGAGTACTGGACGGGTGTCGTCAGACTAGGTGACAGGGCAGCACCGGCTGGGCTGGAAATGGCCTGTATGATGTGTATGATGATAGGATCCACAGGTGTCCATGGCTGGATTAAATACAAGCCCAAAAAAATACCTGTTCGTTTAGCCCATGCCTGTTTGCAAACCAGGCCCAATACCCACGAAAAAACTCAATAACGGCCTAGAATCAGTCCACGACTCCACAGTCGTGGAACCCATCCCGGCCATGGTGTAGAAGCGACGGCGGCGACGCGTGATCTGGAGGAAGTGACGACGGCGACGCAAGGGCTCTTCCGCAGTCGACCGCCCTCTTCGTCGGCGAACTTTTCTCCTGTGAGTTCATCCTTCCCTTCGTTCTCTTCTCTTCCGAATCTGTGTCCTAGGGTATTACCGCTGCAAGGATCTACATCTCCCTTGTTCACAAATCAAGTACTGCCGCTGCAAGGGACTCACAGAGCTGCTAATTCGCAAATCAAGCACCAGAGCGACAGTATTGCCGTGTTCCGTGCCCTCCTTCCGCTCGATCCGTTAGCCAAGCCATGCAAACTGTGGCACTGTGCAAATCTGGCTGGACGGATCCAGATCCAGCATCGCCATGGTCGAGCGAGCCTAGCACTAGGACGGCAATGCCATCGTCGTCACTGCCACTGGCTTCTTCCTTTCCTCCTACTGCCCAAAAGCTGGACGCACACATGCTCCCCCTGACAGCGCTCCACCCTTCGCTTTACTCCTCTGATCTCATGTTAGTTGATGTTAGTTGATGCCACATTCTTTATTTAACTGAAACTAGTTCTCATGGATTATGATCATAAATCTTTTATGCATTAATTGTGCAGTACTACAGTCTCCCAATCTTCTGTTCTGTACATTGTGTGTTTCATTACAGTGCAGAAGCAAAAATAAAAAGACTGATTTGTATGCATTGTTTTGCTGGTAGAGACAACATCAGTTCCTTTGTTTATTGTAAGCAGTATTGTTGCTTCTGCAAGGCTCTAAATTTTTCTACAGTATATTCTCCCTATTTTATCTAGCCACAGGTTATCTGTTTATGCACGTCAAGTCATGCTATGTTGTTTATTTGTGACGTGCATTTCTCTTTTAATATGAAAATAGTACTTCGGTTCCACTTATTCAAAAATATTACTAATTTGAATATTCTACCTTTTCTTTGTAGATTGTACCTACACCGGTTAGAGTTGGAGAAGACGAACCCCCACCGTCTTGGGACCCGGTACCATCCCCGAGAGGTACTTTTTGGGACCCAGTACCCCCATTTTTTGCAAAGAGTATGGGGTTAATGGAGCGCATTAGGAAGAGGAGACAGGAGGATGATGATGATATGATGATGTTGTTCCTTCCTGCATTACATTTGTTGCGTTTTAGTTCTCTTAAAGGGAGGAGAGTTAAGAAACGACGACACACATCCAAGCTAAGTGGCGAGGAGCATGTTTTAGAGTTGCTTGAAGGGCATGTCAAGAACTGCCGAGTAGCATTCAGAATGGAACCTGGGATTTTTAGAGCCCTAGCCAGCTATCTTAGGAAGGAAAGGTTGGTACGTGACACAAGGATAAAAGTTGAGGAGAAGCTCGGCTTCTTTCTATACATGATACGCCATAACGCTTCATTTGAGGATCTACAAGAAGAGTTCGGGCATAGTAGTGACACATTCCACCCTCATATAAAACATTTTTTTGACATAGTTGTCCCTTCCTTGCCAAACGATTTTTGAAGCCTCCTTTTCCAATTCAAGTACATCCAAAAATTGAAAGGAATCCTAGGTTCTATCCTTACTTCAAGGTGATGGCATTTCTATCCTTGCCCAATATCTATTCATTTTCTTCCAAATTTTAAAAATTCACATATAGTTTTCTTGTGCAGAACTGCATCGGTACAATTGATGGCACTCATGTGCCCATTACAATTTCACCTGACAAAGCTGCTCCTTTTAGAAACAGGAAGGGAACTCATGTTGCTCTGTTTGCTACATTTTATTTACCGTCACATTGTTACCTCTCTTAGCTCTCATTAATGTCAGCTAACTCAGAATAAAAAATTTCTTTGTTCCTTTAGTTCCAATTTCAGAATAGAAATTTCAGCTAACTATTTTCAGCATAGAAATTTGGTTTAATATTGTGTTATATAATATCAGTTAACATGTTTGGAAGGGGTTCTCCAAGAATCAACATGCTCTTATCAAAAAGTGCAACAAAGAAGCCTTCTCCTAAAGCTGGTGATCCAAGAAAACATGGAGGTTCTCCAAAAGGTATGCAAGTAGACAAATTAAGAGAAATTAAGAGCCTCTTGGAATTCTACAACTAATGTTTCTTCCTTGTCTTGTGTAGAGAAATTAAGAGCCGCTTGGAACTCATATCTAGAGAAGACTCTTGTGGACCTCTTGCATGAGCACAAGACAACTGATTATTGGGGTCAAAATGGATGGACAACAGAAGCATGGAAGAAAGTTGTCAAGGAATTTCATCAGAGGGAACAATATGTCTATTTCACAAAGACACAAATACAAGATAAGGAAAGAGAGTTGAAAAGGGACTATAGGTTGCTAAAGGATGCAAAGAATCAAAGTGGATCTCATTTTGATGAGAAGACAGGGAGGATTACGACTGACCCAGCTTTATGGAAAAATATACTAACTTCTCATCCTAAGGCTAAAAAGTTCCGCAACAAGTCTTTTCCTCTATATGAGGCCTTGGGGGAGCTTTATGATGGTTAGTCTCGTTACAATGTCCTTGCTTTCCAATATGTTATGTTGTCTACCCTTTTTTAGTAAAACTTTATTGTGCAGGGCAAACAGCTGAAGGGACCTACAACTACACCTCCACCCAACTTCCAGATCTTACTCAAGTAGGAAATGGAGATGAGTTTGTCAACATAGAACATGAACAAGATGAAGTGAAAGAAACCTTGCCGACGCATGAAGAAGATGATGTCCATGTAGTTGAGGCAGGAGATGCAACAAGTGAAAGGCATGATCTGGTGCCGCAGAGAAGGACTACTGCTGCAAGAGGGAACAATGAAGAAACAAGGACAAAGATGCATAAAAAGGGCGATAACCTAGAAGGAATAATGGGAAGATACATTGACATGAGAATGAAGCAAGCTGAGGAAGAAGCCACACAACTAGCAAAAGAGAGAGAGAGAGGAAAAGGAAGCGAGTCAAGTTGCAGACTTCTCAATCAAGAAGTGCATATCCATTATTGGTACAATGGAAGTTACAAAGGAGGAAAAAGCGAAAGCCTACAATGTCTTCAAGGACCTTGACAATAGGCAAATTTTCTTGAGTGCATGCGATGATGATGCCGAGTCTGCATTGATTTGGCTGAGAAACGAGATGGCTTAGCTGGTATGCTCTCTTCCTTTCCCTCTTCTCTTCCCACTAACTTTTTGAGGCTTGCATCTCTTCCTAGGTTGATTACTAGCCTGCAAGCATGCTTGAGCATTTCTTTTTACTATGCAGTCACTAACTAGATGCTTGAACATTTCCTATTTTCTCTTAAAAATCTATTTGAACACCATAATAATAATGAACTGCTTATGGTTTATTTGAGCATTTCCTATTTTCCCTTATGGTTTATTTCCTATTTCAATTGCAAGAAAAGCACATTCCTTTCATGACTGCTTCATTTTTATGTGATTTAACTCAAAAATACTAATCCGGTCTCGCATGTTTATGTTTGATATGAAATTATTAATATGTGTGGAGAAATTATAGTGTTTAACGCTTACATTCTCTTGCAGGTGGTGTCGTCTGAATTGCTTGTTGGATATCCAATATGTTATGTTGTTCAAATGAAAAATTACTCCTCTCCCTTTGGTTTGTTTTTAATCTAAATGCACACACTCTATTGTAATGTAATAAGAGACAAATGAGCGACCAACTTCTGATTTTGATGCTTCAAATTTCATCTACTATCATTCGGTCTAAACATACGCATAACTCATAAGTTATGAGATAGGAAGGTGTTCTTCAAATTTCACGGACTTGATATGAGGGGCACTGATCTTTTTATATGCATGCAACAAATTAATGTATCCATGTGATGTAACCAAACAATGGAAAATTAGCCATGTATTAAATCCCAGCTGTAATTGAAACACACATGGTTTAAGTGACAAGAGATGTATTCACTCAATCCCACCGTGTATTGGATTCCAGTATGTATTAAATACTAGCGTGCCGAACAAGGCCTCAGGCCTTCTTCGACTGGGCTGGAAATGGCCTGTATGATGATCGGATCCACATGTGTCATCCATGGCTGGATTAAATACAAGCCCCAAAAAAATACATGTTAGTTTAGCCCACGCCTGTTTGCAAACCAGGTCCAATACCCACGAAAAAACTCAATACCGGCCTGGAATCAGTCCATGACTCCACAACTGTGGAACCCATCTCGGCCATGGTGTAGAAGCGACGGTGGCGACGCATGATCTGGAGGAAGTGACGACGGCGACACAAGGCCTCTTCCGCCATCGACCGCCCTCTTCGTCGGCGAACTTTTCTCCTGTGAGTTCATCCTTCCCTTCATTCTCTTCTCCTCTTCCGAATCTATGTCCTAGGGTATTGCCGCTGCAAGGATCTACATCTCCCTTGTCCGCAAATCAAGTACTGCCGCTGCAAGGGACTCATAGAGCTACTAGTTCGCAAATCAAGCACCAGAGCGATAGTCTTGTCGTGTTCCATGCCCTCCTTCCACTCGATCTGTTAGCCAAGCCATGCAAACTGTGGCACTGTGCAAATCTGGCTGGACGGATCCAAATCCAGCCACGCCATGGTCGAGCGAGCCTAGCACCAGGACGGCAATGCCATCGTCGTCACTGCCACTGGCTTCTTCCTTTCCTCCTGCTGCCCAAAAGCTGGACACACACATGCTCCCCCTGATAGCGCCCCACCCTTCGCTTTACTCCCCTGATCTCATGTTAGTTGATGTTAGTTGATGCCACATTCTTTATTTAACTGAAACTAGTTCTCATGGATTATGATCATAAATCTTCTATGCATTGTGCAGTACTACAGTCTCCCAATCTTCTGTTCTATACATTGTCTGTTTCATTGCAGTGCAGAAGCAAAAATAAAAAGACTGATTTGTATGCATTGTGTAGGATCTAGGACACCGGCTAGAGGGGGGGTGAATAGACGGTTTTGACTAAAAACAACAATACTCAATAAATTTAATCAATGCAACAAGAGAAATAAATTATCTAGTGTCAACAAGTAACCAATGTATGAAAAACAACTACGGAGATTGAATACTTGAAGAACAATGAGCAAAGCACTAATCAATTGCAAGGCAATAAGTAATGCTAGAAAGAATAGACACCGAAATTTATCCCGTGGTATCGGTGATTTGCCGATCACCCCTAATCCACGTTGAGGTGGACTTCAAGCTCTCACTTGCTCCTCTATCAAGACACGACTTGATCTTTGAGCCAAGTGGACAAGAAATCACTCAATACCTCGATTCCACTAATGTCACCTTTGCCGCTCCGGCGAGGTAGGCGCGAACCCCTCACAATCCACACCGCGGCTTCTCCACAATCTTCTTGGAGAGCTCGACGGAGACAATCACCCGAGCCGTCTAGGAGGCGGCAACCTCCAAGAGTAACAAGCCAACGACGCTTGCTCGGTGTACCACCTAGTGCCTCAAGAATCACCAAATGATGCAAATGCACTAGGAACACTCAATCCCTCACTAGAATGCAATCTCAAGCAAAGAGTGTGAGAGAGTGAGTTGGAGGATCACAAATGAGCTCAATGTATGCAAGGAATGGCCAAGAGAGCTCTCTCACACGAGCTACCCTTCTATTTATAGACCCCCACTAAAATCCAACCGTTATGTGCAAAAGATAGCAGTTCTGCGCACACGCGGACCGTCCGCGCCCTAGGGCCGGACGGTCCGCCGTACATATAACGGCTATAAAGTCCATTCAAAAACATGTCAGGGCTGACTCAAAAGGTGGGTCCGGACAGTCCGCCCCTCAAGGCCGGACCGTCCGCGACCTGGCAGTATGAAACACCCGAGCCTCGGATCAAAACAAGTTAACACGTGCGGACCGTCCGGCTATAAATCCCGGACGGTCCGCGACCTGAGACAGTACTGTCCGGACTGGCCACTCGGACAGTCCGTAGTACAAATCTGTAAAAGCACACAGTCCCTGTCCAAAAGCGAGTTAGACACTTGCGGACCGTCCGCCTCTCACAGGCGGACCGTCCGCCTAATAAATCAGGGACTGGACCGAGGACATCCTTCTCTGGACATGACTGCGGACAGTCCGGCCCTAAGGCCCGGACGGTCCGCAGTGCACTCATACAGAACCAGCCCGAAATGAACAGACACATGACCCCTCTGGATGGGTCGCGGACGGTCCGGCCACTTGGCCCGGACGGTCCGCCGACCCCAAGACTTAGTCACTTTTCAAACTCGCTTTTGAAAAGATTTTAACTTTCGGAAACGGAAGCGCTGCTAGTCCTCATGCAAATGCAACCACTAGATGCTCTATGAGGCACTAAGTCTTACACAGAACAAAGTCATTAACCCCTCTTAATAGTACGGCTATCTAGCCTACCAATCCGGTCAATTTCTTCTCTAAACACCTGGTGACCGGTAAAAACAAAACCTATGTTATACCTTTGCCTTCACCAGATCCACAACCAATGCTTATAAGTCTTCAAGACTTCTCAGTTCTCTGTGGTTCAACCTACATTCTTATTTCTCCAAGAATTATTAGTCCACAAGTAGTTGCCATTAATTACCAAAACATTACCAAAGGGGCCTAGATGATTCACAATCTCCCCCTTTTTGGTAATTGATGACAACACCACATTGTATATAAAAGAGAAGTTTAGTTTCTCCAAATCTCTCTCATACCTAAGGTATAAGATAGATCTTGGAGATGAGTTTTATAGGACTTATCTTGATTTGAAGTTCTGTCCGAGAGATAGATAAATCCCAATAAAAAACTCAGTATATAAGAAAGGCTCCCCCTAAGTGTGTGCAGGATTATCTGACGTTGAAGATATAACACACATAATATATTGGAGCTTGATGGAGACTTTCCTACAAACATGGTTATCGAGGCATACAAGAGATGATCCATAGAGTGAGCGCAGCAATTATAATCACTCCTCGAATAACCACACATAGAGAAATTTGAACTAAAACATAGTTCATCCCACAGAATATTACAGACAATAGTCCACAGACATACGACATAGAGTTAATAGTTCAACCAGTTCCAAATGCGTAAGTCATAAACTAATGCAAGCGGCATGAAAGGTAAAATGCATATGCATGGTCTTAATGTCCACATAGAACCACCAACTCCCCCTGAAGGAGACGCCAGACAACTTCTCATCACTTATGACCTCTCTCCCCCTTTGGCATCAATTGCCACAAAGGAGAGGCCTCACTGATCGCTTGGCGGCGGATGCATGTTGTAGTAGTGAGTGCTGAAGGTGTCAAACAGGGAGGAGAACTGGCCAAAATCCTGCTGGAGCTGCTGCTGCCTCTGACTGATCTCCTGCATGTTGTCATGTGTAGAGAGATTATCAAATTGACTGGAGAGAGCACCCATGTTATCCTGAAAGCTCTGTTGCATATTATTCAGCCTGGTCATGATGGGATCAGTGACATTAGTGTGAATCTGATCACGGAAATCAGAAAACTCAGAGTTGAGTGTATCCCAATTATTGTCAAACTGAGACTGCATGGCATCGAAACGGTGATCCATCTGTGTCATCAGGCCATCAAAGCGAGTATCAATGTGAGTCTCAAGGCCCTGCTGCATATTGTGAAAATAAGGATCAAAGTATCCTGGAGCAGGCTCCCAATAATGCTGAGGCTGAGGAGGAGGTGGAGGTGGAGGCATCTGCTCTCCCTCAACATCAGGAGCTGCTCCACCCTCATAGCCAGGGTCTTCCTCATCATCTAGGAAGGGAGTGAGTGGCCTGGTGAGAAATCCTATTTCATTCTTAAAAGGCCTGAATGGGGTGTGGACAATCTCGCATGGGCCCTCAAATCTTGCCTTGGATTTGATGAGGGCCATAATGTAAGGAGCATACGCCAAATTTTGATTCTTATCCATCTTCAGATCATTAAGCTGTCGCATCATGAATAGAACAATATTCATGACTTCACCATTCATGATATGCTGGATGATGTTCCAGAACTTATCCCTGATTTTACTCTTATCACCACTCTTGGGAAGGATGGTGACTCTGGCAATCTTGTTGATTACAGCAGGATGATGTCTGAGTCCTGCTGTCTCTCCAAATCTCCTGGGTATACCAAGTCTGGCTGGCTCATAAAACTGCACAAAATCCTCAAAATTATCTTCAGTATAAAGATCCAATCCAGCAGAAATGGTGCCATAGTTCAGATTGTTGGCAGCTGCAAAGTCAGCAAAAGAAGCAGAGTAGCGCTTGAAGCCAGTCATCCAGGTGATAGATTCTTCTTCAATATCAATCTCTGAGGTAGCCAGGAATTGCTTAACAGCCATTTCATTGAAATCTGTGCGCTGCCCCATAAACTGATATAGTCCGCAGGTTTCAAACTTAGGGATCAGACCCTCCATGACTGATTGACTTAGCAAGAAGGACCAATCAATCACCTGATGCTTATGAAAATTAGTATCCACTAGGGTGCCCCAGAAAACATCAAACTGCAGCTGCGTGTGGAAGAACTGGATATGTGTATCAGATGGCAGAGTATACTGGTTCACAGTCCGTCTGGAGCAGTACTCAGCCATAGAAAATCGCCGCTTTGGGTAAGTCCATCCTTGGATATCAATGGGATAATCGGGATGAACATGAGGAAAATCTTCAGCATCCATGGATTCAGTGCCCCCAGCTGAGGATTGGGCCTCTGAATCAGTGGTTGGTACATAGTCATCATCATTTCCACGAGGGCGCTTGGATTTAAAGCGACCTGCAAGTTTCTTGCGTAGACCACCAAGACCACTGCAACAATGTGACAGACATCCATAGATAAATAATTGAAACCAATCACCATTTGTAAAAGGAATGGAACTGTAATGCTCTGCCAGGGTCCGGACGGTCCGCGCTGGGGCGCCAGACTGTCTGCGCCAAAGGCCCGGACGGTCCGCGTCCACCAGGCGGACGGTCCGCGACCGACCAGAGGCGACTCCCAAGAACCCTAGCCGCCACAAATGTTGAAGTTAATGATTCTGCAGATAATACGCGTCCAAACCAGTTCAAAATTTTGCATAGCAGTCATATTGAGGAGAACCAACAATCCCACCAATTAGATTTTGAAACCGACTGCTCAATTTCAGATCGGAGAGGAAACCCATATAATCTCAAAAGTGAAGAGTTATGATAAAATCCACAAGATTTGAAGATACCGTGATGAAGACATGTTGATGGAGTGTTGCCACAAACTGCCGGACTGTCCGCACACAACTTCACTGCACCGTCCGCGCACACTCATCACAGGAGAGGACTGGGTGAGTGGAGGGCAAAAGCAGACGAGCGAATGAGCACAAATGACAAGGCTGCGGGCGCTGGGTGATTTTACTGCCCTGTCGCGGACGGTCCGCGCGGGGACGGCGGACGGTCCGCGCCCTGATGATGCCAGACTGTCTGTGTGGCTGCCCGGACTGTCCAGGTTCTGATGCGGCGGACGGTCCGCGGTCCATGGGCGGACGGTCCGCGGCCTGATACTCATTTTTCCAATTTCTGTCCATTTGCTGATTTTGAATTTCGAATCCGAATTGGTGCTTATATATGGACATTTCGACCAATCCTAGAGTTAGTATGCATGCATATACACATTATGTAATTGAGGAGTGCAAAACTTTTGAATTAAACTATCGAGAACAATTAGAAATGAGAAATGCACCAATAATACCAAATAAATAGCATAAAAAGCATGTTTAGACCCGAGATGCAAGACGACACATGTGTGATCAGCTTCAAGCCACATTAGAGAGATCGATCACATTCATTTCACTTCTTAGGGAACAAAATCTTGTTTCATCCAAAGGCTTTGTAAAAATGTCTGCTAATTGATCATCCGTTCCAATGGAATAAATACAAATATCTCCCTTGCCAACATGATCCCTTAAGAAGTGATGCCGTATATCAATATGCTTGGTTCTTGAGTGTTGGACCGAATTGGTAGCCAATTTTACCGCACTCTCATTATCACACATGAGAGGCACATTCTTGAAAATAACTCCATAATCCAATAAAGTTTGTTTCATCCATAATAGTTGAGCACAACAATTTCCGGCCGATATATATTCCGCCTCGGCGGTAGATAGAGCAACCGAATTTTGTTTCTTAGAAGACCATGAAACAAGAGATCTACCAAGAAATTGACAACAACCGGAGGTGCTTTTTCTATCAACTTTGCACCCCGCATAGTCCGAATCCGAGTATCCAATTAATTCAAAGTGAGCACCTTTGGGATACCATAGACCAATATTGGGGGTATACTTCAAATATCTTAAAATTCTTTTTGCGGCCTTCAAATGAATCTCTCTAGGTGAAGCTTGAAACCGAGCACACATGCATACACTAAACATAACATCGGGCCTAGATGCGGTAATATAAAGTAAACTACCAATTATTGAACGATAAAGTTTTTGATCAACCATAGTACCTCCTTCATCTAAGTCTAGATGACCATTTGTTGCCATTGGAGTCTTGATAGGCTTAGCATTTTCTAAACCAAACTTCTTGAGCATGTCCTTCAAATATTTTGATTGACTTATAAAAATACCATCTTTCAATTGTTTGATTTGAAGGCCAAGAAAGAAGCTCAATTCTCCTATCATAGACATCTCAAATTCTTTTGACATCATTTTTCCAAACTCCTCACAAAATAATTCATTAGTAGATCCAAAAATAATATCATCAACGTAAATTTGACAAACAAATAAGTCTTTGCCAATTCTTTTAGTGAATAGAGTAGTGTCAACCTTCCCAATTTTGAAGTCTTTGGAAAGCAAGAAATCCCTAAGCCTTTCATACCAAGCGCGTGGAGCTTGCTTAAGCCCATAGAGAGCTTTAGAAAGCTTGAACACATGGTTAGGTCTTTTGGGGTCCTCAAAACCGGGAGGTTGTTCAACATACACTAGTTCACTAATCTTACCATTTAGAAAGGCACTCTTTACATCCATTTGGTAGAGCTTGATATTATGTGCACAAGCATAAGCAAGTAGAATCCGGATTGCTTCTAATCTTGCTACGGGGGCAAATGTTTCCCCAAAATCCAATCCTTCAATTTGAGTATATCCTTGTGCAACCAATCTTGCCTTGTTTCTTACTACCACACCATCTTCATTGTGCTTGTTGCGAAACACCCATTTTGTACCAATAACATTGTGGTTCTTTGGTCTCTCAACAAGCTCCCAAACATCATTTCGAGCGAAGTTATTTAACTCTTCATGCATTGCATTCACCCAATCAACATCAAGTAGAGCTTCATCTACACGGTTAGGTTCCATACAAGATACAAAAGAGAAATGTTCACAAAACGATGCTATGCGAGAGCGAGTTTGAACACCCTTACTAATATCACCCACAATTTGATCAACCGGGTGATCCTTCACAATGGAATGATGAATTCTTGATACCGTTTGATAGTTGCTTGTTGAAGCATTAGAAGGAACCGAAGGTCTTGTAGTACCGTGATCATGTGTATCCATGGTTTCGTTGAGTTGTTGGCTTTGGTGATCTTCTTCATTTATAGTTGAGGATGAAGGAATGACAACCACACTATTTTCATCATCATCCTCCTTTGGTTTTATTTCACCAATGGCCATTGTTTTCATTGCATTTATCAAATGAGTTCCCCCAACATCATCAAGATTATCACTCTCATCTTGAGACCCATTTGTTTCATCGAATTCAACATCATATGCTTCCTCAATAATACCATGAGTTTTGTTGAAGACTCTATAAGCCTTACTATTTGATGAATATCCAAGAAGAAAACTGTCGGGGACCATAATTAGGGGTACCCTCAAGACGCCTAATTCTCAGCTGGTAACCCCCATCAGCATAAAGCTGCAGAGGCCTGATGGGTTTGATTAAGTCAGGGATCAGTCCATACGAGTGACTTGACCACGCCACGCCCGAGCCTAGCCTCGGGCGAGGGCAGCCGACCCTAAGATGACTCCGTCTCGCCTGAGGCCTCCTCTTTCACGGCAGACGCATCTCCGGCTCGCCCTAGGCCCCGCCTTCGATAAGAAGAAACCCTGACTAAATCACCGCGCCAACCAACCGAGTCACCGGGGCGTTTAACGCAAAAGGTAAGACCGACGGGCGACCAGACTTCGCCAGAGGTGCCATAGGAGGCTCCGCCCGACCCAGGGCTCGGACTCGGGCTAAGGCCCCGGAAGACGGCGAACTCCGCTCCGCCCGACCCCAGGGCTCGGACTCGGGCTAAGGCCCCGGAAGACGGCGAACTCCGCTCCGCCCAAGGGCTCGGACTCGGGCTAAGGCCCCGGAAGACGGCGAACTCCGCTCCGCCCGACCCCAGGGCTCGGACTCGGGCTAAGGCCCCGGAAGACGACGAACTCCGCCTCGCCCGACCCAGGGCTCGGACTCCGCCTCGGCCTTTGCCGAACGATCTCCGCCTCGCCCGACCCAGGGCTCGGACTCTGCCTCTGTCTTGCAGGACGGACTCGACCTCGGCTTCGGAGGAGCCTCCACGACGCCCGACCTAGGACACGAGACCGCCACGTCAACAGGAAGCGTCATCATCACCCTGCCCTGAGCCGACTTGGGTCGCAGAGAACAAGACCGGCGTCCCATCTGGTCGGCTACGCCAGATAGGCAAATGATGGCGCCCCGCTAGACCATGACGACGGCGGCTCTCAGCTCCCTTACGAAAGCAGGAGGACGTCAGCAAGGGCCCAGCCACTCCGACAGCTGTCCCCCCGTCCGGCTCCGTTACTCCTCCAACAGCCACGACGCCACAACAACAGGGTGCCAAGATCTCTCCGGCTGCCACCTAGGCATGTACTTAGGGCGCTAGCTCTCCCTCGCTAGACACGTAGCACCTTGCTACACCCCCATCTTGTACACCTGGATCCTCTCCTTACGACTATAAAAGGAAGGACCAGGGCCTTCTTAGAGAAGGTTGGCCTCGCGGGGACGAAGGGCAGGGGCAGGCGCTCTCTTGGGGCCGCTCGCTCCCCTCACCTCGCGCGGACGCTTGTAACCCCCTACTGCAAGCGCACCCGACCTGGGCGCGGGACGAACACGAAGGCCGCGGGAATTCTCCGACTCCCTCACGACCCGGCTCCGGCCACCGACCTCTCTCTCTGTTCCCCCCTTCGCGCTCGCCCACGCGCTCGACCCATCTGGGCTGGGGCACGCGGCACTCTCACTCGTCGGCTCGGGGACCCCCCGGTCTCGGAACGCCGACAGTTGGCGCGCTAGTCGGCGTTCCGAGACCGGGGGGTCCCCGAGCCGACGAGTGAGAGTGCCGCGTGCCCCAGCCCAGATGGGTCGAGCGCGTGGGCGAGCGCGAAGGGGGGAACAGAGAGAGAGGTCGGTGGCCGGAGCCGGGTCGTGAGGGAGTCGGAGAATTCCCGCGGCCTTCGTGTTCGTCCCGCGCCCAGGTCGGGTGCGCTTGCAGTAGGGGGTTACAAGCGTCCGCGCGAGGTGAGGGGAGCGGGCGGCCCCGAGAGAGCGCCTACCCCTGCCCTTCGTCCCCGCGAGGCCAACCTTCTCTAAGAAGGCCCTGGTCCTTCCTTTTATAGTCGTAAGGAGAGGATCCAGGTGTACAAGATGGGGGTGTAGCAAGGTGCTACGTGTCTAGCGAGGGAGAGCTAGCGCCCTAAGTACATGCCTAGGTGGCAGCCGGAGAGGTCTTGGCACCCTGTTGTTGTGGCGTCGTGGCTGTTGGAGGAGTAACGGAGCCGGACGGGGGGACAGCTGTCGGAGTGGCTGGGCCCTTGCTGACGTCCTCCTGCTTTCGTAAGGGAGCTGAGAGCCGCCGTCGTCATGGTCTAGCGGGGCGCCATCATTTGCCTATCTGGCGTAGCCGGCCAGATGGGACGCCGGTCTTGTTCTCTGCGACCCAAGTCGGCTCAGGGCAGGGTGATGATGACGCTTCCTGTTGACGTGGCGGTCTCGTGTCCTAGGTCGGGCGTCGTGGAGGCTCCTCCGAAGCCGAAGTCGAGTCCGTCCTGCAAGACAGAGGCAGAGTCCGAGCCCTGGGTCGGGCGAGGCGGAGATCGTTCGGCAAAGGCCGAGGCGGAGTCCGAGCCCTGGGTCGGGCGAGGCGGAGTTCGTCGTCTTCTGGGGCCTTAGCCCGAGTCCGGGCCCTGGGGTCGGGCGGAGCGGAGTTCGCCGTCTTCCGGGGCCTTAGCCCGAGTCCGAGCCCTGGGGTCGGGCGGAGCGGAGTTCGCCGTCTTCCGGGGCCTTAGCCCGAGTCCGAGCCCTGGGTCGGGCGGAGCCTCCTATGGCACCTCTGGCGAAGTCTGGTCGCCCGTCGGTCTTACCTTTTGCGTTAAACGCCCCGGTGACTCGGTCGGTTGGCGCGGTGATTTAGTCAGGGTTTCTTCTTATCGAAGGCGGGGCCTAGGGCGAGCCGGAGATGCGTCTGCCGTGAAAGAGGAGGCCTCAGGCGAGACGGAGTCATCTTAGGGTCGGCTGCCCTCGCCCGAGGCTAGGCTCGGGCGTGGCGTGGTCAAGTCACTCGTATGGACTGATCCCTGACTTAATCAAACCCATCAGGCCTCTGCAGCTTTATGCTGATGGGGGTTACCAGCTGAGAATTAGGCGTCTTGAGGGTACCCCTAATTATGGTCCCCGACAGTAGCCCCCGAGCCTCGAAGAGAGTGTTAACACTCGCTTGGAGGCTTGCGTCGCACTTTTTTGCAAGGGGACCAGCCTTTCTCGGTGGTACTTTGTTCCGGTGGGTGCGCGCGAGCGCACCCGCCGGGTGTAGCCCCCGAGGCCTCGGAGGAGTGGTTTCACTCCTTCGAGGTCTTAATGCCTTGCGCAATGCCTCGGCTGGTCTGGCGGTTCCCTCATGCGAGCAGGGCGTAACCCAGGTGCACTGTCGGGGCCCAAGTTCTCGGGCTGGTATGTTGACGCTGTCAACGGTTTGGCCGGAGCCGGTTTTGCGAGAGCAGCCCCCGAGCCTCTGCACGGAGCGAGAGGACGATCAGGGACAGACTCGACTTTTTTATATACGCCCCTACGTCGCCTTTCCGCAAGGAGGAGGGGGGAGTGCGCCATGTTACCCTCGATGGGCACCGAACATGGTGTCTCCGGTGAGCTGCAATCGGGTAATCCGAGTGGACGTCCGTGCCCCGTTCGTTGGGGGTCGGCTAGGGGCCCGGAGGCACGCCCAAAAGTACCTGCGGGTGATCTGCCGGACCCGGTCCCCTAGCGACGGGGTCCGAGGGCTCGTTGCCTCCCTCCGATGGGATTCCGTTACAGAGTCGTTCCCGCTGGTCTCGAAAATGTCCTAGGGTACCTCGGGAGCGCAGCCCGAGCCTTGGTTATGTATCGAACGTACCCCTGGTCATCCCTCGCTCGGCGTCTGGGGCGACTGTGAACCCTTCGACAGGCCAGCCTTCGAACCCCTGATCAGTAGGGGGCACGGAGCCCGAGTAGCCTGAGGCGGTCGTGGAACCTTTCGGGGGCCGACCTTCGAACCCCTGACCAGTAGTGGGTGTCGGGCCCACGCGATCTGAGGCGGCTGTTGAACCCTTCGGGGGGCCAGCCTTCGAACCCCTGATCAGTAGGGAGGCTCGGAGCCTAGTTCCTTCACGGGGAAGGATCCCTTTGGGGTTATCCCCCTTCTCGGTCCCTGTTGCAAGAGATAGAGAAAGAAGGAAAAGGGAAAAAGGATTCGAAATTGAACGTCGTGGCGTACCTTTTTCGGCGTGGTCGTTTTGACGGAGGCGAAGCGTCGCCAGCTGCCCCTGCCAGAAACGTCGCCTGTTCTGCCGCGGAGTTAATGCGCCGTGGTAAGCGGTCGGCGAGGCTGCCGTCGCGTGCGCGAGCCGTTCGAGGAACGGTTGTTTCGCTTCGCGTTTTTTGAACCCCGCGCCCGGTTCGGGCGGTACGTTGGAACCGTCTCGACCTTGGCCTTTATGTGCCCCGGAGAGGGTCCAGTGACGGTTCTCGACTCCACTTCTCGCCTTCTTCTCAGGTTTTTTTGCAGCCTGAGAGATCCAGCCAGGGAAAGGAAACCGCCCTCCCCTGCCCTTCACGCCGCCATCCCTTCTGCCTTGGCGATGGCTGACCGGGTGACCATCCTCTCGCTGCGCGACCTGTGGCCCTTCTCCACGGTGACGGCGGGTGACCTGGAGGGCCTCGTCGACGAGGGTTTGCTCCGCCCCCTCACCGATAAGGAGCGGCCGGAATGGATTCCTCCCGCGGGCGGAGTCGCTCCATCCCCTCCGCCGGGGTATGTCGTGAGCTTCATCTCCTTCCATGAGCGGGGATTTGGAGTGCCGTCGAGCCGCTTCATGCGGGCCATCCTGTTCCACTACGGGGTGGAACTGCACAACCTCACCCCCAACTCCATCGCGCAAGCCGCTATCTTTGTAGCGGTGTGCGAGGGGTACCTGGGGATCGCCCCCCATTGGGATTTGTGGACTCACCTCTTCTTTGCCGAGCTTTTTGCTTCGTCGACGGGGGAGAGGAAGGTCCGTGCGGCGGTGCGGGCCGGCGGCTGCACCCTCTTGCTGAGGCAGTCGCGGTCGTTGCAGTATATTCCTGCCGTCCTTTCACCCTCAAACAAGGGTTGGCAGCGCCGGTGGTTCTACCTCCGGAATGACGGAGGGTCGCTCCCGCCGTTCTCTCAGCGGGTTGTCACCGCCGCCCCCGACGCCTGGCGTCACGGGACTCCACACGAGAGGCAGAAGAAACTCGAACCTCTTCTCCAGGCCCTGAAGGCGTTGCGGGAGGAAGGGCTCACCGCCGCGGGAGTGGTTGCCGCCATCCATCGCCGGAGGGTGCTCCCCCTGGCGGAGCGGCGGTTGTCGCTTTGGGAGATGTCCCAGGAGGCCGACTGGGAGGGGTCACGGATGTCCCCTGACCCTCTTCCCCACGACGCCCTCTACCGGCGGGTGTCGGTCGCGATGGGGAAGCCGGACCCCCACGCCCTCTCCCAGCCTCGAATGCGCCCCGACCAGGGGTGCGTCGCTCTGGTGAGTGTTCGTCCCTCCCTTCTTCACATACCGGGTTGCTCCTGATCCTCACTATCGGGTTTCTTTCTCCCCCCTTTTTAGGAGGTGGGGCGGCACAAACCCTCCCTGCCGCCGGTCCCGGAGGACGCGGTGGGTCGGGCGGCGCGGCGGGTCGCCGCGGAGGAGGAGAAGAAGAAAAAGGATGCGGAGAAGGCCCGGGCCCGCAGGCGGAGGCGGGCTCGGGACGCCCTGGAGAAACGCCGTCGTCAGCAGGAGAGGGAAGGACTTCCCAGGGAGCTGTCGCCGGAGACGTCCGATGATGACGACGACGACGACGACGAAGAGGAGGAGGACGACATGGCCGCACACCCGGCGGGTGTCGGTCGCGATGGGGAAGCCGGACCCCCACGCCCTCTCCCAGCCTCGAATGCGCCCCGACCAGGGGTGCGTCGCTCTGGTGAGTGTTCGTCCCTCCCTTCTTCACATACCGGGTTGCTCCTGATCCTCACTATCGGGTTTCTTTCTCCCCCCTTTTTAGGAGGTGGGGCGGCACAAACCCTCCCTGCCGCCGGTCCCGGAGGACGCGGTGGGTCGGGCGGCGCGGCGGGTCGCCGCGGAGGAGGAGAAGAAGAAAAAGGATGCGGAGAAGGCCCGGGCCCGCAGGCGGAGGCGGGCTCGGGACGCCCTGGAGAAACGCCGTCGTCAGCAGGAGAGGGAAGGACTTCCCAGGGAGCTGTCGCCGGAGACGTCCGATGATGACGACGACGACGACGACGAAGAGGAGGAGGACGACATGGCCGCCCGTCTCGGCCTCAGCCCCGGCTTGGGATGTGGCCGGGGGTCGTCGAGCCAGCCCCCGAGCGGGCCTACGTCATCGGTCCCTGGAGCCGAGGTGCCGGATCCCCGTCCTGAGGAGCGGGGGCAACCCGAGAGGGTTCTTGACCCCTCGGCTGGAGGAGCTGACGCCACTCCAGGGAGCCGGGCCGAGGGGTCCGTTCCTCGGGGACCGCTCCCCCATGCAAACTGTCGGCGTTCCGAGACCGGGGGGTCCCCGAGCCGACGAGTGAGAGTGCCGCGTGCCCCAGCCCAGATGGGTCGAGCGCGTGGGCGAGCGCGAAGGGGGGAACAGAGAGAGAGGTCGGTGGCCGGAGCCGGGTCGTGAGGGAGTCGGAGAATTCCCGCGGCCTTCGTGTTCGTCCCGCGCCCAGGTCGGGTGCGCTTGCAGTTGGCGCGCCAGGTAGGGGCACGCTGCGTGTTGACGTTCGATTTCCCGTCAAGCTCCAGATGGGCAGTCTCCAACAACCTCTTCAACCCGGGACGGTGCTCCGTTTCGGGAACCTCGAGTTCATGTCTCTCGACGGCAACTACGACATGGTACTCCTTCCACCGCCGCGCGGCAGCGACAATGGTGGCGGACAGCCCGCCCGCCGGTGGCGGAATCGACGACGTCTTTCCCGCGTGGGGGAAGGACAACTTTCGAGCTCGCCCCATCCTCTCCCTCGCCATCGGAGGAGGAGGAGGCGGGGCAACCGGGGCCGAGCGGGAGATCGCGCTCCGACGGCTGTTGAGCAAATCGACGTCCCCGGCGCCTCAACGGAGGACACGCCAAGCGTCGCCCTCGCGTTCGAGGCAAACGCGAGCGCCATCCCCCCGCAACACGTCGACCCCGAGCAAGTGGACGACGCCAGCACGCTCACGGAAGGCCTGCAGGACGTCGCCCTCGTACCCAAGACGACGGCGCGGTCAGCCCCCGACGTGACTTCATCGCCCCTCGTCGACAAAAAGGTACCGACTGCTCCCCATCTTTCGTCATTTCGACTCGGCCTCAGCCCGCCTGGCGACCTCGCTTTGGCGGGCGCTCACATTGAGGCGAGTGCAACCTCTCTGGGGTTTCGTGTGCGGTCGCCTTGGGACCGATTGACGGGTGTCTCGACCTACGGACCCTCTGGGTCCGAGGAAGATGACGACCCCAGCATCTGCTGGGATTTCTCCGGATCTGGCAACCCTAGTGCCATGCGGGACTTCATGACCGCATGTGACTACTGCCTCTCCGACTGTTCCGACGGCAGCCGCAGCCTTGGCGACAAGGACTGCGGCCCGAGTCGCGAATGTTTCCACATCGAGCTAGGGGATCCCTCCGGAGGCGGCTGTCTCGGCATGCCGGAGGATGGTGATCCCCCTAGGCCAGCGCCTCGCGCCGACATCCCGCGGGAGCTAGCTGTGGTCCCCGTTCCGACGGGGGGTCACGACCCACAGCTCGAGCAAGTCCGCGGGGCGCAGGCCGGGCTCGATGAGGAAGCAGGAGCGCTCGAGGCAATCCGCCAGAACATCGGGCAGGTATGGGCGAGCCAGCCCCCGGCCGGAGGAATACGTCACCTGCCCCAAGGTCTCCAGCACCGCATCGCCAACGATGCCAGGGACAGACCGCCACCCGCATCCGGCGGAACCGGTCAGGACCTGGCCGCTGCAGCGATGCTCCTCCGCGCGATGCCGGAGTCATCAACCACCGAGGGTCGGCGAATCCAGGGAGAACTCAAGCATCTCCTGGAAGGCGCTGCGGCCCGGCGGGCCGAGAGCTCTGCCTCCCGAAGGCAGGGATACCCCTCGGAACCTCGTGCCGCGACTTCCCGACTCACGCGGGAAGCCTCGGTCTACACCGGGCGCACGCGCAACACCGCGCCTGCGGCCCCGGGCCACCTCGGCGACGAGCACCCTCATCGTGACCGTCGGGCACGCCTCGACGAAAGGGTACGCCGAGGCTATCACCCCAGGCGTGGGGGACGCTACGACAGCGGGGAGGATCGGAGTCCCTCGCCCGAACCGCCCGGTCCGCAGGTCTTTAGCCGAGCCATTCGGCGGG
Organism: Zea luxurians; assembly: GCA_029449295.1. Taxonomy (NCBI): domain Eukaryota; kingdom Viridiplantae; phylum Streptophyta; class Magnoliopsida; order Poales; family Poaceae; genus Zea; species Zea luxurians. The sequence continues at coordinate 12,223,624 of JAOPSE010000012.1, forward strand.
CGCCGTTTCCGCCCCGATTCCGACCCCCGACTACTATCACAAAGTACTCGGGGGAAACGAGACCGGAATTGTGGCTTGCGGACTACCGCCTGGCCTGTCAACTGGGTGGGACGGACGATGACAACCTCATCATCCGTAACCTCCCCCTGTTTCTCTCCGACACCGCTCGTGCCTGGTTGGAGCACCTGCCTCCGGGGCAGATTTCCAACTGGGAAGATCTGGTCCAGGCTTTCGCCGGCAACTTCCAGGGCACGTACGTGCGCCCCGGGAATTCCTGGGACCTTCGAAGCTGTCGGCAACTGACGGGAGAGTCTCTTCGGGACTACATCCGGCGGTTCTCGAAGCAGCGCACCGAGCTGCCCAACATCACCGACTCCGATGTCATCGGCGCGTTCCTCGCCGGCACCACCTGCCGTGACCTGGTTAGAAGTTGGGTCGCAAGACCCCCACCAGGGCGAGCGAGCTGATGGACATCGCCACCAAGTTCGCCTCCGGCCAGGAGGCGGTAGAGGCCATCTTCCGAAAGGACAAGCAGCCCCAGGGCCGCCCGTCGGAAGATGCTCCCGAGGCGTCTACTCCGCGCGGCGCCAAGAAGAAAGGCAGGAGGAAGTCGCAAGCGAAGCGCGACGTTCCCGATGCAGACCTTGTCGCCGCCTCCGAGCACAAGAACCCTCGGAAGCCCCCCGGAGGTGCTAACCTCTTCGACAAGGCACTCAAGGAGACGTGCCCCTACCATCAGGGGCCCGTCAAGCACACCCTCGAGGAGTGCGTCATGCTTCGGCGCCACTTCCACAGGGCCGGGCCACCCACAGAGGGTGGCAAGGCCCGCGACGACGACAAAAGGGAGGATCGCCAAGCAGGAGAGTTCCCAGAGGTCCGCGACTGCTTCATGACCTACGGAGGGCATGCGGCGAATGCCTCGGCTCGGCATCGTAAGCAAGAGCGTCGGGAGGTCTGCTCGGCGAAGGTGGCGGCGCCAGTCTACCTAGACTGGTCCGACAAGCCCATCACCTTCGACCGGGACGACCACCCCGACCACGTGCCGAGCCCGGGGAAGTACCCGCTCGTCGTCGACCCCGTCATCGGCGACGTCAGGCTCACCAAGGTCCTGATGGATGGAGGTAGCTGCCTCAACATCATCTACGCCGAGACCCTCAGGCTCCTGCGCGTCGACCTGTCATCCGTCCGAGCAGGCGCTGCGCCCTTCCACGGGATCATTCCCGGGAAGCGCGTCCAGCCCCTCGGGCAGCTCGACCTCCCTGTCTGCTTCGGAACACCCTCCAACTTCTGAAGGGAGACTTTGACGTTTGAGGTGGTCGGGTTCCGAGGAACCTACCACGCAGTGTTGGGAAGGCCATGCTACGCGAAGTTCATGGCCATCCCCAACTACACCTACCTGAAGCTCAAGATACCGGGTCCCAACGGGGTCATCACCGTCGGCCCCACGTACGAACACGCATTCGAATGCGATGTGGAGTGCGTGGAGTACGCCGAGGCCCTCGCTGAGTCCGAGGCCCTCATTGCCGACCTGGAAAGCCTCTCCCGAGAGGTGCCGGACGTGAAGCGGCATGCCGGCAACTTCGAGCCAGCGGAGACGGTTAAGGCCGTCCCTCTCGACCCCAGTGGCGACACCTCCAAGCAGATCCGGATCGGTTCCGGGCTCGACCCCAAATAGGAAGCAGTGCTCGTCGACTTTCTCCGCGCAAACGCCGACGTTTTTGCGTGGAGTCCCTCGGACATGCCCGGCATACCGAGGGATGTCGCCGAGCACTCGCTGAATATTCGGGCCGGAGCCCGGCCGGTCAGACAGCCTCTGCGCCGATTCGACGAGGAAAGGCGCAGGGTGATAGGCGAGGAGGTCCACAAGCTGATGGCAGCAGGGTTCATTAAAGAGGGTGCGAAACCCTGTCTTTCCTCGATGCCTACTCAGGGTATCATCAAATCAACGATGGAGGCCCAATGATGGAGGCCTACTGTGAAGAGGTTCGACGCCTGGAAGACAAGTTCTACGGGCTCGAGCTTAACCACATCGCCCGGCGCTACAACGAGACTGCGGACGAGCTGGCGAAGATAGCCTCGGGGCGAACGACGGTTCCCCCGGACGTCTTCTCCCGGGATCTGCACCAACCCTCCGTCAAGATGGATGACGCGCCCGAGCCCGAAGCACCCTCGGCCTCGTCCGAGGTGACCTCGGCCCAGCCCGAGCCATCCTCGGCTCACCCCGAGGAACCCTCGGAGCCCGAGGGCGAAGCACTGCGCATCGAGGAGGAGCAGAACGGGGTCGTGCCAGATCAAGATTGGCAAACCCCGTACCTGCAATATCTCCGCCAAGGAGAACTGCCCCTCGACCGAGCCGAGGCTCGGCGGGTAGCGCGACGCGCAAAGTCGTTCGTCTTGCTGGGCGATGAGAAGGAGCTCTACCACCACAGCCCCTCGGGCATCCTCCAGCGATGCATCTCCATCGCCGAAGGTCAGGAACTCCTGCGGGAAATACACTCGGGGGCTTGCGGTCACCATGCAGCACCTCGAACCCTCGTCGGGAATGCTTTCCGCCAAGGCTTCTACTGGCCAACGGCGGTGGCCGACGCCACTAGAATTGTCCGCGCCTGCGAAGGGTGCCAATTCTATGCGAAGCAGACCCACCTGCCCGCTCAGGCTCTGCAGACGATACCCATCACCTGGCCCTTCGCTGTGTGGGGTCTGGACCTCGTCGGCCCTCTGCAGAAGGCGCCCGGGGGCTACACGCACCTGCTGGTCGCCATCGACAAATTCTCCAAGTGGATCGAGGTCCGACCCCTGAACAGCATCGGGTCCGAGCAGGCGGTGGCGTTCTTCACCAACATCATCCATCGCTTCGGGGTCCCGAACTCCATCATCACCGACAATGGCACCCAGTTCACCGGCAAAAAATTCTTGGATTTTTGCGAGGATCACAGCATCCGGGTGGACTGGGCCGCCGTAGCTCATCCCATGTCGAATGGGCAAGTAGAGCGTGCCAATGGCATGATCCTACAAGGGCTCAAGCCTCGGATCTACAACAACCTCAACAAGTTCGGCAAGCGATGGATGAAGGAACTCCCCTCGGTGGTCTGGAGCCTGAGGACGACGCCAAGCCGAGCCACGGGTTTCACGCCGTTCTTCCTGGTCTACGGGGCCGAGGCCATCTTGCCCACGGACCTGGAATACGGCTCCCCGAGGACGAGGGCCTACAACGAAGAAAGCAACCAAGCTAGCCGAGAAGACTCGCTGGACCAGCTGGACGAGGCTCGGGACAGGGCCTTACTACACTCGGCGCGGTATCAGCAGTCCCTGCGACGCTACCACGCCCGAGGGGTCCGACCCCGAGATCTCTAGGTGGGCGATCTGGTGCTTCGGCTGCGGCAAGACGCCCGAGGGAGGCACAAGCTCACGCCCCCCTGGGAGGGGCCGTTCATCATCGCTAAAGTTCTGAAGCCCGGAACGTACAAGCTGGCCAACAGTCAAGGCGAGGTCTACGGCAACGCTTGGAACATCCAACAGCTACGTCGCTTCTACCCTTAAGATGTTTCCAAGTTGTTTATATACCTCGCACCCACGCAAAAGTTTAGTCAACAAGGAAGGGTCAGCCTCGCCTCGGCAGAGCCCGACCCTCCCTCGGGGGCTAAAAGGGGGGAAACCCCCTCTGCGTCAAAATTTTCCTCGAACAAAAAATCTCTTTCACCAGAACATCTTTCGTGCTTTTCGACTACTTCGAAAAGCGGGTCCTGGAAACGACGGGGTACACGTAAGCAGTCAAGGCTGACCGAGCCGAGGGACTCCTACGCCTCCGGGATACGGATACCTCACTCATCACCTTCTGCGATAAGTAACTCGCGCTCGGATAAGGTGAATCCGCAGATCGAACGAGTCTTTACGTACGGGAGCTCTTCTGTCGAAGCGATTCTTCGAGCCTTCTCGACCAAGTCGGTGACAGGGCTTCATGGGCGGGTAAAAGTACGCGTAAGCGGCAAGGCCGACCGAGCCGAGGGACTCCCACGCCTCCGGGATACGGATACCTCACTCATCACCTTCCGCGAGAAGCAACTCTTGCTCGCACTAACATCCCCGCTACCGACAAAAAGTCCAGATACTCGAAACGAGAGGAAAGGAGACGCAGCTTTATAACGCAACAAGGGTATGTGTTCTGGCCTCAACGGCCGCGTAAGGCCCACGCTACAAGACGATTTGACCCTGCAGGCTCGGATCTTGACGCTGGAAGAGGGCGACGACACCCTCGGCATCAACAGCACCTTCGGCAAGGCCCGACCTAGCCTCGGACGGCGACGCGGTCCGAGGGCCTCCGCTCCGAAGGACGACGTCATCATCACGCTCGAGCAATCTCTGCCAGGGACTTCTCCGAGAACCCGGCCCGAGCGGGCGGCTCGGCCGGCCACCTCCGGGGCCTCGGCCGACCTCCTTCCGAGGGCGCCAGCTCGGTCCGAAGCCTCGGCTGAACAGCTCCGACATCGATCCTGCCAACAGACAACCCGGCTAGGCTCCGGCCAACCAGGTTTCATTTCCGAACCAACTCCGCCTCTGCTCATGCTGATATCGCTACCCCTGGCCTCGGCTCATCGAAGAGCGGCCGAGGGGTCTCTTTAACTAAGCTAGAGGAGCCTCGGACAACAGGTCCGACCGAGCCGAGGGATTCCTACGCCTCCGGGATACGGATACCTCACTCGTCACCTTGACACGGGGCGACTCACGCTTGGTGAAGCGGTTCAGGCAAACAACAGGCGAGTCTTAGTGCTCAGAAATGAGGAAAAAACACGGCTATGTGCCGGAGTTACATACATGTTCAGGCCCCGAAAGCCGAAATGAACAAAAAACCCGGCACTCGAAGTGCCATTACAAACGGAACTCCGGTCCCCCCCGCAGGTACGAACAACCCCACTCGATGGGGGAGGGCCTGCGGGGCAGCAGAAGACCGACGAACGGCACGTCGCCGCCCCGCCCCGGCAGCGGCGACGATGAAGACGTCTGTCCCGAGGGGCCCAACAGCAGCAGTGATGGCCTCAGGGTGGATACTGCTGCTGGGAGGCCCCCGCCCTTGCCCAAACTCGAGAGGCAAGGACGGGCAGAAGGCCGTAGAGTCGGAGGTCGGTCCGTGGCCAACCTCGGCCGTCGCGCCGGCGGAAGAACCTCTTCCAGCTGTCGTGGCGGAAGGCGACACCGGGGGCGGCTCCGAGATTGCTCGGCTCAGAGAGCCGGGCACGCTGCAGCTGTTGGCGCCACGGACGACTCCCGCCCTTCCCCCCGATCACTGAGGGAAGGAGCGGGTCACCACCCGCGCAGGGGCCAACCCCGACCCGGCACACGCCCCTCCTCAGCCCTGGTGATGAAAATCCTTGAGGCTGAGGAAGGGGCGGATGCCGCAGCCCGGCTCGCTTTCCCCCACCATCAAGCCGGAGGTCGCCCTCTTGGGTGACCGCCGGTGGAGGGGTGCAGCCGGGCTGCATGATGAAAATCCTTGAAGCCGAATGATGGCTGAAAGGTACCAACTCCCACGGAGTTGCGCTCCTCCAGCGATGGAGCGAAAAGACGGCGGTTTCCCCCCATCCGGGGGCTCGGAAGATGGAGAGACACAATGCATAGGGGAGGAAGGAGACATGGTTACCTCATGAAGGGGGTCGCCCTCCTTTTAGAGGCAACTCCCCCTGCTTGCGCCCTCAACCGTCACGGGCTGAGTCTTCTCCAACACGCCTCCAAAGCCCTTCCCTGCGGCGCGGGGGCTGGGGCCCGCCTGTCATGCAGACCGGCTCTAAGCAGAAGAAGTCGAACCGCCGCGCACGACGCACGCAACCACCCAGCGGTTACAAGTAACCCTCCACTTTTGCTCGGACCAGCGGGCGAAAGGGGCAGGCGGCCATGCAGGCGGCATGCAACCGCGCCAAGTGGACGCGCCTCTCCGACTCCTGACAGGCCAGCGCGATGGCTCAAGCCCACGCGTCGTGCAACTGGCACGTCGGGCGCTGCATGCGAACCACTATGCCACTCGCTCCACCACCGCACCTCCTCGATTGCGGAACCGATACCGCGATTCGAGGCGACCCAGCCCGCGACCCGGCAGCGCCAGCCTGGCGCAGCGGTCAAAAGCGGTCGAAAATGAGCCAGCAGTGATGACGGTGGCAGGCGCGCGAGAGCAGCGGTCACGCCATCTGCCAAGCTCATGTCCCATCCGGAGGCAGCAAGAGAGCCCCCTCTCACGGCGTAAAGACGACGCGCCCGTGACCCGTACCTCGAACGGCTCGCGCACGCGCAACGGCAACCTCGCCAACTACTCACCCCGGCGCATTAACTCCGCGGCTTGACGGACAGCGCTACGGGCGGAGCGGCTGGTGACGTTTCGCCTTCGCCAAAACGACCACGCCGAAAAAGGTACGCCACGACGTTCAATTTCGAATCCTTTTTCCCTTTTCCTTCTTTCTCTATCTCTTGCAACAGGGACCGAGAAGGGGGATAACCCCAAAGGGATCCTTCCCCGTGAAGGAACTAGGCTCCGAGCCTCCCTACTGATCAGGGGTTCGAAGGCTGGCCCCCCCGAAGGGTTCAACAGCCGCCTCAGATCGCGTGGGCCCGACACCCACTACTGGTCAGGGGTTCGAAGGTCGGCCCCCGAAAGGTTCCGCGACCGCCTCAGGCTACTCGGGCTCCGTGCCCCCTACTGATCAGGGGTTCGAAGGCTGGCCTGTCGAAGGGTTCACAGTCGCCCCAGACGCCGAGCGAGGGATGACCAGAGGTACGTTCGATACATAACCAAGGCTCGGGCTGCGCTCCCGAGGTACCCTAGGACATTTCCGAGACCAGCGGGAACGACTCTGTAACGGAATCCCATCGGAGGGAGGCAACGAGCCCTCGGACCCCGTCGCTAGGGGACCGGGTCCGGCAGATCACCCGCAGGTACTTTTGGGCGTGCCTCCGGGCCCCTAGCCGACCCCCAACGAACGGGGCACGGACGTCCACTCGGATTACCCGATTGCAGCTCACCGGAGACACCATGTTCGGTGCCCATCGAGGGTAACATGGCGCACTCCCCCCTCCTCCTTGCGGAAAGGCGACGTAGGGGCGTATATAAAAAAGCCGAGTCTGTCCCTGATCGTCCTCTTGCTCCGTGCAGAGGCTCGGGGGCTGCTCTCGCAAAACCGGCTCCGGCCAAACCGTTGACAGCGTCAACATACCAGCCCGAGAACTTGGGCCCCGACAGTGCACCTGGGTTACGCCCTGCCCGCATGAGGGAACCGCCAGACCAGCCGAGGCATTGCGCAAGGCATTAAGACCTCGAAGGAGTGAAACCACTCCTCCGAGGCCTCGGGGGCTACACCCGGCGGGTGCGCTCGCGCGCACCCACCGGAACAAAGTGCCACCGAGAAAGGCTGGTCCCCTTGCAAAAAAGTGCGACGCAAGCCTCCAAGCGAGTGTTAACACTCTCTTCGAGGCTCGGGGGCTACTGTCGGGGACCATAATTAGGGGTACCCTCAAGACGCCTAATTCTCAGCTGGTAACCCCCATCAGCATAAAGCTGCAGAGGCCTGATGGGTTTGATTAAGTCAGGGATCAGTCCATACGAGTGACTTGACCACGCCACGCCCGAGCCTAGCCTCGGGCGAGGGCAGCCGACCCTAAGATGACTCCGTCTCGCCTGAGGCCTCCTCTTTCACGGCAGACGCATCTCCGGCTCGCCCTAGGCCCCGCCTTCGATAAGAAGAAACCCTGACTAAATCACCGCGCCAACCGACCGAGTCACCGGGGCGTTTAACGCAAAAGGTAAGACCGACGGGCGACCAGACTTCGCCAGAGGTGCCATAGGAGGCTCCGCCCGACCCAGGGCTCGGACTCGGGCTAAGGCCCCGGAAGACGGCGAACTCCGCTCCGCCCGACCCCAGGGCTCGGACTCGGGCTAAGGCCCCGGAAGACGGCGAACTCCGCTCCGCCCAAGGGCTCGGACTCGGGCTAAGGCCCCGGAAGACGGCGAACTCCGCTCCGCCCGACCCCAGGGCTCGGACTCGGGCTAAGGCCCCAGAAGACGACGAACTCCGCCTCGCCCGACCCAGGGCTCGGACTCCGCCTCGGCCTTTGCCGAACGATCTCCGCCTCGCCCGACCCAGGGCTCGGACTCTGCCTCTGTCTTGCAGGACGGACTCGACCTCGGCTTCGGAGGAGCCTCCACGACGCCCGACCTAGGACACGAGACCGCCACGTCAACAGGAAGCGTCATCATCACCCTGCCCTGAGCCGACTTGGGTCGCAGAGAACAAGACCGGCGTCCCATCTGGCCGGCTACGCCAGATAGGCAAATGATGGCGCCCCGCTAGACCATGACGACGGCGGCTCTCAGCTCCCTTACGAAAGCAGGAGGACGTCAGCAAGGGCCCAGCCACTCCGACAGCTGTCCCCCCGTCCGGCTCCGTTACTCCTCCAACAGCCACGACGCCACAACAACAGGGTGCCAAGATCTCTCCGGCTGCCACCTAGGCATGTACTTAGGGCGCTAGCTCTCCCTCGCTAGACACGTAGCACCTTGCTACACCCCCATCTTGTACACCTGGATCCTCTCCTTACGACTATAAAAGGAAGGACCAGGGCCTTCTTAGAGAAGGTTGGCCTCGCGGGGACGAAGGGCAGGGGCAGGCGCTCTCTCGGGGCCGCTCGCTCCCCTCACCTCGCGCGGACGCTTGTAACCCCCTACTGCAAGCGCACCCGACCTGGGCGCGGGACGAACACGAAGGCCGCGGGAATTCTCCGACTCCCTCACGACCCGGCTCCGGCCACCGACCTCTCTCTCTGTTCCCCCCTTCGCGCTCGCCCACGCGCTCGACCCATCTGGGCTGGGGCACGCGGCACTCTCACTCGTCGGCTCGGGGACCCCTCGGTCTCGGAACGCCGACAAAAACCCTCATCACATTTCTTCTCAAATTTAGAGAGCCGGCTCCCCTTTCTCAAAATATAACATTTGCAACCGAATACCCTAAAATATGAGATATTTGGCTTTCTACCAATAAGCAATTCATATGGAGTTTTCTTCAAGAGCTTGTGACAATATAATCTATTTGATGAATGACAAGCGGTATTTATTGCCTCGGCCCAATAAGAATCCGATATACTATATTCCGCTAACATGGACCTAGCCATGTCAATAAGAGTTCTATTCTTTCTTTCAACAATACCATTTTGTTCCGGGGTATATTTGGAAGAGAATTCATGTTTGATACCCTTGTCATCACAATATTGATCAATTCTTGCATTTTTGAATTCCAACCCATTATCACTTCTAACCTTTTTGATGTCGAAATCAAATTGATTTTGAGCCAATATAGCAAATGACTTGAATGTTTCAAACACATTGGATTTGTCTCGTAGAAAATAAACCCAAGTAAATCTTGAATAGTCATCCACAATCACAAGACAATAAGAATTACCACCAATACTTACAAAAGATGTGGGCCCAAATAAATCCATGTGAAGTAATTCCAAAGGTCGATGAGTGGACATTTGACTTTTATTTGGATGAGTATTTGCCACTTGCTTACCGGCTTGACAAGAGCTACACAATTTGTTCTTTTCAAACTTCACATCTTTTAAGCCTCGAACTAAGTCATGCTTGGTTAACCGATTGAGTTGCTTCATCCCAACATGACCAAGTCTTCTATGCCATAACCAACCTAGTGAAGCTTTTGAAAATAGGCAAGTTGTGAGCTTTGCCTCATTAGATGAGAAATCAACAAGATAAAGATTTTCATGTCTAAAGCCTTTAAATTTAAGATTGCTACCATCAACACTAGAGATAATAACATCTTCAACTGTGAAATTGCAACAAAATCCTAAATCACATAATTGAGCTACGGAAAGTAAATTAAAATTCAAAGACTCAACCAATAGCACATTTGATATAGAATGATCATTTGAGATAACAATTTTACCCAAACCTTTAACCTTTCCTTTACGATTATCTCCAAATGTGATACTATCATAATTTGAGCAATCTTCCTCACTCATTTGGGTAAACATTCTCATATCCCCGGTCATGTGTTGAGTACATCCACTATCCAACACCCAATGATTCCCTCCCACCTTGTAGTTCACCTACAAAAGGAAATCAATCTCTTTTAGGTACCCAAACTTGCTTGGGTCCTCGGATGTTAGTGACCAAGGTCTTTGGCACCCAAATAGCTTTCTTTTTGTTTCCAACAATTGAAGTACCAACAAATTTAGCATGAACACCTTTTGCATTATGAGAAAGAACATAACAATGCTCAAAACAAGTGGAGGATACATTTTTGAACTTAGGACAATTTTTCTTAACATGCCCCTTTTTGTGACACTTGTGACACACTTTGTCACATTCTTTCACAAACAATGTCTTTTGCTTTACAAAAGCATTCTTTCCTTTCTTAGGAACATATCCAAGACCTTCACGGTTAAGAGAGCATCGTTGACTTCCCAATATGAAATCCAATTTAGTCTTACCACCATATGCCTTTTCTAGATCATGAGTTAGAGCATTTATTCTATCTACTAACACTTCATTCTCAACAATAATTTTTGATTCATCAAGAGCAATGTTATCAATGAGAGAAATTTTGCATTTATCACAAATAGAGTTAGTAGGTAGTGGTTCACTTGTAAGACTATCAAGTAAGTCACAAGTGACCCCAACATCCTTAGTGACCACCTCAACTTCATGCACAATAGATGATTTTTGAGCATCCGCAAGCTTCTCACAATTTTCTTTGAGGTCATTGTGAGAGGTCTTGAGCTCCTCAAAAGACACTTGGAGGTTTTTATACAATTCCTTCAAGGTCTTAAATTTTTCTTTTTCTTTGTGCATGTAGTCATCGGCCTCACCTAGCATTCTAACAAGATCATCATATGAATAGCCATCATCATCAACATCATCAATATCATCATCATCTTTTATATCATTTAAATCGGTGATGATTTTTACCTTAGCATCTCCCTTTGCCATAAGACAATGGGGGGATGAGAAGAGGGAGGGAGCTTCCTTGATAGCAATTCCGGCATTAAGCTTAGATGAGGTGTCATCATCATCATTATCCGAGCTATCATCCGAGTCCCATTCAACTAAGTAGGCTTTGCCATCTTTCTTCTTGTTATAGTATTTCTTTTTCTTCTTGTCACTTTCATCTTTGCCCTTCTTCTTCTTGCTTGGGCAATTCATGGCAATGTGACCGGGTTCTCCACACTCAAAACATTTTCTATCATTGAAGGCATTTCTTCTAGATGTTTGACCTCTTCTAGGTTGACCTCTTTTCATCTTCATGAATTTATTGAATTTCCTTACAAATAAAGCCATGTCACCATCACTCTCACTTTCATTTTCTTCATCATTGCTATCTTCTTTTTCAATTGCCTTTGAGGCCTTGGCTTTGAGAGCAATAGATTCATTTTTCACCTTCTTTGCCAAACTTAAGGCATCGGCTTGAGACTTCTTAAATATATCTTGAGTGAGAATTTCTCCCAATACTTCGGTTGGAGAAGTTGTAGATAGATCACTCCTTACTAGCATTGTCACAATAGTCTCATATTTCTCCGGAAGTGATCTAAGGAACTTGTGTGTGAAATCCACATCCGGTACATTAAAACCAAGTCCTTTGAGTTCATTTACAATCTCATTCAACCGATTGAACATATCGGATACACTCTCATCTTCTTTCATAATAAATTGCTCAAACTTCCCTTTGCACACATATAGTTTGGCACTCTTCACAATTGTAGTTCCTTCATGAATTTCCATTAATTTTATCCAAATCTCATGAGCGGTTGTGAGATTCTTGATACGATTGAACTCATTTATATCAAGAGCATCATAAAAGACATTCATGGCTTGATCATTTGTGAGGATATTCTCATTATCACTAATGGATGGTTCATCTTCCTTCAATACAACAAATCCATCCCTAACAATTGGCCAAATTTTTCCACCCATTGCTCTAAGATGCATTGACATTCTTATTTTCCAATAATCATAATTGCTTCCATCAAAGTGCGGTGGCTTCCCAATGTGCACATTGTTGTTACTAGCCATTTTGTCCCACTCCGGGATGGTTAGATCCACAAACAATGGAGTCCTTGGCTCTGATACCACTTGTAGGATCTAGGACACCGGCTAGAGGGGGGGTGAATAGACGGTTTTGACTAAAAACAACAATACTCAATAAATTTAATCAATGCAACAAGAGAAATAAATTATCTAGTGTCAACAAGTAACCAATGTATGAAAAACAACTACGGAGATTGAATACTTGAAGAACAATGAGCAAAGCACTAATCAATTGCAAGGCAATAAGTAATGCTAGAAAGAATAGACACCGAAATTTATCCCGTGGTATCGGTGATTTGCCGATCACCCCTAATCCACGTTGAGGTGGACTTCAAGCTCTCACTTGCTCCTCTATCAAGACACGACTTGATCTTTGAGCCAAGTGGACAAGAAATCACTCAATACCTCAATTCCACTAATGTCACCTTTGCCGCTCCGGCGAGGTAGGCGCGAACCCCTCACAATCCACACCGCGGCTTCTCCACAATCTTCTTGGAGAGCTCGACGGAGACAATCACCCGAGCCGTCTAGGAGGCGGCAACCTCCAAGAGTAACAAGCCAACGACGCTTGCTCGGTGTACCACCTAGTGCCTCAAGAATCACCAAATGATGCAAATGCACTAGGAACACTCAATCCCTCACTAGAATGCAATCTCAAGCAAAGAGTGTGAGAGAGTGAGTTGGAGGATCACAAATGAGCTCAATGTATGCAAGGAATGGCCAAGAGAGCTCTCTCACACGAGCTACCCTTCTTTTTATAGACCCCCACTAAAATCCAACCGTTATGTGCAAAAGATAGCAGTTCTGCGCACACGCGGACCGTCCGCGCCCTAGGGCCGGACGGTCCGCCGTACATATAACGGCTATAAAGTCCATTCAAAAACATGTCAGGGCTGACTCAAAAGGTGGGTCCGGACAGTCCGCCCCTCAAGGCCGGACTGTCCGCGACCTGGCAGTATGAAACACCCGAGCCTCGGATCAAAACAAGTTAACACGTGCGAACCGTCCGGCTATAAATCCCGGACGGTCCGCGACCTGAGACAGTACTGTCCGGACTGGCCACTCGGACAGTCCGTAGTACAAATCTGTAAAAGCACACAGTCCCTGTCCAAAAGCGAGTTAGACACTTGCGGACCGTCCGCCTCTCACAGGCGGACCGTCCGCCTAATAAATCAGGGACTGGACCGAGGACATCCTTCTCTGGACATGACTGCGGATAGTCCGGCCCTAAGGCCCGGACGGTCCGCAGTGCACTCATACAGAACCAGCCCGAAATGAACAGACACATGACCCCTCTGGATGGGTCGCGGACGGTCTGGCCACATGGCCCGGACGGTCCGCCGACCCCAAGACTTAGTCACTTTTCAAACTCGCTTTTGAAAAGATTTTAACTTTCGGAAACGGAAGCGCTGCTAGTCCTCATGCAAATGCAACCACTAGATGCTCTATGAGGCACTAAGTCTTACACAGAACAAAGTCATTAACCCCTCTTAATAGTACGGCTATCTAGCCTACCAATCCGGTCAATTTCTTCTCTAAACACCTGGTGACCGGTAAAAACAAAACCTATGTTATACCTTTGCCTTCACCAGATCCACAACCAATGCTTATAAGTCTTCAAGACTTCTCAGTTCTCTGTGGTTCAACCTACATTCTTATTTCTCCAAGAATTATTAGTCCACAAGTAGTTGCCATTAATTACCAAAACATTACCAAAGGGGCCTAGATGATTCACACATTGTTTTGCTGGTAGAGACAACATCAGTTCCTTTGTTTATTGTAAGCAGTATTGTTGCTTCTGCAAGGCTCTAAATTTTTCTACAATATATTCTCCCTATTTTTATCTAGCCACAGGTTATCTGTTTATGCACGTCAAGTCATGCTATGTTGTTTATTTGTGACGTGCATTTCTCTTTTAATATGAAAATAGTACTTCAGTTCCACTTATTCAAAAATATTACTAATTTGAATATTCTAGCTTTTCTTTGTAGATTGTACCTGCACCGGTTAGAGTTGGAGAAGACCAACCCCCACCGTCTTGGGACCCGGTACCATCCCCGAGAGGTACTTTTTGGGACCCGGTATCCCCATTTTTTTGCAATGAGTATGGGGTTAATGGAGCGCATTAGGAAGAGGAGACAAGAGGATGATGATGATATGATGATGTTATTCCTTCCTGCATTACATTTGCTGCGTTCTAGTTCTCTTAAAGGGAGGAGAGTTAAGAAACGACGACACACATCCAAGCTAAGTGGCGAGGAGCATGTTTTAGAGTTGCTTGAAGGACATGTCAAGAACTGCTGAGTAGCATTCAGAATAAAACCTGGAATTTTTAGAGCCCTAGCCAGCTATATTAGGAAGGAAGGGTTGGTACGTGACACAAGGATAAAAGTTGAGGAGAAGCTCAACTTCTTTCTATACATGATAAGCCATAACGCTTCATTTGAGGATCTACAAGAAGAGTTTGGGCATAGTAGTGACACATTCCACCATCATATAAAACATTTTTATAACATAGTTGTCCCTTCCCTTGCAAACCATTTTTAAAGCCTCCTTCTCCAATTCAAATACATCCAAAAATTGAAAGGAATCCTAGGTTCTATCCTTACTTCAAGGTGATGTCATTTCTATCCTTGTCCAATATCTATTCATTTTCTTCCAAATTTTAAAAATTTACATATAGTTTTCTTGTGCAGAACTGCATCGGTGCAATTGATGGCACTCATGTGCCCATTACAATTTCACCTGACAAAGCTGCTCCTTTTAAAAACAGGAAAGGAACTCATGTTGCTCTGTTTGCTACATTTTATTTACTGTCACATTGTTACCTCTCTCTTAGCTCTCATTAATATCAGCTAACTGTTTTCAGAATAAAAAATTTCTTTGTTCCTTTAGTTCCAATTTCAGAATAGAAATTTCAGCTAACTGTTTTCAGCATAGAAATTTGGTTTAATATTGTGTTATATAATATCAGTTAACATGTTTAGAAGGAGTTCTCTAAGAATCAACATGCTCTTATCAAAAAGTGCAACAAAGAAGCCTTCTCCTAAAGCTGGTGATCCAAGAAAACATGGAGGTTCTCCAAAAGGTATGCAAGTAGACAAATTAAGAGAAATTAAGAGCCTCTTGGAATTCTACAGCTAATGTTTCTTCCTTGTCTTGTGTAGAGAAATTAAGAGCCACTTGTAACTCAACTCTAGAGAAGACTCTTGTGGAACTCAACTCTAGAGAATAACACGCTCTCACACCGCTTACATACAAATATGTAGCTATGATGAAGCCATCCTACGACGAATGTCAAAGGCAGGCATCTGCTGGGATTGGCAAGAGAAACCTTCCTTGGTTAGAACTATCAGCAGCTTGTGTTCAAAGGGACTGAAGGCTTGCAGCTTTCTCTTCGTCGGCTCTTTTCTTCGGCCTGTGAAAACAAAAAAAAAACGTTCGTGAATTGAATCACACAGCCTAGGCATCGTTTGTTTCTCTCTTCCTATCGTGAAAAGCATGGCACTAAACAGGGCGCACGGCTCCGATACTGAAGTTATTTCTTAACAGTTCACTATACCAAACCGACTTCTCTGACAATGGATGTTCAAAATCAGCGCCATCCTCACCTGCTAGAATTATTAGCCTCCTCTTTCCCGTCTTCGTCATTAACTACCACATCAACAACAGGCTCATACAGGTACCATTCCTTCCTTTTCCTGGTATACACCAAAAAGGGAAAAAAAAACAGAATCAAGGCGGTTTCGACACCAGAGAGCAGTAAGCTAGCAACGTGTTAGTCCAAACACAGAGTTAACATTGTTCGTCGGTACTTCCCTACCAGTACCATCATAACCAAAGTACCAAACTACAGTAATCATTAACGCATCAAGGTTTTTAAAAGAAATGATCATATACCGGATGACGCTCCCTTTGCTGCCAAAATACTTGAACAAATCCACTGCATTGTTCACGGCTTTACTGCAAAACATAGCCAGGTGAATTTCATATAGAACAACAAACAGGAAGGATGGCATTTAGCTAGAATAATATGCTAATTAGCATCTGTATGCATCCAGTTCCCCTACATTTTTATTTTTTTTAAAAAAAAGAGTAAACTCCTCCACAAACCTATTTGAAGAAAATTCTGGTGCTCGCCTTCCCTTCTTTGACATTTGCTTCTCTCTCATAACAGAGACGCTCTGACTAGCAATCTACAAAGTCAAGATTTTATTTTTTTTTCAAAAGAAAGCCTTATAGAAAAAAAAAATCTGAAGGAACCATATACAAACTTCATAAGTTCTGCCTCTAAAGAACATCAAATTGATTTATTGATATTGTGAACTAGAATCAGGAAAGAAAAGTATATCTAACCTCATAGAGCTGCTCACGGATGGAAACAGCTATTGCAGGCTGCACATCAAACAAAAAGACTTTGTCAGCATAGAACAACTTTGTATAATTAATGTGTAAGTTTTTCCAAAAAAAGAACTGCAGTGCAGGAAATATTCATATAACAGCAAATTCATGACTAAAACCCATCAAAATTCTGCAGCCACAGAAAATCATAAAGATTATAAAGGACAATAACAATAGTAGCATTTTACAAGACTTGCAAGTACAACAAAGTTAAATGCAAGTTCAGAGAAAATATGGAAAAACTTTCATCTGGTAATCCATCATGTTCCTGTATAGCAACTTGGGAGAATTGCAAAGTATAAATAGAGGCTAGCTGACATGGAAAACCATCAACATAAAAGCTGCTGCTTTAGTTGAATTAACAGTTCATTGCACTGATCACTCAGAGCTTTATTATTTAGGACATACCCCAACTTCAGGGTCTGTAATGTTCAAATCATCACACAGCGTCCTCGCAAATTCTTCAGGGTCACTATCAAGGTTGCCGATATCCTGACCACCAAGAGGCAAGAGTAGAGTAGACGGGAGTTAAAGCAATTATCAGGACATGAGGACTCCCAAAAATCACAACGATACATGTACATACCCATAAGAACTGGTCCCTAATTACAGTGTTGTTCACTCGGAGGTCAATCTGCAGATTCACCATATATATAAGCTGTCACTTGACAGTGTATGCTCCCCATTCATATGAGGATAAAAATACAACAGGCGCAGAAACTGTCTGCTGATGAGCAACAGAACAGTACAACAAACCTTCAGAGGCACAATCTTCTCTTTGATTTGCATCTCCTGCCCCTCGTAGGAGCGGAACTCAGCAAGTTGCCCCTACGCGAAAAAACAATAGTCGATTGACCATTAGCAGTATAGAACACATGGCGAGATGGGACATGAGGGGCAGGTAAGCAAGAGAAAAGAGAGGCACCTGGATGGACTGGAGCATCTGGGGGACGAAATTGGCCGGCAGCTTGAGGTCCTTGGCCGTCCGCTTAGCGAAGCTGATTATCTCCGAGTCGGGATCTGCCGGCCAGGTGCAGGGGACAAGCGAGTCAATCCAACCAGCGAGCGACAGCACGACGCTAAGAGGAGATGAATGAAGCGAGAAGCGGAAGAGGAATACCTCGCGGGTTCCAGGTGAAGGCGTCCCTGTAGCGCTGGCCGTCCACCTCGACGTCGACGCGTATAGGCACGAGGTTGTCCCTCGTCGGCCTGCAGCACGGAGGAGGCAGAGGGGAACGAATCAGCCACCCGCGCCCTCTTTCTCCCAAGCAATCGATCCAAGGCGTCTCTCTAATGGAAGAGGACTAGGAGGGAGGGAGGAAGAGGGCGTACATGCGGAAGTTGACAGTGGAAGGCCTAGAGGCGCCGAGGCTAACCGTCTTCATCTCTGTACCCTTCGCCGGCGGTCGGTGCGCCGCCGATGGCTCTCTGTCCGCGCCGCCGTGAAACGCGAAAAAGAACGGGCACGCTTATGGGCCTAACTAATTAATTCGGGCCGAACAACAAGTCGTCTTTGTATGGGCTCCGGGATGAGGTTTCGTGCCAGATTCACGACAACGTTATTTGCTGTTGACCGGCAAATTTATGTCCGTCTCGATAGGAGGAATCTCTACTCCTTTCAAACCTAAGTTTCGACTTGTTACGTGTGACGTGCGTGCGAAATACATATAGTTATTCATTTTCCTCTGAATAAGGTTTAAATCACCTAGGACAAAATTAATCTTGTTATAAATCACCCGCGTTCCTATCATTTCTATCTCCTCGCACGTATGGTTTCTATTGATTCTATCGTACCCTTCGTTTGGCTTTTCTGAGGTAGTCGTCGCCGCTAAAGTTATAGTTAGGATCGGTGTCTCAACATTGTCTGTGTTGCGTCAATACTTTCTAAAAGTCTTCGTAAGCCCAACATCGACATGAAACATAGTAAGCATCTAGCACGAACGACATCCATGGAACCATTACATGCACACATAAGCTTAGATATCATATCAATCACAACACTAAACAAAAATGAATCTATACACTATATAATTCACTAGTTTAAACTTTGCAAAACTGAGAGCACCTAGAGAGCGTGAGTAGGTGATCCTGCAAAACTTAACTCAAACCACACAAACTTGGTCTAAAATGTGAGTTAGAGAGAATTAAAACCAAGTTTGAGAGTAGAAAGAAGAGAGAAGTTTTTTTTCACTCGATTGCTCTTTCAAGATATAATTTAGACTTAGAGCAATATCACAAGTGAAGAATTGGAACGAGAAAGAGATAAAAATTGCAATGAAGTAAATGGCACAAGAGACACGATAATTTTTACCTCGTGGTTCGGTCAAGCATAATATGCTTGCCTACTCTACGTTGTGGCGTCCCAATAGAAGAGGGCTGCACTCGACCGTATCCCGGTTGTAAGAAATCTCCACAAGTTGGAGTCTCTCACGCCTTACATAAATGATCACAATCAAAATGAGAGTAACAGAGGGAACAAAATACGCACACAAGAGCACAACGCAGCAACAACACGCGTAAATGTAAAGAAGCAAGCGCAATAACAAAACGATAGAGTAACGACTCAGAAAATGCGCTCAAATCTCTCTAGAACAATTCGGAGGCGTGGTCGCGGAGTCTAAAAGTGGTAGTGTGCTCAAAGTGTGCTTGGTGTACTGCTCCATGTGCCTAGGGGTCCCTTTTATAGCCCAAAGGGGCCTAGGGGTAGAGATGGCAATGGATAAAAACCCGGTGGGTATTACTTGCCCAAACTCATACCCACGAAGTAAAAATACGTCCGTTAAAAAAACCATACCCATGACGGGTATAAATTTTTCCCAAACTCATGCCCATGCGGGTTTTGGGTACCCAACGGGTTTCACATACCCACTAACATCAACATAAAAAATAATCCATCAAGTAAATGGCAGTTAATATACTGATAAGTCGGGATAAATGGAACAAGTGATAGCTAATTTTATCTTAAACTTTGTTACATGGAGTTTATTTCAATTACATATTCAATTAATAATATTATGAGATATATTTATAAGATATGTTGATTTTAAGGCGAGTTTTAAAACCCATGGGTTTGCAGGTATGGGTAGTGGAAGAACAAACACAAGCCCGCGTACTCGATGGATTTCCTTTTAAACCCATTATCAAACCCATTGATAGAGAATTTGACCCAAACCCATACCCTAATAAAGCAAAAACCCATTGAGTTTCGGGTAGCGGGAACCCATTACCATCTCTACCTAGGAGTTGTTGGAGCTTCATTTGGAAGCTCCCAGCCTTCCCTGTTTGTGGGTGCACTGGACTGTCCGGTGGCGCATAGGAGATCACTGATTAGCCACTTTCGTTCTCAGTGTAAACCCTGAATAATGCCCTAGTTTTCTTACTTTTGGAAGCTACATCTCCTAAAATAAATATGTTTGCTAATGTAGATTAATAAGGTTCCTATATCAATTTAGTTACTCCTTTGCCAAATTAAATATTCATGAGTACTCTCAAAAAAAATACTTTTATACTAGGAATTGATTTTTATTAAAATGCCTACCTTTGGATGTGAGAATTTCATATTTTACATAGGATAATGAATAAATAAATAAATTAGTAAAAATTATGGTTTGCATCTCATGATGGTGATTTTGCTTGTGCATTTATGTTGAAGACCTGAATTCAAAATTTGAACTTGAAAACTGAAATAGAAAAGAAATCAGAAAACAAAAAAGAAAAAAGAAAAAAAAGAAAAGGAGAAAGACTTGTTGGGCCGATTCTAGCACACCCGGCCCAATCCCACTTTGTGCGTGCAGCCCAGCCATGAGTCGTGCCTACGGTGCCCCGCCTCACGCTGACGCCATGGGCCCTCATGTCAGCCGCTTCTCACCTGACGCTTGCCACATAAGGGCTAAGGCCACCACCGCGTGGGACCGTCCTGACAGAACCATCCGGTTCAAGCACAACAACCCCGCGTGGATCGTCGACAGTGGTTAGGATTCAGCGAAGCCATATTGGGATCCGGTGAGCCTCGTTCTTTCCCCAGCGCCTATATAAGCCGACCATGGCACCCCGTTTCTAGAAGCCGTGTCGTCGAGGACCCGAGAGCACCAGTCCCGAGCGAAGCACTGAGACACGGTGAAGACAGAGGGAGCAATGGGCCGCCATCGCGATTCCTTGACCTCAACGGAGTTTGTAGCCCTAGATCGAGCCTGGGTGTTCACTAGGGCACGTACGACCTGTGCGGGCATCCCTGGAAGAGCGTGGCTGGTCAGCCTCACCGAAATTTCTCACTGGAGTTCGCCCCCGCTGCAAAGCCGCACTACTTCATGGGCGGGGATCCTTCACGCACAAAAATCGGTAATAACCCCCTCACACGTCGATGTTGGCTGCTCAACGTTTAGCATCGTTTTGATTAGAGGTTGATCGTCGGTTTGGCCGGATGGCCCTACGACGGTGATGGTGCCGCCAAGGGTGCCCTGTGCCGTCATGCTCTACCCTAGGGAGGGAGGAGAATCATGGGCACCGTCGATCTGGGAACGAACGTACAAGATTAGATCTGGCCTTACCGGTTCGTTGAGTTACTCGATGACCGTTGGATTCGCATACGACGATCAAGATTAGATTGTGATCTCATTCAATCTGGGCCATCAGATTGAAGCGGACGACTAGGATTAGGTTACAACATACCCCTTCTCTTGGATTGATCTCAGTCACCGGTTGTGGATCGAACGGCTCAGATCTTATCCTCTCACTCGACCAAGCTAGTTTTTCTAAAGAGACCTTGGCTTTTTATCAATTCAACCCACAGTCCATCCTTATAGAATAATGAATACACATAGGTCCCTAGTATTTGCAGATAAGCCCTTATAAGCTATTTTGGGTATAAAATTAATAAAATATTTATAAAACTTAGAAAATTCATACCTTGCTCGTTTTAACTCTGATTTAGTCCATTCAAATTTCGTAAGCTTCGTATAAATATTTACTACATAGTAACAACATTAATTGTACAATATCGCATACTTTTATAATTAGATAACTATTTAACCTATGTTAGTAGATTAACCTTTCTAATCAAGGTCAATCTGTCCATAATTATAAATATGATCTCTAATCAAGTTATAATTAAAATAGTATTAATTATTTATTAGATTATCTCTCTCACATGATTTATAAAATCAATCTAAGACCTAGTATTAACTATTTAAATGACGTAAATCTTTCGAAAACCATATCTCTTCAACCGTGACTCTAAATTTAGTGGTTCTTAAACCAACGATCTCGTAGCAACGCGTAGAATATTGTCACGCTGTTTACTCTCATGTTTTGGTGTAATGTTATTATACTCATTAATTGTTGATTTATGTGTATTGCTATGAATAGAAGCGAGGTCACGAGGAATCTGAATATCAACTTTGGAGAAGTACCTGGAGTTGCAAGTATAAGCCAAGTTATGTCCTTGATCACTCTTCTTTACCTAATAATGTTCCTGTTAATCACTGTGACGTGCATAGGTTAATTTGATGGGACCTAATAGGTTACCCTAGTTTTGTTTATCCCATACCTTGCAAACAAATGAACTATTGGGTGGACTTGCTATTTCCCTACCTAGTTTTGGGATTAATATTATACTGAATTATGACCATGTTCCATTATTATTGTTGGTTTAATTATTGTTTATGATAAGATTATTGTGTTAAATGGAACATGGAGAACCACCGGAAAAACAGTGGTACCACATGGGTGGAATGGGACGCCCTTGACTGACTAATTAGAAAAGCTAGTGAGGACTACCTTACCTGAAAGGGACAAGGGCGATAAAGGAGATGCCGGTGTAGGGAGGTTCTCTGGTCGATCATGCTGCGATGGCTTTTCAGATGAGGGATTCATATATCGCTGTTCTCACGAAATCGTAGCGGGTTTTCTGAAGCTAGTGGAACTTTGTAATGGCCTCGTAGTGGATCCCTAGCCATTCACCTTGGGAGTGTCTAAGGGTCTTGCAAACCCTGGCTAGATGGGATACACAACTTGTGGGTAAAGGGTGCTGGGAGCACCTAGAGGGGGGTGAATAGGTGATCCTGTAAAAAACAGCTCAACAAAACAAACTTGGACTAATATTGGATTAGTGAAAGCTAAGGCCAAGCTCGAGTGAGGAGTACGAGTGGAGTAAACTTCTTCATTTAATTGCTCTTCACGACGTGGATATTAAACTTAGAGCAATTATGTACGTGAAGTGAATGGAGAGAAAATTGTAGTAGTATAAAGACAAGTGGCACAATGATTTTTATCCCGTGAATCGACCAAGTAGAATACTTGCCTATTCCATGTTGTGGCGTCCCAACGAACGAGGGTTGCACGCAACCCCTCTCAAGTGATCCAAAGATCAACTTGAATACCACGGTTCTCCTTTTCTCAGCAATATCCCGTTGTAAGGAATCTCCACAAATTGGAGTCTCTCACGCCTTACACAAGTGATCTCAAATGAAAATAAGAGTAAGGGAGGAATAAAACCGCACACAAGAGCGAGAGTTGCAGCAACAACACGCACACAAGACAAGAACGAGCACACGAAACAACACAGCAGAGTTACAGCTCAAAGAAGTGCCTGAATCTCTATCACAATGAACCAAATGTGTGTTTGCGAAGTCTCCACGTTGTAGAATGTTCAATGACTGCTTGGTTTTCTGCTCCATGCGCCTAGGGGGTCCCTTTTATAGCCCCAAGGGAGCTAGGAGCCATTGGAGCTCCATTTGGAAGGCCATGGTTGCCTTCTGTCCGCGGGTGCACCGGACTGTCTGGTGCACACTGGACAGTGAACAGTACATAGTCTGGGCGAGGGAAGAGAATCCCCTGATTGGCTGCTTTCTTGTTCTGGGGGCACCGGGCCGTCCGGTGGGGGGGGGGCACCGGACTGTCCGGTGTGCCACTTGACTGTTGGCTCAGGGCCGACGTGGCCACTAGCCGTTGGCTTGTGGATCACCGAACTGTCTGGCGCCTCATAGGGATCGTCCGGTGAATTATAGCCGACACAGCCAGAAAAAACCCGAGAGCAGGCTGTTGGCCGGACCGTGCACCGGACTGTCTGGTGGGTGGCACTAGACCGTCTAGAGCTCTATAATCTAGCACACTTTCTCTTAATCTTCCTTTGTTTTCTTTTGCTCCTTTTGGACTTGACTTTACTAATTCTCTGTCACTTAGACAAACATGATTAGCACACAAATCAATTGACTAAGTGTCTAAAGCATACCTTTTTGCTTGATCCATATAGATTTGCACTAAGTCCTCTTTCGAGCTCAATTGCTTCATATACCTTTGCTCAACGTCATGTTAGTTCAAACATAATGTGTTGTGCATCTAATCACCAAAACAATATAGAAATGGCCCAAGGGCACATTTCCCTTTCAATCTCCCCCTTTTTGGTGATTTATGCCAACACATCAAAAAGCAACTCAAATTGAACTAACATATCCAAAAGAGCTAAGAAGAGCAAATTGATGTCAAATGTAAGACCAATCTAGTTATCATAGGATTTGGTATATTAGGATCATTTTTGCCACCACTTGGATTGTTTTTGCAAAACAAATTCATTTTCCTATCTCTACATCAAAAAACACTTGTTTTGGCAAATCAAAATCTCTTTTAAGACTTGTTTTGGTCAAACACCAAAAACTCCCCCTTTCCCATAATCAAATTTCTCCCCTATAAGAGAGCAATTTTTTGCAATGAAGTATTGTTACACTAAAACTTCTGAAAAATTCACAAGTGGTAGCTGATCCATTTGCTTTGGCCTTAATTTCTCCCCTTTTGGCATTAAGCACCAAAATGGAAGAACTATTTGGCCTGTTTAACCCCATTGCCTCACAAAAATTTCAACTAAAATCAATGGCAATGAGAAAAACATGGATAGTGGCTTGGACCATGATACATTAATACCAGAATGCAGTGGAAGCCTCTTCTTTGTCCAAGTCCTATTTTCCCTTTCAATCCATCTTTGAGACTAGATCAAAATCACTCAAGCAAGCATATTAGTCTCAATGTGTCAAGTTGTAGTATATCCTCCCCCTAAACATGTGCATCATTTGCTTAAGGACTTGTGAGGTCCGAGGATGACATGTACAACTTGAGCGCCAAAATAAGTAAAGACAGACATGTTTAAAAGAACATGATCAAAGGCATAAAACACGTGTATGCTATAGATCAATCCAAGTTCCACGAATCTAAGACATTTAGCTCACTACGTAACCCGCAAAACCTTTTCTCATCTAAAGGCTTGGTGAAGATATCGGCTAGCTGGTTCTCGGTGCTAATGTGGCAAACATCGATATCTTCCCTTTGCTAGTGGTCTCTCAGAAAGTGATGTCGGATGTCTATGTGCTTAGTGCGGCTGTGTTCAATAGGATTATCCACCAAGCAGATTGTACTCTTATTATCACATAGGAGTGGGACTTTGCTCAGATTGTAGCCAAAGTCTCAAAGGGTTTGCCTCATTCAAAATAGTTGCACGCAACACTGTCCTACGGCAACATACCCGGCCTGAGCGGTGGATAGGGCAACAAATGTTTGTTTCTTAGAGCTCCAGGACACTAGGGACCTCCCTAGAAACTGACAAGTCCCTGATGTGCTCTTCCTATCAACCTTACACCCGACATAGTCAAAATTTGAATGTCCGATTAAGTCAAAGGTAGACCTCTTTGGATACCAGATCCCAAAGCAAGGCGTAGAGACTAAATATCTAAGAATTCACTTCACGAGCACAAGATGACATTCCTTGGGGTTGGATTGAAATCTAGCACACATGCATACACTAAGCATTATATCAGGTCTATTAGCACAAAGATAAAGTAAATAACCTATCATAGACCAATATGCCTTTTGATCAACAGACTTACCTCCTTTGTCGAGGTCCAAGTGTCCGTCCATTCTCATCGACGTCTTAGTGGGCTTTGCATCCTTCATCCCAAACCTCTTGAGTAAGTCTTGAGTGTACTTCGTTTAGGAGATGAAGGTTCCTTCCTTGAGTTGCTTTACTTAGAATCCAAGGAAGTAGTTCAACTCACCCATCATAGACATTTCAAATTTCTGCATTATTACCCTGCTAAACTCCTCACAAGACTTTTGATTAGTAGAACCAAATATTATGTCATCGACATATATTTGGCATACAAACAAATCACCATTACAAGTCTTAGTAAAAAGAGTAGGATCGGCTTTCCCGACCTTGAAAGCATTAGAAAAAAGAAAATCTCTAAGGCATTCATACCAAGCTCTTGGAGCTTGTTTAAGTCCATAGAGCACCTTAAAGAGCTTGTAGACATGGTCGGGATACCTGTCATCCTTGAAGCCAGGGGGTTGTTCCACGTATAGTTCCTCCTTGATTGGTCTGTTGAGGATAGCGCTCTTCACGTCCATAGGAAACAACTTAAACGAGTGGTGAGCAGCATAAACCAATAATATGTGTATTGACTTGAGCCTAACTACAGGAGCAAAAGTCTCCTCAAAATCCAAACCTGCGACTTGAGCATAACCTTTTGCCACAAGTCGAGCTTTGTTCCTTGTCACCACTCCGTGCTCATATTGCTTGTTGCGGAACACCCACTTGGTTCCCACAACATTTTGCTTTGGACGTGGCACCAGGCTACACACTTCATTTCTTTTGAAGTTATTGAGCTCTTCCTGCATGGCCAACACCTAGTCCAGATCTTGCAAGGCTTCTTCTACCCTGAAAGGCTCAATAGAAGAAACAAAAGAGTAATGTTCACAAAAATTAGCTAAACATGAACGAGTGGTTACTCCCTTGCTGATGTCACCTAGAATCTGATCCATTGGATGATTCCTTTGGATAGTGGCCCGACTTGAGTTGGAGGTGCTTGTTGTGCTTCTTCCTCTATGTCCTTTTCTTCATGTGCTCCCCCTTGATTCATGCCTTCACCTTGAGGTACATGTTCCTTGTATTGACTTGGGGGATGCATCAGTGTTGAGGAAGATGGTTGATCTTGATTTTGTTGTTCCTGCTGTCGCACATCACCTATTGCCAAAGTTCGCATTGCGGCTGTTGGAATTTCATCCTCATCTACATCATCAAGATCAACTTGTTCTCTTGGAGAGCCATTAGTCTCATCAAATACAACGTCACTAGAGACTTCAACTAAACCCGATGATTTGTAGAAGACCCTATATGCCTTTGTATTTGAATCGTAACCTAGTAAAAACCCTTATGCAGCTTTGGGAGCAAATTTTGAATGTCTACCTTTCTTCACCAAGATGTAGCATTTGCTCCCAAATACACGAAAGTACGAAACATTGGGTTTGTTACCAGTTAGGAGCTCGTAAGATGTCTTCTTGAGAAGGCGATGAAGATAGAGCTGATTTACGGCGTGGCACGCTGTATTTACAGCTTCCGACCAAAACCATTGAGGCATCTTGTATTCCCCAAGCATTGTCCTCGCCTTGTCAATGAGTGTTCAGTTCTTTCTCTCTACTACACCATTTTGCTACGGTGTGTAGGGAGCGGAGAATTCATGCTTCATGCCTTGTTCTTCAAGAAACTCTTCTACTTGAATATTCTTAAATTCAGATCCATTGTCGCTCCTGATCTTCTTCACCTTGAGCTTAAAACTCATTTTGAGCTCTCCTTAGGAAGCGCTTTAGAGTATCTTGGGTTTTCGATTTATCCTACAAAAAGAATACCCAAGTGAAGCGGGAAAAATCATCAACAATAACAAGACCATATTTACTTCTCTCAATGCTAAGATAAGCAACGGGTCCGAAGAGATCCATGTGGAGGAGTTTCAGTGGTCTTGACGTTGTCATCACATTTTTGCCTAGATGATTAGTTTCCACTTGCTTTCCTACTTGGCACACTGTACAAGGTCTGTCTTTTTCAAAACTGACATCGGTTAGTCCTAACTGAGAGCACCTAGAGGGGGTGAATAGGTGATCCTGTAAAAATCAAGACTAAACAACACAAACTTGGTTTATGAAATGTTAGTGAAGTCAAAACCAAGGTGCTATGGCTAGAGAGGGAGAGAACGAGAAGAGACAACTTCTTCACTTAATTGCTCTTCACAAGATGAGTATTGTTGGGACCATGCTTCGTCGCCGAAGGTCCTGCAGGAAGAAACACCTTCGGCAAATCTGTTTATACGTGATACCGAAGCTACCGCTCATGAAGCTTCGACACTATAACGTATCCAAAGACGAAGGATCGAACCGACTTAAAGATGGAATGACTTTTTAGTCCATAAGGGTCTGAGTTATAATTGTAATCTTCTGTAAGGGGCATGATTGTAATTTCTTACAGGCTGCGTCCTGTGCCTATAAATAGATGAACAGTACTCCTTTACTGTTCAGGCGATCTGGTAATTGCTAACGCAGTACTCTAGAATTATTGTTTTCTGCCAAGGTGAAGGTATAAATGTACTTGAATATTATGTTTTAATATTTAAATTCACATTATAAAATAAATGAATAATGTTATTTATTCCTGGCATTTTGTAACGTTTTACATTTTATATTTCATTTCGCATTGTTTCATCTTTAATCACGAAGGCGCAACCTTTGTGATATATTATTCATAACCTTCATTCGAAGCTCATTAAATCCTTGGGGAAATAATGCTTCAGCGGACGAAGGGCTTTAATATCTAACATTCTTTGTTGCCTTGTTCCTAATTTAAAGCATTTGAGAACAAGTCCCCAACATTGGCGCCCACCTCCGGTGAACTCACTTCCACTTTTTGAGTTGATGGGTTCGTTCAAGAACCAAGCTCGAACTGCTTCGGCTCCGAAGCTGATTCTCCCGATAACAGGCGGTTCATGCTCAGAGCCGGCTAACAAGAAACAGAAGAAGGAGGCACAAAGAAGAGTACAACATGTAGGGGTACAAGGACCCTTCATCAAGTCAAGATGGTCTCACATCCCAATTACCTTCTCTCAAGAGGATCTTCAGCTCAAGGATTACCCACACAATGATGCTATGGTTATCTCTTGTGTGATCAAAGGATTTCTGGTCCACAATGTTTTGGTTGATATAGGCAGTGCAGCGAATATTATATTTGCTAAGGCCTTCAGACAAATGCAAGAGCCCAAAGACAAGTTTCATGATGCTACGCACCCTCTTTGTGGCTTCGGAGGAAGACAGATTGTAGCGCTTGGTAAGATTACCATGCCAGTGACCTTCGGATTCGTCAACAATACAAGGACTGAGCAAGTTGTGTTTGACATTGTTGACATGGAGTATCCTTACAATGCTATCATTGGTCGCGGAACACTCAATGCTTTCGAAGCAATTCTTCATCCAGCATATCTTTGCATAAAGATACCTTCGGATCAGGGACCTATTGCTATTCATGGGAATCAGGAAGCTGCCAGAAAGGCCGAGGGGAATTGGACTGATTCAAAGGCAATCCACAATATAGATGAAGCCGAAGCTTGTGAGCAGTACAAGTACAGAAGGGAGAAGGCTGCTTCGGCCGATCAGCCGAAACCCATGCTTTTATGCGAAGATATCGTAGAGCAGAAGGTGCTGCTGGGATCTCAATTGTTTGAGGAACAAGAGAAAACCCTGATAAGGTTCCTGTTCAACAACAAAGATGTCTTTGCATGGTCGGCTAACGATCTCTGTGGCGTCAACAGGGATGTTATTGAACACTCGCTCAATGTTGATCCATCCTTCAGACCCAGAAAGCAGAGGCTTTGGAAGATGTCTGATGACAAGGCCGAAGGTGCTCGAAA
This sequence comes from Zea luxurians, assembly GCA_029449295.1. Classification (NCBI taxonomy): domain Eukaryota; kingdom Viridiplantae; phylum Streptophyta; class Magnoliopsida; order Poales; family Poaceae; genus Zea; species Zea luxurians. Next base: position 12,252,814 of record JAOPSE010000012.1, read on the forward strand.
TGAAGTAAAAAGACTCCTCAGCGCCAGAGTCATAAGAGAAGTGAAGTATCCAGAATGGCTGACTAACACTGTTATGGTAAAAAAGGCCAATGGCAAATGGAGGATGTGTATTGATTTTACTGATCTCAACAAGGCTTGTCCGAAGGATAAGTTTCCATTGCCAAGGATAGATTCCCTAGTTGATGCAGCAGCTTCATCAGAACTTATGAGTCTGTTGGATTGTTATTCAGGCTATCATCAAATTTGGATGAAGAAGGAGGATGAGCCAAAAACCAGCTTCATAACCCCTAGCGGAACATATTGTTACCTTCGGATGCCTGAGGGGCTCAAGAATGCTAGAGGAAGCTTCAGCAGAATGACAACAAAGGTTCTTCATTCTCAGATAGGCAGAAATGTGCTCACTTATGTCGATGATATCATTGTAAAAAGCACGAAGCAAGAAAATCACATTGCTGATCTGCAGGAGACTTTCGCTAATTTTAGACAGGCCGGTCTAAAACTGAATCTAGAAAAGTGTGTTTTCGGAGTAAAGAAGGGGAAATTCCTTGGTTGCCTAGTTTCAACAAAAGGGATTGAGGCTAATCCAAATAAAATCGAAGCTATTCTTCGGATGGAACCACCAAGCACAAAGAAGGGGGCTCAACGATTGACAGGAAGACTGGCATCTCTCAACAGATTCATATCTAGATCAGCAGAGAGAAATTTACCATTCTTTGAAGTGCTGAAGTCAGCCGAAGTTTTTCAATGGGGACCAGTTCAGCAGAGAGCCTTCGAAGAGCTGAAGCAATATTTGATAGACCTAACAACGTTAACTCCACCAACGCCAGGGGCTCCTCTGTTGTTATATGTGGCAGCCTCGCACTCAGCGGTAAGTGCGACACTTGTTCAAGAGAAGCTTGAAGGGCAAGTCAAAAAGCAAGCCCCAATATACTTTGTATCCGAAGTTCTTAGTTTATCAAAGAAAAATTATACAGAATTGGAGAAGGTGCTATATGCTGTTTTGATGGCTTCTAGGAAGCTTCGGCACTACTTTCAAGCATACAATATAATTGTCCCTTCTTCACAACCATTGAAGGATATTATGAGAAATAGAGAAGCTACTGGAAGGGTTGGAAAATGGGCTGCGGAACTCAACGAGTTTTGCATTGATTATGTGCATAGATCTTCGATTCAGTCTCAAGCGTTAGCAGACTTCATTGCTGACTGGACGCCAGGGGCTCAGGAAGAAGAAGCGAGTAAAGATGCCGAAGCTTGGACAGTATTCTGCGATGGTTCTTGGGGAACCTTCGGGGCAGGAGCAGCCGCTGTGTTGGTCGCACCCTCCAAAGTTAAAACTTGCTATGCAGCAAGACTTGATTTCAGCTGCACAAATAACATTGCCGAGTACGAAGCTTTACTTTTGGGTCTTCGGAAGTTAAAGGCAATGGGAATTAGAAGGGCAGTTCTTAAAACTGATTCCCAAGTTATTTCTGGTCATATTGACAAGAGTTGTAAGGCAAGAGACCCGAAGCTTGAAAAATATTTAGACACGGTCCGAAGGATTGAAGCTTCCTTTGAAGGGTTTTCTGTCAAAAATATTCCTCGAGGAGAAAATGAACATGCTGATTTGCTAGCCAAGTCAGCAGCACAGGGGCTGCTCTTACCTTCGGAAGTATTTTTTGAAATAATAAAAGCACCTTCGGTTGAACTCCTTGAAAGAGCAGTCCTTAATATATCTCCTGTTTATAGTGAAGACTGGAGAACTGAGATCATCTCTTACCTTTAGGGTAACTTTCTTTCAGATGACGAAGCTTATAACAAGAGAATAGAGGCAAGAGCTCGACCATATGTTATAATAGGAGGGGAGCTGTACAAGCATGGGGTCTGTTCTCCACTACTCAAATGTTTATCCAGAGCCGAAGGTATAGAATTGATGAAGGAAATACATGCAGGCCTATGTGGATCTCACATTGGATCTAAGCCTTTGCTGGGAAAAGTTTTTCGTCAAGGATTTTATTGGCCAAAGGCAGCTTCGGATGCAGCGGAATTAGTCCAAAAGTGCGAAGACTGTCAGAAATGTGCAAGAGATCAAAAACAACCTTCGTCTTTAACCCAGTTAATACAACCCACTTGGCCATTGCAAAGGTGGGGCCTTGATTTGTTAGGTCCGCTACCACCAGCACAAGGGAACTTAAGATATGTTGTAGTGGCAGTGGAATATTTTTCTAAATGGATTGAGGCAAAGCCTTTAGCCACAATAACTTCGGTTACTATTCAAAAGTTTTTCTGGCAAAATATTGTCTGTCGATTCGGAGTGCCGAAGGCCATCACTGTGGACAATGGAACGCAGTTTGATTCCGAAGTTTTCAGAGAATTTTGTGAACAAATTGGCACGAAGATCCATTTTGCATCAGTTCGACATCCGGAGTCAAATGGACTTGTTGAAAGGGCTAATGGCATCATAATGACAGGAATAATGAAGTTAATCTTCAATCAGTCCAGGGGAAAGTGGCCAGATATATTAATCAAAGTGGTGTGGAGCCACAACACAACAATATCAAGATCAACAGGTTTTACACCATTCAAATTGTTGTTTGGTGACGAAGCAATAACTCCGGAAGAAGCAAAAGCAGGATCAATAAGAATAGTAGCTTCGGTAGAAGACGAAGCTGAAGCTGATTATTCTGTGGAAAAAGATGCCATAGAAGGGATCAGGCTTCAAGCTGTGGAAAACATCAATAAATACCAAGCCGAAACAATAAAATGGCATGATAGAAAGGTTCGCCTAAAGAATATTGAGCCAGGACATTTGGTGCTTCGAAGAGTAGCCAACCCAGAGACAGTAGGCAAGCTACAGCTGAAGTGGGAAGGACCTTTTCTGGTAGTATCTTCGTCAAGACCCGGTTCCTACAGATTGAAGGATATGGACGGCAACGACATTCCTAGATCATGGAATGCGGACGAGCTTCGACGATATTATGTTTAGCTTGATGTAATTTTTTCTATTCTTTCTTGTGGCACCCTTTTCCTTTCCAAAGGGGGAGAAAGGTTTTTAATGGGGCCACAGCATGTAGTTTTTCTTTTTTTATTTCAACTCTGTAAGAGCAATATCCCCCAAAGATGTAAATGTAAAAGCTGAGAACGCACCTTCGAGTGCAAAGGAAAAAGAAAAGAAAATAGGGAGAAGCTCAAAAGTCGTTCCCAAGGGAATGCAGAGCCTACAGCGAAAAATAAACACTGATTCCGCCGAAGTAAAAGCCGAAGAAGCTCCTAAGGGAGGCTTACAGCGAAAAATAAACGCTGATTCCGCCGAAGTAAAAGGCGAAGAAGCTCCTAAGGGAGGCTTACAGTGAAAAGTCAGCGCTGATACACCGAAAAATAAACGGTGAAGCCGAAAAATAAGCGACAAAAAGATTTGAGTCATTCCTAAGGGAATGAAGGCTATGATTATGGCTTTGAATATATATCCGGACATTCATTTGCACGTTACATCACATCATGACATTTGCATTCATAAACATTCATTTAGACATACATAGGATCATTATCATCATATCATACAGAAAAGGCAGATGCTCCGGCTATGAGGATAAAGCTTCGGAGAAAAATAGAAAGAAGAAATTTTTATGCTTCGTTGTGTACAAAAAGAAGGGAAGGTGTTTTTCGCCTACGGCTCAAAAAGAAAATTTCGTCCACAGCAAAGCAGATTGTACACGGACAAAGGGGAAAAGATATATTACAAGGTACACACAAATTTACATAAGTTTCTTTACAATCATATTACAAAATTTTCTCTAGAATCTTATGCAGCAAAGTCTTTCAGAACATCTGTTAAGGCTTCGGCTCGTCATTCTTTAGCTTCATCATCCTGTACATATTGAAACGGAATCAGAAAAGCGCAGAGTTCAAGGAGAAGGTAAAAGTAACAAGTATAAGTTTCTCATTGGCTTAAGGTGGCTCCGAGCTTCGTCACCAGCCATTTTTCGCCCGTCGTTTATCCAAATCTGGGTCATAAACCTGTTTCCTATGCTTCGAGCTAGGCTGGGGATATCAATCAAATCTGCTGGCGACAAACTGAAGTTTGGTCTATTAACAATTTTCCCGTGCGTACAGCCAGCCTTCAGGAAAGCAGTAGTCGTGCCTCGAGAAGCTAACAGGGCGCAGAAATCGGCATGCCCAGCGATAACTTCGTCAAGTGCATCAACTTCGCCCTCAATGTATTCAAAGGTGCTTGGCAAGTTTTCAGCTGAAGGTGTAAACTTATCAGAGCTGGCCCCAATTGAGTAAAACACATCCTTCAGCCGCTTCACACATCGGTTACCGAAATCTAAACATTTTTCCTGAAGCTCCTTCAATGATTTCTGCAAATTTGAATTCTTCTCAATTTCGGTCTTGAGACTTGTTTCAAGAATCTTCTTTTCTTGTTTAGATTTTTCTGATTTTATGAGTAATTCGCTGTTTAATTTGGCAATTTCGGCTTGAGCTTCAGCCAGTGAACCTTCCATAGAGTGAATGACGAAGTCCTTCTTCTCCAAGGCAGCTTCGTGATCTTTAACTTTATTTTCAAGTTCTTGAATGTCGAAGTCCTTTTTCTTCAAAGCAGCTTTGTAACTTTTGACTTTATTTTCTAGATCTTTGATGGTAGTTTCGTTTTTCTCGTCTTCAAGATCTTGTTGCATCCTCAACACTTTACTTAATAATATACTCTGGCAAGACAACCTTCGTCAGAAAACATCTTGATTCAAAAAACAATAAAAGTTGAGAGTTTTTACCTTGAAATTAGCGTAGAACAAGCTATCAGCGATATGCTGTCGCTGGTACCTGCAGAGGTCCGCTTCAATCTTCGGCAGCCCAACATTCTTTGAGAAAGTCCTGACAACTTTGGCCTCTGTTCGATTCCGAAGGCATCTTAGTTTCCCTTCATTAACTCCGCCAAACAGCAGAGCCCCTGGTTTGTACCCACAGGATATGGCATATTTCTTTAGCTCTTCTTTTTCAGTTTCTGATAACTCTTGTCCCAGTATATCTTGAAAATTGAAATTTTCCTCTTCCAAAGTATCTTCAGTTTGCTCTTTTCCCTTCTCAATTGTCGTGTCCACAGCGGCCGCAGCAGCTTCTTCCTCAGCCATTTTTAGAAGTATGTTATCAATATCACCAAGTGTGGTTTCTAGATTGGGATCTTCGGCGGTCTCGGTTTCGGCTCCGGTGGCTGCTCTAGTGGCTTCGGCTCCGGTGGCTGCGGTTTCGGCAGTGCCAGCGCTTTCAATAAATGATATTTTTGACGCCGATGTCGGTGGCGGTGTCTGATGAATGACATCGGCCACCTGGATAATTCTCCTTTTTTTCGGCTTAGCGGGACTTTCTGTTGCCGAAGGTTCTTTTTCCTTCTGAAAAAACTTCGTCAGTTCTGGCGCCAGCGGACTTAGCTTGATAGGCAAAGGTTCAGTCTTTACCTTTAGAATCTCTTCCACTTCGGTAGCAGAAGGTGCCGTAGGAGCTTTCTCCTCTTGGCCCGACGTCTTTGGTTTCGGGGATGCGGCTTTTCTTTTCTTTGGAGCAGCTATCTTCGGCTCAGGGCTCAGTTTTCTTTTTTCAGAAATTTCTTTGTCCTTTTTAGCCAATTTGCTACCTTCTTTTTCAAGAGCACTGGCAACTCTTTTTCTTTTCTGCCCTTCAGCAACTTTGCCCAACTGCCCATAGTCAGGATAATCAAAATTCAAAGCATCCATCACCCGATTCATTCTTCGCTTCGGACGAGTGCCGAAAGCCGCAGTCATTAATTGATCTTCTTTTTTAGAATAGTTACCGAGGATCTCGTTGCACATAACCTCAATTGTATCCAACCACTCTTGGCAAGGTGTTTTAAAATGTTTTTTAAACTTGAAATGATAAGGTAGTCGAACAAGCTCTTTCTTCTTCTTCTCTCCTTTCAGCTTCGACATGTCCCATTCTTTCAAAGTTGGAAATACTCTGAATGCTAAGAATTCTTGGACTAGATCCCTGGTGCCAATGTGCTCTGCAACAACCCAAAATTCACTCAGTGCAATCTGGCATGGGCTATCTGGATTCATGGTGCATTGGGGCCTAGTTTCTCCGAAGGTTAACCTTAAAGGGCTCTGAACCAGCTTTTCCTTCTTTTCATCAACTTTGACATAAAACCATTCACTCTTCTAGCCAGCTGGCCATTTTGTACGATAACTGATAACTGGATACTTGGCATCTTTCCGATATGCAAAATTGTAGCAGCCGAAATTATCATGCAATCCGTCTTCTCTAGCTTTTGTCTGGTAATGAAGCTCGTGTGCCCGGCAAAAACCCTCGGCAAGTGGCTCTGCCTCCTGGCTTCGGAGTGCCCAGATGTAAACACTAAGCCTAACAATGGCGTTAGGAGTTAACTGATGAAGGTGAATCCCAAATCTCTCTAAAACATCTGCAATCATCCCATGTAGGGGAAATCTTAACCCCGCTTTGAAAAAGCTCTTAAAAACTACTACCTCATCTTTTTTAGGCTTCGGGGTAATCTCTTCTCCCCCGAAGCGAATCAGCTCCTTTTTGTCTTCACTGAAATAACCTAACTTCAATAACTTAGCCATGTCACCCTCAGTAATAGTAGACTTCCCAAACTCTAGGTGGCTGGGTTTAGACGACATCGCACCGTACTCATCCTCAGATTCGTTTTCTTCAACGTCAGTTTGTTTTGCTTCGGCAGCAGATATATCCTCTGATGTTGCCAGCCCAGACCGCCTCATTGCTTCGGAAATAGGAACAGTTTCAGTGGCTTCGGCCTCGTCTCCCTCACACTCAATCCTAGCAGTGGAGCGCAATCTAGCCATTTGATTATGAATTCCTAAAGTTTTTTGAAATTAATAACCTTTTTTCCGAAGCTCTTCTTGTGACGAAGCAGAATCCGGAGTGGTGCTTCGTTTGAGTGCAAGGGTCAAGCTTCGAATATGGTGAAATTTTTGGCAGCAAAACAGTGCAATTGCAATGAATGCTGTGGTAACTTCACACCTACTTGTCTGTTTATATAGTGCTGCAGGTAAGAAGGTGAATCGTCAAGTCTCCTACACCGAACGAACAGTCGCCCGCACCCACTGAACGGTGGGCCACAAAACCCGAGAAGGTAAATATGCATGGTGGGACTACTCCGCGTTCGGAAGTTGTATCGTTTCTCGGCAACGAGCTCAGGGAAGGTGTTTTTCGGACCTTCGGCTACCCGAAGCCTAAGAGACTTTTTCACGGATCAAGCTCGTTACGAAAAACGATCTAGCGCCGCGAAGGGGCTACTATTGGGACCATGCTTCGTCGCCGAAAGTCCTGCAGGAAGAAACACCTTCGGCAAATCTGTTTATACGTGATACCGAAGCTACCGCTCATGAAGCTTCGACACTATAACGTATCCAAAGACGAAGGATCGAACCGACTTAAAGATGGAATGACTTTTTAGTCCATAAGGGTCTGAGTTATAATTGTAATCTTCTGTAAGGGGCATGATTGTAATTTCTTACAGGCCGCGTCCTGTGCCTATAAATAGATGAATAGTACTCCTTTACTGTTCAGGCGATCTGGTAATTGCTAACGCAGTACTCTGGAATTATTGTTTTCTGCCAAGGTGAAGGTATAAATGTACTTGAATATTATGTTTTAATATTTGAATTCACATTATAAAATAAATGAATAATGTTATTTATTCCTGGCATTTTGTAACGTTTTACATTTTATATTTCATTTCGCATTGTTTCATCTTTAATCACGAAGGCGCAACCTTTGTGATATATTATTCATAACCTTCGTCCGAAGCTCATTAAATCCTTGGGGAAATAATGCTTCAGCGGACGAAGGGCTTTAATATCTAACATTCTTTGTTGCCCTTGTTCCTAATTTAAAGCATTTGAGAACAAGTCCCCAACAAGTATTAAACTTAGAGCAATTATAAAGTGAGTAGAAGTAGAGGGAATCGCACAAGAATAAAGACAGGTGACACAACGATTTTTATCCTATGGTTCGGCCAAGTGGAACACTTGCCTAGTCCACGTTGTGGCGTCCCAACAGACGAGGGTTGCACTCAACCCCTTTCAAGTGATCTAATGATCCACTTGAATACCATGGTTCTCTTTATCTCAAATTTATCCCCTTATGAGGAATCTCCACACTTTGGAGTCACTCACAACTTACACAAAATGATCTCGAATGAGCATAGGAGTAAGGAGCGAATAGCAACACACACAAAAGCAAGAGTTGCAGCACTAACACGCACACAAGACAAGAACGAGCGCACGAAAGCAGCACAACGGGGTTACAACTCAGAAAAGTGCTCAAATCTCTAACATAGTGAATCAAATGCGTGAATGTGAGGTCTCAGCGTCTTAGGATGTTCGAGGTGCTTGGTGTACTGCTCCATGCGCCTAGAAGTCCCTTTTATATAGGCTTGAAAATGATCGGGAACGGTCGGGAAAATGCTCAAACCATTACCGTTACTATATTTTTTGCTGAAATCGGAAACGGGAACGGGAATGTTGGACGGAAAAACGAAACCGGTATTACAAGATATCGGGAACGGAACATTTTCAATCGGGAACGAGTCGATTACGATCGGGAATCGGTAACACAAAAAAGAAAAATTTGTAGGCTTGCAGCCATGCATAATCCATATGCAAACAAGAGCATCACACATAAAATTATAGTATTGTAAGATGTAAGATCGGTCTCCCAGTAGAAAGATCAAAATGTAGTAATGTACTATATTAGTTCCACAACATGTCACAGATCAACCAAATTGCAGACCAAGTGCCCAACAGGCCAACATGTCACGCTATTATAGACTAACAGTATCAACTATTCAGTTTAGTCATGTGCCGAACAGCAGAGAGTAGTCCGCCCAAGTGCCCAACAACATAGAGTAGTATGCTGGTAGCCTAGTATTAGTACCACTACAACACTAGTGCACTATCAATGTTAGTAAACTAGCAGTCCACAGGCAAAAGGCCAAAAGTATATGGCAAGTCCAAAATTATCCACTATCCAGCAACCAAAATTCACAAGTGCCAAGTCCAAAAGTATCCACTATCCAGCAGCCAGCACCAGAACCCAACTCTACATGTCAAAGTAGCTCTGATCATCTGCATTTAGCCCATCTATATCTCCATCACTGTCTATGACATCATCGTCCTACAATGTATAGAAGACAACATATATTCATATATAGCAGCAACATAAAATTGTATATGACAGGAATTGAATAAAGAAGCAAAATACGACATATGTGAGAGGAAGCATTAACAATACCTCAACCTTCAAGTTTGAAACAATAGCCTCAATAACTTCAAGATCACCAACAATTGAACCAACCTTCTTATCTGAAATTCAAAGGTCAAACACATTACACATATATGATATATTAACAAACATTATAGTAATAAAATATTGAATAACGAAAAGAGATGCTTTATAACCTCTTCTTCCCGCAGCAATCCAATCTTTCATGCATATCAAAGCTTCAACCATTTCAGGGTCAAGGCAGCTACGGAAAGGATCAACAACACGTCCACCAGCACTAAAAGCAGATTCAGAAGCTATAGTTGACACTTGAACAGCCAACAAATCATGAGCTATTGTTGAAAGAACATGATACTCTTTTGTGTGGTTCTTCCACCATGCCAAGTGTTGGGGGCCTTCGTCCTCCGAAGGTCCTCAAAAACATGATTTGACAATGTTTTCCGAGTGGATTATGTGAACAGGTATCTTCGGACTCAGAATTATGAACATGAAAGACGGTCAGGACGAAGCCTGAACCAAACGAAGGGGGATTAAAATGGAGGACGGACTGATTACCAAGCTCCACGAAGGATGGTGCACAGCCGAAGCTGTGCGCAGGGAAGCTTCGTCGCGATAGCAGAGAGGGGAACCGACTTAAAGATGAAAAGACTACTTGGGCCTTGACAAATTTCCATAAGTCATTGGCAAATGTAATGGACATGAATGTAATTTTACGTGGGCTGCGTCCCGCGTCTATAAATAGATGAACAGTACTCCCGTACTGTTCACGCTGACTTGGCATTTGCTTTTGCGTCACGCTTGTACTTTTTGCCTTCCTTCAAGCCGAAGGTACATTTGTAATATGAAATTATTTCTATTTTTCCATGATAATAAAATAGAAATGATTTTATGATAATGTTTATATTATATCTCATGCCTTATATGAAACCTTCGTCATTACTTGTTATATTTACGAAGGTATGTCTCTCGTAACCTTCGTCCGAAATTCATTATCTCCTAAAGGGGCATAATGTTTCGAAGGACGAAGGATTTTAACACCTAACACTTTTTATGTTGCCTTGTTCTTAACTCTTAGCATTTGAGAACAAGTCCCCAACATTGGCGCCCACCTCCGGTGAACTCACTTCCACTTCGAGTTTTTTGAACACCTTCGGAAGCTATAGACCCTTGCTATGGCACCGAAGAAAGCTTCAGCGACTGGGGCTGCAGCACTGCAACCGCTGGACCCCAACCAGGAGACCGTCTCTCTTCGGGAGGCCCGAAGCCAGAAGAGGAAGGCCGTCAGCCCGACGCTTCAGGAGGATGAACTAGACCAAGAGATCAGGGACATGGAGATGCTTCATCAACAGGTGCAGAGGAAAAAAGAAAAGATGGCCAGGCTAGCTGAGCTGCAAAGGCAGATAGACGAAGCTTCTGAAGAAGTACGTCATCTTACCCACGATGAGCAGAACCGAAGGCCTCAACAAAATGACCTTCGTCAGGAGGGCTTCTTCAACGAAGATGACTGGTATGACAATTTCCATCATGGAAATTTTGTTTTCGATGATGCTTCTCCTCTGTCCGCTGAGCTGCAGGCTACACCTTGGCCTCCGTCCTATAAGCCACCCCAGCTTCCCATGTTTGATGGCCATTCAGACCCGAAGCAGTTCTTGATGAGTTACGAAGCAACAGTGTCTTCGTATGGTGGCAATGCTGCAGTCATGGCAAAGTCCTTCGTTATGGCCGTCAGGAGTGTTGCTCAGACCTGGTATTCCTCCCTTCGACCAGGAACGATCACTTCATGGCAGAAGCTGAAGGATATGCTGTTAACCAGTTTTCAAGGATTTCAGACGAAGCCGGTCACTGCTCAAGCCTTGTTCCAGTGCACTCAGGATCATGAAGAATACCTTCAGGCGTATGTCAGAAGGTTCTTGCGTTTGAGGACGCAGGCACCAACGGTGCCCAACGAAATTGTCATCGAAGCCATGATCAAGGGGCTTCGTCCTGGACCTGCAGCCCAATACTTTGCTAGGAAGCCTCCTCAGACTCTGGAGAAGCTGCTCCAAAAGATGGACGAGTACATTCGTGCCGATAATGACTTTCGCCAAAGAAGGGAGGAGGCCTTCAGATTTTCTGAGATGACCAGGGGCTTCGGAGGAAGATTCTATCCGAGGCATGTCAGGTCCATCCACAACTCCAGTCAAAATGATGATAAGGGGAGTCAGCAGAACAGGCCGCAGTGCTCCTCACAGGCTTCGGGGCAACAGCAAACTTTCTTTCGGCCACCAGCTCCAAGAGGCAGAGGCGCCAGGGGCTTCGGCGGGAGATTTGGAGATCAACCAAGGAGGATATTTTGCTTATTCTGTGGTGAAAACAAGGGCCATACCACCAGGATGTGCCATGTCACCATCCAGAAACAAAAGGAGCTAGCAGAAGCTGCAGCGCAACAGGGCCAGCCGAAGCAGGTTATGCATACTGCTTCGTACCATCAGCCTTACATCCCGGAATACGTGGGCAACCACCCTGCAGTTTCCGTAGCTTCGGCGAGTCAACCTCAAGCTTCATGGCAACAGCCCCCGCCTCCACCTCCGATGCAACAAGGCCAACAGCCAGAAGGGAGCCAATATGTTCCACACCAAAGGGATCTCAGAGAGCAATCTGAAGCTCGCACAGTCAATAGTACTGTGCCAGAGTCGAAGCACATTTATTGACAGATATCCTACTTCGATAATAGTCTTTTCCGTTTAAGTTCTATTTTCTGTGTAATAAAGAACATTTCAGTTTTCATATAATAGTTTCGTGCTTGGTTATGAGGAAAATCTATCTTCTCCACAGGCTTAAGTTGCTGAAGCTTAAAAATTTGCGGTAACAAGGAGGACCTTCGAATTATTAAAAATCCTTCGAAGCAGCAGAAAGTCGTTCTAAGGAACGCAGAGTAAGTTGCCGAAGTTACAAAAAGCCGTTCCAAAGGGAGCGCAGTGTAAGTTTTTTGCTCCAAAGACGTTCCTAAGGGAATGCAGAGCATACAGCGAAAAGTCAACGCTGATACTGCCTAAGTAAAAGGCGAAGAAGCTCCAAAGACGTTCCTAAGGGAATGCAGAGCTTATACCGTCTAAGTAAAAGACGAAGAAGCTCCAAAGACGTTCCTAAGGGAATGCAGAGCTTACAAATATATTTTGTGTATCTTCGGAACAAATGTCATTTGCATAACATAACATCATCACATCATTTTGCATAGCATAAGCATCATACATCATGTTGCATTTGGCAAAAGAAGGGGACACAGTATCAGCCTTCGAAAGGACGCTTTGAGAAAGTGAAAATTGGGTAAAGTCACAAGGGAATACAATGATAATCTTCGGAATACAGCTTCGGAGAATGTTTTTACGAAGCATGGACGAGCTTCATCAGAGCAATATCGAAATTGTATAGCCTCGGAGAATGTTTTCACGAAGCGTGGACGTGATTCATCAGAATAGTTTTAACGGAGAATGTCTTCTTCACGAAGCATGAAAAGAAGGGAAGGTGTTTTTTCGAAGGCTCAAAAATGGTATGTATGTAGAATTTCATGCATCGTAAAGAATTGAATAATGAAAAGAGACTTGTATATTACATTCAAATGTATAAAATATTACACAGATCACATTTCAAATGTTTTTTCTAATAACACCTAGTCTTCTCTTAATACTACTTCGGCAGCCTCATTTAGAAGTTGTTCAACAACTTTATCCATGATAGCTTCGGCCATTTGTTTGATTTCGTCATCCTCTTTTGGGTGAGGGTCAATTGACGATCCAGCAGGTTCTGAGAAAGCAGAATATTATTGCATTACTATTACAAACCGCGAGCAAAATTTGAAATAAAAATTACAACACAACAAGAGCGACTAATTAATACCTATTTGCCCTTCGGCAGCTTCTGTCACTCTCCTAGCATCATGGATGCCTTTTTCACTCCTTTGAATGATTTCTTGCGCCATTTCTCGGCCGCCGTTGTCCCAGATATCAGTAAAGAATTTGCCACCGACCATGCTTGCTTCGGTCGAGGGGTCTTTGATGTCTTCGGAGGATAAGGCAGCTTCGGATTGAGCTAAAGATTTTACATGCCCGCAACCTTTCTTCTCCAAGACAGTAGCAACTCCCCTGGCGCCCGAAAAAGCGCAGATGTCGCCACGGCTACTCAGGATTTCCTCGAAGGCCTCTGCTTCGTGACTGATCCATTCCAGTGGACCTTCGGGATTGCCTCTTGAGAAATTCTCTTCACTGGAAAATGCGCCCACGCTGGCGAAGCTGGTTTTAATTTTCTTTACGCATTCCATGGATTTTTCGTAGCATTTTTTCTTAGAAGACCGAAGCCCTTCCACGGTTGCTTCCAAATGATCAGCCCATTGGTCGCTACATTCCCGCCTTGTTTCTTCAAGCATGCGTTCTTCTTTCGCCCGGGCCAGTTGCTTCTGAAGATCTTTAATCTCGCGTCTCTGAGCTTCGGCCTGAACCTTCGCAGAAGCTTCGTCCTTTTTTACCTTGTCTACTAATGTAAGCAGAATTTTGTCTTTTTCTAGAGCTTCGTTTCTCAGTTTAATAACTTCTGAACGTAAATTGTTGAACGCAATTTCGTAGCTTTCATCTTCGGCGCTCTTTTGTGCTCTTAATGCGTTGCTTAGGATTAAACCCTATACGGAAAAGAATCCATATAAGAATAAAAGAATGAATTATGTATTAAAATTTTTTTCAAGTGTCTAATTCCCATACCTTTAGGCTATTGTACGCAAGACTGTCCGCGAGATCCTCCTTTGTCATAGCACATAATCCAGCTTCGAGCTTTGGGAATCCCATACTTCTAGCCATCTCTCGGCAGACAGATAGTTCTTTATTATCAGGAAGGCAGTACAGAAAGTCATCTTCATTTGTCCCATTAAACACCACTGCCCCCTTCGGGTATTTTAGCTCTCTGGCATAGTAGTTGGCTTCGTAAGTCTCTTCTTCAGATAATTTCTTCCCCGAAGCATGTCGTACGATGTAATCGCATGTGCTGGAAGGAGCTTCGGGGGCGGCAGTGTCAACTTTTTCAACCAAAGCTGGTTCTGATATTTTCTCGGTCTCCAAAGATTGTTCCTTGGTGGGCTCCGAAGGCCCAGCTTCAGTTTCAGCTTGTTGTTTCGAAGCTTCAGTAGACGCTTCTGCAAGTTCAACAGTCTTTTTTGGAGTTGTGCTTGAAGACTTAATTGTCTCCAAGACATCTAGTACGTTCACCATTCTTTTTCTTTTTGGGGTCACCAACGGCCCCTTTTGATTTTTTGTTGTTTCGACATTTGCTGAAGGACTTAAGATTTCCGATGCTTTCGGCCCTTCAATCTTCGGTTTTTCTACTTTTTCTGCTGAAGGCGCTTCAGTTTTCTCTTCTATCTTCGGCACTGGAGCTGGTTCTGTAGCTTAGAGGCCAAAGAGACTTCACCAATAAATTTTGGCACTGTGGCCGGCTCAATAAAACGCGCTCGGTGGGTGAGCACCTTCAACTTTTTCCTTTGCGGCGCCGGCTCACTAGTAGCACTCGTGGTAGCTTCTGTCGCAGGAGAAGTATTTTTTCTTTTGCGACCCAGTACCGGATAGTGATAGTCAGGGTAGACAAACCCGACTGCGTCAAATACCCGGTTGAGCCTTTTCTTCTTTCGGCCTCCGAAGGCTGCTGATAACGCAGTATTCTCGGCCTTCGAATATGCCCCAAGCAGTTCGTCACTTAATGTTTCAATGCTTTTCAACCAGTCATCATCAGGTTCAACAAACTTATCCGCATATTTGAATGTGTATTTCAGTCTGACTAGTCCGCCTTCGTCGGACTCTTTGATGGTCTCCTTCGGCATTTCCCATTTTCCTGCAAGTGGCCACACCCTGAAGGCAATATGCTCTTGGACCAAATCCCTTGTCCCTATGAAAGAGCAGATTACGCCGAAGGCTCTTTGGCATTCCTCGGCTGCTTCGTCCATTTCAACCTTCGACCTCTGAAGTCCGAAGCGTTGCCAGATGGGGCGCATAATGATACTCTTGACATTTTCTTGCGCTGTTAAGTCATTCTTTACATAGAACCACTCTGTCATCCAGGCTCCGGGCCACCTCTTCCGAAAGGTAGGCACAGGGCGGCTTGACCCGGAGCGGGCACCGAAGCTGTAACACCCAAAGTTGTTGTGATATTATTCTTTCCCCCAGGGCTTCGTCTCATATAACAACTCATGAATGTTGCAAAAGCTTTTGGCATTTGGTTCTAAACCTTGGCTTCTCGCAGCCCAGACAAACAACCCCATTCTTATGATAGCTTCGGGAGTAATTTGATGAAGGTAGACTTGAAATGTTTTCAGGACTTCAACAACAAAGTTGCTTAGGGGGAATCGAAGCCCAGCCTTGAGAAAGCTTCAGAAGATTACGACTTCATCTTCTTCTGGGGTGGGAGAAGTCTTTTCTCCAGCATCAGCCCTCACAATAGATATATCACGAAAGTACCTCCCCCTCATATTATCAATATGATTCTGCTTAATAGTGGTTTTCCCGAATACCGTGTGACTTGGCCGCCATGGTCGATCTTCGGACTCTTCCCCGCCACTTTCTACATCATAGCTGTCGCTGTCACCAGTATCTTCGGACAAACCTTCAAGAATCTCCTTGGTGATTTTCTCTGTATTGGTCTCCGCCATCGCTATAAGGAACCCCAAGTTCTTCTCTTCGTCGAGGCTCAGCTTCGTCTCAGCAGGGACCTTCTTACCTTCAGACATCTTCGGAAACGCTAAAAAACTGTTTTCGAGGCCAAAGCTTCAAAATCAAAAAGATCAGCAAATCTTAGTGCACAAGAGCTAAAAATTTAGTGGGCCGAAGCAGATGGCAAGTGTGCGTACCAAATAAGTTTGCGGTATGATCTTATTTATACTCCCAGGGCGTTGAAAATTGAAAGACCCCGCCTGTCAGTGAATGTTGCTATTCTAGCAAAGGGAAGGTGTTTTTTCGGACCTTCGGCTCAAGGCCTTCGTCCATATCGCAATCTGAATTTATCGTTAACAAATTAATATTGCGAGGGGCTACTGTTGGGGGCCTTCGTCCTCCGAAGGTCCTCAAAAACATGATTTGACAATATTTTCCGAGTGGATTATGTGAACAGGTATCTTCGGACTCAGAATTATGAACATGAAAGACGGTCAGGACGAAGCCTGAACCAAACGAAGGGGGATTAAAATGGAGGACGGACTGATTACCAAGCTCCACGAAGGATGGTGCACAGCCGAAGCTGTGCGCAGGGAAGCTTCGTCGCGATAGCAGAGAGGGGAACCGACTTAAAGATGAAAAGACTACTTGGGCCTTGACAAATTTCCATAAGTCATTGGCAAATGTAATGGACATGAATGTAATTTTACGTGGGCTGCGTCCCGCGTCTATAAATAGATGAACAGTACTCCCGTACTGTTCACGCTGACTTGGCATTTGCTTTTGCGTCACGCTTGTACTTTTTGCCTTCCTTCAAGCCGAAGGTACATTTGTAATATGAAATCATTTCTATTTTTCCATGATAATAAAATAGAAATGATTTTATGATAATGTTTATATTATATCTCATGCCTTATATGAAACCTTCGTCATTACTTGTTATATTTACGAAGGTATGTCTCTCGTAACCTTCGTCCGAAATTCATTATCTCCTAAAGGGGCATAATGTTTCGAAGGACGAAGGATTTTAACACCTAACACTTTTTATGTTGCCTTGTTCTTAACTCTTAGCATTTGAGAACAAGTCCCCAACACCAAGATATCAAACTGACCACTTAGCCTTAGAGGAGCATCTGCCATGTACTTCTCCAACTCATTCATATCATCAGCATCATGCCCACTAAGCTGGTATAAGTATTTGTCTAGTTCATTATTAACATCATCTGATCCACTTTCCACTAACTGGTCAGCTATATCTACATCCTTAGCATCATTTGACCCACTTGTAGGCCTCAGAGTTGAAGGTGCAACAGCAGCATAGGATTGGTATAGTTTCTTGATGATATCAAGAAGTTCATCAACATAAACTTGAGAGGAGATGCCATGAAATTTTCTCATGTAGAACTCTATAAGTCTTCTCTTGTATCTAGGATCTAGAAAACATGCAACAGCTAGTGCAGTGGATGATTTCTTCCAATACTTTTCAAACTTCCTACTCATAGACCTAGCCATTTCACTAATAGTGGTATCTTGACAAACAGACCGTTCATCTAGTAAATTCTTTATCTCACAAAATCCTCTGTAGAACAGATTTGCAGTGGGATATAATGTACCGGACAACAATTCAGTGAGATCAAAGAATTTCTTTAAGCATTGGAACAATTTTAATGCCATAGCCCATTCACCAGGAGAAGGAGTGATTTTTTCATACCTGTGGCGATCTGACGATTTCAGCCTCATGAATGCATTCTTGTAGTACAAGGCATCTCGAAGCATCAAATATGTGGAATTCCATCTGGTTGACACATCTACTGATAGGCCCTTGTTTGTATCGAGCCCACACTCAGTTGCTCACTTCATGAGCTCCTCCCATTGCAATGGTGATCCTTTGACAGCAAGAACTAGTAGTCTAATATTCTCAATTGTTGGTGTGATTACACTCAGCCCATCCCTAGCAACAAGATTTAGTATGTGACAAGCACACCTCACATGGAAGAACAATCCATCACATATTAAAGAACTACCATTGGCCCTGAGATCAGAGATGATGTCCTTGACTGCAACTTCATTTGACGAGGCATTGTCCAAAGTTAGAGCAAAAATTATCTTGTCAATATACCACTTCACCATAAGTTCAGTAAATGTCTCAGACAACTTTGTGCCAGTATGGTGACCCTTAACATGCACGAAGTTCACAATCCTTTTCTGCATAGACCAAGTATCATCTATCCGATGTATAGTGACACACATGTATGACTTGTTCTGATTTGAAGTCCACATGTCCATGGTGGCACTAAACCTACAAGGGACTGATTTGAAGTAGTCATACAGTCTTTTCTTTTCAGCTAAGAACATGTTCATAATTTCCTTCCTAATGGTGACCCTAGATTTGATTGGAAAGCTAGGATGTAGGGATTTGATGAAGTCAACAAAAAACTCATGCTCAGATATATTAAATGGGTACTCATGCATGACTATTGCTAAGTAAAACTTTCTAAAACTAGCCTCTTCATCATACTTGTATGGTACCACAACAGCGATGTCTTTCCCCCCATTTTTTTCAACTGCAAGTTGCTGCTGGCCTTTCACTATACTATGTGCCACCCTCAAATATGTCCAAAATCCAGTTGTTCCATAATTGCTCTCACATCGGCCCTTGTGCTTGCATCTCGGCCAGTTGCAATGAGCCCATAACTGAACATATGTCTTCCCATTATCCTCAATGACCAACTTCTTCTTGGTAAAGTACTGCCATACATCAGATGTGCATTTCTTCTGCCTTTTTCCAGTAGGGACATCATCCTCAATATTGATGGCTTGTTCACTATTGCCGCCTCCATCCGCTGCAGTAGCAGCACTACCGCTGCCACCTCCACTTGGCAAAGTATCCCTACCTACATCGGCTGCACCACAACCACTACCACTGCCATCATTTGTTGTTGCTGCACCAGGACTACTACCACTGCCATCATTTTGATGTAGACACAAACCACTAAGGTTTTGGCACATATTTTCTGACCTTGATTGCTTAGATCCTGACAACAATTCAATAGATGTTTCTACCATTATATACTTGTACATACAGCTACCATTATATACTGAACACACACAACTACCAGTGTAGCAGAGCAGTGCTTTACCTGATGTTGGATTTGGTGTAGGAAGTGTGGTGCTATGCACCACCACCGGCAATGGTGGATCTAGGATGAAGCTCTTGGCCTTGGATGCCAATGACGACGAGCCAACAGCAGAGCCATCGGCAGCAGCACTCCCAGTCGGTGGCATGTTCTAGTCCCTATTTCCAGACGCGGAGAGGTCAGAGCAGGAGGAGTGGAGACTATGGAGTGCGGTTGCTGGCCGGTACCTGTCTCTCCGGCGAGCGATGGAGTAGGGCTCCGCTCGACCGCTGCAGACGTTGGCGACGAGGCGTCGAGGCGTGGTGACGCAATGTTTCCGACTGGCGGCTGCCCGCTGGTGCGTCCGTGTGAGTGGAGGCGTGGAGCTGGAGGCTAGAGCAGGCTCCACCGCTGGCCCACTGCTGCTGTTCGGCTGTTCAGCCACCGCCCAGCGGCTAGCGCCCACCAGCCCGTCCTACACGCAGAGGAGGAGAGAGGACCAGAGTCTAGAGGAGAGAGGAGCCAAGCCAATTAGCCAAGGGTCAAGGGCGGCAGCAGCACATCCACACGGACACGACACATGCACATCAGCACATGTGATGCGGCGGCCAGCTAGCAGCTAGGGTTACATTTGGGGCTTTGGTTGGGCCAAGCACGCATTTGGGCCAACCGCTAACGGGAATACAAACGGGATTATTCCGGATAAAATACAGGAACCGTAAATTCGGTCAGGAAACAGCTCTTCCTGATTCCGTTCCAGTTACCGTCCATATTTCCCGTATTTTTCCTGTTTCCTGTTTTTCCCAAAAATACGATATACGATCGGTTAACGCGGTATACGGCGCCGGTCGGTACGGGATTTTTCCGTCCCATTTTCGTCCCTACTTTTATAGCCCCAAGGCAGCTAGGAGCTATTGGAGCTCCATTTGGAAGGCAATAGTTGCCTTCTGTCCATGGGCATACCGGACAGTCCGGTGCCCCACTAGATAGAGAACAGTGCACAATCTCATTCCTTTTCTAGCGAAGCCGACCATTGCATCCACGGCCTCCTTGGCACACCGGACAGTCCAGTGCGGCCTGGTGACCGTTGGCGTGGGCCACACGCCGCGCGCTGATTGCGCTGCCGACCATTGGCGCGGCGTGCGACTGGCTCCCCGGACATTTTGGTGCACACCGGACAGTCCGGTGAATCTTAACCACACTGTCCCCAACTTTTCTCGAGAGCGGTGAGTTCGTTGAGCGCGCCAGCCTGGTCACCGGACACTGTCCGGTGCACATCGGACAGTCCGGTGCACCCGCAGGTTGGTGCATGTCTGGCTGGGCACTGCCAGCTTTCTCCAATCCAATCTCATTTGATTTGACAAGATTCCTAGCACTTAGAGGAATATGTTAGTACCTGTTGGGGGCCTTCGGCTTCCGAAGGTCCTCAAAAACAGGATTTAACAGTGTTTCTGGAGTATAATCTGTGAACAGGTATCTTCGGACTCGAGTCGATATCACAGTAGGAGAAGCCCAAAGTAATACGAAGGTTGATTCAGCGCCGAAGATGTGAGCGGGGAAGCTTCGGCGTGGTAGCGGAAAAAGAAACCGACTTAAAGGTGAAAAGGCTATTCGAACCTCGGTGGATTACTATAGAATTACTATCAAGTGTAAAGGGCATGAATGTAATTTTATATGGGCTGTGTCCCGTGCCTATAAATAGATGAACAGTACCCCCGTACTGTTCACGCTGACTTGTACTCGCTCGTGCGTCACGCTTGTATTTTTGCCTTCTCTCAAGCCGAAGGTACAAATGTAATTCAATATTGTTCTTATTCTTCCATGATTATATAATAAGGACATGTAATAATGTTATGTAATTATTCATGTTATTCTCTCATGTTTCATATGCTTCTCCTTTTATCAATATAAACTGTGTTGATGAAGGTATGTCCTTCATGACCTTCGTCTGAAGATCGTTATATCCTAAGGGAAATAATGCTTCGAAGGACGAAGGGCATTAACCATTAACTTCTTTCTGTGTTGCCTTGTTCTTAATTCATAGCATTTGAGAACAAGTGACCAACATTGGCGCCCACCTCCGGTGAACTCACTACCACCCTTTGAGTTTTTTAACACCTTCGGCGATCATAAACCTTCGCTATGGCGCCGAAGAAAGCTTCAGCAACTGGGGCTGCACCTCTGCAACCACTGGACCCCAATCAGGAGACTCTCTCTCTTCGGGAGGCCCGAAGCCAGAAGAGGAAGGCTGTCAGCCCGACACCGCAAGAGGATGAGCTAGACCAGGAGATCAGAAACATGGAGATGCTTCATCAACAGGTGCAGAGGAAGAAGGAAAAGATGGCCAGGCTAGCTGAACTGCAAAGGCAGATAGACGAAGCTTCTGAAGAAGTTCGCCATCTTACTCACGATGAGCAGAACCGAAGGCCTCAGAACCAAAACCTTCATCAGGAGGGTTTCCTCAACGAAGATGACTGGTATGACAACTTCCATCATGGAAATTTTGTTTTTGATGATGCTTCTCCTCTGTCCGCTGAGCTGCAGGCTACACCTTGGCCTCCGTCCTACAAGCCGCCCCAGCTTCCCATATTCGACGGCCATTCAGACCCGAAGCAGTTTTTGATGAGCTACGAAGCAACAGTATCTTCGTATGGTGGCAATGCTGCAGTCATGGCAAAGTCTTTTGTTATGGCTGTCAGGAGTGTTGCTCAAACCTGGTATTCCTCCCTTCGACCAGGAACGATCACTTCATGGCAAAAACTGAAGGACATGTTGTTAACCAGCTTCCAAGGGTTTCAGACGAAGCCGGTCACTGCTCAGGCCCTGTTCCAGTGCACCCAGGATCACGAAGAATACCTTCAGGCGTATGTCAGGAGGTTCTTGCGTTTGAGGGCGCAGGCGCCAACGGTGCCCAACGAAATTGTCATTGAGGCCATGATCAAGGGACTTCGGCCTAGACCTTCAGCTCAGTACTTTGCTAGAAAGCCTCCTCAAACTTTGGAGAAGCTGCTCCAGAAGATGCACGAGTATATTCGTGCCGACAATGATTTTCGCCAAAGAAGGGAGGAGGCTTTCAGGTTTTCCGAAATGACCAGGGGCTTCGGAGGAAGATTCTATCCAAGGCACGTCAGGTCAATTCACAACTCTACTCAAAATGATGATAAGGGGAGTCAGCAGCAAAGGCCACAGTGCTCCTCACAGGCTTCGGGGCAACAGCAAAGCTTCTTCCGGTCACTAGCTCCAAGAGGCAGAGGCGCCAGGGGCTTCGGCGGAAGATTTGGAGATCAACCAAGGAGAATATTTTGCTTGTTCTGTGGTGAAAACAAGGGCCATACCACCAGGATGTGCCATGTTACCATCCAGAAGCAAAAGGAGATAGCCGAAGCTGCAGCACAACAAGCTCAGCCGAAGCAGGTCATGCATACTGCTTCGTACCATTCGCCTTACATCCCAGAATACGTAGGCAACCACCCTGCAGTTTCTGTTGCTTCGGCGAGTCAACCTCAAGCTTCCTGGCAACAGCCTCCGCCTCCACCACCGCTGCAACAAGGTCACCAGCCAGAAGGGAGCCAATATGCTCCACATCAAAGGGACTTCAGAGAACAATCCGAAGCTCGCACAATCAATAGCGCTGTGCCAGAGTCGAAGCACATCTATTGACAAATATCCTACCTCGACAGTAGTCTTTTCCATTCAGTTTTATTTTCTGTGTAATAAAGGACACTTTTTAAATTTCAAGTAATAGTTTTGTTGTTTGCCACAAGGAAAACATATCTTCTACACAGGCTTAAGTTGTCGAAGCTTAAAAGTTTGCAATAGCAAGGAGGACCTTCGGATTATTAAATTTATTTTAACAAAGAAGACATGGTATGAATTCTTCGAAGCAACAAGAAGTCGTTCCAAAAGGAGCGCAGTGTAAGTTTTTTGCTCCAAAGTCGTTCCTAAGGGAATGCAGAGCTTACAGCGAAAAGTCAACGCTGATTCCGCTGAAAGTAAAAGGCGAAGAAGCTCCAAAGTCGTTCCTAAGGGAATGCAGAGCTTACAGCGAAAAGTCAACGCTGATTCCGCTGAAGTAAAAGGCGAAGAAGCTCCTAAGGGAGGCTTACAGCGAAAAGTCAATGCTGATTCAAAAAAGATTATGTATTTTATTGCAGGGATGTGTGTGTAGCTTCGGAACGAATACCTTTTCTCATAGCATAACATCATCACATCATTTTGCATAGCATAAGCATCATACATCATTCTGCATATGGCACAAGAAGGGGATACAATATTGATCTTCGGAATGTAGCTTCGGAAAATATTTTCACGAAGTTTGGATGTTCTTCATCAGAACACTATGGGTATTGTTGCGATAAATGAAAATTCTTCTTCACGAAGCATGAAAAGAAGGGAAGGTGTTTTTTCGTCAAAGACTCAAAAACGGTACGTATGTAAAATTTCATGCATCGTAAAGAATTGAATCATAAAAAACAAGTTTATTACATTCAGGGTTACAAGATATTACACATATTACATTTCAGAAGTTTTTACAGTAGCACCTAGTCTTCCCTAAGTACTACTTCTGCAGCTTCGTTCAGGAGTTGATTGACAACTTGATCTATGATAGCTTCGGCCATCTTTTTAATTTCATCGTCATCTTTCGGGGGAGGACCCGGAGACGCTTTAGTAGGATCTGAGGGAGGACAGGATACAGCTACATTGCTATTACAAATTGCGAACGAAGTTTAAAATTAAAAATTACAACACAATAAAAACCACTAGTTAATACCTATTTGCCCTTCGGGCTCCACGCTTTTCTCAGCAGCCTCTGCTACTTTTCTAGCATCATGGATGCCCTTTTCGCTTTTTTGGATAATTTCTCGAGCCATTTCTCGGCCACCATTGTCCCAGACATCGGTAAAAAATTTTCCACCAACCATGCTAGCTTCGGCTGAAGGATCCTTTGCATCTTCGAAGGGCAAGGTAGCTTCGGATTGCGCTAAAATTTTTACATGCTCACAGCCCTTTTTCTCCAAAATGGTGGCAATTCCCCTGGCACCCGAAAAAGCACATATATCTCCGCGGCTATTTAAAATTTCTTCGAAGGCCTCAGCTTCGTGGCTAATCCATTCAATGGGGCCTTCGGGGTTGCCTCTCGTAAAGTTTTCTTCACTCGAAAATGCGCCAACGCTGGCGAAGCTAGTTTTCATTTTCTTAACACATTCTATAGATTTGTTATAGCATCTTTTCTTGGACGAACGAAGCTCTTCGACAGTTCCTTCTAAATGATTTGCCCATTGGTCGCTAAGTTCTCGCTTTGTTTCTTCAAGTATGCGTTCTTCTTTAGCCCGGGCTAATTGCTTCCGAAGATCGTCAATCTCATGCTTTTGAGCTGCAACTTGTGCTTTAGACGCAGCTTCGTTCTCCTTTATTTTATCCACCAATGTAACTAGAATTTTGTCCTTCTCCAGGGCTTCGTTCCTTAGTTTGATAACCTATGTTCGAAGGTTGTTGAAAGCAATTTCATAGCTCTCGTCTTCGGCATTCTTTTGCGCTCTCAGCGCGTTGCTTAGTATTAAACCCTATATGTAAAAAGTTAGTATAAGAATAAAACAATAGATTTCAAATCATAAAGTTTCCAAATGCGCAGATCTCGTACCTTCAGGCTATTATACGCAAGGCTGTCCGCAAGATCGTCCTTTGTCATCGCGCAGAGGCCAGCCTCCAGCTTCGGAAACCCCATGCTTCGGGCCATTTCCCGGCAGACAAGTAGTTCTTTGTTATCCGGGAGGCAGTATAGGAAATCTTCTTCATTTGTACCATTGAACACTAGTGCCCCCTTCGGATATTTCAATTCTTTGGCATAATGATTAGCTTCAAAAATTTCTTCTTCTGATAACTTTTTCCCCGAAGCATGTCGAACAATATAATCAAGGACTTTGGGGGATGCTTCGGGGGCAACAACACTGATTTCTTCAACAAGAATTGGCTCTGTCATTTTTTCTTCTTCGGTTTGCAAGGATTTTACCTTCGTGGGCTCCGAAGGCCCAACTTCAGCTTCAGTTTCTTGCTCTGGAGCTTTAGTATCAAAAATCTCAGTTTTCGCTTCGGAGGTTTCAACAGTCTTCCTCGGAGTTGTGCTTGAGGACTTAATTGTTTCTAGAACATCTAGCACATTGACCATTCTTTTTCTTTTCGGAGTCACTGCGGGCCCCTTTTGGATTTTTGTTGTGTCAACATTTGCTGAAGGACTTAAAACTTCTAATATTTTTGATCCCTCAGCTGATCCTTTTGTTTCTTCCATTTTTTCTGTTGATGGCGCTTCGGCCATCTCTTTGGTTTCTGATAACAAAATCTTTGGTTCTTCAAATTCTGTTCTTGTTGGCGCTTCGGCTATTTCTGCGATTACTGGCAGCAAGGTTGGCTGTTCAGCCTCGGTGGCCGAAGAAGTCTCTCCGGTGAATTCAGGCACCGAGGCTGGTTCAATATAGCGTGGCCGATGTGTGAGAACCTTTATCCTTTTTCTTTTCGGTGCTGGCTCACTAGGAGCAGCTGCAGCTTCTTCTTTCGCAGAGGTCGCGCCTTTTCTTTTCTGCCCTCGAATGGGATAACGATAGTCAGGGTAGACGAACCCGATTGCGTCAAACACTCGGTTCAGTCTTTTCTTTTTTCGGCCTCCGAAGGCTGCTGACAATGCAGTATCTTCGGCCTTCGAGTAAGCCCCAAGTAGTTCATCACTTAAATTTTCAATGCTTTTCAGCCAGTCATCATCTGGCTCAACGAATTTATCTCCGAATTTGAAAGTATACTTCAATCTGATAAGTCCACCTTCGTCAGCCTCCTTTATGGTCTCTTGCGGCATTTCCCATTTTTCCGCGAGCGGCCATACTCTGAAGGCAATATGCTCTTGGACCAAATCTCTCGTTCCAATAAAAGAACAAATAACTCCGAAGGCTCTCTGGCATTCTTCGGCAGCTTCATTCATCTCAACCTTCGGCTTTCGCAGGCCGAAACTTTGCCAAATAGGGCGCATAATTATACCTTTAATATCTTCCCGTGCTTTCAGGTCATTTTTCACATAGAACCATTCTGTCATCCAGTCGCCGGGCCATCTCTTCCGAAATGTTGGCACGGGACAGCTTGACCCAGACCGAGAAACGAAACTGTAGCAGCCAAAATTATTGTGATATTGTTCCTTACCCCAGGGTTTTGTCTCGTATGATAACTCGTGTATGTTGCAGAAACTTTTCGCATCAGGTTCCAGACCTTGGCTTCTTACGGCCCACACGAAAATATTCAGCCTTATAATTGCTTCGGGGGTAAGTTGATGAAGATAGATTTCAAACATTTTCAGCACTTCTACGACAAAGCTGCTCAGGGGAAATCGTAGTCCAGCTTTCAAAAAGCTTCGGAACACCATGACTTCATTTTCCTTAGGGGTCGGGCAAGTTTTCTCTCCTTCGTCGACCCTCACAATGGATAAATCCCGGAAGTATCTTCCCCTCATGTTGACAAGATGATTTTCTTTGATACCTGACTTGCCAAAAACTGAATGGCTTGGTCGCCAGGGGCGATCTTCGGAGTCTTCACCACCACTATCCACATCATAACTGTCACTGTCATCAGTATCTTCAGACAAACCTTCTAAAATCTCTTTGGTGATTTTTTCTGTGTTGGTCTTCGACATTGCTATAAGAAACCCCAGGTTCTTTTCTTCAGAGAGACTCAGCTTCATCTCAGGACCAGCCTTCTTATCTTCAGACATCTTCGGAAACACTAAGAAACTGTTTTCAACGCCGAAGCTTAAAAACTTAAAAAGCTAAGCAAATCTTGGTGCGCAAGAGCTAAAAATTGAGTGAGCGAGAACAGATGGCAGGAGAGCATGCCAAATGAGCTCGCAGTATGCTCTTATTTATACGCCCAGTCCGTTAAAAATTGAAATACCCCGCCTGTCAGTGAATGTTGCTATTCTAGCAAAGGGAAGGTGTTTTTTCGGACCTTCGGCTTAAAGCCTTCGTCCATGTCGCAATCTAAATTTATTATTTTAACAAATTAATATTGCGAGGGGCTACTGTTGGGGGCCTTCAGCTTCCAAAGGTCCTCAAAAACAGGATTTAACAGTGTTTCTGGAGTATAATCTGTGAACAGGTATCTTCGGACTCGAGTCGATATCACAGTAGGAGAAGCCCAAAGTAATACGAAGGTTGATTCAGCGCCAAAGATGTGAGCGGGGAAGCTTCGGCGTGGTAGCGGAAAAAGAAACCGACTTAAAGGTGAAAAGGCTATTCGGACCTCGGTGGATTACTATAGAATTACTATCAAGTGTAAAGGGCATGAATGTAATTTTATATGGGCTGTGTCCCGTGCCTATAAATAGATGAACAGTACCCCCGTACTGTTCACGCTGACTTGTACTCGCTCGTGCGTCACGCTTGTATTTTTGCCTTCTCTCAAGCCGAAGGTACAAATGTAATTCAATATTGTTCTTATTCTTCCATGATTATATAATAAGGACATGTAATAATGTTATGTAATTATTCATGTTATTCTCTCATGT